>JAZDUA010000024.1:4105000-5585000 GCA_038098605.1 Gryllus longicercus | reverse complement strand
CAGCGTCGGGACTCTAACATTACGACCTCCCGGTCAGAGTTACTGCAGTTGCAACATTTGTCGCACTGACCCATTTCAGCCGGTGGCATTGTCTTTTAAACATAAAGATGTCGAGAGATTCCAGAGCCGAAGTCTCAAAGGGCCGTAGGAGAGCGAGGGACGGATGTGAATAATGCATGCGTGTTTACGGAATCAAGTGGCGCAGCGCTATTCACTGCCGCCATCTCTCACAGGCGCTTGAGGCCCCGAGATTAAGCGCTTCCGCTCTTAAGGCATTCCTAGCCGTCAAAGGCGATAAATCGCCGCTGCGCCTATTCCCTGCGTCCCCCTCGGCCCCTCCTCCGCTGCGACTCGGAATCCTCAACGCGCGCGTGGGCGCGGGGTGGTGATGTCTGCATCACTGTATGCAGGACGCGACACTGTCCATCGCTTAAGGGAACCACGAATCCTATACTGCGATTTATGCACAACTCCGCTCCTGACAGTTATCAGCTGTTGGCGGTTTCATCCAATCGGGAGCTTGAACGTCGCCATAGTGACGGCACTATTGTGACATTCACGCTCCCGATTGGATGAAACTGTCAACAACTGATATCTGCCACGAACAGAGTTGCGAAAATAGCAGTATATACTCGCGATGTTTACTTATTGTTAATTTTTTGCGAAACGTATGAATGTAACTTTTAGAGATTGAATTCTGCTAAAATCAGTACTTTTATGAAGACTGAACCATGTTTATATGTATTTGAAGCACTTGTACTCGCAAATGGAATAATGTCTAACAGACCGAAATGTAAACATTAACGCTGTGCGAGATACTATATCAAAACTACTATTCAACGCCTTGCGCCGGTTTAGCCTTTGCTTATACACCCGTTTCTGGCTTTGGAGGGAAAACAAGAGCGGAGTCTGGGGAAGTTGCCTGCCCTCGCAGGTGCGCCGGACGTCCCAGGCGGACAAGTAGCTCGTGCGGGCGCCGTTGTGATATGTCTGCTTTAGCCGGTAGCGTTGTTCACAGAAACACCAACACACTCAATGAGGGCGAGGACGTGGACGAGAGCGCGAGCGAGAGCGCCATGGCGGAGGCAGGGGCTTGGGCGGTGATCGCCGTTTGCCGATATGTCTGCTTTAGCCGTTGTTCACAGAAACACTATCGAAAAAATGGCTGACGATCAATACCGGTGCGTCTCTGACCGGGAGGTGGCAGGGATCTAGTCCCGATTGTGACGGATTTTCGTTATTAATTATATTTCAGTTAGGTGGGATTCATCCTCTGTCTCCAGAAAAATTCTAGTGATTGATAGTTTTTCGTGATTTCCCGAATGAATACGGACGAATGCAGGTCCAGTACCCACCAAAAACGGACCAGGGACCGTACGCGATATTTCCTTCGTCATCCTTGTCCCCTTACACTCAAACTTACAGTTTTATTCACTACACTACCACAAATATTACGAGAGCAATTGGAAGCTTAGAGCTTACCCCGATTGGGGTTGTAATTTGCTGAGAGATATCGGGAGAGTTGAATCCCCCAAAAGAGGACGTGTAGTTCGTCCCCATACCTCACATTTTAGTTGGGAAGGTATACCCCCACCTGAAATACCCTGTCGAAACTATGCCATAGTGCTTGAGACGCAAAATGCTCATTCACTCACTGCAGCATTCGGACTGTTCACAGTTCAAGAATGTCCACCTGGCCATCACTTTATGAGAGCGGGAAGCGGCGCCGGCAGGTGCACGGTAGCGGTAGCGGGCGAGAGCGCGGGCGAGAGCGCGGGCGAGAGCGCGGGCGAGAGCGCGGGCGAGAGCGCGGGCGAGAGCGCGGGCGAGAGCGCAGGCAAGAGCGCGGGCGAGAGTGAGGGCGAGGACATGGGAGTGAGCTCGGGCGAGAGCGCCGGCGTGAGCGCGGGCGAGAGTGAGAGCGAGGACGTGGGCGAGAGCGCCGGCGAGAGCGCCGGCGAGAGCGCGGGCGGGAGCGCGGGCGAGAGTGAGGGTGAGGACGTGGGCGAGAGCGCGGGCAAGAGCGCGGCGAGAGCGCGGGCGAGAGCGCGGGCGAGAGCGCGGGCGTGAGCGCGGGCGAGAGCGCGGGCGAGAGCGCGGGCGAGAGCGGGGGCGAAAGCGAGGGCGAGGACGTGGACGAGAGCGCGGGCGAGAGCGGGGAAGAGAGCGCCATGGCGGAGGCAGGGGCTTGGGCGGTGATCGCCGTTTGCCGAAACCCGAGATGTGCCCACCCACTCCTGCCTGCGCCTCCCTTGGGTCGCCGCGACTGACTCAGGAGGAAAATTGCGCTCGGGCGGTTCAGAGGAGGGGGAGGAAGCGGACGACTTAGAAGAAGACAAATTCTATGAAAAAGGGAGTTTTTCCACGGCGAAGCGTTACAGCATTCGGCAGCACAATCGATCTCAGATTGAGTATCACTTCATTGCCTAGGCCATCTTTGCCGGGCGTACCACTCCAGTGAAACACACCTTCGAGATCGTCATCTATATGTTTCATTTGTAGTACTTTGATTGGGAGGTTATATTTTTGCTCGCCCTCTCAAAATCTCAATTCCATCAGTTATTAGGAAAGGTGTCATTTTCAAACAGTTAAAAGAATTGATAGATAATGATCAGCTCAGATTTTGTTCGAAGAGAGGGTAAGTGGTGTTTTTACCGTCAACCGAACGCACATTCACTCGCGTAACGCACAACAATGCAGAACGTATATTCTGAATCAAATGGTGAACTTAACTCATTTTCGAAAATATTGCAAATGTTTCGAAATAAACAGCTGTCACTAAAATGTGTATACTCTTGCAATCGGTATCAGCGTGCGTGTGCTATGTTACGCTGGAAGCCTATGGCGGTGTCTTAGGGGAGTCCTCACATCTTTTCTTCTTGTGGAGGTAATTACCACGTAGAATGTTTGCTTTGATGTTTGACGAAAAAATAATTTTTAACTAATTCATGGGGAATTCATTTAGATTCAGTATGAAACTACGCACTCTATTAAGTGACGCAAAAAAGCAGCATTGAAATCTGAGGAGGAAGTCCCAGCTCTTTCTCCTCTCTTATTTTAATTGCACATATCTGACAGCGCTTGTGCGGCCAGTAGCGGAAACTCTTATTAATACAACAATACGACACCAGGGGAGGATCTTCTCCTTTGAAATGACATCTACTCATCTTTTCCAACTAGATGAATGAATCACATACCGGCACTCCGACAAGCCCTAGATTAGATGTGGACAGACCAGCTGGTTACGATGTTCTCACAAGCTGTAGGTTGGCGGAAGCCAGAGGCAAACCGAACCAACCGGTCTTTTTCTCCCACCTCAACCCAAGTCGACGCAATAATTTAATTTGTTGACTGTAATTTCAAGTATTTTATAAAATAGAATTATTTGGTCTCAAGAAACAACTGCGAGACTCAGAGCCTTCCAAATGAGCCTGCGCGCAACGCTTCTGCGCTGCCCACGACCCATTCGTAGAAAATAACCATTGTCAATCGATATTTTCAGTTTTACTTGTCGTTCATTTCGCTCCCGCCTCTTTTCAATTTTAAAAGTAAAAATAATATAGATCCATCAATACTAACTTTCGTAGCAAATGTAGGGTATACAGACATCTGCTGTGTGCTGTGCTGTATACTGTGAACTGTGTGCTATGTATTCTGTTTGCCATGCTGTTCGCTGTGTAGTGTTTTTTTATGTGCGCTGTTCTGTGTGCTGTGTTGTGTGCTATGCTGTGTGCGGTACGTTATTCGATATTGTGATGTGAACTGTATATTCCGTGTGCTGTACACTGTACATTGCTGTGCTTTACTGGCGCATGTGCGTGTACATGGGTAGGGATTAGCCATCGATTCCAATGTTTTCAAAACATCGATGTTGCTATAAAATTTCCATGTTTTAAACATCGATGGATTGTATCCGATATTTTTTATCATCGACGTTTTGTACTCGTTTCTAGGAATTCCATGCTTTGTCTGTGGATTAAAAATGTCCTTAATCACAGTTTTGTGAACGTTATCCGACGGTGTGTTTGAGTTCGAATCAAACCAACGCGTTTGTACTACCTTTATCGAGAAGTCTATCTCTCCCTAGATGATCTTGATGCATTGGTCCTTCGTGTTTCCTCGATCCCTTGATCCTTCGTCTTTCCTTGTATTGACCATACGAAGAGGCATTTTATAACTCTGTTTTCAGTTAAACAGTTAAGCTAGCAAAACGTCGCCGACACTGTAAACTGTTTTAAAAATAGTTTCATGTGATGAAAATTTCTTTCATACTTTATTTCTTTCATATCCAGCTTCGTTTAAATATGTTAGTTTAGTATATAGCATTGGTCTTACCAATGAATCGTAATAGCTGATAATGTTGTCCTGTTCAAAAGTTCCCAATACCTAATGGCCATATGTGTTACCTCCATACGATATATGAACTGGTTTTATTGCAATTTCAAAATTATAATCGCCATAACAAATACTTACATGTTTTGATGAGGCTAATAGTTGAATTTTAGTACAGCTACATTTTTACGTTGTTGGGGAATATGCTCAAAAATGCACATAGCACGTTTGCATTAGCACAAATGCTAAATGCAAATATACAGATCATTCCAAATTAGTTCCAAAAATTCTATCGCAAAATCCTTTACAAAAACATTTGATTCTTACCCGTATTTCCTTAAAACTTCCATATTTTTCTCCCCTAATTTTTGAAGAGATTAAAACTCCACAAACTTAGTCCAATTTGTGTCCACTTCTAGTTTTGCAATTGATTTATTAATTGTTTTGTATGCGAATCTAACGTTGCATGTGAATCTAACATTCTAAGGTGACTGCTTTGTATATATGAATCAGGTGTTGATTAATTTGAATAAGAATAAGTTGTGGGCGACATTCATTTGAAACCGGTATTAGTACACTTATGTAAGAACGTAATAGTGCGAAGTCGAAAACAACGTTCATTCATTCTCTAGCATTACTCACAGTTTTGTTTTCTCCTTATTCACTTGAAATTCAAGTTTAATAAAATCCAAGGCAACACTGTTCGTAGGTATCCGCAAATTTATTTTTTTAAATAGATAATAATTCGAGTCTAAATTGAAATCAAATTGCAGCGCCATTGGTGATACTTGGTAATTCAATAGTTCACTTAAAGATGTCAACATCAGTGTTCCCAACATCGTGAAAGAAAATTGTGGTGTATTAAAGAAAAATACCTTTTGGTTCTGGTATTAATCAACACGTACATAGATCGATTTAAGAGGCGTTGGTTTATTTCCTGGCATTATCAGCAGCGCCGAAACACGAAAAAACAGGTTTTTGGAAATTTCTGTAAATCTTGTGGCGATATCTGAAAACACCTTCTCAGTTCCCCATCAGGAGACCGAGACGTGTCGAGTGACACCTCTTACGTCTCGATTGGTGCACGGGAAGTAGTCTAGACGCCAGTGGCGGAATGGCAAAAACACACATCTGCACATCCGCACATGCGCACGTCCGCACACTCAAGAGCTTTACTGAAATACTGTATAGTGATTAATATAAATGGGGGATGTCAAATTAAATTTTGTTGAGCAGGAATCTAATGTTGGCGGTCACTAATCCAGCTTTAAAATATCGATCTTTAAAAACATCGATGGGTTGAATGTATTATTAACACCGATGTTTTAATTTTGTACTTCGATGTCTGGCAACATGGATGTATTGTTGTCAATGTGGCATCACGAGTGCGTAGGTGCGTCGCAGCTGGCGCACGGCCTTCGCCCGCCTCCGCGGCGTGCATCGCCCCCCCCCCCTGCCCCCCCACCCCCACCGGAGCCTTTATCAAGCGATAAGCCTTCCGCGCTGGCGACGGCCGCCGCAGCTGTGACGCAGTACACGGCGGGGTTCATTCCACGGCCGGCCATACACATTGCAGACTCATGTCTGTCTGTTGGGAATTAAATTAATCCAAGGTCACTAAATCCGATCATCGATCGGTAAAGAGAGCAACCTTTGATAAATTACTCCAATACGTCAAATGTAATAGGTAGGGAGCAGATTTTGAAGACCTAAAATATTGGCCAAAATGATCTTTAAAATGCTCTCAAAATGCTTTAAAAATGATAAAAACAAAGAAAAATGACGTAAAAAAATTGATGAATACCACTTCAAATGAAGAACTCAAACTGTTGGATATGTTACTTATGTAATTAAGGTTTCTTCCTTTTGTTCAAGTGAACTCAGCTTGCAAACTTTGGGTTTGGACTGTTCTTTAAAAGAATATATTAGCATTTATTTATCGCGAAATCGCCCGAACTGACAATGGCGACGATAAACGTCACAGAAACCATAGATTACGTAGTACACACAACGACTGACATTACAATATATATGCGAAGAAATTGAATTGGTTGCCCAGGAACTCTTGCACCTTATAAAAATTGTGTGTATCAAGTCCCATTAAAATTATATTAAAATCAATGAAATCAGCGAATAATGCAATAAAAATGACGTAAAGGGTGCAAAATGACCTATTTTTCGGTATCTAAAAATGCAAAAAAAAGAGAGAGAGAAAGAGAGAGAGAGAAAGAGAGAGAAAGAGAGAGAAAGAGAGAGACAGAGAGAGAGAGAGAGAGAGAGAGAGAGAGAGAGAGAGAGAGAGAGAGAGAGAGATGAAAATGACTAATTTTGTTTCGTACTAAACGGTATTGTTCTAAAATGAAAAGAAAAAAACAGCATTTCATTAAAATCCACCCCCTACGCTAGAAGCAATGCCAGGGCGCCAAACGCACGGAAACGTTTTATTTTGAATAATTTGGAGTTTATTGTTATTGGATTTGGCTACACCCCCGAAGATGGGTCTGCCATACAACAGATGATCTCATAATGCATATGTAATTGGAGAGCGATGTTTTATTTGTAACGATGAATAGTTTAACAGTAGTAATCATTAGAAAGCTTTTTACAAAAGTATGTTTAGAAATATGCATCGCTTCATAATGCAGAAGAGGAAACCATTGACATTTTAATCGTCCACATTGTTTGAAATTTGAAAACAAGGATAGAGGATGTTATGAGACACATTCTAGGGGGAAAGGTGAAACAGAACTCCAACGTTATCGCGTCGAAATTAAATTTCTTTTTTTTTCTATTTGAATTTGGCATTAAAATTTGTTGACAAAAATACCTTCAAATTGAACTATATTTCCCCATCTCCACATTTTGTTTTAGCCAGGTACATGCAATAGAAGCTGAGAAAAATTAAACATGAAAAATACGTTTCTTGTTGTATCTCTGCAAAAGATTGCCCTAGGATGCTGAGTTTCGGGGAACCTACAGTATTTTTCATCCTCTTTCATATGAGCATCGTGATTATCGATTATTTTTGGGGGCACTTTTCATTGCCTTATTCGGCTATATCCTTTAGTTATTTTGTTGTTCGCCAATCGGTTCCTCTTAGGACCAGGCGAACGTGCAACTGTATCTACCGCGGCCCACACAGTTTCCTTGGGGGAACTGCACGTGACTTCTTTTTAGGTGGGATCAGCATTTATAGACTTAATCCATTTTTACACCCCAAGGTTGTTAGCCCTAGGAGGAAGAAGTATGAAATGATGATGATGTTGAAGAAAGATGAATAGACGATAACAAACATTCAGACACACACATACATCCATGCCCCGGGCGGGATTCGAGCACGCGACCCTTGAGGCATGAGGCAGCAACGGCTCTTCAGCCTCAGTATCCTCAGCTCTTCGGGCCGGCATTTAGTTATTAATATGCGGAACATATTTAAAAGTTCCAAGCAAGAAGAAGTGCACGGCGGCGTATTCCCTGGCAGCAGGTTATTTGAATGGTTCCACGGTTGCCATCGCTGGTCCGGGCGGCGGTCGCGCCGAGGGCCAGACGAGGAGGCGGGCGGGCGGGCGGCGCGGCCCACGCGCGCCGCCGGGGGCCCGAGGCCTGGGGGGCGGGGGCCCGGCCCGGCCCGGCCCGCTCACCTTGGCTGCGCGGCCATCCATCTCCCGTGGCGGGTATAATCAGCGACCGCCTGCGCCACACCTCGCGCAAGCATTCGGCCCCGCGCCGCGCCGCGCCGCGCCGCCTGACGCAACCGCCCGCCGCACCGCCACGGCCGACGACGCGACGCTGCTTGCACCCGGGCGCGGACACTGCTCCTGTTGCGGCAGATAACGTTCGCCGGGGCCACGCCGCCCCTGAGCAGCTCGGGCTACGAAATAGCTCGCACTTTTACTTCCTCTCTACGCAGCACAAAGAAAGTTATGTAATGCTTCGCGATAAAAAGCAACGAATTTTCCGCAGAAAATCTCTTATTACAGGACCCTGTCAACGGAAAGTGGATAAATCCAGATGCTGAATTTAGAAAACTAAATCCTTTAACTCGTGGTGTAGCCAGAATACTTATTTTTGGAGTCCTTGATACCGAAAAATTGATAGACGGCAAAACGTCATCTGTCCGTCCGCCTGTTCGTCTGTCCGTCTGTGAACAACGCTAGCGGCCAAACCGTTGAGTCGTTTTTCTCTAAAATTGATATTCCCCAATCGGCTTCGCAGATGTGGCTGCCCCTTGAAATTGAAATCGATATTTTAATTTCTGGGGAGGAGGTGTACTTTACATAAAGCTCCTTTAAACATTTTCAAAAAAATGGCACCATCTTTTTCGATTAAATTGTGTTGTTGTCGAATTGTGAAAAAGACGTTTAAGAAAAATGGGCAGGTCTCATTTTCGTTGAAAACTAATTTTACGAAAATTGCAAAAATTCCACTTTTTTGGCGGCTTCCTGCAGCTACAATTATGAAGATATAGATTTTTTTCTCTTAATGAAATCTGTTCGTTGAAAATAGATTTTGAAATAGTTTCATGTACAATTTTTCGAAAATTTGAGTACTTTTCGTGTAATTTTACCAGAATGTACGGGCGAGAAAGTATGTACTGTACGAGTACTGCAAGTTGGGTTTAATTTCCTCCTAACCATTACAAATGCACCCTGGTTTGTACCTAACTTCCATTTACATAACGAACTTGGCATTACCCTTATCTCCGTCCATTTCTCCCTCCTATCCTCTCGCTTCTATCCCCAAATCCCCTGAGCGAGATTCCCTTAGCCGTACATTTCAGAATTGAAATACAAAATCCTCACCATAACAGACTAAAGCTGGACCTACTGCGACAGTTCGAGTTCACTTGATCATCATGTACCTGATGTGGCTCTGCACATTTCATCCACACATATTTACTGAATCTACGTAACGTGTCCATATACTCAATGTACTTACTCATCTATCAATCAGATTTCCTAAAGAATTTTAATATTCTTCAATGTATTCTTAATGTATCATACTTGGCTGATGAGGTCTTTTTGGCCAAGCAGAAATATTTTTTTTAAATTTTGTTGGAGAAACCTTTTGGGGTTTGGCCAGCTCCTATCTATTGGCGTATGATCTCCTAAGCCTCCTGCGGTTCTACCACTCTCATAAGGTCATTTTTGCGACAAGATGTCTCTCATATTCCTCAGACATCACGACAACACGACCCACAGGCCATCTCAATCCTTACTCATCACATATTCCCTCACGGTGCCATATGTCAGTATCACGTTTTTGGAGTTGATCCAAATCCTCAATTACACTTTCAGACATAGAAATCGCACATACAGTAACCGGTCGGGATAACGCCCCGTTAACGTCGCGTGAACGACCCGCCCCCAGTCACAAACCCAACTCGAAACATTCGTGCCGCACATGAGTTTTCAAACCATTGTTTTTGTGTTCCGACTTGTCAAACCTATCTCAAACCCATGTCCTCTGATGCCGGTTAACCTGATCGTACTATCATTATTTGTAAACGCCTAAGTTCAAATCAAGTGGCAGATACGTGTATTTTTGTGGACATCTCGAACTAGATTTCTCGAAGCATTACAGAATATTCTCTACTCTACGTCTAACACTCCGTATTCGACGTACGTCGTGTACGAGAAAGTAAAAAATAGCATGGGCGTCAGATGGGTAATCAACGAAACATTACTGGGTAATCAACAAAATAAGATATCCTTCCCATCGAGTGCCCCGCCCCCGTGTCAGCCAATCGGGCGGCGTTCGCGACGCACTGACCGCTTCCGGCGGCGGCCTGCGCGTCGCCATCCGCTTCCGGTGACGCACAAGGAGGCGCACGCACGCACGCACGCACGCACGCACGCGGCTCGTGACGCAGGGAGGCGGAGAGACGGCGGCCGCAGGGCACTCTACGGACGCGCTACACCAGTAGCGTAAGGAAACGAGTGCGGCAAAACGTTTTTCCGGGCACCTTTATAAAAGCGTATAGCAAACAAGTAGCGTTAGTATCTGATATAATAAAACTATCCCCCAAACGTAGGCCCCCTTTTACCCTGGGTTCTTCTCACCCGCATTACGGGCCTTGCGGGCCTGAACGTTACGTCACTACTTTACACTGCGCGCACTCATGCAGAAAATACTTCTTTTTTTATACGTGGCTGAAATATAAATAATTATTGGATACCTTTTGTCAGTTTCTGCCATTTTTCAATTTTAAGTTATATTTTTGGACCTTTGCGTTATTTTTGTCCGCCGGCAAAACATTTTTCCGGGCCCCCTTTGTAAAAGTGTATAGCAAGAAGTAGCGTTAGTAGCTGATATAATAAAAATATCCCCTAAAAGTAGGCTCCCTGTAACCCTGGGTTCTTCTCGCCCGCATTGCGAGCCTTGCGGGCCCCAACGTTATGCCACTGCATTACACTGCGCGCACTCATGCAGAAAATACTTCTGTTTTTATAAGTGGCTGAAATAGACTGTTATATTCTCATTAGTAATTATCAGTGCTCGGATTCTGATGACATGTCATCTTTTCATTGGTGCGTTCTAGACGTAGCAAACTAGTAAATGAATGTTTATCACGGCATATTGGTGATAAAAATAAATAATCATTGAACCTTTTTTGTCAGTTTCTGCCATGGAGGTAATATTTGAGTTGACAATCTCTGTCTGTTGCGAGAAATAATGCTGTCTATTGTGGCGAGATATTCCTGAAAGTATTAAAAGGGAAGTTGCAAAAGCTGTGGAAGATTTTCTATTTTGTAAAGAAATATTTAGAACAGATGCGAGGAAGCTATATTAAGCTATTTTGCGGCGGAAGTAAGTACTAATACTTAAAGCAGGTTTGTAGGAATGTATACGAAAGTATGTATATACTTTGTTATTTATAAGTATTATGAGTAAATGTATTATTTTCATTAATAAATTACGTTTAAGAGTGTATCTATATACATTCGTTTTTTTTTCAATGAAATAAAAAGTTTTTGGTGCATCATATTGTTTAGTTAGCCGGCAGCTGTTTTGCTATTGTTTATCGTGACAATGGATAGCTACTTTATTACAGGGCTGTAAAAAATGTTTTTCTGTTCAATGTACGTAGTAAAGTGAGAAAGTCAAAATACCCCAAGGTAGGTAAATAAAATATTTTCATTATATATTAAAAAATAACGGAATTGGGTATACATTTTTAATAAACTACTAACCAATGAATTCGAGCTCCGAACTCTACTACTATCACCAATCCATCTGCCATTATTGCCAATACGTCGAAAAGGACTTTGTAGGGATAGGGAGGAATTGTCTCTTTGAGACCTGTACAAAAGGACAGCTCCGCAGACTGCATGTGGGATCTCCGGAAATTCCATTGAAGCCACCGTAGCTCCACCAAACCTCTACTTCTTTATGTCCCTGCCTTCTCGGAAGCTGCGCTGACTGCGACTCAATGACTTGAGCGTTCGGGTGCCTCGGGAAAACAGCGCGCTCAGGTCGACCACTTGCGTCCACAGCCAACAAACGTATTATCTTGATGTCGTTGCTCTCGCAAACAGATATAGAAATTCAGATTATATACACACATGCTGCCAATCACTATTGGCATGCAGTAGCCAATACGTTGGTTCCCGTGTGTTTCAAGTTCTGTGCATTTTACAACATGCTCGTTCTAAGTTTTAGTTTCATTGAAAAAGAAAACGTTTGAAAAACGAACCGCGGAGCTTCCACTACCACAAATTGAACTTTTACTGAAAGGTGAGATTCTTGTTTAGAAAATCTTACGTGTATTGATGTCTTTCTAATAAAAATAAATGCTATAGTAAAACACGTTAAGAATCAAACACCATGACAGAGAGAGAAATGTGGTCTACTCTTCTGTTGTAAAGACTGTACTTTGCAACATGTGGGATAGAACAAAGGGAAACAGAAAGAGTGAATTAATGGGTACAAAAGAACATCGTAGAAGGACCCAATAGACAAAACAGCATTTCCACACTCAGGTAAGAAATGAAATACAATTCAATGATCCACGTATTCTAGCAGTAGAGTGAAGGTACTTACAATGATAGAATTATAATAGAAATTTTAGAAATTAAAATTCGTCAGACAATGATTTCAAAGGTAGAATTTATCGCTTTCACCAATAACTATGAAAATATAATTAAATAATTACGAGATAAACAACAAAATCAAAATGAGGTTCACTGTAAAATTGTCGAAGTCCTCCAGTGGGATATATCCCTGATATTCCTCTCTTAACCCCTCTGTCCTTCCTGACTTCCGTTGAGTTAGCAAGAGCTAGCTAGAGCTCTGTTTGTAACACTTAGATATGCTCTATTTTCTTAATTTAAAGAAAAATTAAGTATTACTAGAAATATCCTTCTCAATTTCAATTTCAAGAACATTAAAAAGAAAATTTATAATCTTTTTGGTAAATTTAATAATCGCTAAACTTTCCCTAATGGGAGGTCAACGAGGTATGGAATACCAGTAAACAGGAATCATTTCAATAGTAAGTTTGCGTGTCAATTTTTTAATTATTTAGACTTCAGCTTAAATATTTTTATGATTTTAGTAGTTACAATGAATTTTTATTCCATCGCAAAAGACCTGAAGATAAGGTACAGTAACTCTTGCAATGTCGTTGAAGACTGTCAAATCATGTGTTCAATGTTAATTTTTATTTGATATGAAATAAAAGAATTATAAAATTTCTGCTGTCTGAAAAAAGGGACCTGTTTTTAAGAGAAAAGACAAAAAACAATAAGACAGGTTTCAATTGTACGACGTATGATAAATGTGGGGGGAGCACGGTGATATCACTCATTCATTCTTCACCTCAAAAAGCGTATTTAGCCAGCGAAGTACGCACGAAACGTCGGGGGGAAACGCATAACACCAAAATAGCGGGTAATTTAGGTTTTAGCCTTCATTCCAATTTACACGAACATTAAGTGAAAGCGTATCCCGAAGGGCAAATAATGGCGGCGGAGCTTTACGGAATCACAATGGGCGGCCATTAGCGCTCCTGGCGATCAACACGTCCACCTCCAATTTGGCGGCGCGAGGCGCTTTCTTCCTGTCGACGCATTCGTTCCGTTCACTTACGCCAGAGGGAGCGCGCGGCGACGCACAGAGGCAGGTCTCGCCTGCGCGGCCCAACGCTTGGATACTTCCTCGGATACGGACTTAGATACGGAGTAATATACGTAGTGTTGGGAAAGTTGTGTAATGGTGCGGAAAATAGATTTCGAAATCTCAACGGAAATACACGTTTTGGGGTGTCCTGATACTGAAAAGGTGATTTTTTACAAAACGTCTGTCCGTCTCTCAAGTCCGTCTGTTTACTGCCCGTCCGTCTGTCCACCGTACGTCTGTCCACCGTACGTCTGTCCACCGTCCGTACGTCTGTTCACTGCCCGTCCACAGTCCGTCTGTCTGTCCCCCGTCCGTCCGTCCGTCCGTCCGTCCGTCCTCCGTCCAGCTGTCCACCATCCATCTGCCTATTCGTACTGTAAAAAAACGTATTAGTAATGTAAACACGTATTACATCACTCTAAAATAAATTTGTCTCATTTGAAGAGTTAAGTGAGCTTATAAAAATGCTGCAGATCTGAATTTCATTGAAAACTTATAAACCTAAAAAATTGCAACATTTCCAAATTTTACGAACCTTGAATATTAAAGATAGAGATTTCTTCCTTAATGCAATATATTTCTCAATATTAAACATTTAAATCCTTACACGCTAGTAATTTTACCATATTAATAATTTCCGCATAACTTCGATTTATAGTTGGTTAAAATCAGAAACACATGGACAGAGACGTTTCCCCGTCAATCAATTTTTTTGGTATCAAGTACCCACAAAACATGTATTATCAGTACACAACGCGATAAAGGAAGTCATTTACTTCATATAAGACCGAGATTCACGCACTTTCTCGTTACTGGGACCCGTTAATGAGAGTTTTTCTGCCGAAAAGTCGAGTCCGCAGTATTAGGATACTTTATTTGTATTACGTGAACGCGATAAGCGATAAAGTTAAAAGCAACGGCTTCTCGACGCCGGAGAACCATTTTGGGAATTCATCTTGGAGCACACAGCCGGTCGTGGCGTGTCCGCAATGGAAGTTCGTTCGAGTAGACGCCCCACTGCGAAGCGGCGGAGTCGATCGGACGAGAGTGTGAAGTCAGTCGCAGTGCGCGGTGGCGCACGCACGGCAGGAGGGGTGGTGGTGGGGGAGGCAGTGGGTCTCCGCAAGGGGCGGGGGTGGGGGTGGGGGTGGGGAGGTAGAGGATCCGAGGAAGGGCGGGAAGGAGATAAGTGGTCAGTGGAAGGGGCGGGGGGGGGGGGAGGTTGCGGGTCCGAGGAGTGCGCGGGGGTGGGGGGTGGGAAGGGGTGGCGATGTAATGGGTCCGAGGAAGGAGCGGGGTTGGGGGGTGAAGAGGTAGCTGTCGGAGGAAGGTGTGAGGATGGGGAAGTAGCGGGTTTGAGGAAGGTGCGGGGGAGGTAGCTGGTCCGAAGGGGTGGTGGGAGCGAGTCCGAGGAGGGGCGGGGGTGGAAGGCGGGATAGGGTGAGGAGGGCGTCCGAGGAAGGGGCAGGGGTGGTGGTGGGGAGGTAGCTGGTCCGAGGAAGGGGTGGGAATGTTGAGGTAGCGGGTTTGAGAAAGATGGGAAAGGTAGTGGGTCCGAGGAGGGTTGAGGTAGCGGGTCCGAGGAGGGGGCGGGGGTGGGGTTGGGGAGGTAGCTGGTACCAGCAAGGGGCAGGGGTGGTGGTAGGGAGGAAGGGGCGCGGGGAGGTAGCGGGTCCGGGGAGGGAGCGGGGGTGGGGGTGGGAAGGGTTGGGGAGGTAGTGGTTCCGAGGAAGGAGCGGGGGTGGGGTTGGGGAGGTAGCTGGTAACAGCAAGGGTCGGGGGTGGGGGTGGGGAAGTAGCTGGTCGGAGGAAGGTGTGAGGGTGGAGAAGTAGCGGATCTGAGGAAAGTGCGGGGGAGTTGGGAGAGGTAGCGGGTCCGAGGGAGTGGAGGTAGGGGGTCCGAGGAAGGGATGGGAACGGGCGGAAGCGGGCGGCAAGTCGGCGGCGGCGGGCGATGGTTGATGGGCGATTGCTGCCACTCGCCCACGCACTCGTGACCACGCTTGCTCACGCATGAGCTTGTGTCCGCCCCCCCCCCCTCGCTCATATCACCCACATCGAAAGGGAGTTCTCACTGAAATCGATGTTTCCTCATGACTAGGAGCGGGCACGGTATTGTGGGTGGCTATACCCACACGAAAAATTCCGAGTGGGTGAAATTTCCACTCGGAATTTCGGGTGAGATATGTTACATAAACGTCGAATTCCAGAAATGAACGAAATCGCTCGGCTTGAAACGTATATTCGATCAATTATGTTGCAAGATCTGCACATCAGTTTTGGTATGTTACATGTTTAGAGCGACGTAATTGACAAAACCAATTTCCTCAAAGACAATAAATAAATCGACATTGCTTAAATCACGCAGACAAGAGGCAAACAATGCCACTCCTGTGAGTTCTTCCTTTCCATTACGCAAACAATCACAATGATTTTTTTGTATAATGTATAATAATATTTTGCGCGAACAGTTTACGTTAGTTTCCTTATATTCAAGATTTTAATCTAAGGTTTCCTTATCCTAAATTGTCACAATTCACTGTTATTATTTCTATCTACCATTATTACAACTAATAAATCGTATTACGCAATTGATTTCAGATTCGTCGATTGATTGTTATTGATTACTGGCAGTGCATGTTTTTGCTCGGGAGATGGCGGTGGTCTCCCACCGCTGTATGGCGAGATCCGGCGCCGACCTTCTGTCGGCTAGCAGACTTTCCGGAACCAGGTATCTCCCGCCAGCGGGGAACCGCCCCAGCCAGGACAAGATATAAATTCTCGAACGGTCTCCTGGCGTGTGTGGTAGTGCAGTTGGTGTTAATGTAAGTGTGTGTACGTAGGGGTAAGGATAGCACAAGGAAGAGGAAGGAATGACCGTGGCCCGTTTCTTAGGGTACTGCTCCGGCACTCCCTTGGTGTCGATGGGAGAAACCACGGAAAATTACCGAACAGAGCAGCCGGCCGCTAGAATTCTCCTCCAGACAGCGGCTGAATTCGACGTAGCTGTCAAGCTAGGGTCGAAAATCGGTCTCTAACTCTAGGACCTCCCAGTCAGACGGGACTGTGGTGCCATCAGTTGATGTCCAGAGCCATCTCTCCCGGTTTCAGTTTCGTAAAAGTTTATCTTCAGAGAATCAAAAATGGATAAATAAACGCACGCCCCGCGCTCTCAGCGGAGTTTCATGGACCGAAAAATCGAAGGTGAAGGACAGAGAGCGCATCCGACGGCAAAAAACAGCGCACGCGGCGGGGGTGGGGGGACGGGTTGACAGCCAATTACAGCGCCGGGCTTCTCGTCGGACGGGTGGACATCGGGACAGGTGAATGCCTCGGGATCGAGGGCGACGAATCAGTCAGTTCGCGATAAAGAGGCAAAAAGCGGAATTCGAGAAAGAAGAGGTGGAAAAGAACACGCGCACGGATGTTTGTCATATTTCGGTTGTTTCTGCTGTGTATCACATGTCGATTGAGATGTACGAGTTTGTAATCGGCAGCTGCGTTGCGTACTGAACTCGAAGATCGTCGCACGATTCACGGCGCACGAAGAGCTTGATTAGTACATAACCTGATTAACCCATTATGTAGTTGCGTAAATATCCCTAGAACCTTTGCGATAACTGCCAAATAAAATAGTTATATCCTACACTACTTAATTTACAGAACCTTTCAACAGCTTGTTTACCTTCTTTCCTAGAAATTAATATATGTTGTACGCGTGAATGTGCTTCAAATAGAATGAATTTAGGACGGGGAACTCCTACTATCTCCATTCGCATCCAGATTCACCAGTGATATTACATTAAATTGAATTAAATGTGATGATTATGAACAATGAGAGGTTAGCCACAACAATTCTGAATAAACATTAGTTGTACTGTTGAGGTTTTTCATGCATAAATAAAAAAAAATAAGTTATGTTCAGTAGTTCCTGTAAGCAAGATAACACACGTGAGAGCGTAGGCTTCCGTGGCCGGAGTCAGTATTGCCAAATGCCTCGCATTACGCCCTGAGGAAGGTCGCAGAATGGCGACCGACAAATCGGCACCTTCGCCATGGACGCGGCGTCACCCGGACAGCCAAGTAAATAAGGTAACACACGATTGCCCTCCTATATTGCATTTCAATCAATTAAAATATATTTAAAAATTTTAATTTTAAAAATTAACAACATTGAAGTAAATTGAATATCATGAAGAATAAATTGCAAAACGACAATAATTGTTAATAATATAAGCAAGAAAAGAGTGCAGCAACAAATGACACGAAACGGCACGCGACTTCCGAAGGGTTTGCAATGTGCTTCATGTGTTTCAAGATTACGAAATGGCATGAGAGGGGGACAGTTGTAATCGAATCGCGAGCTTCCTTAAGACTTAAATTTTTGGTATTGAAGCAATTGGATGACAGTGTTCTCTCTCTCTTTTCAGCTCGTGACCTTGAATGGATTTCGTATTTTGATCGAAGCGTATATGTAGGAGATTTGAATCGTGCGCGCGCGCTTTCGGAACACGCCAGTCCCAAGAAGCAGCCACTAGAACTGGAGCCTCGGGCGATGGCAAGGGGTATGACGTCGTCCGGGGTCTTGGTGGGGGGCTGCGGGTCCCACAGTGACAAATAATTTAATCTGATGATTAGTAAATATGGTTAATTAAAGGTTTTGTCTGGAATCAAACATTTATTTTGCTGATGATCGTTTCCATCGCGTTGCGATCATCCTCAGAGCTTGCAGCTTGCGGGCCGACAACGAATTTCTGCTCTGAACTGCCCCCTGGTGATTGTTATTGTGAATTTGCACAGGGTCCTGGTTAATTGTGTCACTGAACTTGACATTCGCGGTACAATTTGAAGGTCTACTTATATAGTGATTACTGGTTTTCGACCGTTTTTTTTCTGGGTATCCGATATAGTGACAAAGTGATTGATACATATTTGGATGTGGAATGTTGCAAATATTTGGATAAATAAACTTAGTTATTGTTGCTTTTTTGAGACTTATTTTTTGGAACATTCCATTGGTGACGATGAAAATGAATACAAAGAGTACTTTGGAATTTGAACAAGTGTTTCAGGCCATGCAAAGGCCACAGCAACAGTTTCTGCAATAGCATCAGTCAGTGACAGCTGCGTTTCCAAAAGCGACAAGCTGCCATGCAGGGCGAGTTTCAGAAACAACAAGAGCTACAAGAGGCTACACAGGTGAAACAACAGAAGGCGTTCTTGGAGACTATTAGGTCCGCGGTCAAGACGTCGAAATGTTTGATTTAATGATTTATTTCGTGTTTCTGTGAGTGCTATGCCTATTAGACACGTAAGTGTCGTCTATGTTTCTTCCTCAGGGGTAGGCGGTGATCTCCGGTTGGAGGGCGAGATTCGACGTTGATCAACACGTGGGTTTTCCCCGACCAGTTGTCTCCCATCAGCGGAGCACCCCCCCCCCCCAGTCGAGATAAGTTCTAAGCTCCCGATCGCTCTATGGTGTAGTGTAATGCATGTAATTTCGTTAAGTATGGGATGAGGACATGGCGAGGAAGAGGAAAGAAAGGTCTCGGGCGGTCTGTAGCCAGATTGTTAGGGTAGTGCTTCGACATTCACCTGGTGTTGATCAGACAAAAACCTCGGAAAACTACCGATCAGTGCTGCCGGCCTCAAGAATTCTCCTCGTCACAGCGGCTGAACTCGACCTAGCTATCTATGGCCGAAAATCCTGCCACTGTCGGGACTCGAATCCTAGGATCTCTTGGGCAGAGACAGTGCAGTGACATCACTTGATGCCCTGAGCTACCTAAGCGTATCACCGTTCTCTCCATTTCAAGCTGAAAGGGAGAGCTGGATTGATTATATGAACAGGCGAGTACAGCATTGGTTATGTAATCTGATTGAAGATGAAGATATTAAAAGAGCCATGAAAACCATAATCAAGTTTTACCTAGAGCTTCTGTAGTGCATCTACTGCAAATACCTGGAAAACAAAAACGTTTTTGAAGACTGGAAGATCCAAACATTAATTCTTATCAGAAGAGGGAAAAAACTCCTGAATGATCCCTCTTCATATAGATCCATATGTCTGCTAGATACAGTGGGGAAAATTCTGGAAATATTACTTATAGGAAGGATCCAAACCCAACTGGAAACAAGCAGGGTACTTTCCGACAGACAGTTTGGCTTCCGAAAAGGCAGATCCACCGTGTACAAGGTTACAACCCTACTCTTTGCAATATTATTTAACTTTCCTGGATTTGTTATGAGGAATAGAGGGGGTTTTGGAGGGCCAGGGCGTAAGCTGGCTGGGGTGCAACAATTGAAATGTTATTCGTATACTAAACAGTATTGGATTTTTTCTGGGTACCTCAAGATAAGCAATTCCGACCCAAAAAATAATGAAACTAATATTTTCACCTTTTAGTAATTAATATCATTTTTTACCACAAGAAACAATTTAGCATGCTTAGACTTCACTTCGGTACATGGGAATGTTGCTCAAACGATGTTTAAGTACTGAATATCTTAGCGAACCGACACCTGAAGTTCAATATCAAACGGTGTATTATTTACAATATGATATTACAGCTGGGAATTAATGTACAGACTTCCATATACCGTCAACATTTAAATCGTGCATTTGGATTGTGATCGTTGGCAGTTGTAGAATGACTTGCGCTATTCTTTCTAGAATTTTAAATTTTATTGCTTTTTTAATTAATTCACGTAGTATTGTAGGCTAGCGGTTTTTAATTTTTGATGCTCACTTATTTTAAGATATTTTATTTTTTTAAACATTTCTTTACTTTTAAAAAGTTTGTTCTTTGGGTTGTGTAATAGCACAAGTTTTCCCCTACTACCTCCACGTACCCGTGCGAGAACTCCCGCATGTTAAACCCCACACTCTATTCTATTTCCATTCTAGGAGGGAAAGTTGTTAACAAAACGTATTTATTTGTTTAAAAATGTATAAACATAACTTCCATTGTACTAACACATTATTAAATAAAAAATGCAATTGATGTGGACACTAAATTTTCACTAAACATTGATTCAGTATTATCGAGAGATTTATTGGAAGAAATCACAACACTTCCTTGAAAATATTTGAAGTTATTATTCAATATTCTTTGACAGTTAGCTTATCGCTTTTCGTAATATTCACAAAAATATTAATAAAGCTCTTTACTCTTGAGAACGCTACGTGACTTAACGCTCAGACACCGAATCACTGATGATAACGAAAATGCTGGTTCAAGTAAAACACGAACCAAACCTAAAAAGATACAACTTCACTCTTCACTGTACATCCATATTCCACCACAATTAGGTACACAGCAGTTGTAAATTTTGGCAAAACGTTAAATAAATGTTTTCACTACACCCAGAGAGAAGAAACAATCTTCATCAACAAACAATTAAAAGTACTTCTAGTTGTTGCTGCGAGAGCAAATCTTGCATTAATAATTATGCAAATAAACCTCGTCAGTCTGCGCAAAGAATGGTGTACACAGAAATCATAAATAGTATAAAATAAAGGAATCTAAGCCTTCTAAGCGTGATGTTACAAAGATGGATACCATCACCAAGGGTTGAAATGTAGGTGGCATTGGTAGTATTAATAATTGCCGAACCAACAAAAATTTAATAGAATGTCCAAGAATCTATAGATTATGGTGTGAGGAAAGTTTCTTTGAAACCTTTGGCCACAAGGTCCTTTTAAGGCCCTAGAACGCTTCGTTTAGAAGTTATTTACGACATAACTGCATGAGTGCTGCCGGTTGCATTTAACATGAATATTTAGATGCGTTTATCAAACAAATCCTTCATATTTTTATATCAAAGTGTAATTCGTCACGTCTCCGTGTAATTATCTTTCTTTAGAGACCTCACTTATAACAATCGGTTGCGTGTGAGAGTCGCAAAACGTATGTATACAACTGAAATAATATAGGAGACGATTAAAGATCCCCTTGAACTATTAAGGATTTACAAACTATAGAAACATCTCATCATATCACGTTGTCATTCACAACGCTAAAAAATGCTTTCCGCTTATTTAAAAAAATGAATACAGCTGGAATGGAAAAATAACAACAACAAAAAACATGAAAAAAACAAATCAACCGTATTTCGGTTAAAACCGGAGGGTTATTCCCATTCACACTGCAAGAAGGTGGTGCGACGTCTGGGACGCTGACAATAATTTCTTAAAAGCACACACACACACGCGGCGGGCGAGGCGAGCCGAGGACGTGGCGGGGTGGGGCGGGGCGGGGCGGAGAAGGGATGGGGTTTTTGCCGGTGCGGCGGGGCGCACACGCGAACGCGCCATCGTGCGCTGGCGTGACCCGGCTGACGAGGGGCGGTGGGAGGCGGCGGGGGCGGCGGGGGTGTTGGGGTGGGGGCGAGCAGAGGGCGACGTGCACGGGAGGGAGGGGGCGGGGCGGCTCCAGATGCGTCCGGATTAGCCGCAACAACCATTTTCTGTACAGATACAATCACGAATGTCCATTGTTTGGTGAGCAGCAATTTTATTCTGTCCGAGCCGGCTGGGATGGCTCATTGGCAATCGATGCAGCGTCTCTGACCGGGAAGTCGTAGGGTTCGAGACCTGACGGTGGTAGATTTTTCACACTATCTATATCGCTAGGTCGAATTCAGGCAGTTTGAAGTGGAATTTTAGCTACCAATTGCTCTAATGAGTAATTTTGCGTCGTTTCTGCTATAAATACCAGGCGAATCTTGGACTGGAGCGGTCAGAGGTCTTCTTTCTCATCCTTATCTCCTCTCGGCTCTAATAAACTTGTTCCTCGTTGCAGGCCATTAGATTTAACAATAAACTCTTTATTCGATATTTTAAAACCTTTAAAGGTAACCAAGAGAAGGATACAACATTTGAAAATGTAAAAACTTGAATTTTGGATCACACCTAATCCCACTTCAAATGATGGGCTCTACCTTCCAGCTGGGATATATCATTCGTTGAATTGAAGCCTTACTTTTCGTGGCGAGACTCAGGCAATGAGGCCTACTCTTCTGTCTGACCACTCAAATGTCGTTACGCTGCTTTCACAAACTAGCGGAGAAAGAAGTTATATCTGGGGCGACAAAACAGGCGATTTGAATTTAGCTCAGAGGCATCATTTAGGGTTGAGGATATTTTACCTGTAGTAAATCTACTAACATTGCGCAGTCGGATTTACTTTCCCTCTGAAGGAATGCGTAGGAAGGAATGCGTACGAAGGATTTTTTCGCCTTTAGTCCACGGCGTCGATCGGATTTGACCCCGCGAACTTGGGTATAACAGTCCGATACGCTAACCATTACACCATCGCCGCGGCCATGTGGTTAGCGATGGGTGTGTGGAGGGGAGATACAACGTTAGTAAAAGGTGGACTTGTGTAATAACCCAGTGTAGTATGATAGTGACGGGGGAGGGAAGTCCCAATAGCCTGAGGCTAACAAAAGCAAGGGGGGGTTAGGGGTCTTGGCCAATCCGACGCCGAGCTGAGGAAACAAGAAGCGCTAAACTCGAACGGATAAATCTGTGCCCTTTAAATGCCTCGGATGCGGTGAAACAGACGCACGTACGCACGTACACCGAGTGTCTGTGAGCGCTTTGGGCTGCTTAAGTCCTTTGTTCACTTAGCTCTTGTCGCTCTTGTCGCATTTTTTTTTCACCGTAGCTAACTGGCAGAAGAAAGTTAAATGCGTTATTACACAGTACCCTAAACTTCAACATTTGATAGTTTTTACACTCAATCTTTGCGTTTAAAAACATTCTTTGATTTTCGCATTTAAAAACTCTCATCGGCTTCAGCAATTTAAAAAATTGCTATTTCCCATTATTACTAATCTTAGAATCACACGCTTATCCACTCTACACTAGTGTTTTCAATGTATATAATGAACACAAAATGCACAAAAAATGCAACAACAAAAAAAGTAATGAAGAAATGGCGGCTGATAATCGTTTGTTCAATTAATTTAAAGATATTATTCCGTGTTTACACTAGGAAATCAGTTAATAAGAGCAAAATCTAAAGCAGTATATCCCTGTCCTTCATTTGTAATAGTTATCGGCGGCCATTTTTCACGCCGCTTTTTCACTTATGGTGTATAAGAAAGGCCCACAATCGACGTATCGGTAGCTGTGAGCGGAATGAGTAATAAATGGCCGGCAGAGTAGCAATCATTTCTAACGGATGGTCATCCCAATAACGCCAGCAGCTGGGCAGGTCCACTTCTACCCGCGACCGACATTTGTTTTTCGTGTTTGGCTGCGTGGGCGTCATCGCCCCACCCCCACCCCTTCCCCTAGGCGAGCGCCGCAGCCGATGTAATAATGGATGCGCATGTGATATGTATAATTACGAGCGTGGAGCATAGGGAGAGCAGATGTACGGACAAGAAAGAGAAGGATGGGCCTCCGAGAAGACAGTATCCCACCATGTTATTACGCTCCTGCTGTAGCTCCCGCTGCGCTGGCCAATCAGTATGCGCCTTGTTTGTAGGCGCGGATGTCTCTTTAAACCGGCAGAGTAATTCGTTAGTTGTGAATCTGTATGATATTTGAAGCAGTTTGTTTCTTTTTCTTTTCTTTCCTTCCTTTCTTTCTTTCTTGAATGTTGTTTGAGCATTCTATTCACCGGTACTGTGTGACTCTCCATTACATTAGAGGTACTGGGTCCTAGATGTGTTTCCACTTGCTGTTCATAATCG
Organism: Gryllus longicercus; assembly: GCA_038098605.1. Classification (NCBI taxonomy): domain Eukaryota; kingdom Metazoa; phylum Arthropoda; class Insecta; order Orthoptera; family Gryllidae; genus Gryllus; species Gryllus longicercus. The sequence continues at coordinate 5,560,841 of JAZDUA010000024.1, read as the reverse complement.
GATTAGCCATATGAACACTAAATATGAATATTTTGAAATTAATCAAAATCTCTGCCGTCATTTGTTTACTTCTTATTTTGTTCTGCAATTGACCTACCGAGAGCAGTCGCACTACTTCTACTTGGCGGTCCGTATGATGCTAGGCCCTAGGCACAGCTGCCAACGGTTCAGTTAGTTATATTTGTTAGCGAGCCGAAGATGTACAATTTGTACAGTATAAAGGTCATTGAGTGTTTTATAAATTCAATGAGTGCACATAAATCGTTAAACGTTCACGGGTTTCCCCTAATGTGAACAAAATTTGTAAAATATAATAAAATACCAGTAAACACGGAAAAAATGCAATGAGAGGTGTGCTCAACATATTAATTGTTTTGAATAAAATATAATCTTTTATATGGTTAATGTAGTTTCTACCATCACTTTTAAGATAGAGACTGTCCATGAACCAAAATGTAATTTCTTAATACAGAATTTAGAGACTACAATAAGTGTTTTAATTTAGCAAACTTTAATGTAATAATCAAGCTAAAATGGTTTCTTACACTAAGTTAATTTCTAAAGAAGATGTTTTTCTTCCAATTAAAGTTTTTAAATGACAATAAATCATAATGATCTTTGCAATCACAACGATCCACATTATATACAACTCATTCCATTATTCCACAATATATTAATTATAGAGTATAACGGAGTATGTTGATAACCTTCAAAATATTTTTTAATTACCTACAATTGCTAAATCAATCTCATACATTCAAATTGTTTAAATCTCCAAGAGACACTAGTCGCCTTCTTGAGATGACAATGAGTGATTCTTCCCGGACGTAAAATAATTTACATTATTAAATTCCAATGTGTGCAGAAATTGAAAGAAAACTACGCGGATTTCACAGATTGGTCAGATACCCAGATTGGTAAACATAGGTACGAAAGTGGCTAACCGCTGTCTCAGTGTCTGTACTGAGAAGCTTCTTCCCGGCTTAGGTGGTTCAAGGCACCAAATGAAGTCTCTGCAGTGAGTGAGAGGGATGTCCTCGGGTTTTTAGTCCCGACGATGTCAGGATATTGGAGAGTAGCTACATACGTAGGTCGAATTCAGCCGCCGCGTGGAGGAGGATTTTCGACTCCGACTGCTCTGATCGATAGTTTCCCGTAGTTTTTCTCATCAACACCAGGAGAAAGCCGAAACAGTCACGGGCCATGAACCGTGGGTGATCTTTCCTTCATCTTCCTTGTACTATACTTACCCCTTGCACACGCTCTCTCTCTCTCTCTCTCTCTCTCTCTCTCACACACACACACACAGACACACACTTGCACTACACCACCCCACTTGTCGGGAGACCAGTCGGGTGCTTGTCCAGCTGTGCGGTGCCCCACTGGTAGGAGATATCTTGTTGAGGAAAATCGCCTTAAGTCGACGGGAGGTCGTCGCCGGAACTCGCCATTATGTGAAGACACCACCTTCTACCACAATAAAATCATACACTACACTTACGGGACTAATGACCTTAGCAGTTGGCGCGACCGGAACCACCAATCAATCAATCGACTACTAGGCTCACGGGACGAATGACCATAGCTGCTGGAAACACGATATACTCACTCGCAAGGATTTAGCAGGTAATTGAAAAAAAAAAATGAAAAGCGGAGCTACACGGACAGCGCCTTGCAGCCCTTGTCTTCGCTTCTCCACCGCCGCCGCCGATGATAAAACGGCGCCCGACGCTGTCAATTGAGCGGAGGCTCACGGCAAATTGGCTCTCGAAGGCGAAATATCCGAATTTTATAGGCGCTCCACTCTCGCGCGTAATGACCTTAATTTTTCAAACCATAATTTAGCTGTTGCCAGTTATCTAATATTTCACGACGCAGAGATAAGCGCGTGAGGGGGCGGGGGCGGGGGCGGGGGCGGGGGCGGACGGGCAGACGGGCGGTCGCCGAGGGGAGACGAAGAGCAGACAAGCTCATTCCGAGCGTGGCTAATGATGGATTGATGACGAGACGCGCGCGCCGCGTTGATTCGGCGCGTCGACGCGCCTGCTCCCCCTCCCCCCTTCCACTTGCCCTTCACCAGGCCCTTCTTAACCCCCTCCGCCGTCGTCCCTTCCTCCATCTCCGCCGCAGTCGCTCCCTCGTCACCATTTGTAGGTGCAACCCACCTCCACCATCACTTCCTCCCTCTCCCCCTCTCCCTTCCACTTGCCCTTCACCAGGTCCTTCTTAACCCCCTCCGCCTTCGTCCCTTCCTCCATCTCCGCCGCCTGCCGCTCCCTCGTCACCTTTGAACCCACATGCACCATCGCCACCTCCCTCTCCCCACTTCCTCTTCCACTTACTCTTCACCAGTTCGTTCTGAACCCTCTCCACCTTCGTCCCTTCCTCCATCTCCGCCGCCTGCCGCTCCCTCGTCACCTTTGAGAGGTGCAACCCACCTCCACCATCACTTCCTCCCTCTCCCCACTTACCCTACACTAGTTCATTCTGAACCCTCTTCACCTACGTTCCTTCCTCCATCTCTGCCGCTGCCGCTCCCTCGTCACCTTTGAACCCACATGCACCATCGCCACCTCCCTCTCCCCACTTCCCCTTCCACTTACCCTTCACCAGTTCGTTCTGAACCCTCTCTGCCTTCGTCCTTTCCTCCATCTCCGCCGCTGCCGCTCCCTCGTCACCTTCGATAGGTGCACCCCACGTGCACCATCGCCCCCTCCCTCTCCCCACTTACCCTACACTAGTTCATTCTGAACCCTCTTCACCTACGTTCCTTCCTCCATCTCTGCCGCTGCCGCTCCCTCGTCACCTTTGAACCCACATGCACCATCGCCACCTCCCTCTCCCCACTTCCTCTTCCACTTACCCTTCACCAGTTCGTTCTGAACCCTCTCCACCTACGACCCTTCCTCCATCTCCGCCGCAGCCGCTCCCTCGTCACCTTTGAGAGGTGCAACCCACCTCTACCATCACTTCCTCCCTCTCCCTATTTTCTCTTACACTTACCCTTCACCAGTTCGTTCTGAACCCTCTTCACCTACGTTCCTTCCTACATCTCTGCCGCTGCCGCTCCCTCGTCACCTTTGAACCCACATGCACCATCGCCACCTCCCTCTCCCCACTTCCTCTTCCACTTACCCTTCACCAGTTCGTTCTGAACCCTCTCCACCTACGACCCTTTCTCCATCACTGCCGCTGCCGCTCCCTCGTCACCTTTGATAGGTGCAACCCACCTGCACCTTCACGCCCTCCTCTCCCCACTTCCTCTTTCTTTTACCCTTCACCACTTCGTTCTGAACACTCTCCACTTACGTCCCTTTCTCCATCTCCGCTGCAGCCACACCGTCGTCACCTTCGATATGTGCTAGCTCATCGCCTACGCCGTTACGACTGCCTCCCGCGCCGTCCCTACCTCCACGTGACCGCCCCGCCTGCTCTGGCTCCGTTCCACTGTTGCCACCCCACGTCACCTCCGTTGCGACCCATCCTCCCCATCGTCTACTCCACCACGTCTGCTCACATCTCCGCCTTCCCTCCGAAGCCGCCGCCGTCCCTATCCCATGCCTATCCGCCCCCGCCCCCGCCTCCGCGGGGGGTGGAACACAAAAGAGGCTCCGCTCGCTCGAATTAGCGGGTGGCGCGTCGAGGGTCCCGCCGGCCCCCGCCGCCCCCGCAGCGCCAGACAAATGCCGCGCGATATTTTCATATTTGTAACTCTTCTCCCCCCCGCACGCACGGATCGCCCCCGCCCGCAGCCCCGCCCGCGCCCCCGCCCGCGCCCCGCGCAGACACGCCACGCGATGGGAAATGAAATTATATTAGGAGCGGCTCGGCGGGCGCGTTCACCTCCATCGTCATCATCATTTTTCTCGCGCCCCCTCCTCCGCGCCCCGGTCGCCCCGGGCGGCGTGGCGGCCTCGCCCGCGACGCCCCGGATCGGCGCCCGCCCGCGCCTCTTCGCCCGGAGGGTGAGGAGGGACAGGGTTGTGATTTATTCATTGATTATTGCGCGTCAACTGCTAATGTCATTTGTACCGTAAGTGAAGTGCATGTTTTTTTGTGGTGCAGGTGGCGGTGATCTTCCCCCGCTGGAAGGCGAGATGCGGCGCCGAGCTACACGTCGGTTTAGGCGGAGATTCCCCCGTCAGGTATCTCCCACCAGCCGGGCCCCGCCCCATGTAGGACAAGCTATAAGTTCCCTATTAGTCTCTCGTGTGGTTGTGTAGTGCATGTTGGTGTAAGTGTGTTTAAGTAAGGGGTGATGATAGAACAAGGAAGAGAAAGAAAGATCGCGAGAGGTCCGAGGCCCGTTTGTTAGGGTACTGCTCCGGCGTTACTCTGGTGATGCTCGGAGAAACCACTGAGCGCATGAGCAACAACCTGTTAGAATTCTCCTCCAGATAGCGACTGAATTTGACCTAACGGTACTCCAACCCCAGGATATCCAGGTTAGAGGCACTGCAATGGCACTGAGTCACTTCAGCCGGTGTATTGTTAATTTTATCTTTTGGAAAGAAATGTGCATCGCATGTGGGAGGAAGCTTGTACGATAGCAACAGGAAACACGAGCAGAGCTCGTAACCTTACAACTACACGCACTTACACATTCGATGTTGACCTCAATCCATGACTTGCAATTCACACCATTGACAAAATGCATTCGTATTTGTGTCGGTCTTGTTCTTGCGTTGCGCCTGAGTTGCATAAGGATATAGCTGAACTGTACTGACAAATCTGTTGTATTTCAAACGTTCCTGATATCGGCTGAGATGGCTCTGTGAAAGCGTCGCTGGTACATCAGCAACAGCGCTTAATGGAAGGTCCGGTTTGACTCCAGACGGTAACGGATTTAGGACGTAGCTACGTCGACTTCAACCACTTTCTGGATGAGAAGTCTTAGTCTTCGACTGCCCTATAGGTATTTCAAATTCATAACTGTCAGAGAACTGACGCTTGCATCTATGAAAAACTCTACAGTAGATTGAACTTTTGAGTTTCATACAATATTTTACCCACAATTGCGTTATATTGCATTCCATCGTAAAGCTAATAGTAACAAGCGAACAAGCGAATAGCTGAAAATAATTCATCAGAGAAAAGTACAAGGTGTGTTTAAGGAAAATACGCTACCCGCAAAATTCATTTCCTCGACGTTTTTAGGTTGCCTGTCCATCGTCGGTTATCGACTCACATCTCGCCATGTCACTACTCAGTAGATCTATTTTGATGGCTGTTCGGGTTCGATACATATTCCAAGCACAATGTCACGGTTCACATATAGGAAACGACAATTTATCAGCATGAGTAGAAATCGTGAATGTAATTTCCTTGAGAAACTCAAAAGTCTCTGAAGCTTTCTTCGAAAAGACATTTTCACTCTTCGAAATGAAGTCTTTTTAATATTGAAAAATTCAATAGATATTTAGAAGACGAAATGCTGTGTTGCATTCAAGGTCATGATGCTGATTAATGAATTTCGAAAACGAAGGTAGTCATTTCTCACGAAATAATATAAAATGGTGTTTTGAAAAAGTTTTTAAATTCGCATATGCAATATCATTTAATATAATTTGGAAAACTTATATTATGGTGTAAATCCTGAATATTTTTTTGAAATTACGTTCTTTGATCTGTGGTAGTTTCTTTATATTTAAATGTTGTAGTTCTGCATTCCATTTAAAAGGTTTAAAATACTGGAAATTGCAAAAGTTAAAATCTTTTTCTAACCTTTCCTAATCTCCAACATTAAAATTAGATAGTTCTTTATCAATTCAATTCATCCCTTAGTTTTAGACCTTTCCCTTCAATAATGTCATGGACATTAAAAAGATGTGAGTAGTTGTTGAGTAATAGCAGTGAAGGAGGGAAAGTTTTAGTATGACATGCATTTCCACTAATTTCCTGTATGTTTCGATTCCTATGATTATTATTGTCGATGTGGAGAGTTCACTGTAAGCGAATCATTTGTGTTTATTTGGGACTTGATCGACACAAACGACTTTCGTTCAGCACAACCGAAAGTTCAATACATGCTAGATTACTATGCTGCGTCGACTGAACACGCTTGGCGTGACGGCTCAGGCCTCTAATTTCATGTTAAAAAGTTATATTTGAAAATCCATAATAAAATACACTCTAAACCTATTACAGTTGTTTTCCGTCTCGATCATTTCGGTCATACAAATGTATATGAAAAAGTATCGAATAAAATACTTCTTAACTTTTTGTTTCATTACAAAGTTATGTTTAATTATGGTCAATCTCGTGAAACAATTTGTAACAATTCATGTAAATACCAGAGAGAATGGAATAATTCACACTGTTTCATCAATGTTCTCATCGGTGCATTGAAACAATGAAAAACATGCGAGTTTCTAGAATTCTTCCGGGCTATCCTAAGTAACTATCCTAAAGGATCCGGTTGAGATTTGTGCCAATTGAATTAAGCTATTCGAATGAGCTATTATTCAATCTCTGTAGGTGTTGTAAGTTACCAAAACGGGTTTTAGTTGCTAAACAGCAACAAAAAACAAGTTTCTTATAGATATATCTTAAAATCTTCGTGATGAAGCCTCAAACCGATCGTCATATTCCTTTCAGAAGACCGACACGCGTCGAATGCCACCTCATTTGGCTCGAATGGTGGACGTGAATGACGGGAGGACGCAGATTACTCCATTACCATAAAATGATGTTAAGGCTTAAGTCGGAAATAAGGCGCACATTATCCGTGAGGTTTAGATAGATCGGTATAAATGACGAATGACTTCGAATTTCATCTGGATACTGATGATATTAGTCACAGGCCTTTGGATAAGTAAGGTGATTGTCATATTCTGGAGCGTCTTGTAAGTTTGCAAGAAATATTTTGGAATAAACACAAATATGCGTTTCGCAGCCACAAGGTTGGTTATCACGAGGCCAAATGTGAAAAAAATGTCACCAAATGTGATGCATTCCATGAATTCCACCAAAGCGTACGGAATCGTTTATTGAGGTATACTAGGAAGTTAGACTAGATTACCTGCTAACATGAAAGTAGAAATTTTAGACTTTCACAGTGTAAGTCGAAATTTCACGTCTTTGTGGACTTAGTAATTTGCTACCTGCAATCCGACTCTTGTTTATTACGTATCTGTTATTCCTCGACAAGATAACATAGTTCACCTACCCTAACCACTTCGTCCTAGCTAATGTGCCCTTCTGTGAGTAACATACGAAGTATGCTTCAGAAGTCTTCTTAGTTAGGACGTATCCATCCAATTGACCATTAACTGGGTAAAATGGAAATTATCCAGATATTGACTCTGGCTGTAACGAACGTAAAATAAGAAATTTTCTTCAATAATCTTATAAAAATCTGATAAACATCAATCAATACAAGAGGATTTATTTTCATACATACTTTATTCATCCACTTTAATATATATTTTGTAACTAATTTAATATGTAAAATATAATAATGTCATAATCTTATAAAAATCTGATAAACATCAATCAATACAAGAGGATTTATTTTCAAACATACTTTATTCATTCATTTTAATATATATTTTGTAACTAATTTAATATGTAAAAATATAATAATGTTATACATATGTGTAACTTCTGTATTATGTGCTATATTAATATTAAGTCAGTCGATTCAATTCAACAAGATCGACTTTGCAACTCTTGTTTGTGTAATTTCCCTTATTTTTTACCACATTTGAATATATTTTATGCAAGACATTACATCAGAAACACTCCGGGATTTGAAGTGCTCCTCAGCTCAGGCGAGGAGTCATAATTGTCAGAAAGGTGAAAAACACGGCTCGTAGTGAGAAATAAAACAAGCCTAACTGTGGTTGTCAGGAGAATTGGGTAAAGATATTGTAGTCGAAGGTTGTGTGCGGTGTGTTTGTTGATAGGAGTTGATAGCACCGAGCAGCGGTTTGGTTGGAGTAGCGGCTCCAGAGTGTGTGGCTAGGAAGGGCACAAGAAAACAATGATTGACTTATTTTTATTGCTGAACACTTGCCTGATGTACAAGTCTGGTCTAGGCGGCCCCAATTCTGTTGGTAATATTATATCTTCACAGTCCATATTTCGGTTTTGTAAATATGTAACTTCATTCATGTTTCAGTGGAATGAGGATCCTAGTTCGTATTTTTTGTTCGATGTTTAACTTAACACATATTTACAAATACTCGTACACATGACAAACTATTTGGCATGGAAGCATTTAAAAAGTTCCTAAACACACCGCTAAGATACGTGCCAAACGCGTTTGCCTAAGTCAAAACTCACGGAATCAGACGACGCGATCCAGCGCGTTCGCAGGTACCAGACAGCGGCATGTGATCAATGCCCTGTTATCAAATTCAGAGCTGTTGACACTTACCCATGTTCGGTTATCACCGTCGGGCAAGGATGAAGAAGCATGTTCGTAATGTTTTTTTTTCTTATTTTTCACTATTCACGCCCGTTTCCCATTATGTCCATCATGGGGACATTTTATCTATTACACTACCCATTCACACACTTGCGGGTTCCTCGGTCTGTGGTCAGCAGTCTCTACGAGGCCTTCCGCGACAACACGCAGACATGAAAGACAAGGGACAAACAACTATGTCCACGACGGGACTAGAACCCGCGACTCTTCGGACCGAGGCGTTGAGTCGGCACACGCTCTAGCCACCTCGGCCAGCGAGATCGGCTCGTAATGCAACAGGGTACAAAACAATACAAGAAATTTCACTATTAAAGAAATGGGGTGGGGTGCACGTGAACATATGGCGGAGCCGCCTTCGAGTTGTGTGAGACGTGGCTGCCGCAGGCGGCGGGTGGGCGAGCGCTGTGATTCACCGCGTGGGCGGTGGCACGCGATGCGCCTTCGCGCGCCCGCGGCCACAGAGGGCGCGCCGCCCTTCCCTCACCCGCCCCACCCCACCCCTACGGAGCAGCAGCTGGCGAAAACCCAGCGCACACCTACGACTCCTGCCGCGCTGCACCTCCTACGCGATACAGAAAAACTTACTCAATGCGCATCCTCAAGGGAACACTATTTCCTTTTTTTCCGTTTTAGACAAGATTCCGCATTATACACTGTGATAGAGAAGAGCGCATCGGGAGAGATGGCTCAGTGCATCAACTGATGTCACTGCAAAGTCTCTAATCGGGAGGTCGTAGGTTCGAGTTCCGATAGTGGCAATATTTTCGACACTAGCTTGTTAGCTAGGTCGAATTCAGCCGCTGTTTGGAGAATTCCAGCGGCTGCTCTCATCTGTAGTTTTCTGTGGTTTTTGCGATCAACGCCAGGCAAATGCATGAGTAGTACACAAACAAACGGGCCACGGACCGCGCGCGATTTCACCTTCTGCTTCCTAGTCCTATCCTCACCCCTTACATACATATTAACATGCACAGATAAAATTCAAAAACACAAAACAGTAGATTATGTAACAAGGGCGCGAAACAGGTGATTTCGCACGAGTAGAGTTGGTCGTTGGAGCGTAGCGAGGAAAACAAAGAGATGAGTGCGGGAATCATCTCCCGCCCGTGTTGCGTCCACTACGTTTTAACACTCGTGAGAGACACGCAATGCGTCGAGTAAAATAATATAAATTTAATTTTACCTTCTTTGTACAAAAGTAAATGGATTCCAGCCAGCATCGTAACACTATTTTTTGTAAGTAATAAACAAAGACGTCAAGACGAAAGACAATTGCTAATCGTTACAGATGGTTCGCACAATCTTCGTGACGTTTCGCACACGGTGAAAAAATGAACAGTTTCGCACACGGGAAACAAGCATGAGAAACCGCGTTTCGCGCACGGTGTGATAACAACTCGTTTTTGCCGAGCTATAAACTGGTGGTATACGGTGGTTGATTGCTGATCCATCCGGTTGGTGCTTGCTCTGTCAGGTTGGCACACTCCGTTCACTGGGGTAGCGCCGTAATGATTGAACCCGTTCCTTCCGTTGCCAAGATGTGAAACCTTGGTCACTCGTGATTGGTTGTAAGAACACTAAGTTCTCGTTTTGTACTTAGAATTGGATGCTCCTTGCTCTTATAATCGATCTGCGTGAACGGAGGTCACGCATTTTCTGTCGAAGAAGCGTTCTGTTTAAAACAAGCAGCATAGTCTGTAAGAAAAATATAAAAAAAACAAGTGAAATGTAACTTCCTCTACCATTGAAAAAAATTCTGATATGTCTATTCTCTGAAGTGGATAAATTTCCAAAGTTGAATTAAGAAAAGGAGTAACTATATTAACAAAAAAGTTTCATTGTTTCAACACAATTTTGTGAACAAGATTTTTATTTTGTTTTTCATGGAAATATGAACGTAAATAAATCATTAATTGTATACACTTATGTTTAGCTGTCTTTGACAGGAAGAGAAAACATTTATGGGCGACCATAAAGGGATCAAACGAAATTGTTACGAAGTTTTCTTTATCATTGGTTATTTTAGATACCTGAACCTATAAACATTCCAGTTTTTTCGTGTCTTACGAAATTATTTTTCACGGCCTATTGAATATTGCGATGTCTTTTGCTAATGGTCGGCTGGACACACAATTGAACACAAATCTAACTTCTTAACCAACGGTCAAATCAGGGGTAAGTGGTCCGCACTAACCTTCTGCTATACTGCCACTACGAAGTACCCTCATAAATCTCTCTAACTCTTTAATACGAATTAATATTAAGGACGTTGCCCGGAGCACCGTGATTCGTCAGTAGCAAAACCTAAAGGTCATAAGGACCTAAAGATCTCAATGACTGCGGACGTCATTGCGAAAGGAAGCCAGGAGTATTTGAAGAAACTAAATGAGAATTTAAACCAGCTATCAATTAATCTACTGGACAATAGTGCGCACACATATACACTAAATTGATTGATTATTTAGTGATTCCAGGCACGTCAACTACCAGGGTCATTAGTATGGGTTATAGTCCCGTAAGAGTAATGCATGCTTTTTGGTCGTGAGGTGGCGGTGATCTTTCCCCCGCTGTATGACGAGATTCGGTGCCGACCTACCATCGGCTAGCGGGTTTTCCCCAACAAGGTATCTCCCACAGCCGAGGCACCGCGCCAGTCGGGACAAGCTCTTAGCTCCTGACGGTTCTCCCGGCAACTGCGGTAGTGTAGTGAGCTTTAGTGTAAGTGTGTGTAGGTAAGGGGTGAGAATAGGACAAGGAAGATGAAGGGGAGAAGCACGATCCGTGGCCCGTTTATTAGGCTGCTGCTCCAGCATTCGCCTGATGTTGATTGGAGAAACCACGGAAAACTACCGATCAGAGCAGCCGGCCGCTAGAATTCTCCTCCAGACAGCGACTGAATTCGACCTAGCTAACAAGCTAGTGTCGCAAATTCTGCTACCGTTGGGACTCGAACCTAGGGCCTCCCGGTCATAGGGACTGCTGATCAGTTAATTCCCTGATCCTTCTCTCCCGGTCATATAGACTGAAACATCCACACAATTTAAAACTCCCACACCGCTTTTCTTTAAATCCTTAATTATACAAAACCACTCCAAGTGTAACCAGTTTACTTCATGTTACTTGTACAAACCATACTAAATATTCTTCAAGAAAATATTGTAAATTTGCAGATGTGAATTAAAAAATTAAAACCTTCAATTCACGCCAAGTTTCCGCCGAGCCCAGCGGCCGCTGCGCCGCGCGCCCGGGCGAAGGGCGAAGGGCGATGGCGAGGGCGGAGTCTGCCGTATCGGCCGTGCGCCCGCCGCCGTTGAGCACGCCCCACGGCCTGCCGTATCTCGCCGCGCCCCGCCCCTCCCCTCCCCCCTCTCCACCCACAGGGTGTGGCGGGGAATTCTCGACACTAGGTACACAGCTCGGTCGATTTCTGCCACAGTTTGGAAGAGAATTGTAGCGCCCGGCTGCTCTGATCGGGGGGTTTCTGTGGTTTCTCCGGTCGATACCCGACGAATGCGGGGTCACTAGCCTGACAAACGCGCTCTGCACGCTCATCATGGTCCCCTCCTCTATTACATAAGCTTGCACTGTCGTGCACTACACTACCCCACACGTCGAGAGGCCACACGGCAGCTGGGATCCTATCTAGGTTAGGCGAAGCTCTGCTGGTGGAGATACCTAGAGTAGGGAAGCCCGGCACGTTGACTTTTGGGACTGCGCGGATCTCGTGTTCCGTTATTTCCCGGCTCTGACATGAACTTAACTTTGAATCTACGCATTGGGACTAATGACGAAAGTAGTAGACGATGAGGAGCCAACATTATCTCTCTTCCTCACTCCTCTTTCTGTGGGAAAGAGCCATTGGACATCCACACTGATCCGCGTTTGCGGCCCCTATCCGCTCCGCCCCAAATCAGGATACGAGGTGCTTATTTCATAATCAATATTTATTTTAATTATTTTTTCCCTCTCTTAACCATTAATAACTCCCTATACCAATTCAATTCAAATCCGTCTGTTTGTTTGATTATTCCACGCGTCAACGCCTTTAATCAATAGTACGAGTAGCACATGTTTTTTACTATGGCAGGTGGCTGTGATCTTCCTCACAGAACGGTTTGATCCAGCGCCGACCTATACGTCGGCTTCCTGGGTTTTCCCTAACATGTATCTCTCATCACCGGGCACCGCCACAGCGGGAGAAGCTGAAAGTTCCTATCTGATATTCCAACAAGTATGGTAGTGCATGTAAGTGAAAGTGTGAGTACGCGCAAGGAGTGCCGATAGAGCAAGCAACATGAAGGAAAGATTGTGCGCGGTCTGTGGTCCGTTTGTTAGGATCTATTTTAATTCCAAGGGACCATGACATCTGCAAGATTGATGGGGAAATATCGATTTTGGTGAAAAAGCGCTGTCAACGGCGATGTTCACAGACAGAGAGGAATAGAAAAATAGGCACAAAGACAGAAGTTTTACTCCTAACAATTTTTCGGTATCAACAACTCACGAACTCAAGAATCTGACTACACACCTATGAAAGGCAGTAACTTACTTCATATACGAGGAAGAATCCTCTTTTTTGGTACGGGGACGCACAAAACGAGATTTTCTGTTACAAAATTGTGTTTTTTCGCTGCAACATTGCATCAATTTCTCTGTGGTACTTAGCAGAATGCAAGAGAGTAAAAACGTTTGAATTTATTTTTTGTATTCGTTCGATTTTGCAATTTTATATTGATTGCATTGAAAAGTCTTGAAATTTAGAAAGTCTTCTTCACATGACAATATTGCTAAGCTGATGAAACCATCGCAGCCGGCTGAGCCTTGGCTCTATGCTCGGCAAACTCTAGCAGCACCTGGGGGGGCGGGGGGGAGCGACAGAGTCCTCTCGTTAAGGTACTCGACAGCGGAAAGCTCTTAGCGCCTGTGACGTCACTACCACCACCTCCTCCGTTCCAGCCACCTCCGGTGACACAGCCACCGCCATCACTACCCCCACATCTGCCATCGCCTTCAGAACAGTCCACGTACATCCCTGTCTGCTCCCTCGCTCCCACCCCACGTTCAGAACTAGCCCTCCGCTATTCCTTTTTCTCATCGACCACACCACCTCCAGGCACCGATCTGTATGATTCAATGATCGATGATTGTATGTAATTCCGGTCGCGTCAACTGCTAAGATTAGTCCCGTAAGTGTAGTGCATGGGTTTTCGTCTGGAGGTGACGGCGATCTTCTCCCGCTTAATGACGAGATCTGTCGCAGACCTACCGTCGGCTTGCGGGTTTTCCCCAACCTAGCATCTTCCACCAGACCGGCTCCTGACCGGCATGCCGGAAAGTATGGTAGTGTAGTGTCGGTTAGTGTAAGTGTACGCAAGGGGTGAGGGTAGGAGGAAAGGGGTAAGGGTGAGAGGCAAGGGGTGAGGGTAAATGGAAGACGAACGAAAGTTTGCGCTCGGTCCGTGGCCCGTTGGTTAGGGTACAGCTCTGGCATTCACCTGATGTTGATCGGAGAAACCACGGACAAGTGTCAATTAGAGCAGCCGGCCGCTAGAATTCTCCTCTAGACAACGGTTGAACTCGACCTAGCTATGTAGGTAAAGGCGAAAATCCTGCCACAGTCGGGAGTGGAACCCTAAGACCTCCCAGTCAGAGGTGTTGCAATGATATCAGTTGATGCTCTGAGCCACCGCTCTCGGTGATTCTTTCGCATTACCTTCAGTGAGCAGGTTTTTATACATCTTCAACCTTCATTTTGCTGCTTCAGAACACAGAATAGTGAATTCATCAACACTTCTACGTTCTCCCCCTTTCTTTGCAGGCCGAAGTGACCTTCCGGTTTTGGCCGACCCCCTTCCCGACTGTCATTTATCGACACCTGAGGAATCTCTCAGGGTCGTTTGGGGTCTCCTGACAGAACGCCCCCATATCAACACGCCCAGGGGACCTTGGGCCTGTACCTTTGCAGCTATGAATGAGGTAGACCATGGCACCATATCGGTGTTTGCACGTTTAATGTGGGGTTACGCGATCAGTTCAACTTCACTCGACTTTACTCAACCCCCATTTTACTCAGTTCTCCTGCTTCAGTTCTGCATCCGCATTTGCCTTCTCTGTCATCTTGCCTTGCTACTTACCTCCTCCCCTTTCACCCTTCTCCACAAACGATCTCACCCCCAGATGCGAACCATATTTTCAACGGCACTACTTGTTTAATTCCATTAAAGTTACAAATATTTTCTGATGTGAATGGGTAGTAATTTCTTACATTGACACTTTTTGGATGAGTGTGTGAGTGTGGAAGCCGGTTTTGGAAACAGTTTAAGATGGACAATCACCGCGAATCTAAATTTCTTTATAATTTTATATGGCATTGAATCTGAATGATTCATAAACACAAGTTTGTGACGGAAAATTGGAGAAGTGATGTTGACTGGATGTATTTCAATTCAAGTGATACTGGATCAAAAATAAAGCAAGACGAATCGCAACGGTTGAGAACTCAATTCAACAAATTCAATTAATTCAAAGATATAAATTAACATTTTAAAGCTACTCTTCTAGTTATTATTTGTTATAAAAATGTCGAATTGTCAAATGAGTGATCAATCTCAATTTAACAGTTAAATAAACAAAATTTTGTAATTGATTTTCATTCATATTATAAGCTGTTGGCAATATGAGTAAGTTGTAATAGATAGCCGAAATGTAGATATCCACGTCTTGACAAAAAATTGAACCCTTGAAAAGTTGGGGATCCGTTTTAGCAGCAGAGTATGGTAAGCAATTATATCAAACAACCCCGTGTAGCGTTAAACACCAACAACCAATAAACAATCATCAATCACCAACCTGCAACTTCCAAACTCCAACCACCAACATCCAACCACCAGCATCCAACCAGCAACATCCATCCTCTAACCGTCAACCACCAACCATCAACCCCCAATCACCAAACACCGATCATCAATAACCCACCTCCAACTTTGAACCATCAACTACTAACCTTCAGCCTCCAACCGCCACCCACAACCATCAATCTCCAACCATCAACAACTTATCTCCAATCATCGAAAACCAATCTGTAACATCATCCATCCATATAATCAACAACCATCCTGAAACCACGATCAACCAACCTCTCAACTCTCCCCCAGCACTCACTCACCACCATCCACTCAAGACCAAACACCCACCACTATTTGTGAACTACGATATCACGAACGCCATTACGGCAGAAATCGATATCACAACACAACGGCGCATGTATCCACTAATGTCTGTCGCCACCAACATTTCCCACTGCTGTTCGTCGCTTCATCACCTCTACCGTCCCACCCCCACCCTGGCCGCATAATCCCCCCCCCCACGCGCCTGCTGACCACTGAACTTCAATCGCCCCCTCCCCCTCTCCGCTGCCTGTAAGCGGCTTTTGATGAAGTCCCGCGCTTAATTATAAAGGTATTGATGGGAATTTACGACGTGAGGAGTTTTTGTTGCCTGGCGGCGAGCTTGCAGCCGGTAATGGCGTAGGTCTTCAGGAAAAAAGCCAAATTTTATTAACAGGCCGCCCGCCTCCTGCTGCTGGGCAGTGCAGCTTGACGCAACCGACGACGCTGGCTGGTGGAGCGATGGATTAGTACATAAGCGGACTAGGCACCTGTTCCCTCGTTGGATAAGGGCGTCAATAATTATTTCATCGAAAATTAGTGTAAAATCATAAATACGTAACGATAAATTTAGAGTATGGAATTTTCTTGACTCTGAGTCAGTAAAAAAAATAATTTAAATTGCCAACATTTCGGCTTTTATTAAGCCCTCGTCAGGCCTACAACACAAGGATTTTTCTTATTGGCTATGTCCAATGAATTGGTTGTTCATCTAATACTAGCATATACCACACTTTTGAATATTTATGTATAAATATTTTGTATAATTATGTACCATTTTACTACGGATCTCTCGGACCTATCCACAATTCTCACAACTCTTCCTTCACACATGTTCCTTCCTGCACCTCCTTTCATTTCCATACATTATTTACATATACCACGCCACCTTGGAACTGCAATCGCCTTATCCTTACAAGTCTCCTTTAGCCTCTCCCACTGTCGGTTGCGTCATAGCACATATTTTTCTTTGCAAAATATTCGTATGTTTTTGACGACTTCTTAATATTTTCATGGCCAAAACACCCCCAAAAATACACACCAAAACTCCTCACATACTATATGCAACTGTTCATCTAAACAATGTATCTACTAGGTATGCATTTGATTAGTTATACGAGTCAAAATTGTACTAATATCCGGACCACTTTAAAAAAATATATACTCAAACATCCAATTCAATATACAGTATTATATTGTTTTTAACATACATCCCAAACTTGCTACTTTTCCCTA
Source organism: Gryllus longicercus (assembly GCA_038098605.1). Lineage (NCBI taxonomy): Eukaryota > Metazoa > Arthropoda > Insecta > Orthoptera > Gryllidae > Gryllus > Gryllus longicercus. The sequence goes on along the minus strand of JAZDUA010000024.1, from coordinate 5,544,008 downwards.
CATTTTTTATATAACAATTAAATTGAAGCTATTATATGTACATCCATCATTTACTACTTTAATTTTTTATTATATATAATTATACAATTATTTAATTATTTAATTTATATGTATACACCTTAACCTCAATACACAAATAATTACACATTATTATACTCATAATTACACAGTATTAATAAATGTACTTTTAACATCCACCATACTACTTGCAACTACTCATTAAAAGTTCTTTTCCTTTCGTCTATAATACATTTAATACGATGTCATGATATATAACACTGTTAATATTGTTATATAAAAATGTATCTATCCAGATAGCTAGGTCGAGTTCAGTCGCTGTCTGGAGGAGAATTCTAGCGGGTGGTTGCTCTGATCGGTAGTTTTCCGTGGTTTCTCCGATCAATAGCAGGCGAATGAAGGAGCAGTACCCCCACAAACGGGCCATAGATCGCGCGCGACCTTGACTTCCTCTTCCTTGTCCTTTTCTCACCGCCTACTTACACACACTTATGATTACATGCATTACACTAACACACATGCCGTGAGACCGGTCGGGATCTTAGAGCTTATCGCGGCTAGGGCGGTGCCCCGCTGGTGGGAGATACCTATATGGGGGAACCCCGCTAGCCGACGGTGGGTCGGCGCCGAATCCAGCGGGGAAAGACCATCGCCATCTGACGAGAATAAAACACGAACTACACTTACGGGACTATTGACATCCGTTGATGCGTTCGGAATCACTAACAAATCAATCAATAAAAATGAGTGGAAGCGCGCGATTGACGCCCAAGTGACGTGACTTTAAGACAATACCTCAAGCTGAACCAAGGATCGATGGCATACACAGAACATACTGACATCTGTCGTAAGTAGTCACCATTGGTTCTGGAGAAAATAGCTATTAAGTCAATTGGCTGCTTAACAGAAGTTATGAGGATATGCGAAGCGGACATATGTAATTTTGTTATTTGTTCGGTAAGCTTAAAATGCTTAATTTGCTTGGTAAGCGTTAAAAACATTGTAAAAGTTGTCGGCTTGTACAATTTCGTACAAGACAAGACAACAAGAGAGAAAATATTTCACAAAATACATAAAAAAGAAATTGAAGTGTAATTTCTTTTAGATTTCGTGAGGATTATGAATCTGAACTCGATGAGGAAAGAAATGTAGGAGTGTACAGCAGAGTGATGTTTTGATGGAAATCTTTGCATCATACAAATAATGAGAGCAGATATTTCCCGACATATGTCTAATTTACGTTTCACAATTGTGACGTGCGCATTGCGCTTGCTATGGTCAAAGGGACGAAAGTTATTGTCTTTACGATCCGCATTGTGCACATGTGTACGTAGAGCACAAAGTATAGTAGTTTGCAGGAAACTTTGAATGGTATGATTGACGTACGAATTCGGTGAGGATATTTACGTATTTGTTACTTTTGCTCGCGATTTTTACTAAAAATTTACTAGTAAAAGACTCTTAGCAAAATATTCCAATATATCTATTACAAATTTCCACTGCGCGCAGAAATTGAGAAAAAACTACTTCCTCGTCATACAAAGAGCAAGAAAATAAAAAGTAATACATTTAATATGGCAGCGTTCTAGAAAAGGAGATGAGGCAGAAATCCATGATTGCTCATTTCACTTAACGTCAATGAAGTTGTAGAGAACACAGAATGAGAGAAGTACTTACGTACACCAAGAATTTTACAACAGTAAAGTAGGTTAAGATGAGTAGGAGGCCTGTTGATTGCTTACATATTAGGACAAAGAAGAAAATAGTATATTGTGATGCATGTAATTGTCAGTGTGTGTGTGTGTTTAAGTGTGAGTGTGAGAAGGGGAGAAAAATGAACTTCGTCCACATTGTAGGTTATTGATTGGGCTTTGGCCGTTATTAGGTACTTGCCCGGTGTTGGTAGAAAAAAATCGTAGAGAACTACCAATCAGTGCAGCCGGCCATTCGATTTTTTTCTCGACAAAGCGACTAAATTTGGCCTAGCTTTGTAGCTAGTATCAAATAACCGCCACCGTCGTCATTAGAATCCTGAGCAATTTGAGCAGGTTGATTGACTGATTGGCACTGATTCGAGGCGGGTCAATTGCTAAGATCATTAGTCTCCTAAGTGTAGTGCATGTTTTTTCTCGGCGGTGGTCTTCTCCCACTGAACGGCGAGATCCAACGCCGACCTACCGTCCGCTAGTGGGTTTTTCTCCAACTAGAAATCTCCTACCAGCGCCACAGCCGTACATGCTAAAAGCTCCCGGCTGGTTTCCCTACAAGAGTGATAGTGTAGTGTGTGTAAGTAAGGGGTGGGGATAGGACAAGGAAGTTGAAGGAAAGATTGTGCGCGATCATGACTCGTCTGTTAGGGTTCTAATTCGGTATTCGCCTGGTACTGTTCGGAGAATTCACGGAAAACTATCAAACAGAACAGCCTGCTGCTAGAAATATCATCCAGAAAACTGAATTCGTCCTAGGTATGCAGCTAGTGTCACAAATCCTGCCACTGTCGCGACCTCCCGGTCAGAGGCACTGCAGTGACTTCAGTTGATGCCCTGAGTCGCGCCGGTGGAAGGGTAAAAAGCACCCCTTCCCCCAATTGACGCGGCGGCGAGACGGACGTGAGGGGATGAAAAACCGCGCGTCGAGTTGCCCCCTCGCTCCCCCCGTCCCTTCCCACCCTACCACGGCCTTTTCCTTCCTTCCCCGCGCCACCCTGCTCCGCTCCACCCCGACCCGCCTCACTCACTCCACCCCGTCCCGGACTGCCCCGCTCCGCCCTGTCCTGTCCCATTCCGGTCCGCCCGGTTCCGCCCCGTTCCGCCACGTCCCAGGCCGTCCTGTTCCGTCCCGTCCCGTCTCCCCCGCCCCGTCCCGTCACGCCCCGTCGCGCACCCCACTCCGCTCTACCTCTCCCCGCCCATCCCCGCCCCGCGCTTGCTGGCCACGGCCGGCCCCGCCCGCGCCGCCCACCCTAATGCGCCGGCCGCTCCGCGATGTGTGGCGCGCCCCATTATTTTCGAATCGCGCGCTTTTTTCCGCTGCGCCGCGCGCGCGCTCTGTAATCTGCGGCGCCCTTCCGCTCCGCGACGCGTTTTTGCAGGGCGACGCGCGCTCCATGTCCGCGTCGCAGCCCTCGCTTCGCCCCTCGCACTGCACCAGCGGTTCTTGCGCAGGTCGGGGGACGTTCCTGCTAGTGTTTCTGCTCACTCTGGCATCGCAGGTCCCCCCACAACACTGAATCTAGTGGAGCTACAACAGTAGAAACACTCTCGCATTACATCTAAATTTGCAATTTTCAAAAATTTAGAGAGTTCAACGGAAATGACACCTTACTATTCTTTTAACAATCCCTCTTTCTATCTGTGGAAAAAGTTTGAAAAAAACATTTGGAGTGGTTGTTGAGAATTTTTTTTAAAGAAATTGTATCAATTTTAAACCCAAATTAGGCGAAAACTACTCGTTTTTTCAAACGTTGCACACGACCTTTTTTAAAGCGCTGATATTTTTCAACAGAATGGCTAAGGCAAAAATCTCTATCTCCAATTTTGTTGTTTTGAAAAGGTTAACGTTTTGCAATTTTTGAATATCGTCTAATAAAGTTCGCCGAAAATGGCTAGCCCCAACATATTTTATCGCCCCATGATACATACGGGGAGAAAATTTAAAGAAAAAAATTGAGACATTTTAGAGAAAAAAACGTTTAAAAAAATTAAACATTTCATGCAAAATTACCCGAAAACTACTCATTATTTCCGACGACGGACGTCGGTAGCAGGATATTCGACGACTGGCTACGTAGCTAAATGGAGTTTAGCTGCTGTCTGGACGAGAATTCTAGCAGTCGGCTGCCCCGATCGGTAGTTTTCTCTGGTTTATTCTATTAGTACCAGGCGAACATCGGAGCGCTACTGTAACAAACGGGACACGGACCGCGCGCGAACTGTCCTTCCTCTGTACCATTCTCACCCCTTACTACCACTTAACTTACTTGCGCTACACTCTCACACATGCAGCATGATCGATCCGGAAGTTTGAGCTTGTCCCGGCTGGGGCGGCGCGACGCTCATGGGCGGTTCCTTGTTGGGAGTACCGCCGCTAGCCTACAGTAGGTCGGCGCCGGATCTGGTCAGCCAGCGGCGGGACGAACACCGCCACCTCCCAGCTAAAAAACATGCTTACGGAACTAGCGACCCTAGTAACTGACGCGCCTGGAATCTCTGATCAATGAATTCAGTGTTTATCGTCGCAAGCAAATGGTCACAAGCCGCCCCCGCCCCCCGCTATCGCCCTCGAGAGCACCTCCATCTATAGAACGATTTTCTTAAGAATGGGATAAAGTGACAGTTCGCAAAACAAGTGAACATCACGTATACTTCAGAGAAGTAAACACGTGTACCGTCACGAGTACGCATCTCACATTCAAGACTCGATTTTAAAACAAACATAATACTTATCACATAAAAACTAAATTCAATGTAATTTTCATTAAAAAAGCATTTTTACATTAGAGCACAAAGCTCTGCACTTCCTAAGCACTTCCTAAGACGAGGACATCACAGAAGGGAGCGTCGTCAGTATTTACAAGTTAGCCAACTGCAAACGAACGAATGGAGGAAGGAGAGTCTAATAAGTTCAAGGACACAACTACCACAGAATCGTCAGTTGTGTTGCCAGCACTATCTGTCAAATCATCCCATTCTAAAGAAAATCGGACAATACCAACCGCCGCCGCCGAAAGCCACCGCCGCCGGCGGCTGGTAGTGGCAGGCACAGCGCGAGCACAGTCAGATACAGATCTGTCTGTTCAAGCGATTGCTTAAGGATTACTGTGTAGATGTAGTACAAGAGGCACACGAAATGACCCCCACGCCTTCAACAAAACTTACAATATTAATTTCGTTAACTATTTTATTACGGGAAACAAGTTTCGTTTTAAGAAAAATCTTTGATAATGTAGTTATCATGGGTAACCGTACAAATCGAATCCATGCCATTTATGTAAGCGTATTTCGATTCATTCTTACATTCTTTCTTAATTACAGCTCGATTTGAGCAACTTCTAAAAACAACGCAATGACTTCAAGTGAAGTGCACCAAAACATTTCAAGAACTATTTTCAAAATTGCAGGGAATTAAATCGTGCTAGATCTGTCGCGACATATTCGTCTTGGAAAAGATTTTTCGAATGGTTTAGGTTCTATTGTTGCTCACAAAAGGAGAGAGACACAGATGTGAAAAATTGTATTTTGCGTAACAAGGGCGCGAAACAGCTGATTCACACACGAATCGAGTTTGTCGTCCGAGCGTAGCGAGGACGTTAAAGTGTCTACCACAGGAATCATCTCGCGCCTGTGTCGCGTATACTATTTTTTATCACGCCGTGAGCGAAACGCAATGCATTAAGTAAAGGAATATAAATTAAATGTCTAATAACTAGAAATACCTTACTGCGAATCGTTACAGATGTTTCGCTTACACTTCGCGATGTTTCGTACACTGTGAAAAAAAAAGCTCTTTCGCACACGGAAAACCAGCCGGAGAAAACGCGTTTCGCGCACGGCGTGTTAAACACTTTCTTTTCGTTTAAGGGATCTCCATTACATGTATTTCTGATATAATATCAATATACGTGAGCAGCGCCACCTGCCAAACGCCACCGCCACCGCCACAGCCGCCGCCGCCGCCGCCGCCGCCTCCACCTCCGTCACCGCCACCGCTGCAGCCGCCGCCGCAGCCGCCGCCACCACCGCCACCGCCTCCACCGCCGTCACCGCCGCCGTTCCCGCCGCCGCCACCGCCGCCTCCACTGCCGCCACCACCGCCGCCGGCGCAGCCGCCGCCACAATGGCCGCCTCCGCTGCTGCCACCGCCGCCGCCACCGTCGCAGCCTCCACTGCCGCCACCGCCTCCACTGCCGCCACCGCCTCCACTGCCGCCACCGCCGCCGCCGCCGGAGGCTGGCGGTGGCAGGCGCGGCGCGAGAACATTCAGATACAGATCTGCCTTATAAATTGTTTACTCGGTGGGGCGTAACTAACAGCTCGGCCGCAATGGATGGGAAGGGGGGGGGCGGGGTGCCCGCATGCAGAGAAGACATTAGCGACCGCTCGCTAAAAGCGCCAGCCTGTGCGCGCCGCTTCGAGCTGCCCCGTTCGCTTTTGATGTGTGAGGCTTCCTGAGAACGCTCTATGCTCTCCACTACAACTCACATTGTCCCCGCACAATCACCCTTCTTTCTCCACTCACTTCGTGAGTTCAAGGTCGTCGACGCCGAGCGCCAACGCAAAAGGAAAAGCTTTTTTATTACGAGGCGGTAACTTCTACTTCTCCACAGAGAAAAGTTTTATATAACGTTTTCGGATATTATTTAAGATTTCGTGTTGTTTTTTTTCCCATAGTCCATTTCAATCTACTTGCAAAACCTTTTCTCAGCAACTTCACCATAATGTGTTGGTAAGCATGCACGAGAATGCGCTGTAGGAAAGTTTTGATTTCGAATTCGCAAAGCATTAAGCGCTCCGTCAGGAACAGAAATGAATGTGTACTACCGCTGCGGTCGTTGCCGTAAACTGCTGAAGTAACAGCGCAGACCGTTTCTGCACTTCCTGCGACCTGCGCTTTCCCTCATGACAGCTCATTCGAAGTTTGCGCGGCGCCACCGGTGCAACGAAGCAGGCAGACGCTGCGGGCGCCACTGCTCCCCAACGAACTTGCGGAGCAGTTCTCTTCCTATTGATGGCAGCCCTGCAAGACGAATCATGACCGCGTAAGCGGGTATGGTTTCTGGCGGAGAGTTGCAGACGACAACCCGGAACCTGAGTTTCACGGTGGCACTCTCGCCGTTAGCATAACGGAGGATTGCAGAGAGTAGGCGATGCTGGGCTCCGTATTGCCGGGTTCGGCCGGTAACCCATCAGTTGTGCCCCTGGTGCGTCGACCGTTGGGCGGGTTTGGGCGAAGGACGTTCTTCGGAATTCTCCGAATCCCACGTATAGAAGTCCAGAGGGGAACATGATCCTTTCTGTCGGGTTGCCCAGGTCCCGGCGATACGTCGGCAGCATAAAGGCAATTGCAGTGAGGAGACGGGAAGGGGGACCTTAGTTTCGGTGCCCCTTGTTGGACTCTTGGCTTCGTCGTCGCAGTGGCCCGATACATCAGTGGCCCCGTCCAACCGGTTATAGATGGTTAGTAATTCTAAGAAACTACAATATACATTATCTTTGTAAAAAAGATGGGAATAAATATTATTATTATTATTATTATTATTATTATTATATTCTGTGCTTATAGAAGGTACTTGTCTCGGCACATGTGGGTGGCGCACTGATTTATCTCCGGCCCTAGTCTGGATAGCCAGTAGCTCTGAGCTGGCATGGCGGCCCGACCCAGGCTCTGTGAGGCGTCTTGCAGGTTACCGAGAGGATAAAAAAACGCTTACCTACCCACCCCGAGGAGTAATCGCCCTGGCAGAACAAGGAATAGTGTGGTGGGGTAGACCACTCGTGGCATATACTACACTATGTGATCAAAAGTATCCGGACTCGTCCAAAAAGGTGTTATGGTGTGGTCGTGTCATGGAGGGAGCTTGCACCCTTGGTTTGTATTGCACTATCACTGCACAGACCTACGTTGAGGTTTTAAACACCTTGCTTCCCTCTATTGAAGAGGGTTAGCGATTGCATCTTTCAATACAGCTGAGCACCTGTTCATACTGCACAGTCTCTGGCGGAGTGGTTACACGACAATAATATGCCTTAAATAGACTGGTATGGTCCTGACTTGAATACCATCAAACACCTTTGGGAGGATTTGGAACACCGGCTTCGTTCCAGGCCTCACCGACGTACATCGATACCTCTCCTCAGTGCCGCATTTTGAGTAGAATGGGCTGACATTCCCCAAGAAAGCCCCTTCCAGCACCTGATTGAAAGTATGCCTGCGATAGTGGAAGCTGTCATCAAGACTAAGGGTGGGCCAACACCCTATTGAATTCCAACATTACCGATGGAAGAAGCAACGAACTGGTAAGTCATTTTTAGCCACGTGTGCGGATACTTCTGACCACACAGTGTACATTAACGGCAGCTCATGACTTCTCACTTTCTGCACCAAGCGAAACAAAGGTGCTACAGAATGGAATGGACTTTTTCATTCTAGTTAGTTACCTATTCTCTTTAGTTAGCTCTTTTCCTATTCTCTCGGGCTATCTTTTCGGTTTTGCCCCGTCCCCTTGCCAGGCACTGTCTATCGGCGCCTCCAAGACCTAGAGAACCTCTCGCACCTACCCTTCCTCTGGGGATATTCCCAGTGACGAGCACCTTTGCGCATCTGGAACACTGGCCAATCTAGGTCTGGTACCTTTACGCATTTTTTCCTTGGTATTTCTCTGTGCTTGTATCATTATTCTAGGAGTACGAAAACAGTTCGTCAATTACTCACACTTCTCACACACAGTAGCAAGTCAGGACAGGAGATTGCGGAGGAATTACTGTACAGATGTAATACAAGAAGGACTCGGAATGAACCCCACGCCAGAGACAACATAAAACATTCTTGCCTTACGCTTTTCGAACCTCCAGCCTTCGCGACTTTATACTTGACCTCACCTGAAACAAGCTCTTTTTTCACGAGGCTGAATTATTTGTCCCAGCTATCTGAAAACGAGTTTCGGGTTTGTAACAATAATTTGAAGAAAAAAGTAGGAAAAAAAGTATCATAAACAAAGTCGCCTTTTGATGTATTTACTACCTTTGATCTGCATGGAATATTAAATCTATGCATCTTAATGCGTTTGACATCATTCGTTTCCATGGCAACAATGCAAAAAAACCTGTAATGTATGGTAGTGTAGTGCATGTAAGTGTAAGTAACGGGTAGGATAGGAAAAAGAAGAGGAAGGAAAGATCGCGCAGTTTGTGGCCCGTTTGTAAAGTTACTGCTCCGGCATATCCTTGCTATTGATCAGAGAAACGAGGGAAATCTGCCGATCAGAGCAGCCGGCCGCAAGAATGTTCCTGCAGACAGCGACAGAACTCTACCAGCCTAGTACCAATGACCTACGTCCTTAGCAACTGGATGCATTTAGGAATCTTGATATCATGGTGCGACGTCCACCTGTTTCCTTCTGTACAAAAATTCTTCTTACCGCAGTCTGATCTCTGGAGAGTCCTGTCCTGTGGAGCACCCCACATCCCGAACTGCCCATCCCCTCGCTCAATGACCTCCGCCTGGGAACGTCTCTCTGGCCGCATCACACCCCTCCCACCCGCCGCCTTTCATAATCCCTTGCTCCTTCTGCCTCGCCGTTCCCTCTCTTACCCTCTCCTCCCCTCCCCTCCGCCCCCCGCTCCGGTCGCCCGCGCACGCTCGACTGCGGGCTAAACCCGGCGCTGCCCCCTCCCCCACCCTCCCCCGCCTGCCATACGCCGCCGCTCCGGTCGGAAGAAAAAAAAACAACAAAACAAAACACGAAAACGTGAAGACGTCCGAATAAAAGCACAAGGAAAGAAAATATCTTCAGTAAGCAAATAAGACATTGTTTGCTAAGTGGCAGGGCTTTTCGTCTGCATATCCGTTATAAATAGACTTTTTTCGAACAAAAAGAATATCCTTTGAGGCGTATAAAGCACCAACAAATGGAGACGCGGAGGTAAATAGCGGACAGGCTGAGCGGCCGGCGGAAATCGCATGAATCAATGTGTCAGCGCACGGGGCAGCGGACGCCGCCGGTTTGTTTTCCAGCTTAGTCACCGCAGCCCCGCCCCGCCCCGCCCCGCCCCCTCACCCCCACCACCCGCCAGAATACGCGCGCCATCACCCGGTGCCTGTGGCACATCACCATACACCTCTTTTCTTAGGTAATACCAGGAGTGGATTGGAAATTGTCGATAGATTCCCGACTCGCGAAGCGAGGAAGGGATTTATCTAAGAATTTCCAAAGCACGAGTGGTATTTTATATGACTATTCCACGAGTACAATTATGTCCGACAGAGTTCCAACATGCGCCAAATAATAAAAATAACTTAAAGCGTATGTTGAAATCAGAAGTTATGTTATAGCTGCTGTTTATTGGACATCGACATAGCGATCAATGTACATCGTCTCCTAAGATAGATGCGCCACAGTTTATGATTGGCTAGTAGGTAGAAGCGGTAAGAAAAATCGGATAGAAAAAGCGATAAACGTTTTGAGTTTCATTGCCTTGATTGAGGCATTTTGTAAGTATATTTAAACACAATTGGTTTTAATTTCACGAGACGAATAGTCAACGTAATTTCAATTCTTTCTCTCACATTCTACACACCCTTAATTAAATTCTGTATCTTTCCCTTCCCCTCGCCCCGCCCGCGACTCTCGCCAGCGTGGGCACGCCATCACTTACTCCTTTGCCGGCGATCACCACGCCGCTTATCACCATTACTTCTATTCTTTCCTATTGTACATGTCCTTTAAAGAAAGGCGCTTAAGCGCTTCCAGCGCTGGTTCCATCGCTTTACCAATCTCTACAGTACATGGGTCATCATTAAAGTTCCTCAGTTGCCAATCCTGCATCGCCCTTCCATCGCCTCTCCATCACCCCCTTCCATAACCGCATGTCTTCACCCTCGAATTTCCTCCATCGGATTACATCCGTTACTTCCATCGCCCCTCCTCCATTGCTCCACTTTCATCGCTCCTTCTCAAAGGCCCCTCGTCCATCCTCCATCATTCCATATTCATCGCACCTCCTCCTCCATTACCTCTCCTCCCCCAACGCGCCTACCCCATCACCCCACTTCCATAACCCCAAGTTCATTATCCATCATCTTCTATCGTCCATCCTGCTTCTTCGCCTTTGTCTCATCGCCCTTTTACAATTGCCCCTCTGCCATCACACCCCTTCCATTATCCCATTTTCGTCATTTATCCAATCCCCTCCGCCATCGCCCCACTTCCTTCATCCTATGTTCACCGTCTCTCCTCCATCGCCCCTCCTCCTTCAACACATCTCTCCCATTGCTCCACTTGCATCGCTCCACATCCATTGCCCCTCTTTAATAGCTCATCCTCCACCTCCCTTCAGTCTCACTCCCAGCCGCCTTCGCCTGCCGCTTCGCCCACCATACGACGATCATTTACTGTCCATCCGCATTCTGCTCGCCCTCCCTTACTCTAAACTTGGTAATTGATTATTAGTGTTTCCGGGCTCGTCAACTAATGAGGTCATTCGACCCGAAAGTGTAGTGCATGTTTTTGCTTGGTAGGTGGCGGTGGTCTTCCCCTGTTATATCGCGAGATCCGGCGCAGACTTACCGACGGCTAGTGGGGTTTTCCCTACTAGGTATCTCCCACCAGTGGGACCTAACCGGGAAAAGCTCGAAGGTCCCGACCGGTGACCCGGCCTGTGTAGTAGTGTAGTGTTAATGGCGGTGTGCAAGGGGTGAGAATAGGACAAGGAAGAGGGAGGTAAGATCGCGCACGCTCCGTGGCCCATTTGTTAGGGTACTGCTCCGACATTCACCAGGTATTGATCGTAGAAACCACGGAAAACTACCGATCAGAGCAGCCGGCCTCTAACATTCTCCTCCGGACAATAGCTGAACTCGACCTAGAAGACAAGCTAGTGTGAAAAATCCTGCCACCGTCGGGACTCGAATCTAGGATCTCCCGGGACTGCAGTGACATAAGTTGATGCCCTGAGCCATCTCTCCCGGTCCCACGACTTGTCATGCGCTGATGGGCTCGTCCACGCATGTGCCCCATGACCTATGTGGCACGGGGCAATACTTCACCGAGTCAGCGTGCGCTCGTGTGCTGAATCGCTCTTTGAATTATCCATCCTTGACAAGGCAAATCGCCGGGGACGACACACGGAGGGCACCCGAAACGCTAGCAAATTACGAAATGTAGACGAGATTGGAGGGAAGGCGGTTTCTTCTGACTGTCACATGCCATCAATTTTCTTGAACGATTTGTACACGAAAACAGATGCCTAAGTTCCATGCAATCTTTGAGGCGATTTCCTGTTTTTCTTTTCCCTTTCTTTCTTATGTTCCATCGTAGCTTTTGCATTTTAAAAATGACTTCGGACATAATGTGATCTGCTTCTTTATGTATTTTGAGGAAATTGTAATAATCCAAGGATTTTTAGTGCAACTATCTTTGGAAATATTCTACATGGTTATCTGAGGATTAAAATTTTGAAAATGTATTGTATTATTTTTTCAGAAAAACACGATGAAATAATTGTACCTTAATTCTAGCGTATTAGAAGTATATTATGTTTCTTCCCACTAAAAAAATCTTGGATGTTTTAAAATTGTGCGAGATCCATTTTGAAAAAACCTTTGGGCGTTTCCTTAAAATACCCTATAGCAGTTTTCAGAGAAGTAGGCATGGAATTTCTGGCAGTGTAAGGGGTAGTAATCACCGTAAAATGTTTTACACACGAGTGTCTCGACCATTAACATAAAAGAATTTACTTCATCCGAGACTATCATTTCTTCAATAAACCACAACTCCTTCTCTGTTCTAAATACAAAACCCCAGATACGCAGTTTTGGTCAATCAGAAATATATTTAACAGTTTTAGTAGTTCAGCGTCGAGAAACTTCCTTATATATTTACATCTGTTAAACACCTCCGCGGTTTGATTCAAGAAACGACGTATGTTTCTTTTGTGCTAGTTCCGCGTCGCGCCTGCTCCGTAGCGGGAAAGTAGCGCAATTGTGTGCTAATGCGCGGCATTGCAAGCGGGGTGGAAAAAGAGCCGCGGGTTAGCCATCAAAGGTCGGGAAACATTTAGTAAGAAACTCGCTATGTGAGTCAGTGTTCGTAGTTTTAGCCTATCGAGTTACACGCTTGCAATATGTTCATGCAATGTTTCAAAATTATCGCATATAAGGACCAAACGATCACCATTTCCAGTTAAAGTTTGAAATACGTTAGTTACTTGCACAATGCAAAAATATATGACTATTCCAGAGCTTAGTATTCAATATTTTATATTCTCGAAAATAAGAAATGGATTAAAAAAATATGTATTTCAAATGTTGGGGAAATTCACCAAAATATTGCTCAAATCACAGCACTTATGAACTTGCATTTCAGCAGCTGAACTATACATAAAATGAATTTCGTGAAATATCAAGCTACATTAATTAAAAGACTATAGAGTTCATTTGAAGGAGAATTTTCCGAGATGGAGTGCGCATGCCACCCTTGGCCAAATTTTGATTAATCAATTGATTAACCAATCACATCTACTTGGCTGATGTCACTCAAAAAAGCATAAATTAAAATTTTAGGGAGAAATATTAAAAAACAACTTTTTTATGTGGAATACGTCTGAATTTCTATAAGTATATCAATTATTGCTAGAGGGAAACGTTTCGTTATATTCATGGGCAGAGATCACCATTTTTTCGCGGATTAATGTAGCAACTACATAGTTGTGAAACCAACGTGAACTGTGAAAGAAATAACTCACTATGTTGTATTTCTATTTTAGCGTAACCCGTGTGAGTGGCATTTTAAGGAACACCGTTGTATTTCGTGATGAGTTCGCAAATGTCTATCCCTCTTACATCCAATAAATAACATAATTTTTAGAACAGTGTTGCAACTCAAAAAGTCCTATTTTTTTCTAAAATAACCCCAAAAGTCATCATTTAAATAAATTTAATTAATTTAATTTTAATAAGTTAAAAATAAAAATAAATAAGTACTTTTGGATATAATTTGCAAGGCTATATTACTGATTCTCGATTAAAGGGAAGCCAATACGGTCGAGGAAAAATTAATTGGGCTGACTTGAAAAAAGGTCATTGCAACAGTATTCCAGAAAAGTGACTATACCTCAAGCGTTGAATCATAACTATAACTTATTTGATTAATGATGACACGATAACGTCCGATTAACGCACTCATATGGACGTTATAAGAAGCTTCATTATAGCACAGAATATCCATTCAGAATCTGTGCAACTCTCATCATAATGACCTCACGGAAGAGGAACTTCGGGAAATCATCAGCGATGAAAACCTCCTCGAACGTAATGATGAAATAACGAAAGTGAAAAGAGAATTCGAATGTGACTTACTTTTATAGTTAAGAGAGAAATAACAGTAACTCTTCCATATTTGGATACTAGAACGAAGTGGATGATGGAATAAAACAAATAACCAAGTTACATGGGAACACTTTCAAATTTTAAATAAGTTTCAAATATTGTTTTATTTCTTATCTTTGGGATGTTAATTGTGATTTTTTTTGTAGTAACGGTCTTCCATTTACTTCCATTTACTTCCGATCTACTTCCATTTTTTTCAGATATTTTTCTTTCTTTTTAAGCAGGAACCTAACCCAACTTTCTTCATTAAAAGACAGATTCAACTTTCCAGGATTTGACATTCGCGATGCTTTTTTAGAATCCAATTCTCACAAATGTTGAGGGATTACTTTAGTTTAATGGTCATGTGTTTTACCAGTCCTCGTGGCAGTGCGCTTGATTTTCACTTCACGGCACGGGGTTCGATTTCCGGTAAGACAAGATTATAGTGTGTGTTTTCCTTGCAATGTCCCAGTATACGTTGAGATGTCCGATGTGAGTATAAGAGAAAATTCACTTCTCAGGTTGAGAAGACCGATGGCGTTGAGATCACACGTACCCCCTTAAACCATGGCTGCAAGACTGGGACGTCACCGGTAGGCCTGAGCCCGTTCACGGGCTGTCGCACATACATTCACACATACGCACCGGCAGTCGCAAGTACATATATACACACATACACACAAGTGTTTTACCAGCCTAACCTCGTCGCAGCATTGAGCTGGCGCCGTTGTCCTCGGCTTGAGTTCGACGCGTTAGACCTCCGCAGGCAGTGTTTACATCGTTACGTGTGCGCTCCGGGTTGGAACCAAACTGCAACGGGACGTCGCGGCTTCGCGTTCTGTGCTGTTACTTTAGTTAATGTGCTCCATAACGAGAACTTCCTCGTATGAATCACCCTCATGCGGCTAACGCTGAAACGTATTTTAGGCTTATGACGCATAAGTGGGGATGGACTAATAGTGCCCCAGCTATGGCTCATGGCGTTCACATCTGGATGAAATATTAGTTCAGACTTGCTTTTGTTATTGCTTACCGGAGACTACCACGTCGAAAAAAAGTTTCAAAGATGGCTTTAGGGAGGAAAGGTGGAGGAGGTAACATTCTCTTCCTTTGAGTACGAGTTTGCGTAAAACCTTACATTTAATGCTGCAATGCGCAAGGGCGTTAGAGAAAAGAGTGATTTACAAGCATGGACTTGACCCCAATTTTCGTTTGTATGTTTCATGTTCTAACGCTGAAGGGAAGGTCGTTATTGCTGTGCACCGCTTTTAGATAGTAGTACGCACATTATTTACAACGTAAATAATACTTTCGTGGACACATGTGTCAGACGATTTTCTGACTTTGCATTTGCATACATTCACTAATCTTTGCACTTAAAAACACTTAATATTCGAAGTAAAAAAGTCTTCATCGTCTTTTCGCCGACAAAAACCTTCATCTCTCTTGTTTTGTGGAAGAGGAAATTTCGAATGATTCCAATAGATCGGTTACGATTGACACAATGAAATAATAAACAAATGACGGCTGGTACCCCTTCTTTCGATTATGTTTATGATTTTATTAAAATATTGTGTTTATACTTCGAAAATGTTAATAATAGTAAGGTAATGATGAATCATGAATAGTAAATCATCTGGCGTCTAAACTATCTATCGTTTAAACAAAAATCAAGAAATTTAGTTCAGTAGAAAGCTCAAGTGCTAAACGAAAACCCTCAGGGATTTCAATATAAACATTTTGCAATTTTCCAAATATAATTTTTAATGAAATTACCGCTAACATACCCCATACTTGAATATATGCGAAATTACGGCTCTGAAGAACCTTAACTATGATTCTTGCAATAATTCAAGATTGTGTTGTTGAGATGTTTGCAACACATTCACACACATAGTACAGTATATGAAGAAAAAGGAAAATGTAGATTATTTATAATATGTGTAAGTAGTTATGATACAAACTATTAGTGTACGAAGAATGAATTAAATGCAATACTTAGGAATTTACCCCCTTTTAGAGAACGAGAATGACATAAGCATATTCCCATCGACATTAATGAACGGTAATGGAATCGTATGAAACAGGGTAACAGGTGCTTCTAAAGTTCTTTCGTCCAGAGGAGTAATTGGTCGACAGCGCCGAGCGGGATCTGTAGTAAGGTCGTCGACTGCACAAAAAGCGCCAGAGGCGGTTGGCGTTAAACCGCGATTCGCATCGCTGATCGGTCGCTTGTCCCTGTCCCCCTCCCCAGAGCCTCGATAAGTGGCAGGGCAGCATCTCTTCTTCTTCTTCACTCGCCAGTCTTCCAGAGCATTTTCCGCACCCGTCAATCTTCCAGAGCATTTTCCGCACCCGTCAGTCTTCCAGAGCATTTTCCGCTCTAGTCAGTCTTCCAGAGCATTTTCCGCTCTCGTCATTCTTCCAGAGCATTTTCCGCACCCGTCAGTCTTCCAGAGCATTTTCCGCACCCGTCAGTCTTCCAGAGCATTTTCCGCATCCGTCAGTCTTCCAGAGCATTTTCCGCACCCGTCAGTCTTCCAGAGCATTTTCCGCTCTAGTCAGTCTTCCAGAACATTTTCCGCTCAAGTCAGTCTTCCAGAGCATTTTCCGCACCTGTCAGTCTTCCAGAGCATTTTCCGCACCCGTCAGTCTTCCAGAGCATTTTCCGCACCCGTCAGTCTTCCAGAGCATTTTCCGCTCTAGTCAGTCTTCCAGAACATTTTCCGCTCAAGTCAGTCTTCCAGAGCATTTTCCGCACCTGTCAGTCTTCCTGAGCATTTTTCGCATCCGTCAGTCTTCCAGAGCATTTTCCGCACCCGTCAGTCTTCCAGAGCATTTTCCGCACCCGTCAGTCTTCCAGAGCATTTTCCGCTCTAGTCAGTCTTCCAGAACATTTTCCGCTCAAGTTAGTCTTCCAGAGCATTTTCCGCACCCGTCAGTCTTCCAGAGCATTTTCCGCACCCGTCAGTCTTCCAGAGCATTTTCCGCACCCGTCAGTCTTCCAGAGCATTTTCCGCTCTAGTCAGTCTTCCAGAACATTTTCCGCTCAAGTCAGTCTTCCAGAGCATTTTCCGCACCTGTCAGTCTTCCTGAGCATTTTTCGCATCCGTCAGTCTTCCACTCTTAGCCGCCTAGGTCATCCAGACCGGCCATTGTAGTTTGGCAATGTTAATATTTTTGTTTGCATTTCGGTAGGTTTGTTATATCAAAGGGAACATAACAATTAATTGAATAGAGGATATGCTTGTATTGGACAGGTTTAAGATGCCAAGATAAGTATTCAAAAAAGTTGAAAATAAAACTTCAATAACATTTGTTAAAGTGTACTTTACAGGTTCCAAGGTTTATGTCTTTTAGAGAGATTGTACTCCTGTGATCAATGACGGACTCATTCCCTCGATGATTTGAACATAAATCTTATGTCTCTGTCTGTCTGTCTCTCTTTCTCTGTCTGTCTGTCTCTCTCTGTCTCTCTCTGCCTCTGTCTCTCTCTGACTCTCTCTGTCTTTCTCTGACTCTCTCTGTCTCTCTCTTACTGTCTCTCTCTGTCTCTGTCTCTCTCTGTCTCTGTCTCTCTCTCTCTTTCAGTCTCTCTCTGTCTCTCTCAGTCTCTCTCTGTCTCTGTTTATTTCTGTCCCTCTCTGTGTCTCTCTGTCTCTCTGTCTCTCTCTGTCTCTTTCTGTGTCTCTGTCTCTCTCTCTTCCTCTGTCTCTCTCTCCCTCTGTCGCTCTCTCCCTCTGTCTCTCTCTCTCCGTCTGTCTCTCTCTCTCCCTCTGTCTCTCTCTCTCCCTCTGTCTCTCTCTCTGTCTGTGTCTCTCTCTCTCTGTCTGTGTCTCTCTCTCTCTCTTAAATTAGTCAACTACTCTCGTCGTGCATGTTCCATTTTATTTTTTAATTTGAGTGATTCAATACTAACAGCTTTAAATCGATCATTAAATGTATTAAATTAAATGTCCACAACGCATCGAATACACCGGTTCCCATGTATTATAGTTAAGGGAAATAAAGAATTCAATTGCATAAACAATTACTGTTAGACGAAAATTTGTATCAGTTCGGATTACTCCTGGCATCAGCCTGGTCAGGTTATAAGAGTTAAACTGTGTGCCAACTGCTCTGGCTGTGAAAGTTTCTGAGTGGGATATGACCCGTAGCACATGAAGGATTCATGTACTTCATTGATGAGCATCTAGATGGCATTTCAAAGGAGATCATCCCTCTTGCTTTCTTAGTTGTACTAAGAAATCTTTCTACTTTCGGACGAAGGAGTGCTGTGAGATTAGCGCACGAGAGGATGGGAGGCATCCCTACGTCGTGTTCTGGTCTACTCCACCAGAGATGTGAGTTTTTTCTTCGTTATAGTGCAACATATACTGAGACATTGCAAGGAAAACGCACACTGTAATCTTACCCGACCGAGAATCGAATCCGATGTCGCGACATGGAGAGCGAGCAAGCTTACTAATAAGTTAAATCGCGAAGGCTTTCCTCGTAGCTATGATCTTAAAAAATATACATTTTCCCTCAAACATGAACGAAAATATTTAATAGGTAATTACGTGCAGAAGAAGAAAATCTGTGAGGACTTTCTTCCCTTCTCTACCCCGAGAAACCGCCACGAATCTGGTGCTTCTTATATCGATGTATGGACAAGAAACTCCCGTGAATCCTAGCCTGGCCCACCTGCGACGCCTCGCCTCGCCCAGCCACGTCACACCACACACCTCCCCGCCAAGCCATCCCAAAACGCACCTCGCCATACCCCGTCAAGCCAAACCCAGCCTCATCCCTCACCGCCACGCCAAACCACGCCCTCCCCGTAACCCAAACCCACACACCTCCCAGCCACGCCACGTTCCACCCGCTCTGCCAAACCAACTTCTCCCCGGCATTCCCAGCCATGCCACGCCACGTCAAACCACGCATCACGCTGCCATATCACGCCCGTCCCAGCCACTCCACATCACGTCCCGCTCCGCCACTCCCCGCCCCACCACGCCAAACCATGCCCATCCCGCCATGCCCAGCCACGACACACAACGGCAAAACACGACTCACCCCGTCACACCCAGCCACATCACGCCAAATAACGCACCACTCCCTCACGCCATGCCCGCCTCCGCGACGCCCCGCCCCGCCCCACTCTGTCACTCCAGGCCACACCTCGCGTAGCTATGCTTCACCCCGTCACCCCCCGGTACGCCACGCTAAACCACGCCCGATCCCGCCACGCCACGCCCAGCCTCACCACGCCCCTCCCCGTCCCTCTCCGTTCCTGCCACGCCACGCCCTGCCCCAATCTGTCACTCCCCGCCACACCCCGCGTAGCTATGCCCCACCCCGTCACCTACCGCCACGCCACGGCAAACCACGCCCGATCCCGCCACACCACGCCCAGCCTCACCACGCCCCTCAACGTCCCTGCCACGCCCCGCCACATCATGCCACGCCAAGCGCGGCCCAGTAGCCTAGTGCTCCCGCCTCGCTGCCCGGCCTCGCGCGTTGCGTCATAGCTCACATAAGGAATGGCACGCAGCGCTCTTTTTGCGCATTTTCCCCGGCGTTTTTTTTTCTTTTTCTTTTTTTTGTTGTCTCAGCCGCGAGTTACATAAGAAACAAGACTTGTAAAATTAGCCGCTGTGTAGTGTGTAGAGCTGCGTCCGAGCACCGTGTTACCCGCTACCGCCGCCGCCGGCGACCGCGGCGAGGGGTGGGGTCAAAGAGATGAGATAAAGGAAGGTAGATCACCATTTTTAATGGATGGTGGATTAAAGTTTTAGATGGTGATAAGACATAGTTGAGATAATGCACAAGGATTATACAAAATGTAACGTTATTTTCATGTTCTTGAACACTTTATTTAAATAATTATGTCTGTTGCACACGTGAAAAAAATTGTAGTATGGCGTACATACGCTCCCTTGCATTTACAATATAAATAAAATAAGTGGAAGAACATGTGTACGGGAAGCGCCGTTGTTATCTGAATTACAGTGCCGATCGTAAACATCGTTAGTTTTCTTTATGAAGAACATATATTATGTCAAGAAGATATGTTGAAGAACGTGCGGTGCTAGTGGAGTCTCTTTCTTATAAGTTGAAAAGCAAAGATGTGATTAGAGTATAATTCGCAAGACCATTGCTTAAGCTTTTCTAGTGTTATCGTTTATTAAAGTTTTTACGCAGTCTCTCTGATACGTTTCAATTCTAACGATTGTATCTTAAGTATGCATTGAGCTAACTAATTGTCAAAGGGATCACGTAAGGTTAGAACTGCGTAACATAACCTTCATTAGTCTACCCTTTATTCAGTGATTTACTGTACTTTTTTAGACTATCCATTACCAGTTGATGCCATGAGTCATCTCTTCCGGCGCCTTAATTCGATTTTTCGGTATCAAGGACCCCCAAAACATGGATTCAGGCTACACCAAGTGTTAAAGGATATTTTTTTCCAAATTTAACAATGAGACTGAGATCCACTTTTTCGTTACTAGGACCTTCTAATAAGAGTTTTTCTGCCGATTATTCGCCCTTTTTTCGCGCAACATTACATTACATTTTCTCTACTGCGTACGCGGTAGCGAGAAAATAACAAACGGCGGAGGTTGTAGGATCGGCGAAGTCGGCGGTGGCGATGTGGCGGTGGGGACAATGGTGGAGGTGGGAGCCGGGGGGCGGAGTGAGGGGCTGTGTGGGGGCGACGGGGGCGGTGGGGGTAGTGGAGACGTGTCAGTGATGGGGGAGGGTGAAGGGAGCGTAGAGGAGGAGATGTTGACGGTGGGGTTAACGGAGGGCACGTGGAAATGGTGGTGGCGGTGGTGTCATTGGTGGAGACAGCGAGGAGGTCGGTGGTTGTGCAGGTCACTTTGGCGGCAGCGGTAGCGGCGATGGTATTGGCAAAGAACGGGAGCGGCGACGGTGGTGGTTACTGCATTCGCGGTGGCGAGGTCAGTGGGCAGGTGACGTTGGAGGTAGGTGGAAGGCGATAGCCAAAGCGGTGGCCGTGGCGGTGGCGCTGGCGGTGGCGGGTTGGGGGCGGGGCCTGCGGCGGCGAGGTGGCGCGCGCTATTCATTAGAGCTTCGCTGCTCTTCCTCCCGTTCATTAGGCGGCGCTTGTTACGCTGCGACGCCACGTTGGCCGCGCCCCCTCCCCCTCCCTCTTCCCCTCCCCGCGGGAGGCCTTGCATCGCCTTTGTTCCACAACCACTTCTCAGAAAGGGTTGCGAATCCAACGAATTTCCGTTCACGTGTCACATTCAAGTACAAGTAATGACGTGTTCACTTCCACTTTCAAACGCACAAGCGCCCAAGTGGGAACATCAAAATAGGAAACCCTGAAAACGTATCTTTGTTCTAATCATGTTTGTTGTCGACTCTCACTCGTTCAATGCAATCCAGGATCTCGGAATACATTCCTAAATAACTACAAATCGTAACCGAAATATTGCTGTTGTCAGATGTCTGTGTTTTTCGTTAAACTGCACCAATAACATCAATAAAGAATATTAACAAATAATTAATTAGCGTCAATAACTATGTTGACAAAAATCTATTGACAAAAACTTTACAGATTTTTTCATTGGAATTTGGTTTTAAATCACAAAACGAATCTTCCTCCATATGTCGAAAATGTTCGTTTTTCTCCATTTTTTATATCTTTTAGCAGTCTGTGATATTTTAGGACAGAGACTAGACATACAAGTGCAGCAAAATTAAACGAGAAATGTTCATGGAACCAACTTAACCACTTCTCAGTCAGTTATTCCGTTGATGAAACGTATCTACACTTGTATTAAGGTTCGTATATTTTCGTAATATTATACTTTTAATCGACATGACGCAACAAGACGAAAGAAATGTTACTTAACGCTTGCTGTACGTTAATAACAGTTGACAAAAATGGGTTGTAGATAAAGGTGACCTATTGTTTGTTTAGTTTTTCTGTAGCAAATGTAATGAACAACGCATAGCCGATGTGGCAAATAATGAACTTGTTTATTTGACCACCGATTTAGCAAAATTCAACCGATTACGTTATTTGCTCTACGTCGCCTTAACGAAACATTAGTAGCCACAAAGGAAGAATATTTCACCAAGTGTGTTGATGCGTGAGCAGGGCGGTCATTTGAAGGCGAGGCGAGGGCGGCGTGTGGCAGCACGGGGGGGGGGGGATGCTATCGGCCGGCGAGGGATCTCCCGTAGGGCGAGCCCTACGTGTCGACGCCGGGGCTGTCACGCGTCCGAAGGACAGAGGCTGCTCGCAGGGCGGAAGGGCGTATGGTGATCGGCTTTCCGATACGCGCTCGCGGCGCGGCCTGATGACAAAGAGCGATTCGGAGACTGAAATTCTACGTGCGGTTAATAACAGGTGCCACACTGAGGTACGTTCGTGTGTAAACATCGTACGTTATTTGGCCCCGGGTTTGATTTGTGTCCTGCATTTTAGATTGAAATTTGTGTTCATCAGGATGATCAATACATCATTTTCTGTTTTCCGGATTCAAAACATGTAGTGAGATGTGCTAATTTGGTAACTACGTGTTTCCAAACACGTGAGTAATACCCTCTCTACACGAAATACCTCAAGAGTGTATTTTATCCGTTAAAAGCATAAGAAAAGAGTACGTAGGTATGAACGCTTTTTCACGTTAGAGTCTTGATTTGGGGATATAGTGGCCAACGCATCGGCTATTTCGTCCTCGTACCTTTTCATGTTGGAAGAGAAATATGAGGGCTGGAGACGGTCGTTTCATGATAGCAGCGACTAAAAGGGGCCACAATTCACCCTATCATGGTTGACAGCGTCCTAAATTGACTCTCTTAGAGGGTAGAGTGAAACCCCCAAAGTAAGAGCTAGTAGCTTTTAAAGAAGTGCAGGTCTAGGAAGGGCGGAGCTCTTCATATCTCTTTCAAGAAAATCTTGAAATCAGGAAACAGTAAGAAGTTCTACCATGAAATTGTTTGGCGGTATACTACAGAGTCTGAAAAGAGCAGTGTCACATTACTTTATTGATGTTATGATCGTGCAGAACATTTGCCACTATCAACAGAGTAGAGGCACAAAGTTTTGTATAATGCATTGTAATTCGCCGAATAATTGAATTTTAAAATGTTTCTGGTACCTTTAACTTACTTTTCGCATTACCTTACGTAACGCGCAATTTTGGGTTCAATATTTCAGCAACAAATATTTTTAACCACAGAGAATTCGAAATCTTTCCAATTCTCACTTTTGTCATTGAGATCACTATTAGCTTAAGAATATGATATTAATTGGCATTGTTAAATATTATTAATAATAATTAATATAGAATAAATAAATAACTAATTATTGATAATGGGGGAAGTTTTAAACAAAAATTGTCATGATTCTCTAAAAAAGGGTTTGAAAGAAAAGATATTGAAGAATGATAATGTTTATTTCAACAATATGATATTCAATATCGCACTCACGTACTTGAATCTTCTGAACTTTTCTATTTAATACCGTCAGTAAGAATATGTAATACAAATGTTTTTAGTCGCGATAATTCTACATAGCTAATGTTTTGATTGACGTAGAAAAACGGTAAAAGATTTTTCTGTCTTTGACTCTTGCTCACCATTCATTGTATTGCCTGTATTATACCTTTAGGTTACTGATAGTTATCTATTACTCTGGTATATACTTTTATATTTAAGAATTGTTGGGACGAAACGAAATAATTTAATAAATCCACTCGGCATAATTATCAGATCTACAGAAATCCTCCTCCAAAAGAAAAAAAACACAATACTTTTTGTCTCATTGCTATTAGCTGCACAACACAGCTGCTAACGGCAAATGACTGGTGCGAACGAGTATACTTGCTAACTCGAGCCCAGAGCATTAACAATTCATCCGTATTCCGGACATTAGGAGGTTTTTGTTTCACAGGTTCCTTTGTGGCGCAGTTACAGAGGCGGGGGAGGGGGCGAGGGCTGGCGAGGCGGCGGGCGCGATAAGCACAACGGCTGGCGCCCGCAGCGGGGGCGGGGCGGGGGCGATGGGCGACCGCCCAATCCATTACCGCGCGTCGCGTGGCGCCCAAACCCGGCGCTCAGCGGCGCTGTTTAGGGCGATAGGCGCCCGCGCCGCCCCCCCTCCCCGCCCACACGAAGGCGCCACACGCCACGCGCGGGAAGAAGTGGTCGGTGGGAGGAGGGGGTGGGCTGGGGCGGATCCAGCCGATGATTTTGGAGGGGCCCATCGTAGATTTTTGTTAATTAACAAACATTATTATTATATTGTGTATTATTTTTGTAGTGTATACTTGATATTATACGATGTTATTTTTTTTAATAATTTCACAATTCTAACGTAAATAAATAATTTCATGAATTTTTCCTCTACGTGGGTCCGAGGCATGCTGAAAGATGAGGTGGGAAAGATTCATTAATGATTCCAGGCACGTACACTGCTAAGGTCATTAGTCACGTAAGTGTAATATATGTTTTCCCTTGAGAGGGGGCGGTGATATTCCCACGCTGAATGGCAAGATCAGACGCCGAATTACCGTCGGCTAGTGGGGTTTTCCCCAACCAGATATCTCCCACCAGCGGGGCACAACCCCAGCCGGGACACGCTCTAAGGTCACAACTGGTCTCTCGACAGGTGTGGCAGTGTAATTCATGTGAGGGTAAGTGTGTGTACGTAAAGGGATGACGATAGGACAAAAAGAGGCAGGAAAGATTGCATGCCGTCCGTGGATTATTTGCTAGGGTGTACTGCTCCGAGATTCGCCTGGTGTTGATCCTGAAAACTACTGTTCAGAGCAGCTTCCGCTAGAATTCACCTCCAGAGAGCGAGCGAACTCCACCCAGCTGTCTAGCTAGTATCGAAAATCCGGCCACCGTCGAGACTCGAACCCAGAACCTCTTTACGAGAGATAAGCCTGTATCATCCGTTTGTGCCCTGAGCCACCTTTTCCGGCGAGGCGTGAAAGAGGCCGGTGGCTTAACGCCGATATCCGCTACCTGTGCTGCGTCTCTTATCCAGAGGTCCTAGGGTTCGAGTCCCGACGGTTCCAGGCCCCCCAAGAGAATTCTAGAGGATGACTTGTTCTTAGCTAATTTTCAGTGGTCATTAACAGACGAATGTCGCAGAAATGACGTAACGATTGGACTACAGAGGAAGTGCGAACTTGCTGTCCTGATTTTTGCCCTCTCTTATGTCCTTACTCTCATATGCACTACACTTCCACATGATTCGGGAGACTCGTCAGGAGCTTACAACATATCCCGGCTTGGGCGGTGTCCCTCTACGTGTTACACTTGGAGGAAGAAAACCCCCAAACTCCGACGTCCAGGTCGACGCCGGAAGACAATGCAATCGCGAGAGAAGACATTCGAAGAAACCTTTTAAAACTGGGAGAAATCTACCTGGAATTTCTAGAAGTTGGGAAGAGAATTCGACAGATATGACTGGAGAGAAGGGGTGTCATGAGGGAAATGGATGCTGCAAAAAGGAATATGAATGAAATGATCTATTGCAAATAAATTAGATGAGAAATGTCCTGAGCCAGTAAAGACAACAGAATTACATCGAGGTCGGTAGAAAAGTTAGCCAGGACTCGGATATAGCAAAACGTAGAAGTGAATAATTGTGGAAATATTGAATTGCCCAGTGTAGTGGCGGCAGGGCACTGCCTAATGCAGCAGCGGGCACCAGATTTGCCACCAAAGACCCGAGCAAACTGCAGACTTAGATCTGGGCATTCGGGGTTCGGAGATTGAGGTATCGCCGCCATTCGTCCAACGTGAAGCGCTTGTGTCAAAAAAAAAATGCTTCAGACGAGGGGTGCTTGTCTGAAATTAAAACTAGAATACGTCAGTATGTCTCTGTGTGTGTGCGCGCGCGTGTGCGTCTGTCTGTCTGTCCGTCTGGCTGGCTGGCTCGCTGGCCGGCCGTCCGTTCGTCCGTCCGTTCGTCCGTCCTTCCGTCCGTCCGTCTGCCTGCCTTTCTGTCCGTCCGTCCGTCCGTTCATCCGTCGTCCATCTGTAATCAACGCTATCGCGAAACCGTTCAGCCTATTTTCTCCAAAATTGATATTCCCCAATCTATCTGAACAAACTCAATATCCTGTAAGTTTGAAAGGGGAATGGAATACATTTTGATTTTCGGAAAACGTTTCAAGAAACTTTAATTACATTTTGAAAAATTTCCCAAAAAAGACTCCAAATGTTTGGGACTGTACTTCGTTCTCGGATAGCGTCAAGAACTCTAAAAAAAATAGGGCGGTTCTCATTTTCGTAGAAATTCCTGTTGACATCCCCCATCCGGCCGGGGACTTCCTGTTGACAATTTTTATGTATGTTCTCTAAGGATATATTAAAAGGAAATTTAAAAAACTATTAAATTTGTCTGTCAGAGTGTTACACGAAAAAGATTCGATATAAGTACTTTTTGAACAATTCCTGTTTCATTATATTTTCACGTTTCAGTATTCACAATATAAATAAAAACCATCGTCAATAACGATTCACGTTGAACCGAAATGGTAATTACTATCTTGACGTAAAACCCCCCAAAACCTGTTCTTTACAATTCTTCCAGAATATTCTAGAAATATCCGGCTAAAAAATAGAGCCAATAGAGTATTTTTGTCAAGCGCAATCGAATGTGGCCACCTCAACAGGTAGCTTTAAAATTCCTCCCAAAACGCGTTTTAAGCGATTAACCCTTTTCCCTAACGCGTTTTTCGATTACAGAAAATTAGGTTCAATTATCGGCCACCTAATAAATCAAGTCGTATCAATTCATGTAAATTAATGTAAATGTGAGGAAATGCAAAAGAGAATGAGTAAATTCACAGCGATTCACGAATATTCTATTAAGAGTCCGAAACAACCCAAAACACAGAATTTCCTAAAGGATCTGGTTAAGAATATTGTGCCGTTGGATTTGTCTTGTGATGAGAAATCGAATGAATTCTAAATACCTATGTAGATACAAGACCAAAAACGTAAAAGAAAACAAATAAATACACAAAAACGTATTTAGAGAAATTTCTTAGAAATTTTCAGATGAATCCGCAAGAAAATGGTTATGAACTGTCGAATGCCATCTTATTTGCCTCGTGGAAAGGACTCGAAGTACGAGTGACGGACGGACGAAGGTTTATCGAATCCTAAATAAGAATAAGAAGATAATGTAAGCAGGACTAACAATGTTTCTAATCTTAAAAACCTTTTTCCTCCTAGTAGTTTCACCGGGAGAGGTGGCCCCGGGCATTAACTGATATCACTACACTGCCTATGACCGCGAGACCCTGGTGTTCGAGTGGTGGCACGATTTTCGACACCAGCCAGACAGCTATCTCAAGTTCTGTCACTGTCTGGAGAGGAATTCTAGCGGTCGGATGTTCTGATCGGTAGTTTTCTGTGGTTTCTCCGACCAACATCAGGCGAATGTCGGAGCAGTACCCTAACAAACGGGCCGAGGATCGCGCACGAATTTTCTTTCCTTTTCCTTCTTTTATGCTTACCCCTTGATTACACTCATTTACCCCCACATGGTCTACACTACCACACTTTCGCGAGATCTGTCGAGAACTTAGCGCTTCTCCTGGCTTGGAAGGGGCCCCGCTGGTGGGAAACACCTGGTTGGGGAAAAACGCCGAATGTCGCCATCCAGTGGGGCAAGATCATTGTCACCTCCCGAGCAATACGCATGCACTACGGAGCGGACGACTTTAGCTGCTGATGCGCCCAGATTCACTACTCTGGTCAATCAATAAATTCTACCGGTTTCATTTGTAGGATATTCAGTTCAAAGTGTTATGATCGAACGCGCACCTTTAAAGTTACCGCCGGAAGGTGGTCCCGGCGCCGCGCAAGAGAGGGCGCCGATTACTAACGCCGCAGCTCCGTCACGCTCGGCCAAGCACCGGAGCCGGAGAATCCACCCTTATCGGGTAGCTGGCCGGCGGACCTTCAGCCCGGGCGGGCTATAAGAGCGGTGCCCGGCGAGTGGTGGGTAGTGAGAAGTGCCTGCCTGAGCGTGTATTAGTGACAAGTGAAGTGCATTACAGAACGGTTACGGACTCGGACTCTTCCTACGGCGAAACAGTGAACATCGCAACGTATACGGTATATCTCCCGGAATATTGTTCGACCTGGCTTGTATTAGTGAATCTCTTGTTGGCTTGTGGCAATAAAAAACAGTTTTAGAAATCACTGTTCCTTTTTTGGATATAACACAAAGCCCTAGCGCTTGTTCTCAGGAGAGTGCGCAAACACTCGCTGAGTCGCGTTAAGACTTCCAAATTCCATTGCGCTGCGAGAGCAGCCTACACAGGGCAGTGTCCCAAGAGTCGCGCTGGGCATCTGCGAAACAACTAAGCCGTTTTGGGCAGGCGAACCATAAACGGTGCTGAAAGAGACAAAGAATGAGGAGAGGATAAGGCAAAAGGGTGAAAAAGTGACGGCGTTGAGTGGCGACCTTTTGAAGCCGGCGACTTAAAAGAGTTCGAAAGGAGTTCGTATATTTGTAGGTTTGTAGGAAACGTATCAGTTATAGCACGCCAGAGACTTTGCAGCGGTCGTCTCTATTGATCAATTGGTTGATAGTTGTTGTTGGAAGCGTCAACGTTATGGTCATTATAACCTTCGTTTGGGGCGTATTATATCCCTGAACGTGGCGGTGATCATTCCCGTTACAACACAAGATCTGTCACTGACCAATACGTCAGTTCGCAAGGTTTCCCCCACCATATATTTCCCTCATCAAGGTACTACCCCAGAAAGGGCAAGCTCTATGCTGTCGACATGTGTAGTGTATGGAAGAGTAAGAAAGCCGCCAGAATAGAACAAGGAAGAGCATGCGAGTATATACTAATGGGTGAAAAAGGGTGAGAGGAGAATACAAGGATGAGGAATGCGAAGGAAGAATGGACAAGGATGAAGAAAGATGAGAATGAGGAAGGTAATATGGGTACAGTCCGTTTGTTAGTGTATTGCTCCAGCATTCGTCTGGTGCTGAGCTGCGAAACCATGGAAAACTACCGATAAGAGCAGTCAGCCGCTAGAATTTTCCTCCAGACGACGCTGAATCGACCTATCTAGCCAATGTCGAATATGCGCAAGCAGGGGTTCTCGGACTCTAGGACTTGTCGACCTGAGAAGCGGCAGCTACAACGGCAATGCCGTGCCTGACTCATGTCGGCGGTGGGACGAGTGACGCGAACGTGCCCTTGCGGGGGGCGGTGAGGGGCCGCGTCCCCCGGGAGCAGGTAGCCCCCTCGACACGCGCGCGGGCGGGCGGGCGGGCGGCGTCGACGCGCAGACAAATGAGCGCGTGGGCGGCGCGAGGGCGTGGACGCTCACCTGTCGCGGGCCTCTGGGACGCCCCCGCCCTGCTCAGCCGGCTCCACCCACACCCGTCCCGTCCCTCCCAGCCCTACGACGACTCGCCATGCCCCGCCACCTCCAAAGAAGTCCCGCCCGCCCCGCCCAATATGCTGCACCCAGACCTTTCTCGTTCCTCCCCGCCAAGGCTTGTTAAGCCCCGCCCTGCTCCTTCCCGCCAGACCTTTCCGCGCCACGCCTCGCCCCGTCCCGCCCCGCTGCGCCCTCCACCCCGCCACCCCCGCCACCTCCGCCATCCCCCCCCACCCCAGCTGCCACCGCCACCCCCGCCACACCCCGTAACACTCCGCCACACCCCGTCGCACTCCGCCACGCCCCTCCACACCCCGCCAGGCCCCGTCACGACCCGCCACGTCCCGCCACGCCTCGTCACAACCCGCCACGCTGCGCCACTCTTCGCCACACCCTGCCCCGCCACGCCTCTCCACGTCCGCCCATGAGCCCCGCCGCCTCCTATGACACCACGTCCACCCAACACCCGTCCTGTCACTCCCTGCCACCCCACGCTTCCCCCACGATCCTCCACGTCCTGCCGCCTGCTACGACGCCTCGTCCACCCCGCTCCACCCGGTCCGCGCTCCGTCCCTCGTCACCCTGCCCCGCTACGTCTCTCCGCACCCCGGCCGTGCTGCCTGCTAATCTGCGGGCGCGCCGCAAGTGGCAGCGAGCGGGCGAGCGGGCGGGCGTCATTTGGTAATGGGCGCGGGCGGCGTGGGCGATAGCATCGCCCCACATCGACCGCCGCCGGACGCGCCTAACCGCCGTGCGACCCGCGTCCCCTGCAGCTCGCACTGCGCCGCGGCCTCGACCGCTGTTATCACCCACCCACTCCTGGATTGCGCTGCTCCGCACTTCTCCAACTTCGTAATTCACAATATTCGCCCAGATTGATTTGGCGTCGTTGATACATTTACCGTAACCTAACGGCTGGGTTGGTTCTGGCAATATTTTTAGTTATTTACGACATTACTGTCGTAATACATCTGATTACAATACGAGATTGGAAAATTGCCAAACGAGTCCGTTAGGACGAGTTTGGTAACCAATTGAGTATTGTAATCAGATGTTACGACACGAATATCGTTCAACGTTTTATCCACTTTGTAAAAATTTGTTAGATTTAAGATTAACATTTTCATTTAGTATTCCCATTTTTTCCCTTTAAGTGGCGACACTGTTCTTAACAAGGAGAACAATTGAAACGCGCATGGTGTACACATTTCGACAACATGAGCGAATGCAGTTCCGACTCAGAAATAGAAATAGCAGCAAATGCTGCTATAGATTCTTTGTTACCATACCAATCAAAGAAGAAATATGAGCGTGAGTACTCAATTTTTAAGGATTGGTGTAAAAACAAAAACGTTCGTGCATATCAAAAATATTGTCAGGCTTCAACATCATCAGGAATTACAATTTCGAATTGCAAGACATTTGTTGTTAATGTAGGTAATAAGTAATTAAAACATGTTATTATTATGTTATTATTTGAAAAATTGTTAACAAAGTTATTTTCATAATAAATTATTTGAATAATTACTGTTATTCTTAACAGTAGACCATGGAATAGAGCTCGTCTCAGAATAACCCTACTTGTGTAATGCTTCTTTTGCTTTGCATTGAGTACGTTGCTGCTTGCTTGCTAGGCCCCGCTTGCACCCACAATGATATAGGCAGGCAGGGCGTCGCAGTTACAGCAGCAAACGCGTATTACATTACAAATTATTTAGATTTTATGGGTCCTTGGGAGCTAAGTCCCTTCAGAAGACTGCAGGATGGTGGATCAGCACAAGTGAAAATGAAAGACAGAATATGTTTTAGCAAATGTCGAAACAAGAGTCCTTTACTTGCACAGAAATGAAGTTACACAGAAATGAAGTTACATCTAAGTTACGTGGAGACCTCCGTCCAAGTAGACGGTAGCTCGGAGAGTCCCCCCCGGGCGGGGCCCGTCGGCTTATTTTATAGTACTCAGAGCTTTGTGTAATCATACGCTTCCATTTGGGTTGCACGTGGCCTCCCTTCCCCAAACATGACGTGGCCGTAAGGCGTTGAATCGCCTTTCTGTGCTTGTGCCTCTGCGTCGGTCATATCGTCCGTCACTTTAAGGGCTTACTCCAGACGCTGATGGCGGCCAGCTGGTGGTCACATGTCGCAAGAGCCCACGTGCCTAAACATTCATACTAATGGGTACTTCCCAGTTAATGGATATTTCCCAGTTGATGGATATTTCCCAGTTGAATGCGTTATGACCAAAGCTCCTATAGAATTTTATGAAGTATGATTATAATCATTACAGTTATAATCATTACAATTACAATTATTACAGTTACAATCATTACACTTGTATGCCATTACCGCACCAGTGTGGTAATGAAGTTCATTTCCACACTAGAGCGGTGAAGTACTTCATTACGAAACTGATTATAATAGCATAATGTTTCACAATACCTAACCAAAGTGGATAAAAATATTTACAATTAACATATTTTCACTATCTCGTAAAACTTACTTCGTAAAAAGAGAAAGTATTGCAATCGTGCGACGTAACAACTCATTGCTGGGCTCTGGTACTAAAACAATGGTCAAATCTTGTTTCTATATATATAGTATATAGTACTTGTATACTTCCTCCCCCCTCTTCCTCTTACTACTAAGTGTACTTACTACGTACTAAGTGTACTGACTAAGTGTTGTGTAGTCAGAATCCATGTTTTGTGGGTCTTTGATACCGAAAATCGATTGATGGCAAAACGTCCATCTGTCTGTGAACAAAGATAGCGACTAAACCGTTCAGCCAATATACTCCAAAATTTATATTTCCCAATCAGTCTGGCTGATGTCGCGAATCTTTGAATTTGAAATCGATATTTAATTTTGGGAAGTACTTTAGATGGAGCCCCTGGAACATTCCATTCCATTATAATTTTCCAAAGAATGGCGGCAGAGCTTTTGTTTAAATTTTGTTGTTGTATAGTTTAAACGAAGATTGTCTGAAGAGAATGATGTAGGTCTCAAGTTGGTTAAAAACTCTAATTTTTAGAAAATTGAAAAAGTCAAAATATTTTTCGGTGTCTTCTTACAACTAAAATAATTAAGATAGAGATTTTATTCCCTAATAAAATCTATTCCATAAAGATAAATTTTGAAATAAGGTGGTGTACAATTTTTCGAAAATTCGAGTATTTTTCGCGTAATGTTGCGTGAAATATAGGCAGTTTTCAATTTTTGTTTAAACAATTTTTTCTCATAAATATCTCTCATTTTTCATGAAATTTTGTTGATAGATAGTCTGAAAGACATGTAAGAAAATGGCGCAAGTCTCGTGTGGGTTGAAAACCCTAATTTTTTGACAATTGAAAAATTAAACATTTTTTAGGCATCTTCCTACAACTACAATTATGAAGATAACATTTTTTATTTAATGAAATGTGTTCTTCATGCCACATACTTATGTTAAAACCGTTCAAGTGAGAGACACCAAGCTGAGGAAAAAATCTTTTCAAGTTGCAGTTTAGACGTGTAAATAATAAATTGTCGTGGTGGGCGTTGAGTAGTGGGGTGGGAGGCGGAGGGTAATGGAATGGCGGTGGGCGGTGGGCGGTGGGCGGTGAAGATAGGAGAGTAGAGTTTGGCCGCAGGGTGGTGGGCAGTGCGCAGTAGGTGGTCGAAGTTAACAATTGGACGGAGAGGGTTGGTGGTATTCGGTGGGCTGTGAGGAAGAGGGTGGTAGGTTGATGGACGAGCCGGGAGTGGGAGGTTGGAGATTCGAACGTGGAGGGCGGAATGTGGCAGTTGGGGTGGGAGTGTGCGGGGAGGTGGTGGAAAATACAGGGTGAATGGTGAACGGCGATGGTTCGGCTGTTAGCGGCCGAAGGTGAAGGGTGGAGGGGGTGGAGAGTTGTGGTTATGCATTGCAAGATGAATGGTGGGTGAGGTGAATGGTGAATGGTCCGAGGTAGGTGGCAAATCGTGGAGGGTGGCGGATGGGCAATGGGCGTGTAAAGGTGAAGGATGGAGGGAAGAAACTGATTGCACGGTGGCGGAGTAAGGTTGAATGTAAGGCGGAATATTGAATACTGGAGGGTGGAGGTTGTGGAGTGAGAGCGGAAGAAGGACGTTGGAAGGTCGAGGGTGGAATGTGGAGGGTGAAATTTGGCAGTTCGACGGTGGGTTGACCAAAGTTGGAGGGTGCAGTTAGAAGGATAGAGGGTGAATAGTAGTGGACGGTGGTCGGGCGGTGAGCTGGAGAAAGTGGACGTTCATGGGTGAAATATGGAGGTTTGGGGGTGCAGGGTGGAGGGTGGCAGTAGGGCGGAGTGTGCAGGCGAGGGCGAGGGGAGAGACGCGGCGTTCACCTGCAGCGGAACGCGTCCACCGCGGAGGCGGCAGCGGCCCGCCGATAACGCGTAAAGTCACGTGACGGACGGACAGAGCTAATAACGTGCGTTTTATGGGCTCGGTAAATTACGCGCGTGTCAAAAAGGCCGCTACCGCCTTGTGCGGGGGGTGGGGCGGGGGCGGGGGGCCGCTCGTTAAGGGCGCGTGAGTTACAGTCGCTCGCCGCCTCGCTCTCCTTCAGACGCTGCCCACTCGACGGCGGAAACTCGCATTTGCTTTCAATCTTTAATTCCTGCGCCCCTCTCCGCAGATTCACGTTTCAGTTTCTCGTCTTACTACGAAAGTTATACAAAATAGAACATTCAAATCATAAGATGCCAATCTGTGAATTTTCGACAGCAAAACACGAATTGTCTGTTCCTGGTAACAAAAAAGTTGATATAACCTCTTTCTATATGTGGTGAATTCCAGCGTTGTGTAGGTAGACACGGTCCATGTTTTGCGAGACCTTCATACTAAAAATTGAAAGTCGGTAAAACGTCTGCCTACCCGTCCGTCTGTCGTCAACATTATCACCTAAACCGTGCAGTTAATTTTACATAAAATAGATGTTCCTGAACGATCTGAGCGAACTCGAGGTCTTGCGACTTTGAAACGAATACTGGATTGAGAAACAATTTTATGGGTTGCAGTATATAAACCTATGAAAATTATCAAAATGTTCTCAATTTCCAAAATTTTTCCAAAAAAGTATATTTTTAAATAAAATTACGTAAGGTTTGGAAAAAACGAGTAATTTTCGAGCAATTTACTACATTTCACGCAAAATTAAGTGACAACTACCTACATTTTCAAAAAATTGTACATGACCTTATATTAAGATCCCCTCATCATTGTTTGAAAAAATCCCCTAAAATAGAAATTTCTGTTTAAAACAGTAATATGTTCTAATCGATCAGGAAGATCAACTTTCGAGAAAATCATGTAAACGGATCCAGAGCTAACGTTAACCACAGACGGATAGACATTTACCATCAATCGAGTTTTCGCTATCAAGGAATAACGAAACATTGATATTGACTATACACAAAGTGTTAAAAAAAGTAATTTCCCACACACAGGAACAAGACAAATTCGCTTTTTCGTTGCCGACCAATAATACGTTTTATTTTCTGTCCAAAAATCACAAATGTTCACGTCATTATATACTTCCTTTTTACTATTTAAGTAGAAATGCGAGGATGTAATTCTGGAACTTGTGGAGCGAGTAAGGTAACACTTTTGGGTATTCAGATCTACCTGTCAGTGAAAATATTTGAATTAAAAACAAACTTTCACTGCGTGCGTGTTGTGGAATGTTCCAACAGAGGACAATGGTATGATGGAGCACTGTGGCAAAATCGTGTGCATTTCAAGGAAAAATGAAAAAACATGGTCCAAATTCCGCAAATTTCCGTTACATAATCACGATTGTAATGGCGCCATTCTCCGTCATCTCAGAAGTAATTAGAAATAAATTCTTCCCGTCATCGTAACATTTTGATCACAAGTAGTACTTTCTTAATTCAAATAAAAACATTATGGTTTTAATTTTATTAAATATCAGTACAATACCATTTCTCCATACAAGAAAACGTGTTTCCAAGCAAATAAAAATTTTATTTTGGTATTTGATAAATGTTTGCTAGTGCCACGTTTAACGAATTATATTTCATTCCCTCAGGTACTGCAACAGGTTCCAAGTAGCATCTTGAGACACTGTCTACCTCTGAAAATATTTGAATTTTATTATCAACCCCCTTCGCTACGCGCGCGTTGTGGAGTGTTCCAACAGAGGCAGTGGGAGGTTGGGGACAGTGGCATAGGCGCCTGAAGTGGCGGGGGGGTGGGGGGGTCGGGGGTGGTGGCATGCCGTAGCGCATCGATGTCGTGCGTCAGTGGCAGCGGTGCAAGCAGCCGAAGCCGCAGTGAGTGTGCACTGTCAAAAAAATGTCCGCATTACTTTAATGAAATGGACATTAAAGTTAATATCATGAACGCATTTTAAATTTAACGTACACAAGTACAAAACGATGCAGCATTCATAGCTTTATGATCATATCTTGAAGAATGAATGATCTTAACGAACTTGTGATTATGAATGATGAAATGCAGAGGAAACGGGAGAACCTGTACATTAAGCCTACACTGATTTTAATTTATGTAACAAATTTAATGTACAAATATATTAAGGTACATTAAGTTTCATGTACAACCCATTAATCTACATTAGACATTCGTGACAGTGTGCTTACGCGTGGCATGGCAACGAATGCGCCGTGCCGGTAGCGTGGGGCCGGCGCAGGCAGTAGAGGTGGTGGGCGGGGGAGTGCGGTTCGAGGTGGCAGCGTCGGAGGGGCGGTGGCAGCGGCGGAGCGCGGGCGTCGCCGTGCCAATTAGGCAGAGGGTGGGGGCGGGGGTGCGCGCGCTAATTGATAATTCTCGGAGCGAGCGACACCCACCCGCGCCCTAATTAGGCAGCGGCGGTGGCGGCCGAGGGCAGCCAGCACGCACTCGCACGGCCGCGCGCGGCAACCGCGACCTCGCACCGCAAAGCACGAGCAATCACTTTTTCTTATCATTGTTCGACTGGATAATTGTTTCGTGTTTCAACTGCTAGGATCATTAGCCCCGAACGGCTGGTCCGTGTTTTATGACGTGAGATGGCGGTGATCGTCTCCTGCTGGACGGCAAGATCCGGCGCCAACCTACTCATCGATTGGCGGGGGTATCCTCTTCCAGGTATCCCCCAGCAGCGTTGCACCGCCCCAGTCGTGACAAGCTTTAAGCTCCCAACCTTACGACATGTGTGCTATTGTTTTGCATGATAGTGTAAGGATGAGTAAGTAAGGGGTGAGGATAGGGCAAGAAAGAGGAAGAAAAGATCGCGCGCGGTCTATGGCCCGTTTGTTAGGGTACTGCGCCAGCATTCACCATTGACAGGAGATACCACAGAAAACTACCGATCAGAGCAGCTGATTCTCCTCCAGACAGCGGATGAATTGAAGCTAGCTGTCTTGCTAAGACAGAAAATTCTGTCACTCGAACCCTAGGATCTCCTAATCAGATTCACTGCAATGACGTTACTAGATGCTTTGAGATATCTCAGTCAGTTTTTCTGGTAAACATTTGGGTCAACGTATAGTGACCTCGGATATTGTGAACTTTAGTCGTAGGGAAGTATAAAGTCACTGGACTCGATCTACGAACATTTCAAACAAAAGCTTGGTGGTTTGGTTTTAGTGAAATCTCTACTCTGGTGACAGTCTACACAGAAAAAAATTCAACATCCAGGGAAAACATTCTTCGCCTCAGAACCACAAATTTTAGAAAACTAAGGGTTTGCACCCATTGACCCTCTTTATTTGTTTTTGAAGTATGTATTGTGAAAGAAAGGGATACGTGGAACGTACCACTGAGCAATTTGTTCCAGCTCATGTCTGGCAATTATGTCGATCTTTAATTCTTCATTGACGTGACTGAGTGATATCGCAAATGAAATATCATCTGACTTCGTAGATGATGGAAAAGGGTCGTCGATAACAGGAGAAAACGTTTGATGTCAAAGAGGAAACAAATCAAGTAATTCATACATTGCAAGAATGTAATTCAAGGACACCATGGTAATTTCAGCGTGGAAAAACACGAACTCAAGGAAAGGAACTGCATAAATTATTAATAAAAATATTAATTCAGGAAACTATATGTAAAATACTATTTTAGGGCTAAATGAAGATTTTCAAATTTTGAGTCCGCGCTCGTTGGGTGTTTTCAGAACCTTGAAAATAACCAAATTGATCTTCAGTTCGTCCCAATGTCTATGTATTTTCATAAATCAACGCACATCTGCGAAGGACAAGTCCGGGATTCAACGGCTAGAATTCACTTTAGGTAGCATAACATTAAATATGCTCGAGAATATTGCAGAAAACTGAATCATGTGAGAAAATTGATTTTCAATACTATATTTTAATACACACTTAAGAGAGAATGGTATAAGGAGCCCTTCTCTCTAAAATACCATTTTACGATGTATGTCTTTCATAAAAAATATCCAATACCCATGACGCGATTTATGCAAATAATTTAAAAAAATATGAAATATGGAATACGCGGACTAAGATTGGTGGATGAAATCAACAACAATGTTTTAGTATCTTCAACAAAAAAACCTGTGCCCTTTAGATTGAACGAGAAAGATATATTAGCTATTTAATATTATGAATGTGAATACTCAGGTTCTGAACTAAAATTTCTTTACAATCATATCGAAGTGATTTGTCAAAATCATATTTTGAACGTAGGCAAATCGTACTGAATTTGGGATTTCGGGCCTAACTTGTAAAACTAAATGTTTCAATTGTTGAAACATTTGTTTTCTAGCAAATTTACAGACATAATTAACATAAACAAAATAATACAGAAGTTAAAATTAGAAATTAAGAAATTAACGTAATATTATTAAAGTGAGTTCCGCAAGGCTTGTGTGTATAAATTTACTGAAAAGACAATAGTGGGTGAAACCTGAAGGTGCATTGGTATAAATTGGTTCTTATCTAACGAAATCTTAGTTATTTGATGACGAGTTGCATTAAAAGTATAGCTTACGCACTAATTGAAATATTGAACACGAAAATATAATTCGTGAATTTAATGTTTTTAATGAACATATTGGAAAAGAATAAACCTAATATTTACTTGTTTCGGAATGACTGGCAACATTTCTCATAATCAATAACTAATGCTGTTTGGACGTCAAATTTATTGGAAAATCGTACGAATCTACTCTTTCCATACGAAAATACTCGTGTTCGATACAAGTAAACTTCAAGAATCGCGGTGATTTTCCTTAAAGTGACATCGATGCCTCTAACTCGATATCACTTCCGTGAAAAGTTGTACACCCCTGCCCTAAAAACAGAAGAGGCAGTGGGAGTGGAAGCAACGTTCAAGTGTTGGTGGAGCTCTGTTGGGATGTTCTCGAGGGTCTCCCGACAGAAATTGGACGTCCTTGGGGGCAGGAGCAAGTGTCGACACCTTGGGTGCAGGCGACAGGAACGCCGAGTTCCTGCGCGTCACCGCTAATGCTGCGCCGTGGCAAAGCCACGCAACAGGGAGCTCGCATGACGGAAACGAAAATAACCCTTAGGACTACTTTTCAGAAAGACATTTCTACCGCATCTTACAGAACAAAAAGTGTTACGCGAGTGTATATCAAGGTTAATCTTAACAATATGATATTAAATAAGTTAATCTTAAGAATACGATATATTCCTATTTAAATAAAGTAAAATTAATTATAAGAAGATTAAATTATGAGAATACAGAAAATGAACAGTTTCTTCCAAAATTTCCAATTTATCAAAACCAATCTACCAATAGTACACATAATTATTTTTGATAACTTTAATTTAATTAATCGTACATTAGGTGTCTGTGTTCTCTGGTTTAAACACATTTTTACACATAATGTATGTGTGCGTGTATTGAAAGCAATAAGTATTTTTGAATGTTTTATCTGGGGGATTCTAAATCAAAATTGTAATAAGACGTCTACAGAAAATAATTTATTTTTATTTTCTAAATCCAATAATATATGAATTGGCATTTTAAACGAAAATTTTCCTTCGAATAAAAATGTCCAATATATTTGGAAAAATGACAAAGAGAATTCAACTTACACTTTTGAATTACACGTGCTGTCAGAAACTTGACTGTTCAAAAGACGCTGTATCTTAGCATAGTTGCCAATGTTTTTGCCATCATACTGCGACCTTCCTCAGAGAAATATGTCGTTTCGTTTGTTTCGTATTTCCTTGTTTTTTGCTGAGCTTTCGCCCCGATGGATTATAATTTTTTTTCTCAGCGGATCCAGTTTGATGAATTTCAGAAAACATGGTCCACATATTGAAGCTTCAAGTTTCCTAGTTCTTCGGTATTTTTCAGCATAATGTTTGTAGCTATTCAACCTTTCAGTATTCCCAAGAAACATATAAAGAGCGTGCGGATCGGGTACCATTTGTGAGACTTTGTCATTCGCCTGGTATTGATCGGAGAAACCTAAAAATTTTCACTCCAGAGCAGACGTCCACAAGAACTCTCCTTCCGGCGTCGGCAGAATTCGACCTAGCTATGTGTCGAGAATCTACCACCGTTGAGTTCAAACAATTCAAACCCATTTACTTCCCAGTTGACTGAGCAGTTGGGGAATGGATAACGAATAGAAAAGTTATAGAGAGATAGGTGAATGTTAAGAGTCGATTGAAATGGAGCAATAGTGTCGTTAGAAAAACTAAGAGGAAGCTGGAGGTTAATTTAGGAATATGAATCTTTAGAGAAGTTGGTGTAAAGAATAGTAGGTATAAAGATAAATACGTTTTAATAAGGAAAAGTGTATGTTAAGTGTCTCGTGACTAATGTTCCGTAACAGTGTACGCATTCGTAGGTGCCCGCGATCCTTAGTATCTCCAATAAATTCAACTGCCGCTGTTTTCACTTACCCAACAACGCTGTCTGTTCGCCTCTCTCTTGAGGTAATTTTAAATAAAACACTTTAAGTTCCAACACAAAATATATTGTTCGTGAATTCAGGTTAACACAATCAATCGGCAAACTTTTACCTGTTCCGTTTCCATCGATATCTTCCATCTGTACGCGAAGAACTATTAATACCTTCTGCAAGGTTTCACGAATTTTATGATCTCTTGTAGACGCTAATATGTGGATATTGGCATTCGGCCAGCAAAGCTTAATCGCAATGGCCATGCTGCGCCTGAGCCATCGCAGTGCCCCCTCCCGCCAGGGGACGAGACGGAAGGGTGAACGGGGCCGTCCATAAATTACGTAACGCAAATTTGGAGTATTTTTAAAAAAACCCTCCCTCCACAGTAACGTACCCGTAACGCCCACTTGAACTCTCCCAAAATAATTACGTAACGATGGCGACACCTCCCCTCTTATAAATGCAAGAAGGGAAAATAAATTATAGCTCAGGAGGAAAATATTCATTTTATTTTTGTGGTGTATTAGAGCTTATGATAATTAGAGTCGGAGTTAGCTGTCGATGCTGACTACACCTAGCAATAAGTTTGGGGGGAAATTTTGACTGAAAGATAGGCGCACAGGCGAGACAATTTCTGACCACTAGCCGTACCCAAGCCGTCGATTTGGATGGCACATGGGCGAAAGCCTCCTGCACGAATGTAATTGTGTTCTACAGATTCTATAGATCAGTTTTGAATATTTCCTTCGTAATCTTACGGATTCAAAACACAATTAATTAAAATATATTTCCACATTGTGACGTTTTACAACTTTAAATTATTTATGTTCTAACACAACATAATTAGAAAATACTTTAATGTGTTAGTATAATATTCAATAAAGTAAGTATTTCAAGAAGTGCTAAAAAAACTACAAAAATATCAATGTTAGGTAACATTAATCGAATGCCTCCTGCCCTGCGTAAAGCTGCCTTAACCCCCCCCCCACTCCTCCCTCTTTAGCATTACGAAATTTATGGACGACCCCTCCTGCGGGTCTCTCTCTGGGCGACGGTTGCGCGCGCGGCGGCGGTGCGGGGGTGGGGGTGCGGGAGGGGTGGGGTGGGGGTGAGTCGCGGTACGAAGGGGCGGGGTGGGGCGCGGCAGTGCGACGCGCAGCTATCGAGGGCCGCATTGATATATTCTGCGGCACAGACAGGTGCATTAGCAATGCAAATGCTTCCATCTTGGCCATCAGCCGCGTTGAATGTGCGAGACGCGCGTCAGAGCGGGGGAGGGGAGGGTTCCCCCTTTAATGCCAACACACAGCCGGAATAAAAACTCGGCAAATCCTCCCCCGCCTGCGCCCGCGCCCGCGCGCCGCTCGGCCAGGGCGCCGCTCGGGCAGGCGGAATGGTGTGCAGTTGATTGATTGATTGAATAGGGTTCCCGGGAGCGTCAACGGATAACGCCATTAGACCCGTAAGCGTAGTGCATGTTTTCATTTGCGGGCGGTGCTGGTGACCTTCCTTCGCCCGACACCGACGTACAGGTTAG
Organism: Gryllus longicercus; assembly: GCA_038098605.1. Classification (NCBI taxonomy): domain Eukaryota; kingdom Metazoa; phylum Arthropoda; class Insecta; order Orthoptera; family Gryllidae; genus Gryllus; species Gryllus longicercus. The sequence continues at coordinate 5,502,093 of JAZDUA010000024.1, read as the reverse complement.
CTTGCCATTTTCCTTCAACCAGATATCTCCCAGCTTAGACAAGCTTAAAGTTCCAGTTTGGTGGTCTCCCGATAAGTGTTGTAGTGTAGTACACGTAAGTGTGTGTTCGTAAGGATAAGGGTAGGACAAGGAAGGGGGAAAATCGCCTGCAATCCATTGTTTGTTTGTTAGGATACTGCTCCGGCATTCGTCTGGTGTTGAGAGGAGAAATCACGGAAAACTACCGATCAGAGCAGTCGGTCTCTAGAATTCGCCTTCATACAGAGGCTGAATTCGATACGCCATACTTCCTTGCAATTCCGTACTGATCGATTGGAAAGGGAGGAGTAATGTATCAACCACTTCCCTTTTCGTTAAGTAGTTGCGAGGAAAATCTACGAAATTCCCGTGTTTGTTGGCTTCTGTGTATTGGAAGGACCAAAACGTGAATTCAATAATCTCAAGACGAGAATTCAGGCTTTAATTACTAGATGTCAAACTTGTTCTTACCATTATCATATAATATTCAATCTTCGTCGCCGCCACCAACGCCGTCACCGTCTTTTTCTCTCTCCCTAGCCACTGGGACCGTGAGCATGACTCAATGACAGTCATGTAGTCGGCGAAGTTTCCTGCCACCGCGATGATTCAAAGTGCAGGACATTAGGGCATTCGTCTCCCTACTCAGCCAGTAGTTAGCGTCGACGAAAAAGGCATGAGTTTTCTCGCACGCATTCTCCTATTCATGTACTATCATGGTTTGGTATTCTGAGTGACGTTTCGGCAATCAACGCTACTGGATATATATTTCGCTGTTTGTATTTCACCTTCGGTTTGCAACCCTGGTCAAGCCATTGCTTAGCCATTGCTTTGCAGTACGTTTAACAAACTTTGTCTACTGCAAGATTATGCATCCGGGATAGATTAATACCACAGCACCATTTCTACGTCTCTCGCCAGCTCTTCGTTGCAACATTGAATATCCGGTCACCATTACATCGCGGTGGCGATGGTGTAACGGTTAGCGTATCGGACTGTTGTGTAAGTCAACCCCGATCGAAGCCGTGGATTTCAGGGCGAAAAAATCCTTCGTACGCCTGCCTTCGGAGGCGAAGTAATGCCGGCTGTCCATGTTAGTAGATTTACTACATGTAAAAGATCAAGCCTGAATGTAGCCTCTGAGATAAATTCAAATCGAATGTTTCGTCACCCAAGAAATACCTCCTTTCTCCGCTAGTGAGTGAAAGGAGCGCACCGAAATTTGCGTGTCAGATGGAAGAGCAGGTCTCATGACCTGAATCGTATGATGGTCAGGTCCCATGACCTGACCACGTAAAATAAGGCATCAATTCAATTCAATTCAATTACCTTCAAAGAGTAACTGTAGTTGTGACACTATTGCGATGACGCCGCTCTTTTCCTATAGACACACTCTTAAACCTCGAAATAGTTTTCTGCAGATGTATCAGTTCATTTTCCGCCACACTTAGATTTTCCATAATATTTTAAATAAAATCTTTTTGGATCAGCAGTCTTTTGCAAGTCGGTCTCGCCAGAAAACTTACCGCCCAGCCATCTGTCCGTTAGTCTTCTAGGCTTGTTGGAATTCAGATTGGTAGCAGGAACTGAGTAGCGAACATTGCCGTCCGTTCCCTACGCCAAATTTGCACTTCTCGCCAGTGCACTGCAGTGACGTCTCCTCTTCAGTGAGCAGGGGGATGCAATCAATGTTTTACGGGTTAAACAAGACCAATTACGGTATTGTACTATATGTTTATGTATTCCATACTACGATGTATATACCTCTAATGCCGTCTTTGGGAATCTTTGAGCATTGCTTATTTTGTTCTGATTGCTTTATCAGTAATAAAGAAAGTAATTTAAAAAAGTACATTGAAACATGAATAATACACCTAACTCTTTTTAATTAGAGGTCAATTTGCCGTCTTGTAGCGTACTTCAGAATTCAATTAAATTTTTGAAACTTTTCAAGGGACTTTGAGAGTTTTCACTCACCATTTTCTACCTCGAGTAACTTATCCTTTTCTAATAACCATGTGCTTGCCATGTTGCATCTTTTCACACGAAAATTGTTGGCTTCCGATTCTCGCGTTACTTTCAAACCTATGATTTTTCTTTGTGTAAGTCATGTAATTCTCTATAGTACAGTTTTAAGAAAAACCCAGCACTTTTGCAACAAAACATAGTACACGTGAAAAACCTGACAACAAAGAACTATCAGCGACGTGCGGTTATTTGTCAATACTGACAACCCACCTCTCCTAAATAGGGTACTGGAACAGAACAGTTGGCAAGTTTGAGTACGTATGCGTGTGGTCAAGATACCCCCTCAAACTGGGAGTCCCCAGTCGTCAGCACGTGACCACTGGGGTTCCCAGTCCTACTGCAAGAAGAGAGGTGCTCCAAGGAGGCAACAGCGAAACTTTGGGAGGAGGAGTACAGAGCGCCAATGTGAAGTCCGAGATGGGACAGACAGTGTCGCATCACCGTCTCCAGAAAGCTCGCATCTTCCACACAGTACATGGTGAGATTTCAATATACTAGGTAACGAAGCGAAGCCATCGAAGGCATGTTTCTTGGCCTGTCACATCCACGGTCACAGACGCCTAAAACACAAAGTGCATGAGGAAAACACAAAAGGTACAAATGGAACAAAGAAATATACTTGAGGAGTAGGAAAACATTTTTAACAAAAGTTTTAAAAAGGCCGAAAAACATGAGGATGCGACACATCACTCGCGTTCATTGAACCTACGCAACTGCTTCCAACATTTGATTTTTGCGAGTATCTCCGCTGTCTCTATGCTCCTGGTGGTTCCGGATTCACCTAAACGCCGTCTATAGCACTCGAATGCTGTCCTTGTATCTGTGAGATACACATCGACTTCTTTTGTTAATGAAATCACGGCTGTAGGGATTGGGTGCACTCTCTCCTCTTATCTTCCTAAATCGCGGGGAGCCAAACATCAGTATAATGCCAGCCCTTTTGAAGGGTCATCGTGGCCAGCCGCCAGAGTGACTCAGATACTACGAGAGCAAATTCGTAACTATTTCTGATCAATTTATATTTTGGGATCTTAACATTTTATGATTGTCTTTTAATTATTTTCATTTTAGATTGTAAAGCAATTATTCGTTTTTCTGGTTTGCTACACATGTGTACTCTTCAAAAATACTTGCACATGAATCTCAGTGCCTGCAGTAGTATTTTATTATTGCACAGGATGTCATCTCAAAAACAATTTTTTTAATTGAATTGCCTCAATGATGTAGCTATATTTCAAGAAGTGTTATTTAGCGACTTCAAGACTTGTAGGCAATATTCAATACTGCAGCATTCTGCGTTTGCTTGTACTGTCGAGTGTGACAAGAAGTTCAGAGAATGAAAAATGCTGTGGTCAATTTCTTCTTTTCGTTGATTTTATTATTTAGACTATTTTTCATTTTGACTTTATTATTGCAGAATGTTTCCCAACGTTAAAAATTGGTAATTATTTCTAAGAATGTACCAAGATATTTACGTAATATTTTTTACACGATTTTACAAGATATTTTGAATTTTCTTAGAATCTAACGAGATATTTACATCAAATTTTCTACAAGATTTTACAAGCCATTTTGTATTGTCTTCCTTATTAAAAGATATAGAGAGTTTTACTTCTAGTTATTTACATTTACCCAAAATAGTAATGAAAACGTGAAAATATTATGGAATTTTTACCATATTTACCTCGCAGATACAAGAATAGAAATAACGCACGTAGTTTTGGATAGTAATCGACCGATAATTAAAAGAATCTCCAGCAGGTGATAATATCAGTGAATAAATCCTGCGATAATATCAAATACTGACCCTATTGATAATACATAAGGAAAATGGGTTACATCAATCCCAAGCAGGTGAAAGGCCGCTGACGGGCAGTGCTTAACGGAGATAGTGCAGGTAAGGCAGTCCAGCGGCCGACCGCCACTCGGTATGGCTCCACACTGCACGCCATTGCCTCGAGAAGTTCACCCTCAGCAGCGACCCGAAAACGCAAACGTCCGCGCGAAGTCTTAACAACGATGGATGAAGAAAAGATTCCGCAGCCCAAGATTTGAACGAGAGTTTCCCAGCACGTGAAACAAACGCTCTACCAACCAAGCTACGGTGCAGCTATTCCATATTATTCAGTTTTTTTGAGACATCAATTTCAAATGAAAAAAAGGAAATGTGAACTTTTCTCACAGTTCAATTTGCTCGACCAATCTACAAATCCTTAGATACGGTAACAATCTCGCTCAACATGTGTTTCGGTGAGATGAAAGATAGCACCGAAACTTTGTTATCTGCAGGTTTGTGCTCGATTCCCAGCATTACTTCGCCTTATACGTACTTACACAGAATGTCCGGGGAGGAAACTTCGAACCTTCGAAAAGAAGCTCTTAAAACAATTTTAAGCATATTTTGTCTAATAAACTACTGGAATATTTCGAGTGGTTGGACCGCAATAAGCACTGAAAAATTGATTTTAAAAAATGCTTCCTAGGCAAAAATTTGCATTGTAGAAGCATAGAAACACTCCACAATCACGTAAATTGTTTACTGTTTATAAAATAAATGAATATATTAACACAGTAATAAAAAGCATCCAATTTACAGATTTCGACTGCTTTTTTTAATTTCTCGGTTAATTTTTCTTTCTGAACAAATATATTCATTTCTTTTGTAAATAATAAACAATTTACATGTTTTTGGAGTTCAATGCAAATTTTTGTTTAGAAAGCGTTTTTTTCAACCGACTTTTGGGTGTTTATTTTGTCTCGACCATTCGGAATATCCCAGTAGTGTATACGAAAAAATATGCTTAAAATTGTGTTAAGATTGTCTTATTTTCGATGTTTCGGAGTTTCCTCCCCGGACATCCTGTATGTACGGAGTATATTCGGAATATACATGAAGTATTAAGTTATGTAATGCTGCAGAAAATCCATGTCGAGATTTTAATAGAAAAAACGCGTTGTAAAGTTGAAAACGCCTGCCTGCTTCTCTGCGTTCTGTTCATTCGTCTGTAAACCAAACTAACGCCATAACAGAACAGGATTTTTCTCAAATAATTAATCCCTGAAGAATATGATCCGACTCGATCTCTTGTGAATTTAAAAACAAACTTTTTGTTTTTGGGGAGAACTTTACATAAAAAACCCATGGTCATATTAAAATTTTCTCTAAAATGCCTTCAATTTTTAGTTTCTCGCCTTACAAAGGAACTTCGCAAGAAGAGTCAGCTATGTAATCTTAAGCCGTACACCCGGCGATTTTTTAAAATGTCAGTTTCTTCTAGAGTGCAAGTAAAATGTACTAGTTCAATGAGAGTTCACAAGTCCAAAACCCAAATGCAGACGTTTTTGATCCAATTGGTGTCCTTTTAAGGACCCTTTTTATTAAAACTTTAACCAAAAATACACATAATTTTGAAATAAATGTATCTGATATTAATTGAAGATCTAACTATGAATTGCAAATTTTATTCAGAAATAAGCGTTTATTTTCGTTAATGTAGTTGTGTAAGGTGGTTCAAAATTGAAACTTTTTCAACTGTCGAAGTTTCAAAGGCGACAGTAAAAATCGTACTTGCGTTATCTTTGGATGTGTAATTCATTGATATATAGTCGACAATCATTCCCATAGGTACCTGGGACCCGTGAGTATTTCTTTCGAAACGTCACCACTTTTCGCTACAGCATTACAGTTTCTCTTTACTATATAAGTGGATAAATGTAAATGTTCAGCTTTAAAATTGTTAATGATTTCTTCAAACATTTTAATTACCAAAGTGAAGGAATGATCTCGCAAGGAATATGATGAACTCCTCCTAACAATTACAATGTTTTCTTAGTGATGACTTTTGCGAAGACGTCACAGGGAGTTATGCACACTTGAAACACAATTATGCATCAGATGAAAATGTATAAATCAGGTTCAGAACATATCTGTGGAGCAAAAATCTTCCTTTCTCTGCACCTAGGAATGTTCCTGCACTCGCTGCTCCTCTCCCACTGCGAACCCCAATACTGAATTATGATTTTCCTCCTCTCCTTATCATCCTCGGCCTTCTTTGCGCTTCCGTCTGCAGCTTATTTTCAATTATCTCGCGTCTTCCCTTCACCGCTGCAACGATGCATACGCAAATTCTTTCGGGCACCCAAAATTCTTACGAAAAGAAACCCGGCTCCGAAGACCATGTTATGAGGCTTCCAGGAAATAAATGTAGAGCTGAAATTAATAAAGTGCGTGTAGAAATAAATGAATGTTAGAATAAAAAAAACGCTTTTAAATCTAAAGGGAACAAGGAATAGCGCGGTATTTCAGTTTCTTTTTAGATCAGTGTCATATTAAGAACGCATGGAAATTCTGCGAGGTAATATTGCGAAGGAGGATGCGAAATTATACTAACAAAAGTTCAGTGCTCTGATGTGAAAAAAGGAAGTTCATATATCTTTGTAATACGCACGAAATTATATCTTCAGCTAATTTTATTATCATTATTTTTCCTGTGTTGCCTAAATATCAATTGATGACAGAAACAATTTTTCAGAAATGAAGTATATCTTTTCAAATAAGGAATAAGAAAACTCTGTATGCGCACAAGTTTGTAAGAGGACCACCATCGCAAAATAACAATATGAGTTCAAAATTAAGGTCTACGATGAATCAAGGGAAGATCATATTCCAGATCTTGACTGAATTATAGTTTTATTTCCTCATTCTACATTCTATACTAGTGACGAAATATTATAACTATATTAAAGTCATTTAATATAGGAAAATTTGTTAACAAACATTGATTAAATAATTTATAAAATAATTAAAAATTATTTAGTATTAGCTAATGCCTAAGTGATGAATCAATAAATTTCCAGGAGGGTGCGTGTGTAAAAGGGGATACGTCAAGTTTTTTGCCCAAAATGAATATGCCGAGACATTGCTTTTCTACAATAGTGTCATTGTGTTTAAGCTGATACGTGATTTCAATTTTCAATTAAATTTTAATGGCAAAGTTGAAACGTCACTAACATAATGATACACAATGATAGTATTGTCGTAGGAAACAATATGCTGGATTGATCCTCCTTCATTAGCATGCAACTGTTAAGGACTCAGGACGTATCGTTCTCTAATAATGTACGATGGTAATGTGTATTGTTGATTGCATCTTCACCTTCGTAATTTCAACACAGCATACTCTTCAAAATTCTACTACTTATTTTCTCGTCTTACTACTTGAATAGTACAGAGAAAGTATAGTAATCGTGAGATGGAAATCGATGATCTTTCAGAAGACACTTGTAACGAACTTGCGAAGCTAAAACAGTACATATTTTCTATCTTATTTTTGTAAAGTTGCAATTCTCGAAAATTTCAACGAGGCATTACCTGGCAGAGCTCTGTTTGTGCAGTTTCGTGAACGCACGGAAAGTGCAATGCTCGGTCACGCCACTGCGGTGCGACCATTCCCACCCTTACGGGCATCTACGGCCAATCCTGCAATATTGAGAAAAACAGAAGGTCAAAAATGACTTTAGCATACTGGCGCGTTCATTGCGTATGGAGAAATGCTGAGTTTATGTTTCAAGTCTCATTTCTCTGGTTCAGATAACTCTTTCTCCGGGAAGTGCTTTGGCCGCTTATACTTCGCCCATTGATCGGGTTGCGGTCCCTCCAGCGGGGAACCGCCTCAGCAGGGACAAGCTCTCAGCTCCCGACCTGTCTCTCGGCATGTGTGGTAATGTAGAGCATGTTAGTGCGTGTGTGTGTGTGAAGGCTGAGAATATGACAAAGAAGAGGAAGGAAAGATCGCGCTCCGTTCGCGTCCTGTTCGTTAGGGTACTATTCCGACATTCGCCTGGTACTGATTGGAGAAACCACGGAAAACTACTGATCAGAGCATCCGCCCACTAGAATTCTCGCACATACAGCGACTGAACTCGACCTCGCCATATAGCTAGTGTCGCAAATCCTGCCATCGGCGGAACTCGAGTCCAGGACCTCTCGGTCAGAGGTACTGCAACAACATCAGCTGATGCCCTGCGCCTCTCCCGGTCCGAGGCTGTGCCAGTTGCAATAGTCTGCAATAGTTGCCAGAGCGCCACCGTGGCAGTTGCGAGTGCTCATAAGCGGCGAAAGGGAGTTGCGAGAGCTGCTGAGTCGTAAGCAACGACGCCTTGCAACTTCCGACGTGTCTTGCCCACGCATCTCCGGAGCGGCAACCTCAGACGTCAACTCCTCTTTGCAAGGCGATTGCAGACGCCCAAACTTTAAGGTGAATTGCCGATCAGTGAGAGAAGGTCTAAGCTCCTGACTGGTTTTCCGACAATTGATGTAATGTAGTGCGTGTATGTATAAGGGCTGAACGTGATAGGATGAGGAAAAATTGATCGTGCGTTGTCCATGGCTCGTTTGATGGGATACTACTCCTGCATTCGCGTGAAATTGAACTGGCTGTAAACTACCAATGAGAGCAGTCGACTACTAAGTTTCTTCTCCGGACAGCGGCTAAATCCGACTTAGCTACCAATTATTTCTGCAGATAAGACGAGGTATACATCGTTGACGTTTATAGTTTTAGCATATATCTGTTCTATAAATCAAACCCCGAACTATCAATGGCCTATGAATTTAGTTTAGATCAGCGATCATCATTTCTTGCTCTCGTAGCATTGCAGGACATTTAGCAACACTAGCTAGTGGCAAACATTCGCCCTGATTAGGGCGTTCCAGCACTGTTGGACTATTACGATGAAGGAAAAACGTCCTTCAGCATTGTTACGTTTTTGCTTGTAGAAGCACACACAGAAAAGTGAAATGGAAACTGTGATCAAATCCTTACAACAGTGTGGAATTTGTAATGCTAACAATGGTCCTGAATATGATTTCTTAAGAGATATAGAAGAAGAAAAGATAATAGACTCACTTAGTACAGAATGGGACCTAAATAACGAAATCATCAATAAAGTGAGGATGAACTGCAAGAACTATTTGCCTCAGATGGTGAATGCGAGTATTTTGCTTTGTATCTGTCCTCCATGGCTCGTGGCTAGTTGTTGGTCAGCGTGCTCGCTTTCCACTACGCCGCCCCTGGTTCGAATCCCGGCCGAGTGAAGACTATAGCCTGCGTTTTCCTTTCAATGTCCCAGTATATGTTGCTGTGTGACGATGAGAATGACTATGAGAATTCACTTCTCAGGTTGAGAGGAGCGGCGTGGGGAGGACTACGTGCTAACCACACGTATCTCCTTAAACCATGGCCACGAGGCAGGGACGTCGCCGGTAGGCTTGAGCTCGTTCACGGACTGTCGCGCCAAGTACATACTACACAATCTGTTATATATATATACATATATATATATATATATATATATATATATATATATATATATATATATATATATTGTGACATACCTGGTGATGCCGGGTATTTCACTGCAATATATAACACTAAAGGAGGGTATCTTTTCCGTGAATGGGTCCCTGGATAAGTTGGTATAATATTGGGGAAGTTAATCAAAAATGGAAATACAATCATGAACAAGATTTATTTGCAAATCAAATTTGTTAATTACATGATCTGACAATCTTTACACATTCTGCCTTGGTACCAAGATTTACTATAACAGGCATTTATTATACCTTCGGGGCCCCGACCAAATACCTTTGATGTTCGTTGAACAGCTCGCATCGACAGGGTTGCCGACCTCTACAGCGGCCGCGGGCCGTCGGCGGCTGATGGCGTGGCGGTCGTCCTGGGCTGGTGACTTTGCAACTCCTCCCCGACTCGGATCTTGATACCACGGCGTTGCACTTCTCTCGAATCACCTTCCGTCGATGGATTTAATTACTCAACCTGCACCTATAATGCGGGCTGGTTCTAGTTCCATACCACACGGTTTCGGTAAGGCTTCCACTACGCTAACTAGCACGAACGTGATCGAATGTTCTATCAACGTGAATCTATTATTCTACTGATACTTTCAATGTCTATTTCACGTGTCTACTATGTTCCAGTCGCCTGTAGTTCATTAACAATACCGCATGTTCCTTTTGTCCATGCACTGCCGGCGAGATTTTCGCCACACGTCCGACCTCTCCGCCGCTCCGCTAGCGTCCATCCTCTTCGCAACTTCCCTAACGACTGCCCGCACGTGCTCGCTACCCCGTTGCAACCGACGTTCTCACGCTGGCCTCCCGGCGGTGGCACTGGTGGCGGTAGCAACCGTCGCTAGCTCCCCTTGCTGCTCGCAGCGCCCGGCGCACGTACCGCGCAGTCCAAAGTATCTATTGATTTCTTACACTAATGTTTAATTAGTGTAATGAAACATATTATTTGTTTCATCACCCCCCCTTTTCTTTTTTGGATTTTTCCCGCCTCCGGAAAAATTCACTTTAGTATCATCGTCTCTGCCGATGGTTGCACTATGTTGTATATTACAAGAATCCTATATACACTTATACCCTAAAATCGAATTAACACTTGATTGTTTAGATTAACATTAAGATTACACTTATTTACACTTCACTATTTTCCATACATGTTGAACCAGGTTTCCGATCTGAAGCTTGTATTGTCTACTATGTCTTGTCTCTTGTGCGACGATTCATCTCCATTTTGCTGACAGTGATTTCCCAAATCACAGTTGTAGGACATAGCTTCCAGCGTGTTGAACACATCTTGATAGGTATCATCCCATTTCCAGCTACGACCTCTTCTACGTTTGTACCAATGGTTGACCATACCATCACTCTTCCCTCGCCCCTGACTTCGCTCCATTCTTGACCTGCCTACATCTCCTTCATTCCCATACTTTGGGGCATCTGCAAAGGTGAATCCGTACCCCTCCAATATCTTCAAACCCCTTCCTAAATCGGTATGATCTGCTCTGCCCAGTAGGCTCTGCACGGTGACAGGATACTGTCGCGTTGACATGCAAATAATTCCTTGATATTTTATAGGAGCAAATAATGTTTTTGGCTCCATAACGCTCTTCGTTCTGTATTCACTACGACTTCCCATGATGTAGTTGTAATGGCTATTCCTCTGGTCGCTCTTGATGTTTATTTGGGTGTCTTCATTCCGCTTTCGTACAGAAATCTTGTTTTCAAATTCCTTCAAAAATTTCGGAAATATACCAAAATTCTCTGCCCATGTCCTGGCGTTCTCTTCTAAACTTAGGTGTGATAACTGGATCTTGTATCCTTCCAATATGTTGTTTGATGCTAGGTGCCGTTCTTCTGCTCGCATAACTACCTTAGGGTTTTCCGTCCCATCTCCCAGAGATTTCATCGACTTTGGAGGCATAATTGGTGTCACCCCATACTTGACACTTGGTGACATTTTCCCGTCTTCTTCCTGTTTAAACTCTTCTTGTACTCTTTTCTCTTCGCACCCTTGTATATTTTCCACGATTTCTTCTTCTATTATACGCTCCATTTCTTCTATTTTCATTTCCACTTCTTCTTCCATTATTAACTTCAATTCTTCCGTTTTCACTTTCACTTTATAAACATCCTCCTCGGCCTCGATTTGGACCTCCACCGTTTTGCCCTCCGCTGTCTTGACTTCTTTATGGATTTGGTTCGTCATCCCCTCGTTTCTATCTGCTACCGCTACCCTAGCATCTACTTGATGGTATGATTGAAATTTTAGCACCCCATCTTTCCTATCCAGTTCCTCCGCTTTCCTATTCTGTTCCTCCTCGGATCTTTTCTGTTTACCTAATTCTTCGGCAGTCCATTGCTCATGAATTTTCACCCGCTCCGCGATTTTGGTCATCTCATTCTTCGTTAACTCAATTTGTTCTTCAGCGCGTCCTATTCGCCCCCCTATTGCATCTAATTTCCTATTCTGTTCTTCTGCCAGCTTCTTAATCTGTTCCTCTGTGAATAATTTCTGTTCGTCTAATTTCCTACTCTGTTCTTCTGCCAACTTCCTAATCTGCTCCTCTGTGAATATTTTCTGCTCCTCTGCCGACCTTCTAATCTGCTCCTCTGTAAATATTTTCTGTTCGTCTGATTTCCTATTCAGTTCTTCCAATATCTTCCTATTCTGTTCTTCGGCCTTCCTGTCCCGTTCTTCAGCTGACTTCCCAATCTGCTCCTTTATCTTCATGCTCTGTTGTTCGAACATCTTCATCAACATCTGCATAATACCTGAATTATTATCTTCTCCACCCCCCCGATTTGGATTTCTTACTGCCTGGTTCATTGGGGTTGATGTGACTTGTACATCTTTATTGAAGCTGTCCCCTGACGTATCATCCAACCGACTTCCAATACCACTATCCCTGCTTTCCGACGACACGCTATTATCGATTCCTACATCTATCTCCCTTACTTCATCCGCCTTCTCCTCCCGGTCCAGCACTACATTTTGCGCCTCCATTCTGTTGCTTTGAGCTGTCCGTTCGATCCTCACTTCACTAAAATACTCGCACAAATTTTCCTTTTGCCTCACCTAACAACGATACAACAGTTATCCTATAAATTTACTATGTCTGCCCCAGCACTGTATACTACACGTAACTGTTGCAATGCACTAATATTTCACATGCAGATTAATGATGAACACACCCTCACTCACCACAAAAACACAATAAACATATTCTCTACAATCAGTAATATTATTGCCATTTGACTACGTATATGCCGCTGACAAACTTATTAACATTATTACAACAATGCTCTCAAATTTTAGTAAATCCACTATTAATTTGAAATTACTTCACAACACAATTATTGCTATATTATGTACACAATAATCACTCACAATTACATGTCATATCTTTTCCATAAATTTTCCTCAATAGTACCATATGAATATTAACAATATACATTCACAATACTGCTATACATTCCCCAGCCTAGTATCCTTTCCATTGAATTCCACAAACTTTACCATCACCAATGGATAATGCATTGCTGAATGAACATTCCCAGCAAGTAATGTGCACAATTTATATAATAATATTAAGTACCCAGATATTTCCACAAGAATTATTACTGCTTCCCAATTCTTTAATTTCCATGTTATTAAAAACTACCAAGCAATTCAAATATTATTAACATGTCTTACAAAATTTGAAATTATATTACATTATATCATTTGCAATATGTGCATGAGTAACTTTCATAAACCCAGTAACTGTTGTATTAATTTTATACTGGTTGCTCTCAAATAATTTCCTGTATCTGCCCACAATTAATTACACAACAAAATTTCTGTAATTATCAAATATACCTTATGCTTACATGACATATGCATGCTTTGCTAATACATGTACTGTTACTTTTTGTTCCCTATAATAATAACCTGTATATTGCCTGCCTATTATCTTTAATCTGCATTACTATACATCAAATACATGCACAATACCTTCCAATATTTTACCAACTTTCCTAAGGCCACATTTCTTAATTACACGCTTTCCATCTGTTCGGGCGCCAGCTGTGACATACCTGGTGATGCCGGGTATTTCACTGCAATATATAACACTAAAGGAGGGTATCTTTTCCGTGAATGGGTCCCTGGATAAGTTGGTATAATATTGGGGAAGTTAATCAAAAATGGAAATACAATCATGAACAAGATTTATTTGCAAATCAAATTTGTTAATTACATGATCTGACAATCTTTACACATTCTGCCTTGGTACCAAGATTTACTATAACAGGCATTTATTATACCTTCGGGGCCCCGACCAAATACCTTTGATGTTCGTTGAACAGCTCGCATCGACAGGGTTGCCGACCTCTACAGCGGCCGCGGGCCGTCGGCGGCTGATGGCGTGGCGGTCGTCCTGGGCTGGTGACTTTGCAACTCCTCCCCGACTCGGATCTTGATACCACGGCGTTGCACTTCTCTCGAATCACCTTCCGTCGATGGATTTAATTACTCAACCTGCACCTATAATGCGGGCTGGTTCTAGTTCCGTACCACACGGTTTCGGTAAGGCTTCCACTACGCTAACTAGCACGAACGTGATCGAATGTTCTATCAACGTGAATCTATTATTCTACTGATACTTTCAATGTCTATTTCACGTGTCTACTATGTTCCAGTCGCCTGTAGTTCATTAACAATACCGCATGTTCCTTTTGTCCATGCACTGCCGGCGAGATTTTCGCCACACGTCCGACCTCTCCGCCGCTCCGCTAGCGTCCATCCTCTTCGCAACTTCCCTAACGACTGCCCGCACGTGCTCGCTACCCCGTTGCAACCGACGTTCTCACGCTGGCCTCCCGGCGGTGGCACTGGTGGCGGTAGCAACCGTCGCTAGCTCCCCTTGCTGCTCGCAGCGCCCGGCGCACGTACCGCGCAGTCCAAAGTATCTATTGATTTCTTACACTAATGTTTAATTAGTGTAATGAAACATATTATTTGTTTCAATATATATATATATATATATATATATATATATATATATATATATATATACATACATACCACGTATATTTGGGCAGATAAGACGATAGTTGATTTGCAAAGAAGACCGCCAAAAAATTGTTATATGGGACGTGTTTATATATATATATATATATATATATATATATATATATATATATATATATAAACACGTCTCATTAACAATTTTTTGGGGGTCTTCTTTGCAAATCAACTATCGTCTTATCTGCCCAAATGTACGTGGTATGTGTGAGGTGTAGCAAAACCTCCCCGTCGGGGCCCGATCCCTGGAAGCCAGGAGTCGCGGGAGGTCGCGTGAGGGGGCGAGGAGACGAGCGCCGGCGCAAGAGAGCGTGCGTGCGGGCGGGCGGGCGAAAGAGAAGAAGAAAAAAAACGCAGCGGGAGACGCCTTCCAGGCTCGGGCGGGCAGGCAGGCAGCGCGGCCCAGGCAGACGAGACCCCTGCGTGCTCCTGCGGCCAGACGCAGGCTCCAATAAAAAACCAGAAACCTCCCTTCGGTCCCGCCGCCGCCGCCACGCCACGATACCGAGTGGCCCGCAAGCGCACGCCTCCACAAACCCCCACAAAAACACGCGCCCGTTTCCTCACAGAAATTACATTCCCGCAATTGATGGGGCCGGGGCAAGGGAAGCTAGTGATACCCCACGATTCTGCCATGATTTTTGTATTATTTTATTAAAAGTCCACTTATTATGGGTTCGTTTTCGTTAAATAAATTACATTCCTGCAATTGAAGAGGTCGGGGTGAGGAGGGGTTAGTGATAACCTACATTTCTGTCATGCACTTTATTTTATTACAAGTCCACTTATTACGACAGTCAAATTGGATGGGATACCACCATCGAAATAAAAACACCACTTGGCAACAATCCAATTATATAATTAATTTTGTTGTCTTCGTTTTTATTGTCAAATAATGACTTTTCAAAATCATTCTTTCCCATTTTCCGGTAAAAATGCAATATAATAATTAACAATAACCATAAAATTACATTAAAATATGTTAAAAATGTATATAAACAAGTGCAAGAGCAGGACTTGAAGTTTTTTTTGTGTGAATTTCTACCTTTTTTATTGTACGTTTAATGTATTATTTCGTGTTCAACATTTGTATCGTAATATTTGCTTTGGGGGGAAATTCTCAAATCCTTACTTTTGGTCATGTAAAATAGGCGATATCGTCAATAGTGTTTGAAAGACCCTTTCAGTTAAAAGCTATTTCTTAAAAAGTGGATGGTTTATTCAAGAGACAATCCCCCGTGTGTAATCCCTTGAGAAAACAGGACATCAAGTGCTGGCTGCCAACTCACCCCACAAATGAAGGCGGTCAAGAAAGAACTGTCAATGAGAGGCGAGAGAAACAGAAACATCGAAAATATCGACTAATCATCATATTTTGACCTGAAAGTCGAAATTAAAATGACGAGATACGTAACATACACAATTTATAAGCACTTATTCTCTTCGGAATCGTATCTTCTTTAAATTAACTGCCTAACTACTAGGTTCCCTGCTTCATTACACAGTAGGGCTGGTTTTTACTATATCGCCTTACTACATACTTATGTAATGATCAATACTGCAATATTGCGAAAATAATCGTCGAATTTTCAACCCAAAACATTTTTAAAACTGTATTGTGGGGTCCTCATATCGAAAAAATGGATAATGTTTGTTCCAATATGTAGTAAATTAGTTCCGGTAACTCGTGCAGACAGAAGCCACTTTTTCTAGGGCGTTGATACCGAAAAATTGATAGACGGCAAAACATTTGTTTGTCTGTCAGTCCGTCTGTCTGTGATCAACGCCAACACAAAAAATGTTAAAAAGATTTTCTTCAAAATTGATATACCCCGCTCCATTTGGAAATCAAGCCCCTGCGGAGTTACAACGGATTTTCTATTTTGAAGAGTACATGAAATAAGCTTTCGAACCATATTCAAAATACTCTTAAAAATTGCTTTAAATTGCTTGCTTAACTTTTCTCTATGGATTGCGCATCGCACGCTTAAAACAATGATGGAGATCTCACACACATTCAGATCAAAATTATTGAAAATTTCGAACGTTCAATTTTTTTCTGGCGTCTTACTACAACTGCAATGTTGAAGATATTTTCCTTATTAAATTCTGTTCTTGAAAGACACATACTTAAAGAATTCTATGCATAATCTTCGGCATTCCTGACATTAAAGAATGGTTGAGAGGCATGATAAAACTGTTCATTCAATGTGTTTTTTAAACGCACCAACAAACCTGCAATATCTACAATTCTAAGTGACATTTTATTTTTGTCGACACGATCTATCCTAATTCAGCTCTGAACAGAATACTTTGTGCAAAGATATTGCATTCATTTGGTACGCCAGTGTTGTTACGTTGTGTTTGGTTATTGAAAGAGCATGACTATGTTTTCCGGCCTATCTGGACACTTGATGACTTCTGCTTTTGATCCGAGGGGTTGAAAATCAGAACCTTAATACAATTACAAAACCGTTAGATTACGATATCATAAACTCGAAGGTTTATAGAAAGAGGTGACAGACAAAATAATCCTTGACTGACCTCTCAGAGAAATTCACTCAGTCGTTATTATCGATCGAAGAGACTAGATTTCAGAGCAAATATGAGAAGATTTTGGAAAACCATTATCTTTGCCTTGCTTATTTGGAATCTTGTCCATATATCGAATTCTAAATGAAACACACACGAACTTATAACCGAAAAAAACTAACAATTGGTTGATTTCCTTTCATGAGATTTATTATTGGTTGATAGTATCAGCAAAATTCCTTATAGAAGAAGTTGTGAATAATGTGTAGGTGAATAATGACAATCGAAAAGGCATTGATTCCCTCGCGCAAAAATGAAGTTCAAATTCAATTTATCAGAGTAAGAAAAGTCTTCTTTGGTTGCTGACAATTATCACAAATTTCCGTCTAGTTTACATATCAATGAGATTTGGAACCAATTATTGCAGAATTCATATCGCATATTTAGCAAAGGTTTCACATTGTATAAACATTTCGATATCTACTTTGAGATATTCTTCATATGTATACTATAAATGAAACAAATACCTTTCAATTCATAACATTAAAAGAAACTAATTAATGATCTTAAAATGATTAGACGGACGCTACAGCAGCGTCCAGAAATCCACCACAACCTATGAAAATTATCCACATGAGCGTTGAGTCCTTTGAGTTTTTAATTTTTTATAAACGGAATAATCGATATTGCGACTAATTATTGGTATTAACAATGATGATATTAAGTTTTACAGTCACCACCCATATCTTATCTATAAAACTTCTGACATTACGATTACCTATAATACAATAAAAGGGACTTTTATTGTATTATAGTAAAAAAGCGAGAAGTGGAAATCCTTTCACTAGCGACACCAACTACGTCGCCCGTCGAAAAGGAAAGTCGAGGCACGTGCACCCGAATGCCGGAACACGCTGTATCAGGAGGCGGTGCGGGGCGGGGTGGGGCGGGGCGGGGCGGGCTCCGATTGCCAAGGCCGCGTCTTGCAGCCCCGGCCCATCACTCTCTATTTTCTCTCATTATCTGCCCCTCCCCCTCCTCCCCGGCCCCACGCGGCTGCGACGCGGCGCCGCGGCGCGCCGGCCGGCTACCCCTCCACATAATAATAATAAAAAACCTCCGGGCTGTCTGGACGCAACCCTTTGAGGCCGCCACCACCACGCCTCCTCCACCCCGTGCGGCGGGCGTCGCCGGAATGTGGGGATGCGGCGCGCGGGGTTGCCGCCTGATGCGCAGCCGCCGCCGCCGCCGCCGGCGGGAAAAACGCCCTCACCAGCCCGCCCCGCGCCGCATCCCCCGAGATTACACAGCGGCCTCGCAGCTGCGCGTGTTTATCTTCTGAGGCCGCGCGCGCGCGCGCCAGCGACGCCACGCACGCAGCCGGCGGCGGAGACGACGGCCACGAGGCACGGGCGGAAGTGAAGAGCAAGAAGCGGGGGTGAAGAGGAAGAGGCGACGATGAAGAGGGGAGAGCCGAGAGGAGAAGAAGTGAAGAGGAAGAGGCGAGTGCCACGAGGAAGAGGAGGAAGTGAAGAAAAGACAAGGGTGAAGAGGTGGAAGTGAAGAGGAAGGGACGAGAGTGAAGAGGCAGAAATAAGGACGCGGAACTGAAGAGGAAGAGGTGAGGATGAAGAGGCTGAGGCGGAAGTGACGACGAAGAGGAAGATGCGAGGGCAACGAATAAGAGGGGGTAGTGAAGAAGAGGCGAGGGTGAAGAGGTGGAAGTTAAGAGGAAGGGGCGAGGGCGAAGAGGTAGAAGGAGGAGCGAAGAGGCAGAAATGAAGCGCGGAAGTCGCGGAAGTGAAGAGGCAGAAGCGAGGATGAAGAGGCAGAGGCGGAAGTGAAGAGGATGAAGCGAGGGCCACGCGCAAGAGGAGGAAGTGAAGAAGAGGCGAGGGTGAAGAAGAGGCGGAAGTGAAGAGGAGGCGAGGGTAAAGAGGCGGTGAAGTGAAGAGAAAGGGGCGATGACGAAAAGGAAAAAGTGGGAGTGAAGAGACAGAAATGAAGACGCAGAATTGAAGAGGAAGAGGCGAGAGAGAAGATGCCGATGCAGAAGTTAACAACAAGCGAGGGTAACGAAGAAGTAGAAGAAGAGGTGGAAGTGAAGAAGAGGCGAGGGTGAAGTAACGGAAGAGAAGAGAAAGGGGCGAGTGCGCAGAGAAAGTATGAGCGAAGAGGCAGAAATGACGACGCAGAACTGAAGAGGATGTGGCGAGGGTAAAGAGGTAGAGGGGAAAAAGGAATAAGAGGCGAAGGTGAAGAGGAAGTGGCAGAAGTGAAGAGGACGCGGGATTGAATAGGAAAATGAGGATAAAGAAGAGGAGTCGGAAGTGATGAGGCAAAGATGAAGAGGTGGAAATGAAGAGCACGCGGAAGTAAAGAGAAACTGGCGAGAGTGAAGTGATGACAGAAGAGGAGATGGATACGAAGGCAAAGTGACAGTGTAATGAAAGAGAGGTGGAGATGAAGAGCCGACACTAATGACGAGGAAGAGACGGAGATATAGAGGCAGGCAGAGAGGAGGAGCTGGAGGGAATAGTAAGTGACAGAAGAGAAGCGACATCAAAATTGCCATTAGTAGAGGAGGGTGCATGGGTGACGAAGAGATACAGATGAAGTGAATCATCAATGTAGTGGGGTAGTGGAAGAGACCCGGAGCTAAAGAATGGGTGCAGAGTCCAGGAAGAGAGAGCAACAAGACACGCGAGTCTCTTAGAAGAAGGGAGTAAGATCATGTGGAAAGCGTGAAAAGCAAAACAGCCATAATTCGTCAAATGGGACAGGTGAACTTTTAAGGAAATTGAGAGGATAACTATAGGAAAGCGTATAGGTGTTGTGGTGCGTTATCCTTGGCATTTTTCATGAAATAATTATAAACGTCATTGCCAACAATAGTGATGGCAATTGCCACTATTGTTGGCAATGACAACGTTTATAATTATTTCTAGGAAAGCGAACAGAAGATGAAGAAGTGGCAGCGGATGCCTCCTTCATTAAGAATGTGGTAGTTGGCGAGGGATCAGTGGACGCCAAACGGATTCGACTGTCGAGAAATCGCGCTTTTGGGAGGAATAAGAGAAACTAAAGAACATCTCTGATTTAAAGAAAGCAAATGCAAACATTATTTTGTAAAGCATAAAACGCTTTTCACACAGAAAAACTGCGAACACTAGAGAAACACTCCGGAGGAGAGACAGTTGGAGAAACTGTGAACTCACTGTGACTATGGGATAAACAGAGCTGGGGATTGCGAAATGGGGAAGAAGGGATGGGGAAGATGAGAAAAGCGAATTGCACCCATGCGGAGCAAAGGGCGCGCTAGCAGGTAGTGGGTAGGTGACGTGGGAAGTGATCGACGAATGCGGAGACAGTGGGAAGGTTGTGGTAGCGATATGGTTGTGGTACGTCGGATGGCGGCTCCACACATTCGTTATTCGGCGAGAAACGAACAGCTAGCCGAATCCCCAAGTAGTGTGGATGAGTTGCCATTTGCCGAGTAACGAACATTCGGTGCTCGCCTTACCCATCGCTTGTCGGTCTTTAGGACACACCAAAGGGAGCCAACATTCGCCGAACACATCAGCTGTTTGGGGTTGGGCGAGCAGTAGTTCGCGTCTTGGCGAATGCCGATTGTGTGGAGCCGTCTTGAAGCAAGCAAACTGGAGAGAAAGACAAATGGCAGGGTCGACAGTAGGAGCATTCCACGTAGAAGGCTAAGTAAATATAAGGGCATTATCACTGAAACATCAGCGAGTGAAAAAGCGTGCGGAAGTGGGGGAAGTAACGTGCAAGGGAGATAATATTGTCGAGAAGGAGGGCTCAAGAGATTTTTAAGCAGAGACCTAACTAATGTAGAGATTCTGACCTGGCGGTCCCAGAGTTCGTTTCCTGACGATGTTTGATTTTCAACACTAGCTAGATAGCAAGGTCGAATTCAACATCTGTTTAGAGAAGAATTCTAGAGGCCGGCTGCCCTGACTGGTAGTTTTCTGTGGTTTCTCTAAATCAATTCCAGGAGAATGCCGAAGTATTAGCATAAAAAACTGTCCATAGAATCCTTTCTCTTACTTGTCCTATCCTCTTTCCTTACTTTCACACACTCACACCACACATTACAGGGGATCAGTCAGGAGCTTAGAGCTTCTCCCGGGTGTTGATGTGATCCGCTGGAGGGAGATACCTGGCGGGGAAAATCAACGAAGATGACGTGTAGGTCGGCACCGGATTCTCATCATCGAGCAGATAAGGAGCACCGCACCCGGAATATAAAAAAATCACTTGCAATTGACGTGCCCACAAACATCAATCAACCTTGAATGGCAACTAAAAATAATCCTGGTTAGGCACGAAAAAGGCCAGTACCGCCATGAAGATGACTGATGAAGGAGCTGGGAGAGATAAAGGTGGCAAGGTCAGAGGGAAAGGGACGAGTGTGAGGTGCAGGCGCGGGATGAGACGAGCGAGCGGAGGCGAGAGAGCGGAAAACGCTGATTTGGACGCGGGCGATGCACGATCAAGGACGGCGAAGGTCAGCGGTCGGCGAAGGCGGAAGGTTTGCACAGGACGCTGGAAGGCGCGACAGGAAGGTGAGGGAAAGGCGAATGGAGCGAACAGTGAGACAATGTGAGAGGTTGGGAAAAGATAAGGAAAAAAATAGCGAAAACACTATGAAGGAAAACAAATTCTCAAATTATTATCTTTGTTATCAATTTTTATTATATAAATATCTGAAAATCCGAGATAACACGAAAAAATATCGTTCGAGCTGTCCGTAGAAACCTCCTCCAGGCGACAGCTGAATCAGATTTAGCTTGTGCCTAAAATCCTTCATCGTCGGGACTCGAACCCTAGGTCTTCCCGGTCAGAGTCACCACTGAGCCAGCGGCATTGCTAGCTCAGAGCTGAATCCAGGCGGTGGACAAGACATCGCGTTATTCATATCTCATATTTTGCCCAAAGTAATGTAGTGGTACCCTCAGTCACTCAATCCCTCTGTTGAGGACGGTGGTTAACACCTGGAGTTAATTTTTCTTTTGTAATAAAACTTCGTTGCTGCCAATGAGTGTAGGATCGGTAGCAGTTTACCTCCAAAGCACATAAATTCAAATATTAAAAAATAAAAAGTTCAAAGATACAAATATAAAAAAATAGAATTCAATATTATCACAAGAAATAAAACAATAACATTTAAAATGACAGAAGAAATATTAACAATAACTAACTCTATTCTACGTCATGTCATGACAGTTAAACAAAATAAAAAGTACAACTGACACTATAACTCACATTAACCTGCAGTTTGCTAAATACAATACACATATTTAACCAACACACAACATCAAGAGTAGTGCATTTAAAGGACAATGCTAATTGTAATACGATGTATTGTCCTTTAACCGACCTTCTGAAGTGGAGGGGCGGCGCGCGCATCCACCTGCATCCGCGAGGGAATGCACTTTCGCTTTCACCACCCCGGCCACAGACACGTCGCCCCCCTGCCACCGTGTGCCCCATTTTTAGAAAGAACTCTTTTCCGGTCCCGCCAACACGCAAAAAAACAAGGGAGAGAGAGAGAGAGAAAGAATCTTGAAATCGGACAGGGACCGATGAATGTAGTCGATTCCGAGAAGACAGGGCATAAACATGCCAGAGCCGGTTAAAAAGTAACTTTTCTGTGGCGAGTGCAAACCGGTCCCGGCCGCTGGCGCGCCCCCTCCCGCGAGGAGAGCCACGGCCCGGCCTCGAACCCGGCTCCTCGACGGACTTGGACCGGCAAAGGGCGTCAACTGATGTCGCTGCTGTGCCTCTGACTGGGAGGTCCTAGGGTTCTATTCCCAAAGTTGGCAGTATGTTATACATTAGCTACATACCTAGGTTGAATTCAGTCGCTGTGTGGAGGAGAACTCCAGCAACGGCTGCTCTGATTGCTAGTTTTCCAGTTGGTTTATGTTTTTTTTCCGATCAATACCAGGCCTGTTGCAATGCCTGATACCAAAGCCTGAACATTACCTTAACAAACGAGCCACATACCGCGCGTTATCTTTCCTTCCTCTTCCTTGTCCTATCGTCACACTTACTTACACATACTTCCACCTACATGCACTACACAACCACACACGACGAGAGATCAGTTGGGAGCTTATCGCTTGTCCGGACTGAGGGGGTGCCCCGCTAGTGGAAGACACCTGTTTGGGGAAAACCCCGCTAGCCGACGGTAGGTCGGCACCGGATCTCGCTATCGGGCGGGGGCGAGAGTTCACTGCCACCTCCCGGGATAAAAGCATGCACTGCACTTACGGGATAATGACCTTAGCCGTTGACGCGTCCGGGAACACTAATCAACCAATCGACCGGAATCAACCAACCGCGTCCGGAAACACTAATCCACCAATCGACCAGAATCAACCAACCGCGTCCGGAAACACTAATCAACCAATCGACCGGAATCAACCAACCGCGTCCGGAAACA
Source organism: Gryllus longicercus (assembly GCA_038098605.1). Taxonomy (NCBI): domain Eukaryota; kingdom Metazoa; phylum Arthropoda; class Insecta; order Orthoptera; family Gryllidae; genus Gryllus; species Gryllus longicercus. The sequence continues at coordinate 5,478,612 of JAZDUA010000024.1, read as the reverse complement.
CTAATCAACCAATCGACCGGAATTAACCAACCGCGTCCGGAAACACTAATCAACCAATCGACCGGTATCAACCAACCGCGTCCGGAAACACTAATCAACCAATCGACCGGAATCAACCAACCGCGTCCGGAAACACTAATCAACCAATCGACCGGAATCAACCAACCGCGTCCGGAAACACTAATCAACCAATCGACGAACGCGTCCTCGTCCGGGGACTCAGCGCCAGCACTCCGAATAGTACCATTCCCTTGGCGACTCCTCTCCGCGTCCACACACGCCCATGACACACAATCTGGGTTTCGTTGCTTGATTAATATTTCAACTTCTTTGGTCATGAGTCTCCTTACGCCAGTGCAAGCCTTATTCTGGGAGCGGACGGCCTCGGAGCCATGGATGAATCGTAGGATGCTGACATCCAGAGCCGACGTACACGTCAGCGTGCGGGGAAATTCCTCTCTGTGCATCTCTCCCGACAGGGCGTCGTTCCAGCCGGAAACTGTAACCTTCTGACACGTCACCCGACGTATATTGTAGTGTTCTGCATGTAAGTGAAACTGTTATGTGTCAGTAAGGCGTCAAGATAGATCCAGGAAGAGGAAGTAAAAATCGCGCACTGTCCGTGGCGAGTTTATTAGGGTACTGCTCCGGCACTCTCCTAACACTGACAACAAATAAAAGCAGCCGGAACGATAGCCACTTGGTTGTCCGGAAGACACCGCGTCCTAGACTCAGGTGCCAGCGTTTCCGGGCCGCCATTCTGCGACCTTTATTTAAGCGCGATCTAGGCATTTCGCCCTGGGGAAGGTCACAGAATGGCGGTCGAAACGTCGGCGCCTGTACCTAGGACGCGGCGTCTCCCGGGCAGCCAAGTAACTACTGACTGCTGCTGCAGAAGCGTACCGTCTCAGCCGAAGCAATAATTCCCCTCGAGACAGCTGTGTAATCCGATTTGGCCAGTGTCGATAACCCGCCACCATCGAGACTGGAACCCTGGCGTCTGCCGCTGCCGTCTCTGCTAAGGAAAAGGACTCTGAGAAAACTCAATTGGCTTCTAAAACTATAAATTTTATTTCTCTCACTAGCATATTATTTTTATTTGAGAAAAACAATACTGAACTGCAATAAATATAATTTTATTTTTTTAAACTTATTTATAAACGTTTCCAGATCTGCAATAGACCCATCATCAAGTATGCCGCCAAAAATACATTGGGAAATTAAGTCTCTTACAAATTCCATGGAAATAATACAACTACACATTGTACAGCTCTCTGCAATTTGATTAAAGGTGCCTACCTTCATTTATTTTCACGCCTTACTACGTAAGAAGAAAAAGTATTGTAATCATGGGCCAGATTCGACGATTTTTCGACAGAAAAATACTTATTCATGGGTTCTGGCAACGAAGTCCCGGATAAATCTTGTTCCTGTGTGTTGTAAATTAAATTCTTTAAAACGTTGTGCAGCCCAAATCCAAGTTTTATGGGTCCTTAACCCCGAAACTTCTATTGGTGGCAAAACATCTTTCGGTCTACAGGTCTTTCGCTGCGTCGTCGGTCTGTCGGTGAGCCCACCATTAACGACTCACTGCATGATCGTCTGTCCGTGAGCCGGTCTGTCGGTTAGTCCGTCGGTCTGCCTGTCTATCGGGCTCTCCGTCTATGGTCAACGCTGACGCCGTGATATTGTGAATATTGCGTAACCGTTACAAATCAAGTGAGAAAGTACAGTTGCAGCACCAGTAGCGTAACAAAATGAGCGTACGCCCACCAGCAAAACTTTTATCCGGGCCACCTTTACGAAAGTGTATAGCAAATACAAGTAGTGTACCTTAAATAGTATCCCATAAAAATAGGCCTTGCGGGCTCGAACGTTACACCACTGTGCAGTACGTTTACTTTATGATGCTTATTTTGCCTTATTTCCAGCATTCGAAATTAATGACACATTTCTGAGCGAATTATTTCAAATTATTTGCTTGAACTCGGAACAATTTAAACAATACAATCGTATGGGTTAAGCAGTGATGAATGAAGCAGATAGAAAGGAAATGCCACTATTATAGAGTAAACGTTGAATCATACGCGGTTTCATCTTGGAATTTCTAAAATACCAATTTTTATCATTAACCACTGGATACAAACTATTCAAATATTTAGAAAGACATAACTTCTCTTTTCAGGCATTTTTTGCTCTTAGTATTTTTATCGTGCCTGTTGTGTTCTCTAGGGTGGCATCCGCATTTAGTGACCTATTTTTAAGTCAGTTGAATTCAGGTACCGATTAAATACTGAACTTAAACTAAATGCACACATTTTCAAAGCTACAGGTTAAACATACGCGTTTCATGTAATTTATGATCGTAAAAGTTTTTCTCGTAATCATATTGTTGCAATCGTGTATGTATTCGCATTAGCTCTGGACACGGTATCCATCTTCCATGGGTTAATTCTTTGATTGATTTATTAGTGATTCCGGGCTCTTCAACTGCTAAGGTCATTAGTCCCGTAAGTGTAGTGTATGTTTTCGTGGCTCTTACCACGCTGACTGGCAAGATTCGGCGCCGACTTACGTCAGTTTGCAGGGATTTTCCCAACCAGGTATCTCCCACCAGCGAGGCACCGCTCCAGCCCGAACAAGCTCTAAACTCTCGACTGGCCTCCCGACAGGTGTGGTAGTGAAGTGCATTTGAGTGTAAGTAAGGGGTGAGAGAACGACAAGGAAAAGGAAGGAAAGATTGCGCGCGGCCGGTGCCTGTTTGTAAGGGTACTGCTCCGGCATTCACCTGGTTTTGATTGGAGAAATCATGGAAAACCACCGATCAGAACAGCGATCGACTTAGTTTCCCTCATACAGCGGCTGAATTCGACATAGCAAAAAAACTAGGGTCGAAAATCCTGCCACTGTCGGGACTGGAATCTAAGACCTCCCAGTCAGACACTGCAGTGATATCAGTTGATGCATGAGCCATCTTGTCCGGCCTTTTATCCTTTATGTGTTACTTTATCTTGTTTTATTAGTATTATTACGTCAGTATATTTGATCAGAGGGAACATTAACTTCCGTGTTTCTTTTCCCAACTTACTTTCATAATCGCTTTTAGATTGTTCTTTAGATAGAAATGTTAAGTATCGATTTACATTAGGCCACAGTTTGTCAAGCCATGACTATATTTTAGTCAAAGTCAAATATTCTAAATTTTTGTCACTGAATTTTCGCAGTGTTCTCTTCAAGGAATACTTTAAAATCATACATTTTCAAAATCAAAATATTTTTCCACTTCAAAGTCGTTCGCAGAATTCTTACATACTACTCGTAACACAAGTAATATTTGTGTTGATATGCAAACGTGGGCGGTATTCTTAAAGTGACTGACAGAGTTAAGTTTTCTTTTCATTTCACGACGTTTCCGAGAAAACTTTGTCCGGAGGTAAATTAATATACCAGACATGACAGTACTTCATTTCTTATCCACTCTTTTCATGACAAGGCAATTTGTGTGCCGAATGAAAGTGTAGGCTCCCGCGGCCGGAGTCAGTATCTACTTGGCGGTCTGGAAAACGCCGCGTTCTGGGCGCAGATGCCTGTACACGTTACGGTGGCCATGCTGCGACATCCTCGGGTCGAAGAGCGTAGGCATCTGTGCCTACGATGCAACGTCTCCCAGACAACCAAGTAGATAATCTGTGTGCTCGCTGCAGTAAGAAAACACTTCCCAACTTACTGTGGTGTTTTCAAAGATTTGCTTGCTACACATATCAAAAGTTACAATTGATTTAATAAATTATTTGTACTGTATTACATGTATGAAGAGCATCTCGATTTATGCCATAAATATGACTCAAGAAATTATTAGAAACCAAAAATAAAATTATTTTTGCACAGATGTTTTGTATGAATCGCATTTCGAATCTGAATGCAATTTAGAATGGAGTGCAACTAAATGCTGAATACGTTAACAAAACTTTTTTTGAAGTGAAACTCGGAAATGCTGCATATTGTTTTTCAATTTGTTTGTAGCGGGGATCTTAAGACATGAGAAAGAAATCATTTAGTATTGCTGAGTTTGTATCAAAGTATATGATTTTCTGAGATCGACTCTACATGCGTATGTACGTGCGTGGAAATAAGAGATCCTATAGAGCACGATCGAAGACAACGTATGAAATGATTGATTATCATGTATTTTCTGGATTTTCAACTGCTAAGATATATAGTCTCGTAAGAGTAGTGCATGTTTTATCACGAGACGGGTATGTTGAGATTCGTCACCGACCTACACATCGGGCTTGTTTGTTTTCCCCATCCATATATCTCCTCTATCGGGGTAAAGTCGAGACAAGCTATAACAAAACTTCTGACTGGTCTCCCGACATGTAATGGGCGGTAGTGTAGCGCATGTAACGAGAGAGATGATGCAGAGGGGAGATGAGAAGGAAGGATAGGTCGGAAGCGGTCAATGGATAGGTCATTAGTCCCGTAAGTGTAGTGCATAATTTTCCCTTGGGAGGAGGCCAGGGTCTTCCCTCGCGGATAGTCAGATCCAGCGCTGACCTACCGCCAGCTTGTGAAGATTTCCCCAACCAGGTATTTCCCGCCAGCAGGGCACCGACCCAGCCGGGACAAGCTCTAAGCTCCCGACCGGTCTCCCGGCATATGTGGTAGTGTAATGCATGTTAGTGTGTGTCTGTGTGTGTGTGTAAGAAAGGGATAAGAATAGGACAAGGAAGAGGAAGGAAAGATCGCAAGCAGTCCGTGCTCTGTTTTTTAAGGTACTGCTCCGACATTCGCCTAGTAGTATTCGGAGAAACCACGGTAAACTAATCAGAGCAGCCGGCCGCTAGAATTCTCCTCCAGACAGCAACTGAATTCGCCCTAGCTGACAAGCTAGTGCCGAAAATCCTGCCACCGACGGGACTCGAACCAAGGAGCTTCCGAGGCACTGCAGTGACATCATTTGATACCCTGAGCCACCTTTCTCGGTGACTGCATATGTAGTTTGGGCTTCAAGTCCAGAACTCGAACTAACGCTTTCTTTCGACAAAGTTTAGCGATTGAGCCCCGAGGCTTCTGGAGCGGCGGAGTCGAGCTGCGCATGCCCGCGTTCGTCACAATTCCCGAAACCGTTGATGAAAAGGAAAGGGGTGAAAGAAAAGGAATGAAAGATATCGACGAGGAGGATGAGGTATTACAATCGAATCAGGCGTCTTTACAGGCGAGTACGGATTTTGGACAAGGGTGACATACGTGCACTGAAACAACCACCACCAGCTGATATGAATCAGTGACATGGAGCTCTTAGAGTTTTCACATTAGCTATTCATGAACGTAGCCGCAATCTTGAAAATTGGCGGCTCTGATGGGTAGTTTCTTGTAGTGAAGCAAGAACTTGATGAGAACCAGCGAAGGATTGATGTATTAAGAGGTCGTGAGAGAGACCATAATAAGAGAGTATCATAATAAGTGGAACATTGGATACATATGTAATCAAAATGAATAGGAAAATCGTCTAAAGCTTTTAAATTAAAATAATGTTTGTACATCAAGTTCCTAACCTTTTTTTTTTCTAGGATTTTTATCCAGTCGATAGCAAGTTACCCTTTACGTTCTGATGCGACGCATATTAAACCTTATACTAGACACCGACACACTTGCGGGCTCCAGTGATCTGGTGTCAGCAGAACGCTAAACTCTCCGCGACAACATACACATGCATGGCGAGGGACAAACAATCATGCCCAAGACAGGGCTCGAACCCGCGACCCTTCGCTGGCCGGTACATGCTCTTGGCCTCCTCGACCATCTAGGTCAGCATAAAGCTTTGTTTGAAACAAACTTGGGAAGCCTCCTTCCCTAAGCATGCGCTCAGTCTATTTGCGATAACTCTCGCTTTCTGGGGGGATCTCAGAACGTGGGAACTCCGGTGCCTGTTCTCCTCCTCCACTGGTTGATCGAGCCCTCGCCCACAGCGTGGACCTCCGGGACTTCCTGCTGTTTTTCCTCCGTGGGTCGCGCTGTCGGTTGGTGGCTCCGCATGCAAAGAAGGGAGGCGGGGGCGGGGGCGTCTGTCGTCGGCAGCTGGGCGCTGAGGCTGCGCGGGGGCGGCGGGCGGGGGCAGGCACGGGGGCAGGAAGCAGCGCTGGCCAGGTGAGCCCCGCAGCCGGAAGAGCCGGCCTTGAGGCCACCTCCCTACCCCCAACCCCTCCCCAGGGGCCAACCCTTTCCCTTTCTGTGGCCTGCTGCGCCCCTCGATCCGATTGCAGCAGCCCAGGCGGGAAGCCAAGATTTCTCAAGGACTTCCCTTGCGCCTTCGGGCCCCCCGCGCCGCAGCGCCGCGCCGCCCCGCGCCGCCCCGCGCCGCCCCGCACCGCGCCGGCTGCGTTTAACTTATGGCAGAGCAAACAAGCTCCCTTGATAACACTGACCCATGGACGGAGCCAGAATGATCAACAAGGTGGCGCAATGAGGACTTTATTATTATTATTATTATTATTATTATTATTATTATTATTATTATTATTATTATTATTATTATTATATTTATTATTTTATTCACAGTATCTGGTCAGTATGTCAACCACACACAGGAATGATGACCAGGCGTGCGGTTGCTTTACTGAAGATTCAGATGGCTTCTGACAATACGACATATATTCAAGATTACTGAGATTTGCATATTGTATACATTCCTGGCAATTACTATTACTATTATTATTATTATTATTATTATTATTATTATTAAAGTACAAATGACGTTAAATAATAATTAATACAACAATGAAATAAATAACTGTATAACACGAAATCAACTCACCTTCACCTAATAAAGAAGAATACTCCTCCAATTTGCAATATATTTAATGCACAAATAACAATAATACACATTCTTTAGGGATCTCCCATGTATACCATTCCTGTAAATCAGTCTAACATAATTTTATATTGACGCCTTACTTCATTCAAGCACCATACAAGAAAAACATTTTAAATTCTGAAAAATCTATTAATATTTCTACCGGGCTGTAATACTGTTTTTGAATATAAGTACTGTGTATTTTATCATAACATGTAGTGACATCTGTTTTTTCCTGGTATTATTAATTATTATCTTTCTCTTATAACTTTTCCCCTTACGATTTCTTGTACGTCTTCTAATAATTCAATAATTGTGGTGGTATGGACTATGGATACCGTAATTGAGATGTGATGAAGCATCATGTTAATGTTATTTGAGGAATACTAATTTCTTTGGAAGATTTTTTCCCCTGTGTATATTACGTCCATATGCATTTAAGTATGCTCACAGACATCTCTATTGCCTGCTTTAGAGTATTTTTATTACACCATATTAATTTAAACATATAATTTACAATATTGCACATGATCAATGAAATTTAAATGAATCCGGTGACGTGTCACAATTGAAACGTTACGCTGTTTTTCTTCAAGAAACAGTATTAAAATGTATGTAGTTTTTGTAAGTTATTCAACGTGTTCATCATTTATTTGCATTATTCATTATCTCCCTCATGTGCTTTGTGTGTCGCACAGGCCGTTGGTATCCACACAAACCTTGGTCCGTTCCATTCTGCGGTTGTAAGGGCGATTGTAAGAAATGAAAATCACTCGCTCACGTATTGTTCTCGTAAATCATCTGTCATACGACTTGCTGTCCTCAGCCGTCCCTCAAGAACAATGAGGACGCAGGTGTACTCAGCGGGCACGCCTTCTTCACCCCCCCTCCCCCGCCCCCTGCGACGCAGTGCGACCGGCTCCGCCCCTGCGGTCGAAAGGCAACTACACCACCACGGACCAAGGCTTTTTAAGGTCGTGTTTTTAACTTCATCGTATACCGACCACTGTGATTGTTTTTACGGTAGGGTCATAACTGTAGGAAGAATTTAGATTTTATTTATTTATTTATTTAGAAAAAAAAAAACGGATGTGACGTATGGGGGAGAAGATCATCTGTGCACGTTCTCTTGAGTTGCAGAATCCCTTCCCATCATTTTAACTATAAATAGTTGAATGATGAGTAAAAGTTAAAGATTAATTAAATAAATAAATAAATAAATAAATAAATAAATAAATAAATAAATATAATAAATTAATTAATTAATTAATTAATTAATTAATTAATTAATTAATTAATTAATAAAAAGTGTGGAAGTAAGCACGAGTATATGTGTACGAGTGTAAGTGTAAAAGTGTCAGTGTAAGTTCGAGTGTAAGGATAAGATGGAGATGGGAATATTACGCGCGATCCGAGGCCAGTTTCTTAAGGTACTCCTCGGGCATTCCCCTGGTACTGATTGAAGGAACCACAGAAAACTGCCAATCAAAGCAGCCGTCCGCTAGAATTCTCCTGTAAACATTAGTTGCCTCTAACCTAACTTGTAAGTTGTGTAAGAAAATCTCTGGAGAATGAGGACGTCTAATTTACGTATATGGCACAAACTACAGTTGAAGTGGAAATGTACTCTTCAATAATGTAATACGCTGTAGTAATGAGGCTCACTGCAGTAAGCATTTATGCCCACGGACACCTGTAGTGGCCACGCAAGCACGAAATTCGGAAGAAACAGAATTCGAGGTTTCCCACTTGTTTCAAACTTGCAGAACCTAAAAGTCCTTCTTATGGTATTTATATTGACATCGCAATAATTGATCATGAACTTGCAGTTTCTTAAGAACGGCTTTAATATTAAGCCTTTCTTAAACCGACAACCGCCAGCACCCCAGCGCCAAAAAGAAATGTTTGTCAGTCGCCAATTCACCACTATAGCCCGAATCATATTTCTGTTTCTTGAAGGTGGGGTGGGGGTGGAAGATGTTGCCAATTATTCGGGCGGCAAAAACGTAGTCGTGGTGGTCGTTCTTGCATACGATCACAACAGTAGCAAGAAACAAACCGCAATAATAGCACACAACAGTACAAGACATAGAACTGTACACACGATGCACAACCAAAAAAGTAAAAGCGCTCTGCAATTTACAGTTGCTTCGCGCTATGGGATTTTTGTTCTTAGCGCAGCAAAGGCAAGGCAAGCAAAGGCAACTGTGCAATGACGTCATCACAATTTGAGGCCTCTGATTGGATAACGGAGCCTCCTCTCCCCTGTCAACCGGGTGCTGTCTAGTAGCCAGAAGTATTATCCATAGTGTAAGGACACTGCCGCAGATGTACACGAAACGTCTGGAAACAGGATTTCCTATTGTGGCGTCGTATCAGTCGCCCTGTACAAACGTGATCAATATTAGCCACGTGCATTTCATGCTCATGGACAGCGCTGGCGGGAAGAGACGCCGGGCTGAACAATGGCAAACCTAGGGAGCAGAAGGGAAGGGGTGCCTTGTCGTGGGTGGCCACTTGTGAACCCCGTAGACCACTTGTGGGATACTTGTGAACCCCGTTGACAGGCTAGCTGCGGAAACGCGTCGGCGGAAACAGCGAGATGACGTAGTTCCGTCAGCCGGCCCAGAAGGTAATATAAACGTCCCCGGACCTAAACTCCTTCTTCTGATTCTTGGGCGCGTCGGTAGGAAGTCGTGTGGGTTGTGAGCGGCGCTGCATTTTAATGCATCGGCTACTGAGGCAGGAAACTGAAGCCGGCGTGCTACGTCGAGATGGGAGGTGCGGCATACTCGCTTGTATGCTCACGTAGGCTACTGGTGCATCACACCGAATAAGATATCTAATTATCAGGCCAGCGGTGATGGTGACCAGGAACATTCCTTCTAGTAACGGGTCAATATTGTTTATTTTAATTATTGTACATAGTATTCAGGTGTTGGAGCATTTTTCAAATAAATACTCAATAAATTACAAACCGTTCACGTCTGTGATTTATTGCCCCGGCAAAGACGCCACCCCCGGCAAAGACGCCACGCGGCCTTAGGCCCGCTGCACACGCCGCCGCAGAAGCGCTCGAACCCGCCGCAGAAGACCCTCGGGCGACGACGAAGAAAGGGACCGAAGCAGGTACCTGCTGCGGCCCCTTTCTTCGTCGTCGCCCGAGGGTCTTCTGCGGCGGGTTCGAGCGCTTCTGCGGCGGCGTGTGCAGCGGGCCTAAGCCACGGCCGTCCAGCCCGGAAGGTAATTCGAATAGTGAATCCATCCGTGAAAGCATACTTTCCTTTACTAATACCTTTATTGATATAGCGAGGCTGGGGTCATCAGAGCCATCGCGTCATTTCTGCCGTAGTTTCTTGATCATGAAGTGTTTCAAATACGTCCAGGTGGTAGTACAGCGAGAGACCATTACTGAATGAAGCATCTGACCACTGCCACCACTGGCAATTTTCAAGGTTATTGCATCTTAATTGGGGTTTGTAAATAAATTAATGAATAAGAGAACAAATTAGCATTTCTAATCAGCGAGAGGTATGTTAATAGGACATTGAGTTTAACATAACGATAGAAGAGATGTAGTCCAAGTATTTGAAGAAAACTGAATAACAGTTATTAGCATGTCAACTACATTACCTACTATGTGCATGGCAGAATTTCTTGAACCTGAAGGACACTGTATAATTCAATACTGAAAAAGGTCCCTTACACGCTCCATGACGGGCTTACGAAATGCCATTGTACTGCAATGTTCTAAAATAAGATGGACACAAGGCCTACTTCAACATGAAATTTGGAGTGTAAGGCTAATTTCCCCATGACCCCCACGGAAAGTTATCCCAAGCTGCGGTTAATACACAGGATTTCTTCAACTAAAAAAAAAAATTAATCAAAGAGAAAAGCATATGACTAGTCATTGTTTTTAGTAATAAACAATTTTAGAGTCGAAATTTCTGAAACTAGAAAAACTATTTTAACCTGCGAGACTTCATTTTACGCTTCCGTTAAAACAAAAGTGCAACATTATCTTGTCTGAAGCAAAATCCTATTGCAAAATGACCATAGGCCTTGCCAATAGTCTACGACGCGGAGGGCAGCGGGCTCCTCTGAGATTGATACCAATGGGAAGGAGATGTCATCGCTGAGAGGATTTGGGGGGACATAATCTGTGGCCGCGCGCACTGGGCAGGCAGGATTTCCTCGCGCGCACATCCGGGAAAGCGGCGCTTGCAAATACATGAGCACATCTGGCCACCACACCCACTCCACTCCGCCTCCACCCGCCTCCGCTCCCATTCCACCCAGTCTCCTCTCACTCTCCTCACCGCCTCACTTCTCATTCCCCGCCTCCACACACACTCCACTCCGCCTCCACCCACCTCCACTCCCATTCCACCCTGTCTCCTCTCACACTCCTCACCGCCTCTCTTCTCATTCCCCCGCCTCCACACACACTCCACTCCGCCTCCACCCAGCCTCCACTACCATTCCACCCCGTCCTCTCTCACACTCCTCACCGCCTCACTTCTCAGTCCCCCGCCTCGCAACCCACTCCACTCCGCCTCCACCCACCTCCACTCCCATTCCGCCCCGTCTCCTCTCACCCCTCCTGACCGCCTCACCTCTCATTGCCCCGCCTCCACACACACTCCACTCCACCTCCACCCACCTCCACTACCATTCCACCCCGTCCTCTCTCACACTCCTCACCGCCTCACTTCTCAGTCCCCCGCCTCGCAACCCACTCCACTCCGCCTCCACCCGCCTCCACTCCCATTCCACACCCGTCTCCTCTCACCCTCCCCGACCGCCTCACCTCTCATTGCCCCGCCTCCACACCACAATGCACTCCGCCTCCAGCCGTCTCCACTATCATTCCACCCCGACTCCTCTTCCACTCCTCACCTCTCCTTCCTCCGCCTCCACACCCCCAGCGAGTTAAAAACATTTTTCCTTTACAAAAGTCTCCCGTAAGACATATTGAAATACGGACATGTAAAATTTTTCGAAAATGACAGTAAAGTTCGGATCATTTTTAATGACATATGAGAGATTTTTAAGAGCTTACGCAAAATATATTTATTTCAAAAATTGTACATGATATTATTCAAAAATCTAAGTTAAGAGAACATTTTTCATTATCAAACAAATCCCTACCTTCACTAATGTTTTAGTTGGAGGAGGGGGTTGAACTTTCGAACTTTCGCAATTTCCAACATTCAATGATTATACTTAAAATCGGACCGTATTTTTTAATAAGTGAACATTATTCTATTTCAGGCAAAAATCTTAAGGAAAAATTAGTTGCTACTTTTAAGAAAACTTTGAAAATTTCTCAGGGCCTTCATAAACATGATCAAGAAGACACTCTGAAATTCGAGGGGCCAACAAATAAATCAGATCGATGGGGGAATATTCGTTTCAGTCAAAATAGCAGGCGTGCAGTTTTTAGTGGCATGCAATTTTTAGCAATTTTTAGGATCGGATGTAATGTTGCACTTCCCATTTGAACATGTCGTTTAACTCTGCTGCGAGAATACATGTTTCATTGTAAAAAGTAGGGTTGCCAACAATGTTCATGTTATAGGAATGACACTCGACCCCCCCCCCCCCCCGAATAAAACCTTCGTTCACAAAATGAAGGTGAAGATGGTTTGAGCGTCTCTGTTATTTTAGTCGTTAGACAGAGCTATCATGGGTGTGACGTGCATGCATGACCATCATGCAAGCGTGTGTCAGCGTTTAGAAAAAGGATATTCGTGTTTTTTATTTTAAATTCAACGATATTCAAATAAACGATACAACGTATCAGATGTTAGTCATGTACAAATTTTACTAAAATGAGGACTTTTAAAATACAAAGAAGGAGAGGAGAATTGACGTTACTGGAGGACTGTCCTTCCTAATAGAGGACGGTTGGCAATCCTAGTAAAAAGTGTGAGGATAAAGCAGCAAAATTTCCCCGAAAGGCGCGAACGCTGTGTAAGACTGCAGGCAGGGCCTCGCCTTCGTATTCAGGCGTCTGCTGTTTACATCTCCTATGTTTAGTTCCCCTCGTCTCGGCTCAAGGTCGTCAAGGAGCCCCGGCCGGAGAGGGCCCGCTCGCCGCGCCCTCGCCTCACGGAGCTTGCACAGCGGAGCGCAGACGCGCCAGCGAAGCAGGAGGGACCCTACGAAACTTTACGTTCCATGATTATTTCGTTTTTCTGGGCGCGTTAACTTTTTACTTTCTCGTTACGAAATAGATATGTAATGCGGCGCGAAAAAAAACGGCAAATTTTTGGTTAAAAAAAACTCGTAATGTAGTTCGTGGTAACAAAAAAGTTGATAAATTCAGTTGCATAATTTAGAAAAAAATCCTGTAGCCATAATCCATGTATTGTGGGTAATGGATACCGAAAAATCGAATGACGGCAAAACGTCCGTTTGTCTGTCCGTTTTTCCGTCCGTCCGTCTGTCTGTGAACAACGCTAGCGGCTAAAACGTTCAGCCGATCTTTTCCCAAATTGATATTCCCAAATCGATCTTGACGATGTTGCGGCCCCTTGAATTTGAAATCGATATTTTGATTTTGGGAGTACTTTACATGAATCACCTAGGACATTTTCAAATTTTCCCAAAAAAAGCTCCATCAATTTCGATTAAATTTTGTTGTTGGATAGTGTGAAGGATGTTTAAGAGAATAGTGCAGCTTTCGTGTTCGTTGAAAACTCTTATTTTTCGAAAAGTGCAAAAGTTAAAAATTATAGGGGTCTTCCTACAAGAAAAATATTAAAGATAGAGATTTATCTCTTAGTAAAAGCTGCTTTTTAAAGATAGATTTTGAAATAAGGTCAATTTTTCGAAAATTTGAGTCCATTTCGCGAAGTTTTGCGTGTAAACACGAGCGAGAAAGTACGTGCTGTTCTAGCGCCACTAGTTTGGCATTAATATAATATTTCTAGTGCATATTATATATCTCGAGGGATGACAGTGTTGCTTACCCCCTACAACGCGAGATCTGGCGACAGTCAGCACTAAACGCAAGATCCGGAGGCGACGGCTTGCTAGAAGAATTCTCTTTCCAAGTACGGATAAATGTATCAGCACCGCATCAGGCAGGACAAGTTCTAAGCTCTCGATTGGTCTCCAGACGTACGTGGTAGTGGTGTGCGTGCAAATGTATGTGTACGTATATATGTATGTGTGTGTGTAAGGAGAGACGTAAAAACAAGGATGAGGTCGAAAAGTTGGCGCGCGATGTGACAAGTTTGTTTGGGTTCTGTTTGAACATTCGTCTGATATTAAGAAACAACGTCAAAGCACCTGTCAGAGCAGCCGGCCGTTAGAATTCAACTCCAGAGAGTGGCTGAATTTAACTCCAGAGAGTGGCTGAATTTAACTCCAGAGAGTGGCTGAATTTGACCGAGCTCTCTAATAGGATCTCTGATCGGAAGGTCGTTGGGTTCGTGCCCCGACAGTGACAGCAGTGACAGCAGTGACAGCAGTGACAGCAGAGACAGCAGTGACAGCAGTGACAGCAGTGACAGCAGTGACAGCAGTGCAGCTGGTCGTCTGGCGCGGTGCGACATCGCCAACAGAACATCGTTGCTCAAAATTAAAATACAAAAGTTAATATCCACTAAAGAGCCACATACTGGTACATCCATGCGTATTGAAATATAGACAATTTGGAAGCAATCAGAATACGGCGACCCAGTCGACATCGATTATATAAGACAACCACAGTCTGGCACAGTTGTTCGATCGGGCTAGACTGCTGCTAGTACTGCTGCTACAATGGCAGGTTATCAAGATTTAAGTGAATTTGAACGTAGTGTTATAGTCGTCCTAAGAGAGATGGGACATAGCATCTTTAAGGTCGCGACGAAATTTGAATTTTCGCTTACAACCATTTCACGCGTGTACCGAGATTATGAGGATTCCGGTAAAACAACAAGCATTCAGCATCGCCGCGGGCGCAAAAATATGGTGCAAGAACGGGCCCTACGAGACTGAGGAAAATCATAACACGCGACATGTGCAACCCTTCCACATATTGCTGAAGATTTCAAAGAACAAGTGCCAGCGTGCAAACTATTCAACGAGATATCGATATATGGTTTCGGAGCCAAAGGATCACTTGTGTATGCCTGATGACTGCACGACACAGAGCTTTAGGCCTCACCTAGGCCCGTCAACACCTATGTTGGACTGTTGATGACTGGAAACATATTGCCTGGTCTATCGAGTCTCGTTTTACATTGTTTCGAGTGGATGGACGTGTACGAGTATGGGGAAAACCTCATGAATCCATGGACCCTGCATGTCACCAGGGGACTGTTCAAGCAGGATTCATGGTGTCAATTACCTCCACCACTACTTCAGACATTAGTCGAGTCCATGTCACGTCGTGTTGCAGCACTTCTGCCTGCTCGTGGGGGCCTACTTGGGATTTAATTTGAGAAAGTCTCGTTTATTAAATTTTAATTGAGGTATAACTGGCAAAACAAAGATAAATCAATTTAACAAATCTTGCATCATTTGGTTACATATAAAAAATAATACAGGATTTTTATTGGCGAAAATTCAATTTTACTTGTTTTTCATCCTTGGTCACTTTGGTCTGAATAATACACAATTTATGGCTATCAGAAAATTATTTCAGAATTTTCTCATGATGAACATTTTTCGTTTAAAAATTTCTACCACGTAAATATATGGAACATAAAATATTGATATTAAAAAGAACTAATGACTTGAAAAAGTCGATGTTAGAAACATCACCGATTTTCTAAAAGACATCGATGATATTGAGATCCCATCTCTAGACTGGAGAGGTCTGGAGTACGGATGCGGCATCACCAAAAAACATCGATGTTTCAAAACATCGATGTTTCCAAACATCGATGCTGAAAATTAAAACATCGATGTTAAAAAAAATACCGACCCCAAACCGACAATGTTATTAATCATCGACTGGAACTGGCTAACTTAACTGGATAACAGGACTTGAAAATGGATAACTTAAACAACTGAATTTTACGCGGCGGGAGGCGAAGAGAATTAATTTTAAAGTGGAACCGTTTATTGATTTTTACTTGAGATTTAACTGACACATCAAAATCAAAAATCATCTGGATAATTAACAAGACTTGGATTTTCAGATGCGATGATTAAAAAGTTATAGAGGCGACGAATATTGACGAAAAGTTGATTTTATTTATTTTTCATCCTTAGACACTTTGGTCTGAATAATATTCAAATTATGGATATTCGAAAATTGTTGTAGAATTTTCGTATTGCGGTCTTTTTTTCATTAAAATCTACCACCTAAAATATCAAACAAAAAAACATGGTGTTCAAAAACTCTATGGTTAACACATCAATGATTTCATTAAAAAAATTGATTTCTTCGATGTTGCATCCCCAGATCGGAGGGGCGTGGAGTCACGAGTAGGAAAAGGAGGTTCACTTGCGCTGAGTCGGTTCGCAATCCAATTCTCGCCGCGTCCAGAAGGGAGCTCGTTGACACAGCCAAGTCGCTGTCAGAAAAGTATGCGTCGGAGACAGATATATGCGGATATTAAGAACTTACTCGAATAGATGCGCTAACATTTGCTCATGAAATAAAACTGTCAGACGTGTCATGTAAAAAAAATGCGCATTTATTTTTCATTCCCCGACTTCCTTTTCCGTTCTATTTTTCTTTGGGGGTGTAAACGAATTAAACGTTCAATTTATGTTCTCAGAGAGCACTATCTGTATATAGAATACTGAATATCTAAATGAAGCCTCGAAGTATCACGTAATTGTAGATAGTATTCATTTTTTTATTTCTGTAATGTGTTTTTGTTTTGTTTTGTAAGGAGTTGTTGGTACGAAAACTATGCCGCACTATACAATATTTATCTTTGAATTAACGTCAATAAATAAGTTGTAAATCAAAGAATGTAACTTTCAAACAAAGCAGAGATTCACGTTAGTACTTACGGATCACATAGAGAACTCTCTGTCCGTAACTTTTGGTACATGAATGACTACGATTATCCACCAATAATAATCATCAATTTGTCGCCCATTCTACGAGGGTTGGGACAGCAGATATGACAACTTGTTTTTCTAAAATAAATGTTATCGAATTGCACAATTTTATTTGCAGCACGTAAGAAGTGCTGCAGAAGGGCGTGTTCACATCAACAGATGGCTCTGTGTTTCTGTTAGCGCAGAGAGCAACGTGAAATCCGTTGTCCGACTACCGCGTGCGAGATGAATGTACGAGTAAGAGAGTAACCTGTTGCGAGCAGCAGTCGTAGACAGCCAGGCTTCAAGACAGTCGTTCTCCTTGGGATAAATGCCCGAGAATGACCCAAGGTATTAGTGGAAGCTCTTGGAAATTATGGCCTTCCGCAATTGACAGTCGTGGGATGGGCAGGAGAGTTTCAGCGAGGTTGCGTCGCCAACGGTGATCTGCAATGCATGTGAAGACCTGTGAGTGTGCTGACCGACGTGGCACGAGCGTTAATAGAGCATCAGGCACAGGTGCCGACGCTTCGGCCGCCTTTCTCAGGGCGAAATGCACGCTTCTTCGACGTTCATTGCACCAGCCACGCTCGCTCGACCTTCCTCTCCCCCCTGTTACAAACCACGCTCACACGACCTTCACGCCGCCACGCACGCTCGCTCGATCTTCCTCCCCCCCTGTTACAAACCACACTCACTCGACCTTTACACCACCACGCACGCTCGCTCGACCTTCCTCTCCCCCCCTGTTACAAACCACGCTCACTCGACCTTTACACCACCACGCACGCTCACTCGACCTTTACACCACCACGCACGCTCGCTCGACCTTCCTCTCCCCCCCCCCCCTGTTACAAACCACGCTCACTCGACCTTCACCTCACCAGGCACGCTCGCTCGATCTTCCCGCCGTCGCAATCAACTATACTCGACTTTCATGTCACCAGACACGCACGCTCAACCACTCTCATCCGTTCCCACCTGCTACGCTCGCTTGACCTTCATTCCACCACCCACGCTCGCACGACGTTTTTTTTCTCTCCGTCACCACCAGCTACGCTCGTTCATCCTTTCCCCTCCGTCACCAAGAACTGCGCTTGCTCGATCTTCATCTCACGAGCCTCGCTCGCTCGCTCGCTCGACCTTCTCCCCCCTCCGCCGCCCCCAGTCACGCCCGCTCGACTTTCTGCCCGCCGCCCCGGCGCGTCGCCACCGCCGTCTTTTTGCTTTTCAATTTCCTCGCATTTTATCTCGGGGCGCGCGCTGTCGCCCAGGCGGCGGCGGCGGCAGGGAGATTAGGCTGCGGGAGAGGCCCGCCCTTACCCCGCCCCGCATCCCTCCACCTCGCCCCGTCCCGCCTCCCCCCCCCAGCCCCCCCTGTCCCGCCCCGCCTTGTCTCGCCCCGCCCCGACCCTCCCAACCCCGCCCCGCCCCGCCTTGCCCCGCCCCGTCACCACGCCGGTTATTGGATTAAGGCGCCGCGCGCCGCCGCCGCGCGCCGCCGCCGCGTGTGTGGCGAGGGAGGGGGGTGGGAGGGTGGAGACGGCCAATCCCGGGAGGGGTGTGGAGGGGAGGGAGGCTGCCGGTGGAATTTTCATATACGGGCGAGGGCGCCCCGCGCCGCGAATGCCTGAAGCGGCGGCGAAGGCGCCGGCGCCGCCGTCAGTCGCGGACCCCGCTGCGTGCACACACGCGTTCAGGCATTTCGGTGGGAACGCGCAATTCACCTGGCCTTCGTTTTATCCACTGCTCTCTCATTACTCGCGATGGAAAATAACGCAATGTATACAACAGTTATTTCAGTATTTACGTTTGAGGTAAACTCAATTATACTTCGAGTTTCCTTTAGTGGCCGATGACATTACGTCATTGTTATACCTCCTACCTTATAAAATAAATCTTTTTAATTCGCGAACGTCCTTCTTAAAGGGGCTCGTTGCCTCTAAAATGTGCTCACCGCCGTTGCAAAGATTCATTTTGCCGTTCCGAATGGTCGAGATTGCTAATACAGAAGTGCCCTCTCTTTTTCGGGCCGAAGGACCGCGGGTTCGAGTCCCACCTCGGGTATGGTTATATTTGCGCTAGGGCTTTCATCATCATCGTATCAGATCCCCTTCACAGTTACCATACCGTTAAATGCAGTAGTGGTCGCTAATGACCTAGTTGTAAATGCAACCGTAAATAACAAAACAAAATATTCATCGTATAATGTGAGTCTGATTCGTATAATGTCATCGGTCACTGTAGAAAAATAGAGTATAGACTACTGTATTCTTGTTGGCAGTGGTAGAGCGGGTTACAGGGGGAAGGAATTATTCTGTGATAAAATTCTGTGAAAAATTTCGTTATTCTGTGATAGGATGAGGGTTTCCTCATAAGCGTAAAGACGTTTTTCGTAGTGGAATGGTGGTTGCATCAGGGGCAGAAGGGAGACGTAGAAAGAAGTTGCGGTATAATTGTTTTACGTATGATATCGGGGATAGATTGCCACGATCGCGGTGAAGCTGGTTATTTCGGACTACTTAGTTTCTTTTTTTTTTAATTTTACGGTGACCACTGCCCTGAGGAAGCCTGCGACAAGTCAGGCGAAACGTCGGCCTCACAGCTAAAGACGCGGCGTCTCCCGGACAGCCAAGAATTTACAAAACAGAAAATAGTCGTGGGGAATGATGAGCATCTAATAAGTGTTAATGCCTTTTAATTTCATTGTATACGGTTTGCAAGTATTATCGGAATCGACAATGAGTTTAATTGAAATATTATTATTTTTCTCCCACCTTTTAAACTGCAGTAATTGTTATCGGAATATTTTGGTAGTACGTTGAAAAGTGATTTTTCCTCTTCTGGATTGGTGTGAAGAGAAGGTATGTTTTGGGGGAATAAGTTTGGGTTTATACACATCCATCACTAAGGGAAAATGTATTAATGTCCTTAGTGAACATTGTAAATATCCTTGATGTGGGTTGTGATCATTGAAAATATGAAGCCAATAAAGTAAAATTATGTGATTGATCTCAGAGGTGCGTACGCTCGAACTGCGAGTTAAACAACTAAATATCTATAATGAATAATTGGTTCACTTCAGCTCATCATTAAATGCTTAATTTTATTTAAGATACCATAACTGCATTATATTTCGCAATGGTGAACTGTGAGTTCTGTATAACATATCTCGTTTCCGCGTGCGAGCATAATCTTTTCCGTTGCGGACCGGGCCAGGACGTTGCACTGTCGCCGAAGGCACCTTGCCCGCTCTCCAGTCTTCCACCAGTTCTTTGAGGTCTGAAGAAGACAGCGGGGGCCAGCTAGCGGTGCTCTTGTAAACGGCGCTTAATGCCCGAACCGGCAGAGAAGATTAATGCAGCATTACCGTTCTCTGGTCTCCGGGATGTCCTAGGGTTCAAGTCACAATAATGATGGATTTTCCACACTAAATACATGGCTTGCCCGTATTCTGTGAACGTCAAGAGAATTCCAGCGCACGGTTGTCCTGGAGGGTAGTGTTTCGTGGTTTCTCCGATCAACAACAGGTGAAAGCCGAAGCAGTAACTTAATAAACGGGCCACGTACCGCGCGCAATCTTTCCTTCTCGACCCTTGTTCCTTTGCCCTTAGACATGCAAACACTTAATCTGGCATGCATTACATTAACACACATGTCAGTATATCTGTTGGCAGCTTTGAGCTTTCCCCGTCTGTGAAAAACCCGCAAGCCGACTTGTAGATTGGCGCCTCATCTCACGTCCCAGGGGGAAGGGGCAGCGATACTTTCTGGCTATACGTAACATGGATCAATCTTGGTCAAAGCGGTCGTCATAATGGACATAGTGGTCATAACGGTTGGCGCGTCCCAAAACACAAGGTTCTTACTCACACCGGGCACACATCAGCCTTTATGCTTTTTCCCTGTCATTCACTTAAACTTTCCCAGTAAATCATTTACCAAATTCGCGTTTTGTTGACTGATTAATGATTCAACTGCTTTCGTTAGATCTGTAAGTTTAGAGCATGTTTTCTCGCGGTATGTGGAGTGATCTTATCTCGCAGGATTGTGAGATATGGCCGCGACCTACCATCTGATGGCGGGGTTTTCTCAACCAGCCACCTCCCACCAGCGGGGCACCGCACTAGTCGGGACAAGCTCCGAATCCGTCTCACGGCGTGCGTGAAAGTGAAGGGTAAGTTAAGTGTAAGTGAGGAGTGAGGATAGGACATTGAAGATGAAGGAAAAATCGCGCTCGGTTTGTGGCCCATTTGTTACAGAACTGCTCCTGCATTCGCCTGGTGTTGATCGGAGAAACCATTAGAACAGCCGGCCGCTCCTGAACTCGTCCTTCCACCGTCGAGTGGCCCGGTCTGAGGCCCTCCCGTGACATCAGTCGATGCCCTGAGCCACCTTGAGCGATGAGCACACACAAGGAGTGAGTGGCCTAGCGGTGCGGCGCCGAGTCAGAGGCCGCGAGAGAGACACGTAAGCGCGGACGGGGATGAAGGTGGAAGGAGGTCGGCGACACAGCGGAGTGGCGCTCACGTTTTTCCCGTTTGCCGCCCCCGCCGCCGCTGCCGCCTCAGCCGCTGCGCCTACCGGGAACCAATTACCCCAGCGCCCCGCCCCGCCCCGCCCCTTCCCGCGTCGCCTTGCGTCGCTCGCGTCGCTCCGTGCAGGATGAACTTGTTCCCATGGCGACTGTCGAGCCACGCCGCGCCACGACGCGCCACGTTGTGCCACGCTGCGCCACGCCGCGCCTCCCCGTCCCGCCCAGCCCTGCCCCTCACCTCCCCACATCACCACGCACTGCTCCGCAACGCCCAGATTCACCCCGTCCCGCCCAGCTCCGCCATGCCCCACCCCTCCCCGCCCCTCACACCCCGCCCCGTCACGTCCCGCCCCGCCCTGCTTCGCCCGCCCATCCTGACCCGGCCCGGCCCGCCTTGCCCCGTCCTGTCCCGCCCCTCCCCGGCCCGCGTCGTCTCGCGCCGTACAAGATGAACTTGTTCCCATGGCGACTGTCGCGCCGCTGCCTCGCACGCGAGCCGGCACGCCACGCCGCGCCACGCCGCGCCACGCCAAGCCACGCCATGCCACGCCACGCCGCCCCCGCGGCCCCGACCCTCGCCTTCCCAGAGTTGTCGAATTGCACTCGAAGAGGCGACGGCTGCTGCGTCGAACCTTTTCACGCTCTTGGAGGAACTTCATCGCTCTCCCGGGAACTTGGACGGAGAAGTGCGACACTCAAACGGTTCGCGGCAGTTTGTAGCTGGCTCCGCTTCCTTGCCTGCGTTATTTTGGGGGCGTTGGTGGCAGTTCGTTCGTAAGGTTTTGTCACCTGACGCGTTCGAGGTTCGTGCAAAGGGTAAGATTCAAATACTTACGTTTTGAATTCTGTTGAAGAGGACAGGAGTTTACACGAAGAACAAGCAAATCTATGCGTTAGAACAAATAATAGAGATTTACTTTGTAATGAAAAGGTGTAATTAGAAACATTAAATCAGAATGGATTGTATTTACACTCATTCTTTTTTCTGACATATAGCTGCATAAACAATTCTGTTTTTACAACATAAGAAATAGCTAAGTATGAACGTACTTGCATCAAAACATGATCGCATCAACATTCGAATAGTCAACATCAATATTGCAAAATATTTGCAGTGTGCGGTGCTTTACACTAGTATTTGCAAATCTCCACTGACATACTCGCCATGATTGTCCAGTATCTCCTCTAGGCTTTAAACAAACGACGAATAGTTCTTTTAATAATGTTGAAGTAAATTATTTAACTACTTATATTAATAATTTGAAAGTATTGTTAATGAAAAAATTCCTATTCGAAAATATATTTTTATTCAGAACAAAAATGTTCTTACAAAGTTCCTTTTACGTAGTACAAACACTTTTTTCCTATTGAAAGGTCCATTTCACTTGAACAACATAATCAAAGAACTCAAGTAAAGTTTCCAATGTTTACGTTCAACATGAAACATTCTTAAATATCTCCCTACACTAGTACTGTTAGGTAGAAAGAGATGTCAAGAAATGCGACTGTTCTAAAGACTATTATAAGATCTTTCGCTTGATATCAACGCGAGACTTACTTTAATTCCCAGCTAATCAATTGTCGGATGAAGATAACAAAGACGTTTATGGCGATTAGCAGCACATTAGTCACGGGCGCTACCTCCGCTTGCGAGTTTGTCTGCACAATTAGCGGACACAGGACCGGATAAACCGCCGGCGATGACAGGCCCCATGAGTTTATCATTACGGCGATCACATACTACCCCTTCTGCAGTTCCGAGTAGTTCTACTCCACAAAAACACGCTTCGCAGACACAATGCGGCGGCATCGCATTGAAAGATCACGCGCTCTGGCAACTCAAAGCGCGCGTACCCGCTGCGTCATGAGCCGCGAGCGGCGGCGGCGGCGGCGGCGACGGCAGCGCTTAACAAGTGCGGCGCTGCCAGCGGCGCAAAAAAGAACCACCGCCACAAAAGAATCGACTCCCCCATTGAGCGGCGCCGCGCCGAAAAAGACAAACGGGACGAGTTGTGGTAGCGCAAAGTGAAACGTAATGGAAAGCCTTCGATTACTGTACCGGTTTACAACTTTGCCCTGTTCTGGAAGCGCAATCCGAGAGGAGGCGTCTGTGCGGTTCTTGGGAAAGAAACTGACGGCGGCGGGTGGAATATATGGATTGTTCTCTATTTCTATCTCGGCCGTTTTAACAGCGTTGGGGACCCTTGGGCCTAGGTTAATTTGGGGTCCCCCCTGTTTCATCGATACCCCTCCCCCAATTTCGATACTGAAATATAATGAAAATCCTACCAATTCACATTGTATTTTGTATTTTTTAAAAACATATTTTGAAAGTCTTTCTTAGTGTTTCAATTTAACATTATTGAAACAAAAAATTAAAACAGGTATGTACGTGTATTTAAGTAAGAATATTAGATTTATAATTACACTGAAAATGGCTACAAATTGAATAGTTCTATTTTTTATTGAATTGTACAATATAAAATGGAAACGCATCAACCAGCATGATTCCATATTATAAATATGATGCGCGAACATCACTCCGTTAAGCCACTTTTCCGCATGTAGTTAAATTATACATAAATTTTTATAATTTTTTTTAATTTTATTTTTGAAAAAAATTGTATTGAGTAGGTTTTTTAAGAACAGTCGGGTGCACTTGAACATTGGGGGCCGTGGAGCCGGGCCCTTCGAGCCCGTGAGTTAACACGGAACTGATTTCCACGGGTGGTGTACGACAGTAGTTACTCTGCACATTGGTCCCAAAATGTATCATCACTTCCCTGTTTAAAGTGAAAGCATTGTGTAACACCTACGTGTAGCAATTTTCCTAAAGGCACATGTTAAATAAAGTCGATGTAAATGAGGATAACGTAACAAGTAGTTGTCTCAAAAGTGACCTCTTCAAATATGAAATTTAAATAATAATAAATTGAGACTTCCCACTTCCTCCTTCAAACTTGCAGAATCTTGAAACATATGTGTCCTTGAGTGGTGAGGTGCAGAACGAAAATGATTTGTTTATTTTTACTACTTTCTATTAAAAGAATAAACTAAAAACATTTTGTTAATATTGCCATTGCAACAATGTAACAGTAACTTTTTGGGGTCTAAATGTTCAAAAATGTTCAGGGGGTAGTATCAAGTGAACATTCCTGAATATATATAAGTATATTATTTGACCTTCTATGTAGTATCGTATTTTATAGTATCTGACAATTACCTATATTTTGCAAATTTTATATGATTCACTAGATTAAATTCAGTTTCGAAATTACTAACTAGAAAATATAATAAACTGAAAATTGGCAATTTTGTGGCACTAAAAAGACTACTTAATTCATAAAATAATTATTATATATTTAGCACCAAAAACTTATTTTCCCAACCACGCTATTTTAATTCACTTAGTACATCAAATAGCTCACAAATCGCATGAACAAACAACCAATACCAAAGGAAGTAATCAGAGCACTAAAGAGTTGTATTACAATTTCTTGGGTTTTAGCCGAATTTAACCGTATTTTTCGCAGGTTTGATAAATATAGTTTCTTATTTGTAGGTTTTTTGTACTCTACTGATTAAAATGTAACATATCAATTTTATGTCCCTTGCGTTTTTCAAAATAACACAAATCCTTGAGAGATTTTTACAACACTTCACACTGGTATTTTTATAAATGCAAATTTCACCGAAAAGGTAGTCTTTTTATGTTATCCTAAATTTTCTTCGAAAAGTATCATTTAAAATTGAAGTTCCTGTACAAATGAAAAGCATTTCATAGAGATGTAGGCTTAAAAATGCTTCGTGAAGTTCGACCCAATCACCACCACCCTCAGAGGCCTTCGACAGCCCCCCCCCCCCCCCCCCTTCTTCATCACTCGGCGTCAAACGTTTCTTCCGTCAACACCATGCGAATGCCGGAGCAGTATCTTAACAAACACACCGCGAACCGCGATCTTCCCTTCATCAGCCTGGTGCCCCTCTCTTACCTTTACATACATTCCTTACGCTTACATGCACTGCACTACATCATATATCGCGAGTCCAGTCGAGAGCTTATTGTTAGAGCTCGCTCCAGTTGGGGCGGTGCCCCGATGTCAGAGATACCTTCAGGAGCATCACCCACCCAAAAAAACACGTGTAGGTCACCGACAGATCATGTGTTCTAGCGAGGGACGAAAACAAGTTCCTCCCAGGATAGGACTTGCACTTAGGAGACTAATAACATAGTACTTGTCTTGTCGGGAAATGTCAGTCAACCAATTGGCGCCAGACCGAGTGCCCGAGTGATAACTTTCCTCTTCGGCGTCGCAATGGTATCTTTCCGTGCGCATCATCTACTTTGGTCATTAGTCCCATGAGTGATACCCGGCAGGTGTAGTGTCCAAAGATGTGTGGTAGCGTAGTGCATATAAGTATGTGCGTGTGGTGCGCGTGTGATGTGCGTGTGCGTGTACGTAGAGAGGCGGATGTAAGCAAAGGGATGGGAAGATGGCGCACGGTCCTTGAGACGTTAGATTCCCAGCATTCACTTGGTATTGACAGGACAGCTACCGATCAGAGGAGTTTGCCGCTAGGATTGGCTTCTCATTGGTCTTGTACAACTAGTGTGGAAAATCCGCCATGTGCAACCCCATCAGTCGCAAAACTTCACGACCACTTCTTGCTGATCGTCTTTCGTCCTTCGTCTCTCTCCCGGGCAGTCGTCGATGAAATCCCACTTGTTCGCCCGCAACCATGCGGCGCTCGCCCTCCGACCATCGCTCCACATCCACGGGAACTCCACGGCCACTTCCTCATCCGCGACCCACTGTCGCTTGACCGCCCGCGACTGTCCTTGGCGGCCGCTTCCGTCGCAGCGCCGAGCGCTCGCGTGCGCCGCGCCGCTGCATTATCATACAATGACAGCCCACTCCCCGCGGCCCACGCGCCGCCGCGCCGCGCTGCGCAGCGCCGCGCCTCGCCTCGCCTCGCCTCGCCTCGCCTCGCCTCGCCTCGCCTCGCCTCGCCTCGCCTCGCCTTGCAACGCTACGCCTCAAGCCTCAAGCCTCGAGCCTCAAACCTCAAGCCTCAAGCCTCAAGTCTCAAGCCTCAATCCTCAATCCTCAAGCCTCAAGCCTCGAGCCTGGAGCCTCACATCTCGCTTCTTGCCCCGCGCCTCTGGCCTCTCGCCTCTCGCGTCTGGCCTCTCGCCTTGCCCCTCGACTCGACTCGCCTCTCGCGTCTGGCCTCTCGCCTTGCCCCTCGACTCGACTCGCCTCTCGCCTTGCCCCTCGACTCGACTCGCCTCTCGACTCGCTTCGCCTCGCCTCTCGCCTCGCCTCGCCTCGCCTCGCCTCGCCTCTCGCCTCGCCTATCGACTCGCCTCTCGACTCGCCTCTCGACTCGCCTCTCGACTCGCCTCTCGACTCGCCTCTCGACTCGCCTCTCGTCTCGCCTCTCGACTCGCCTCTCGACTCGCCTCTCGACTCGCCTCTCGACTCGCCTCTCGACTCGCCTCTCGACTCGCCTCTCGACGCGCCTCTCGACTCGCCTCTCGACTCGCCTCTCGCCTTGCCCCTGGACTCGCCTCTCTACACGCCTCTCGACTCGCCTCTCGACTCGCCTCTCGACTCGCCCCTGGACTCGCCTCTCGGCTCGCCTCTCGACTCAAATGCTGTGGTCATTAGTACCAGCTGTGGAGTGCCTGGTGTACGCGAGAGGTGGCGGCTTCATCTCTAGAAATAAAAACGGGCGCCCATCTACATGACGGCTTGCGGTATATTACCCTCCGGATATCTCTAGAAAATTCTATATTTGTGAAAACGTATGTTCATGAAACGAGAGATATTTTATGTAAAATGAAGGGGTTATCGTTTTTAACCTACATTCGCTTGACGTATTTTACGCACAACCCCCAGGCTAGAACAGAGATCGCATCTCGCAATGAGCATTTAAGTGATTATTTCATGGGCAACACGACATGTGCGGCACCGAATATGTTGGGATACGCCCGTAATTAAAATTTGGCGCTCTTCGAAAGTTCTAAAATCATTATTAATGTTTTACTGGCTGCGATATTATACCTACAGTTATGCCCTACCCATATAGTGTACGTACAGTTCGATACAAAAGCTACGCAGATCGGTGGGTCCTATGTTCGAATTTCGACCGCACTGGATTTTTGAGACCACCTACGAAATTAGATCTAGCCATACCTAGAGGTGGTGATCGCGGCAGAGGCCAATTGCGCTGATCTGTCTTCTGGTGGTTTCCTCCAGGCAAATCCAGGCGAATGCGGACCCTTGACAAACTGTACAAGACGGCCTTGTAAACCAGGGACGTGCGATCCTCAATATCGTCTCTCCAGCCTCCACACCTTTCCTTTCTAAGGGTTTCCTCATTTTCATATGGTAATCCCTTTTATATACAAAAGACTACTAGGCCAAACATGACTATCAGTGTACGGAGAAGAAATAGTGGAAATTAAACCAAGATTATATTTTGTAAATTTAACGTCATTTTTTTCTTGAAGCAGTTTGGATCCTTGTGTATTTAACATCCCGGACCAGAGTATTATAAGATGATTCTGCGGAGTTCGTTAAAGATTCAACGAATGAGAGCAAGATGTAAATAATCCTTTTTCCGGGTAATGGGTATGTAAATGGTGGATGGATGAAACAAATAAATAGAATGTTAACCAATCAGTACTTCCTGACAGCGATGCCAATGACAACCTGCCAATGGCAGCTCTTTTCACAACAATTGTGATCAACAACACAAATATGCGCAATTTGCTCTATTTTGACAATTGATAAAAATCATGAACTTAAAATTTCTCCAAATCTACTTATACATTTTCAAAACATTTTGCATGAAATATAAGAACCATTTTTGAAAAAGATGTACAAAAATATTTATTTTCAAAACCTAATGACGTTGTTGGAGGCGGAAAGACGCGGACGCTGGCGGATAATACAGAAATTCCCAACTCACTCTCAACCTCTTCGTCGGCGCCTACTAGATGCAAACGCCTCCGAGAGATCTCTGTTGAAGTTGTTTTTGCAGATACTTCAAGGACGGCGAAGAGGAAGAATTGCAATCTTCCACTTGCCGCCCTCAGCGCTGCTCGTTGCCAGCCTCTGGGCGGCCGTGCCAAACAGCCACTGCTGCCACCGCTGCGCCACCAAATTTCTCTTACAGTCTAGGTTCAAACACGGCAAGTTCTCACGTACATATATACCGCAGTAAGCAGTGGTTGTTTCTGGCGAGGGAGATAGACAATATGTCCCCGCGCAAAATAAAATAAAAACATAAATAAAATGTAAAAAACAAATTTAAAAAAATTAATAAGAAAAATCAAATACATGTAGTAGCTTTAATTCAATTCCATTGTTTACTATCGTACATTAACATTAAGGATATGGAACTCCACTAAAATGTCCAATAAATATGCGTCGAGACATATTTCGATGGCGCTGCTAATATGAAAGAATTTCGAAAACTGAAAACGTTAAATACTTAAGAAACCCCAGGACACAGAAACCACTAAATAAGTTATTATCAACGACCACGTTAAGGTTTTCTTGTCCTCCTCAGAAGAGAAGAATCCAGATTTATTTCAGTCATGATGTGAGCGGCGGAGGAATATCACGAGTCTGATTAGCATGGAGCTGCGCACGGGGGGAGTCAGGGGGCCTTGCTCCGATGAAAATTTTGAAAGGAACCATGCAGTATTACGTAATAAAACATTTTATATCCGTTTGCTCAATTCTGGATTTTACTCTTTTGGAACCGACAATTTGGGGGATTGACATGAAGACATTTGAGAAGAACACTCTCCAAGCCATCTGTCAGCCTGTATATGGTTCAACGTAAAATTAATTGAATCATTAAAATTATAATTTCATTGATGTAGCAACGAGATTAATTCATTTGTTAGCCAATATGTCATGTGTAAAACGACTAATGCAAAGGAGGCCCAGAAATGTAGTTGCCCCGCCTTTGTTGTAGAATGTAGGCTGTGCACGCCTGTACCAAACCGCATTAAAATTGGTAGTTCGTGAAAATAAATCAGTATTGCATACGTCATTATAAAGTGACTATTACTTTATTTCATACTACTACGAAGTAGTATAGAGAAAATTATGATTTCTTGCAGCGAAACACGGCGATTTTTCGTCTGAAAAACCTATATTGCGGATCCCTACACCTAAAATGTGGATAATCGGGAAGGTTGTTATGCCGACTCCGGCGGTTGACGTACTGTAGTGGTTACGTTAAATGACTAACTCTGATTTTGATGCAATTGTGGGCAAACATATTGGCCGGCTGAAATGACATTTGCAGTTCCATGTACGAGTGTAATAGTAATACGTAACCTTACATATATTGTCGGAAAATACGTGCTGGTGAAGCACCACTAGTTTTTCGTTTTGAATAAGATGACTCAATTTACCAGAGTCTATAACTGAATTCACGCACAACTGCTGTATAACATGCGATTTGTAAGTGTATCCCGTGGACCGTTTTAACATTAATTAATCAATAAATTGACTCTGAAATGATGTATTTAGTATATACTATTAACAATTTAAATTACTGCCCTTGATATGTGCACCAAATATAATGTGCCAGAGGTACTTATGTTTGTAGATTCCAAGTACAATCATGAGGCTTCACAAAAATCGACTTCTGATGTTTCATTGCAGTAAGGAGGATTGCTAAAGGTACCGTACTGAGACGCCTCAGGACAGCAACTGATTTCACGACAGTGCCTCTCATCGGGAGGTCGGAGGGTTCGTGACCCGACCGCGGGTTTTCGACACTAGCTGGGTAGCTACAAGGTCGAATCCAGCCGCTGTCAGGAGAAGTCTAGCGATCGGCTGCTCTTATCGATAGTTTTCCGTGGTTTCTCCGATCAACACTATGCGAATGCTGGAGCAGTACCCTAAAGAGAACATGCACAATCTTTCCTTCCTCTTCCCTGAGTTATCCATACCCCTTTCTTACGCACTTATAGTTACATGTACTTCACACTCGGGAGTTTAGGGCCTGTCCCAACAGGACCAGCGGCGCCTCGCTCGTGAGAGAGACCTATATGTGAAAACCCCCTGCAAACCAACTTGTAGGTAGACGCCTACGCCAGCGGGCGACGAACACAAGCAACACTCGCGATAAAACACGGACTGCACTTACTAATGACCACAGCAGTTCACGCGCCCGGAAACATGAAATAATCAACTCATTTCTAGAGGCTCTGTAAATTTCCAATTCCAGAATAGTTTGCGTCTGAGTTCTTAAATAAACATCAATTTATTTATTGTATTTACGGTAGAAAGTAGATTATCATGAACAATGTTTTACAGAACCCCTTCTGGACTTTCAAATTGACCAGATTTTCGGAATGAACTACTGAAAAGGCCGGTAGACGTCCCTTTGTGTTACTGAAATCATTCGTAATAGACTCTGATTCAATTACCAAAGTGGAGAGGACGTCACAGTCCATATCACGAATAACGGACCAGGTTGTTTATAAACCTCGGCTTTGGCCACAGTTTTAATCGGGTCTCTGATTTGCTCTACATCGGCCCAATGCCATTAAGTACAACAAAAGTGTTTAATACGGACTAAACCGTCGCAGGGGCACATTCGTTGTATATGTTGGGGCTACCCCGTCGCTTGGCGGAGGTTCTGCTGCGCCTGGGAGCGGCCGGGCGGCGCCGATGGAGGCGGCGGCGGCGGCGGCGGTGGAGCGGCTGGGAGGCTGCTCCCGCAAGAAGGCGGCGTCGGCGCGACGTGGCAACAGCGCGGGCGATGTGGCCGGGTCAACAAAAACACGCAGCGGCCCCGAGCGGCGTCAACAAGCGCTCGGTGCTTCCAGATGCCGCCGCCGCCGCAGGAGCCAGCCGCAGCGACCGCCTCTACAGCGGCGGCGCCCCGCCCCTCCCCGCTCCGTCCCGCCCCGCCCGGCCCAGCCCAGCCCAGCCCAGCCCCGCCGCGGGGCTGAAGGAGAATTCCGGGCCTCGGGCCTGCGGCGGCAAAGGCAGAGGTGGTGGTGGCGGAGAGGTAGGCGGATACGGAGGTGAAGGCGGAGGAGGAGGCTGCGGCGGTGGTGGCGGCGACGGCGATGGCGGAGGCGAAGGGGGCGGAGAGGAGGCGGATACGGAGGCGGAGGAGGAGGCTGCGGCGGTGGTGGCGGCGACGGCGATGGCGGAGGCGGTGGTGGCCGAGAGAAATACGGAGACGGAGACGGAGACGGAGGAGGCGGCGGCGGCGGGAGAGAAGGAGGAGGCGCCGGAGGCAGTGGCGGTGAGGGAGGTAGGGGAGAGGGAGGTGGAGGGGAGGGGGATGGGAGGGGGAAGGGGAAGGGGGACGAGGAGGAGGAGGAGGAGGAGGAGGCGGAAGCGGAGGCGGAGGCGGAGGCAGTGGCGTCGGCAGCGGGAGAGGAGGAGGGGTGGCAGCAAGAGAGGAGGAGGAGGCGGCGGCGCTGGTGGTGGGAGAGGAGGCGGCGGCGGAGGCGGAGGCGGAGGCAGTGGCGGTGGCAGCAGGAGAGGAGGAGGAGGGGTGGCAGCAGGAGAGGCGGAGGAGGGGTGGCAGCAGGAGAGGAGGAGGCGGAGGCGCAGTGCAAGCCAGCGAGGAAGCAGAGGTCCACCGTGGCGGCGGAGCGATTGCACGTTGTGGGCTTCGTTCTGGCCCGTGGACGATTATTTTGACAGGTTCCGAAACAGTTGAGCATCACTGCAGTCCGCTTCGCTCTGAGAAATGTATATTCTCCTGCCAGCCATATGGTCTAGAGCGCCAGCTGTAAATGCCTCAACGTATCAGTTCAATGCTTGGAGTTACAGGTTAGGGACAGTTTACACGACGGAGTTTTTTTCTTCTCATGACACCACTAATATGATAAGAATTGATACAAATCATGCGAGAAAGCAAGTGAGACTATTAAAATGAATTCTTTGACAGGAATTTAAATTGAGATCATGCATGCCGAAGGTACTAAATAGACGGAACTCAACAGCCGAATATCAATGAATCCGCGCTATTCAGTTTCAATCGCTTTCCACTAAATTCGCAATATACCGAATCTCAATCAAAGAATGATTCACAAAACTAATGTTCCTTCTAATTATGTTTCAATTGTAGTTTTGTAATTACATGATTTTTTTTTTCTTTCGAACATTTTCCAGTTCCCGGAATGACACAAATAATAGGGTCTATCTCAAACCGTGCACAACGTAGCCAACATTTGTGAATTGATTGCGAATCATTCCTGTCTGTTTGACATGGACATGGCCTCCAGTATAATTTGGGAGAACTGAATGTGGAAATAAAATCTCGCGTTGGAGTTGGAATCGAATGGAGTTGTAGTGGCGGTGGTCGCAGATGCAGATTGGGGGACGTGAGGGTGAGATCTAGTAGATAGTCAGGGAAGAGTGGATGGTCAGTCAGAGAAATACGCAAGGGTGTTGAGAATCAGTTGCAGCCAGACTGTGGGTGTCAATGGGGCGACGGTGGCGGTAGAAGTTGTGATGTTGGCAACAGTGGCCTAGCTGAGGCACGGATGGTTGAAATGGAATAAAGGCTGGAATTGTATGATGAGGGGCGGAAGAAGTGTTGCCACACGCCAAGATCCAAGGCCTGGACCGCTGGCCGCGGGAGGGTGGGGGGGTTGCGTGGGGCTTGGGCGGAATATGAACGATGGCATGGACTTTTTGAAACAAAAAGAAGTGTGGGCAAACCGTGTGTTAGGCAGATGACGGATGGGATGGAATTCAGAGGCGGTTCGTCTTAACATCATACGTTCCTTCTAGTATTTGCATTTACGCAGAAGTCGAAATTTCACCGATACCCTTCGGTGGTCTTTGTTGAGCCCGACGAAGATCGAATGCTGAATATCAATCCTTCACTGACGTCGATAATGTGAACAACTTCCTTTATTACTTGCACAATGTTCTGCTCATCTGACCCACGCGCAAGAACCGAATACTCGTGTAACATCTGACATCATCTTCACGCCTACATTTTTTGCCACGAGTGCAGCAGAAACCATAGCCCCGGACGCCGGCGGAATTTAAAATCTTCGCCACCAGAGAGCAGGAGTGCACGATCGAAGCTGTTATATTCAAATCCGGCGTAACGTCATTGCCAACGTGGGAGCTACGAATTGTATTTGCAGCACAATCTCAGATCGAGTCTCCAACTGAGCTCTTCAGTGAGTGGGTGAATGTAGAGCTGGAGAAGATATGCGCTACGGAAGAAGTGGGTGGGCGAGCGACGGCGAGAGCGAGCCGGCCGGGCGAGGGGGCTGGGCGAGTGGGCGAGCGGGCGAGTGGGCCGGCGGGCGAAGTGGCTGCGGGCGCTGAGCCGGCCGCCCGCGACCTTCGCAGCGGCGCGGGCAGTGCCTCGGCGCCGCACTGCCCGCCCGAGCGGCCGAGCGGCCTGCGGCTCGCCTCCGCCGCCAAGGTCCCTCCCCCTCGCCGCCACGGCGAAAGACCTCCGCGCTGCAGCCGAGCCAGCAAACCCAACGGATTTGACTCGGTGCTTGGGAACTTACAGGACAAAATATAATGAAACAGCTCGTTCTTTGTACACTTGCAGGCGGTAGAATTAGGAATAACTGTCTTTTTGAAAGTGAGGGCCCGAACTCACATTCCAGAATGCACGTATAGTTCGGATGTCCTATAGCATTGACCAACGATGACGCCAACTGAGACAGTCCGCGAAAAAGTTTGGTTTTTTTGTCGTTTCTGTGAAATCTGCGGAAAAATCAAATCCACTTCGGTGTGGGAGAGTCTGTTCTGCCAGTAAATTCATGAATTATAAATAATGACGCTAGGAAAAGGCAAGGGTTTTTTTTACGTTTAGAAAGACGTATGGCAAGAGCTACAGTACAGTACACACTATTTACAAACGGCACGAAAAATATTTGTATTTTTCCTTTTCACAATAGATATGATCTCGCCGAATTGTAGTCTGCTTACCCTACAATGAGCTACCTGTATCCAGCCTACTGCCATCTATATTATATCTAATCAACCATTATCTACTGTAGACGAGCGACTCTCATTCAGGCGGCGGTGACCTCAAGAAAACAGATCGCAGTCCGCCGACTGCTAATGGAAAGTGAACGAGTAATAATGATTAATGCGATGCGACATCGACGCTGATGTTTTCAATACATCATGGTTTTACAGTAATATCGATGTTTTATACATGGGTACATTGAATTCCATGTGTTTTGAACATCGATGTTTAGTGCTCAATATTTTTACGTTTTCATTGTTTTGTTCGTGCATAAAAAATTCCTATAATCACAATTTTGTTAAAGTTACAAGATCAAGAAAATAACTAATGGTTCCTCTGTCTCTTTGTGTATGAACCACACAACGCAGTTTACATTACTTTAATCGAGCAGACTATCCCTCGCCCGAGATGAACCTGATTTCCTGGTATTTCCTTCGTCTTTCGTTCGACTTTTCCATTATTTTGCCAAAAGAGTGGCGTTTTTTAAATTTGTTTTCAGTAAAATATTAATTATAAATTAAAATAGGCGGTCTAATTAAGATTTGTTGCCCACGAATTTATTGTTAAAAGTTCTTAAATCAGTTTTCAAAATCGATATTTAAAAATATCCAAGGATTTTGGTCGATGCATTTTAAATATCAATGTTTTTATATTGAATATTGATATTTGGCATTACTGATTCTTTGTTGTCGATGTCGCCTATCTATGGATATTTATATCCGAGAATAAAGTACATTACGTCACGGAAAGAGAAACAAGGGAGTGCTGTAAACTTCGTATCAGTGGATAGGAAATCTGTACAGCCAGTTTCATATTGAAACTTTTCTACACCTATTGAACACTAAAAAAATTGAAAGCAGTTCTATCGTCTTTTCTCGTTCTTCCGGGGGATGTTAATCCTTGAACTGCTTCAATTCCGTTGAACGTTGTAGAATGTTACTCTGTTGTTTCGGATTGGTCAAAATCCGCGAGTTGTCTCATCGAAGAAATTGTGTTCTACAAACGATGACTAATGATGCTACATAGTATTAGTACTTGGTTTGAAAACATCGTGACCTATCGGCGACCTCCTACAGTGAAGTTACATCATAATTAACTATGATCATAACACGAGCTGCAGCCATTTCATTAAAGTTATACATTGAGAGACGAAACAAATATATTATTTCGTTATTGAACATCAATTTCTCGACTTAGTTCATGAACTGGAAAACGACTAATCATGACCATTTCCCCTCTGCAGGGATTTATTTATCAATTATCGGTGGTTGCTGAATATCGCCAAAACTTAGGTATGTAGTAGAAAAGGCAATCTTAGTTTAAGTCCTTCAGTCAAATTCATTCATTTCTTGAATCATTTCACTGTTGAATTAAGACGTAGCAAAAGAAAAGCATAATATTTTCAAGCACTATGAAGATTTCGACGGAATTCATTAATTTCCAACGACATTTGCTATTGATTAATGTTTTCCGACTGCTATAGGCTCCAGTAGTAGTGCCAGTTAGTTCCTGTGATGTAGCGGTGTTCGTACCGTCCTGAAACGGGAGAACCAGCGGCGACCTACACGTTAATCCATAGGTATTTTCGCAGCTCCAGGTATCTCCCACCAGCGGGGGCACCGCTACACCCAGAACAAGCTCTAAGCACCTGAGAGGTCTTCTAGCATGTGTAGTGCAGTGCATGTAATTGTAAGCGTAGGCGTAACTATAAGAGTGGAGGGTACAAGAATGAGGGAGGTAAGTGGCCCTTTTGTTATAGTAATCCTGCGGGTTTAATAATTGATTCATTGATTTGCTTTACCTGGCGCGACAACTGCTTCGAACATTAATTTGGTACGTGTAGATCATGATATATGCAGGCAGATGGCTGAGTTCGGCCACCGCTGGATGTTGAGATCAAGCGTCGAACTACACGTCGACTTCTTCTCTCCAGATATATCACCCACAAGGTACAAGCTCCAAACTCCGGCATGTGTGTAGTGAAGTACGAGTGAGTGTGTTTGTGTGTGTGTAAGGAAAGAAGATAGATCTAGTGGTACTAAAACAGCACGTAATTTCTCGCCCGTATTTTCAAGCAAAATTACGCGAAAATTTCTCAAATTTTCGAAAAATTTTATATGATCTAACTTCAAAATTTATCTTTAAGAAACAGATTTAATTAAGGAAAAATCTCTATCTTATATATTTTAGTTGTAGGAAGATTCCGACAAAATTGTAACTTTTTCGATTTTCGGAAAATCAGGGTTTTAAACGCACAGGATATCGGCACCATTTCTTGAACATCCGTCACACTATCTAACAACAAAATTGAAGCAAAAACGATGGAGCCTTTGTTTTGAATATTTTCAAAATGTCCCAGGGCTTCATGTAAAGTGTCCCCTGAATTAAAATATCGATTTCAAATACATGGGGCAGTGACATCAGTAAGATATGTTAGGATATATAATAGAATAGAATAGATTTGAATTGAGATATATTAATAGATATAATAGAATAGAATAAAGTTTTATTTTCCGTGGCAAGACTCAGGCCATCGGGCCCACTCTCCCGTCTGACCACGCAACTTCCGGTACGCTCTTTTAACCCACTGGCGGAGAAAGGAGGTATTCCCTGGGCGTCCAAACAGGCGATTTGAATTTAGCTCAGAGGCTTCATTTAGGCTTGAGGATCTTTTACATGCAGTAAATCTACTAACATGGGGCAGCCGGCTTTACCCCCCCCCCCCCCGAAGGAAGGCGAAAGAAGTATTTTCTCGCCCTTAAAAATCCATGGCTTCGATCAAGTTTGAACCTGCGAACTTGGGTATAACAGTCCCATACGTTACCCATCACACCATCGCCTCCACTAATATCGGAAATATCAATTTTGGAAAAAATGGGCTGAACGAATTAGCCGCTAGCGGTGTTCACAGACGGACAGAGAGACAGACGTTTTCCCGTCATTCAATTTTTCGGTATCAAGGACCCACAAAACATGGATTCTGGCTACAAGTAACATAGGATTTTTCTCTAAATTTATCTAATTGGATTTACTCACTTTTTCGTTACCTCTGATAAGTTTTTCTGCCCAAAATTTTCCGTTTTTTCGCACAGCATTACTTAAATTTCTCTCTACTCCGTAGCGCGAAAGTAAAACGAATGAAACAGGAAAGGCCCGCGGTTCGTCTGTTATGGCACCGCACCGGTATTCGTTACAGTGTTGGTCAGAGAGGACTCGGAATCGGGGCACCCGAGCGCCCGAAATTCTCCTGCAGCCAGGGCAGCGCAGCGGCTGAACGCGCCCTCCCGCGAGGGCCGAAGGGCGCGCCCTCCCGTGCCCTTGGCGGTGCAGACGCTGCGCAGACGGCGCCCAGACGAGCCCCCACCCCTCGCCCATAAAACGCCCTCCCCCCCACCGGAAAGACGGGCTGCGCTCGCAGGACAGGGCCGCCAGAGGGCGAAGCCTCGCGCTCGCTTCCTCCCTCCACGCCAGGGGGCGCTGCACAAATACGAGCACGAAAATCCTTGCGTTTTGAACCGCTCGTCTCGGGGCGGAGCAGTAGCCTAACAGGAAAAGGGCGCGAGATGTTTTCTTCCTCTATCTTGTCCTATCCTCACCCCTCACACACACACACACACGCACACACACACTCACATGCACTACACTACCACACATGACATGTCCGGAGATCGGGTGGGAGTGTGGCGTCATATCAGTCGCCTTGTACAAACGTGATCAAATATTAGCCACGTGCATTTCATGCTCATGAAATGCACGAGGAAATAGTTGCGACAGCGCTGGCGGGAAGAGACGCCGGGCTGAACAATGGCAAACCTAGGGGGCGGAAGGGAAGGGGTGCCGTGTCGTGGGTGGCCACTTGTGAACCCCGTAGACCACTTGGGGGCAAACTTGTGAACCCCGTAGACATGCTGGCTGTGGAAACGCGTCGGCGGAAACAGCGAGATGACGCAGTTCCGTCAGCCGGCCCAGAAGGTAATATAAATGCACCCCGGACCTAAACTCCTTCTGATTCTTGGGCGCGTCGGTAGGAAGTCGTGTGGGTTGTGCGCGGCGCTGCATTTCAATGCCTAGGTTGCTGAGGCAGGAAACTGAAACCGGCGTGCTACGTCGAGACGGGAGGTGCGTCATACTCGCTTGTATGCTCACGTAGGCAACTGGTACATCCCACCGAATACGATATCAAATTAGCGGTGGTGGGGACCAGGAACATTCCTTCTGGTAACGGGTCAATATTGTTTATTGTAATTATTGTAAATAGTATTCAGGTGTTGGAGCATATTTCAAATAAATACTCAATAAATTACAAATCGTTCACGTCTGTGATTTATTGCCCCGGCAAAGACGCCACAGGATTTAAGAGTTTCTTCCGGTAGGGGTGATGTACCACATGATGGGTAGTATTTGCCTTGGTATAACACCACGAGCCAACGTGTAGGTAGTGCCTGATCTCTCCACATAGCGGAGGAGATCACCGTCACCTCCCGCGCTAAAAACACGGACTACATTTATGGGACTAATAACCTTACCCGTTGACGTTCCCTAAATCACTAATCAATCAATATTATATCCGTCTCGAATAAAAATCTCCCCTCTGAAGTGTAAGTACTGGCTGAAGCGTCTCAGATAGAGATTTGCCGCAGTATCTTCCGTAGTTTTGAAATTGTTAAAACTCCTGTAACGTTTTGAAGACGGTCCAAAATGAACTGAATGTGTATTAAGTATTTTGTATTTTAAGTAATGCATTGGAAATGAAAGTATCCGGAAGGTGATAGGTTCTCGAGATTTGATAATAAAGCCGAACCAATACCTCACACCCGCGTTAATTCTGTTCCTACTCTTCCTAATTCGCATACGGAATCATGCGAACATACAAAAATTGGAAATGAGACTCGACTTCTAAGAGTAAATGACATAACTCTATGCAAACAAGATACTATTTTCCCTTAAAACGATAGTTATTTAGGAAGACTCAAGGCTGCGGAAGAGTACGATATCATAGATACCAACATTTAAAATTAAAGCAGAACTAGTCCGACTTTCCCTACTAATTATTACTAGTAACAACCGCGCGGTTAAATCGCACGTGTAGTTTCAAGCCGAATTCAATTTTACTTGTCAATGAACTTATTTATCATATTAATCTATTAATTCCGGGCTATAGTGTATCCCTGACTTGCACTACACCTGACGTCGAACTGCCCAAATTCACCCTGCTCCTTTCCACATTCCTCGCCCTGTGCTGCCTTGCCATACCGTCATGTTCACAACGATCTCAGTTGCTATCCTCCGGTAATTTCTTACTAATTCAGAAGTGTAGTGAAAAAA
This sequence comes from Gryllus longicercus, assembly GCA_038098605.1. Classification (NCBI taxonomy): domain Eukaryota; kingdom Metazoa; phylum Arthropoda; class Insecta; order Orthoptera; family Gryllidae; genus Gryllus; species Gryllus longicercus. Next base: position 5,438,887 of record JAZDUA010000024.1, on the reverse strand, counting down.
TACATTGTAAAACGGCAACATAACTGCGCAATCTAACACTATGCACAAAAGATGCTCTGTGACTTTGCTTCCATTGAACCGCTGGAACTGGTTACTTACATGTCTGCCAGTTGTGCTAAATGTGGAAATTATTTTTTTTTAATATTTAAAAAAATATTTATAGCATATAAAAGAAGTAAGTTACATCTGCATTCTTCGAGTACTTTCATCTTTCAGGCAACACCTTATTTTCTGAGATGAATTTAGTTGTCATCTGGAAAAGGGTCATAACCTAGTACTTTCCTGTAATATGTTTTTAATTATTATTATTCGTTTTTTCAGAAATCAGTTTCCTTCATACATTTATTTTTTTCAAAGTTTCCTAAAGGACTTCCCCACCAGACTTTACTGCTATTCACTGATAAAATGAAAGCTGTACTCAAGATTATTGGATACGGTACATGCTGTTTATCGTATTTTGTCGAATATAGTTCCTCCTCGCATATAAACCCTCCTCAGTGTTTAGATGAGACGTTTTGTTAGAAAATTCCTTGTGAACTGAATCTTTCTACTAATCTACTCTTTCCCCATTGACTGACTCGAAGACATGGGTGACACCACTAATGAGGGTGGTTCCACATACGAAGATGATGACCACACTGAGAGAATTCGTACGTTGTTCGTTACCATATTATTTTTCAAAACTGTTAATTCGCTGAAATGTTCTTTGTCAGAAAGTACTAATAAATTGAAGATGAGATGTCGGAAGAAATATCTTTTCATTTGTAACATTATTTCAAGAATAAAATACAATTTTTGAAAAAATATTTCAAAATAATAGCGAATAAGCCCATTCTATTTTTGGTGTAATTTGTTTGCAAAAAAAAAAAAAAAAAAGGTAGCATATATTCCACAAAAGAGGCACATATTGTTTGAAAGATGATTTCTTCAAATTAATTACAACGAAAAATGTACCATTTTAAACTACAAAAAAAGAGCATTTTCGTAATGATTTTCCGTAAGTAAATTAGCTTTTCGCGAAGCCTTCAAAACACGAAGTGTTCTCCCGCTTGAGCTTGCCTCTTGGTAGGGTGGCATGTGCTGGCTTTCGCTGCGTGGCCAACAGAGGGAGTCTGTAAAGAAAAGACGTCACCGGCTGGCTCTGGGCCCCGCGCGCTGCCTGCGTCGCGAGATGAGTTATCTGGGCGAAGGGGTGGAATACGACGCGAGGGGGCCTGGCTGCGACACGTCGCCGCTGACGTTTATGGGCCGGCTTTAGCCCGCGCTCGCGGGGGCGGGGGCGGGGGCGGAGGCTGGTCTCGTGGGGCGCCGGCGACGCGTCGTCTCGGCGGAGCAAATGAACATATCTCGGAGTAATCTGGGAATGTATTTATGAACGGATGCGTAGTAATGGAGCACTAACATAATAGTTATGCACGAAATAAGAATCGGAAGACATCTTATTTCAAGCTGAGACTGGAGTCATGTGAGGAGTCATTGCATTTCGACTTGGCCGTGAACAGCCTGAAACAGAAGGGGGAACAGCCACACTTCAGGGACGCGTTGTTTACGTATTCATTTTTTTTGTATTTGACTTATTTTGACTTGGAGAGACCCTTCCTCAAATTTCTCAAATTACCAGAGGGAAGTCATGGATTCAACATACTTACAGAAATGTTGATTTTTTTATTTAGTACTGCTACGAGGCCCCTTTCAAAATGTTGAGGGGGCCATGGCTACCTGCCTCCCGGTGTGCACATCGCGCAATGCGAGATTGGAGTCATATCAAACGAGATCAATTTAAACTGCAAAAGAAGATGAAAAAAGATTCCATTAGTGAAACGAAGCTTGGGGAAGAGTCTGAATTACTCATTGATTGATGTTTCCGTGCGCATCAACTGCTAAGATCATTAGTCTCGTAAGCGTAGTGTATGTTTTTCCTAGGAAATTGGCGGTGACCTTCTCCCGTCGAATTGTGACATGCAGCGCTGAACTACACGTCCGCTAGCACGGTTTTCCTCATCCAAGTATCTCCCGGAAAACCACTCCAGCTGGGACACGGTCTGAGCTCCCGACTGGCCTCCCGGCACGTGTGATAGTTTAGAGCGTGGAAGTGTGTGTAAGGGGTGAGAGTAGGACAAGGAAGGAGGGAAATATTGCGCGCGGTCCATGGCTCGTTCGGTAAGTTACTGGTCCGGCATATGCCTGGTGTTGAACGAAGAAACCACAAAAATATACTGGTCATGGATGCAAAATATTATCCGAGCGAGAGATTGTTAATATATATTAAGAGAGAGCAGCCGACCGCTAGAATTCTCCTCCAGACAGCGCCGGAATTTGACCCAGCTATCTAGTTAGTGTCGATAATCCTGCCACAAATCAGAATTCCAACCCTAGGATCTCCTAGGCAAAGGCACTGCAGTCATATTAGTCGATGCCCTGAACAACCAAACCCGCTAGACTGAATTGATGCAAAGAATGCACTGAAAAATGTTGCATTTCCAGTTCTCTTCATTTGGATTCATTGATTTGAACATTTAAGACTGATAAAGGAGGCACTTGATATAGATAAATTGTATCGTCAAGAAGAAATTAATACTTTTGTTGCAGGGATCATCCAACTCCTTGGGATATCAGGCCGTACCATGCGTAACGTACTGAAACTCATTGGAATGATTTTGAAATTCTGAATTTATTAGAAAAAAAATCCTTAAATCTAAACTTCACCTATTTTTACATTAAGGGGGTGTTGACCCCGACAGGGCGTGTGCAATGTTCCCGCTCGGGGAAGATGAAAGAGACTTTCGCTTTTCACTAATAACCAGTTGGACAAAGCTGTTTTAGAATATTCAGAAATCAGAATGTTCAATAGGGAGAAACTGCATATTTTACTCACGTTTTGGGGAGAAGGGAAGGCTACACTTACTGAAACGGAGAAATGTAATTTTTAAACTAATGGTACCACAAAAACGACTTTCTTTAATTATTTCTAAATTTTATAGTTATCGGTTTATGCCCAACTGTTCTGGCCACCCAATTCGTCAAAGTTTCTTAGCTATGTGATGCGGGGGTGGAGATAATTGAGTAACAACAATAACACAAGGCAACAAAAAAACACTTTTTTTTGTGCCTACAATTTTAGGGCTGGTATTTCCAAGCCGCTGATTCCAAAAGCGCTAACTGCTTGGCTGCATCAGCTCTAGTTTTCAAGATACAGTGAGAAGAATGATTTTCGTCACTTTTGGAATCACAGTTCATTTTCAATTAATATGTGTAGTCTACTTCATTATTATTTTATTATAAACCGACAAATTTAAATTCATCGAGCCTTTTTAGTAAAGTGCACTGTTCTTTTCACATATTTTTTAGTGTGATCAATTTACCTTTAGCTGCTCGAGAGAAAATTATTCTCCCTCCTTTGCATATCGAGCTAGACTTGATGAAGAAATTTGTACAGTTGTTGGGGATGGAACGGTTTGTGGTTCCAGTGTATATTACGTACATTTCCGGGAGTCACCAACGAGAAACTGAAAGCAGAGATTTTCAAGGGTTCTCAAATAACAAGGCTCATAAATGATTAAAATTTCTTGAAATCCATGAGCGACATTAAATCGAGTGCCTGATCTTCTTTTGTTCTAGCTGTGAAAAACTTTGTAGGAAAGCATAAAGCAAAAATCTTTTCACAATTTATAGAAACAATACTTTCCAATTTACATGTGCCTGGCTGCAATGAGTATTAAGGCCCATTTCCTACATAGCTACTTGGAATGCTTTCCTTCACTTGGTTATCTACGTGAAGAGTAAAGTGAATGATTTTATCAATATATTCACCAATGGTAGAGAGACATTAAGGAAAATGGGATACACACATTATGGCAGACTACTGTTGGAACATGCAGCAAGACTGCTTTGGCATTTCTCACTCCAAAAAAATCTATGAAAATAACTTTAATGTCTGAGGCATCAAAATGTGTGTTGATCAGCGTAATTTTTCTGAAATTCTACCAGTACCAAAGATCGTGGGATGAAAACTAGTCGTGCTACAATATCCCATTATTTCTAACGTTTGCCATTTTCGAAAATTCAAAAGAGGGTGTGAGGGCAACGTCTGGAGCAATTTTTGAGAACATTTTGATAATGTAATTGAGACTTCATGTAAAATACCCCCCAAAATCAAAATATCTCTTTCAAACTCGCAGGACTTCGAGATCCTTCAAATCGATCCTGCAATATCGTATCAGTTTTGGAGAAACGGTTTGGACGCTAAAGTTGGCACAGACGGGCGGACGGACCATCAACGATTTTTTATGCATCAAGGATCCATAATTCCATTATTACAGTGAAAAACAAATACCATTTAAATACTGACATTATTCCGCGAAATTCCTCATGTAAGTATCTAAAAATCCATTTCGATAGTAAATTAAGCTGAAAAAGTCACGTATATTTTGTTGTCGGGAAAGCACGGAGATCTCTCCACTTTGCAAAGCTCATCTCAAAAAGATTACGGCAAACGTGAAGGAAATTGCTTATTTATCACTTTTTCGTCCGGTAATGGAATATGAAACAATTTGTTGGGATCCTCACAAAATCATGCAGTGTAAAAATTATGAAAGGGTTCAGCGTAGGGCAGCTAAATTTACTTTCAGGGACAAGAAAATGGCAGGTTGGGTTTCAATTGAAAACAGGCGATCAGTGGCAAGAATCTGCGCTTTGCATAAAAAATAGCGGTTATCCATCTTGGAAAGAAATTAATTGACGGCTAAGTATCCCTTCATACATCAGTAGGGGGGATCACAGGCACAAAATAAATTTAAGACCGCAGAGGACGGACGTCAGGAAATTGTCTTTCACAAATCTAATGATAGCGAAATTGAAGAGATTGGCGGCAAAAACCTTCGAACCCTTTCCTCGTAGCGTATATCAGTTTAGGAAATTAATTTAAGTAAATGAGATTCTTAACTAAGAATAGTAGGCGATTGAAAGAGCATTGACTAAGTGATATAAGTGAGGTGTCGTGGAGTGGTGTGCAAAGAAATAATGAAGGAAGTGATTTAAGGGTTATAGTGAAGTGAAGTGAAGTGAAGTGCAGTGCAGTGCATTTGCAGTGTGGTCTTAATTGAACAACATTTATTGCTGAGTTAGATTACAGAAGTTTCTTTTTCTTAAGGTAATTTAATGTTTTATGAATCAGTTTTGAATTTATTATTATTATTGTATAATTTGCATGTTAGTTATATTATCTTATTTAATCAATTAACTGCCACCGAGATATACCCAACTGCAGTTTAAATAAATTTAACTTTTTCTTTATAAACATGGCTCCTCACTACGCAAGTGTTAGAGGAAGTAATGTACTACAGACAGGAAGAATATTTATCCACTTTTTGGTTCCCATAAAGTCCCATTTGGGACCGGCAATTATATTTCTTCTGTTGAGAAATCGCTGTTTTAGAGCGCACGAAAATATTGGTGCTTAATTTCGTTGAAACTCTTCGTACATTTCAGATTGGTATTTACCTGTTATATACAGTAATCAGTTAACCTGTGTTTGTCCCCTTGTCCCCGTGTTCGCTTGTTCCCCTGTCACTTCGCGTACAAATTTCCCACTCACTTCGCGACTTGCGGATTTATCTAAAATTCCCACGACTCACTTGGTATTATGAGAGATTTCTGAACTAAATTATACACTTTTTTACATCTCACGAAATATATAAAGTATTAAGTATTTTGATTTGAGCATGTAAGTAAATAGTATAGATCACGGTGTAGGACTAATTGCCAAAAAGTGGCAAGCAGCACACGAAGGGATTCTGTCTGCTGGTCCTACCCGGGAGCGTCACTTTGGAGCGCACAAAAACCCGACTGCTCCCAGAACAGTCCACCAGAGTCGGTGGCAGTTTCCGAGGCAATTACCGTCAATTTAATATCTTTCGTGTGCTATCTCAGTCAACCACAGACACATTTAATATAACACAATTACAGAAAAACCAGTTCCCTGACGTCACGGAAAATCTCCGCCGCACCTGCTGCTGTAAGCTGAAGCACTGAAAGAACACTCGTACGATGTGGAAAGTGTTTTGCCCTTGGGAGAAGTTAAATGCTCTCCCGGCGACAAATGCATAATCACGTGTGTAATATATAAAATTGCTCTTTCATGTAAACTCAACAGTTTGGTGATAATGAAACGGGTTCTTTCAATGAATTAATTAAGATATATCCATACGATGTTCCGGTAAATTAAAATCGGCTTCATTAATGAAATAATTGTCCAATTGAAGCAAGAGTTAATGAAACACAATATAAGGTGTGTTAAGTAAGACGATCGTTGTCGACACTAGATTATTATGACTTTGTTGACGGATAATATTTACATTCATTTTGCGATAATTCCGAAACGCCGGAGGCTTACTGGTCACCAGTTACAAGACTAGGCATATTGGCCGGTCATTAGTTCATATTAACCAGTCATCAGGTCATACCGACGAGTCACTACTTCATACCGATGAGTTACTGTCAGTGTTAAGTCGCGTTTATGATACGGGACAAAATTTGTCAAGTCGATTGCTGATGCAGATTCTTTTTATTACACGAGAACGAATATTTCTTATAATCGATTTTTGACAAACACTTGTTGCTAAGTTTATTAAAATTTGAAATGCAAATATTAACTAGTGGATCTAAAACAGCCCGTACTTTCCGACCGTATTTTCACACAAAATTATGCAAAAAGTACTCAAATTTTCAAAAAATTGTGAATGATCTTATTTCAAAATCTATCTTTAAGGAATAGATGTCATTAAGGAAAAAAATCTCTATCGTCAGTAGTTGCAGGAAGACGCAGAAAACATGTGAACTTTTGCAATTTTCAAAAATCAGGTTTTTTAACGAAAATGATACCTGCACCTTTCTCTTAAACGTCGTTTACACAATATGACAACAAAATTTAATCAAAAACGAGGAAGGCATTTTTCTGAAAATTTGTAAGAACAAACACACACTCCGTTTCAGAGCAAACACACACACCGTTGCATGGCAGCCGGGCAAAGAGTTGAGATTACCAATGCGGGGAAGTCAGGTGTGGATCGCTCGAGTGATGAAAATTTAACCGGCAAAAATATTAGGGGATTCAGTGGTGGCTCTTGAGGCCTTGCAGTTTGGACACCCTTGCACTAAATAATCAATCAATCAAAGCAAATGCCAAGCCAGAACACAATACCGAATCGAAAGGAGGGATTTTTAATCTCCAATGGCGTGATTGAAAATACGTCAATTGTCCTTAGATACTCTGGAACGTCTGTTCATATCTCCTAACACAAAGACAAATAATTGCAACAACGAGACGGTAGTCCGGTTTTTGTATCGATGAGATTCGAACTCGAGGACCTCCGAGCCAGACACGCTGCTGACAGAACGGTCGTCGTCACCGAGTGGAGCACAATATTCGAGGCGTTTGTCTGCGGCGGAGTCGCGGCCTGGCGGCGCGCCTGGCGAGGCGGTCATTCCTTCGCGAGCAACACTGTGCAACATGTGACACGCCGTTGTCAGCGCGCTCGCCCCGCCCCGCCCCTCCCTTCCCCTCCTGCCCACCCTCCCCCGCTGCGCGCTTATTTACGGGCAGTGGCGGCCGCGTGGACGTGCGCGCGGGGGCGGCGTGTCGCCCGCTCTGTCGGGGCCGCTGATTGCCTGATTTATGGGCGGCGCGGACTCCGCTCCCGCGCACAGGGCCACGCGCTGCCCCCGCCCCCGCCCACTCCTCGCCCCCGCCCCCGCCCGCGCAGCCGCTGCTCCGCCCCACGACCTAAAAGGAGCCTCAGAAGGAGAGGTTGGCCAGCGCCCATTCTAGCCACAAACTGCCTGGAAGAATAAGGTTCCAAGCACATCCGATTTCGTTGTCTAATAGCTATGTCAAATTCAAGCGCTAGGTGGAGGACAATTATAGCGGCTGACTACTCTGGTCAGTAATTGTTCGTGGTTTCTTCGATCAACACCAGGCGAATGCCGGCGCAATTCTATAACAAACGGGCCACGCACCACGCGCGATCATTCCTTCCTCATACTCGTCCTATCATCACCCCTACTCCAATTTAGTGGCGCTTCAAGGAGACGAACTGATGGGAGACGTGGACATTTTCATCCAATCGGGAGCTCTGACTCCAATACGTTACGTCGTAACAAAGCTCGCTATTGGATGCAATTGTCCTCCTCTCCGTCCAGCTCGTAACCTTGAAGAGCGACTATGTTTAAATCGGAGTATGCTCTTAAATGCGCTACACTACTGCACATAGCGAGAGAACTGTCGGAGTTTGGAGCTTCTTCTGGCTGGTGCAGTGTTCCATGGTTGGGAGATACCTGGTTATGGGAGAAAGGTGACACACTAGCCGACGTGTAGGTTGGTGCCGGATGTCACCATACAGTAGCGATATATCTTTGGAAACTCCCAAGAAAAAACATGTAGTACACTTCCGGAACTAATGAGAAGGTTACAAAGTTTCTCCGAAGTCAAATTACGAAAAGAAAAAAAAGGTCGTCAAAAAGTGTTATTAGAACAACAACAATACAGTTCCCTTTTATTATTTAAAGCAAAATACTCCAAGCAGTACTAAGAATAACGCATAATAGTGATGATCTCTTATACGATGAATGCTCAGTATCATTAAGAGTGTAAAATCTGTACACTGATTAACGATATTTTGGAATATTTTTATATTTCAGACCCCAGAACTGATTTGCGAATGCCTTAGCGCATTCAATTACATTACTCCGGCATTAGCCTGGTCGGTAAAACCACGTAAAACTACCCAATGGAGAGAGGTCTGCTAGACTTTCCCTCTAGTCTACCTCAATTTGACATACCTAAGTATCTTTCCCCAAAATCCACCACTTGGAACTCGAACTGCCGAACCTGCCACTCAGAGATGTTGCAGCGGTCAACAGAAGCTGTTGTGAGCCATCTCGGCCGGCCCTGTCGCGCTGGCAACGAAAAAGTGGCGGCGTTTCCTGCTGCACGTCCGCAACATTGTAGCCCGCCGCTTTTAGGCCCCGTCCGCCGCCATGACGGACGGCGCGTCGGAAGGGAATGCTGTCCACAGCGCAGACAGCCCGTGTCTGGGACCGGGAATCGAACCCGCTCCACATTCGCAGACGTTTGCCTTGTCGTGCGGCTCTTTGCCTCCGCTCGCCCCCCTCCCGCTCGCCCCCTCTCCACGCCTCTCGCTCCTCGCCTCTCGCTCCTCTCCTCTCGCTCCTCGCCTCTCGCTCCCCGCCTCCCGCACCTCGCCTCTCGCTCCTCGTCTCTCGCTCCTCGCCTTTCGCTCCTCGCCTCTCGCTCCTCGCCTCCCGCTCCTCGCCTCTCGCTCCTCGCCTCTCGCTCCTCGCCTCTCGCTCCTCGCCTCTCGCTCCTCGCCTCTCGTTCCTTCCCTCCCGCTCCTCGCCTCCCGCTCCTCGCCTCCCGCTCCTCGCCTCTCGCCTCTCGCCTCTCGCTCCTTGCCTCTCGCTCCTCGCCTCTCGCTCCTCGCCTCTCGCTCCTCGCCTCTCGTTCCTTCCCTCCCGCTCCTCGCCTCCCGCTCCTCGCCTCCCGCTCCTCGCCTCTCGCCTCTCGCCTCTCGCTCCTTGCCTCTCGCTCCTCGCCTCTCGCTACTCGCCTCTCGCTCCTCGCCTCTCGCTCCTCGCCTCTCGCTCCTCGCCTCTCGCTCCTCGCCTCTCGCTCCTCGCCTCTCGCTCCTCGCCTCTCGCTCCTCGCCTCTCGCTTCTTCCCTCTCGCTCCTTCCCTCTCGCTCCTTCCCTCTCGCTCCTCTCCTCTCGCTCGTCGCCTCTCGCTCCTTCCCTCTCGCTCCTCGCCTCCCACTCCTCGCCTCTCATGGCGGCTGCAGCATCTGTCTTCCTCCTTGCTGTCCTGCGGCCGAGTGCGGGTGGCAAGCCAGAGCATTGCGAGCAGCTTTCAGTTATTGCAAAAAGTATCCTCATCAATATCTACCAACTATGACATGTGCATACCTATACCGGAGAAATCTACCTGAATTACTGACCGATCCTAATATCTAAGGGAAACCATGGAAACACTCTGGTTAGTCTCCCACCCACAAATCCATCCAAAGCTTCAAGGATCACTCCTACCCAAATTCATCCTAAAGAACACTCAGAAATTCTACTCTCGCTACTGGGAATGACCCAGCACTCCTAACTTCATTTCATTCTCCAGGCATCACCCTCAGGTGGGATCACTGGACACAAGCTATTAGCTCTCTATAGACTCCCGACATGACTGTGCATGTCAGCGTAAGAAGAAAGGATAGGACAAGGAAGAGGAAGGAAATATCGCGCTCGAGTCGTGGCCCATTTGTTAGGGTACTGCACTGGCATTCGCCTGGTATTGATGGGAGGAACTACGGAAAACAACATCATAGCAGCCGGCTGTTAGAATTCTTCTCTGAGAGCACTAATTTTTCAAATTCGGTCAATTCGTATTTTTCTCCGGCAATCAGATTCGGATTGCGCAACGATGTCTTTCGCCCATCATAAACCACGACATAACGTTCTCTTTCACTTCATAATCTCCCGCCTTTCCCTGTAGAACTGTAAGTGTACAAATTGTGACAGACAATTATGAATCGAGCCCGCAAGTTTGGCAAAATATATTTTTATTTTAGTTACGATTTTATGACTTTTAACAATAGGAATCATTAATCGTTCTTATGGAGATGTCTTCGAAGATTTTCATTTTGTTTTACCATTATTTTAGCTTCTGGAGGCTATTTTGGATTTTTTTTTTTTTTTGCCATTGTCGTGCCTTTTTCGTCATCAATTAGCTTTTTCTTTCCCAGCCGAGATTTCACACAAGCTGGAAACATACTTAGACAACATGGAGGGATGGGCGTGTTTTGTCTTTCTGTGGAAGCGGTGGCTCTCGAGTCAGGCAGTGTTAAAGATCTTTGTTAATGAAAAAGGAAGCTGATACCAATGAAGATTTTTGCTTATTTCATTCACGCCGGTAGCCTCTGTTGGCCCACGAGGAATCCTATCCTACTTTGTCTGAGGCCTCAGATCCCGTTTGAGGACAAAGCTCTATTTGATTTTCCCTTCTCGTTGCAGAACAAAAAATAAAAATTCTATTTTCATGGATGCCGTTCCAAGATTAAAAAGAGAATCCACAACATTGAAGAGACAGTGCCATGAGTAAAAGAAATCCTTAGTCATCATGCCAGGTTGTTATTTGGAATCGAGATTACAAAGAAAAGATCTTTCCTTATACGTAAGTGCTAATAAATTTATACATAATAATACATTTTTGTAAGCGCTAATATATTTGTAATTTTTAAATTTTACATAATAAATAATATTACATATTAAATAAAATAAAAACGAAGTTAGAATGAAAACGTGAATCATTTTAATGTCTTTACAATGATTTTTTTTAAATGAGTTTTTTATTGTCTATTTTTGCCAGCTACATTTTAGCCGAAATAAATGCTATTTTGTCTATTTTAGTAAAAACAAATCCCATATCCTGCCTATTTTAGGTAAAATAAATACCTGAAGGTTTGGGCGCTAATTATGAAACATGTTTAAAGGTTTTACTGCGACCCACTTTTGTCTGAGATGAGTTCAAATAAAATCATTGTAATTTACATCTTTCAAAATTTTCAAATGACAAATGAAGAACAAAAAGAAAGTAAGTTAAAAATTATCATAAAAATTAACAGAAACCAAGCCTTAGTGATCATTCAATAGAGCTCGTCGAAATGTTTTGGAGGAGGGAGAAATTTAGATCACCTCTAGTTCATGTATACTGTAACACCTCTACATTATCTTTCATATAATGTATTTAGTTTATCCATATTGTAACACTTATACTTCATCTGTTAATATAAATATTGAAAGTACATAGGTGAAGTATTTGTTAAAGCTTATCTCCCATATTGGAAAAAAATCAGTTTTTATTTCTTTCTCAAAATGTTAGAGGTATCATCTTTCTTCTTCTATTACCCCTTGCTAGGTTGGTGACCAATTAAGAAGTTAGCAGACGTAGAAAAACGTCTACAGTGTTCCAAGATGAATATATCGCTAGACAGAATTTAATCATTTCAATGTCCGTTCGTGTGGAAGAGAATCGTTCTTCACGCTCCATACACATAACGAGCAGAAAATCAATTCTTCAAGCACGCCCTGCAACTCGTTTACGAAGTTCAGCGAGGCAAAGAATTCACATTCAACGCGACACTACGCGACATCTCGTTTTAGAACATTGCTTAGATTTTGAAAGGTTGAAAAAATTCACAGGAATCATTCAATGTTTCGATCGTTATATGTTTACTTTTCCAATATATTCTGACTGTCTTTGGGTTTTAATTATATTTTTGTCCAGATTTATTTTAGACAGTCATGTACTGTACACATTGAAAACAAAAAATGAATAAAACTTTATTACAAAAATTGTGATTAATTGTTTACTTGTTTTACTAATTATGTTTCTAGTTCGAAGAATTTGTGTTTAGGACCAGTTTTCATTCTTAATATTATAATACAAAAATCAAAGGGAGTTGACGAAATGGCTTTCAGATTTTTCTTCTAGAAGCCGGAAGAAAACAATTTACAGTGAATAAACAAATGGTTAGTGGAATTTAAAAGATAGTCTAGAAACAAGCTACAGGATTCTATGGAACGTTTCCAATTTAGAACCAAAGCATATTTGAGTAAGCCACGATAATTACGGAGAAACTCTGAATGAATTCAAGTCGCACATCACATATAAATGCTAATGTAGTAACAAGGGTACGAATATCTTCGCATTATTTGTAACTGTTACGTAGTATCATAACATTAGTTGAACTCAAAATATTTAGTTTATGATACGAATGGTAAAAGTGACAATTTATTTTGCGGATATGAAATCTTGCGACACGAGGCCTACAGACCTAGTGTCGCAATCCTGCAAGCTCCTATAAGTTTAAAGAATAGATTTGTTGCAGTTTTTGAGAATATCTTGTGTTTCTTAGTTGTTATTCTTTTAGTGAAAAATGTGAGAAAACTATTTTTAAAAAAAGGTACATATCATTTAAACAGTATCTAATATTCAAGAATATACTTCACAAATGAAAAATATATCTTCAATAATGTAGCTGGTAAAAGAGGTAGAAAAAAGTTGGTCTTGCAATTTTATAAAATCCAGAGATTTCAAAGATAATAAGGTCCGAGCCATTTTTATTAGGTAAATTTTACTCTGTTGAAGTAAAAAAAAAAAATATATTCGAATAAAAATATTGAGCTCCATATTCGAAAAAATTTCGAAAACGCCATTGGAGCTTAGTATGAAGTATCAAGTATGAAGCCTCAAGTATCAAAATATTATTTTCAAACTCGTAGGGTTTTGAGTTTTGTCACACAGATTGGGGAATGTAAAATTTGGTGAAAATTCGGTGCACGTTTTGGACGCCAGAAACTAATTAACTTCATATTGAAGCGGGAAAATTCACTTTCTCGTTATCAGGAACACACCGAACGAGATTTCTTTCTAAAAATCGTCATTTTCCGCTGCCGCTTTACAATGCTTCCTCTAAACTAGGATGCAGTGACAACAGCTATTGCTAGACACCCTCTCAGTCCGTTTAGTGGTAATTATCCACACGTAAGGAAGGGGGTGGTGTGTTTGATTGATTATTGATTTCCGGCGCGTCAACTTCTACAGCCAAGTGGTCCCGCATTATTTTTTTTCGCGAGAGGTGGAGTTGCATCGAGATAGAAATAAAAATGGTATATAGACAACTGCAAGAAGGGTAATGTCTAGCAGCACATATATTTGTGACGATTCCTCTTACTATGAATCTAAAGACATCAACGAGCACAAATCTCTGATGATATGTTACGGACAATCATGGGATTAAGATGAGTCTTGTTAGTCTTGTTAAATAGAATGCAACAGGCTTAATATTTTATACGATGTCGTAAATGAATAAATAGTGTTCGTTGATTTTATATTAGAAATATATAATACAATCTTGTTAGAAATTAGAATAGAAAATAATCATGATTGTTAAGGCTGCGAAATATTGCTTAGATTATTGGGAGAACATTTGCAGAAACTGCGACGAGAAGTTCTGTGCATCGCCTTTCAGTGTTCTCGTCAGACGAGTAGATTCTGAATAGACGACGCGCAATTGACAAGAATAACGCCTTGCTGTAGGAAACATTAAGAATTGATGATATTGTCATGGTTACCTTTGTCTGGACGAAAATAAACTTTCTCCTTACGTTCACTCTTTCTGCTGTTTCTGCCGCATTTCGAAGCGCGGGTGAACGGAGACTACATAATTGCTTGCTGCCAACTTTCAACGCGCCCAGTACGCGTACCTTAGCTTCTCTACACGATTGCTACAAAACTGCTCGCGGCTCCAGATTCTCAAACAATGCGATCTCGTCCTATACGAAAAAAATAGATTCCCAGAAGTTACTACAAAGTGTAAAGCTTCGCCATCGGCAGGCCAGGAGGTGGTGCAATCTAAAGGACACTTTTGGAAGCAGTTACAGGTTTATTTCAAAGAGTGTGATATGAAATGAAATTTTTGCTACTTGTGCGAGAGAATTTGAGGGTTTTGGAGCCAAATTTAGACTGTATTAAAAAGGCGCCAAGTTTCAAATATATCATCTTTGCTTCTTAAATTCCTCAAAGAGTTGCCAAACTGAATGAGCTCTAAACTTGGCGCTAAATTTGAATCAATTTGGCCGCCTATGTGCCAACAATGACTTTTTAAATAATAATTTGTTTTAGCTTTGAGATAACGATTTTAATCAATTAAACATAATTAATGAAATCGTTTATTGCTGTCATCATCAAATAAAAAACAGTATTATAATTTTGTGTTTAGCAAACTACTATATTTGTGATTACATCGTAGTAAAATGATTTACATTATCATCCCTAATAGTAATTACAATACTGTGGGTCAAAATCCAATATTTATCATTCGTTGTAGTTTCATATTTCACATTGTCATATATCGACAGAAACATCTCCAATACAATGCAAAAGGCAATATTACTTTAACTGTATGTGGCCGACATTTTGTTGTCGATTGCTCTGTCAATTTACGCGCTATGGTTCTATTTTCGCATTCTAATAGGTGATCCCCACTTCTAGGATTCGACCCATCCCCACCTTTTAAATTCCTCCGCATTTGAACGTGAGTGGCTTGCGCGTGGCTCTCGAGGTCAGAGAAAGTGCAAAATGCTGTGCAGACCTGCCCTAAGCCATCTCTGCCGGTACCAAGACGGTAGACGTGGTAAAGGGAGCCATCGAAGGGGCGGCGGGTTTAGTGGGCGCGGACGCCTGTCATTCTAGCAGTCTGCGCGGGAGCGCGCCACAAGAACGCGTCCACGTTGCAAACAATCATCGCGATACCAGGCCTCCGTCCGGGCGCGCTCGGAATTGCTCTCGTTTGCATCTGAAACCCGCGGAGCCATCACACACCGCTGCGCATCCGGGCGAAGCTGCTTCCGGCTTCGGTTTCGGCACCCCCTCCCACACCTCACTCCGCAGCCCCCCACACCGGAAGAGGTAGCTCAGGGCGACAACTGATGACACTGCAGTGCCACTGACCGGCAGGTCGTAGGTTTCGAGCCCAATTGATGCCGCGATTTTCGCCACTTGCTTCATACGTAGGTCGTATTCAGTCGCTACCTGGAGGAGAATTCTATCGGCCGGCTGCTCTGGTCGGTTGTTTTCTGTAGCTTCTCCTATCAACACCAGGCGGATGCCTGAGCAGTACGCTACGATACGGGCCACGGACTGATCGCGAAACTTCATTCCTCTTCCTTGTCCTTTCCGCACCCCTTATTTACTAACCCATACGCTTACATTTACTACACTCTCGGGAGACCAGCCCGGAGTTTAGAGCGTCTCCTGTCTGGGCGGTGCTCCCGTGGTGGGAGATTTCTGGCTGCGGAAAGTCCCGCCAACCGACGTGCAGGTCAGCACCGGATCCCCCCATCCAGCGGGGGCAGATCACCGCCATTTCCCGCAATAAAAACATCCACTACTCTTACGGACTAATGATCATAGCTTTGGGAACATAATTGGTTCCTGAAACGTGGTGCAATAATGAAATTAAATTATGAACATTTATCACTTTATTACGAAATTGACTGTCTAAAATATATAGAGGATCATATACTACACTTAATGATCTTAGCTGTTGATCACTAATAAATTAACCAATCAGCCCCCCCTCCCCCGCCGTGCTCCATCCCGTCGCCTGCACCCGCCGCACCCAGCGTCATCCTCACCCCACCTCTGTCCTCGCCGCCGTGCCGTCCTCGCTCCACAGCCTCCGCCCTCCCCCGTCCTCCACGCTGCACCTGCCCGCCGACCCGCACGTGTCCGCCGCGCATCAGCCTTCGACCGCTGATTAATTCTCCGTTCGGCCGCCTGTGTCAGTCGAGCAGTTGTTAAATAACTGTGACAGGAAATATGGATATGTTGCTGTCAACAGATATGTACTAGTAAGATGTAAAACTTTGGTATTAATTGACTCGATGATAAATCACTTTTGGAGACTGTTGTTTTTATTTCAAGAAAAAAAACAACATCGATGTTATGTAACACTTCACATTATGTGTTCGCTGGTCATACACCAGTTGCGAAGCAAAAATCATGCATCAAAAATCATGTAACAACGCATGTATCACATATTTATCTCTAGTAAGTGGGTCCAAACTTAATAATTTGATTATTATTTAATAGGTTTAAGTGAATTTGTTAAATTATTATTACTATTGTTATTATTTGCATAGGTAAGTGAATCGTCTTCTGAACGTCTACGGTGCTACAAGAAAGGACATATTGTTGGCTCGTTTTTCACTAATTGCCTGTAACTAACTAATCACAGCATAAAGGAATCTATTGACTGCAAATAAATATATTTCTACAGTCTACGACCTGATGTAAGTAAGAGGAGAGCAGTGACCAAGGGATGTGAGAAGGGATGATCATGCGTGGTCCATGGGCCATTTGCTAGGGTACTGGTGGAGAACCACATCATACGCCAGGTGTTGATCACAGAAAACTAGCGACGAGGCTCGTTGCCCGCTTGAATTCTGCTCCAAACAGCAGGTGGATTCGACGCAGCAATGCAGCTAGTGTCGAAAATCCACCATCGTCGGCCTTCAAACTTAGAACTCTCGGCGAGAGACGCTGCAGCCAGTGGCAACAGTTGCCAGTGAGCCATCTCACCCGATCGGGTTTGGTGAGGAGGCAGGTGATGGGCTGTGAGGGGATTGACTGAAGTTTCGACAACAACGCTAAGTGGGGTGGGAGTGGGGGTCTGGAGTGTTGAGTGGATAGGGAAACGCGGGAGGGGGTGGGGCGTTGAGGATAGAGGTTGCGTAGGATGTGCAAGAGGAGGAAGATCGAGCGTTCCATGCCGCCGAAGCTTCGTTATCTAGGAGATTCTAGGGTTGGCGTTCCGACGGTGTCGCACTTTTTGATGCTAGCTAGAGAACCTCTTTCTGGAGGAGAATTCTCTGGAGGAGTCCAGTACTCTGGTCCGTAGCTTTCTGAGAATTCTCCGAACAACAGCAGGCGAATGGTGATCCAGCACCTTAAAAAACGGGCCACAGGCCGCTCGCGATCTTCCCTTCCTCAAAGTTAACCTCGCTCCTTCTGCTCCTTTACGCACAAACTTACACGTTTGTTCAATACAGTCCCACACATGCCAGTAGAGCAATCGGGAGCATAGAGCTTATCCTGGTTGTCGTTGTGCCCTGGTAGGAGAGATAACTGGGGGCCGGCCGACGTGAGGTTGGCGCCGTATCGGAAGTTGGAGAAACCCTGCCTGACTGTAGCATGTGCTACTCTCGCGAGACCACTGACCAAAGAAGTTGCCGCGCCCGGGGAAGGCTGCGGGGCGGGGGAGTGGGAGGGGGCGACGGAGATGGCGGGGGCGGAGGCGGCGGGTCGCGGTCCACCGCCCGCTTCCGGTCGTTTTTGTGTCCCGTTGCGCGTGTGTCCAGTGTTTTGTCGAGTTTAATCCCCAGCTTCCCCGGCCGCAACGAGAGCGCGATAGGCATCTCGGCCCGCCGCCGCCGCTGCGTGCAGCCGGGAAATAATGAAAGGGGCAGAGCGCGACTGCCGACGCGGCGGGGGCGGCAGGTGGAGGACGAGGCGGCTGCGCACACCACACACACACACACACACACACACACACACACGCGCGCGCGCGCACACACACATACACACACAAGCGCGCGCACGTATACGCACGCACTCATTCTCTCTCTGTCTGTCTGTCTGTCTGTATGTCTGTCTCACTTTCACACACACATACACACCTTCACACACACACTCTCTCTCTCGCACACTATTGCACTCTCTCTCACACACACACAAACACAGACACAGACACACACACACACACAGACATGCATAAAGACAGGTATGTGCACGCGCACACACACACACACACACACACACACACAGCAGCAATGCAGAGGCGTATGCACCACAGTAGTTTCATTTCCAAGCAGTGGGGCTTGAATCCTGACAGCGGCATGGGTGAGGTGTGGTGAGACTCTTCCAACCACCGAGTATCTCCCCTTTTAGACAATCTGTCATCTGTTCCTGGCGGGTCTGAGAAACGTAGGGTCATGGGACGTAGGGTCATGGGACGTTTGGCTCATGTAACGCCTTACTTCGGGATGTGAGTTCGAACCCCGCATTAGGTGTTTGTGTCACGTGGCAAATTGTGACACACCCATCATGTTTCCTTCAAATCCCACTTCATATCCCTACCATACCATATCAAAGCGGCTATTCTTCGCCGGATGGGTCTATGGGGTACTTGTAACCACTGACAGACTCACGGTTAGGAGACTACGGGCCACCTTTCTCAGAGGAAGGGGTTCATCCCGAAATGAAGTGGCGTGAAGAGGAGAATGGAAAGAGACTTAGGTTGTGATGGGGCGGATGGTGTAAGGGTGGAATGATTGAAAGATGAAGGAATCCAAAATATGTACTAAATATACGACACAAAAACCAAAAGCGCTCGTATACGAAGAGTTGTAACCTCCTGTAACCGTAAGTAGTTGGTTCCTGCAGTTACTAATTGTAAAAAGGGTAAAAATTATATGTAACACGAGAGGAAAAACGAGCGCACGTGTAAAGGCGGAGGTGAAAGAAGAAGGAAGTTTACCAAATGTGACGACGGAAATGTGGAATCAAATGTGAATATAGGAAATGAATTTGCATGAAAAGATGTTTTATTTCAAATAAGTGCTATGAAAGATGAGGCAGATACTTGGAAAAAAGAAATAAATTTCAAAATTGGGATTGAGAAGCAAGTGAGTCGGCGGCAACTGAATAAAAACAAAGAACTGCTTATTAATGGAATGCGGGCGGTTCAATCATAGCGCTAGATGGCAGCGAACGAGAGAAATTGCAACATTCTTGTTGGGGCTTGCATGTGTTAGAAAAGCGTTGAAATAACAGGTGATTTTTGATTTGAACGGGATAATTGTAGAGGAAGAAGAGAAGAAGAAGAGAATAAGAAGAAGAGAATAAGAAGAAGAGAATAAGAAGAAGAAGAAGAAGAAGAAGACGACGATGACGAAGAAGAAGGGAGAAAAAGGTGACATCAGAGATTGGGTCAATCGGTGTGGTTTCGTGAGCAGGACTTGCGGACTGCACCGACAGTGGCGCTCGCACAGAATTTTATGAATTAACAAAAACCATTGAATTCTTCACATGAATACATTGATAACTACTAATCAGCAAATAAAAATAAACACAACAAATAAAAAATGCTTTATAAAAAAATTCGAAGTTACTTGAATACTGTCCCTTAAGCCTCTTGACATTGGAAAATCTTTAGTGTGTGTGTTCTTCTTCTACAATCTTTGGATATGTAAGCAACAGTTAAGATAACAAACACCAGTAGTGTCTACTTCAAAAAATAAATTTGAAATTTAAGTATTAGATGCTTTCCACTTCCTCAAATGTCCTTAACGTGAAGTTTATTTCTTCTGTTGGTGAGGAGTACAAGGACTGAAGTTTAAATATCGTTCGTGTCCTGCAACAGTTGCACGACTAAAAAATCAGGTCTTGAGATAAATGATTTTGAAGTTTTCACCTTGTATTGATATGCATCATACTCGCATTCACACTTCTGCCATTTATTGGTGGAATACTTTACTGTAAGTCATGCTGCTGTTTCTGCTGGTACAATCTGTATGTCTTGAGTACGCATTAACTCAAAATTCGCCTTTTTCGAGTTGAGCCGCTATTGCAGCGCACAAGCAATGTGAAGGTGTAGGGAGTTAACGTGGCGAGAGCAGGGGCTTTCAGGTGGGTTGAGAAAAGCCGAGGGGGCCGAGGGGTGCCGAGGGGTGCCGAGGGGTGCCGAGGGGGCCGAGGGGGCCGAGGGGGCCGAGGGGGCCGACGGGGCCGACGGGGCCGACGGGGCCGACGGGGCCGACGGGGCCGACGGGGCTTAAAGGGGCCGAGAGAGGCCGAGAGGGGGCTGAGAGAGGCCGAGAGGGGCCGAGGAGGGGCTGAGAGGGGCCGAGAGGGGCCGAAGGGGCCGAGAGGGCCGAGGGGTCCGAAGGAACCGAGAGGGCCGAGGGGCCGAGGGAGCCTTGGGGGCCGAGGGGGCCGAGGGGGCCGAGAGGGCCCAAGGGGGGCCGAGGGCTCGCTTGAGCCTACAGCTTCGCGACGGTGTCACTCCGCGCAGGTGCCGGCGCCGACGACAGGGGGCGGTGGGGGCGTGGGCGGAGCTGTAATTTGCGCTGGGAGCGCGTTTGTCGCTGCTGTGTGCGGCAGATTGCACCCGTAACGACTTTGTAAAGTTCGCTTTGTCCCGATGGCAGCGGACGCTATCGCGGCGACCAGATCGCCTCCGCGCGCGGCGAGTCGGGCGCACGCCATGCCACGCCACCCCGCCCCGCCTCCGCCCCCGCCCCCGCCGCCCGCGCCCCGCCGTCGCTTGTTCTTCAAAATTGCTCCAAGTTTTGTACCGCGAGCGCCGAGCAGAGATAAGCATCGCGAACGGCGCGGCGCGGCGCGGGGCGCTGCCTCCCCCACGGTCTGCCTGGCGACAGCCAGCCAAGACGTGCGCTGAGTGCAGTTTGGGAGTTAGCAGCGGTCACCAGCTGAGCTGTCTCAGTAGGGGAATTATCGTTGTCTCTGCAATGTTCATGACCGGGAGAAGAATTCAAGTGGCCGCTACTTTGGCCGGTAGTTTGGCGTTGTTTCTCCCATCAACACCAGGCGAGACCATTACTCTCACAAATGGGCCACGGACCGAGTGCGATCTTTCCTTCCTCGTCCTTGTACTGCTTGCTACCATTATTTACACTTACTTACATGCACTAAACTGCTGCACATATCGAGGGTACCAGTTGGGAACTTATAGTCCGATTTAAACGCAGTGGCACTTGGAGATCACGAGCTGGACGAAGAAGGGGGCTCTGTCAACCAATTGGGAGCTTCGTTACGATTATTTTTTTTGTATTGAAGCTCCCGATTGGATGACAATGTCCCGATCAGGTTCCAGCTTGTGGCGTTCAAGTGGAACTACTTTTAAATCTGTGTATACACGAGTGGTTAGACCCGGCTGGGGCGGTGTTCCACTGAAGGGAGATGCTTGGCAGTGTCCCGCAGGAAAATCCTGCTAGCCCACATGTAGGTTTCCTGCAGATCTCGCCATCCAGAAGGGAGAAATCACTGCCACCGCCGGAGGACAAAAACGCACTACACTTACGGGACTAATGACCTTATTAACGACACGTCCGGAAACACGAAACAATCAATGTGGCTGGGCAGATGGAGGGGTCCAGTCTGAACAGTAACGAACTGTCCTGCCTAGTTGAATGCCTCGAATTCAGTGGCTGTCACTAGGCGAATTCTAGTGCGCTGCTATGATTAGCAGTTTTCCATGACTTCTCCAATAACGAATGCCTGAGTCGTAACCTAAAAAGCGGGCCACGGACCACGCGCGACCTTACCTTCTTCGTCCTTGACCTATCCTCTCCCTTTATACATATTCTTACACTTACATTCACTACACTATACAAACGGGACTAACGAACATAGTTGTAGCGAACATTGTGACCGTAAATACAGAATAACCAATCAGTTAATAATATGTGTAATTTCTATGTTACGACGTTGCAGTGCAATATTCCAGTTCTTTGTGCGATGCCCTGGCATTATCTCGAAACACGTTTTCGCTGTGTGCATTAGCAGACATGTTAGACGTGAAGAACGATACGTTTCTTCTTGCAGTGCACAGTGTAGCATTAACTCGATGTACTTCCGAGTCGTGTGCGCCTCTTCGTGTTGGGCGGGACGCGGCGGGGCGCGGCGGGGCGCGACGGGGCGCGGCGGGGCGCGGCGGGGCGCGGCGGGGCGGAAGCGGTGGACCGGAGGCGGCGCCGTCTTGCACCGGAAGTGCTGGGCATCACGCCCACGCCCCCCTCCCCGGATGTAGTAACGCACGGCCAGGGGCACGGCAGCTGCGACACGCGCGGTGCCCTACACGCCACGCCACGCCACGCCACGCCTCGCCACGCCACGCGCGGGACTAGCAGCACGCCATGCACGCGCCGCGGAAGAGACGCACTGCTCACTACGCGAGCTTCCGCTACGCGAACTTACGATATTAGAACACTCTTCATGCTCCGGCCTAGGTGGCTCGGGGCAGCAACTGATGTCTCTGCTGTGCCTCTGACTAGGAGGTCCTAGAGTTCGTGACCGGACGGAGGTAGGATTCTCGACGCTTGCTGTTGCATAGCTAGGTCGAATTCAGCCGCTGTCGGGGGAGAATTCGAGCGGCCGGTTGCTCTGATCCGTGGTTTCTCTGATCAACATCAGGCGAATGCCGGAGCAGTACCCTAACAAACGGACCACGGACCGCGCGCGATCTTTCCTACCTCTTCCTTGTTCTATCCTCACCCCCTTGCACACACACTAACATGCACGACACTACCACACATGCCGGGAGACCTGACGGGAAAATTGAATGGAACAAAATATATTGTAAATGCACTCTCTGGTAGGAGTGTATACTATCACGAACTAGTCAAATTAAATGGTTGATTACAGATAAATTAGTGAAGTGCTTGCACAAAGGAACACCGGAAATAGATGCCGTGAGACACCTGATGCATTGGACCGAGCTATTTACTCCCCGGCAAAATAGGAATTATTACTACTCGAAGTAGAATATCAAGAATAATGCTGTTAAAACAATAACGATATTAAGAAGCAGTGCCAAGAAATTAACTAACGACTTCCTTAACTGACCGGTACTATCTTTCGCGCATGGGGATGAAAAATCCAAAAAATGGTCATTACAATATTCAGACCTTTGCTGCCCTCGTGTGGAGCTATTTCTTTAATCACCATATCCGAATAATTCTGAAGCTGAGTCCCCGGCGCGCCACCACAGTCGGGGCCACGGCGCATGCGCAGATCGAGGTACCCTTTACTCCAGGGAGCACTTGCCCAGGCGGAGACAAATTAAGCGCATCTGGGGGCTTTCACAGAAAGTAGTAGTTGGCGCCGCCTCATTACGAATACGACCACCCCGCCGCCCCCGCCGCCCCCGCCGCCCCCGCCGTTTTCCCGCTCCCGCCGCGCAGCCTCCCCCGCCGCCTCTGCCGCCCGCTCCGCCCCGCCCCGCTCCGCCCCGCCCCGCCCCGCCCCCGCCGCCCCCGCCGCCCCCGCCGCCCCCGCCGCCCCCGCCAGGCGAAAGAGCTCCTCGATGCCGACTGCCATTAAAAGCGCCCGAGGGTCGGAGGGCGGAACCAGCAAGGTGAGAAGGGTGCTTAGCGATATTTGTAAGAGCTCCGTTTGATGAATAAACGTTTCTGTTAACAAATATGAAATGTGTTCTCTTCAATTCGTAATTTAAAAGAATTGAGAACTCCAAAATGCAAACAAATGTGATAGAGTTTACTTATTGGCCAAAGAATATAAATTGCATTTTTAAAATTTGTTTATAATAGTTTCGTGTTATGATAATTTTAATTTCTATTATTATTGTGTTCCATAAGTTATGTTCACTATAAAGATCTTAGGTGACGTGAGATCTTAGGATACTAACCATACTCCAATCGCCTTCCTATTTAGCAGATTTAGTGACAGTGTCTACAATACTTTGTCCTAAATATGGTCTGTTCCCAATAACGCAGTCTTATACTTCCTAGTTTTTGGAATAACGTGGGCGTTTGGACAAGTTCTTGTTCAGATTTTCCGGAATAGATCTCACATTTCCAGTTACAATATGACAGACTATGGTTTACGTCCCACATTTTTGTGATTTGGATTTGCAAATTCTTCTAATTATGACATTAACATGTAACTTCTTTTGGTATAACGTTTGTACGATGATCGATTGTACAGCGATATCATCTAGAAGATACATTTTTTTCTCCAAGTACCGAATAACAATGATTAGTTTGTTTGTTGCCATTCTACGATCAGTTTAGACTTGGTTCGTCAGTCCGTTAGTTATTGGCGGTACAAAAACCAACACACGTCAGTATTCGTACCACTTGCACCATACGTTTGAAAATTATTAGTATTTTTAATTATTGTTTTATTATTAATTATAACTAATAATTATATGCTGTTCGAGTGGCTCACCTTTCCATCTTTATGTGACGCGGCTTACACACATCTTCACAATTCTGGAGAATAGTAAGTGTCCTTGAGCTTGTTGCGGTAGTGTCCCGCTGGCGGAAGTACGAGGAAGATCGCCATCTTCTGCGAAATATAATACGAATCGTGCGCACTGCTCTCACGGAACCAATGTCCACAGCCACTGAAGCGCTCAGAAACAGGAAGTTAACATTAAGCAAATCTAGTTAGTCAGATAACGCCGAAATTACTCTATATTGGTCTTTCAGTATGAAAATGCCTCATCATTTGCCGTAGAGTTTGGTTGCACACTGTGTACATACGCACAAGTATTTTGGGGGCGTGGCTCCCCGTGCGCAGTGGGATGAGTTGGTGCGGGGGAGCACGCTGCAGGGCTTCTAATTTACAGCAGCGCCGGGAAGCTGGCCGGCGCGCGGGGCCTTGCGGTCTGTGTCGCCCGCGACGCGCAGAGCGAGACGGGGGGGGGAGTCGAATTAGTGGCGGAATTATCGAGCCATAAAAAGGAGCGCCAGTAAGGCCCCGCCGCCCTCCGCTCTAAGCGTTCAGCCTCCGCGTCCCCGCTCTTTTTGCCCGCGCTAGCCTCGGCGCCCACGTTCATTGATTCATTGTTTCATGTTTCCGGACACGTGAACTGCTACGGGCATTTATCCCGTAAGTGTAGTTCATTCTTCATTCACTGGAGGTGGAGGTGATCTTCCCCGCCTCCCGCAGGATGGTGCAATCCGCCGCCGAACGACAGTTGGCTCGCGGGGTTTTCCCCAACCAGGTGTTTCAAACAAGCGGGGCACCGCCCCAGCTGGGACAAGCTCTAAGCTACCGACTGGTCTCCCGGCTTCTGTGGAAGTGTAGTGCATGTTAGTGTGTGTATAAGTAAGGGATGAGGATAGGATAAGGAAGAGGAAGGAAAGATCGCGCGCGGTCCTTGGCGTTGAATGGAGAAACCACGGAAAACTACCGATCAGAGCAGCCGGACACTAATTACAATTCTCCTCCAGAAAAGTAGGGAGGAAGAGAGAAAAAATCACTTTAAAAAATTATTGATATTAAGAATGAGATTACGAAGTTCAGTTTATGTCAACTTTGCATCAGCTATTTTCTGGCTTACAATCTAATTTAATCTATTTTACTACTAACACTAAGCTACAACTCACGAGAGAACTCACAGAGCACATCAATTGATTCATTCTATTTTGCTGAATATGCCAAGAATGCATGTAACGGATATCTGTTTTTTAATCAAGTTTGACGTTCTGCATATTCACCCATTTTGAGATTTCTCCTTAAGTTCAGTAATTGCAGGTTCGAGTAAAAGTTATTAGAAGGCAATATGGTGAGAAAAAGTGATGTTTAATACGGTGTGAAGTT
Organism: Gryllus longicercus; assembly: GCA_038098605.1. NCBI lineage: Eukaryota > Metazoa > Arthropoda > Insecta > Orthoptera > Gryllidae > Gryllus > Gryllus longicercus. The sequence goes on along the minus strand of JAZDUA010000024.1, from coordinate 5,412,894 downwards.
GCATGTTGGAGATGAACCAAGGAGCTTGGGTGATGGATCTTAAGAATTTGTTTTGGATAACTTGCAATTTTTTAATGTTATATTTGGCAGCATTTGTCCACATTGAGTGGGTGATAAGGAGGAGGAGTCTGAGGATTGATTTATATAAGATTGTGGTATTGTTTAAAGACAGTTTAGTAGTTTTATTCATGAGAGGTTTCAGTTGAAGAATTTTAATTTTGGCTTGCTGAACTTTGTTGTCTATATGAGTTTTCCTGTTGAGGGTGGTGTCCAGATAGAGTCCTAAGTATTTAACTGCCTTATTATTGGGAGTCCATGGAATTATATTATTATTAATTTTAATTGGATGGGATGAGAGTAAGGTTTGTATGTGAATATTTTAGATGCTGATTTGGTGGGATTGATTTTTATCTTCCATTTTGAGGACCAGATTTCTAATGTTTTAAGACGAAAAAATTACTACTCCCTCGCCTGTACGACGGAAAGCTGATTGATTCCAATGAAATAACACTTCGGTTGCACTCATTACACTTACGGTACTCGAAAACTGAAAGAAACATTCATGACTCCCAAATATGATTTAATTGGAATTTTATTTAATTTATGTGTAACTTTTGTTTGTGCTAGAAGAGTAAAATAAATTACATATAATTGTAATACAGTCAGGCTCAGGGCTCAGGGAGATTGGTAGAAGAAACAATTTTATCGTAAGAGCTATGACTTTTTTGGGACCATTAAACACATCTTATGATCTCCAGCGTTCCCGAGTTATTATCGTATGAATAATGCCCAATTGGTTGGCTAAGAGCTATGTAAAAATTTCATTTTGGTAAATAAGAGTTTTGCCTAAAAACAGGGGACACATTCCGGCCCTTTCTAAGTCTCTTTGTTACCGAAACGATCATTCTCCTTACTCATTTTTCTCCTTCTCCCTAATTCATCGTTGCCCCTCCGTTGTTACACATTGCTCCTCTTCCCTCTTATTTGCCGAAAAACCCTAATCCTCACTTTTGTTCCGATCTTGCTTCTGCCTTCTCCCCCTTGCTCGTTTTAAACTCATCACTCGCTCGTTTTAAACTCGCAATTTCTGCTACGAAAATATGTCGCTTTAGAAATCGATTGTCATATTGCTGCACAATTCACTTGCTTTCATATTTAATTTCGTAATGTAGGACTTTTACGAATTTAGCGCACCTTTTCGTTATTATCTTCACACTGCTGTTTCACGAATATTGTATCCCAATGCATTAGTGGAGGCAAGGGAGGACGACAGATAAACCAGCATCTTTTTTGCATTATGTGTGATAGAAAACATAAGAGGAGTTTCTGATACTTGATAAGAGAGACGTGTAAAGAGTGTGTACATTGAGTCATATCTTGAGAATTCCGAAAATTTTGAGTTTCAGTGGAATTGCAATTTATTTCTACAACTAAGCACGGTTCGAACAGACAAGAAATAAAGATTCAAACCGACGCATATCATGACTACACCGTAGCCTGGGACATGCAATACTTTAGTGATCTTGGCTGAATCGACAACTGGCATTGAGGAATGCCTGAAATGCTTATGTTTTATTTAGGATGTCTCCGACTATTGAAGAAATAAAACTCGAAAATTAGAGCAAAACGTCCAAATGTAAGTTGACTAGAAATGTTGTTACGTATATGTAACACTAGACATTAAGTATGTGCAATGTGCACTGTGAAGAGCAACATTGTGGACGAAGTCTTTTCACAGTTGTCTTCATGCATTAACTCCCAGTATCTTCTTCTTTATTGCGGAAAACTATCACATCAAAACACGTTTTCTCTTGTTCAATTCATTAAGCATTTCAACATATTCTAATGTAACTCATCCAATGCACCATTCTTCATCTCGACATCTCATATACAAGAAGATTCTTTCATGAAAAGAACTGTACGAAAGAAGATAAAAAGGGTATCGGTCTTCTTTGTTTGATAACTTCCGTGACATAATGGAAGTGGGAAGAGCGCGGGAGGTTCAAATTTCAATTGGCCTGAGTCGCTGGCGCCGAGTTACACACTTTGAAAAGATATGAGTGGAGCTCCTGCGGACGTTAATTCCATTGCTCTTCACTTGATTATCCTAATCGAGTTAGTCCTCCTAACCGCTGGTAACGAGCAGGCATCTGGCCAGTCTCGCTGGAAGCGGCAAAAAAGGCCCCGAGGCGGGCGCGGCACGACGCCGCGGAGCGAGGCGGAGGAAGGGGGAGACGACAGGCGGGCGGCGTGGGCAGCGAGGGCGGCGAGGGCGGTGCCCACACGAACGGATAGGAGAGGATAAGACATAGGACGGACGTGGGAGAAATCGCAGAAAATAAAGGATATGAGCGTGCGAGGAAAAGTTGGGAATAATTTCAGCAGGATGAAGGGCGTAGTCGTCTCAAATTCAATGAAATTCATTGAAATGTCGCGTTGATCTCGAGATATGCTGACATTTTTAAATTTACTTATTTATATTGAATATTTGCATCCTTTCTATGAACAGTAAAGAGAATGATAAAAAGAGGAAGAGTTTACAGAAACTGGGGAAAGCGGAAGAACAAGGGGTAGAGGAAGGTTGGAGAGTGGAGAAGTGAGGAAATGGAAGGGTAAATTTATTCATCATGAACGCTTGAGTGCCTTGCAGCCCCTACTGGTCTGCAGGCTTGCGTCTTTTTCATCGTCTGCAGCCGCCTTATTGTCCCGGGAGCTCCCGAAGACTGCGAACTTCCGAAAACGTAAAATAATCGAAGGCCAGTCGAGTAAAAGTTCGAGAATACGGAGGTCAGCATAGCGAGACGTGGGAAGATTGTTTATGCCGTGGAAAGTAGAATGATGTGTGAAGGAATGAAACCTTTTTTTTAAAGAAAACAAAATATGTTCTTTCAACTTCTGAGGAAAAACGAACAGATATTATTTATGATTATCTCATTTCAGCTTTCGAGTAAACTCTTCCTCTTTTTACCATTCACTTTACTGTTCATAGAAAGGATGCAAATATTCAATATAAATTACTTAATTTAAAAATGTTAACATATCTCGAGATCAATGCGACATTTCAATGAATTTCATTGAATTTGAGACGACTACGCCCTTCATCCTGCTGAAATTATTCGAAAACAAAATTAAATTCCTGTGTTTTGCGGTTGTATTTATTTAATTAATCTGCATTTGGGAATTTTCCTTGACGTTTTCATGTATAGATTTTCTCTTTTCCTTTGTTTTCATTAGAGAACCTGGAATGAATGTTTCGAGATATTGAGAAATAAAAAGTGAATCATTCTGGAGGTAAAAACCATCCAGCGTTATCCTCTTAATATTGGCAATATATAAATTCTTTACCGTTTTGGCCTCAAAAGCATAAATTCCGTTATAATGAGTTCTTGATTTATTTTTTAAAAATTTTTGTTGCCACCTGATCGGGCATCTGGCAGCTTTATGAATATTTATCAGGACTTGAAGCACTGTAGTAGGCCCACGAGGTCATTAGTTAGTTATCTATCAACAGTGAGTGCACTGCAACTCTGACGGCCGGCTGGCGTACTACGTTTCTGACAATCTAAAATCAGGAGCCGTCCAAGGTACACAGATTCCCAACTCGGTTAATTCACACATTTATGTTATGTTTTGTTATATTTTAGTGCAATAAAGTATGAAAGGAACGCTGATGTGGGCAGACAAATATGAAAATACGTGATCTATGAGAAGATTATGAACTGCGGTAAGTTCAAAAGGTTTATGGCGTCAGGGCAGAGATATAAAGAGTGTTTCGAGTCACAATTGCGAATTCTACTTTTATCGAATTAACAATCGCACAATAACACATTACATTGCTCTGGCTTTGGGTAACTTCACTTTTAAATATTGTACATGAATTTGTTCACGGATGAAATCTATTCTGACGATACTATTTTTACATTAGAGGACCCAATACGAAGTCTTTTATCAATCTACTTGTTAAATTTCTCATAACTATTTACCATCATAGCTCCGCTTTTCACAGCATTGTTCAATTTTCCTGACCTTTTCACAGCATAACTCATGGCAGCGAGTGAAATATTTCGAACTAAAAGTGTAGTATTAGATGTATCATCTCCTCGGAACTTTAACCACCCAGAACAAAAGAGCCGTGAACGCAACAATGAAGAAATTCTTTTCGTGATTCCTGCGTCGCGTCATATCCTTCCGAGAAGAGTCTGTGACTCACTGCGGAGGTTTCAACTCTACAAGCCCCACCTTTCCGGAAGATGAGAGGTTACTAACTCGTTGTTACGGAATTCTTAATTTTACATATTTGTGGCACTGTTCGTAACGAAATATAAAGAAATGCTTGTAGATATTCTGCATAAGGAAATGAAAATAATGTACTACTAGATACACCTACACTGACATAATACATCAACAAACAAATATACAAAATATAAATTAGTATATACTTCAATTCAAGAAATTTAAAAAAAATCAAACAAAAGTTGCCAATTACAAAAATTACAGTTAGAGAATTAGCAAATATAACGAACAAAAAAATATGACCCTAATGAAGTTTTAAAATGTTCTTCTTATGTAGGGATTTAAAAAGTTCAAAGTTAAACATTTAACAGTCGTAATCATTATCGTGAATTCTATTACGAAATGGATTCCGAAGGTACCGATTTACCCGAATTTGTATACCCGTTGATTGTTGATTAGGACTCTTATGTGCTGATAAATTCATACTCGGAATAATTTCGAAGTATAATTTGTACTTTAGTCGTATAAAATGCACATTAGGCAACACAATGTGTCTAGGATTGTTAAAGCACGTTACGGTCACGATGGATATGTAATAAACAGGCATCAGAATCCTCGTGGTTATCCCTCGAGTGCTCTGTTTCACCGGTCTCTAAAAGTCTCTACCGGTTTTTTATTGTTAATTCAACTACATAAGTTATCTTGCAACTTCGATCTACGAGATATGCCACATTCAAGTGTCTGTAATTTTTCATACGCGTAGTAAATGTTCCAAGATCGCCTTAGAGACGTATATTAAGTTTCTAAGGCTATGAGAGACATGTCATGTTGTTTTGAAATTTCTATTTGCACGATATCATCTAACGAACAATGTTACAATTAATATATCTCAGTTGATGCTTTGCTACGCAATTCCGAGGTGTGTGTGTGTGTGGGGGGGGGAAGAGGCATCACTTTTCTGCCTTTGCGATTTACATTATACAATAACTTTGTCTGTGTAAAGCACAATATCTCATGTTTTTGCGTCAAAACACTTCTCGCAAACTCACAAGACGCAACATATTCTGAATATCACATTGCTTTAACCAACTCCGTGAGGCTAATACCAACATTTTGGGTAATGACCGAAATTATTTGTTAATATTCATTAAGAAAGGTATCTCCCATCAACGGGGGCACCGCCTCAACCCGGTCAAACACTAAGCTCTCGACATGTGTGATAGTCTAGTGGTTTGTAAGTGTAATTGTGTGTAAGTAATGGGTGAGAACGTAAAAAGGAAAAGGAAGAAATATTCGCGGGCGGTCCGTGGCCCGTTAGGGTAATGCTCCGGCATTCGCCTGGTGTTGACTGGAAGGAACCAAGAAGACAACCGATTAGAGCAGCTGGTCTCTAGAATTCTTCTCCAGACAGCGGCTGACAAGCTAGGGGCGAAAATCCTTCCAGCGCCGGCATCCGAACCCTAGGACTTCTCTATAACAAGCATTTTATAACTGTTTTCTCTAATAAAAGTCTCACGGTACGATTCGTACTGGACTCCCGATAAGAGTGGTAGTGTTGTGCATGTGAGTGTAAGTGTAAGTAAGTGGTGAGCATTGAACAAGGAAGGGGAAGGAAAGATCGTACGCGGTCAGCAACCCGTTTTTAGGGTACTGCTCCAGCATTCGCCGGTGTTGATCGGAGAAACCTCGGAAAACTACCGTTCAGAGCAGCCGGTCGCTAGTATTCTCCTCCATACAGTGACTGAATTCGACCTAGCTAGTGTCTAAATCCTGCCACCGTCGAGAGTGTAAGCCTAGGACCTCCCAGCCAGAGGCACAGCAGTGACAGTTGATGCCCCGAGCCACTTCTCCCGGTGCGCGCTGCGCTTGGCCCGCGGCGAGGGCGGGGACGCAACGGAGGCTCCGCGCGCGCGTGGTTCGATCATCGGATGCGGCGGGGGCGGCGGCGCCACCCGCTTTCCGCGTTTATGGGCCGTGAAGTTGCGGTCAAGGCGGTCCCGCTCGCTCCTCTCCGCCCCAGGCAGTTCGTTCCGCCCCCGCCCTCCACTCCCCGCTCCCCCGCTCCCCCGCTCACCCTCCCCGCTCCCTCGCTCGCCACAACCCACGCGATATTTGCAACCCCGGCGTTTAAACGCCCATCGGTGCCACGTCTGCTCGGCAATGCCTTATCTCTCTGCTTCGCTCAGGCCATTGGACGATTATTTTGGCAGATTCTAAAACTGTTGACCAGCGCCGAAGACGGCATAGCTCTGCAGAATTTGTTCTTTCTCCGTCCATAATGGTTGGATCGCTCGATGACGCGTCGAAAGTATCAACTCAGGCAGTTGGATGTTAAGGGTAGTTTCCATGAGGTATTATGATATTCCAAGATTTGAAACCCATCCTGTCGAAAATCTAGTGGGAATATTAGATTGAATATTTATTAGAAAAATTGAGAGCGAAGGCACGCACAACGAAGATAAATGGACAGAAACACAATCGCGGAATATTAAAAAAAAAGAAGCCCGCGCTAATCACTTTCAAGCAAATTAGCAATATGTCGAGTCTTAGGCAAAGAATAAACCGTGCCCATACTTCTAGTATTTAGCGAAAAATGAGCTGAAGGAATAATTGGCAGGAATAACTGTCGTGTTTGTGGCAAAGTTCTAACTTGAACCACGATGATTTGAAATTCGGTGGATTGTTTGGTTTCGTGAGATGGAAGACGGATGGGTTAACAAATAGGCAGGGAGTAGGAGCTCGATGACGAGCGATGAACACATGAGGTGACAAAAATTGGGTAAATATGTTTGTAGGTTGGACGGCAGAAGCTCCATATGGTAGATATGAGGGAAAGCGAAGTATTAACACGACCAGCCTGTAGGAAGCAAGTGTTTATCCCGATGCGGATGATCATCAGAAAATAAAGGAAATTGTGACAGGAACTTGCTGATTGTTTTCGGATACGTCAACTTGCATAGATCCGTAAGTATAGTGAATGTTTGATCGCAGTTGGGGAAGGACAGTTCTAGCGCAGACAAACATGTCGGCTCGAGAATATTTTGACGGATGATTTTGTAGGTTTCAGGTTGATTTTCCATTTGGTAGACCAGTCGTCAATTTTATTTAGATGTGCTTGAATGTTTAAGGTTGGTAAATAAAAGATGCTGTCTGGTATCAACAAATTGTTGATACCTGACATCTTTTATTTACCATACATAAATATTTGATGGTATCTACCTCACCAGCGATTTAATTAATAGTGCTTGAATGTGTTTGCAGATTAAATAATTTGAATGATAGGAGCTGAAAATGGTGGTGCCTTCAGCGAATTGAGCAATGTGCGTGTGAAGTAGTGGGAATATCGGCTGTGTGTATGTTGAAAAGCGTAGGTGATAGTGGCGAGCCTTGAGGTTGTATGCTTATCAATTGTGACTGTACATATTCTGTCTTGGAGGAAGCTATTGATGATATTAATTAGATAGTTGGGAGTACTTATTTCTTAACGTTTGAGTATCAATCCAGGATGCCACACTTTGTTAAAAGCTTTAGAAATATCCGGGAAAATGACTATTGTATGGATTTTGTTTCGAAATGCAGTGTGTATGTGTTCCGTGATGCTTAACAAACTGATAGATGCCAAGTTGATACTTTGTTAGTGAACCAAACTGATGCATTGGCATTGTGTAAGTTGTATTTAGATGGGCGTGACCGTGTAAGTTGCTACACCGCCATTTGTCTAGCATTTATCAGATAAATCACGGAAAACTCCTGATCAGAGCAGCCGGCTGCTATAATTCACTTCCAGACAGTAGTTGAACCCCACCTCAGCAACGCGAATGCTCCTCCCCACACCACCAAATGTTGTCCCGGCAGCGATGCGCCACTGCGTGGGTGCAGAAGCAGTCGCTCAACTCGATTGATTGGAAATCTCGTGCATTTTGTGCGCCTCAATTGCTAAGATCATCAGTCCCGTAACTGTAGTGCATTTGTTTACCGCGGGAGGTGGCGTTAATCTTTCCCCGTTGCCTGGCGAGTTCCGGTGCCAAACTACACCTCTGCCTGCGGTGTTTTCCTAACCAGGTATCTCCCACCAGCGGGGCACCGCCTGAGCCGGGCAACCTGATAGCACCCCACTAGTCTCCCGGCATGTGTAGAGCGTGTGCGTGTGAGTAAGGGGGTGAGAACAGATGAAGGAAGACGAAGGAGAGATCGCGCGCGGTCCGTGACCTGTTTGTTTCGGTTCTGCTCCAGCCGGCCGCTAGAACTCTCCTAGCAGCGGCCGAACTCGACCTAGCTCTCTAGCCGGTGTCCTGCCACCGCCGTCGCGAACTCGGACCACAGCAGTGCCAATAGTTGATGCCCTGAACTACCTTTCCCGGTGGTTCAGTTTAAGCTGCTGTTGTGGGTTGACGGAGACAAATCTCTCTCGGCGATTGTGTTGTTTTCGTTGGAGCACAAAAAGGACGGAAATTCTGTTTCACCTTCACGCGCATCCTGCGAGCCTTTCCAAAGACACCCGAGGAAGCCACAACCGCTGCCAGCAGCTCGCAAACCACAGCCCCACGCACACAACACCCCTTCTGCTGCGCCCGGCAGAGCCACACACGAACCAATCACGCTCTTCTTGTTTGTAACACTCGCTGCATGAAGTATTACTGAATATAATCAAAGTGTTGTTTTTTATATTAAATTCATGACGGTTTTTGGCTCGGTCGAGTTTGAGGGATCGTTTGCGGAAGCCGATTGGAAACAAAAAATAAAACAATCAAGATCATGCAAGAATGAGTACTTTGGCTCACGAAATACTATTTGCAATGTTTACTTACTCACACACTGCTTACTCAATATAGAGGCGATTTCTTGGAAAATTCGTTAAAAAAGTGGGGAAATCAAAAAAAAAATCATGTACCTGTATGAAGTACATTACATTCTTCAACACATTATGTTTGTTGTTTGTTAATATATATAATATAATGTTTTGTATAATGTAATTTGTGAATTCTTAACACTGGAAAATCGATCGATGGCAAAACTTCTATGCGTCCTAAACCGTTCAGATGATTTTTCATAATTGATATTCACCTCGATCTGAACGAAACATACGGGTTTAAAATGGATATATGGATTTTTTGTTTTTCTTTTACATGAAGCCTCGACAAATTTTCTAAATTTTATCGAAAATAACTTCAAATTGTTTCTTTAATTTTTTATAAAGCGAAAACGCAGAAATAAATGGCGCAGGCTGCATTTTTATTGCCTTCCCTGAAATTTTGAAAACTGAAGTTCATTTTTTTCGGCGTATTCCTACAACTACAACAATAATAAAGATATAAATTGTTTCCTTAATGAAATCAGTTCATCAAAGCCAGGTCTTGAAATCATGTACAATTTTTCGAAAACATGAGAAGCTTTGCTTAATTTTTCGTGAAACAGGTAATTTTTTAAAACTTTCTATTTCTCAAAAAGGGCTCCGAAAATTGAAAAAGTTCAAAATATTTTCGGTGTCCTACTTCAACTAGAATATTGAAAATTGATTTTTTTTTCTCATTGAAAACTATTCATCAAAAACAGATTTGGAAATAAGATCAAGTTAATTTTTTTAAAAATATGAGTAGTTTCTGCGTTATTCTGCGTGAAACATAGGCAATTTTAAACATTATTTTCATAAAAAATATCCTCGTAAGTAGCAAAGAACGGCAAAGAAAGTCTACTGATCTCAATTTAACTTTTAACGGATAATTCATTAATTACATGCAAAAACAAAAATTGCGTTGCAACAGTATAATATTTTCACATCGAACAATTTAATACTCAATAATCTCCGTGTGTAAATTAATGTATTTGCAAGATGAAGCAAAATTCTCTCAAGAATTTGAAAAATGTAGATTTGCAAACCATCGGGTCCGAAGTGAAGCATCTCGGGCTGGAAAATTGTGTAGAGCCTTTGCAACCCGCCGAGACCGCAAAGGCGATGACGTAGAAAGATCACCACACCCGAACTGCGTGTCCACACTGTTTCAAACTGAATTTCTTACGAGCATGTTAACAGCCAAGTCAAGGTAAAATGTGGTTTCAAAACTGGTATTAAATGGATCAGAAGCATTCTACTGTTTGTCGTCCAGCATAGAATGCAAAATATAAAGGCACGGTCATTTCAGGAAAAATAATATGGATGCTTCTGTGTGTAATACCTCAGAACTCGCCTTAGAGTGCATTTTCAACTTTAAATGAAACTGAACTGAATTTAAGAAAATGTGTCCAGATTTTTCTTTTTTATGAGGATTAATAATTTATAAAACAACAACAACAACAACAACAACAACAACTACTACTACTACAATGAAGAGTGCATTTCTAGTGATATCTCTGTGTAGTAAAGGTCAAGTCATAAAAACTGACATGTTATGTCCTCGCTGTATAAAAATAGATCAGCTTATTTAATTAGTTGTATGACTAAGTTACCAATTCTTATGTTGTTTTCTAATAATGTCGTTGAAACAATTCTTTAAGAATCCTTAAGAAAACAGTAGTTTTCTACCCTCTCCAACGTACGTGAAGCAACTACTGTTACAGTAATTTATTAGAACTTTCATACAGTTCTATAGTTTGTTAGCAAGCTTAAGCACATGATTGGCTTGTGACAAAAAGAACATAACTCGCTAATCAGTAACTGCGGTTGAGATTAAAAACTTCTTAATACGGTTAAATGTACGTTATGTATGTATTGTCTTCATTTTTACTTTCTTACGTAATGTATTGTCTTCATTTTTACTTTCTTACTACGGAGTAGAGAGAAAATCATGTAATGCTGTGCGAAAAGGTGGCAAAATACTCTTATTACAGGGGGCTGGAAATGACAAAGTGGATAAATCCGTTTGATAAATTTAGAAAAAAAAGAAGACACGTGGTGGTGGCAGATTCATTGTTTTGTTAGCCCTTGATATCGAAAAATCGAATGACGGCAAAACGTCCGTCCATTCGTCCACCCGTCCATCTGTCCATCCTTCCGTCATCTGTCCGTCTGCCTGTCCGCCTGTCAGTCCGTCTGTCCGTCTGTCCATCTGTCTGTCTGGGTGTCGTCTGGGTGTCGTCTGGGTGTCCGTCTGTGAACAACGCTAGCGGCTAAATGGCTGATGTTCTCCAAAATTGATATTCCCCAATCAATTTACCTGATGTCGCGGCCAATTGATTTTGAAACTGATATTTTAATTTTTAGGGATATTTTACACAAAGCCCTGAGACATTTTCAAAAAAAAATGGCTTCATCATTTTTCATTAAATTTTGTTGTAAGATAGTTTAATCGACGTTTAAGATAATGGTTTCATAATTTATCGAAAATTTCAAAAATAAAAAATAATACAGCGTCTTACTGCAACTACAATTATGAAGATAGCGAATTTTCCCATAACGAAATCTGTTCCTTAAAGACAGATTTTAAATAAGACCTCGTACAATTTTTTGAAAATGTAAGTACTTTTCGCCTAATTTTTCGTGGAAATACGGGGGACGCTGCTTTTGCTACGTAGTTACGTCGTTTGCTACGTAGTCTGTACATAAAATGGAAATATTAGACATTCGATCTTAGACAAATATCATATTTTCCTGATTAGCTATGTAAGAATCGTCCACGATAATACAACATACTGAATATCTGTTTGTGCCATTTCTCACTACAACCGCCTGCGTGCATCCTCAGGAACCTGACGTGTGCGAACAAGTTTTTCTTTTTCCGGAGCGCGCGCTCGCTGGTAGAGGTGCGTCCCGCCGTGCAGGCGAGCCCGCGCGCGTGGGAGGCGGCGGGGTGGGGCGGGGCAGGGAAGGGGGGGTGCGTAACAAAGGAGCAGCGCCCCGCGAGGGCAGCGGCCGCGCGGACGTGCCTCCGCCGCCTGCCCGCCCACGCGCCGCGTACGACGGCAGCGCGTCCCGGTCACGGCCCCGCTGACCCCGCCCCCTCCTCCTCCTCTTCCTCCAGCCGTGACGCGCGCCAGGGCACGAACCGACGTGTCGCCCCCCCCCCCCCCGCCACTCAGCCTCTCTGGCCGGCTCGAGTGGCTCCGTCGCAGCGCTGCGCTTGGCAAGTGACATTCGATTCCTCAAAAGGAATCGACTCCGCTAGCGATTCCAGAATCGACAGATCGGAATCGATACTGGAACCGATTCTCGAAGGAATTGTATTCAAATGCGTACCTTCTCTGGCGATAGATATTGATACTTTCTTTCATCATAACAAAAAAAAAACGTCTTCAGCGATAGCATCGATATTGGAATAGATTCTCAAGAAATGTGATATCCAAAGGAATTGAATTTTCATAATATTTCTGTAGCTCTCCTGCATAATTTTTCGATAGGTAGTAAGATCAAAATGATTACTTTTAAAGCAACGCAAAAACGTGCAAGATTGATCAAAACCTACTATATGTTTAAAATATTTGCGTAGACAACATATTGCGAAACATTAAAAAAAACATTGCTTCTGCAATTGCACTCTCTCTAAAGAAGGATCTGTATAAACCCGTCGAACCCATGGTGCTGCGGCTAAAGACATCGCTCCACTCTCGAGTAGGGATGCGACATGAATGCCGGTGTTTTCCAAACATCGAGGTTTTTTTTTTTAAATCATCGAAACATTTAACATCGATTTTTCAGGCAGATGTTTTTACGAGGTCGATATTTTTTAAATGGATTCTTACCAAAATCATAACAAAATTCTATAATAATTTTCAGGTATACATAAATTGAATATTATTCACAACAGTCACCAAGAGTCAAAAATAAATAAACTCCCGTTTTCGTCAATAAATAAGCCTGTATTATTTGTTTTAATTTTCCAGACATGTAATCCAAGTTTTGTTAATTGTCCTGACCATTTATTTACTTTGCTTTGTAAGTTAAATCTCCATTGAACATTAACAAACGACACTATTTTCAAACTAATCCTCTTTCCCCTGCGTAAACTTCAATAGTTACTAGTAGACCCATTTTTAAAACATCGATGTTTGATAACATCGATGGTTTTAGACCGGTGTTTTATTAGCATGGATGTTTTAATTTTGAACTTCGTTGTTTAGCAACATCGCTTCTCCCCCTCCATTCCGTCAGACGCGTTCACCGTCCCCCCTTCACTTGCGCACCATGTCTCCTGCGCTGATGTCGCCCGTGGCGTGGGCTGTCCATCTCGGCCGCTTCCGCGCGCCTGTCGTCGCCCCCGCCCCCGCCCCCGCCCCCGCCCCCGCCCCCGCCCCGACGGCGTCGCAACGACGCGCGGCGAATGCGCTTTACGGCGGCGGAAGCGGCCGCTGATGCGCGTGACCTCCGCGCGGCACGCCCCAGCACGCGCCCCCGCCCCGCCCCTCCCCGCCCACGCCGCCGCACCTCACTTCCGTACACCGCCCTCAACGCCCTGCCCCTCTCTCGCCCCCGCTTCGCTCTACCCCAACCGCCCCGTCCCCACCCCGTATCCCACCCCGCCCTTTCCCCCATACCATCTCCTTCCCACCCTTCGCCCCTGCGGCTCTTTTCCGCACTCCGCCCCGCCCCACCCCGCCCCGCCCCGCCCCGGCCCTGCCCGCCCTCGCCGTCGCACCTCACTTCCGTACACCGCCCTCAACCCAGCCTCTTCCTTGACCCCGCGCTGCTCTTCCGCACCCGCCCCGCCCCCACCCCGTATTCCTCCCCACCCTTTCCCCCATCCCCTCTCCTTCCCGCCCTTCGCCCCCGCGGCTCTTTTCCGCACTCCGCCCCGCCCCGCCCCGCCCCGGCCCTGCCCGCCCTCGCCGTCGCACCTCACTTCCGTACACCGCCCTCAACCCAGCCTCTCCCTTGACCCCGCGCTGCTCTTCCGCACCCGCCCCGCCCCCACCCCGTATCCCTCCCCACCCCTTTCCCCATCCCCTCTCCTTCCCGCCCTTCGCCCCTGCGGCTCTTTTTCGCACTCCGCCGTGCACCTCCACGCCAGTTCTCGCCACCCCCTGCGCCTCTTCCCGCGCCCTTCCCCGCTCCACGCCTCCGCATCCCGATCCGCCTCTCAAAGCACTCTTATGCCCTCCCCGCCCCACGCCACCGCACCTCTCTAACGCACCTCGCCTCTCCCTGCCCCATCCCTTCATGCCTCGCTCATGGTTGGGAAGCCATACAGTGCTTGAATGAACTAGTGGGCTACAAATGCACAGACTTTCTATATTATTTATAAAGCAACTATTCAACTAATCGGCTAAGAAATTTATAAAAGGAGTGAAAAGATCCAAGTGAATTCACATGTGTGTTGCGAAAATTTAGAAGAAAAAAAATTCGGGGCGTAACTTTTCGCTAATTTCTGGAAAAAAAGCTTCTCAAGGAAGTATGTTTATCATCAGTGCATTCGCTATGAAATTTCGTGCTAGGACACTAGTTTGAGAAGAATTCGACTCATGTCGAAAATCGGAAAATTCGACAGGAGGGGGGTCGATGAATTGTTGTGAAAGTTTTTTAAGATAAAATATCGTGGTTCAAAATTGTATGTACTATCAGAAAATCCCTATCATTTGCCATATTCAGATAATAAATGAGTCCTCTAGAGACGTAATTTGATAATCGTGTTTTTTAGAAATTTCGAATATTAGAAAAGTATGGTCATTTTCAATCGGCACTAGCTCTTAAACTATTAGAGCCACAGCATTGAGATTTGCGCAGGAGATTATACGTACGTTACCCTTTATTGTGAATATAAAACAGTATATTTAGTTATAAAAGAATATGTTTAAACTTGCGACTTCGTACATTGTATTTTTGATTTAAATGACGTTAGTGGCGTAAATTGTCGCGAATTCCTGAAAACAATGCTAGTATTGAAAATACTCTGCTCACCATAAGTTTATAAGAAAATCTGTTTAAAGTTCTTAAAAAACTTCCTTCATTGTATTTTTAGGAAAAAGACGATTGCGTAAGTTTTTGCGGATTTCCTGGAAAACAAAGCTTCTAATAGAAATATGCTAATCACCAATGTATTGGGCTTGAAATTTCGTGCTAGGACACTGGTTTTGGAAAGAACCTGGGTCATGTCGAAAATCGCAAAATTAGACAGGAGAGGAGGTCGTTGAATTTTTACATTCTTTAAGACAAAGAAAACGTAGAATTTGGTTAATTTATCTCACCGCGTGTACTGTTTATAATAAACTGCAAAAGCTTTGTGTGTGAGAAAAATTAACTCTCCTCAAAAAGTTGTGTTTTCAATGTTATGAACAATGGAATGCTAGTTCGAGTTACAGTAAACTTAAACTCAAAGCCACCACGATGAAATCTTCACCACGAATTCTATCTTTATTCCCAAGAAAACGTAATAGTGAAGTCTCCTGTAGTAAATATCGTCTCCCAATATAGCAAATCCTGCCAGAGTTTCGTAATTTTCAAATAGTACATAAAAACGTATAAAATAAAAAATCCTTTTATTTTTCTGATTGTACATTTAGTGCATCAAAATTGTATTTATATAACTGTTATTGTTAGCTGAAGCTTATTTAGAACAACAAAAAGAAAACAAACAACAACAAAAAACACTCACTTAGATTTTTTTTTAAAAATGTCACGAGACAGCTTACCGAGTCTCTTGGCGACACTCGAGCACAGCATCGGCGAGATCTACAGATCTGAATCCAAGGAGCGCCCAACCACGTTACGGCACGCGGCCGCGCTCCTCCCCCACGCGGCAGCGGGCGCCGCGAGGCGAAGCGGTGCCGCGGCCCCCGAAAGGTAACTCGGATGTATGCTAATGCGCCTCCGTAATAAATTACCCACTACAGCGAGTTTCTCGCTCGGCGCCTAATTTCATTCATCGATGCGGCGGCGCGCCCGTGTTCGCCGCGCCGTTTGAAGCGCGCGCGCGCCGTGATTCTGCTGACCCGGCGATTTGGCCCTAACAACAGCGGGCCAGCAACGAGGCCCCTCCCGGCGCGCCCCCGGCACGCAGCCGGCACATGGGGACTTTGGGCGAGGTTTGGTTTTAAACCACCGGAGACGCCTCTATGGCGGATTTACTATTATCCCCGCAGAGTCTGTGACCAGAAAGTACTAAGGTTCCAATCCTGACGGATTTTCGAAACTCCCTAGACAGCTATGTTAACCCTGCAATGTGTAAAAAAAATGAACAAGTTTTTATCCCAGCAGGTTTGGCCGTGTGTATAATTCTGAAGGGGTACTGTTACGAAGTGAAAATATCAATTTGTTCGAGTTGTGTGAACAGAAAATAGACTACTGAGGGATGAAGCGTCAATTACCACGGACGCGATTTGCTGATAAGAAGACTGGAGAGGCTTTTCTAAGGTATGGACGATATCACCGACGATATTAACGTACAATTCTGGTTTTAAAATTCAATTAATAGAGACTTCAAAATATTGGAAGTTAGACAAAACCTAGGGGAAAGTACTTAAGGAAATAAATCGGTGTTTCTCAAGTAAGGAACAGATATCCGTTTCTCAATATTTCTTGCTCTTCATTCAAGGTGACCAACATGTGGTTAAGACTTTCCAAACGAAGTTTCCAACCTATGGTCACGTGGTTTGTGACGCAAAATGGTATTTCGCAAAACGAGCAACAATCGATGCGCTGGACTACCTCACCCATCTCTTTCCATCATAATGGTGCATTCCGCCAACGTTAGTAAAATTCGCGAAACAATCCAACTGCTGAACCATCATAGTCGGTGCGTGTGAAAGTACGTGCGCGCACCTGCAGGCAGCGAGTGGTCGAAACGAGTACTCTGTTGTTCGATTGATTGTTAGTGATTTCGGGCGTGTCAACTACTAGGGTCATTAGTCCCGTAGGTGTAGTTCTTGCTTTCTCCCTCGCAAAGTGGCGGTGATCTTCCCCATCTGGATGGCGAAATCAACTAGCGGGTTTTCCCCAACCAGGTAACTCCCACCAGCGAGGCATCACCTCAGCTTGGACAAGCTCTAAGCTCCCGACCTGTCTGTATAGTAGTGCATGTTAGTACGTAGTAAGTGTAAGTGTGAGTATGTAGGGGGTGAGGTTAGGACAAGGAAGAGTTAGGAAAGAAGCGCGCGGTCCGTGACCCGTTTTTGAGGGTACTGCTACGGCATTCGCCTGGTGTTGATCGGAAAACTACGTATCAGAGCAGCCGGCCGCTAGTATTCTCCTCCAGACAGCGACTGAATTCGACCTAGCTGACAAGCTAGTGTCGACAATCCTGCCACCGTCCGAACTCGAACCTAGGATCTCCCGGTCAGAGAGACTGCAGTGACGTCAGTTGATGCCCTGAGCCATCTCCCCCGGCATGTTGTACGGGAAGCTGTGGTCACTTACAATTAAATGTCATGAACGTCTGGAAATGGATTCCAATCATCTAGCTCTAAACCTACTTCACAATAGCCAAGTAATTTCTCGACTGAATAGAATTTCCATTCTTTATCTCCCCCTCCGTTTTAATAATTAATATTTATCTGTCTTTTTTTTGTTTTGCTTTAACATTTTCAAATTATTTATCCTCGTAACAATGAATAGTATTTCAATCATCTTTTTATTATAGATTTGAAAAGGACCCCAAGAAAAGTACCAATGGGTGACTTTCTTCATTTTATTTCATTTGTAATTGTTACACATTTGTGATAGTATTTACGTATAATTTTAAACTTTAAATAGATTGTATTTTTTGAATAAAAAATTGTGTTAATATTTGGTTGAAAATATTTGTTTTGTAATAAGATTTACAAAACATTATGACTGAGAAATATTAATTCGGTGAGAAACTGTGGTATCCATAGTGTTAAATAAATATTACTAAAGGCGAGAAAGTACGTGTTGTTTCAGCACCACTACTTATGTATAAATTAATGTGCATGTCAGCTGTGAAATTTAATTTTGTTGCGCACGAATTTCATGTTAGAGAGGCTACTAAACGAACTTTAAAACGTAGATGTTCAAAAAATCATTGAAGTTTGGTCCATGTATTATTAACATCGATTTTTTTAAAAAATTTGAACATCAATATTGCCAAACATCAATGTTTTGTTTTAGATGTCGCATCACTAATTTTCGGAACAACGGAAGGTGCTTTCAGCTCCGCGGTCGACAATGGCTGTAACTGATTCACGGACTGGTAAAGGTGAGTCAGTGCATCAATTAATGTCACTGCAGTGTCTCTGACCGGGAAATCCTAGAGTTCCAGTCCCGACGGTGGCAGAATTAATCAACACTAGCTTGTCAGCTAGGTCGAATTCAGCTGCTGTCCGTAGGAGAATTCTAAGTAAACCATCAAAAATGTTGGGAGTTTAGAGTTTTTCCCGGCTGGGGCGGTGCCCCGCTAGTGGGAGATACCTGTTTGGGGAAAACATCGCAAGCGTACGTGTAAGTCGGCGCCGGATCTCACTATCCACTGGGGGAGAGATCGCCCCCACAGCCCCCTATTAACACAAGCGCTACACTTCCGGGTCTAACAACCTTCGTAGTTGACGAGCCAGGAAACACTGATCAATCAACCATTTGAAATAATTATATGAGTCGTCATTGTCATCAATATTGTTCGGCTTCCATACTGCAGGAAACTGATGATGATGGCTAAGCCATCGAAATGTGACCGATGGCTAAGCCATCGAAAGCTGGTATTGTAATAAACAATATTGTTGGCAATGACTCATATAATTATTTCACTGTAAATGCCAAAGACAACTCACCACAATACCAATACAATATTAAACCATTTGCCGAAGAGGTTTCGTCCCAACACTGCAATATTCGTCGCCCTGCAAGTGGGTGTACCGGAGGCCGGAGCGCGTCCTCGCCCCTCGCCCCAGCGCCTCTCCATGTGGCACACGGCCCCGCTCCCTCGCGGGGACGCAGATCCAGGTGGCGAGCGCGCGCTCCCGTCCTCTTTCATTCCCGTCCTCGCGGCAGCGGCGGCGGGCGTCCTCAAGACGAAAGCGAAACAACGGCCGGGAAGAAAGGAAAGGGAAGCTGACAATACATTGTTGTTTCTTTTAAGAGGGTTTTTCTTTTTATTGTTATTATTACGAACGCCGCTGCCGCTGCCGCTCTCGACGCGAGGCGGCGCGCTGTCGTCGAGGGAGTCGAGGGGAGGCGGCGGCGGCGGCGGCGGCGGTAGGGCACAGTGCTACCAACGTGCACAACATCCAACAACTCACGCGTCTTGTCTTGTGAATGTGCTACGTACGTCTATGTGTGCAAGGAGGGAGGATAAGACAAGTAAAAGGTAGAAAATGATGGTTCGTGACCCGCTCTTTAGTGTGCCGTTCCGGCATTCGCCTGGAATTTATCAGAGAAAACACGGAAATCTACCGATCAGAGCAGTCGGTCGAGAGAATTCTCATCCAGACAGCGACTGAAATCGTCCTAGCTATCTAACTAGTGATGAAAATTAGCTAACATCCGGATTCAAACAGTAGAATTTCCCGGTCGAGATGAGATGCATCGAATAACCCTTGAATAGCAGAACACCTGCACCGGACTAACTTCAAGCGAGATTATCAGTCGGGCGGACATTCAGTGATTTCCCGACCATAGTCAGGATTTCAAAACTCTTAATGGGAATTGAGATGACTAAACGAAAAGTTTATCCAGGACGTTTGTCTGGTTGTGATTCCGGACGCGTCACTACTAAGGTCATTACACCCGTAAGTGTATTGCATGTTTTTTTCACAGGTGGTGATCTTCCCAGCTGGGAGGCGAGATCCAGCACCGACTTACCGGTCGGCTCGCGAGGATTTTTCTGATGGAGGTATCTCCCATCAGGATAGGCCCCAGCCAGGACAAGCTCTATGCTCCCGACAGACATCTCCCGGCATGTGGAAGTATAGTGCATATAAGGGTAAGTGCGTGTGAGAAAGGGGTGACGATAGGAGAAAGAAGGGGAAGGAAAGATCACGTGCGGTCTTTGGCCCGTTTGTAAGGGTACTGCTCCGACATTCGTCTGATGTTGATCGGAGAAACCACGGAAAACTATCGATCAGAGTAGCCAGACGCTAGAATTCTACTCCAGACAGCGTCTGAATTCCACATAGCTGGGTAGCTAGTGTCGAAAATACTGCCACCATCGGGAGTGCAACACTAGGGCCTCCCGGTCAGAGACACTGCATTGACGTAAGTTGATGCCCAGAGCCACCTTTACCGGTACATCCTCGACGATCCAAGAATTGAATTGAATTAATGCCTTATTTTACGTGGCGAGACTCAGGGCATTAGGCCTACTCTTCCGTCTGCCACGCAAATTTCGCTACGCTCCTTTCACTAACTAGCAGAGAAAGGAGGTATTTCTTGGGCGAGAAACAGGCGATTTGAATTTGGCTCAGAGGCGTCATTTAGGCTTGAGGATCTTTTACATGCAAGTAAATCAACTAACATGGGACAGCCGGCTTTACTTCCCCTCCGAAGGAAGGCGTACGAAGGATTTTTTCGCTCTTAAAAATCCACGGCTTCGATCGGGTTTGAACCCGCCAACATGGGTACAATGGGTACAACAGTCCAAACCGTTACACCGTCGCCGCGCGCGAAGACCGCCTTGCTGAAAAGTTTTCTCTCAGCACGTTTCGTCGTGAGCCACTGTAGGGCGGAGGCGGCGTCGAGGCGGCATCACGGAGGCTTTATTGCTTCTAAACAGCGGCAGCGCGGGCGGCGCGGAGCGGCGGGGCGGGGCGGGGCGGGGCGGGGCGGGGTGGGGTGGGGAGGGGCTGCCGGAGACTCTCCCCAGGGCCGCGCGCTGCAGGGCTTACTGCCTGCCTCCGCCGCCGCGACAGAGCGAATTGTAAATTCGAGGGAGACAAATATAATACGCGCGGGTGTGGAGGGCCCGGAGAGAGGGGGTGGGGAGGGGGCGGGGCCCCGTGGGAGCGCACGTCACCTGGCGGCGGATCTGAGAAATCGCGCCCGTAGATATTCATAACCGGGTGGGGGAGAAGGGAGGGGGGCGACGGGTGACGCGGTGGTGATGTAGGCTGTGATCTGGGAGATGGGAGGTATGCCCATGTCTATCCTGCACGACGTGCAAGGATTTAGAAACGAAATGGAGTGCGGGATTACAAAACTACTTTATGATAATAGCGTTTTTACCAACATTCTTACTTTCTAGCACACTACGTACGTAGTATTGAGACAGTTATGTAATGCTGCACAGAAAACGGCGATTTTTCGGAAGAAAAATTCGTTTGTAGGTCCCCGATACCAAAAAGATGGATAAATATTGTATCTATATGTGGTAAATTACTACCTCTATCGCGGTATATTGGTAACATTCTTGGTGTCGAAAAATTGGTTTACGGCAAAAAGTCTGTCCGTCCGTCTGTCTCTCCGTCCCTGTCAGTAAACAATGCAAGGGGCTAATCTGTACGCAGGATGTTCACCATAAATGATGTTCCCAGTTCAATCTGACTGATGATGTCACATTAAAGCCTTATCTATTTGAAACATATTTTAATTTTGAGGGTACGTAAGGGTAAAAATCCTCAAGGACTTTTTCAAATTTTTCTCAAAGGTATCTCAAAGTATTTGGATTTTTTTATTGGATAGAGAAAATTACGCTTATAAAAATGTCACGTAGCAGATTTTTACTGAACTCTCTCAATTTCCGAAAAATTTCAAAAGAAATTTCTTGCGATTCCTGCAACTACAACAATGAAAATGGAGATTTTCCATCTGAATGAATGAGATTCTGTATAATATTTTCAAAATATGAGCAGTTTTCGCGAAATCCTCTGAGATATTTGGGCAATTTTAAAAACCTTTTATTTTTTTAAACGGCTCCATTTTTTAACCTCCTTCAATGGATATTGCACAGAATTATATGAACTGAATGATAGGATATAAACGACATTTTGATACATTCTTTTGATGTTTTCAAAAATTACACAAATGGATATTTTAAATGTCTCAGGTCGTTAGTATTAATTACCATTACAGGTATTTCTTACACATTATCGCAATTGTGAATGCTGTTGTTTAAAATAATTTCATTCGATGTTATTTTAAAAATCAAGTTTTGGGTGAAATGGGTTTCAAAATGCGATTTTTCACAAATGCTCAAACAATATTTTATCAAAAACAGCTCCAAATTTATTAACGAAAATCTACATACAGACACTGGTTTAGCTGTTCTATAATATTCTTTAAGTCATATTTCAATGTTACCATTATGGGACCGAAAATGTAAAAGAAAAAAGTACTTTAGGCACCAATAAATGGCAGCTGAGAAGAGATTGAGATAAAACGAAAAGATAGTCCAGACTAAACGAATCAGATTGGTTGGTTGTTAGTGACTAATACCGAGCAGCGACTAGTACGGAGGTCATTAGTCCCGTAACTGTAGTGCATTTTTTCTGTCCTGGGAAGCTGGCAGTGATATTCCCCAGCAGGATGGCATGATCCGGCGCCGTCGACTAGCGGGATTTCCCTCAACAATAAACAGATAATAAAATTCACTACATTTGAGTCATTTGGTAGCACAACTAGATTTTCTTAAAAACAGCTCCGTTTTCTCTTTAAATATTTTCTACGGATAGAGCAAAGAATGCTTACTACGGATGAAGCAAAGATATCTTTTTCGTTGGGCCATTGGCGGCGGTCATTGCACGTCGGGCAGGGGCTGGTGAGTGCTGAGTGGTGAGTGAGCAGTGGGCTTATTCGGCTAGTGCTTAAAAGGGTCCGATCCAGAAGAAAATCCGGATTTTTTTTCTCAACGGTTCTGCGTGTTTTTGAGATGCTGAATTCGACTTTTATGTTTGCCACCTCGAAAAAGATCGGTTTCACAGAAATAAATTGAAAAAAAAAAATCCTTAAAATGTTCCCCCTTCTTCTTTTTTTTTGCATATGATTATAAAACTACGTTTTATCGAAAAAGCTGCCATTTACAAAATTAAAGTTGACAAAATTTCCTACAACATTCATTAATTAACTTTAATTTTGCAAAGGAGACTTAAGTCACTTCAGGCGCTAGAACGCGCTGAAAAACACTTATTTTTTGCCCCCCTGGACAAAACGGAGACTAGCGGAGACTAGATTTTACGTTTTCTTCTCTAATCCGCCGATCTACTTAGAGATGGCAAATGGAAAATTCGAATTCAGCCACGCCTTCCCAAAACAGAACCGTTGAGAACAAAAAACGACCGGATCCTTTTTGCTAGGTCAGCCCCTACCTAGTGACCGGACTTAGAAGGTGCAGCGCGGCTGCCGTCGCGAATGAGCGGTTTCCGCTGCCTCGGAAGCAGGGCCGTATTTAAGTAGTGCGGGGCCCCAACCACAAAATTGCGTTGTCCCCCCCCCCCGAAAAAATAGCTCCATCTTTATTAAATAAAAAATGTATTATAGTACAAGTACTTTCTGTACAGATACAAATGAAAACTGATAATTTTTTATATACATTTTTACTTGTGTTACATTTTTTTACATTAAATACATTTTACAAAAAATTTTTTTCTGCTCTTCACTACAGAATGGGGGCCCCCTGGTGAATGGGGGCCCCCCAAGAAACTGCTTGTTTTGCTTGTAGGTAAATTCGGCTCTGCTCGGAGGCGTCGATCGCCCTGCGCACGCGGCTGAGCCAAGCGCTTGACGTGGCTTGAGAGCGGTATAGCCCTGAAGAAGGCCACAGCAAGATGGCCGAAACGTCAGTCCAATCAACTGAGACGCGGCTCATCCCGGATAGCCAAGAATACAAGCGCTTGACAACCGCCGCGTGATGAAGATGTGCTGCAGAAGGTGACGTATGCAACTTGCCCCCGCGGCCACGCGACGCCGCCCCTGCATTCCCGTTTAGCAACGCTGGACGCCTGTTAGTGAGATAGCTCGCGACTCTGTGTCCCACCGGGTGACCGACGAAGGTGGCGCAAGGCAGTAACTGATGTCTCTGAAATGCCTCTGACCGGGATGTCCTAGGGTCCGAATCCCGACGCAGGCAGGATTTCCGACACTAGATTGTCAGATAGGTTGAATTCAGTCGCTGTCTGGAGGAGAATTCTAGCGTTCGGTTGCTCTGATCGGTAGTTTTTCGTGGGTGCTCCCATCAATAGCAGCTTATTGTCGGAAGGGCACAGCGACAAATGGGCTGCTGACCGCGGTATCTTTTCTCATCAATTCTGTTTCCTCCTATCCTTTTCGAGGCTCCAACCCACAATTGGAAATTTGAATTCCGGCAACGTAACAACACTGGATCAAGTGAATCACGCGTCGTGGGACCCGAACACGTGAACCGAAGAGTCAACTGACTAGCAAAGGGAGAATGTTGCTCCTAAAGCATAAAATTACATTACGCCAATTTTTATTTAAAAAATACTTCAATTGCGGATTCAAATATCCTGAACTTACAGTACTGCCGAATAACAAAAGAAAGAAAATAATAGTGACAAGGTTTTGTTATCCGATTAAGGTGTTCTTCACGTCATTTTGCCAATTAACAGGAAATAACAGACGCGATTGGAATTAGCAAACCGGGACGTTCGCCGAGAGTTATATCTAACCAAGTACGTTATTTGTGATTTCGGTCGGGTGTTGTTTAATATTCTTGGTAATACCATCTTAAAAGAAAAAATACATAAATAAAAAAAAACGTTTCTTGGAGTAGGAGTACTCATCCGACATTTTTCCCAGCATTTGTTGCGATTGTTTTTAACGGCCGGCGAATAGTAAAATCTTTACAGGATACCGATTGTTAAGAGTGACTTTTCGTTAGTCTCTTGGGTTGCGTCAAGTCAATACAACATACTAACTTAACGAAATTGTTTAAAATAGCGGGAAATGTGAGATACATTTTAAGTTCTCAAGCTTAAGAAGGAACTTCTTAAGAAGAGAAAGTTATGTAATCCTGCGCGAAAAAAACGGGGCATTTTTGCCACAAAAACTCTTATATCAGGGACTGGCAACGAAAAAGTGGATAAATACACATGGTAAGTTTAGAAAAAACATATCTAAAATTGGGAATAGCCAGAATCCATATTTGTGGGTCCTTGATACCAGAAAGTCGATTGATGGCACCACGTGTGCTCGTCCGTCCGTTCTCCGTCTCTGAACAACGCTAGGTATTCGTTCAGATGATTTCCTCCAAAACTGATATACCCCGATTGATTTGGCTGGCGTCGCGGACCCTTGAATTTGAATACGATATTAGGGGTACTTTACATAGAGCCCCCTGCGATATATTGAAAATTTTTTAAAAAATGACGCAATTTTGATTAAATTTTGTTGTTGGATAGTCTGAAGAACGTTCGTTCGCAGTACTATTAATACTTTTATATATTTGTAGAATATTACAGTACCACAGCGTTTAATAATTAATACTATATATTTTTCGATTTATTTGCATTTGTTTACCAACCTATCAGCATTGTAATATTTATTAGCTTTGAATTATTTTACTTACTCGCATGCTGTTTACGAATTTATATATTTTTTTCGTGCTTCGTCTCGAGTTTTTCAAATGATAGTTCAAGCGTCAAACATAAATTTTCAAATTCCAATATTACATAACCATTCACATTATCGCGAAGAGCTGTTGGAGCAGCACTAGTTGTTATTGTTAATCAAATATTTCGCTCGGCTGTATCGTAACATAGTCATCGTACAGTACAGAACAACGTCATCTCCTCACACAACCAACTGCCAACCAGCTTCTAATTTTATTCGAATCTTCGTAGCCCTTCTGCAGCCTCGAGCGTCCCCAAGTCACTGCTTGCCCCCTCCCCTCCTCTCCCCCGAGACATCAGTTGCTGCACTTGGCGGGTGCCCCCGGTGGCAGTCGGTGGCACAAAGGAACCCCTTCCCTCTGCCCTTCCAGGAGAGGAGATGCGCCTTCGAAAACATATTCTCCCGCGCCCATTTGACTCCGGCGGCGCGCGAAATGCAAATAGCTGCGCGCGGCCCCTCGCTAGGGCTGGGGCGGGCGGCGGTGTCGGCCAACGGACTCGTCCCAGTTCGGCCCCGCGCCTCGCGATTCGCGTCTTCCGCCCTTGCACCCGCTCGCGAAGTCGAGAGACGCGCCGTCGACGCACATGCTTCGCGCTTGCCTCTAGAGCGCAGCAAGGACCTCAATTTGCTTTTCTTTTCTCTCTCTCTCTCTCTCTCTCTCTCTCTCTCTCTCTCTCTCTCTCTCTCTCTCTCTCTCTCTCTCTCTCTCTCTCATTCTCTCTCTCTCTCATTCTCTCTCTCTCTCTCTCATTCTCTCTCTCTCTCTCATTCTCTCATTCTCTCTCATTCTCTCTCTCATTCTCTCTCATTCTCTCATTCTCTCTCTCATTCTCTCATTCTCTCTCTCATTCTCTCATTCTCTCTCTCTCATTCTCTCTCTCTCTCTCTCTTTTTTTTTATTTAAGGTCGCATCAACTTCTGGGTCATTAGCAACCATTATTGCTTGTAAGGGTATGATAACTGTTAGGATGACATGATATGATGATGATAGCAGTGAAAGGACGAACACAATGCAACCATGCCCGAGGCGGGGCTCGAATCCGCGATCCTTCGGTCCGAAATCACTACGGCCCTACTGCCTTAGCGATCTCGACCACCGGATCGGCTTTTGTTTCTTTTCTATATTGCTTGAATTTGGATTAAGAGCCTTTTTTTAATGTGTCCTTTACTTCAACTGAGGATAAGTTTTCAATAAACAATTTGAAGCCTTTTGGAGAAAAATTAAAATTGTCATTACTTTAAGCTACAATTACGCAATATTTTTCGGTTGAAAAATAAATCTACACGACATTTCTTAAATCCATCATTATTACTTTTTTGCCCTTATTTTATAAGAAGAGAAAGTATTACAATCGTGCTCCGGCAAATGGCAACTTTTCGACAGAAAAATATATTATTACTGCGCCCAGGTCCCAGGGCTCTTGTAATGAAAAAGTGGATGAATCGTGTCCCTAAATATTGTGAGTTACTTCCGTCCACGTGTGTAGTCAGCATCAATATTTTGTGGGTCCTTGATACCGAAAAAGCGATTGATGGCAAAACGATTGTCCGTCCGTCTGTCGGTCGACGCTGGCGCCAAAACCGATCAGCCGATTTTCCCCATAATTTGCATTGCTTGAACGAATTAATGGAACTCGAGGCTCTGCGAGTTTTCCATTTAAGATTTGGTACACTCAGTGTAGACATATGCATTACGCGTGAAGAACCGAACGTTAAAATGAAGAGCAGTTTAGTTAACGATTGTTCTAAACGAGTAGCTGCAGCAAAAATCCTAGTTCACAAACATCACACCAAATCGTTCTAAAAACACTCGAAAATTTAACCAAGTGCATTTAGAGAGGGGCTCTTGCCTAAAGATACTAGTTCAGAACATGTATTATTATCAACTGACTATTCCAGTTTTCTCTGTGCATAACATGAAAACTAATTCAGTATTCTTAGGTATCTACAATGAAGAGCATGCTAAAATAGTCCAAATGAGGTTTCCCGTTCTCTTACAATATTTTAATACCTGTGTTTCATCAAAAATTAAATTACTCTGGTTATTTTGTGGCTTCTTTCTGGACTAGATTAAGAACTACACTCTCATCAGCTTTTTAATTGCAACAAGTGCTCAGAACATCAGACGTCTTTCCCGATCAAGAGGCTCTCCTTTCTGCGCCTCTTTCTCTGCTTTCTCCAGAGAGTAACTTCGCAGTAGGGAAAAGGAGAATGGGGTCTAGATAGACTCTTCACAATGGAAGACGTGTGTGAACACATCTTACATTGTTAGTTAGCTCTAAAGGCAAAGGAAATGTTACATTTACTAAAATTTACAGTAAGAATGTTTTTCGATTACAACTACTAGTGGCCACAGTCTTACAAAAAAGGTCAATTCCGTTGAGATTTCCGTTAAAAACAATGCTCGAGATAAAGTGTCCTTCACAGTTTCAACCATTATGAAATTCTGCTTTTCTGCATAAGAGATCGGCAAAACCATTCTTTACTGGAGCAATCCAACATCCTTCCATCCTTGGACCAACATATCCACATAGCCCAGAGCTAACTACCACATACTTATCCAAATAGTGCGTCACCAAGCAGTGAAAGCAAAATTGAGTCATACGCAAAATGCTCAAGTTCATTGCAGCCAATGATAAATACAAAGGGTTTTATTAAAAAAATTGTAGCATGGGGAACGAAAGAAAAATTAGAAAAATAGAAATTGAATTTGGAAAGTTTTTTCTATGCGCTTATTTACCCTGAAGATTTATTGCTCTACGATTTCTAAATGTTTTTGAATATACAAAATATGTAATATGAATTTTATTATTTATTAGATGCACAAGTTAATGTCAAACATGACTTAAGTCCTGCATTTTTCAAAATTGAACACGAAGAGATGTACAAAATTATATATGTTAATGCCAGTTTTATTTTATTTATTGTAATATCACATCATATAATAATTTAGTTGAATATTCACTTCAGTAAGATAATAAACAGTTTTTGTTGTTTCTGAAAATTTATCTCTAGGGACATAAAACGTTTTGCAAATTCATGACTAATATATAAATTTAATATAAATAATTTTATATATAAAATTATTCACACAGATCGTAAAGCTAGAAAATTAATGGATTTTACCCGATTAATCTCAACTAGTAGGTACAGTACGTAGCTTTAGAACAAACTGGGATTCGCTAGTAGTTACTCTCTTATCAATAACAGAATGTAAATCGTTACATATTCTGAAATGAAACATAGGGAGTCTATAAAATTACTTTTAGAAACGAACTAGTACTAGTGGATGTCGGAAGCTCGAGTTATCATACATCTGAACATATGTCTCATGTACAACGCACCATAGAATTAAATTAATCTGGATTCAGCTCCATTGCTATCCTCTACGAATTACACGTTTTCAGTAAGCAATAAATTATCTCCCTACAACCAACATTGCTGCATCTGTAAGTAAACCATCATTCGCCAGTCCTTTATTGGGTTTAAAAACAATTTCATTTGAATTCAGAACAAGCCCAGAAACATATTTTGTCTCGTTTCGAAGCGAACCTACTGCTCGCGCCGTGAAAATGGAAGAGGCAACAAAAGCGATCCGACAGATTTGATGCGCGGAAGCAGAACTGTGAACACGCCACATAGCGCCCGGGGCCTCTGTGTATTTGCATTATACAACAGATGTGAACGTCATGAATAACATAGTACACTTGGGCAAATACAGATAGGCTAAGGGGGCAAGCGGCGAACATTGCAGCTTCCGGCCAGTTATAACTATATTGCAGAGGAACTACTCACATTCATTGTTGATGAATTGAAACCAACTTCGAACAGAAGAAAAGAGCCGGATTAAACAGGAATATCATACCAAACGGCTCATCGCTCAGAAAAGGACGGTCAGATATGTAAATGGTTCTAATCCAGTTGAAGTTTGTGATTTTTGCATAGATCACGTTTCAGTCTTCAATGTTCCAGCGCGGATAGCTCACTTATCCGAAACATTTCCTGAGTTATTATTTTAATAGTGAAAATAACTTCACACTTGAACCCAACTTCAGTTCACCAGGCCGTGAACTATAGCGCCAGTTCTGTGCCTAGGTAAACATTCTCCCTGATTCACGAGGTATTGTAAAGCGATTATTAATCAAAAACCCTTGGACACATGCTATTAAATTGCACACAACATTAAGTAGTCAACTTCATTTTTACTTAGATTTCATGTTTCTGCACCATACTTGGTACGGAGAACGGGCACCCAGAAAATAAAAATCGGGTATGGAATGGAGTAGGTCGAAGAAGGTCTCCTTTTCTACCGCTTGAGAAACATAACTTGAGTCTCACGGGGACCAAAAAACTAGATTAAAGAGCCTAGAACATAGCGCTGTCCAGTAATACACGATGAATGCGTTAAAAGACAGTTAATGTGGGTTATATGATGTTGAATTTTCACAATGTTTCCTACAAAATTCTACTTTCTTTGTCTTGCACCTCCTGTGCTTCTCTCTCTCGCAGTATCAAATTTACAGAGCTATACATCGCTGTAGTGTGGTAAAATTGTTCCTCAACGTTATCTTTACTTAACATATTAATACAAAATAGTCGTAAAATACAATCTGTGTTCACGTTTGCATAATGTAATAAAAAATTAACTGCATGAAAAACCGAAACGTAGAATATCATACCCTTAAAAATTATTTTCCTTGGTACATGTTTCGTATGTTATATTGCGAACTGCTGGTTTATCACAAAATAGTATGCAATTTTAGCTCTTCTTTGCACGTTATTGTCAGAGATGTCTCACTTATTTTCAGACTTGCGTTATTAAAGGAATATCTAAACCTGTGAATAATGCAGATGCAACGTAATCAGAATTCATAACTTTCGAAACATAGGAAAGAAAACAGAGAACAACACATTAAGAGAAATTTTACACGAAAGAAGGAAACATTGAATTGATATGGAATGACCTAGTGGATCCGGAACTGAGCAATTATCTTCAATACTAATACATGTTAAAGATAATATGTATGGATCCTCAAGTTCTTCAGATTTTACATGAACAATTTTGATATACAACTTATATCAGACTATATTCCGTTCGGAGTATTAATACAGAGATACTAATCTCTTCACTAGACTCTTTGTACTGCAAGAAACGTTAGCTATAAAATGAATTAGCATTTAAGATACTAAGTTCCTGATCCACCAGGTCATTCCAAATCAATTCAGTGTTCTCTTCTTTCGTGCAAAATTACTCTCAATATGCAAATTAGTCCCGTGAGTGTAGTGCTTGGAAAAGCCGGGGGGTAGCGGTGTTTCTCCATTGGAATATCACATCCGGAGCGAAGCTAAAGGCCAGCTAGAGATATTTCCCCTCTACGTATCTCCCCCATCGGGGCCCTGCCCCAGCCGTGACATGCTCTAGCTCACGACATGTGAGATATTGTATCGCGAGTGTGTAAGATGACGGAAGGGGACAAGGATGAGAAAGGAAAGATTGCGTGCAAATTGTTAGAGTAGTCGTCCGGTACTCGCCTGATATTGACTGGAAAATCGATGGAAAACTAAGTACCTCACGCCACCTGTTTGGAAACCAAAGGCAGTCTTTGTAAATGCTGCAGGACACTGTTGCTGTCACCCAGTCATCGTACTTGATGACGAGGTGTGTGAGACAGAAGGGATTCTGCTCAGTATGCAATAGTAAAGAAAGAGATTCTGTGAGGTTTATAAATGCCGTAACATGAGCACTGTGTCACCTGTAATCCGGATGCCGGGAAATTCCAGAACTCTGCCTCCAGATATCTTACGAATGGAATCAGACGTAAATTCTCGATTGATGAGTTATTCCGGGCGTGCCAACTGCTAAGGTCATTATTCCCGTTAGTGAAGTGCATGTTTTTATCGCGGTAAGTGGCGATGATCCTCCGACGCTTGATGGAATATCACCAACCAAGTATCACCGGCAAAGGTGGCTCAGGGCTTCAACTGATGTCACTGTAGTGCCACTCACCGGGAAGGGTGATTGTAGCGGCCGGCTGCTCTGAAAGGCAGGCTGTTCGGCTCAGCCGAAAAATGTCTATCCTTCTGAGTGGGCTCCCACCAAGTGTGGTAGATTAGTGCGTGTGAGTGGAAGTGTGTGTTTGTAAGGGGTGAGAATAGGACGAGGAAGAAGGAAAGGCTCGCGTTCCGTGGCCCGCTTGTTAGGGTACTGCTCCGGCATTCGCCTGGGATTGATGGGAGAAACCACGGAAGGCTACCGATCAGAGCAGCCGGCCGCTGGTCTTGTCCAGACAGCAGCTGAACTCGACCTAGTGTAGAACATCCTGCCACCGTCTGTGGTGGAAATCGATGAACATGTTCGATTGATAGATTGATTGTTTGTGATTCCTGGCGTAACAACAAACGAGATCATTAGTCCCGTAAGTGTAGCGCATGTTTTCCCCTCGTGAGGTGGCGGTGATCTTCCCCATCTGGATGGCGAGGTCTGGCGCCGACCTACTGTGGTCCAGCGGGTATTTCCCCTACCAGGCATCTAGATAGCTACGTTCTAGGCCTCGAACGCAGGGCCGGTCAGAGGCACCGCAAGGACACGACTCGACGCCCTGAGCCACCTCAGCCGGCGCGAAACCTCGAGGTGTGAAGAGTGCGTGGGTCGGCGAAGGCACTTGCAGAGGGGCCCCGGGGCACCTGCAGCGGCGGCACCCGCGGGGGCAGATCGAAGAGGGGCGGGGCGGACGGGGCGGGGAGAGGCGGAGCCGGTTATTTATAGTCGCCGTCGCAAGAAGCGCTTCTGAGAGCTGCATTTACTCAGCGGTAATGAACTGGGGCTGGCGGGCGCGGGGCGGCGCGGCGCCGTGGGTGGCCCCGCCGCGGGGCCCCGAGTGCCCGCAGACGCCCGCGTTTGTATCCGCTCATTACGGGGCGGGTCCCGCTCCCTGGCCACGCCCCCTTCCCCGTCCGTGACCCCGCCCACGCCCCCACCTCCGCCCGAGCCCCTGCCCGCGAAACCGCTCGCGCAACCTCCTGAGTCCCCTCTTGTGTCCCCTCACCCACCCGCGGCCCGTCCCCGCCCGCACCTACGCCCCGCGGTCACCGGTCGCCCCTTGTTTCCCAGACCCTCCCAGGCGCACCGTATGGCAGCGCCTGCAGTGTTCTCCAACATCCCCTGCTAACTCCGAAACGACGCTCAGAGATTGCACTGTCAACCCCTTTTAAGTTCTTTTTTGAATACACCGACGTGCTGCAATGGAATTAAAAATGCTTGTCTCGTGCTGTGCACACGACAATGAGAGAACTCTTCAGACCTATTGGTCGTTGCCTTTGTAGCGTCGTTGACAGGAAACTCCTAGGATTAGAGTTCCGGTGGTGGCGGATATTCGACACTAGCTACATACTCTCGTCGAATTCGGCAGCTGTCTGGAAGAGAATTTTAACGGCAGGCCGCTTTCAAATGTAGTTTTACTTGTTTTTTCTTCGATCAAAACCAGGCGTGGTTCTTTCCACCCCCCGTTCTCTTGGCTCGCGCCCCGCCATGTCCCATGTACCCCGTGGCGTCCGCCCCGCCTCGCCCCGCCTCGCCCCGCCCCGCCTCGCCCCGCCTCGCCCCGCCTCGCCCCGCCTCGCCCCGCCTCGCCCCGCCTCGCCCCGCCTCGCCCCGCCTCGCCCCGACTCGCCCCGCCTCGCCCCGCCTCGCCCCGCCTCGCCCCGACTCGCCCCGACTCGCCCCGCCTCGCCCCGCCTCACCCCGCCTCGCCCCGCCTCGCCCCGCCTCACCGTTGCCCCTCCCCGCCTCCCCTTCCCCGCATCGCCCTTCCCTTCCTTGTCCTTCCCCGCCTCGACCCGCCCCGCGATCTGTGGCGCATGCCCACCCCTCCCCGCCGCGCGCGCCGTGGCGCCCGCCCCGCCCCCCTTGCGTGTCTTCCGGAGCACGGCTGTGCATTTGCGTGGCCGGCGCCCGCCCCTGCCTCGCCCGCGCCGCCCCGTCCTTTGTGGCGCTGTTTTCCGGACTCCCCACTCGACCAAGTTTCTCGGGAAACCTTTCCTTTGTTGGAGATGAAAAGTGTCTTGCGAAGGTCTCACAGAGTGATGATACTGTTAAGCGACCACAATTACTATGTTTATACAACAGGTATATTTTTTGTGGTTTTCTTTTCTTAAAGTATGCTTGCTACTAATGCCCTTTGACGATTACGAATTGACGATGAAAGGATGAAAATAATTAGAGAAAAAAATGAGTAGAAGATATTTAGAGTGATGAGTGGGAAAATATGAAGCACTTTCCTGAAAAAATTAAGACTTCCAATCTTTGTGACAGGACGAAAACGGAATATTATCAGGAGTGAAACGTTCATTATGAAGGAGACGTATGCTCAATATGGCGGAGACACTTGGCGAAAAGTTCGTACCGCCAAGCCATTAATTAAGACGTCACTGGGCGTTAAATCTCATTTATTAGGATACAAAATAGCATGTGTTCAGTCCACATGAACTGACAAGTAATGTTTCCATCCATACATAACACGGTCCGGAATAGCAATATACTGTAGAATTTCATAATATTGCTGGATTTATTATTTCCGATCTCGAAGTAGGCAGAAGAATGTTAATTGAATTTTCATTGTATTATTTATGCGAGGGTTTCTGAAATACGGTCAACGCTAAAGAGAAGGCAAATTATAGAAACAGGACTGTAACGTAAAATTACGAAAAAGTCGTCTTTAAATACGTAAACAGGGTAGGTAGGATTAGGTATTCTTATTACACCCGAGCGTAGATAATCGGGTCGAAGGTGGCGCATTAGCCTTATACATTTCCCTATTTCCTTTAAAAAGAGCCTTCTCATGTTGATAAGCAACAGACAGTCCAGAAGCATTGCTGTAATCATTTCACGTTGCTCTGCAGCGATTCTTCATTAAACTTATTTTCATACTTGATCGCACTTGGTCTCTGTACTAAACCTCGCTCACTATCACCCTTCTCCTGGGGACTCAGCTTTTCTTTGAATCCATTGCTTTGTATCACGATGTAATTGCTGCCTGCAGCTGCTATTAAGCACTGCCGGTAGCGCTACACACCTGTGGCAAAAGGCTATGCACACGTACCTCATTTTTTAATATTAAATATTTGAATCGGTAATTAAAGAAAGAAAATTACACCGCATTTCCTAGTTTTACAGAAGAAACAAAACAAAACTGTATAAACCCCGTTTTAAGATTTTTTTTCTCTTTACAATGTATTCATCTATGAAGGTGCACACCTAATCTATAGAGTAGGCAAGTTTCCTTTCTGCTGTACACAATGCAGTGACTTACTCACGACCCTCCTCACCAATTAAAAATATGTAAAATTGGAGAAATTGCCTTTCTGCAGTTAGCGATTCATTTGTGTGTTAGAGCGTCGCATTTTCTCGATTAATTCTCAATCACTGATGTGCCATGGCTCATGACTGTATCCAAGCTTCGCGGTGCACGTTTTCGAGACCTTCGCTGAATCGTTCGGCTCATTTTTGAACTATTCCTTTCATCTTGGCATTTCAGCGCGTACCAGTTTATAAATCGGCTGGCTGTACAGTTTTCAAAATCAAAAATCAAATGAAATTACAAATTTAACAGTCTGATAAAACACAACGGCAAAACACTACCCTGACCATGGAATTCATTGGCTCACTCGCAATAGCGTTTGTATCTACATGCGAGACCCAGCGAGCAAACCCCACCCTAGCTATGAAACACATAGTGTGAAACGGTGAAGTTGAAACGGTGGTGGTGTGTTTGTACACAACGTGTATTTGAAAACGGCACTTTCTTGTATTATATTTTCCAGAAAAATAATATAAATCATTGTTGAGGTATTTTCGATTTATTATTCGTGATTGATGCACTATTTTGTGTTTAACAACGCTTATGGTGTATCAACACCTATGATCGTTCATCCCGTGAATGTAGAGCGTTATATAAATTCCTCCAGGTACCCCACCAGGTACATACTGCCGAGACATGCTCCAAGCTAACGACACTTGTGGTAGTGTAGTGAAAGGAAGTGTGTAATTGTACAAGGAGAGGAGGGAACAAAGTTGAGGAGGTAAGATCGCGTTCTGTATGTGAGTGCAGGTTTCCGAGGCCGCAGTCAGTAAATACTTGGCTGCCCCAGAGACGTCGCGTCCTAGGCACAGGGGCCAACGTTTCGTCCGCCCTTCTGCGACCTTCCTCAGGCATTTCTCAGGCAACTGTGCCTAGGATGTGGCTTCTCCTCGACAGCCAAGTATTTACTGATTCGCCAAGTATATATGCCACGTCCTAGGCGCAAGTGGCAACGTTTCGGCCGCCATTCTGCGATCTCCCTCAGGCATTTCGCCCTGATGAAGGTTGCAAAACAACGGCCGAATTCGGCTAGGATGCAGCGTCAACGGTCGCAATTAGGCTAGGGTGCAGCGTCTACCGGGCGGCGAAATATTTACTGCGCTCTGTATGTGAGCCGTTGGGTGAAGGAACTATTCCGGCATTCACCTGGAACGTATCGAAGAAACTACAGAAAACTGCCGATCAGATCATCTGCCAGACAGCATCAGAATTCGACCTAGCTAGAAAGCTGTCGAAAATTCGTCCCTCTCGGGACTCGTCATATTCGTGAGTCACGGAGCGTCTCGTAAACGAGGTGTCCGCGCGGATGAGTGCTATTCAAATGGTTTAACGGTGCTCTTGCCAGTGGCCGCTCTAATTCATAGAGTCAATGGACTTTGCTAACAAGGTTCACAAACTCAATTGCGTTCCTCTCGTTCCGTTCTCCTAATTGTAACGAGCCACTCACTTCAATGAATCGGCTTACTCAATGTCTCCGGTCGGAACGAAGCACAAAGATGTCATTGGTCTAATTATGTGTATATTAACCGAGCTCCATTACAATTTGGTTCGTAGATTAGAATGAGTAGACCCAGAGTTATAGCGCTAACAACTACAATGCTTGTTCTCATCAAGTGCTCGGAAGCAGCATTTCCATCTTGGAAAAGTAACACGGAAGCCAATGAACTACCATTAAATCAATCGTAAATTTCTACTTTCATTTCATTATTGCCTAGATATACAATTTCGGAATTGCAGATTCTATGTATTATTAGAATTCTTAATTATTGTGCCGGCCTTGATTCTGAGATTCAGAAGAATGATAGACACACATCCAGAAGACATACAGAAAGAAACCGAAATGGGGAAGTCATAATAAATGCGCAGATGAGGATGTAACAAAAATAGTGCATTTTTTCATTTAAATGCAAATAGTCAGTATATTACAATAGGCAACAACTAAAACACATTTGTAACAGGAATGAAAATGGGTGTCCTTTACTAATATGAGAATGCTAAAATCGACGCAGTTTTCGGAAAAAAATATTACGTCACAATGTCTCCCTTACATTCACGCGTGGATAATAAATGAAAACAGGCCCAGGCCTGGGGACATCGCTTGCTGCGAAAAGTCTGATTGATCCGACCGGAAAATGTCAAACACGTATAAAATATTTTCACAACCTGCAAACCCCAAGAGATTGCTTTTATATGCCATGGCCTAGATATCCTCATTGCATTTCGGCTGTCTCCATGCCCATTATTCGTATCGCACAAATAAGCAATAAAATTATCCAAATGGGAATCCAGGATAATCTTCACATATACGTCAACAAGTATCTTCGACAGTTGTCAGGTAGATGCTTGGTATCCCAATTTTTTAGTTTCACAACTCAGGGGAAGCAGCATTTGAATTTCATAGTGCATCCCAGCGCAGCTCGATTCATCTTCCACATTTACATCATCCAAATTTCTCACCACACTTCTTGCCTTCTGTCTTTCTCTGTTTACCAGTTCTTTTAAAGCTTTTGTGCTTTTCTAATCCTCACTTTATCCTTATTTTTCATCACCTTTACTGTGCTGTAACCTACTCTCATTTGAAATCTTCTTAGTACTTCATATCTTGTAATATTGCCATCATTGAAGGTAGCCACATCTTCAAATACACCCAATTGAACAGTACGGATTGAGACACATTATGTTTTTGGTATTCTACGCCAAATTACATTATTTATACTTTCATTGGAATTTTGACTGTGACCATTCAACACTTTTTCAATAACTCAATATTAGACAAAACCGTGAAGATTTACATAATTTCTTCCACAAGAGCATATGGCAAAGCTACCTTGTGTTTGCCAGATTTACCAGTTTCTTCTGCATGATTAAACTT
The DNA here is from genome assembly GCA_038098605.1 of Gryllus longicercus. Taxonomy (NCBI): domain Eukaryota; kingdom Metazoa; phylum Arthropoda; class Insecta; order Orthoptera; family Gryllidae; genus Gryllus; species Gryllus longicercus. The sequence goes on along the minus strand of JAZDUA010000024.1, from coordinate 5,375,057 downwards.
GCACCAACTTTCACATATTTGGGACCTAATCCATTACTTCGAGCCTCAACAGTTAACGACACATGAAAAAGAAGTGCCTTTACAGCTTATCTTCATTGACTCAGCACTATGGGTATATTGTCTTATTGTTAGGTAATAAAAATACTGTAATTTGTCAATCATAGCATCAGTTGATATATTTTTTCCATGTAGACTTTTAGGTGCCTCTACATGATTTTCTAGGCGACGAAAATGTGTACCCATGGATAATAGTTACATTTTCACTATATGGTTTGAGTTCATACGAGTAAACTGTCTTGAAAGCTTTTGATTCATCATCTCCCAAAAGCCAGATATCTTACTCCACGTTATACAGAATTCTTAAATAATCGAGTGACACCACTACCTTCCATTCCATCGTTCGTTTCCTGATAATTTGATTCACAATCATCTGCATCCTCTCCCTTTAATTTCTTGTTGCATATACACCTGTATCAACATTGATGACTGTAACTACACCATTTAGCTTTAATTTTAACTTAATTTCTAATCATGTTATTGTATTTTTCAAATCTTGTTGGAGCACGTGTCAAGTTCATTATTCTACAAAACACATTGCCCACTGCAGCACCATTTTCTGTTGTTCCCAGACCACACACTAATCTCACATGACTATTGTACAATTTTGAATTGTTTTTACCAATTGTTTAATTACAAAAATGCTTCTTGTACTCACACTTTACACAATGAAGATGGAAATGTGTTGCTAGGACACTATACCGTATTGTTCCTAGAAGTAAATGCCTTCGTTTTTGATTAAATTTTGTTGTTAGATATTGTGCAGGGCGAGAAGAGAATGGTGCAGATCTCATGTTCGTTAAATCCCTCCTTTTTCGAAAATTGCAAAAGCTCAACATTGTTTTCCGGCGTCTTCCTACAACTACAATTATGAAGATAAGAGATTTTGTCCCTTAAAGATTTGAGAACTTTTCGCGTAATTTTGCGTCATAATACGGGCGAGAAAGTAGGTGTTTTTTTAGCACCACTAGTTTGTACTTTTTCCTATACGTACGTATATAAGGAGTAATATACATAGTATAGGGAAAGTTATGTAATGCTCCAGAAAATCGATTTCGACATTTTAACGGAAACACACGTTTTGGGGTCTTCTGATACCGAAAAAGTGTTGGATTTTTTTCAAAACGTCCGTCTGTCTATCCGTCTATGCGTCCATCTGTCCGTCGGTTTCTCCGTCCGTCCGCCCGTCTGTCTGTCTGTCCTCCCGCCTGTCTATCCGTCCGTCTGGTGACTGTGAACTCTTCTAGCGCCTAAACTACGCGTAGAATTTTTCCGAATTCAAGAAACCTATGTCGATCTGACTCGAGTCGAATCTTTGAGATTTTGAAAAAGTCTTTAAAATTTGGGGGAACCTTACATGAAGCCCCCAGACATTTTGAAATTTTTCTCAAAAAGGCTCCAGTTTTTTTTCTTTAATTTTTTTTAAGAATACACTTATAAAGATCGCCTAGGTCCGATTTTCAAGTTTAACACAAAAATTTCGAAAATTTCAAAATTAAAATTATTTCGGGCGTCTTCCTTCAATTACAAAATTGAAGAGAGATATTTTTCCTTCAAATAAAATTTGCTCTCCATAGTGAGTTCTTTCATTGAGGTCATGCACATTTTTTTGAAAATTTTAGTAGTTTTCGTTGCATATTGCGTGCAATATGTGCAGTTAAAAAAATAATTACAAAAACAAGATTTACCTTAAAATGGCTTTAAATTTTTCCTTTAAACTTTTGATAGGAATAGTACTAAGTGTACTCTATAGATGTCATAAACGCTGTACTGCTCTAACTTTTCATTTTTCAAAAATTACTAAAATGTAATACTTTTGACTTGCCTCTAATGACGTTAATATTTATATTACCGGCAATTTGTTCACATTATTGTATTAATGAGTATATGTGCTTTAAATAATGTCAGATTAAGTTTCTCGAAAACTCTACAGTTTTCTGTGAAAACACTATTATTTTTGTGAGTTAATGTACTTAAATTGACTTCAAATTAAGTTTTTCGAAAATTATCTGTCAAAAATAACTTCTAATTTCGAATTCACGGTAGCGCTTAAGCGCTATTTTTTAAAAACGGTTCGAAATTTTCAAAGAATATTGTCATTTAGAACGAGGTTTTACTGTTATTTAATAATCTTAAAATAATATGTCTACTCTACAATTAAGAAAACGAAAAATTAAGAAAACGTCAAAAATGTTGGGCGGCGATAGGAGACAGCTGGCAAGAATATGTGGCAAGTTCGAGAACAGAGACCAAAGGAAATAGAAAACTACGTGTACGTCGGTGCCATTCTGTAGCACCACTAGTTCTTCTTTCTTAGTTTTGTGTATTTTATACCTGTGGTTTGCTCAGAAAATGAAATTGGAGCAGAAGCATAAGACGTTGCATTTTATGTGCTGCAATGAATAACTTATAGCATATTCATCATTACCGCATAGTTTTAAAAATGTCTTGCGAAGTTACATCTTGCTGATTATCGCAAGGGTAGGCGTGTGAGCAAAGCGACTGAGTCACGGGCTTGCTCCAAAGTGTCAGACCGAGGAAACGTGGGCATGGCATTCATTTGCGTCCTGGTGTGAATTTTTCGTCTGCAGCTCCTCTTGAGATGGCATCCAGTTGTGACCTTAGACACTCGGCACACAAATTCAACCTTCTTACAAAGCCACGTAATAAGAGCCGTCTATTCATACTGTTCCGTTTTGAAAGAAGCGCTCAACGGTGTTTATTAGAGCCAATTTGAGCCTGAGCCCCGAATACCTTGCTTTCACTCCGCACACACACCGAACTACTGGGCAGCAAAGGCGATGATAATGACAATTGAAAATCAAAGACGTCTCTCTCCTAAGTGGCACAAAGCTCACAATCGTAAGTAGATGCCATCGACGCGAAAAGAGACGTCGCCGATGTAACTAATTCCAAGTGCTGATCCATTGAGCGATATATTGGATATATTTGTAACATACAGTTATTGCCAGATAGGATCCAGAAGCATCCATTTCCACGGGGACGTCAAGAAAAATTAACAGATATACCTCCTGAATAAACGTCAAAAACTAATATGTTTAAGATCATATTTAAAGGTGTTCCTGAAATTTTCAAATAGTTCATCCAGAATTGACTTCGACTGAGTGTGACTTCTATGGCTAGAAGAAATTGTAGAGAATAATTACTAGTAATCTAGACGAAAATTCCTAAAATGAATACATTAATTTAGTTAGTGGTAACAACAGCATCTATCTCCCAAAACTCTACAATGTCTTAATAAGCCCTTATTTATCCGTGTGCCTGTGTAACTACTTATCATCTCGTTTTATTTGCCTGTGAATGTAAAAGAGTTATATAATTTGTTGCATCTTTTTCGCAACACGTTCTTTAGCCCTTCTTGGTCATTGAGCGTATATATTATATTTCTGGATTAGTCTCTGGTTAAGGTTCATTTTCCCGTCAGGTCGCAGTCAGTCAATACCTTTCATCCCTTTAGCCAGGGGCCCGGCGCCGTTAGTAACCGGAGTTCCCAGACGGTCACCCGTCCAAGAATCCGTGGTTTCTCGACTTGCTTAACGTCTGTGCCGGCTTAAAATCGCAAGAGTTCAACCGCTGATTGACACATCTTAGAGAAAAGTGACATTGCAGAGATGTTCCCGCCCTATGATTCGATTCATACGAGTCTAAAGTGTCGTGTAAGTTGGAACATAGGATAAGAATTCTAATTTAATTAACAAGACTTGTCAATTAAATCTAAACTTTTGGATTTTGTTCGTATCTTGGATTAATTCAATAATATGCAAGATACAATATTCAAATATCAGCAATAATTCGATTTTTAGAAGCAGAATGCATTAATGTATGATTAAAGAATAAATCGTCTATTAAATGTAGAATCTCAAGAGGAAAGTAACTGGTTAGAAAAGGTTCCAAATTTTCAATTCGATATAACAGATTTGATAACATTAAATTCTTGTTATTGAAATTTGAGGTGAAATATGAACCGTATGAATCATTCATATTTTTCAGGAAACCATTCTTCAATAACACTTGTAATGATGTACTCTTCTACAGCAGCAAAGATAGCCGATATTACACGTTTTGGCTTCTATAAAATGATCGTCGCATATATTGTTTAGACACACGTGTGAACTGGGTACGGAATTGAAAAAAAAGTTACGAAATGTTTTTATTTCGTATTATTCGAATTGGAAGTGCGAACTTTTCCGTTGATATTTTTCATAAACCTGCTTTTTATAATGGAGAATATTTTCCCGGACTTACATTTACAAAAATTGCTTCATGTTTCTATTTATTACGGCTTTTTTTATCGAGATACCGCTGTATTGCACGCTCCGAATTTCAAAAGCCACAAGTCTTGAATTTCAAGTAATTGTCGCGCCCACCGGCACACTCACACGTGCCAAGGAAACGAAACGCAGCATCTGCAGACATCTGGTGAAGATGTGCGAGGGGGGGGGGTGAAAACGAAACAAACGAAGAAAGATTGTTTGAACATACCTGAGGGGAAACAACCGTAAGAATCGAATCTCCAAACATCAAACACTGAGGTAATTGAGCAGTGGAGGGTCTAAACCACGGGTTACGCCGAGGAATCGCCGGCGGTCAAGTGGAAGGAGGCTGTGCGCTCGTACCTCTCTTGTTTGTGGCAATGAACTGCTGCAGCACTCAACCACCGCCCACGGCTTGCGGGCGGGCGGAAGATGCTAACATGGGTGACGTCCATCGCAGGGTTTTTCTGAGAGAGAACTTTGCGGTTGCAGGTGGGCGGAGAGGGAGATGGAGTGCCAGCTGTTGGAGATTTGACAAGAAAAAAACTATGGGCGTTTGAAAGGCTGCATGTAGCATTACGTAAGAAAGTATTTTATTGCCGTAAATATATTCAATAATTGATTTTTCCTCGTTCTTAACAAGACAATTCGCGAATTTTTATACATTTGAGAAAGAGGCTCTCCCCTTCTAGCAACTTCGAAACCGGTTCAACTTTGAAACCGGTCAGTTGAATTTAATGACATTTTAAGTTATCATTTCATTCATTATGCAGTCTATTTTCTATAATTTTAATGAGCCCAAAATATAGTTACCTATTCTTGTCTAAAGAAGAAGAATGATAAAAAAGGGATGGCAACTGAGAAAAAATAAAAAAAGAAGTGATCTAAAAATGGATGTATAGAAAAAACAAAAATAGATATCACACGAATGAGAATTAGGCGAGGTATGTACATAAAAAAATATTCATAGGAATGAAAAGGGAGCCGCGCAGAAGGAAACAAAGGAGAAGATATTTGCAAGAGGATAAAAGGGAACAGCCAAATGGGAGACACAAAAGTAGAAAAAAGTATTTTAAAAAGAAACGATCTTGTGAAGGATATTGAGATCAAACTGTCGGTTTAGAAGATAATTATGCAAGAAGATATGCTGAATGTTGGTACGTACGGAAACCAAACCCACTGTTTTAGCAGAACAGTTTGAATTGTGGGCGGACTACAATGAATCTAGGCGGTGCTGTGGCAGAAGACGCAGTGGCAGGGGCGGTGACCGGATGGAAGACGTGGAGGGTGGAGGGAGGGGGAGGGAGCGGGTGGGGGGTGAGCTTTGGAGGGGCGAGCGGCAGGTTGGGCGGTGGGATATTGGAGAGCGGCGGCGGGGGTGGTCCTGGGATGGAAGACGCCGAACGGGACGGGCGGGGCAGGGGCGCTGAGGTTGGCGGAGTGAGCAGCGGGAACCGTAGCGGTGGTAACTGCGACGCCGATGAGGGTGGGCGGCGATGAGAGTAAGCGGCAATAAGAGCGGGCGAGCGGCGATGAGGGCGGGAGGATGGCGATGAGGGCGGGTGAGTGGTGATGAGGGTGGGTGGGCGGCGAAGAGGGCGAGCGGGCGGGTGAGCGGGCGATGAGGGCGGGTGGACGGGTGACGATGAGAGCGGCCGGGCAGCGATGAGGGCGGGTGAGCGGACGATGAGGGCGGCTGGTTGGACGGGCGATGAGGGCGGGTGAACGGGCGATGAGGGCGGCTGGTTGGGCGGGCGATGAGGGCGGGTGGGCGGCGATGATGGTTCGGGCTGGCGGGCGGCGATGAGGGCGAGTGGATGGGCGGTGATGAGGGTGGGCGCGCGATGAGGGCGGGCGGGCTGGCGTGTGAGCGGGCGATGAGGGCGGGCGGGCGACGATGAGTGCGGCCGGGCAGCGATGAGGGCGGGTGAGCGGGCGGTGAGGGCAGCAGGGTGGGCGACGATGAGGGTTCGGGCGGGCGGGCGGCGATGAGGGCGGGTGGATGGGCGGTGATGAGGGCGGGCGCGCGGTGAGGGCGGGCGGGCGCGCGCGCGCGCGGAACGACGGGAGCGCCCGCCCGCAGTCCTAATTGGCGCCGCGCGGCGCGCTCTGCCGGTAATCACAATAATTACGCGCGCTGCACCGCGGCTCTGCCCTAATTGCCCGCGTATAAATCAATCCGCGGCCTCTAATTAAATATCTCGTATTTTACTTTCGAGAACACCTGTCATATCCAATTACCATAATGATCGCGCGCTCCGTGCGGCCGCGGGGCGGGGGTCGCCGCGTCTGCCCGCGCAAGAACGCCCGCGTCATCGCTGGCCGGCGGCGGTCGCCGCCGCGCACGAGGCGCTGCCATCGGAGGCCCATTCACTTCTTGCCGCGCGGCGCTGAGAGACTCGGGCCCGGGAGCAGACCAACTCCACCGCGGAGTAGTGACGGCGGTTTTTGATTGATTGCGTAGTGACTCTGGGAACGCCAACGGCTAAGGCCATTAGTCCCGTAAGTGTAGTGAATGTTTTTATCGCGGGAGGTGGAGATGAGCTTCCCCCGCTGACTGACGAGATCTAGTGCCCGAGTGTCGTGACCTACCCGTGGGTTTCCGGAAAGTTTCCCCAACGAGGTATCTCCCACCAGCGCGGCATCGCCCCGGCTCTAAGCTCTCGACAAGTGTGGTAGTGAAGTACGTGTAAGTGTGTGTAGATAAGGGGCGAGGGGGAGGCAAAGAGGAAGAAAAATTCGCGCGAAGTCCGTGGACCTTTTATTATGGTCCGTCTCCGGCACGCGCCTGGTGTTGAGCGGAGAATCCACGGAAAACAACTGCTCAGAGCAAGTGGACGCTAGGATTCTCCTCCAGGCAGCGGCTGCATCCGACTGCGGCTGACAAGCTCGTGTTTAAAATCCTGCCATCGGGACTCGAACACCAGAACATCCAGAACACCAGAACACCAGAACACCAGAACATCCGTGTCACAGGCACTACTGTGCGAGGGTTCGGATGGAGACCAACATCACCACGAAGGTGGTGATAGTTGTGCTGGCGAGTGATTCATTGGTTATTTATTGTTATCCGAGCGTATCTCCTACTGTGGTCATTAGTTCCGAAACTGCAGTGCATGTTATATCCGGAGGGCAGCGATCACTCCACGCTGCAAAGTGACACCCGACGCCTCCAAGATTCTCCCACAAAGGGGCACCGCCACAACCAGGACAACCTCAAAGCGTCTCTATGATCTCCTGACTTGTGTGATAGTGTGGTGTATGTGTGTGCGTTTGTGTATAAGGGAAAAGGAGAAGACAAGATTGAGGAAGGAAAGATAGTATGTGGTTCTGAGTGTTACGAAACTACTCCGTCATTCTTCTGGTACTGTTCGGAGAACTTGCTGAGAAGAGCAGTCGGCCTCTAACCTCGTTTGACTGAGGCTGATCTAAAACTATTTAGCTAGTGTGAGAAATCCATCCCATTGGGATTCGGTGAGAGATATAGCAGTGTCAATCTTGACTACCTGTGGTGGTGAAGGCGGAGATGTGTCAACGCCGAGCAGGGGCAGATTAAACCTACTTTTGTATTGGGAGGGGGGTCTGAAAGGATAAATGTTTGTTAATTATGAAACAATTTTTTATATTGTATATTATTTTTATAGTATATAATGACTATTTAAAAAATAAATCTGTATAGAAACTCATAATTCTGACACAAATAAATGTATTTTGCCAATTAACTTAAGGTAACAAACGAAAACTATAACCTTTTGGTCCCCCCTCCTTGGAATATTTAAATCTACTTTGCCAAATAAATTAAGGTAACAAACGAAAACTATAACCTTTTGCTCCCCCCTCCTTGGAATATTTAAATCTACTTTGCCAAATAAATTAAGGTAACAAACGAAAACTATAACCTTTTGCTCCCCCCTCCTTGGAACCGCCACTGGCGCTGACAAAGGCGCGGGGAAGCGGCCGGTGCGAGAGTGATGTGCAGTGGAGGCGCCAGATGCCGTTGGAGGCGGCCGCAGCTCGGTGCAGCGTCGGGGGGGGGGGGGTGCGGGGGGATGAGAGGGGAAGTGTGCACGAACGCGACATGGACCAATCGGTGGGTGGTTACATTGGAAAGAGGCTCGAGGTCAGAGTGGAAGACTTGAAGGTTCTTGGGAAAAGAAGTTGGATGGTTCTAGTGGATGTTCGTGAGATGAATGACTGCGTGTTTTGTTTGTGGGAAAGAAATGAGAGAGTATGTGAATTGATTGCGGAAAATGAATGGTTAGGTCAATGATGACTCAGTAAGAGGAAAGTAAGGGGAATTGGGTAATGATTATGAGTGATTGAGGCAAACATGAAACCAGCAGAGCGTGTAAGTAGTAGATTTACGGGGTAGGGGGGGTTCTGTTTTGTAGAACAGCTGCGTCCTTGAATAAAATAACATGGAACTAACTAATGGTTAAATCGGTGAAAAGTTTGATATATTTACTGGAACGATAAAAAAAGACTTAGAAATATATAAAGTATAACCATATGAAGTTCCTTGATATTGTTGTAAGGTAAATTTAAAAATGAAGATAAATAAGTAGTGATTTAGATAAAAGGACACAATGAGACATGAAGGGTGAGAGGGTTCAGCGTATCAACCAACAAAGGAATTTTCCGAAGTAGATATACGAGAAGAAAGAAGAACAATTGTTCTTTAAAGTGACATTTAATGAGATGACTAAGTAAGTGACTAAATATTTCTTGATTCTGGACACATCAACAGTTTCATCCACTGCCTAGAAACTGCATTGTATATTATAGCTGGGAGGTGTCGGTACTCCTCGCCTGCTGAATCCGGCACCGACCTGCACGACAGCTTACAGGGTTCCCCCTCTTGGAGCCTTCTCCAACGAGCACCGTCTCAGCCGGGGCCAACTCCATTAGCTCCTGAGCAACATGTGATGTGGTGCACCATGTTCTAAGTGTAAGACGGTGTGTATCTAAAGGGAGACGGGGCCAGAATGAGAATGGAAAGATCGCGCGCAGTCCGTGGTCCGTTTGTTAGAAGACTACATTCCCCTGATTTTCATCGGAGAAACTATGGAAAAGTGCTGTTGGGCGCTAAAATTCTACTTCAGACAGCGGTTGGAGCTGTTGCTGTTTTGGTAATGTCGACAATCCGACACTGACAATTAGGATATCCTGGAAATGTCGACTATCTCAGTCGGTCAAAAAGCAAACCCATATTGAATGAGATGAAGTAAATAAAAAACCAGCAGATATATAGGTGAACTAGTCGGCTAATGACTAGAATTAAAGGCAGAAACTAGGGAAAAGCTGTATTGGCAATGTGAACAATCCGCCACGAAACACTAATCTAACGATTTCCCGTTCAGAGACGCTGCAGAAACAGCTCTGTTGCTGTCACTGAACTATTTCAGCTGGCCAAACAACGTCTTTTGAAAGAGATGAAGTAAATAAAATCGCAGCAAATAGGTAGGTAAAGCAGCCGGCTCATGACTGATATTCATCGGAAAAGTGCTACTGAATGATACAATTCTTCAAACAACGGCTGAAGCAGTGTTGGTAATGAGGACCGAACACTAGCCTTAGGATTTCCCGTTCAGAGACGCTGCAGAAACAGCTGGAATTCTGCCTCTGAGCTCTCTCAGCCGGTCAACCAACAAACCCATATTGAATGAGATGAAGAAGTAAATAAAGCCGCGGCAAATAGGTAGGTGAACCAGCCGGCTAATGACTGCCGCCGCCAGTGGGGCAGTGGCGCTGGCGCGAGACGTGGCGCGGGGGGGAGGGGGGTGGGGGGGCGCGGGGGCGTAATAACGCCTCGCGGGCTCGCGCAGCCCATAATGGCCGGGCCGGGCCGGGCCGGGCCGGGCGAGTGCGCATGCGCGGGGATGGCTGCGCGTCCGACGGCGCGCCGATGGACGGGCTGCGCGTCGCTGGCGGCGGAGGAGGAGGAGGAGGAGATCGGCCAGATAACCGGCAGTTACGGCTCTGATTTACGAATAATTCTTCCACGCGTTAATTGAATGACACGTCTCTACAGCTTAACTGACCGCAAGGCGCGAGAGCAGGTACATCACTTAAGGAGCCCAGAGGCCGACACCGGTGGTCCGAATACACTCGGCTAAGTGGATGTGGTTGTGCCAAGGATTCATTCATTCGTTCGTTCAGAAAGGATGTGCTGAATAATTTGTAGCTGGAAAACGTCAATTATTTCTTTCACAATGAAACAGAAGTCGTCTTCGTCGAAGATGAGTCGCACTCTATATCGCAGAGGACATACGAATGCATCGTAGTAGCTCCCGTTATACTCCCGTTTAAAAGTTCTCAACACCCAATGGCTTTGTATGTTTCGTCCATACGCGATAAGTACAAGTAATATTGCGATTTCAAAATTGTAATCGGCGTAAAAAGTACTTGCAGGTGTGGATGATGCGAATAGTTAGAATTTAGAACAGCTACATTTTTTTTCGCTGTTTTTACTAATATGCACAAAAATGCACGTACAAGATCACCTGTAAGCTGTTCTACAGCGTTATTCTGTAATAAGATCATTGTTAATTAGTTCCAAAAATTCGGTCGCGAAATCCACTACAACATTTCTATTCTTCCCCAGATTTGTTTAACACTTCCAAAAATTTGTTTCCTAATTTTTCAAGTGATTAAAACTCTACAAACTCAGTGTAATTTGTGTTCACTACTACTTCCGCAATTGCTCAATTAATGATTTTGTAGACAAATCTATATAAACATTAAAAGACGACAATTTTGTATGATTACATTGTCACGTTCAGTAAGAATAATTTGTTAGTCGCATTTATTTGAAAATCGGTATTTGCAATCTTAGAAACGTAAATGTGAGAAGTGAAACGTAAGACGTAAACGTGCATTAATTCTGTACCATTACCCACAGTTTGATTTTCTCCGTATTGACTTGAAGTTCTTCAAATTTAATTATGTTCCAAGGGAATATTGTACGTAGGTTTTTGCAAATTAATTATTTAAAATACGGTAATACAGATGAAAATTAAATGAAGTCTGTTCTGCGATTCCCTTGTTAAATTTAGAAATGGCGACAATCATTATTGACATAACAAGAAAATTATGGTGTCGTGAAGCGAAAATTGCCTGAGTACACGAGTTTAATGAACGCCACCTGCGTAGATTTATTTAGGTGACGTTAGTTTAAATACCGATCTAACCATTAAGATCGTAGGGTCATAACACAAAAAACACGTTTTTGTAAATTTCTTAGAATCCTTTGCCCAGGTTCAAAAACAAATTATCAGTTCCCCACCATTGTGAAGTCGGATTTAGTGAAATCATGGTTAAAGAGAACTTCAATATCTGGTGTCGTTTCAGTTACATTACAAATAAGCACAAGAAGATTCGGTTATGGTGAATCTCGGAGTGAACCTTTTCTAGTGAACCTTTGAGCCTCGGCTATAGTGAACGTAGGATATACGTCCTGGAAATGAATGCCCTTCTGGAAAAAATATATCGCCTCAGTGACAAATTCCAACACTAAGCAGATTGGAAAAACATCGTCGATCAAAGGTCATAATCGAATCACCTGAATTCTCACCTGAGGCGGAGATAGCGACCTCGGAATTGGGACCTTTTCTGATGACCTTGCGCCACTCAGTTTCACTGAGGAATCAAAGGTAGTTACATGATTGGCCTACAACTGGCGGTGCCAACGCGCGACTGCTTGCTTCAGTTTCAAGTTTGATGATACTTAAGATTCTGCGGAAAAAAGCACGTGATGTTCTACGAAGGCGACAAGAAGCGTCTGACTGCTACAGTCTGGCAACGCCCGCCACGCCGTGCGGAAGACCGATCGGTTTCATTAGTCGCTTGAACCATGTAGCTACCGAAAGGATCTCGTATGCTAATAGGCGTGTAAAATGGCATTGAGAGTGGGACAGTGTTCCAACAGTGCAAAGGGCATTGAAAGGTGTCGAGACTGCATTACGATACTTAGAGTCGGTGGATAATTCAGTGGACAAATATGAAGAGAGCATGAACTCTGGAGAAAGATAGACAGACATTACTCATGGACTAGTGGTGCTAAAACAGCAGGTACTTCCTCGCCCGTATTGTCACACAAACTTAAGCGAAAATACTGAAAATTTCGAAAAATTATACATGAAATTATTTCTAAATCTATCTTTAAGGAACAGATTTCATTAAAAAAATATTTTTTGATGAACATGAATTTTCAACGAACATGAGACATACACCATTCTCTTAAACGTTCTTTACCCTATTCAACAACGAAAGTTATAAAAAAAACGATAGAGGCATTTTTTTGTTGAAAATTTGAAAAATGTCTCAGGGCTTTCGTGTAAAGTACACCTCGAAATTAAAATATCGATTTCAAAGTCAAGATACCGTGTAATCAGCCATATTGAAAGGGGAATATCAATTTTGGAGAAAATAGGCTCAACAGTTTAGCCGTTGACGTTTTTCACAGACCGCAAAACGTCTGTCTGTCTGTCCGTCCGTCATTCGATTTTTCGGTGTCAAGGACCCACAAAACATGGATTCTGGCACCACCACGTGTTTTTTTCTAAATTTACCAACCGATACCGAATTTACAAAACTGAATTTATTCACATTTTCGTTACTAGGGCCGTGGAATAAAGGTTTCTTTTCTGCCGAAAATCACAGTTTTTTCGCGCAGCATTAAATAACTCCGTAGCAAGAAAGTAAAAATACAGGAAGCCAACAATTGATAATAATTGGTTTTTCAAAGACAAATAAAGCTATTGAAATTTTCAGATCGTACTGTTAACGTATATGGCTGCGTCTCTATATTAATAAAATCAATCCTTGTGGAGAAATTCTATTCAATTTTTGATCATCGCATATAATGAACCTCTGATGCAGCGAACCAAAAGAGTTCGTTCCTAGAAATTCACTAAAACCGAATTCAACTGTAATGATACCATACTTTCATTATGGATAAAAACGAGATTTCTTATAAAAAAGAGGACACTTGAAATAAAATGTTTTAATATAATAATTTATTTTTGTTAATAAGAAAATACTATTGTCAAAATAAATATTTCAACCATTGACGTCACTTTCACAATCACACAATAAGCCAACTTCATTATCATTATTGTCTTTTAAGTACGTCATTAAACAAAGCTTTTCTTTTTGGCACCTTGTTTGGAATATAAAACTGAGTAACATAACTCCAATCGCTTCGAGAATAGTATTAGCACCACAGAGCACAGAATCTATAACCAGTACTATCATACAATACGTTGTACAATATGGTGAACCTCCTGCTGGCAGCACTGTCGCATTTCATGGAGAAAAGGACGTACATGTAAATACAGATGATCTATGGATTCTAGCGGTTGATAGGTGATTATACAGCAAATGTTATAATGCTGGGTACTCGAAAACGTTGAAAAAGGTACAATATTGATATTACATCTTACATCTAGATAGCATTTCAGAATAATATTAGCCTCTTTCCAATAAAAAGTCATTTTGGTCATTTTGTCATTTCTTGTCAAATCCATCCGGACAGCTTTCTTAAAAACGAGGACATGTCCGGGGAAATGAGGACGGTAATGTATGACGGTATGGTAATCCTAACTGGCAACCATGTCGCTACCGAAAGGATCTCGTATGCTAATAGGCGTGTAAAATGGCCTGGAGAGTGGGACAGTGTTCCAACTGTGCAAAGGGCGATAATACTCTATATCTGCAATATAATTGCAGGTATATTAGTAGTAATGTTATTCCGGCAAAAAACTCTTCCAATGATATTTCGGGAGCTGGGATTAAGTGTATTATTTCATTCATATGCAGTGTGTCAAATGGTAAAAAGCAATCGATTCAAACTGCAACCAATCCCAACAAGAATCTCAGCCAAAACAGAACCCAAATGGAACCGCAGGTAGTGTCGAAAATTCACCATCATCGTGACTCGCACACTAGGACCACCCGACCGCGTACGTTGCAGAGACAATAAATGCTGCAACAGAGCCATCTCAGGCGGTTATGAGTTTTCTACTGCAAGCGGTCCATGAGCAAGAAAAGTATATGTTTTCTCGAGTGTTTTTGATCTCCAATCTGTCAAAAGTCGTCGTAATGTTCTAAAATCCCTCTTTAAAGACGATAATGACGTATATTACAACGTTTCAGAGTCTGATCTTTCTATTATTTGACTTTTATGTGGGTTCACCCTAAAAAACTATATTTAATGTGTTTGATTTACTTGCTGCACAGCATTGGCCGTGTTATCGATATCTGGAGAGATCCCATTGGGAGAGACCCCATTGGGTGTACAGGTGCGCAGAGTAGATTTGACTCGCGACAACTGGATTCTGGAGGTGGCGGAGTGGTGGAACTTGAACATCCAAATGCGTAAATGCGTCTCTGCGCCGTAAAAAAAATTGTATCTGTGGGGCCCCGCAGTAGACGCAGTCGGAGTTGTTGACGTTTGTCTGTCGCGGAAAACAGCTTTAACAGTGTACGAGAGGGGGAAAGAAAGGGCGAGGCGAGGCGATCCGGGGAGGAAGCAGAATGAAAACGAAGAGAGTGTGGAACAGCGGATCATCCCGGGATGTTCTCTTTCCAGCGCACCTCAGACCGAAGGCGGGCCTAAACGAGGGGTCGGATGAGGTGGGGCGGGGCGGGGAGGGCGTGTACGGCTAGAGCGACGCGGGTGGAAGCGGGGGTGACGTGGAGATTGTGCGAGGCGGGGAAGGTGCGGAGGTGGGGGCGAGGGAAAGGTGAGGACGGGGCAAGGTGGGCGCGTGGAGAGGTAGAGACGGGAGACACGGGAGGGACGGGAGGGGCTGGAGAGATGGGAGGGACAGAAGAGTGACGGGAAGGGTGGGAAGGGCGGGAAATACGAAAGGGACGGGAGGGTTGTGAGGGTCGGGTAAAGCTGAAGGGGCGGAAGGGACGGGAGGGACGGGAGGGAAGGGAGGGGAGGAATTATGGATGGAGCGGGAGGGACAGGAGGGGCGGATAGGACGGGAGGGGCAGAAGTGATGGGAGGGACGGGACAGACGGGAGGGATTGAAGGATTGGGATGGTCGGCTGGGACTGAAGGGGCGAGAGGGCTGGGAGGGTCGGTAGAGATGAGAGTGATGGATGGGGCGGGAGGGGTGGGAAGGGCGGGAGAAACGAAAGGGTCGGGAGAGGCATGAGCGACGGATTAGACTGAAGGGGCCGGAGGGTCGGGAGGGGAGAGAGTGATGGGTGGAGCGGGAGGGTCAGGAGGGGCGGATGGGACGGGAGGGGTAGAAGTGATGGGAGGGACGGGACACACGGGAGGGGCAGGAGGGTTGGGAGGGACGGATGGGACTGAAGGGGTGGAAGGAATGGGAGGGTCGGTAGAGACGGGAGAGGCGGACGTGATGGCTGGGACGGGAAGGTCGGGAGGGACAGGCGGGGCGTGTGGGACGGGAGGGGCGAGGGCGGGTTCGGCGGGAACAGGGGGCTGTGGCGGGGGGATGACAGCTATCAGCGGGTTGGCCTAAGTGCGGAGGGCGAAATCTCCCAGAAATTGATGAGGAGCCGCAGGCGGAGGCGACCGCGTCCCCTCCCACTCCCCCGCCGGTGGCCGCTAAGCCCTTGCGAATCCCGGAACCTCTCGCAGATCGCGACACCGTCGGCTCTCCCCCACTCCACCCCACCCCCGCGCTTTAGAGCAGCGTGGTGGCGAGCGCCACCAGGGAGGGGCGGAGGAACGGCAGGGGTGGGGAGGCGCAGATTTCGACGGATATAGCAAATGCACAAGCTTTCGGATCACTCCAGAGAGCAAACACAAAGCTCCCACTCCGTATTTTACTGTCTGTTTACAAATCAAACGCCCAGGGATATTTACCGTTCTCCAGTACGTTAGTTCGTGTCAAACAACTACGAAATATTCGATCCAGTTATTGACCAATGGAAGCACAAAAGAGGTAAAATGCAAAATACTGAATGAATCAATCAATACTGGAAGCAGATATTTCAGGACACAATCAGAGACTAAATTTTACTAATTTAATCTGTCGAAATCTACAAGAAATTCGCAGGTTTTCAGAAAAAATATTTGTTAATTTTAAAGTATACATTTTCAGAAGATATATTAGATTTTGGGACAATTTATTTTAAATACATAGAAGGCTACAATACTCTATATCTGCAATGTAATTGCAGGTATATTAGTAGTAATGTTATTCGGGCAAAAAAAAAAAAAAACTTCCAATGACCTTCTGGGAGCTGGGATTGAGTGTATTCATATGCAGTATATCGAATGGTAAAAACAATCGATTCAAACTGCAACCAATCGCAACAAGAATCTCAGAAAAACAGCAATATTTCCCGTCAGAGCAATTCAAGCTATGTGCACCTCTTCTCATTTACATGTCAGATATATTTATCTATTATGTACACATTGAATGGTTTTGGGAAAACACCTTTTTGTATTAAAAGTATAAAGGTGGAATTATTCGTGCAGAAATTTTTGAGATAATGCCATGCAATGGCCAAAAATATTAAAAAAAGAAATCATTTTGAAACAATGTCTTTGGTTCTGTTATGAATAAAATTATGGATGTTTATCATAAATTATCATAAACCTCAAACGAAGAGATATCAAATATTTTGAAAGATTAGAGAAGTTGAAATTGTGTTTCAATAATAGTACATTTAATTAGTTAATTTTTCTTATTTTGTTTTTTGTAATTTTGCATCTTTTTTCTAAATAAGTTTTTACCTTTTAAATAATTTTGGAGTAAAGAGGAAGTATTCTGAGTTAATTTACTTTGTTCAACTTTCGTGCATTATGTGAACTGTTTTGGTGAGGTCATGATAATAAACAGTTTCATAAGGAAGTGGCATGTTAAAATTATAATTTTTGTTTTCGTATTATTTATTAATTCAATAGACTTATTGACGTATATTAACGTATGTTAATAGACGAACTGAGTATTGTTCGTCGAATTACACATCGACAAGAGTATTTATCAAACATTTTCTGTGCGTCCGTGGTAATAACTCGATTGTGTTCAGCTTAAAGCACCCTGAAGATGAAGTTTTGTGGCGTAGGGAGTTACACATGACAACGTGCGAAATATACATACAAAATCAATTTAAATATGATTTTAACATTTAGGTAATATTATCTTCTTTGAAATGATCACATTTGTATTTCCACATTTCTTGAATTGATTGATTAGTGTTTCCTGGAGAGTCGATTGCTAAGGTTATTTGTCCCGCAAGTGTATTGCTTGTTTTTGTTGCGGGAAGTGGCGGCGATATTTCCCCCCTGAATGGCAAGACCCGGCGCAGACGTACAGCTTGCAGGTTTTCCCTCAACCAAGTCTCTCCCTTCAACGGGGCACCGCCCACGTTGGGACAAGCTCGAACCTCCCGACTGACACGTGTAGTCGCTAGTGAACTATTTTCTTGAAACTTACTGGCATGGCTTAACTCCCTTCACCAGCGAAGCACGAAGATTTTCTAAAATATTTCGCTGCCTTGGCATCCCATTCGCCACGCCGCTCCGCGCCTCGTCGCCTCCTCCCCCGCGCGCACACACACACACAAACGACCACGCACACGCGCGCGCTTTTTACCCGCTCCGCCCGCAGCGCCCGCCCCGCCCGCGCCTGCGCCCGCGGGCGGGCGGGCCGGCCGGCGGGGGCGCTCGGCGCGCAGCTGGCTCGGTTCCCACGCCGCCCCCGCCGCGTCGCCGAGGTCCTTCCTGCGGGCGCGCCTCGCGGCGGCGGCGGCGGCCTTGGCGCTCGCCGCCCCGCCACCCCCACGCGCTGCCCTCCGCGCCACTCGCGCGCTCCCGGACTCGTCTCCAGCTCCTCTCGCCTCCAGCATTCCCATGGGACGGGGCGGATTCAGCCGCGGACTGCAGGAGGACGGTTGCTCTGGGCGGGGCGTTTCCGGGGTGGCTCCCATCAACTCAGGCGAATGCCGGAGCAGTACCCTAATAAACCAGCCACTTTCCTTCTGCCTGCCGGCAAAGGGGCCTCAGGGCATTAACTGGCACTGCAGTGACTGTTCTGATCAGGAGGTTCTTGGGATCGAGTCGTGACGGTAGCATGTTTTTGTCACTAGCTAGAGAGCTAGGTCGAATTCAGCCACAGTCATAACAATTCTAGAGGCCGGCTGCTCTGATCGGTACTTTTTCGTGAATACCCCGATAATACCAGGCGAATACTGCAGCAGGAGAGGGAACAAACGGAAACGGGAGAGGTGGCTTAGGGCATCAATTGATGTCACTGCAGGACACCTCGATGGTGGCAGGACACTTGTTACAAAACTAAATCGAATTCAGCTTGTCTAGATGAGAATTCTAGCGGCCGGCTGCTCTGATCGACAGTATTTCGTAGTTTCTTCCATCAACACCAGCCGTATGAAACAACAATACCCACTCGCGATGTTTCCTTCCTCTTCCTTGTTCTATCCTCACTCCTTACGTACAGACACACTTACAAGCACACATATGGCTGGAGACTAGTCAGGAAATTAAAGCATTTCCCGGCTGGGGAAGTGCCCCGCTGGTGAGCGATAACTGGTTGGGGAAAACCCCGCTAGCTAGATCGGCTAGATCGCCGCCGAATCTGACCATCCAGCAGGAGAAGATTATTGGAACCTCGCGAGGGAAAAAATGCACTTCACTCACACGATCAATGACCTTAGCAGATACCGCCCCTGGAATCATCAAGCGATCAATGAAAAACCACATTCCATTTTGCTTGTTCTGCCTTCTCCCCTCAATCACACATCATTCACAGGTTCTACACTACCACACAGGTCATTTGAGCAGTCGGGAGCATCCCCTTCTCGTCATGTTGCTCATTTGTTTTTACATTACTATGTCTTATGATGAGTGAGTGAGTAATGTGTGCGCCTTTCATGTCCCCAAGAGCTGTGTGTTCTTTCAGAGATGAATAAACACTTCAGAGTTCTGTCTTTAGCCGTTCAAGTAACGCCAATAGAAGAGACTTTTGAAAATCAAATCGAACACAAAGCGGCGATATTTGCTAGCATTTTCACTTTTTTTAAACGTTACAATTCCACATCTTTCTGTTGTTTAAAGAAATTGTGAATTGTGAGAGCAGGTCAATACAAAATTATTTGTTGCTACTAGACCTGGACTGAACGTGTTCTGTTATCGATCATTATCGCTGGCTTCTTTTTCGGACTCTCGGAGGACGCGTGTACTCTACTGAGAGGTCGGCAATAAATACGTAACGCTAAAGAGGGGGAGGGGGGTCTGAGGCAGCTGTACGCTGCGTTAAATAGGGGTGGGGGTATTTGTTAGGGGTTACATGACACTGATATATATTTTTTTACATTTTTCAACACTTGCTGAAATAATTCCTTTTTCGAATCCTGTACTAAAACATTAAAATATTAACTTATTAATTTGTTTCAAAAACATAAATAAATTAAAGTTGAAAATTGTTAAAATAATTGGAAATAATTTTTCATAATTTTTTTAGTCTATAAGATTGCGAAGAAAATATTCAAAACTGATATGAAGTATATTCTTGAATCCATGTCAAATGGCGCTGTAGACACTCGCTCTTGCATTATCCACGACGACGTGTGCATAGCTTGTGATTCACCATTTCTCGCCCTAGCATTCTTCTTCCACTCACAACGTGCCTCAATCTTATAAGTTGATGACACTAGCTGCACCTAATAATGTCTACTTTAATGATCATTAATTACTTTAATGTACAACACAAGTAAAATAAATACACATTATTTTTACTGAGCTATTTATTTTCACATCTTGCATTTACAAGGAAGGGGGTGTTGTCGCGAGCGTTACGTATTTAGGGGGGTACAAGCGCGGGATACGGGTGCGTTACATGGGAGAGAGGGGATATTGAAAAATATGGAGACCCCTTATCTGCTTGGGAAGTCTATACGTAGGTCTCTGTGAAGGATCGTAACTCTCAGTACTGCCCATTCTCGGCTGTTCAAGGCAGTATGATCATAGAGGACAAATAACATTCCTCTCTGGTATCGGCGGAGGGCGCTCGTGCGTAATTCCGGAGTGTTTCGCTAGTGATAAGCTCCATGAGCTCTCTTACAAAGCAGAAAATAGTTAATAACATAACTTTAATTAAACTAGTGGTATTACAACAGCACATACTTTTTCGCAATCTTTGTAATGGTAACTCAAATTTACACAAAATATACTCACATATTCAAATAATTTTACATTATATTATTTAAAAATTTGATTTTGAAGAAAATATTTTCTTTCAAAAATATATCTTTTTTCAATATTACAAGCAAGAACATACCAAAAAGGTGTTAAACTTTTTCAACAAAATATTTTTGAAAATTCAGTGAGCTCAATAATAATGGGACTTGCGCCATTTCCATAAATTCGCTTTGCTCTTCTTAAGAAATAAAATGAAATAAAAAATTGAGCGGTTTTGGAGAATTCTTTTCCAGTATTAATTGCCTTTATTTCATACAATAATATGCGAAAACTACTCATATTTTCCAAAAAAATATTATACGCGAGAAAATTTAAACCTGGATCTAGGATCTAGAGTCTACATTCTAGGTCCATATGGTCAATGACGCTGCAGCGGTATCGGGTGTTGTCTATCCGATAACCCATCCACCACAACCCAGACTCCCGATCTCCGTCCCCGTACGGGGGAGAGAAGTCAAAAATCCTAACGAAAAACCCACTAGAAGCCCACTGTTCGAAGAGAGCACGCAAGGGGTCAGGCGAACGTAATCGAACACCGAACGAGACGTTGCTATGAACTCCGTCATTCATATATGGTCTTTAGCATCAATGTCCCAATTTTCTAAAATAATATTTTGAGAATTTCTGCTCCGTTTTAAGCAGGTTTCGGCGGCCCCGAATGCGGGCGGGCGTCTGGGGGGCGGAGCGGGGGTGGGGCGGGGGTGGAGAGGGGCTTCCGCCGCGGCGGCGCGCGTCCATTCACCCCACCGCCGTCCCCGCCGCCGCCTCCTCTGTGATTTAGCCTCATTATTTTCGCATCAGGCCGCGCTGGCCGCGGTGACCGCCCCGCCCGCGCCGGAGAGCCGACTCCTCCAGCGCACTCCACGCCGCCCTCCGCCCCCGCAGACGCAGTAAGAGGCGCACGCGGACCGCCCACGCGCCGCCCGCCCGCCCGCCCGCCCGCTCGCCCGCCCGCTCGCCCGCCCGCCCACCGCGAGGCGCCCCGCGCCGGCGGAACAGGGCCCGGCTGAGGTGGCTCAGGGCATCAACTGCAGTGCCTCTGACCGTGAGAGCCTAGGGCGCCACTCCCGACGGTGGCAAGATTATCTACAAAAGCTTGTCAGCTAGGTCGAACTCCGTCGTTGTCTGGAGGAGAATACTAGCGGCCGTCTGCTCCGATTGGTAGTTTTCCGTGGTTTCTCCGATCAACCCGACGAATGTCGGACACATACCCTATAAAACGAGCGTCAGACCACGTGCGACCTCTTTCCTTCCTCTTCTTTGTCTGATCCTCACCCCTTACTTGCACTCATTTACAATTAGATGCACTACTCTGCCACACGTACCAGTCGGCAACTAAAAGCTTGTCCAGGCTGAGGCTGGCGGGAGACACCTGGTTGGGGTAAATCCCGGTAGGCGAGGGTAGCTTGGCACCGGATTTCACCATCTAGCAGATTACCGCCACCTCCCGGGGAAAATGCAGTACATTGACCTGACTTATGCCCTTAGTAGTTCCTGCGCGTGAAATCACTAATCAATCAATCGAAATCAAGCGGAAAAGGGGACCGGAGGACGGGACGTCTTAAAAATGACTATTTCTTACGAGCCCTAGGGTGGCTCATGGCGTACTAGCTTCCCGTGTTGCAACCCCGGGTTTGATTACCGGTCGGCGCAAAAATAGAGTTCTAACATTGGCTTAAATTCGTTTTCTGTTCTTGTTGCTGTGTGATGCAGAAAAGCTCTGGCAGGTGGAGTTTGCTAGTTTCGGTAAAGGTAATGCACCACGTCACCATTCGCCGCACGTCCTTCTTACCCCACAAACATGGGAAGTAGATGAAGTCCAAGCATGGAGGACAGCAGTAGCTGGCTAGCAATGTCGCCCGTCAACCCAAAATGCGGAATACATACATCTCAGTGTTTCGTCGAGACAGTGTCAGACAGATAGTTATTATTACAATAACACACTTACAAATTGAACAGACTTAGAACTTGTTTAAATATTTAACATTATTTATACAGGTAGATTGTGTAAAAGATGATCGATGTTTTAACAGTGGTTTGTATATATTAGATTTAGATCTCTCTGATCAGATGATCAGATCATCACAAACAAATGCCGGAGTAGTATCCTACAAAACAGCACCTGGTTCTAATGCGAACCTTCCTCTCAATCTTCATGATGGATCGATATCCTGTACTCCTATCAACCGAATTCAGAAATTCCAAGATTCATTGATTGAGAAAGTCTTCGAAAAGCGTCGGAGATTCGGAGAGCAGGGAGAGAGTTGGCCTGAGGGTCTATGTTGGTGGAGCAAAAACGGAAGAATGATGTTTGGGGCCTCCTGTTGTTGAGGTGACAACCAATAGTAGTCGGTGACGATAATGAGACGATAATATTAATAATGATGATGGGAAAATGGTTGGGTAAATGACAGAGGAATCGAGTGTGTGTGTGTGTGTGTGTGAGTGAGTGAGTGAGTGAGTGAGTGAGTGAGTGAGTGAGTGAGTGAGTGAGTGAGTGAGTGAGTGAGTGAGTGAGTGAGTGAGTGAGTGAGAGAGAGAGAGAGAGAGAGAGAGAGAGAGAGAGAGAGAGAGAGAGATTCCCGTGATGTGCATGTCAGATCTTGAAAATGGCGGTGTTCCCGTCTCGCAGAACGTGAGATCCTGCGCCGACCTATACGTCGACATGCTAAGTTTACCCCTGCACGTACCTCCTCCACCGTGACACATCCCCAGTTGGGAAAAGCTCTGAGCTCCACAGTGGTCCGGTATGACCGGTTGGGTAATGCATACAATTATGTGTGTGTGTAAGGAGACTTGTGAAGACAAGAATGAGGAAGGGAAGAACACGCGCGGTCTGTGCACCATTTGTTTAAGTTTTTCTCCGGTATTTGTTAGAAAGCACGTAGAATTACCGATCAGAGCAGCGGTTCACTATAATTCTCCTCCAGACAGCCAGTGAATTGGACGCATACTTTCAGCTTGAATCACAATGGAGACGATTCGAGTTGGCCCGGCGATCTGGCTCAGGGATAGCGCTACGTTTTCTGGCGATAGGCAACGTTACGTCTTCTGGAGATGGAGAGCACTGCGCCTTCTCGAGATGGGCAGCGCTACACCTCCTTGCACTTGGCAACGCTACGCGTTCGGGCGATGCGCAGCGCTGCCATTTCTGGCGATTGGCAGCACTACGAATTCTGGTGAGTGGCAGTGTTTTTCTTTCTGCCGACGGGCACCGTTGCGCCTTCTGGCGAGGGGCAGCGGTAAGATTTCTGGCGAGGGGCAGTTCTACGCCTTCTTGCGATGGGACAACGCTACGCCTCCTGGCGATTGGCAGCGTTGCGCCTTCTGGCGATGAGCAGCGCTACAATTTCTGGCGAGGGGCACGCTACGTCTTCTGGCGATGAGCAGCGCTACAATTTCTGGCGAGGGGCAACGCTACGCCTTCGGGCGACGGGCAGCGCTACGATTTCCTCTGAAGGGCATTGCTACTCCTTCTGGCAACGGGCAGCGCTACGCCTTCTGGTAAAGGTCATCGCTTCTTCCTGTGATGAGAGGCAACGCTACGTTTTCTGGCGGAGGGCAGCGCTGTGCCTTGCGACGATAGGCAGCGCTACGCTGTGCCGGTACCGCTTGCACGCGTGCCCAAGTTTACGAATTTATTTTAATTTTAAATCGCGCCACTCCTCGCCGCGGCGCCGACGCCCCGATTCCTTCCGCAACTTTATTTCGTGGCCGGGAAAGCGGAGGGGGAGGTGGAGGGGGGGGCGCAATGCAAATCGTCCGCCAGCTGTGGCGCATATGCAAACGACGAGAGGCACCGCGTGGGGGCGGATGTGGGAGGAATGACGAAGGCGGAGAAAGGAGTGGCGGCAGATAGGAGTCATATAAGAGGAAGGGAAAGAGAGCGGAAGCCGGGTGTCAGGAATTTTTCACCGAAATTTCAAACACTTCGAAGAATTTGAACCCGGTTCCTCATAAATTGTGGTACGTTTGTAACAAAAGGTTTGTAGAGGCAATCGAGACGTTAGTTCGAGTTCAATTTATTGGATTGATTGAATGTTTAGTGAGTCATTAGTCCTGTAAGTGTAATGCATGTGTTTTTGCTCGGGAGGTGGCGGTGATCTTTCCCCCACTGTACGGCGAGTTCCGGCGCCGACCTACCGTCGGCTAGCGGGGTTTTCGCCAACCAGGTATCTCCCATCAGCGGGAGGAGGGATAGGCCAAAGAGGAGAAAGGTAAGATCGCGCGCGGTCCGTGGCCGTTTGTTGGGGTATTGCTCCGGCATTCACCTGGCGTTGATTGGAGAAACCATGGAAAACTATCAGAGTCAGTTAATTGGAGACACGTTATTTGGGATACTAGTTGCGATATACTCAGCACTGTAATATTCACTCGAAAGTGAAGTATAGAATTATTAATTCTTTAGTTGCAGGACAAAAGTTCTAAAGTAGATACGTTTAGGTAAGAACTTGAGATTATAAGAGCAACTTCGTAAAGATAGAGAATGTAACCCTCATGCATACTGACGTAACGACGGGTGCAGAGCGTCGGGTAAGCGTCGATTTTCTGAATTTTCATACGAGTAGCTGAACGTTTTCTATACGTTATAGTGAATGTGGACGTTTGTGGTGGTTCGTTATTGTACTCTTTCACTTTCTCCTTCTTGAAAGTGGATATATTCATCGTCCGGATGACATTACTTATAGATTAGGATACACATCCATGAGAGATAGGGCACCGCCCCAATCCAACAGTGTCTGTTATTTTGCAATTTATCGACTTCGTGGTATGAAGCGGATCTAATTGAAATATCCTTTTTTTCACTTGAGAACAATGCCATTTAGTGTAGACATTCATGTTATGTTGTGACAAAAGGAAATTACACGTTTTTTGCATGTTTCGTTTTTGAATAATACGCCATTTTTTACCCCTTTTCCATCATTTTAATGCGTTTTCGTTTATTTTATTGATTTTAAAATCATTTTAATGGTACTTGCTTCAAATAATATTTAAAAGATGTTACATTTGTTCTCCACACAATTCCTGAGTAGGCTACTCGATTTCTTCGCTCGTGTAGTAATGTCAGCCGTCGTAATTACCACGTAATCTATGGTTCCTGTGACACGTCAGCCCAATTGTCGGTTCGGCTGATTTGGCAATAAAGGCCGAGATTTACTGGTACAAGACAGCCCAAAACAAACGATTCACTTGAACGAAAGGAAAAAGCCTCGATTACATCAGTACCGTATCCAACAGATGGACTTGTTCATCTGAACTGCTTTTGATCAAATTTTTTTTTGATCAAATTCTTTGCTTTTAGGGCATTTTTAAAAAATTTCAAGAGCATTTTATTGTTCATTTTTGCCGATGTTGTAGGTCATCAAAATCCGCTGCCTTGAAATAACTAATCCAATACGGAAAACAGTGTTACCAACGACCAATGGGGTCTTAGAAGTTGAGCAAAGGTCATTCCGGATCGGCAAGCACAAGAAAAGACGGAACGTTTTACCTTTCATGCCATGCACAATCCGACCAGCAATACGACCGGCATAAAAAATCGATTCGAGATGGCAGTGGCGGCCCCGGAAGAGGAGAACGTCGCGAAGAGGGGGGGGGGGAGCGGAACCGGAAACGACTCAGGTGGCGCAGGAGCTGTGCGTGGAGTACGTGCTCTGCGCTGCCTCGAGGGAGGGGCTGGCTTGTCGGTGGGCCGCGTGCTCGTGTCCAATGCTTTGTGCGGCGGGGCCTCAGGCAGGCTGTTGCCCCTACGCTTAGGAAGTGAGGCGCCGCACAGGACGGAATTAGAAGAGCTACGAAGACCGAACCAGCGCCGGCAGCGGCGAGCGTTGATGCAACGCACTGAAGCTCCGGTGGACCCACATGCCCGTTTAGGTGGCTAAGGGCATCGACTGATGTCACTGCTGTGCCCCTGACCGGGAGGTCCAGGGGTTCCACCCACAAAGGTGGCTGGATTTTCGACACTAGCTTGTCAGCTAGATCGAATCCAGTCGCTGGCTGGAGGATAATTCTAGCGGCCGGCAGCTCTGATCGGTAGTTTTCCGCGGTTTTCTTCCTATCAGTACCAGGGGAATGCCGGAGTTATAGGAAACGAATTTCGGAGCAGTACTCCTTTAAACAGACCATGAACAGCGCGCGATATTTTCTTCCTCTTTCTTGTTTCCTCTATCCTCGTCCCGTACACACACTTACATGCACTACATCACCACACTGGTCGAAAGATCCGTTGGGAGCTTAGAGGTTGTCCCGGGTGGAACGATACCCAACTGGTGGGAGACCTCGCTAGCCAACGTGTAGGTCGGCGCCAGATGTTACCATCCACCGGGGGAAGAACACCGTCACCGCTCGATAAATAACGTGCACTACACTTACGAGTCCAATGACCTCAGCAGTTGGCGCCAGAAACACGTCCAGAAACACGTAAGAATCAATCAATTCAGTGTACCTGTGAATGCGACCTCCGCCAGGTGCCGAAGTGTGTTTATCATCTTCCAGTATCGAATTCGTATGCCAACTCTGATCAGTGGTTTTTCGACGTCTCCTGATCGCTTCCACATAAATACCGGTACATCAACCTGGAAAACGAGACCCCGTGTGCCATCACGCATGCCCTTTCCATTCCCGTCCTTAGGGACAATCGAACGGTTGATCACCTAATTTCATGCGGCCATCACTGTGAATCAGGAAGTCCCCGACACACGTCGGAAGCCATCATGGCCTTGAATGCGCAGTAGAACTAGACAATAAGAGGAAAGAAACATAATAACAAAAAAGAATAATGATAAAGAATAAGAAAAGAATCAGCCGGGAATAAGCCGCGCTTCGTTCAGATTGATGCGAGGATATCAATTTTCGATAAGCAAATCGTCTCAACTATTAAGGCGGTAGTGATGATCACAGATAGGCAAGATTTGACGTGAATCAAATTTTCGGTATCAAGGTCCCACAAAACATTGGTTCCGGCTGCAAAACGTGATAGAGGAAGTAATTTAGTACATGTAGGAATGCGATTTATCCACTTTTTCGTTACTAGGTCACTTAGAAGAGTTTTCTGTCAACAAATGGTCGTTTTCCAGCTCACGATTACAATATTTTTTCTTTTTTCAAAGTATGGTGAGAATGTGAATACAAATTACTATTTCTAATAGCTGCGAATAAGTTTGATTTCTTGTTTTGAATTTATTCTCCAATTCAGTATTCCAATCGCTCATATTCACACTAGTGAAGCGTAACGTTCATTAATATTATACAATGTCAAAGGGATTTACACTCGGTACACTTGCATTTTTATTCCAAGAACTTTGTATCGGCGGCTAAATCTTTTTTCGTTTGCGGTATTTGGGCCTGCCAGCATCCTGCAGTGTCACTTCTGGTTGATTAATTAGATTCGCGCGCGTCAAATGCTGTGGTTCCGTAGGTGTAGTGCGTATAATATTCCGGAAGGTAATGGTAACTCTCACCTGCACGTCGGTCGACAGGGTTTGCTAACTCGAGGTATCTCCGTCAGCTGGGCATCGCATCAGCCAGGCCAAGCTCTACGTGCTCTGCTCGTATCCCGGCATGTGTGGTAGAGTATTGCATGTAAGTAAAAGAAACATGTTTAAGTGAAGAGGAGGTGAAAGGATGAGGAAGGGCAGATTTGGGCGATCCGTGGTCCGTTTGTTAGGTTACTACTCTGGCATTCCCCTCTTGTTGATCGAAAAAAAAAACACGGAAAACTCTCAATTAGAACAGACAGTTACTATAATTTAGTTTCAAACTGAATTCGTCCACATTACCTAGCTAGTATTGAGAGGGAAAAAGCACAGTAAATAGCTGATAAGACCAGTCGGGTGTTAGATTTATTCCCCAACAGAGCGACGCAATTGGTTCTGGAAAATCCGCCCCCGATCGGGCCACGAACGCTAGCCCCTCCCAGTCAAAGACGCTGCAATGCGAATCGCTGTATCCCCGAGCCATCCCACCCGGGCTCCACTCCGCCACGCCGCCGGACGGAAGCGTCTGTGGACCCTTTCGAATCAGCATCCTTGCGCCATCATGCGTTGTTCCTCCGAGGCGCGGGGAGGGGGAAGGGGGAGGGGAGGGGGGAGTGGCTGCGTGCGGCCGGGGCGCGCGGGGGCGGCGCGCGGCGCATCGCCCCAGACCGGAAGTGACGCGACGGACGCGGGCGCGACGCGGCTGGCGGCTGGCCGCCGGCGCGGACGAGGGCGGGCGACGCAGTCACCCACAGTGGGCCCACTCACCGGCTTCGTGTCACTGCAGTGTCGCCGGTCTAGGGTTGCGCTCCGAAAGGTGGCGAGATTTTCCACACTAGCCATATAGCTAGCTCGAATTCAGGCGCTCACTGTAAGAGAATTCCTAGCGGGCGGTTGCTGTGGGTTTCCCGTGGTTTCTCCGATCAACAGCAAACGAATGCCGGAGCAGTACCTTAACAAACGGCTAACGGACCGCGCGTTACCTTTCCTGTCTCTTTCTTGGCCTCCTTCTTACTTACACATACATACACATGCACTACAGTATCGCAATCGTCAGGACACCAATAATAATAATAATAATAATAATAATAATAATAATTTATTAATATGGATAGTTTTAAAATTCCGAAGATTGACCTCCCGCCGGGCTATTAAAATTTTGTTTTTCTTAAGAAATTAGTGACCTCATCACTAGATGTGAGACTGAAACTTCCAATTATTCGATTCGCGAGAAGAACTGAAACCTTTCCACCGAGAGAGAATTAGTATTGGCCCTAAATGGCCCACAATTTTTCTGCAGAAAAAATTTTAAATGAAAATTATGTCACAATGATCAAAGTTGTTAAAACACCCACATTCAAATCATTACGATACACAATTATTACTACAAACATTATTATTATTATTATTATTATTATTATTATTATTATTATTATTATTATTATTATTTACAATCCTTACTTTGGGGTCAATTTTTTACTGCAATGTGCCAATCCAAAATTCGGCCTCTCCCCAGATATCAACAGATTCACGAGTATCCCAGGAAAATGAGGCCTAATCAACCTCGCACACGAAATAAAGAGTCGTCTGGAGATCGTTTAGTAAATCAAAGGAACATTAACAATTTTTGTGCAATTATAACCAACTTTTGACACAGATATACGTGCATTAATAATTAACCACATATTTAATTTAAAAAATCTAGAATAAACCGCATCCCCGAACGAAAGAAGTTTCAAAACGAAAGTAATTTCCGAAAAAGTAGTTGATGGAGAAAGCAGGCGAATCCTTTCTTCTCGAGGTCGCGGAATTCTTATGCCAACGCTGCAGAAAATTTCAATCGGAGTTTCTAAATTGGTTATTTTATTGATTTTTTTGGCTTCCTCGGTAAACGTAGAGCACTGAGATTCAGAGTTCCTTTGAAAATCGATTTTAATCGAGAATAAGATTTTACGTTTATTTCTATTTTTTAATAATACGGGTTATGTAGTTGTTACATACTCGTATGTGTTATTCATATGTATAAAGGACTTGTATCACTTTGACCAAAATCGAATATTCATACTTAGAATTAGGAGAGACTTTATATGCCTGGTGTAGTTTTGATTCCACTTTTAGAGGCAACCGGAATAATACCAAAAATATATTACATAATACATCAAATGTCTCGTATTTTACACACGAAATAAACAACTATTTGAACAATATTTATTATCAGAGAAGCAACCCTTGAATTAAACTTCAATGACAAACTTCAAATGTTTGATTTTTAAATGATATTAATGACAAAATCATGTTTATGTAAATGCTAACCGATTGTTAAATAAAGCATGTGAGAGCATATTCGGACAAAGAATTCCGAACTGTTCGTAAAAAAAATCAACGAAAATGAATTGTATCATGAAATTGTACTAAAAGCATTTAAGACCTTGGGACAATAACAATGTGGGACTCAGCAACCACAGCAAGAATTCGTAAATGTTTGAATCTCGATATTGGCGATTATCTTGCTAATAAACATGACTTCTTGACATTCACAATGGACTTGGGGTAGTACCAAGGTGAAACACACTTCGACCAAAATCGAAATATTAACATTTAAGATTAGAGAGAAATTTTCTTTGCTTTGTGAGGCTTATCTTGCTCTATCCCAAGCCCGTCAATTAACTGCAGATGGACCGATGGTATGTAAGGGGTAGACAGAAAATCCACTCTCAGTTACAGCATGTGCAGTGACTACTACAGAATTATGCTGCATATGGACAGATAACATAAGAGATTAATAATTCATCTCAACTTTAGCTTAGCAGCATTAGCTTTGGAAATTTTTTTATTTAACATTTTCTACTTCCTATTGAATTCCTATTTCTATAATATAAATATTGCGTGATAACAAAAGTATATAACTGTGATGCTAAGAACAGCTTCATATTATTCACTTGAATTACGTACAATGAAAAATAGTAGTTTATGCAACTCTATTGTGACGCCACGAGTATTTGACATCTGTGCGAGAAAACGTTGGCCGGCTGGACCGTTCATCGCTTCCTCCCCACAGTTCTCTCGCTGCGATTGGCTGAATGTGTGATGTCGTAATTATCCGTGCCATAACAGCAAATACGTCTTTTATTTGCCGCAAAATACCCTTTTACGAACGATTTCTTGTTAGGAAAAAGGTCGTTTGTAATGTTGGAATACGAAACCAATCTCATTTCGTCCACAGCGTCGAGGGTTGCGTGCCACTGTGCGGCGGCGGTCGCACCACTTGCCCGCCTGACCCTCGACCGCCATCCGCCCGCCGCCGCCGCCGCCGCCGCCGCCGCCGCGTCGAGGAGGCCACGTCGCAGGGGAGGCCCACGCAACCAATCTCCGGGGCAGAAGGGGAGGCCGCACTCCTTCACATGCACTCCGTGAGGGACGCGACGGCGATGTCGAAGACTTCAGAACAGCGATTTTTTTTATGGAAAGAGAGATGTTTAAATATCGATATGATATAGCTGATTACTTTTTAGCATGTTTTTTTAATACGTTTTCGATGATACGTTTTTCACTTTTCAATTTTCGTAATCATAATGTTATAGACGGTGCCAGGATTATCGACATTAGCTAACATAGCTAGGTCGAATTCAGTCGCTGTCTGGAGGAAAATTCTAGCGGCTGCTCGGATCGGTAGTTTCCCGTGGATTCACCGATCAACACCAGACGGATGCCGGAGCAGTACGCTAACAAACGGACAACGGACCGTGCGCGGTCTTTCCTTCCTCTTCCTTGTCTTTTTCTCCCCTCGTATTTATCTCACATGTATTACACTACCACACATGTCAGGAGATCGGTCGGGAGCTTGGAGCTTGTCCCGGTTAAAGCGGTGCCTCGCTGGTGGGACTAATGACCTTACGAGGGCATTTTTACGTAACGCAAATTTGAAGTATTTTGAATACCCCCTTTCCTCCCCATAACACACCTTTATTACTCGCTTGAACCCTCTCTAATAATTATGTAACGCTTGAGACAAGCCACAACCCCCCCCCCCAATTCCAATACGTAAAACTCAATTATTTAGCAGAAACGAGTTGTATTAATTGTATTTGTGTTATACATTAAAACTTATAATTAATGTGAGAATTTGTTGGTGTTGCGGACTGCGCATAACAATAAGTTTGGGAACAATTTTTTAATGAAACAAGGAGGCGTAGGCGAGAAAATTTCTGACAAGCCGTGCACATGCCGCCGTGGATGACGCATAGGCTCCGAGTCTGACGCGTAGGCTGCGCCAATACTTCGACTCCAGAATATACTGTAGATCAGTTTTGAATATTACCTGATAATCTAAAAGATCCAATCAATACCTATACCATTGATGAAAAATATTTTCACTTATTGTAACAATTTATAGAATATAACTTCTCTCATTTATTACATTTTTAATTTAATTTGTTAACATGGTAATGTTTTAGAATAAGACTAAATAAAAGGAATTATTTCAGCAATTGTTGAAAAATTTCAAAAAAATATATATGCATCACTTAACACTAAACTGTGACCCCCCCTTCCCCTATGAGACGCAGCGCAACACTGCTTCAAACCCCTCCCCCCTCTTCGGCGTTACGTCATTTATGGATGACCCCTTAGCAGTAGAAAGGCCCGGAAACACCAATCACTCATTCACAAGTTTATAGAAGTTAGTAAAATATGAAATAACTGAGAGTACCATAGTCACTTTTCGAGTTCGAACGAAACGATCGATACCTTCTTAGAGCAAACTATCTCTGCTCCAAGATGACCCCACGGCCTGGGTTTACCTGCGTCTAAAAATTAAAACAGTGGTCTAAAAGTATTTTATTTTAATTTACTCTCTGGCTAAATCCCGTGAACGGCATTTCCTAATTCTGCATCATGGTCGTTCATTCTACAATGGTGTACCTACGTCTCTCTACGTGTTGCTCACATGGAGAGATGGTCAACGCTGTGCCATGGGCGTATGGCCTCTACCTTCTCCTTGTACACTTCTTCGCCCTGACGATTGACCCATTTAGAAGATTCTGAGCACTCGGTCAGACTCGATTTTGTCCTTTTTTCATTATTTTTAACTTTGTTGTCGGTTAAATATGAATTATCATTTAATAAACACGACCACTGCAAGATTCAAATTCGTTGCTCACGAATTTAATGTTATAGGTTGCCAAATCAGCTTCAAACCATCAACGTTTAAAAACGTTTAAATTTAGAACGAATGGGAGAAAGTATATTCTGTTATATCATCACTAGTTTCCCACAGTTTTACAACACTATACTGCGTAAAGAGTCCGCGAGAAAGTAAAAATAATAGATAAAATGATAATTAACCAAACCACAATTTGATACGAAATAATAACTAATGATATAGGTTACAGCGACCACGATGCACAATTTCAAGTACTGGATACTTGAACACTGGCATTTTAAATAATAGTACATGCACATGTAGATTATTTACTAAAGCTAAAACAAAATAATTTAAGTACTACTTGCTGCCGGAATCATGAAAAAGAGTTTATAACTTTGTTGACACAAACAGAACATATAATGAATATCTTTTCTTAAAGATGTTGCTTCATCAATGGGCCGAAATGAAGCATCTGTTGGAATGTGTTTAGATCTTTCGAAAGCTTTTGACGTCACCGACCATAGCATTTTGTTATTTAAATTATTTATATGAAAGTGGTGATATTGTCCTACCACATTGAATAATCACGCACTTCATCATCGATCGCAAAGATAGTCTAAAGAACCTCCAAAATCAAAATACTTCCACGAGCCTTGTAAATGCACAACTAGATCTTACTCTTGATGTTGTTTAACGACCCTCCGCTCAAAAATCTCTAATCGGAGAGTGTAATGCATGAATCGCCATTTATACATATAGAGCAATTTTATCAGAATAGGGCGTTTTTACAGCTAGTGCTGGCAACAGAACTGAAGGTTCTATGGTCCTTGTATCCTTCAGCCATTTGATTCTCCTTCCTTCATTCGATCGTTTGCAGTTTGCTAACTTGTAAATGTCTTCGACATTTCCGTTTGTGATGTCCTCGTCCGACAAAAATATAGTTCCCCACGAGAAATAATTGGCATTAGGAAGTGCAATGCTATTGTGCCCTTCTGAAAAAATTCTTTTTTTATAAACATTACATTTAATTTACGTTTTGTGTGATAAGTATTATGTTTATTTGAAAACCGAGTCTTGAATGTCAGACGCGTACTGGCGCACGAGTTTCCTGCTCCCGTGCGGTAAAGTTATAAGCTGTTATCGAAAACGTTCCGTGCTTTGCGTTTTATCAATTCATTTTTTTAATATAATTACGTGGTTGTGAACAATTAGAAGTCATGAAGGGAGCCATGTACAAACATAAACACTTTAGGAAGAGGTGTGGCTGAACAGCTGTCGCGGCGGAGGGATACTTCTCTGAATTTACTGTGATGTTCATTTTGTTTAGCGAACTGTCACATTGGCTCATTTTCAGGCGGATTCTTCTATACATACAGATTTGTAGGTATAAAATTCAGTGCATCTCTTCGCGGCAGCACAGTCTTAACCATCCTCGGAACAGTATTAACAGACCATAATTTTGACGTGTGAGAAGTTACGGCTCATAAAAACCGTAAACAATGCTTTTGCGGTCGAAAATCCAAAATTGTATTGTTGAGGTGATTCCAAAACTTTCCCTCTCCATTCCGTAATTCTTCTCCTTCTTCTTTTTCTTCCACTTCTTGTTCTCGTTCTTCTTCTGGTATATACGCAAGCACCACCTGTTACGCCTTCGTTCCTATCTGGTTACCCCTTCTCTTCTTCGGGGAGGATATCTTCGTTCTTGTGGACGTTATTGTAGAATTGTTTTCAGCAGGAAGTTGTCTTGCAATGTGTCCTCATGCATCATCTGTGCATCACTTCAATGTTTCTTGCGTCCAGGAGTTTCGCTAGTAATTAATTTTGTCTCGAAGATTACATACCCCAAGTTCTTAACGAATTTCTAAATACCTGTTCTTTTCCATCAGCTTATAACTTGTTATTAGTGTCAGAAATCTCATTTCATCACTTTGTAGTTTTGTACTATCTTATTTTAGTTATTGTCCAATTTTCATCATTCTATAGTTCATCTGTTCTATAGTTCACTACTGTTTAACAGTGAAAATAGTGCTACAGGAAAATTCACAGGTTTTGTTAGGAAATAGTGGTACCTATATCTTTATAACAGAGTTTATAAATAGGAAAAACAATTTAACTTCGCTAGGTTTTAGTCCACCTGGTAAGTTCTTTTGTGAGCTACCCCACCAGACAGTGGAAGGCTTTTGCCCTGCTTAGGGATGCTATACCTACAATAATAATAATAATAATAATAATAATAATAATAATAATAATAATAATAATAGTTCAGGGAGGAGAGTAAAAACGCGCAGTGTCACAGCGGGCAACCGCCAGCCCGCAGTGCGTGCAGACGCCTTCTGCGCCAGAAACGGACTGGCTGGGCTAGCGCGAGGAGCGGTTGGGGCGGCGGTGGCGGAGGGAGGGCGTAGGCGAAGGCACGGACGCCGCCGTAAACCCTTCGTTTTACGACTCACTGAGACGCCCGCCGTGGCTTCGGGACACGAGCGGCGACGGCCGGGGCGCGCGTCTGTCACCCCGTTCGAAGGCGCGCAGCAACATCGCTTCCACTTTGCCCCTCGCGAAGGAAGGAGCCATGCTTTGGCATTAATCAACGCCAGCAAAATTAGCACTCGATCAGTGATTCAAGTGATCCGCGTCTATACAAACTTGGGAATCACGAGAAATAATGAATCATGAAAGGTACCAAACGAATCTTGCCATACTAAACCCTGGATCAACCCTGTTTTGATCTATAAAAATACGTAGAAATAAAAAAAATATCTAAAAAATATTTATGTCTAATCAAATAAACAACTCTGAAAGTCCTTTGTTTCTATTATTCACATTTCAAGATTCACAGTATTTGGCAGTTCAGATCAAATAATGAAGCTATTATTGTTTTGTTAAGTTGATCAGTACATTGACAATTTATTGTGTACAAGTAATGTATATATTGTTAGATGAGTATTGTTCTTACGTTGCAACGATGTGATGAATTGATTTATCTAAACAAATATTTGTTTTATAGTACATATTATTAACACATAGGACTTTAATCATTATATTTCTTCAAAATAATTATAAAAACCATCAATTACGTTTCAGGATAGGTATTTTCATTTACGTTTAGGATTATGATTTATCAATCATAATGTATTAATGTGATACGTTATGGCATCTACATTACGCCGGACACATCTACTAACATACTCGTGCGAGAATTCTCACATGATATACTCCGTTTAAAAAAGAAAGTCTCTTGAAGGTCACGAGTTGGCTGGAGATAAATTTTAAACCTTCCTTTATGAATATAATAGAAGAGCATATATAAAAAAGAGTTAGTTTTACAACGTAAAGCAATTTATTGAAAGTATTGGTGTAATATTGGTGTAAACGGCCTACATTACGAGACTTTTTTTTTTTTTTAGCCAAAAATTCGCAACGTTACATAACTTTCTCTTCTTCAAAATTTTACTTCTTAATGGCGAGAAAGATCTATAACAATTTTATAAAAACACTTTCTAATATAATATCGGTTTGTGTTTTTGATACGGGAGCATTTTTACTTTGTGAACCAAGTTGAAGTTCCCTATAACATCATCTAGTACCCACGAGTTGGTCGTTATCCATATCAACTCAAAGAAGAGTCCGAAAGATGATCACTTTGGTCTGCAGCGCTCGCGTGACCAAATGCTGCTTCAACCGAAACGACGTCTTGCATTAGGCATAAGCCATAAGGCATAACGCGCGTCCGACCCAACATCCAGCAGGGGGAAGAACTAAAGACATACTCGTCTTCATTACTTTCCGGCTCTCTTTTTTCTTATTCCCGCTAGACCGCTCTGAGAGAATACCCAGCCATTACGTCTTCAGGAATGACGTGACTCGCCGTATTAGAGTTCAGCAGAGAGCAAAAGGAAAAATCAAAGAATAAGCACCATTTCATCACTGAACAAAAGAACCGCAGAATCTATGGAACTCAGCACCACTTTGCAAATAGTGGTAGGATGAAGCGGTACTTTGATCTTATCAGCTGCATCAGAGGGTTCATTGCTGACTTCGCTTGAGAAAATCAAATTGTATAAGTTCATTTCTCAAATAGACATTACTTATCATTTTGAAAATGATTCCTTTCAAACATTTAAAAAAAAATTATTTATCATCCTAGTTGAGCCATGGTATTTAGCGACTATTAGAGATGCTGTACAACATTATTGGTTTCATTACAGAAGTTATGATATTTACCGAAAATGATAGTACAATTCACTTAACATATATAATATAATATCAAATCGTATACTGTGAAGTGACAATTTACAGAAGGCCGTGCGGTTAAATATCAGAAAATATATTGATGGCTTTACAAAAGGCTTTACAAAAGGTAGTTTTAATTTAATACTATATGTATTACTTTCAATAATATGATTTCAATGCAGTATGATATCTTCATATCCATTAACTGTCCATGGGGTACTTGGGACATACTTTAAAGATGTGATTAAAGGTATACAAGTTCGGGGTTACAAAATTCACATGTGGGGGGGAGGGAGAGATAATTTTTTCGATAAGTAAAGGTGACTTAATTTAGAATTCTGGAAACGGCTTCTTGTTTTTTGCGGCCAATTTTGAATCGGTATTTAAAAATAAAATGTGTCTGTGGATCTTTGTAGCATTCTGACTTTCCGACAGTCATTTTTCCGTTTGACAGGGCTCCGGGCAACAACCGTTGCCATTGCATCGTCTCTGGCGGGAAGGCTTTAAATTTGAAATATGAAGATGGCGGACACTAGCTATTTAGCTAGACTGACTTAAGCCTCCGTCTGAAGGAGAATTCTAGCGATCGGCAGCTCTCATCGGTAGTTTGACTTTTTTTTCAGATCCATACCAAGTGAATGCTGGAGCAGTATCCTAACAAACGGGCCACGAACCGCGCGCCATCTTTCCTTCCACTACCTTGTCCTATCTTCTTTCCGTACACACACATATCTTATAAAGTATATGCTCTACATTACCACAGATATCGAGAGACCAATCGGGCCAGCTTAGAGTTTGTCCCGCTGGTGTGTGTGTGTTGGGGAGGGGAACACGGCAAGCCGTCGTAAAGGATGGCACCGGATATCACCATCCAGGGGGAAATAATACCGGCTACTCCCGGGATGTAACAAGCATAACACTTACACTAATGACCATGATTCAGCCGCTGTCTGGAGGGGAATTCTGACAGCCGGCGACTGTGATCGGCAGTTCTCCGCGGTTTCTCCGATCAACGCCAGGCGAATGCCGGAGAAGTGTACCAACATATATTTCGTCCGACTTCTATACTCGCCTAACATAGTCGCACACATGCAGTATACTGCCACATATGTCGGGAGATCGATCGGTAACTTAGAGCAAGTCTAGGCTTGGGCGGTGCCCTGGTGGTGGGAGATATCTGGTTGGGGAAAAACTGCAGTAAGCCGACGGTAGGTCGGCACCGGCTCTCACCATCCAGCGGGGGAAGATCACCGTCACCTCCCGAGCAAACTTACGGGAATAATGGCCTTAGCAGCTGAAGCCGACGCACCGGGAAACTTAAAATAAGAAATCAATTACAATAATGTCCGTACCTTACGTACAATAGTAACACTAAGATAAAGATAAATATATTTATAATGCAAATGGGTATAACCCGGTGGCAGCTAATTACATAAATAAGATAATATAACTAACATGCAAATTATATAATAATAGTAATAATAATAATAATAATAATAATAATAATAATAAATGATTTTCAAACTGGCTGATTCATAAAGCATTAAATTACCTTAAGAAAAAGACACTTCTATAATCCTGTTATCCACACTGAATGTTTTTCCAATTAAGACCACATTTCACTTCACTTCACTTCACTTCGACCCATTAATCACTTCCTTTATTATTCCTCTGCTCTACACTAAACGACACTTCACTTCAGTCTTCATTAATTATGCATCGCTCTATAACCTACTATTCTCAGTGAAGTCTCTCATTTACTTAGTAATACCCTAAATTAATTTTCTAACATGTTGAACGCTTCGAGGAAAGGGTTTAATGGTTTTGCAGGCAATCTATTCCATTCCGTTATCGTTCGATTTGTGAAAGAAAAGTTCCCTAACGAAAATGAGAAAGTGTGTGAAAGAAAATGCCCCTGGGGTCCGCCGCTGCCCATCGCCCATTGGAATGCGGGTGTAATTCCCCTTGCAGTGCGCCCCCGCCCGCGCCCGCGCCGGTGCCAAGGGGGCGAGCCCGCCAGCGGAGGCTGTTCCGCCTGGGCGGCGGCGGACGCGTGCTTGTGTGGTCTCGGCGGTGGGCGGTGGACGGTGCGCGGCTGCCAAATTCCTGGCGCCACCGCGCACCTCGCCCGCCCGCGGAATTCCTTCGGCACCACCGCTCGAACACGTGGCTGTCTCCACTGTCCATCTCGCGCAATAGAACTGACTTTGGTTTAGATAGAACGTATTAAATAATACAATTTTTAGGCTGCAATAGAGTGATTGTCATGTGTTAAGCACAAATCTATAGATTTACAAAACATCTCTACTTACTATATAAAAACAATATAAAATACAATGCACCTATATGTATGCAATATATGCACCTATTAATCGACACACATCTTCATTTGAACACAAACATATGAACCAAATACTAAATACTTGCCTCTACATTCCGCAAAATGCACACAATATACGTACACATACACACGCGTACAAGTTTTTTTTTAAATTTCAGAATCACAATATGGAGTTTTAAATCAACTCTTTGTACATCTTGATTTCTTAAAAAATTGATGTTATCTTTTAATTTTTGAAAAAGTAGACAAACTTATTTTTTAATATCTTTTGCGCCGTTAATATTTACGACATCACGGCCTTCTCTATACAACAGGATCGTATTTGTGTTTAGAAGTTCTACAAATGATTTCTTATAAAGTGTTCCAAAATCTCAGCAACGCTCAGACAGCGTTTTCTCAAAATGGGGTTCAAAATTTTCAATGGAAATTTGCCTATAACACCAGTTTTTACTCTTCTACAATATTCTTAAATTTATGTTTCAATTCTGCAATTTGAGGACTGAAAAATTGAGAAAAAATGAAAAGCTAATAGGTTGCAGTAGACTTTTAGGAGCCGATAGGTAGCAGGTGGGAAGTCTCTGCGTTTCCAAAGGATCACTAGTTATATTCTCTTATTCGTACGTAGTACGTACGGAGTATTACACATAGTACAATCGAGGAAAGTTATGAGAAACTGAGAAAAGCTCGGAAGAGAGTGTGTTTGTGTGTAGAGACGGGGACGGTGTAAGAGGCGGGGACAATGAAGAAGAAGAAGAAGCAGAAGAAGAAGCAGAAGAAGACGAAGAAGAAGCAGAAGAAGCAGAAGAAGCAGAAGAAGCAGAAGAAGCAGAAGAAGCAGAAGAAGCAGAAGAAGCAGAAGAAGCAGAAGAAGCAGAAGAAGCAGAAGAAGAAGAAGAAGAAGCAGAAGAAGCAGAAGAAGCAGAAGAAGCAGAAGAAGCAGAAGAAGCAGAAGAAGCAGAAGAAGCAGAAGAAGCAGAAGAAGCAGAAGAAGCAGAAGAAGCAGAAGAAGCAGAAGAAGCTGAAGAAGCAGAAGAAGCAGAAGAAACAGAAAAAGCAGAAGAAGCAGAAGAAGCAGAAGAAGAAGAAGGGAATAATGTGCTCGGTGCTTGGTCCGCTTGTTACGGTACGCCTCCCGGCTCCGGCATTCGCCTGGTATTGATCGGAGTAACCACGAAAACTACGAATAATCGTAGCCGCCCGCTAGAATCCTCCCTCAGATGATGGCTAAATTCCACATGGCGATGAAGCTAGCGCCGAGAAATCGATACCACGGCGACCAACGGGCTAGAATATACTACATAGAGTGGCTGTCCCTATAGTTTGCGCACCGCTCTTAGTGGAGGTTCGACGAAATTGTGGGCGCCATGTTTTTTGAAGTCAAAAGATACGAGTGGCGATGTAACCTGGGTGCAACCATCCGTAACCAGCATTCGTAACTAGCACCTAACATAATGCTAGAATACTTTGTTTCCCAGAAGGCGCTGCTTTGACTGCAAAAAACATGGCTTCAATTTGTTTCAAAGATGGAGGTACTTCAGCCACTCTAGTTTTGCTAGTCTCAAACCTCCCCGGTCTACGACCCTGCAGAGGCAGTGGCAATGCTGCTATTGAGGCATCGCTGCCTGTCGAAAACAATATAAACGTTGAGAAAAGCGAGGTTGCACGCGAAAGAAAAAGCGGCGACAAATTGCAACAGGCCCTACACTCACAGGGGGGCGGTGGGGGCGTGAGAGACCTTGGCAGCGCAACCCACCCCTCCCCCTCCCCCTTTCCCCTCCCCGGCGCCTTCCCACGCCCCGCCCCCCGCGCCGCTCTTATTAGCATTATTACTATGATTCGCTTTGCTTTCTTTGCGGAGCCGCATCGCATGTGCCTCGGAGGGCGCCGTGTCGCCTCTTGTCATTACAACGGCGGCCCTCGGGCACCGCCACCTCCACCGGCTGTCGTAGCTCAAAGCCAGCATTACCGTTGCCCCTGCGGCCGCTTTGACCTGGGGGCTCTAGAGTTCGAGACCCCACAGTGGCGGAGTTTCCACGCTAGTTGGGTCGATGACTGGAAGAAAATTCCAGCGGCGTGCTAGATCCTACAGCGATCCAAGGTTTTCCACGATAGCTACACAGCTGGGGCGAGTTCCGCCGCTGAGTGGAAGATAATACTAGCGGCCGGCTGTCTGTGAGGTAGTTTTGTGTGGTTTCTTCGTTCAAAACCAAGGGGAATACCGGAGCATTACCTTAACAATCGTGCTACAGCCTTTTTTTCTCAGCCTTGTCGCCTCCTTTCTACTATCTAATTTTTACATTACATATCGCGAAGCCAGCCGCGTACTTATAGCTTGTACCAACTTAGGACTTTGCGCTGCTATCGGATGAATCTAGAGAAAGTAAACCCCCTCCAGGCACACCTACGTGGAGGTCAGTTCCAGAACAGAGGTTCCAGTGGAGGAGACATATTGCACCGCGGGGATAAAACACTCAATACACTAAAGGGACTAATAACAATATCATGTGCTCGGAAACATCAATCAAACAATCAATCCTCATCCACTCTGCACCCCGTCGCCCGCTCCCGACTCGCGGCAGGTGTAGTCTCCTGCTGCCTCCTGGCCTGCTTCGTCGCGGGCTCCGTGGCCTCTCAACTCTCCGTTGGAACCGAGAATAAGCCTGCAGGGTGCAAATTTAACAGCGCTAGTTGGTCCGCTGTGCCGCATTCCGTACTCACTGCCCAGGTTGCGCGATTGGAATTGGATAATCCGTTAGACGCGTGAATCAAGTATATAAAATTATAGTTATTCGTTAATTATAGTTATCCGTTAGACGCGTGAATAGTATATAAAATTAAAGAACCGCGGCTTTATAAGTCGGAACATGGACACATTCTTTTGCACAGGCCACATCTACTTGTGATCCGCCAGTCCACGCCTGGCCCACGCCCATACTCAAGAACGTTGGCTGCACTTTGCCTTTTAGTTCCTACAAGAAGGAGCAAGGATAGAGCGCGCCGCTAGTTTATATGGGTTTGAAATCTCTGCGCACTCCAGCTTCACTCAGCGATGTGGCCAGACCACGGTGACACAGGCCTCCTCCAGTGGCCAGCCCACTTGGCGTGCCCTGACCCAGTACTTAACTGCGGCCCATCGCTGTTTCTGGAGTCAGCAAAACGGAAAGGAACAAGAAAAACGACGCTCGGGCGCGATCGGCTCTGGACTAATGCAAGGCAAGTGGGTCGTGAGCCACTACAACGGGTCACCGAGTTGGTCTAAATTCTTATACAAGAGCAGACCTGGCCAAGAGGACCAACGATCTGCGATTCATTGTTATACTCTTTAAGAACTAAATCTTTCAAATCTTTTAAATTTTATGTCTTTGCCTGTGGTCCCCGCCCACTGCTGCCAGATCATACCATAATTATGTAAGAGTATCGTTATTTTAAGCTAATTCCGCAGCCATTCTAAAGTTCCTGCATTTAACCGTATTTTCTATGGATTTTTAATAAAAGACAATTTGTAATCAAATAAATATATACTTTTATTTTCAGCTAGTAGTTTTCATGAAATGTGAAATTTAACATAAATTTAACTTAAGCTTGGCACAAACAAATTTTGGGAAATATTTAAAACCATTTTTGAGAAAATATTGTTAAAGTATTTTCAAACCTTGTTACACTTTACTCAAAAACCACTCATATTTTCAAAATATTGCACGTAATTCTATTTACAGGTAATTTAAAGGTAATTACAGGCAATTAAATAATTTTAGTAATTACAGGCAATAGGTGATTTTGAAGAAGAGATTTCATGAAGAAGAGGTATCAATCTTCATTAATATAATTGTAGAAGATGGTTCAAAAATTTTTTAACTCATGGAATTTTAAACATTTTTATTCAAAATTTCATAGAAAGGTTTTATTCAAAATCGAACCCGGGAATTTTTTAAAGTGCATTTACATTTACTTTAAATAAAAAAACACTTATGTTGGACCATACCAACTAAATGGACCAGAAACTTATGTTCACACTAACCGAGAGTTCATTATATCCGAGTTCACTGTATCAAAGTTCACTCTAATCGAGAGTTCACTATATCCAACATCTCTCTAACCGAGAATTCACTATATCCGAGTTCATTGAATCCGAGTTCTTTATATCTAAGTTTACTATATTCACGTTCACTACATCCGAATGCACTATAACCGAGAGTTCATTATATCCGTGTTCATTATAACCGGAG
Organism: Gryllus longicercus; assembly: GCA_038098605.1. Classification (NCBI taxonomy): domain Eukaryota; kingdom Metazoa; phylum Arthropoda; class Insecta; order Orthoptera; family Gryllidae; genus Gryllus; species Gryllus longicercus. The sequence continues at coordinate 5,331,104 of JAZDUA010000024.1, read as the reverse complement.
TTGACTCTAGTAGAAAAGGAAGGACAGGAAACTCCATCCCAGTGCGGAGGCGACTCCCGGGTGGAAGGGCGGCACGCTGGCAGGAGGGCTCTCTGCCTTCGTCTGCACCTCCACCGCCACCACCTCCGCCACCACCGCCTCCGCCGCCGCCCCCGACGCCTCTCGGCCATCGCACAATGGTCTGCGCGCCGCCGAGAACCCCGTGATTATGGTAACGACACGTCTACTTTACGCATCAACAAGAAGCGGCGCTTTCCGCCGCAGTTCCGAGCCCTAATTTGTCTTTATGGGGAAACAGGTGGCGGATGAGCCACAATGTGGAATAACGGCATGCATAATGCGCTCGCGTGCGCCTTGGAGATCTGTCGCGCTGCAATTTTACGGCGTCGGAATATAGCGTGTTCAACACCGCATGGCTACCACGGCTCTCCAACGTATTCTTACGCCGCACAACAATTTGGACTTCTTTTTGCCGGTGGAGCTTTTTTTTTTTTTCCTAATGCGGAGGTGAATCGCCTGTGAGGTCTGCGCAGCGAAGTAATCTGCGTGGGTATCCATTCAAAAGAAAGCAGCTGAACTCGCTGCAACGTAAAATTTCAGACCACAGCTATGAAATGTTCAAAGGCTAATTATGTAATGTTCAATATGTAATGAAACAATTTAATGTTCAAAAAGACTAAATATGATGGTAAAAACGATGATAAATATTAGTGATACATGTTTGAGCAGACCTTCGTTATGAAACACATTTCTTTCAAGTCGTAAAACGTAACAAAACTAGAATGATCAATCTGTTGCTTGTGGATGATGTGATGATGAAGCGAAAATGAGCGAGATCAACACTGAACATGACAGGGGGATTGATAAGACAACTTGGGCGCTGTGGTCAGTTCACTTTAAGATTTTATTAAATATATGATCAGCTTTTCGCTTTATGTATAGCATTTTTTGTTTAAGTTTAATTATTTGTTGTTTGAGTTTTGAAACAATAACACAGGTGAAACCAAACTTGAGATCCTGTGAATGTGAAGGGTAGGGGTTAAGATGTACTTATTTACTACGTGGATGTATAGTAGAGAATTCCGTAGAAGAATAGGGTTGTTATGGGAATATTTTGAAGATGAGTGAGGAAGTTCTTCCTTCAGCAACGGATGGTGCATTTGGGTCAGATTATATTTTGCACAAGAAGGCAACATTTAGATCAGAGATTCCCAACCTTTCTCTTTTATCGACCCCTGTTACTTTCTTGCTACGGAGTAGTAAAAAGTTATGTGATGCTGCGCGAAAAAACGGCGAATTTTCGACAGAAATTCTCTTATTACAGGGCGCTAGTAACGAAAAAGTGGATAAATCCAGTTGCTAAACTTAGAGGGGGAAATCCTCTATCACATGGTATGGCCAGAATTCAAGTTTCGTGGGTCCTGCATACCGAAAAATCGGATGACGGCACGTCTGTCCATTTGTCTGCCTTTCTCTCTGTCTGTCCGTCTGCGAACAACGTCAGCGGATAAACAGTTCAGCTGATTTTCTCCAAAATTCATATTTCTCAAGCCATCTGACAGAGGTCGCGGTCCCTTGAATTTGAAACCAATATTTTCGTTTTAGGGGTACAGGGTACACATGAAGCCTTTGGGACATTTTCTAAATTTAAAAAAAAATGCTCCATCGTTTCTGATTAAATGTTGGCGTTGGATAGTGTGAAGAGCATTTAGAGGAATAGTGCAGGTATTATGTTCCCTCAAAACCCTGATTTCTTGAAATTGCAAAAGTTCATCATTTTTAAGAGTCTTCCTACAACGAAAATATTACAGATAAAGCTCTCTTTGATAATGACATCTCTTCCTTAAAGATAGATATTAAAATAACGTTGTGTACAACTTTTCAAAAATTTGAGTAAATTTGCGTGAAAATGGGAGGAGAATGAACTTACTGTTTTAGTCCCACTACTTAAAAGAAAGATTTGCTTCATCGACGCCATTAATCCCCTTCATCGACCCCTCTATAATATGCAGCATCCGCAATCATGGCACTAAGAATTGCAAATAAATGCCTTAAATATAACTTTGTACGCCAATATTCTCGTAAATATTTCTATTTTCAATAGTCAAAGACGCTTACACTTTTCAGTAGCTGAGTTTCTAATCCTCTTTTTACGCGGTGGTTTCAAAACGTTGCTTTAAGAACTGTCCATGGCATTTCTCCAGTGCGTATTGCGGAGAGCAATTTCTTGTGCCATAGAGTACTTTCGGAACACATAGTTACAATTTCTTTGAATTTTCTGAGCATCAGAACTTCTGTACATGAAAGGCCGGAGCGAATTTCTAAAATGTTATTACAGATTTTCGACCCATCATCATTATTAACCTCCTTCAAAATTTCATGGACCCCCAGTGGTCTATACAAAACTCCTTGGGAATCCCTGGTTTATATCGTGTATGAGTGAGTCATTGAAAGTATGTGGAGGACTGTAAATTTGTGAGTTGCGACCAACCACAATCCAGAGGGTATTCCTCTGAAGGATTTACTTTGAAACGTGTGAAGATAATTGGGGTTTCATGGAGATGCTAGAGACCAAATTGGGGAACCGTAAGGAAGAGTTGGTCGGGGTATGGTTTCGTGTTGTATTAATGAAATTGTTAGCTTTAGGGGACATGTCCTCTTAAGTAAAGGGTAGAGATGATTGATTTTGCCGAATTCTTTTCGTCGGATTGATTGATATGGAACTTTCCAGGTGAATCGTCAATGGATACGCATACCCAGGTTTTTTTTTATGGATTGCGAGGGATGCTGCCAGGAGACTTTGAAACCGTTAACGAAGTTAGAGGTTTGGTCGACGTATTTGGAAGATTGTTGTTTGGCTCTTGTAGTCATTTAGATGAATGCGCCATTCATTGACTAGGTTTTCCAGAACTTGTAGGTTAGAGACAGCAATATCAATAACAGAGAGAAAATAGGACTATATTATTAGCGAAGAGGGACATTTGTGACTGTCAGGTTGTGACTGGCCAATATCTGAGAAGTAAGTACTTGTTAAATAAAAGTGGGTCTAGAATGCTTCCTTGAGCAACGTCCATAGGTGTGGGAGCAGATGTACTGAGAGACGATTTCGTATTTGAAGCGAAAATGTTCTACTGGTCAAAAAAAAATTGCAGTACATTTTAGAAATACAATCAATCCACTATACTTGCAAGTTCCGCATCGAATGACATATATTTGTATAGGGCGAGGGGCAAGAGATTAGGCGCTTAGGATTTGCAAAATTTAATGAAGAGTAATTTCAGAATGAGTTAAAACGTAAAAAGAGAATGGCTCAAAAGGAAATTTACTGAGAATGTATTTAAGGGGAAAATAACAGATGTAAAAAATAGAGAGCACGGATAGAATTGAAAGTTACGATGAGAATCACTTAGCACAAAGCCGTGGAATGTTGCTACAAATAAATATTCCTCTTTGACACCTCTTTATATAATTCATAAATAGAGGAGGAAGGAAGGAATGCTTATTCATTCATTCTCATTTTTAATGGATATCTGTTAATTTTGTTATTACGTCCAGCCACCACCCCAGTTTATTCAGGTCCACATGAAAAGTACATTTCCGAGGCTACTATGCATCAATACGGGAGCTACCAAATTTTCCGGCAACGCTTTCGTTGAAAAAACAAGGAGACAAAAAGAGCGGTGGAAATGCATAGTATGTTTCGACAACACACGCCCATGAGACACCGGTCAGTAATCAGGGAACAAACACAAATAGCAGAGCGCGCGCGCGGAGGCCGTGTAAATCACTTGGATCACCGTGGTTTGCGCCAAAAAGAAGGGGGCAGCCGGACGCCCTTCCCCTCCCCCTTCCCCGCCCGCGCTTTCCGGGGCGACGGCGCCGGTCGGGCGAAGCGGGGCGAATATATACATACATACATACATACGAGATACATACATATACAAACTCTGAAATGTTGTAGGGCAGATAGAACATCCGTGGTCATATATATATATATATATATATATATATATATATATATATATATATATATATATATATATATATATATATATATATATGAGAAAAATGCCTATTATTTTGAAGCTGCCTCCAGGTTTATAACGCAGTCAATAGTATTTTTCATTTTTTTCTTCGTTCGTCTTAACATTCCATTAGTAAACATAGTGTGTGGTTTTACACTTCACCTGAGGTGCTCCGCTTGCAACAGTATGTAGCTTCAGTTCCTTGTTATTCTCTTTTGTGGTTGAAATGTATTGGAATTATATGGCATTATTTCCTTTCATGCTTTTTACCTTAATTGTAGGAAGATGTACCAGGCTATTTTGGTAATTATCACGCTGTTATTGTTGCCTTTTGTGTACATTACATTGTGCACTATAACCCAGATGATGGAAATGTATTTTCCGAAAACTTGACAAAGAACTACATTCACTACTTATTTTCACTTACCGACACCGGTCAACCATCTTTCATTACACATTTTCCAAAGTTAGTTTTTGCAGTTTTTGAAAACAGTGTGCCGAAAATAGGATCAGTACAAATTTTGTATCATCCTTTGGTACTACATATAAGAAAAAATTCCGTATATTTCACGTAAAATAAGAAATTTTTACGATTTGCCTGTGAACAACAGATTTTATTTAGAAGAAAACTCTATAGTAAATACTGAAGTTTTAAGAAAGCGCTGGAAAATTTTGAACTTTTGCAATTTTTTAGAAATTTAGAATTTTAACAAAGACCAGCGACATTTTTAAAGCGCATTTTTTGCGCTCTCCGAGGGCAAAGTTTAAACAAAGAATTTGTAATAATTTTTGAGAAAAAATCGAAAATGTTGTTGAGGCTTCATGTAAAGTACCCCCACAAATGAGTATATGCGTCTGAAACTTCCAAAGTCTCCAGTTTGTTCACGTAGATCGGGGAACATTCATTGAAGAAAATAAATTGAACGGTTTAGACACTAGCGTTGAACACCTTAATGAGAATCCACGTTTTTCTTTGGGACGCAAAACTGGCTGTCGACATTCCGTCTATCCTTGTGTGTCTGAAAACCTCACTTATTCGTACTCAGGATTTTTACCGCAATCGTGCGCTCGTGATATTGCAATCAAATGTTCGCTTATGAAGCGGCGCAGATCGTGTTTACACTATCGTAATGGACCTACAAGCAACACAAGGCAAGCAGGCGAGCACGTTTCGGCCATGTGGTACTTCGAGGATTTGCTTCAAAACTTAAGCTGATATATGGCGCGTCCACTTAATTGGTTGATTTGTAATGCCGAGCGCGCCAACTCATGTGATGCCCCTGAACGTATTATATTCCAGGAGATGGAGTTGTTCCCTCCACTTTGAAGCCACTGAGAACCGATCTATACGACGTCTTGCGTGTAGTACATATCCGCTAGCGGGGAGCCGCCCACGTCGAGACATGTTTTAAGTTCCGACAGACCTCCGGATACGCCTGGTTTTGCAAATTTAGGTGTGTGTGTGTAAGGCAAGAGGAGAGGTCGAGGATAAGGAAAGAAAGATTGCGTGCGGTAGCCCTTTGTTTGCGTAATGTTCCGCCACTCGCTAGGTGTTGACTTCAGAGCGACGCCGCCGGCCGCTGGAATGCTCGTCCATACAGCACCTGAATCCCACGTAGCCATCGAGCTAGTGTCGACAATCCGCCACCGTGCGGTCTCTCACTGGAAGACCGCGCGGTCAGAGACGCTGCAGTGTTGAACCATGAGGAAACCGCCACGTCCGTTCCCCAGCGGCGCCCCTTCCAGGGCGCGCTCAGTAGCTTCCGCCGGGCGAGTGCCGCCCACGCGTCCGCGTCCTCGCAGACACCGCCCCCGCCGCCCCGCCACCCCCGCCGCCCCTGTCGCACTCGCCGCCCCCGCCGCCCCCGCCGCCCCCACCGCCACCGCCGCCCCCGCCGCCCCCGCCGCCCCCGCCGCCACCGCTGCTCCCGCCGCCCGGAAGCCCCATGGCGCCCTCAGCGTCCCGCCCCCGCCTCCGCCCACCGCTCGCCGGCTGCCGCCCCGTCGCGTCGGTGGCCCCAGCCCCCTCTGCACGGCTTTACGACCCTTGATTGGGCCGCTTCCGGTTGCCAGCTGGGGTCGCGATGTCGCCCCCGCCCACCTGTGCCCTGCATCCGCGCTTCCGGTCCGACGCCACTGCGCGCGACGCGCCAACCTCGGCACACCGCCATCTCGCCCTTCCTCAACAGGAACGATACGGCAAACGCCCACCCTAGAGACCAGCTTAGGAAGCTCAGGGCATCCACTGATGTGACTGCATCAAATTGGCTAGGAGGTCCTAGGATTCCACTCCCGACGGTGGCAGGAGTTTAGACACTAGCTGCATAACTAAGTTGAATTCAGCCGAAGTCCGGAGGAGAATTGTAGCAGCCGGCTGCTCTGATACCTAGATTTCCGGGATTTCTCCGATCAACACCTGGTGAATGCCGAAGCAGTACCCTAACACACGGGCCACGCATGCGCTCGATTTTTCCTTCCTCTTCCTTGCCCTATCCTCTCCCCTTATTTATACACACTGACACCTCACTATCACATAAGGAGACCAATCTGGAGCTTAGAGATTCTCCCGGCTGAGGCGGTGCCCCGCTGGCGGGACGTATCTGGTTGTGGAAAACTCCGCAAGCCACGGGTAGGTCGGCGACGGTTCGCGACATCCACCTGCCGGAAAATAACATGTACTGCACTTAGGGGACTGATGACCGTACTTGTTTTCGCAGCGGGATAAAACTTCAACTCAATCGAGACCCATCCTGCTCATCAAGCCCTGTTTCACGTAAAAGAAAAGATTTGCAAAATTAGGCTCCCTTTCCGCGAGTGAAAATGTCGTCTCAGTGTGCAGGAAAAGCTTACACGTGTGTATTGGGGAGGGCGGGAATGATAGTGAAAGTGAGAGGGAAGGAGAGTGAGATATAGATGGCTAGTATTAACATTTCTTTGCTGACGAAGCGCGTTATATCAACATGCGAAATGATACGTTGTAGAGAAACACTCTCGAATACATGATTTTTTCAGCCACCGTTCTGCTTCCGTCTCCTCCATCCCTCACAGCCATTCATAAGTAGAGGCGGATCTTAATGAAATGTCATTTTTTCTTTTCACGTTCGAAAAATGAGTTTAATGTAGAAATTCATTTTATGTTATGACAAACGGAAATTACTCATTTTTACGGAAATTACTTCATACCAATATTTGCATTTTTCGTCAATTTCGACCAATAAGCCACTTTTTACCTTTTCCCGACATTTTTAATGTATTTTTGCTGATATAGCCTTGATTTTAATATCATATTAATGGTACTAATATTTACGAGTTGCAACAAATGTTCTCAACAGAATTCCTGACCACCTATACCTGGTAGCCTATTCGATTTACTCGCTCAGAAGTTGTAATGTCATCCATTGTGAGTATTAATCCAAAGTTCCTGAGATTATCAACTCCAATGTCGATTCAGCCGATTTCAGGATCACTAAACACAGAGTTTTTTCTGGTAAAGAACCGTGCAAACCAAAAGTTTCGATGATGAGTTCACTTGAACGAGCAGAAGAAGTCTCGATTACATCAGCAACGCATCCAACAGCTTGAGTTGTTCATCCGAACTGATTTTGATCACATCTTTTACGTCATTTTTATTTGTTTTTGCGGCATTTTAAAAACACTTAAGGGAATTTTATGGATCATTTTTGGAGATGTTTCAAGTCATCAAAATTCGCCCCTACTCAAAACTAATCCTTCACTAATTTCTTGTCACTTCACAACCCGACTTACCTCCACCACCGTCGACTCCCTGTACCGCAATACCTTCTCCGTTCTTTACCTACATTTTTGCCTCCTAATTTTTTCTGTGCCACCTCACTTTCTTCCACTGTTCCATCAGCCCCAATCGCCGCCTCGGCTTACGCATTCTCGCCCTTGCCACTGCTCCGTGGAGCCCCACTCCATGCCCCACTCCGTCGCATTGCCCGTCTCCCGCACAGCTGTAGAAACAACATACTTCCCCACTCTCTGATACCTCGGCTCTGTGTTACTTCCCCGCTTGCTACAACGCGCGTCGTTGCTTCGCTTACCACATTTCAACAACGCTCACTGCTTTGGTGTCTTGGAGATCCATTGCCCCTTTTCCTCCATCTCCTGGACAGCAATGCCGTCTCCATTCTTACCCAACATCATCTTCTCCCATGCTATCGCTTGGCATTCTTCCACTCCGTCTCCTCCACCCCTCCAACCCACGTCGCCAGCCCCCTCTTCAATGGACTTCCTTGGCCGCCCGTAACGCCCTTTGCCCTTATCCCTTGCACTTCAAAGCCCTTCCCGGTGTAACTGCACATCGCGTCCTTGGTTATTTGCCTTCGCTCTCCCACTATCCTGCCTGCCGCCATCTTCTCCATCTCTCAACGCAATTCACATTGCTTCCTTGTTTGGAGCCCGACAACTCCCTTTACCTCAATTCTCTTGGAAAAGCCCTTCACGGTCGTACAGCACCTCATCGCCTACTTGTATATATGCCTTCATCCTCTTCCACTGCTCCTTCTGCCTGGGTCTGTTCAGGAGAACCTATGGCGTTCGGCTGGTGAGGACAGCAGGCGTTGAGTGTTGGGCTGTGGGTGGGAGCGATGTGCGTTGAGTCTTAGGCGGTGGGCGGTGGGAGGCGGGCAAATGGAGTGGGCGGTGTGTGGTGGGCGGAGGGTAGTGGGCGGTAGGCAGTGGGCGGTAGGCAGTAGGCGAGGGTCGATGGGCGGGGATGGGCGGGGTTTGGGCCCTGAGCAATGACCGGTGGACGGAGGCGGGGGTGGGGGCGAGGGCGTTGGGCACTGGGCGTTGGATTTGGGCGTAGTGCGCTGGCCGGAGAGGTCTAGACGGTGGGTGGTGGGTGGAGGAGGTGGGCAGAGGTCGTCGGGCAGTGGGCGCTGGGGGAGGTGCAGTGGTTGGTGGGGAGTGGGTGGTGAGCGATTAGCAGTGAGCGGTTGCGCTATGGGCAGTGGGTGGTGGGCCGTGGGTAGTGGGATGTAGGTGGTTAGGAGTGGGCGGCGTGCAGGGGGCGATGCGGTGGGTGGCGGTGAGTGGCGGTGGGTGGCGGGCGATGGGCAGGGGGGTGCGCGGCGGGCGGGGGTTGCTGGGTGCAGCGCGGCGGGCGCGCTAGGCGGAGGGCGTTGGTCAGAGGGAGGTGGGCGATAGGCAGTGGGCCGTGCGCGGTGGGCGGTGGGCGGAAACAGAGGGCGGAGAACGGTGGGCAAAAAGCAGGGGGCGGTGCGCGGTGGGCGGGGATTGCTGGGTGGTGGGCGGTGGGTGGTGGGTGATGAGCAGGGAGCGGTGTGCGATGGGCGCGCTAGGCGGAGGGCGTTGGGCAGTGGGCGGTGGGTGCGGTGGGCGGGGGTTGGTGGGCGGTGCGCGGTGAGCGAGCTAGGCGGAGGGCGTTGGGCAGTGGGCGGTGGGCGGTGGGCGCGTCGGCGCCGCGCAGTGCGGTGCATGTGGAGGAGGCGCTGGAGCCGCGGCGGCGCGCCTGTGGCCTTGACTCCTCTCCCGCGGCCCCGCTGCGTTGCCACGTCTCCGCCACCGCCGCTTTTAATGAGGCCCCGCCGCCCGCGGCCGCTGGACGAGGGCGGTGGCGGCGGCGGTGTCGCAGTCTCCCCGGGGGTCCACGGGGTCTACGGGGCCTGCGTGCCGCTGGAAAGTCTTCGGGTTTGGGGAGGAACGTTTCATTTTCGAAGACACCATTTCGAAAGTTAAGGAGTGATTGTTTGAAATCAAAGAAAATCTGTCCTCGGGGAAAGCAAACCGATAGAGGCTATAGTATTTGTCTTTAAGTCATGTCACGAACTACTCAATCTAGCATTTTTCTTTCTTAGTAGATCACGAGCTCAGAAACATACAATTATTAATTTGTCCTTTTTTAATATACATTTTCATTTCCTCATTCTCAGACAGCAGTAGTCACTTGAAAATTGCAAAATTTTTGTAATGGTCTTTTCTCTCATAATTTTTGGACTTAATAATGCAAAAGCGTCCCTTGGACATATGTGACGCACGTAATTTCGTAATAATAACACTTCATGTTACATTATAGTCAATGTTGGTGGAGTTGGTGGGTCTGTTTGGGCTGGTGCGGCCGCGGCCATTGCGAATGGGAGGGGGGCTAGAGGGGAGTGTGAGGCTGGTGGGATTGATGGGTCTGGTGGGACGTGTGGTGGCAGGTAGTGTTGGTTGGGCGTGGAGTACGTGGAGGGGTTGGGAGGACGGAGGCGCAGGCGTTGTCCTACTCTTCCGCGATACACTTCTCGCGCATGCGCTTTGTCGCCCACGCGGGGCAGTCGTGGCTTCCACATTTGGACACTTTTCTGAAGCACCAGCAACGGAGAAGCTCTCCCATGGATCCTTAACATAAATAAAAATAAAGTAATTGACTGCCATCGATATTCGCAGCGTCGATGTGCGTGCGGTTAAAAAATGCAGCATAATGTTCTTAACATATTGTTTGCGATTATTTTATTAAAATTCTGGTAAAACTCGAAATAATTTACTCATTAACTAAACTCGTAACTCAACACTTGTCCCATGTACCAGAGCTCCTTTTTCTAGTAAGCTCTTCAGTTGTTTTTAAAGTTTCAGCTTTTTATGTTCTTCAGGTTCTGTAAAAATGGTCTTTTCTTTATATTCGTATACATCAACGTTTTGAACTCAAAGATAACAGTTTTCAAATTTTCTGAGAGGTAGACCTCCTCGATATAAGGATTTACTTCTATTCAAAAGCCACCAAGTTAGACTGGATGTAGTTGAGCTTGTTTGAAAGACAAGAGTACGCTGAACTCCTTCATACGAATGAGAAAATTCGAATGCTAACTCCCTTCCACCCCCTTCCTGTTAGGAAACACCCCTTTCCGAATAGGGTAAAATTTTTACTGAAAAAACAAACTTAGAACCAACGTACTTGGACAATAAAATACGGCTGGTTTTAAAGATAAAATATTCAAGATTTTATATACATAAAAAATACAAATAGAAGTTCGTAAGGCCGACCTCGCTCCGGCACGACTTGAAAAATCGCCTCTAGGAGAACTAAGGCCTTTGCGCGGTGCCGAATCCTCGCTTCCGACGCTATGTGTTGGTGGCGGCGTGGGGAGGCGACAGGTCCTAATGCGGGGACTCTGTCCGCGGGGACCAGCGCGTCCGTAAAAATGTACCCGAGCGCTCAGCCAACACCTCTCCCCCCACCGCCGCCGCTATTACGGTTGTTACGCCACAACGGTCACCTTTTCTAATAAGACTGCAGACACCACGCCACACCATCGCCGTCACCGCCGACACCACCACCATTGGCGCCACCGTCACTGTCACCTTTGCCGTTGTCACCACCACCACCTTCACCATCATGACTTCACCGCGCCACCACACACACACACCATCGCTGCCGCCTCCACCACCGCAGCCGTTACCTGCTCCGCCGTTGTCGCCTCTCTACTACTACCGTCAACAAAGCCGCTGCCACCATCGCCACCGCTACTCTCGTCTCCCTACCGTCTTCTCCACCGCCGTCACCAACCCCACAACCGCCACCGCCGCCACCCATCATCGCCTCCGCCACCGCCACCCAGATCACCTCTGGCGTCGTCACCACCGTCGCCACCACCACCGTCGGCACTATCGCCGTCGCTACGCCACCACCACAGTGGTCACCAATGCCGCCTCTGCCGCCATCGCCACCCTCGGAGTCGCCAGACAAACTCCTCTGGAACGCCGCGGCCGGCTTCATCCATAGGTTAAGTTAGAAATAAGTTAGTAAGTAAGTTCTGCCCCCTTCTTTGCCGCATAAGCCATAGAGCTGCGGCGTATATTGTACCCAAATAACTAAATAAACTCCCGCCTCGCCAGGGCTACTGGCGGGGGGAAAGTTGAAAAAAAAAAAATTTTGGCGTCTGCCTCGCCCAACAGCGCTGCCACTGTGCTCCCCTTCTCCCAAAGGCCGCTCAACGCTATCTGTTTCAGAGCCAACGCGCGCACACCACTCCATTTCACGAGTCTGGGACGCGTTTTAAAGTCTCTTCGATTGACTGAAGATTTAAACAGTGCCAAGTGCTAAAATTTCTTTCTATAACTAATCTACAGTGAAGGAATAATTGTTGAGTTATTTAGTTTCAGTTGCGTTTTTCGTTGCCGTTGATTTTTCTACTAAACCAAATATTATAGTGACACATTTTTAGACGAGATATATACGTAATAACAGTATGCGAGTAATGCCTAAATATAGTGGCGCTGGCAAATTTACCCCACTTACTACTATATTTTCTCAACCTTACTTAGTAAGAAGAGAATGAATTGTAATAGTGTCCCGGAAAATGGCGAATTGTCAGCAGAAAAAAACCTCTTATTGCCGTTCCTTGGTAATCCTGTAAATGCTCCAACATAATATCAATTGTATTTATTCATGTTCTTAAAGTTATAATTCAATTCGTCATGTATGTATTACTAATTTATTTAAAAAATGGTTTGTGATGTGTAAGTAAGAAAGTGTAATGGAAAAAGGGGCCCAGAAATGTTCTCCCCCCCCCCGCCCTTCTCATACGAGGCTCGCCCCATGCGCATGATTTCAATTCCATTCGCGTCCTGGCAATACAATTCTCCTGGTGGGGCTCGGCGTCAGCGAGCAGCGTGTTCGCCGCGTGGCTTGAGCGGCCGCCGGCGACTGGGCGAGTGGGGTGGGGGGTGGGGGGCGTGGGCGTCTTCCTGTTCCTGCGCCGCCGCCGCCGCCGCTGGCGGCCGGCCAACGCACCTGCCGCCGCCGCCGCCGCCGCCCCCGCCGCCACCGCCACCGCCGCCGCCGCCACCGCCGCCGCCGCCGCCGCCGCCGCCGCCGCCGCCGCCGCCTCCGCCGCCGCCGCCGCCGCCACCGCCGCCACCGCCGCCACCACCGCCACCGCCGCCACCGCCGCCGCCGCCGCCGAAGGAGCGAGGCAGGAGGGCGGCGCCGCGCCGCGCGAAGGCTCCGGCAGCGAAGTGGGGCCTCCAAGCAGCGAACGCCGGCTCAGCTGGGTTTCATTCAGCCGCCAACACATACGCTCCTCTCCGCACGGAGCGAAGCTCTGGAGACTTAACATTTTTCGTTCACTACACCCGGTACGTCCAAATGTAATATAGTTTTGTTTTCTAAACTGTGGTAGATTTTATTATTTCTCAGGGGACAGCAAGTATCCAGTCGCCGCGACCGGGAGATTCTCGGGGTCGAGTCTCGTCAGTGGCAGGGTTTTTGACACTAGATACGTAGGTAGCTAGGTTGGATACATCCATTGTCAAGAGCAGGATTCTTGTGACCGGCTGCACTAATCCTCAGTTTTCCGTAGTTTTTCCGATCAACACCAGGCGAATGACCGAGAAATACCCTAACAAACTGGTCACGGACCGCACGCTGTCTTTCCTTCTTTCTCCTTGTCCTATCCTCACCCTTTATTTACACAACCTTACTCATATATGCACTACCGCACATGCCGGGAGACCGGTCGGGAGCTTACAGCTTGTCCCGGTTGAGGCGGTGCCCCGCTGGTGGGGGATACCTAGTCGGGGAAGCCCCCCGAAGCCACCGTGTAGGTCGGCGCCGGATCTCATCATCAAGCGTGGAGGATCACCGCCCCTGCCCAAAGAACGCCATGTACTACACTTACAGGACTAATGACCTAATAATTTGAAGACCCTAAAACACGCAATAATCAATCAATCAATCGCTCACGCCTGCGTGCTTCACATCGTGCGCTGTCTCCTGGGCATCCCTCACCTGGCGCACATCTTTCGTATTTCATCGAAAGCGTATGCAGATTCTTTTAGCAATTCTGTCATTCATGACTGTGAGTGGGGTTCATACCAGCGTTTATTAAATTAAACATTCTGGTAATGAATTACATTGCTCGAAGAAAGCAAATTCCTCTAAGAAGAGAACAAGCATTACCCTGTTGAATTAGTGTGTAATAAAATGTCTTCAATCATTTTAGTTCCTTCGTTTAAAGATCATTTTAAATCAAAGTAAAAATATGTAACTTCAACAATCTCATATTTTTTTTTAAATACATTGAAACGTTATATTATGATAATATTGAGAACGCGAGCATCTCGGTGTTGATGGGTGATTTTGTGTGTTCGAGGCTCCTGTGTCGAAACTTTGGAAACTGATGAAAAATAACAAATTCATTTCCTTAATAGCCAACGTAATCAAACTCAATACATACATTCATGAATACAATAAAAAAAGAAAAGTTAAAAACTGAAAACACTCAGCTTCATAACGTTTTCAGATGAACTCCCATGCCAAAATTTAACATAAGAAAAAGATCACAAAACTATAACGTAGTAGTATTAATCATAGCAATAGCATGGATTAGTTTAGTGTTGTATCAATACTGACAAAAATATGGAATATTCGCGTGACCCTAATTCCAGTCAATCTAATTTTTTTCGAAGCTTCGTATTCATCACCATATTTCGAAACTTTTAACGTTCAGCCATTCTTAAATTTATGATTTTTCTCTTCAAGAAATATAGTGAATTGTAACACACTAAAGTAAATTTTGCACCTGAATTCCTTACGTTATCAATACATATTAATACTATTATCAATATTGGTAACATTTTAACTTTATATCCCTTCTCATTTCACAATATAATTATTTTTAGGACCGAGCAAGACACAAGCTTCCAGATGCTTCAGCTTGCCGTTATCGCAGAACCTTGTCCTGCGATAACGGCAATCCAAAGGTCAGTAAACACGGCGTAGTAAATAGCACCACCGTTTTAACAGCAACAAGATGAAAAGAAATTAGAATGATAGTGACCCACGCCCAGTGGCAAACAAAATACCAATAAACAAGTAGTGTGTATTCAGTGCACTTCACTATAAGTACTCCACGCTCCAAGAACTTTCGCAAACTGATAAAAGTTCAACTATATCAATGAAATGGAGAACCAAGAAGGCGAAAGGAAGAACATCCCTTGAATTTTTGTTGCACTCATTCATAACTAACACTGTGGAATTCAACAGGGAAATCAAATGTAAAAAACATTTAAAAAATAACCACTTGGCAATACCAAAACCAAACATTTATTTAAAATATCACATTTTAGACAAAGCATAAAACGTCTAATCAATACAAATAGGAAATTGCGAAATTTTTGCTCTAAAAAATATTCAAATATACTTTTAAAAATATGCATTTATGACCTAAAAATTCAGAATATGCACTTCAATATACAATTAACATTATCAATATCTCATTCCTTGCATTACCCTTTCTTGATAAAATTCAGGAGAAGCGTGCTTGGAATGAAAATACATATTTTTCTACAGAGAGTATAATCTATACATCACGGGATGTACATCACTTCGCGGGAGAAATAATGTAAATATTCACCGTAGTGAAGTACATTGTATGTCTTGTTGGATCTGTTCTGCCTGGTTTTAAAAAAATGTATCAAGAAGTATCCTACTTTTGGACAAGTACTTTATCATCTATGGAAAAGCAAAAATGCGAACCGCGAATCGCAGAACGCGAAACGCATCATTTTAGAGATGAGTCTATTCTAACGAAATATGCAAAGAATGCTCCCATAATTACCCGAATATGCATCAACAGCAAAAATTATTAATTTATATAGCATTCAATGCTAACCAAATATCACGAAATTGCACTTAGCTATGCCCTGAAGTAACAGACAAAAATATGCAAAAAGCATACAAATCCTCTCCCTAGTAATCGTAATGTAGTCGACACATTTTATGCAAAAGAACACTACTCTGAAAATTGTCTCCAAAATGAAGACCGCCCAATTTGTTAAAGTTAGCACAGGCCCCACAGGCGAGATACTCACTCTGGGAAATGCACCTATTATAAAAAAAGTAGCAAAGTTTCCCCCAAAATGCACGCTTACGTCGTTTTACAATCAGACCCAAAAGTATTACCACGCCAGATCGTACTGCCCAAAACTACTGAAACTTATATCTCATGGGCAATATTCTAAATTTCACCAATGTAACAAACTTTTCTAATCCTAACCCAAATCAATCAATGTTGGGCGTATCTGATATAGTAAACTAAAAATGTTGGTCCACAGAGTCACTCTCACCGGAAGGACTATAAGGATGCGAGAGCGATGTCGATGTTTTCAAAACATAAATTTTTTAAAAAAGCATCCATGTATTTAACATCGATTATTTTAAGCCAATAGTTTTTTAAAATCGATGTTTTGTGTTGGATGTTTGTACGTGGTTATTATTAAAATGAAAAAAAAACAACATCTTTACAAAATTTTGTACTAATTGGCTGGTAACCATAAACTGAAGACGAAAGTGACGAAGGGTGAAAAATAAATAAATTCGAATTTGCGCCAATAAAGAAGACTATATTATTTGTGAATTTTCAATTCAGATAATGCACGTTCATTTGTAAATTAAACCTTAATTAAAAATTAATAAACGATACCACTTTCCAATTAAATATCCTCTGCTTGAAATTCAACGGCCATCAATCCAATTTTTAAAAATGTCGATGTTTAACTACATCGATGACTATGGATCGATGTTTTATTAACACCGAGGTTTTAATTTTGAGCCAATGTTTGGCAACATCAATGTTTTGTGGACGAAGACGCAGTGTGTTGTTAGCTGAATGAAATTTAACTTGCATTCACAGATGCGGTTCCATTCATTAGGCAGTGATTCCGGACCCCTCAACTGCTAAGGTCATTAGTCCCGTAAGTGTAGTGGGTGTTCTTGCCGCGGGGGGTGGCGGTGATCTTCTGCAGATGACTGGCGAAAGACGACCTACGTCGACTAGTGGAAATTTTCCCCATCCAGGTATCTCCCATCAGCGTGGCGCAGTTACAACCAGGGCAAGCTCTAATCTCACGACTGGTTCCCCGACAAGAGTGGTAGTGTACTGCATGTAAGTGTAAGTGCAGAGTGAGTATAGGTCAAGGGAGAGGAAGGAGAAATCGCGCCTGATCCGTGGCCCGGTTGTTAGGGTACTGGTTCGATATGTGCCTGGTGTTGATCGGAGAAACCGCGAAAAGTCTCGATCATAGAAGCTGGCCGCTAGAACTCTCCTCCAGACTGCGACGAATTCGACTTAGCTAACGAGCTAGTACCGAAAAGACTGTCACCGAATCGAGCTCTTGGGCTTCCCGGGCAGAAGCACTGCAGTGACATCAGACGTCCTGAGCAGTGCAGTGACATCCCTTGCCGGTCGTTTTCAGTAGAGAGTGGAAGCAAAGTTAATGTACGAGAAGTTATTCGGTCCTTGAAATTGCCTCCTCAGTGTTACAAGTTCGGTGCATCGACGCAGCCCGCGAGTGCGGATACGCCAGTCGTGCATTGCAACTGCAAGCTGCATGTGCGGAATGCGCCCCCGCCGCCCCGCGCCACGCTGCGCCGCTCCGCAGCGTCTGTAAACAGGATGTTGATATCGCCCGCGCCTCTCCTTCTGCGAAGTGCAGGGGGCGGGGCGAGGGCGGGGGCGGAGGCAGGGCCTTCTGGGAACGCCGGCGGCCATCAAGAGGCATCGCGACGCACGGCCGCGGAGCCGCGCCTCCCCGCCCGGCTCCGTCCGTCGCCCTGCCCCGCCTCGCCCCGTCCCGACCCTCCCTGCTCCCCAGACACAGTTACTCTCTACACCCTACCTGGCTCCGGCCCCGCCCTATCTCCTATCCCTCCCCGCCTCGCATGGCGAACTGCGACGCATGGCGCTTGCAGGGCTACTGATTTTTGTCGACGATGCAATAAAAATGTGGGGTTTTACATTTCACTAAGCACGCGCCGAATTCTTCTTTGCGGCAAAACACCACATCAGCGCGTAAAAAAAACATTTATACTTTTCGCTGGTACCTTACTGCTTGATATGGTCTTCGATGTGGAGTTGCATAACGTACCTGGATCGAGAGAATCGTGGTTACAAGAGAATATAAAAGCAGTTGAATGATGCTACATGTTCGTGAGGGAATTATGGGAGCAAAATGTGCAAAAATGAGTGAAATTAACATCTAGTTATCTGAATTAGTAAATATGAGTTATCTGGTTGCTTAATTTGAGCCATTAAAATTAGTTATAAAATAATGTATGAGTTTCGGGCTTTAACTGGTTCTAATGACTTGGGGCGACAAAATGCACTTTTAATCCAACATTAGAACCCTTAAAAAGCGTGATAATAACCTTGGACCATAAATATTTTCCCCTAATTGTAGCAATGAAGAAGTAATTTGTTTCGATAACTATGAAGAGATAATCCTTCGCAATAGAACAATTTGTATACGAATGAAGAAAAAAATGTAGGCATTTCGTGTGTGAAAGGATTGTATCTTTCAAGACCTCTTTGTTTTGTACCTCAATCAATCTGTCTCCGCAAAAAACTTGAACCTTGATCTAGCATGAAACAAACATTTCACGCACGAAATATCATTATAGTTGTATGCGTAACTAGTACAAAAAATAAATCTCTCGCTTACGAATGAAATGGAATTTTGAAATGAGTGTACCAAGGACGTTTTCTTAAGGGTGGCGTTCATTAATTACTTCCTCGTCCTCACTTACCGAGAGGAGAAAGTATTGTAATCCTGGCCGGAAAACGGTGAATGATCGACAGAAAAAATCCCTATTTCCGGGCCCTGAGTTGAAAAGTTGATGAATTTTCTTCCTATATATGTACAAAATTACTTGCTCTAACACGTTGTCTAGTCAGAATCCATATTTCTTCATACCAACAAATCCTTTAACGGCAAAACACTGTCCGTCTGACTGTGTGCCTGTAGTAAATACTGGAGCCTGAACCGTTCAGCCGCTTTTCCCAATGTTTATATTTGTATTACATTATGTACATATTTAAAGGAACTCGCCCTCCTTCAGTTTGAAACAAATATTTTTATGCTTGGCGATTCTTTACTTGAAACATCCAAAAATAACCAAAAATGGCTGCAAATTTCTTTATTAAACTTAAGTCTTCGGATAGTGATGCATAAAAGAATGGCTCCGGTGTCATTTTCGTTTATATCCGTGATTTTTCGAAAATAGCAAAATTCCAACTTAGGTTGGCGTCTTCTTACATCTACAATATTGAAGATAGAGATTTTTTGGCTAAACAAACTTGATAACAGAGATTGACATATTGTCAAAAATATGATTAGTTTTCGTGAAATTTTGCGTGAAATATTGTATATGAAAGTTTTAAACAACTATATTCTCAAAAACCGCACCAAGTTTTTTCTTAAAGTTTCCTAGTACATGACAAAAAACGGTAACAAAAACTTGTGCTAGACCCATTGCCAAATAATTATCTTTTTTTCGAAAAATAGAAAAAAAAGTCAACATTGGAAAAGTACAATTTTGAAGATGGGATATTTGTCTTATATAAAATCATTAATAAAGAATCAGGTATTACAAATTTTTTGTGTACTTTTTTAAGAAAAAATCGTTTTCTCGCACAAAAAATAATAAAAAATTATTGCAAATGTTTTCTTTAATTGTTTTCATAAATAGATGAGTTGGCGCTTAAACGAATGGCGCATACGTCAGTTTCGTAGAACTCTCCGAATTTTAAAAAATTCCATAAGTTAGATATAGTGTGAGATATATGTGATGTTTAGTTTCGTTATACTATTATAATCAATGTTTGGAGTGTATCCTATGATTTCCTATTTCAAATTACAAGAGTTATTTTCCGTAAACTAGTGATGTGCAAATGAGTGCAAGTGTGTGAGTAAGAGGAAAGGATCCGACAAAGGTGGAGGAGAACGGGGAAGGGTAGAGCGGGCCGTGGTGGAGCTAACATAAGAAGGAAGAGCAGAGTTGAGGTGGAAAATTTTATGGCGAAAGGATGGGCGAGAGGGGACAGGGTCAGGTGTGGAAGAGTTGAAAGGTGTGGGCAGGGAGTGACGGGGAAGGCAGGGTAGGGGTATGCAGGGGGTAGGGGCGCGGAGGGGCGGGGAGGGGCCAGAGGGGCGGGAGGAGCCGAGAGGGGCAGGTGGATGGCGGGTGGTCGCGGGGAGGCGTTGCATAGATCGTGCGGGGCAAGACAGCGTGGGACGGGCGTGGCGGGGTAGAGTTGGAGAGGGGAGGGTTGGGGATGGGTGTTGTTCGGGCGAGTAGGGACGGGGGAGACATCGCATAAGACGTGTGAAGGCAGCCTCATGGTTGCAGGATGGGCTGTGCGGGGCGGGGCGGGGCGGGGCGAGGGGAGAAGGTTGGAGAGGGCAGGAGCTGGTGGGGTGGTGGGCGGGGCGTGGTGGAGCGAAGAGGTGCGGGGCTTGATGTGAATGCTGGTTGTGACGGGGGGAGCGGAGCGGTGCGGGGTTTGGGGGGATGGCGGGGAGGGCAGAGGCTGGGAGGGGCGGTGGACGGGCAAGCGGCGCGGTGCGGGGCTTGGTGGGGTCGGAGAGTTCGACGCCCGGCGGGGGGCAGAGGGCGCTGGTGCAGCGGTGGCGCGGGCAGGGCAGTGCGGCCTGCGCAAGGCGTGGCGGAGCGGGGCGGTGCGGGGCGGGGCGGGGCAAGGGGCAGAGGCCCTCGCGCGTGTAAGTAAGGAAGCTTGTCCGCCGCTGCTATATCAGATGGGGCGCGCGCCAGTCGCCGCCGTCCGCCGCCGCCGCCGCCGCCGCCGCCGCCGCCGCCGCCGCCGCCGCCGCCGCCGCCGCCGCCGCCGCCGCCGCCCCGAGTCCAAGCCGCAGCCTCCAGCGCGCCCGTGGGCGGGAGGGGGCGATGCAAGTCGTGTGTCGAGGATAGGTAGAATGGAGATAAGAGGTTAGTCGCGGTGAATATTGCGGGAAAGGGAAGTAAAGATAATGAAGGAAATGTGGAAACGACAGTGAGTGACTGACGTTCTATTCACTACATTACACTAGTGATGTTCACTGCGAAATGGACTGCTGGGTCTTTGGAATGGGATCCCTAAAATTTAATTTGAGTTCTAGAAATATGAAAGAGGGTCCAGACATGTAACATTGTACCGTAACGCAACGCCATTGTGTGTCACGTAGACGTCACATCGTAACCACAACATCGGATCGCGAAAGGCGGAGCGTGCTGTTGGCTGTCGGCGTCCTAACGTGGCATCAATGAATCGCGCGATGGCGTTGCATATCCTAATAGCAGGTCTGGACCTAGAGGATTGCCAGCAAGCGAAGTATGGTTAGATGGAACGGCGGAGTATTGCAAACATGTCCTGCTTCACGTATGAACGTGTGTATCACGAGCATGTGTTGAACTGCTCGACACTGTTCCGTTTCGATACGCTGTTACAGGTCTAGACCCTTTTAAGAGAGCGCTAGCAATTAGAGGTGTTTGGGGGATTCAGCTTGTGGAAGTGAAGAATTGGAGTCGAGTGGAGCAGTGAGAAGAACAGGATTTTTAGGGTTGGAATCAGCTACAACACTCAGCCAAGTGTTTCTGAGACGCTAAGTAGTTTCTCTTCCAACGGGGCACCGCCTCAGCTGAAACAAGCTCGTGACTTTTGGGGTAGTGTAATGCATATGTGTGTGTAAGATGGAGTAGGGAACAAGTATGAGAATGAGATCGTGCGAGGTTCGTTTTTTAGAGAACATCATCTTCAATTGTGTGATTTTAAATTGGAGAATTCATAGAGTGCTAATCAGACCAGCTGGCCGCAACAACTCTCCCCCAAACAGCACGGATTTCGCCCGAGCTTTCTGGTTAAATCCAAAAATGAACCATCGCCATGACTACAACACCAAGATCTTGAAATTAATCATAATATAATAATAATATTTATTTGGCTACAATTGGCTGATTGCCAGGTGGTAGCCATAACCCTACAGTTTTACAATTATGAACATTTATAATTCAAAAACAATTTACCATATAAAAACAATTTACAATACACTCCTTTCGAGCATATACACTCAATATATAAACATACACAGACCTGTATACATCTATGGCACATATATACACCCATACACACACACACACACACACACACACACACACACATATATATATATATATATATATATACATATATACAT
Source organism: Gryllus longicercus (assembly GCA_038098605.1). NCBI lineage: Eukaryota > Metazoa > Arthropoda > Insecta > Orthoptera > Gryllidae > Gryllus > Gryllus longicercus. Next base: position 5,309,082 of record JAZDUA010000024.1, on the reverse strand, counting down.
ACACATGCATACATACATACACACATACATACATACACATTCTTATACATGAATGCTCACTCTCACGTTCACACATAACACGAACACACACACACTTGCCCTACATATTATACATGCCTACATTTAAATGAAGAACATATATTTAGTTACACCTAGTAAACATGCACGTATATACATATACATAAAATTAACCAGTTACACAAACAAATTAGAGACGCTCTGACGGTAAGTCGAAGAGAGGAAGCAGCAGAAGTGGCAGAACATGAAGGCGGAGAAGAAGGAGGAGAAGAAGAAGAAGAAGAATAAAAATCAGAAGAAGGAATAGTTTTGAAGTGCCTTGCGTGGCAGGAAAGTGGGCGACATACCGAGAAGGCTACGCTGACAGTGGAGACGTGGCACGTAGGCGAAACGTTGAAAAATAAGTAGCATGGAATGCGAAGGAATTTGTTGGAAGTTCGACACTCGGGAGGCAAGATGTCAGTTGGGCATGAGGTCTTGAATGGATGTGAGATGTGAAAGAATAGTTTTGTAGTTTGAGCAGAATACGTGGAAAGGTCGGAGGGGTGTAACAATTAGCGGCAGATATTCCATTGCAATTCAATTCCTTGGGTTGTTTAAGTTAAGGAACAAGGAAAAGATGAAGAAAACGAAAACCAGAAGAAGACCAATGAACGAATGGAACAGAAAATATCCACCGCTGGGATTGGCAATAGGAGAGTCAGAACCAGGGGCGTGCAGTAACAGGGGCACAGCTGGGGCAGTGTGCTACAGGTTTCCAATTAATGGTGCCCTGTATATGAATGCAAAATGTCTTTCCTTCGATATATTTTTCCTAAAAATATATTTAACTGTTGTTGAAATATGGTTCACTTTAAATGATATTATTATTATTATTATTATTAATAATAATAATAATAATAATAATAATAATAATAATAATAATAATAATAATAATAATAATAATAATAATAATAATCAGACCAGCCCTGTGGGGCAGATGGTTGCGGCAGCCGAGGAGGCTGCAGGTTCGAGTCCTGCGAAGCCACAGTCGTAATTGTTTTTGTCCCTTCATCATTACCCAATCGCCTCATCTAAATAATAATTCAAGGCGTAGTTACCACCTTGCCTAATCAAAAGGATTCAGTCGGAAAAAGCTGATCTCATAAATTACACGTCCATTACTCTGGGGCGGCCTGGGCCTTGGAAGATAACGAGTAGCGCGGTCATAAATAGCCGATACGCAAATAATACTAATAATGATAACACTAATAATACTACCACCATCACCATCACCACTACTACTACAACCACTAACAAACTACCAACAACTAACAAAACAAACTACCTAACAAACTACCACTAGCACTACCACTACCACTTCAACTACCACTACAACTACAACAACTACTACTACAACTACCACTACAACTACCACTACAACTACCACTACAACTACCACTACAACTACCACTACAACTACCACTACAACTACCACTACAACTACCACTACAACTACCACTACAACTACCACTACAACTACCACTAAAACTACCACTAAAACTACAACTACCGCTACCACCACAACTACCACTACCACTACAACTAATAATAATAATAACCCTTTTGTTCGAATTAAGGGCCCCCCATGGATCTACTGGCGCATTCCCTGGGCGCCCGTGGCCAGAGCGTCTGCATGAAGGCGCAGTGCCTTTGCAGCCGCGTGCTGGCGCCGCCGACCGCACCAGGCGGATCCAGTTTGGGCGGCGCGGCGCCCGCCACCCTCCCCTCTCCCCGCAGCCAAATACGTCCGGCCGCGCCCGGGCCCCGTGGCCGAGCTGGGGCCGGAGCCCTGAGGCTGACGCGGTGGCGCCGCATCGCGTCGCGGGGATGACCCAAAGCGCCAGCCATGGCGCTCTCGCCGACGGAAACAAATAGTGGGGATGAAGAGCACATACTTTCTCGCACTATCTCCAACTATTGCCATTTTCGAAATTTTAGAGTTTAACGAAATTGGCACCTGTGGCATTTTTAGTAGTATACGTGCTAGAGTTCTTAACAAACGAGAAGGTGGATAGACGGACGGTCAGATAGGCGAACAGCACGTACATGTTATTTCGAAATTAGCATTTTTCGAAAATTCAGAAAGTTTAGCGAGTTTGGCACTTGTGCCATTCTTTTAAGCATTCCTTGTATCAAGAAAAAAAATGTTCAAGCTGAGCTCTCATTTTCGCTGATCTCTCTGAATTTTCGAAAATTGCTTTTCAGAAATAATGGGAAAGATAATTAGATTTTAAGGGCCGGCTCAAGTCGGTATGTCAGAGCGGCTGCCTGGTGTAGCAGTAAGACGCACGGAGAAGTAACTCAGTGGACCTGAGTTAAAGCCTCGGCGTGGAAAAAATATTTGCTGGTTGAAAACACTTTTGCAGGTTCATGTATATTCATGCTTCATAGTTCATAATATTCCAGAGCCGCTACAAATAATGCGAAAAAATATTGGCTGTTGTAGCACTAATATAGAATAGATCCCATGAAGGAAATAGGTGCTACCGATTGAAAAAGACTTTCTCATAATATATCTACGTTCATTATTTCTTCAGTCTGTGATAACATATCAATTCTTCCCTACTCTCTTCTCAGCTGGTTCCATCTGGTTCTATATGCAGATTTTTATTGGAAAATTTAGAGGTATTTTTAGCGAAAATGTTGTTTGTTTTTGAAAATGAGCATTTTGATGTCTATTTCCCCCCAAAACTTTCGATTTTTTTTAGAAAACTGATTTAAAGCAAATGTACAACCAATAATGTATAAAATGTGCCCTTAACGTAAATATTGAGAACTCGAGAGATATTTCAAAATATTTTTTTTTCATGTTCGAAGAAGAAAAAAGAATTCGCCCATATGGCTTCAATCCATTTAGCACTATCCGTACAAACAATTTAAAGAAAATATGTGAAGCCGTTTCGAGAAAATGGCGTTTGACCAATTTTGAAAATGCGGAAATTCAAACACATTTTTACAGAAAACTTTTTGAGCAACTTTAGAAAACATCATTTGAAGTACTCATTCTCACAAATGCTTTATTATATACTAATTAACGCTAATGCAGATAATAACGACGTGAGAGAGAGAGATAAAAAAACATTTTGTGATTTTTGTTAAAACAAAAGAATACCCCAAAGTAGTTTTTATAACATCTTATAAAGTACATTTGTCTTTTTTCTTCCAAAAGTTTTAAGAAAAAGTTCTGAACCGATTTTGAGAAATTATTTTAGTTGATTTTTTTAATATTTCTCATATTTCCCTCAAAATTGTCAGTAAATTGCTAATTTAAAAAAAAAAATGTATATGACACCAATGAAAAGAAATTTTTGAGGAGAAAAAAATTCATTTGTAAAAAGCTCCCTTTCTCCAACATTGTACATATAGGAAGACCCCTGAAATAATTAATTATTTTTCAGTGTTCAAAATTTCAGTTTACAGTGAAAATGAAACCTATCCTTTCTTTAAAACTTTATTTCACTCTATTCTTTCAAGAAATTTAAATAAAAAATTTGCAGCCCTTTTTGGGAAGATTTGAAAAAATATTCCTGGGGCTTCATGAAAAATACCTTCAAATTTTAAAGAATGTTCTTCAAAATCTCAGAGGTTTGAGTCAGAGGTTTCTGGTCAGATCAGCTGGGGAATATTCATCTTGAAAAAAAAATCCTAGTAATAGGTAAGGCGCTGGAGACGGACGGACATTTTGAAGGGAAAATCCGGTTTCAAGGGTGTCTAATACATGTATTTTCGTTGAAATCTCGAAATTTATTTTCCGCGGCATTACATAACTTTCTGTTATGCTACGTACAATACTGCGTCTTTTACGTACGTAAACGAGAATGTTAAAATCTATAATATCAACATTGTGGATCTGAAATATTAATTTTGGTCAGACTCTGGCAATCAACCAGGCATCTCACTTTTGATATAAACATGATTTTTTTTTAAATTTAATGAACGTAAAATCCATGAATGCGTCAATAAGTTTCTTTTCAAAATACACAATATCTAGGCATAAAAAACAACATTCCTTGTCATAGTGAACGACAGACCTTTATAAAAAGGAAATATTAAAATGTAGCAATTCAAGAAGACTGAAAATTCTAAAAATAAAAACCTGCCCCTGAAGAATTTCACTCCCTGTGCTGCTAGATTACATCCGTTATTCTAAGTCAAAACTTCGTATATATTTTCTTTGTGCATTCTTCTTCGATGTGTTTGTCAAAATCTGAGATAAATTTATAAAAACATTAATTTATTATTGTTAACATTAATGTGTTATTATTATTATAAACAATACAATAATGTACTGATAACATTAATGTATTATTGTTGAAAAGTTTATTGTTTTCATACTTACTTTCAGAGAGTGGGAGTGGTGTGCGTAAATAATATATTTTTTTAATTCACCACTTAGAACCACTTAAAACTGGAGTACATAATTGTTTCCAGCATATTTTCAGATTCTCAAATAATTATCGCTCAAAAGATAAAGTGATTGGCGTTTATATTCTCTAGTTTACGTCATGGCTCGTAAGAAACCTGCCTAATTGTATGATCTTATTTCATTTTATGTTCATTCACCAGTTGCGACAAGTTTCCTGGGGCACGACAAACTTCATTATAAGATTCCGGCTACCACAAGCTCCACTCTTTGGTTTCGAGCCGTATTTTATTACAGCATTGGAGTTGTACAGTTATCCTCGCCTTCAGGGGGTAATTTATGATCCACTTCCTTTCACGTTGCTGTATACACGAGTCCCTCAAAAGAAGCAAAACAAATTACAGTTTACAACACATAAGCAGCGCTAGTGTCATAAGTCGCCGGTGACTTAGCAAACAAAGGTCATAAAACAACAGGGGACGCAACTTTGTATTGATTACGAAGAGAAAGTGCTTCTTAACCAACACCACCTTGCTGCATTTCGAAGAAAAACACTGCAGTCTTGGGAGTTGACCTATTTGTTCTGGAGTTAATAAGATAACAAGTGGAGTCAGAATGTGACAGATGTGCACGATACTTCATTAAGAAGGAAGAGGTGGTTGTTTTGTCATATTGCCGGTCTGAATCAAATATGCGGATCTACTTTTGTTAATTTTTTCTCCCTGATACTGCTTCAAGGATATATTGAGATTAATCGTTTTAAACGCGTAAGTAATTTTAATACAGTTATTCAAATGCTGTACAAGGCTGCCTACGAAAATGTTCTTAGCATAAGATTCTGGTGAAGTTACGGGTCGCCCGGAGTGATCATGGTATCTCGAGTAACAATTTATAAGTGTGAACTTAATTGTTATCAATAACATCTAGAACATCATTTCTTTTTGTTAGGAATTGGTTTGAAACACTCTAACTTCCAATTTATAAGCGTACAGTATTTTCTGATTTACTAAAAAAACGTAGCCTAAACAGTGCAATCAAATTTCAATTCATGGGAGAGCAGGGTTTTGGTTGGGTTTTACGTTTTCTCATATTCAAACGCAGAAATTAAGATTAAAGATGAGATACGCAATGAGAAAACGAGAGGTAAGAGCGAAGAACGCCGGATGTTTCTTAAGATGGAAAGATGAAGCCAACGCAGGGATGGTGCCAAACATGAGCAAAAGCGGAGAAAATGGCAAGAACAGCAGAAATGAGTGAAGATCACAGTAGTATAGGGATGTTGCAAGGGCTTCGATCTTGCATGCGGTTGAAAATAATAGTGGAGGACGCGGCGTATGTATGAGGGTAAGTGAGAGGGGATGAGAGGAACGGGAAGGAGCGGTTTGGGAGTGGAGTCGGAATGGGGTGAGAAAAGGAAGTGTGGGCGCGGGGAACGAGCAGGAAGGGAGCGAGATGGAAGTGGGGTGGAAGTGGGGTGAGAGCGTGGCGAGAGCGAGTGCGACCGAGACGAGAGGGGACGGGAGTCCGACGGGAGCTGGGTGGGAGCTGGGTGGGAGCTGGGCGGGAGCTGGGTGGGAGCTGGGTGGGAGCTGGGTGGGAGCTGGGTGGGAGCTGGGCGGGAGCTTGGCGGGAGCTGGGTGGGAGCTGGGTGGGAGCTGGGTGGGAGCTGGGTGGGAGCTGGGTGGGAGCTGGGTGGGAGCTGGGTGGGAGCTGGGTGGGAGCTTGGCGGGAGCTGGGTGGGAGCTGGGTGGGAGCTGGGTGGGAGCTGGGTGGGAGCTGGGCGGGAGCTTGGCGGGAGCTGGGTGGGAGCTGGGTGGGAGCTGGGTGGGAGCTGGGTGGGAGCTGGGTGGGAGCTGGGTGGGAGCTGGGTGGGAGCTGGGTGGGAGCTGGGTGGCAGCTGGGTGGCAGCTGGGTGGCAGCTGGGTGGCAGCTGGGTGGGAGCTGGGTGGGAGCTGGGTGAGAGCTGGGTGGGAGCTGGGTGGGAGCTGGGTGGGAGCTGGGCGGGAGCTTGGCGGGAGCTGGGTGGGAGCTGGGTGGGAGCTGGGTGGGAGCTGGGTGGCAGCTGGGTGGCAGCTGGGTGGCAGCTGGGTGGGAGCTGGGTGGGAGCTGGGTGGGAGCTGGGTGGCAGCTGGGTGGCAGCTGGCTGGGAGCTGGGTGGGAGCAGGGTGGGAACTGAGTGGGAGCTGGGTGGGAGCTGGGTGGGAACTGGGTGGCAGCTGGGTGGCAGCTGGGTGGGAGCTGGGTGGGAGCTGGGTGGGAGCTGGGTGGGAGCTGGGTGGAGCTGGGTGGGAGCTGGGTGGGAGCAGGGTGGGAGCGGGGCGAGGTCGGAGTGGCAGCGAAGTGAGAGCGGGGAGGGATCGGAATCGTAATGCAGTGAGAACGGTTGTGCACAGGGAACGGCGGGAATGGAGCGAAATGATGTGGAAACGAGGCGGAAGAGGGAAGAAAGCGGGTGGGAGGGGGAGAGCGGGGAGGGAGCAGGAAGAGTGCGGGGAGCAGGGTGAGAGCTTGGCAAGAGCGGACTGCGAGCGGGGGAGGGTGGGAGTGGGGTGGCAGAAGGGGAGCGGAGAGGAAGCAAGATGGAAGATAGGTGGGAGTGCGGTGGAAGAGGAATTCGAGGGAGGTGGGAGCGGGGAAGAGGGGGCGGGAGCGCGGCATGAGCGAGGTGAGCGGGCGGGAGAGTGGGGCGATGCGGTGGGCGCGGCGTAGAGGGGGAAGTGGAGCGGAGCGGGGATGCAAACGGGGTGGGGTTGGGGAACGCGCGGGGAGGGAGCGAGATGGCAGGGAGGAGGGAGCGCGGGGGGCGGGGCGGAGCGGGGTGGGAGAGGGGCTTTGGGGCGCCGCCCACATTGCTTCACACATCGCCCACGGCACCCATTCACCGCGCCGCGGCAGGGATTACTGAATGACAAATGCAAGAGGAGGATCTTCGCAACCGCACAATGTTAAGCATGCTTGGAACAAGGATATCCGTCCCTAAGTAATAAAAAAGCTGATTTGAATCATCGCTAAAAAACTTTCATTTCAGTTATCAATTTCCAAAAAGTGGAACGAATAAATGAGATAATAGTTAATGAAGAGAATGAACCACATTTTTTTCTGAAAATCTGAAGCCATTACAGATTATATACCATATAGATCTAGTGGATATGGATCATAATATATCTAGTGGATATATTACTAGTGGATATGAATTCAATGTTTTCTTCTAAATATACATATTCTGCTATTAGAAATTAATATGTTTTAAATTCTCAATATGTTCTTCTATGTATCTCTTCTGCCTATTTACACGCCCGAATAATTGAATGTTGGGAACACAGCTGAAAACTGTCGAGTATACCAGAACCCTCGTAACTCGACAGCACTAATTATACCGTTCCGGGAGACATCTCGCATTTGCGAATATGTTGTGTGATTTGTGAATCTAACGCCCTCGCCTTGAGCGCTGGCGAACGTCGCCTTTTAAGAGCAAGGTCCTCTTCTGCTGGGCCGCGCATATCCACGCAGCGAGCGACTGCGAGCGAGGAAGGCCGCTGGAAGGCTTCGGAGCGGAGGGCGGGTGCGCGCATCTGTAGTCGGCGCTTCCCAAAAAGGGCTCCGTGGGCGAGTGGGCGTGTGGGCGGGCGCAGGGCGGGGCGCGCGCCGCCGCCCCGGTCCCTCGACCCCGGCCCGGCCCGACCCGACCCGACCCGACCCGCCCCCCCGCGCGGCGCGCGCCGTAAATCCAGGGGGCGCGGCGGCGGAGGCGGAGGCGAAGGGCGGTGGGCGGTGGGCGGGGCGCAGGTGGAGCACGTCGGCCAGGCGTGCCACGGCCTCTCCTTCGCCCCCACCTCTTCCTCTCTTCGGCCTCCGTCAACTCCTAATTCCCTTGGGTTCTATCTCTTCCATTTCCTTATCCCTTCATATCATTTCTCCTTCCTCCATGTCTCTCACGTCTTTTCGTCGCCTTCCTGCTTCATCCTTTATTGTCTTCGTTTACCTCCTGTTTCTTTCTGCGACATCCTTTTTAACACATCGTTTTCCTCCATCTCATCACCCTTCGTATTCTTCTCCCTCTTCCTATCTTTTCCTTTTCCTCGTACTTCTTTCTTCTCATCTAATTAATTATGGTCTCATATGCTCTTCAAGTTCACCATCTACTTTCTTTTCTATATTACCTATTTTTAGCTTCTTTGACTATTGTACGTTTTTATTTCTTACATGCTTCTTTTTTCATCTGCCCCTTCTTTCTTATTCTCGATCCTCGTTCAGGAACAACACTCTATCCTTCTACAATGCGATGGTGTGATAAAGTCTCATTTTTCATCTTCTAAATCTCGTAAAAATATTTTATTTTTATTTCACGTTTATCTCTTTTCTCTTCGCATGCTCTGTCCCTTCTTTTCTTTTTTTTCACTGATCTTTCTTGTATAATATTAATATTTCTTAATCGAATTAACTTGTAAATAGTATTTTATAGTTTTCTTCCTACTCTTCTTCATATAGTAACAGCTTCTCTTTCGTGACCGACGCTGTGCCTGACGCGGCAACGTAACTTTCCCGAGTTTGCCGGCTGTATTGAAAGGTTAACTTACGTATGCAGATGACCCGTGGCAACAGCTTGGAAATGAATATGACGTTTGTTTAACCAGCTAATGAGCGTGCAAAGAGCTGTCAGCGACGGTGAGCGCTAAGCGAACGTAATAATTAAGTGGACAGAAACGCGCCCTCCCATTTGTTAGCCTGCTCACGAGACTACCCAACGGCGCGGCTGCTCCCAACGCAGGCACAAGACGCAATTCCAAGTCTGTTCGCCGGCTGAGATGACAGAGAGGAGGGCCTGGGACTGTCGTGGTCTCTGCATCGACTCTGATCCGAAGGATCTGGGGTTCGAGTTCTGGCAGGGGTGGTGGATTTTCGACAGTAGCTCCCAACTAGATCGAATTCAGGCATTGAAAGACATTCTTGCCTGAGATACGTTTTCTAGGTTGCCTATACGTCAACTAAGATGGAGTTTGGCGATCTGCAACTTCGAGTTCTCTGTTTCACTACTACAGCAAGGCAGTGAAATTGAGGACTGATGATCTTAAACAAAACACAAGAGTAGTAGAACGTCTTTTAATTTTGACAAATGCATACAATTTGGACGTAATGTCTCTATTTTTACAGTTATGATGATCTAAACAATAATTTTATTTTCATGTTTTCATACTTCTCCGGAAAAAATTTCAATTACCTACATTTTCTATACACCCACGCTTTCACAGAAAACATATGTCCACTCGTGTATTCGCAACACGTTTTTAGTCTAAAGAAGCCCAATTGCATTTCTCACGCGTGGCACGGGGAGCCTCATTGTCCATGTGCCTCAGAGACCGTCTTCAAGCGGGATTGTCTCATTGCATTGAGACAAGACCCTGGTAGAAAACTGGTTAGATAACATCTTGGTCAATAAGATCCGGAATACTATCCTAATTGACATTGGTGAATTCAGACATCCAGAAAACAAACCAGTTCAAGTTAAAGAAGTACTCTGATTTACCGACAAGATCGAACAGCAATAGCAGAAAGATAGTATTGTTATTCTTTCCAAGAGTCTTGAACTCAAGTCCCTCACAATCAACTCCATTAGCTTTATCACAATTTTTGGGAAGCAACCGAAACTCCGATTTTATTACCATTTCTCGTATTTAAATTCTTAATAGTTTGAAAAAAATGCGATTTTATTTGTAGAGTGCCATGAAACATACTCCAGAAATGCTGCAAATGGCACGAAAAGGTCGAAATTATAATGCAAGGATTAAATCTTATGTCTACAAAAATTCGTTTAGTAACGAATAGCCACAATAAGGACCAAAACATTAGCAAGATTAAGGGTGATAGAACACATCTGCTAAATGGGAGATGCTGAACGAAAATGAAACAAGGCAGCATTAAACGGAAATTGATAGAAAATATTGAATAAGAAAACAAATATCTGTATGAAACATCCAAAGTAGGAATTTACAAACAAGTAACCACATTTATACCGTCCAAATATGAGCGGATCGCGCAAGAACCTAACAAATTCTCTGGTCTAGAGATATAGTCATCTTAGAAAAAGTATTAATAAAACACGACTGGATCGAGAAAGAAATGAGGACGTGAAACAATAATACAATACATAGAAACTTCGTATATCAAATTCCAAAGAGAAAAAAAGTACCGATTTAAGCAGATCACCTGATAAGTCCGGATAGGTAGACACAAATTAGTCCAAAGTAGTGCAAAATTTTATCATCCTTGCCCATTGTCATGCCATAAAACACACACACCGGAGCAGGTTGAAAAGAAGGGCTTAAACAATGGAAAGGAAACTATGCCAACTGGACCACGGCCTACCAGCCCGGAAAATCTACTTTCTAATGGAAAGGAAAGCTTGTGCAAAAGTTTGAAAATATAGGAGATAGAGGGAATAATGTAAATAATGATGTTTGGAAGAGAGGAAAAAAACACTAAGAAGAAGAAATAAAGAATAAGTATAAGCGTTCTACCTCAAACAATAGTATGTGAGATTTTACGCTTCATAGCACAATTCAATGTGATATCACTGATTTCTCAAAACGAGCTAAACGTACATCAACAAATAGGACAAACTAGAGGTGCTACAGCAGACCACTATTGGAAACTGTTAGAAATATTATACGTTTTGGATGCCCTGATTCCGAAAAAGGTTAAAATTTGGAGCCATTCTTTGATCTGGAGATATAGTCATCTGAGAAAAAGTGTTAGTCAAACAAGACTGGATTGAGCGAGAAATGAGACCATGAGACATCACATAGAAATTGTGGATATCAAATTCAAAAGAAAACTAGTGGTGTCCCAGAATGGCACAGAATTTCCCGTTTTAGTTCTCTATTTCCTTTGGTCCTGGCTAGCTATTCGGACTTGCCACATACTCTCGCCAGGTGCCGTCTATTGCCACACAAAGTACATTTTCTTTACTTTTCGGTTTCCCAATAGTATTAATGTTATTTTACGAATATAAAAGATAAGTGGAACTTCATCCTAAATGGCAATTTTCTTTGAAAAACTTGGAGCCATTTTTAAGAAAATGGCGTTTAAGCGGTACAGTAAATTCGAAATTTAAACGTCTTTTCACAGAAAACTATTAAGTTTACAAAAAACTTCACGTGAAGTTTTTCAAGTACTTCTGGTCGCAAATGCAATAATGTTTACGAATTGCAGGAAATGTGAGTATTAAAGCATTAGAGATATATCATAAAACTTTCATTTGCATCATTTTTGAAAAAATAATAATACACTAAAATTAATTATATGTCATTTTAAACAGTGCAATTAGCACTATCTGCTGTAAAAGTTCGAAGGAAAAATTTGGAGCCGTTTTTTAAAATTTCAAATATTGCACGCAATATTTCGCAAAAACTATTACAATTTTCAAAAATATACGTGACTTCAATAAAAGAATTCACAATGAAGAACAACAATTATTTGAAGGAAACATCTTTATGTTCAATTTTGTAGAAGGAAGACGCCCAACAAATTTCAAGCTTTTGGACTATTCGAAAAGTCTGAGTTAACCGTAAAAATAGGAACTATGCCATCTTTATACGTGTATTTTACTCTATTTTTACAAGAAAGTTAAAGACAAATTTGGAGCAGTTTTAAACAAAAATTGAAAATATCTCAAGGACACCATGTAAAGTACCCCAAAACTTTAATGTTTTTTTTTTCTTTTCAAAATTTTAAAGCTTCGACTCGAGCCAGATGGACAGGGATTTCTTCAATTCGGAAAAAAATCCTTTGCTAGTAGTGCTCACGGACACACGTTCGTACGTTTAAAAAAAACACTTTTTCGGTATCATGGGACCTCAAAACGTGTATCTCTGTTGAAATCATGAAATCGATTTTCCGGACCATTACATATTTTTCCCTATGTACGTATACTCTGTATCTACGTACAGTATGTATACGGGAAAGTAAAAAATTATCGATTTAAGCAAGTCGCGTAAGTCCGGATTGGTAGTTCCAAATTATTTACTCCTACAAAAATTGTTTACTCCTCCGTGCCCATTGCCATGGCATCCTACACACCAGATGAGGTTTGAAACAAAGGATTAAACAATGAAACATTTCAAGACACATTAGAATGGAAAGCCTGTGCTAATTGGTCGGAAGATAAAAGAGGTCCAACGAGTAGTGCAAATAATGAAGTTGGAAAGAGAGAAAAAGAAACATCAAGAGGAAGAAATAACGAATAATTGAAGCGTTCTGCTTCAAATAATAGAATCTGACATTTTACGCTTCATAGCACAATTCAATGTGTATTACTACAACAGTATTCTTTCTCGCACTTTTGGGAATGGTTACGTATCATTATACGTTTTGGGTTCTCAGATTCCGAAAAGGTTATTTTTTTTTAAATAAGCGCCTTCCGGTCTAATATCTCCTTTTCTATACTCTGTGATTTTGAAGACTTCTAAAAACCATGGGATAGTTTCAAAACGTTTTCATAAACTGATAAAATTGTTTATTTAAATTTCTTGTTAGAATGAAGTGAAATAACTTTATAAAAATGCCATAAACTTAATTTCCGAATTCGAAAATTACAAAAGTTTTAATTTTTTTGATGACTTCCTAAAACTTCAATATCGAAGAAAGCAATTTCTCTTTGAATGAAATTTGTTTTTACCACAATGAGCACTTCAATTATTGTCAAGTACATTTTTTTGAAAATATTAGTAGTTTTTTTATTTATTTTGCGTGAATATGAGCAATATTAACAAATAATACTAGCAATAATATTTCAAAAACCGCTCGAAATTTTTCTTTGAATGTTTTTTATGGATAGTGTTATGTATACTGTATAAGATTACATAAACGCCTTCTCGCTCTATTCTTTTGTTTTGTAAACAATTACACAAATGTATTATATTTCTCTCCCGTCGTTAATATTTACATTACTAGCGATTTGTTTACTATATTGCAAACGTCTCTAGGGTCATTAGTCCCGTAAGTATAGTGTACATTATAGCCCCTGTTATGCAAGTGTTCCTTCCCCGATTCCGCGGCGGAAAAGCGATATCCGACGCTGATGTACATGAGGGCTGGAGGCATTTCTCCTCTAGGTATCTTCTCCAGCAGCGCGCTGCACATCGGCGCGCTACAAGCTCTGGGCTACCGAGTGTACTTACCTCATGTGTGCGAAAGTAGTAAATGCAAGGTAAGTAAGTGTATGTGTTTGTGTGTAAGGGGAGAGAAAGGTAAAGATAAGGCAGAAAGAATCGCGCACGATCCGTGGCCCGTTTGTTAGAGTACTACTCCGGTACTGGACTGGTACTGATCACAGCAAACACGTAAAACAGCTGATCTGAGCAGCAGCCGATAGAATTCGCCTCCAATCAGGTGCTGAAATCGAACCAGCCATTTAGAAAGTGTGGGAAATGCGCCACTGTGGCAACGGTAAACCTAGGACCTCCCGGTGAGAGATCCTCCGGAACAGCAATGCCACCCCGCCGCTGAGGCGCTGGGCGTGTCCGGGTGGGAAATCCTGTGTGTGTGGGGGGGGGGCAACGCGTGTGGGGAGAGCTATGTGGCAGTAATGACATAGGACGCGCCGCTCTGCGACGCAGCGTCTTCGCGGGTGATGCACGCACCTGTCAGCGTAGGCACGCCTCCCCTCCCCTCCCCGCCCTACTCAGTCCCGCTCCGCCCCGCTCCGCCCCGCTCCGCCCCGCTCCGCCCCGCTCCGCCCCGCTCCGCCCCGCTCCGCCCCGCTCCGCCCCGCTCCGCCCCGCTCCGCCCCGCTCCGCCCCGCTACGCCCCGCTCAGCCCCGCTCAGCCCCGCTCCGCCCCGCTCCGACCCGCTCCGACCCGCTCCGACCCGCTCCGACCCGCTCCGACCCGCTCCGACCCGCTCCCCGCTCCGCCCAGCCCAGCCCGGCCGACAGACGGAACGCAACAGAACACGACGTAAATCAGGCGCGCCGTCGTGCTCGTCCCCCGGGGGCAACGACCGCCACGAGAGGGTTCCACAACGGCACGGCGCGGCGGCGCGGCTAGGCCTAGAGGAACTGGCTGGGCGGGTGGGATGGAGGGCGTGAGAGAGAAACTCGTGTTTCCGGGCGCTACAACTATCGTACATTTGTGACGACCTTCAGATATGAAGAAGTATACATTTTCTTCAGCGTTTTATAGTTTAGCATATATCTGCCCTATAAATTGACCTCCGGTCTATGTATCAAGGCCGAAAAATGAATGATTTTGAATGAGATGTTTACCAACGGAGGTGGAGCGGAGATTGGCAACCTAGCCAAGTCGAAAATCATTCAATTTCGGCCGCGTTGCATACAACTATTTTTCGTATACTTACCTCTAATATTAGGTTATAATTTTTAGAGATCTCATTTAGACCATGCGGTTTCGTCATTTATATGCGTATGTTCTTCTACATTATTGTCTCTGAATTTTTCTGTACTGTCACAATTGTTAAAGCTTGTAAGTGAATGGATGGTTTTAGCGATTTGTTTCGTAAGAATTGAATGCCATATTCCAGAGATTATAACTGAGGAAGTTGAAGCTTCTACTGCGAGTTTATATCCTCAAAACTCAAAGAATTTATACGAAAGAGCGTATGAATCGTTTTTAAAATGGAAAAGAGAGAAACATGTAACTATGGTAAATGAAACACCTATGCTGGCATATCTCTAAGAAAACGTATTACTTCAATTTCTGTAGAAATTCCTAGCACGAATGCTCAATGCATAACGTTTACATGACAAATACAAGACGTTTTCTGATTTCCCTCTCCAGTTATCTGCCCATGTGGGGATAAGATTAGACACCTGACCTTTGTTGTAGTGCAGTGCATGTAAGTGTTTGTGGGCGTATGCAGAGAATTAGGATGGGACAAAGGTGAGGGGAAAAGATCGTTTGCTGTGTTGCCCACTTCCTACAGTACTGCTCCGACATTTGCCTGATATTCACGGGGGAAACTACGGAAAACTACCGATCAGAGCAGCGGCCCTCAGAATTCTTCATCCGACATCCTGAGTTTTCGTAAAACAGAAATTACAGTGATACGTTACATGACTGATCCTCTATTCCCGATACCATATTATCGGAAGCAATGGCGGAAATGCCTGAGAGCGTAAGGGATATATCTAGCTCTCTAGCAACTCCATCAGTATATTCGTTGAAATGTAATTTCTGCACCGATCTCAATAGAGAATCCGAAGACTCAGAGCCGCCCGCGGCCGCATGAGCGCGCAACCGGAGCCGCGCTCCGCTCCGCTCCCACGGGCCCCCTCTCCCCCCACCCCCGCAGCGAAGCTCACGTGGGCGAGCTGCAGTGCTCGTGTCATGGCTCCAGGCAACATTCAGCTCCCCTGCAAGTGGAGACGCACACCGCCCGAGGAGAGGTTCAGCCGCCCCCGCGCCGCCCCCGCGCCGCCCCGCGCCGCCCCGCGCCGCCCCCGCGCCGCCCCCGCGCCGCCCCCGCGCCGCCCCCGCGCCGCCCCCGCGCCGCCCCCGCGCCGCCCCCGCGCCGCCCCCGCGCCGCCCCCGCGCCGCCCCCGCGCCGCCCCCGCGCCGCCCCCGCGCCGCCCCCGCGCCGCCCCCGCGCCGCCCCCGCGCCGCCCCCGCGCCGCCCCCGCGCCGCCCCCGCGCCGCCCCCGCGCCGCCCCCGCGCCGCCCCGCGCCGCCCCCGCGCCGCCCCCGCGCCGCCCCCGCGCCGCCCCACTCCAGCTCCCGCCCCTCGCCGCTCCAATCCCCGCCTCCAGCCCCGCGCAGGCCCCGCGCCGCCTCCGGCGCCGAAACGCGACACCGGCCCCCACCTCCGACACCCGACGCGCCGCCCCACCGCGGCCGCCAGCGTCACAGAGGGTCCACGCGTGCTTGCACGGCGCCAGCAGCCTCTTTCTTTCCCGAGAGCGTGGGCTTACGTGGCCGCCGTCAATAACTACTTGACTGTCCGCGAGACGCCGCCTAGACATCCCCAAGCACACGTGCCAACGATCTTGTAAGATCATTGGTTTCTTTTTTGGTTAAGTCCTGATCCACTTATTTCTTTTCTGACGGATAACTTTTTTCCAGCCAGATCTTTCAATAATTTTCTTAGTCTAAACCTCATTCATTTTTGTACATGACCAATACATTCAACCTTTTCCACTTCGTCATAAGATTTATCTTCTACAACCTTCAAATACCCCTTTGTGTCTCCGTCTGCCAGGTATGTATTGCCATCGTTATGTACTAACTTCTGAGCGTCTGAAGATGATCAGTACACCCTCGTACTCCATGCCACCACTAAAGCTTTCAAAATGTTTGACACACTGATATCTATTAGTATCATTCACACAATCATGGCTATACTTTGTCATGCATTCAAACTCTATGACTTTACCTGTGCCCTATAGAGTTACTGTTATTACACCTTTCAATGAAGTATGGACACTTTTTTGCCAGGATCCATCGAATTTAGTAACTATATTTTTATTTTACGTTTTTGTAATGGTTTTATCAATGGTCCTCATCATTGACCTTTCACTAACAACAGTAAGTGACACAAATAACACTTCATTGCACCTTTGAAATCATGATGGTGGTATGGGTAGATTCATTACTGAGTAAAGGGAAGCAACAGGTTTTCTACCTTTGCCTATGCAACGCATGGCATTAAACAGGCGAATGATTGTGTCCACCAATTTCACCTCCACACAATTTTCCTTATTACAATGAATACACTTCACACATTTGTAATAAAATCAGACACAACACTAATGTTAAGAATACTATTTACATTATTACTTACAGATTTTGGATCATCATTGGTGTCCAACTAATTTTCCAGATAAATTTTGAAAGACTTGGTGCTGTTGATATTGGCCTCACCTCGCTTGCATTCAATGTTTCTGGTGTCAAACGTATTTCGCGTTTGTCACCAACAAAATTCACAAATTTATTTCCAGGAATCGCACTATTAGTCTTTTTATCCTCGGCATGACTCACATTAATTAATCAGCTGCCAACACAAAAATACACACAACAACACAGCACGACACAAGAAACAAACTCACAGACGCTGCATTCACGTGAGAACGTGTAAACATGTTCAAAGAAATTAAAACAAAATGGTAACCTGAATTCAGTTGTTTGCTTTACAGTATTGCCAATACACAAACGTAAACGCAGCTCAAATAGTTTAGGAAGAAGTTTCAGAGCTTCTAGATTTATTTATTCCCATATGACGTTTAATGAGGGTGTGGCTGACGTGCAATCAAATTTAAAAGGCAATTTAAATAGCTTCAGAAATGAAAAAAAGACACAAATAAACTATATATTTTCACATCCAGGAAAAACTATTTTTTTAATGGCGCTAAATTTTAAACTTCAAGATTTTGACAAATTACGTACATGTTGCCAGACAGGATTTATTATAACATTTAAATTACGACAAAACTATCTGTCTCCAATATTGTAGAACTTCTTTACATTATTTGAAGACAAAGTTTAATCAAAATGATTGAAATCATTATTAAGAAAATTTTTAAAATGTAGTTGAGGCTTATGTACAACACCTCCAAAAATCAAAACATCCGTTTCAAACTCACAAGGCGTTGTGTTGGTTCATATCGACGTTCGAGTTATGAAAATGTTGTAGCTAGCGTTGACCACCGACAGACGCCTGACGGACATTTCGTCGTCAACCGATTTTCGGTATCAAGATCGAACAAAACATGGATTCTGACTAAGCGTGTTAGAGGAAGTAATCCTCTTCTGTATATAAAAATAGATGTTGGTGAACACTAAAAGAGCGTTATGTGCTATTAATTTTGTTGTAACAGAAAGAGACACGCAGAGAGACACGGAGAAAAGGGGGGTCAGGGACAGAGACACGGAGACAGACCTAAAGAGGAATAGAAAGAGACAGAATCAGAGACGGTCAGAAAGAGACACACACAGTCAGGGAGAGAGAGAGAGAGAGAGAGAGAGAGAGAGAGAGAGAGAGAGAGAAAGGAGAGAGAGACGGAGAGAGAGACGGAGAGAGAGACGGAGAGACGTAGACGGAGAGAAAGAGGAGTGAAAGACGGAGAGAGAGACGGACAGCGTGATGGAGAAAGAGAGAGAGGAGGGGAGAGACGAAGAAAGAAAAATGGAGAGGAGACTGTGAGAGAGAAACGGTGAGAGAGCCGGAGAGAGAAAGGAAGAGGAGGAAAGGACAAAGAGGGAGATGGAGGGCAGAACGTCTGCCGGGTTCCGCTAGTTTACTACGAATATATAGGGACAAGATTTATGCTCATATTTGTTACAAGGACCCGGCAATAAAAGTTTCTTCTGTTAAAATTTCGCCGTTTTTTTCATTACATTACAATACTTTCTCTATCCTGCTTAAACAATAGCGAGAAAAGAAACGCAATTAGGTACTGAACTGCGAATAGGGTGAGACAGAAGAATAACACGTTTATAAACAGACAGGGCAGAACGGACTCCAACTCGGTGATGATCGGATGGTGATGGATGATTGTCCGTGATGGTCAAACATAGCAATTATGTAAATTGTTGATGGTGGAAATGTTCTAAGTGTAACAAAGCATATATATATATATATATATATATATATATATATATATATATATATATATGTGTGTGTGTGTGTGTGTGTGTGTGTGTGTGTGTGTGTATGTGTGAGTGTGTGTGAAAAGAAATAAGAAATCATGATAGAATTATACTAGGCTGTAAACAAGACAGAAATGTAAATGGACGTGAGAGCGACGGTCAAGAATGTAGAGGACTCGAACCGGAAAGTTATTAAATGTGACATATAAATCTGAGTAATGTAAGAAGACGAAGTTTTGGAATTAATCTTAATACATTTTCAATGAAAATAATAATAGGTAATAGTCATGCATGCAAGGGAGGATTTACGGGAAATATTAAATAAGAACAGAGTTATTATTGTTATTGTTCTTGGAAATTGTTATATAAAATTCCATGTATGTATTTGTTTCGTTGCATTAGTAATGTTAAGGTAAATTTCCGAATTCCAAATATAAAGAATTAAATATTACGTAAGTTTTCATAACAGAGAATCTGTATAAACGGTCTAGTCAAACACACAAAAAACATTTTATCAGGACGGATCGACTTCTTTATTTAAATAGGGCCATTGACAATGTAAATAAATAAATAAAATATCGTAAAATAAATTTAGTATATTGATATTTAAAATTAGCTGAGTACGAGGAAAATTCGCCAGAAATTAAAAGGAAAACGGCGTTAATGTCATGTTATTCAGTTAATTTAGCTCTAACGGTAGCAAAAGTTAAAATAAAAAAATTGGAGCCTTTTTTAAGACAATCTTGCATGTATATACCTAAAGAAAGGTATGCAAAAAATACAAATATTTTCAAACAATATTTTCATTGATTAAAGAGCTAACTGAGAAGAACAAAATTTGAACAAACAAACTCTAAGTTCCATAAATAAAATAAACAAGGAGTCCAAAACGTTTCATGCAATTGTGTCAAGTGTAAATTTGTATTCAAGAAAGACAAAGGATTGAAAGTGTTAAAATACACGAATTTGAGAATATTATTACATTGTAATGATAGACGAGGTCAAACTATTCCCAATATTGATAATAGCAGCGATGTATATTCAGTAACGAGAAGTTCTGCAGCAGAACATTGTTTTCGGTCCGGAAGCTACTAGCTCTGAGGATGATCGGTACGCGATCGAAACGATCATTAGCAAAATAAATTTTGATACCAGACAACACCATCAATTTATCATATTTAATTAGTAGAAGGTATCTACCTCACCAGCGATCTAATTAACATTCTATATTACTTTTAGTTTTATTATTTTGTTGAACGTGTGGAAATACACACACTAACGCACATCATTAAATAAAAGATACGATAAACTGCAATTGGGTATAACCCAGTGGCAGCTAATTTCATAAAGAAGAACATATCACTATAATAAAAAGTATAATAATGGACAATAATTAAAATAGTGGTAAAATAATAATAATAATAATAATAATAATAATAATAATAATAATAATAATTAATAATAATAATAATAATATAAAATCTGACTGATTCATAACACAATAAGTTACATTAAGAAAAAGAAACTGCTACAATCTTACTCTGCACTAGATCTTTGAATAAACAAGACCACACTTCACTTCACTTCACTTCACTTTACAATGACCCTTTAATCACTTCCTTCGCAATTTCTCTGCTCTGCACTGCGCGATATATTACTTCACAATATAACACTTAAGCATCGCTAAATAACCTATTATTCTTGGTAAAGTTTCTTAATATATTTACTTAATAATACACTGAATTAATTTCCTAAACTGTTGAACGCTTCGAGGAAAGGGTTCAAAGGTTTCTGAGGTAATTTATTCCATTCTGTGACCGTTCGATTTGTGAAAGAAAATTTCCCGACATCCATTCTCTGCGGTCTTAAATTTATTTTGTGCCTGAGATTATTACTAATGTATGTAGGAATACTTAGCCGTCGATTAATTTCTTCCAACTTGGATAATGGTCTTCTAACTTGGATTAATTTCTTCCAACTTGGACTATAATCTTTATACAAAGCGCAGAATTTTGCCACTGATCGGCTGTATTAGAGTGAATTCCACCCTGCCATTTTCTTGTCCCAGGAAGTATATTTAGCTGCCCTACACTGAATCCTTTCCAAATTTTTACAGTGCATAATTTAATTTTTTGCTATTGCTATGATTAATGTAATATCTTTTGGTACTTTTATTTCTTTGATTTCAGCCAAGGACAATAAAAGAACGGAGTGTGTTTTCTTTGGTATATTTATTATTATTTGATTTAGCTTTAGTATAGTGTACATATAGTATAAGTAAAACGAAAGAATTTGATTACATTGATCAATGAAAAATTGATTTTATCTTGTTTTTAAATTTCTCAATGTTTAAGAGTGGAGTCCCAAATACACAAAATATCGCATCGACCAATAGATACTCGTAATATTAGCCAAATGTATCGTAAGCGATAAATTTACACACACACACACACGA
Source organism: Gryllus longicercus (assembly GCA_038098605.1). Lineage (NCBI taxonomy): Eukaryota > Metazoa > Arthropoda > Insecta > Orthoptera > Gryllidae > Gryllus > Gryllus longicercus. The sequence goes on along the minus strand of JAZDUA010000024.1, from coordinate 5,287,606 downwards.
AAATGGAGAAACGTTTCAGTAAATACAGCGCAAAAGACTCAATCAGCAAACTGAACGGCAAAAGAAAGTTGTAATTGATAATGCCTATTAAAAGAAAGAAAAACAAACTAATTTAGTGGAAAGAACAGAAAGAAATTTTGTTTGGTCCTCGTTCAGAGTGCGTTGTTCCTAATTTGGCCAATTGAGGAACATAAATATTCAACGAGCGTTTATGACGGGCAATGCCTCGGCCGCCGCTGTGCGAACGCTACAACCTCAGCGCCAAGCGGCTTCTCTCCATTGCGTGGGCTCAGCGCGATTTTTATTTTTATTTTTATTGTTTTAACAAATATAAATATATCGTTTTAAGGATAATAAAAGAGCATCGAGGACAATGTCCGCTAAGTATTCATTAAAATTTTAATGTATTATAATTTTCGTTTGAATTTGAGAATTTAGCCTGTCAGAAATGGCAGATGTTAGTAGCACTTACTCGTACTTGAAGGCATTGCCATCGCTAGGCATGGGCGAACCGGGTGATCGCTCAGGGACAACAAGTAAAGAGACCCAATGATGTGACTGATGGAAAAAAAGTAAAAAATTGAAAAAGTAATTAGAACCCAAGATAATCGTCAATGTAGTTCTATAAATCGTGGCCTGACATTTCGTAAAATGTTTAAATATTTGTTTACGTTAAATAGTTGATTATAGTAATTATTTATAAGATAGGCCCTATGAAGTGAATCAAATGACGAACATTAAAATAAGTTCTACTGATAATTATATGTATTATTTCATGTATTTAACAAGTGCTTTTAATAAACAGTAATTAAACAGAACATTTTTTAACGTTTTAAGCTCACCGTGGAAGTTGTATTACTTGATCACTCACTTCAATGTACTTTTACTTAAAACTATTATTTAAAATACGTTTTCAAAAACTCCATTAAACCTAAACGTATTTTTTGTCATTTGTTGAAATACAATAACTCATTCATAGTTTCTCGATACAACGCTCATTTTTTTTGGTGGGGGGCTACAATACAGAATTGCCCTAATTGTCTAGCCCCGGCACTGCATAGAGGATATGGATTATTGGAATTCCGTTATTCTAATTCTTATTATGAAACTTATCTTCCTTCCGTCCAGTCTCACTTCGGATAATCGAAGGTAATAAAATGTGTTACGACACTGCGCATCTGTCACAAGTCATCTGAGTTGGCCGTACGAATACTTCATACTTGAACCTACTCACTCGGGCAACCAGTGCTTGGGGTGATCGTGTTAATAACGTGTCGTGTGTGAAGGGAGTTATCGGCCGAACTCAAAGGCGCGACGCTGGCGTGATCGGGGGCGGCGCGGGGGCGGGTCGCGCGGTTTCGGGGGTCCCGCCCGCCGCCCACGCCCCCGTCGCGCGGGCGGCGCGCGGCCTTTGTCGGCCCGCCGCGCCCGCCCACATCCGGCTGCGGCCGTCGATCCATCGATCCGCACAATCGACGACTCACAAAGCCGTCGGAGCCTCCCCCAGGCGCGCCTCCGAGCTCTCCGCCCCCCCCCCAACCCCGTCCCCCGCAGGTACAAAGCCTCCGCCGCGCCCCGCCCCGCCCCGCCCCGCCCCGCCCCGGCCGCGGGAGGATTACGCGCAGGCACTTGACGCGGCTCGGCCCCGCTAATGCGATTGACTGCGAGCGGAGGGCGGAGGGCGGAGGGGGGGCGGGAGAGGACCTGCGGGGCCGGGCTCAAGGGCGCGGCGCTGGGGAAGGAAGCTTCTCTCTGCCCGAGAGGAGAGCGACTTGCGTCTCGAGGCACGAGCCACACACGACCCAATCATACGAAAACAAATGTAACACGATTCGTCATTACAATCTTACATTTGTAGTGTACAATGACTCGTAGGTCATTGTTCTGTTCTGCACTGCGAAGTTTCCATAAGAGTAATACGGATTGGGAGCCCGTTTCGCCCCATAAGGATACCACTACGTCACACGTGACATTCACCTCCGTATTTTTATTCGGGGGCTTATACTCGTCAGCGGTTATACTTCAGGAAAACCCCTCTTGGAAGCAATTTTTTTCTTGTACTATCCCGCACGCATCGCCATACGTAGATGTCGTTGGACGCTAGAATTTCTTAGACTGGAAAGAACAGATATTTCGTATTATTCTTTATTATGTATTGTGTTTTTTTTAACATTTCGATGAACACTTGCTGAGTGGTGCCCTTACTAACTAGTCACGCACCTCTCGCAATATTTCCCTCCTCTCCTCTTCCATACTCTTACATGTACATGCACTTCACTACCAGACACGTAGGAGACCAGTTGGGAGTTTAGTGCTTGTCTTGATTGGGCGATGTCCCGTTGAGGTAAAAATGTAGAGGGGAATCCCCTAAAGTGGGTTTGGGGTGGCCTAATCACACATCTCAGTAGGACAGGAACCGTGCCACCTCTCGGGACCCTTACGGACCTAATGACAATAGCAGTTACCCCGCCCGGAAACAGGAAATATTTAAGCGATTATTCAACACATCGATATATTTCGGTATTAATCCACATACTTTAAAAAGCTGACATTTATATGTAAATATGAAATTAATAATTTGTAATAATGATGAAAAATCAGTTAAATTAGAAATATTGTAGGCAATCACTCGACTGCCACTACGACGTTACTTTTTTTTATAGATTAATTCGTGTTTCCGATCGTGTCAACTTCTAAGATCATTAGTCCCATAAGTGCACTGCTTGTTTTTTCTTTTGCGTTAAGGGGCGGTGATCTTCCCCCGCTGGATGGCGGAATCCGGCATCGACCTATTCGTCGGTTTGACGCTTTTTACCACAACCAGTTACCTTCCCCCAACAGGCCACCAAGCCCACAAGCTCTAAGCTCCCAACTGGTCTCCCGAGATGTGTTGTAGTGCAGTGCATGTAAGTGGAAATGTGCGTAAGTAAGGAGTTAGGTAAAGGTGGGGAAGGAAGGATTGTAGGTACACCTCCTTCATTCATCTGGTGTTGATAGGAGAAACCACTGAAAACTATCGATCAGAGCAGCCGTCCACCAGAGAGCGGCTGAATTCGACCTAGCAATGGAGCCAGAGTCGAAGAACTTGCCAGCGTCGGGACTCGAACACTACGCTCTTCCGATCAGAGGCACTGGAGCAACATTCATTGTTTCCCTGAGCCACGTCAGTCAGTACTTTGGTTTTAGCAACACCCTTATTTAATTCTCTCATCGCCACTTCCCCCCTCACGAACGACTTTACGTTAGTGAAACTGACACCTAAGACTACTTGCTTCGGCGTGCTCCCACTGCGCTCGCTCGCAGAATGCAGATCCCTGCTCGAAGATGCCCACGAGAAGGCAGCATCCACTGCATCCTAATTTGTCAGTCTCGGCCCCTGGGATGTTCCGCGTCTCGTTGAGTTGAAGGGCTGAAGGGCGGCGCTGATCGATTGGGGATGGAATCCGCATGTTCTGACAGGTGACTGGTGCGGAGGAGGCAGCAAGATAGCCCACATCCGCCCACGCTGACGTGCGACTCCGGAGGATGGCTGCGAAGACGCGAGTAGAAGCACATTCTGTTACCTTCTTCAGAGGAGAGTTGTTGTCTTGTGCCGTGCGTAGAATTTTCAAGAAATTCCCAAAGATTTATTTTCAAACTATTTTACACACAATCGCACAATGCATGACTCTCCACTTGTAAGTCACTTTATAATTAAATTTTTCGAAGTCATTTTCTATTTTTATCGGACAAATTACCAACTGTCACGTGATAAAAACCTTTTTTGGCGTAAAATGTGCCGGATAGTTCGCAGTGAACAGACTCCTGGACATGAATGAAGAAGTTAATCACGGTGGCCAAATCCCAGAGCCCCGTCATGGACGGATTCCATCATCAGACTCTCCTCCTATATGCCTGGCCGTATGGACGAATGATGCCAAGTAAAATATAAACAAATTACAAGCCACGTAAATCAAATTCTTGGGATCCATCACCAAAACTCCCTGGTTCATCGCCAACCAGTAACTACACAACGACAAACATCAAACCACTTTTCTTATAGCCCACCTCGCCAGTAACGTTTACTCAAACCTGCATTTGATCAACCAAAGCAGAAATCTCAAACTGGGTAAATATAGAGAACGGCAAATTTGAATGAAAAAAAGATATTCTGGCCATCATTTGTGAACATATTCAGCAGAAGAATAAACCAATTCATGTCCATTGTGAGTTCCCTCGTCAACTGTAGTTTATTGTTAGCTGTAAATTAGATTGTTATATTTGAATCCTGTAACTACAAATGTAACGTTAGGCAACAATTAAACTTTGTGAAACCATCCAGAAAATAAATAAATATCAACGAACACGCATAGCAAAGCATCAACTGCATCTTACAAATCTTACGTTATATACTCGTACGACGCCAATCTGCCGGTGGGTGCATGTTGATTGGATGGTTAGTTGTTAATGATTGTGGGCGCGCCAATGGATAGGTCATTAGTTCCGTAAGTGTAGTGCATAATTTTCCCAGGTCATGAAGAATGCCATGGTCTTCGCCCGCTGGATCGCGAGATCCAGCACTGACCTACCGTCAGCTTGTGAAGATTTCCCCAACCAGGTATGTCCTGCAAGCTGGCCACAGACCCAGCCGGGACAAGCTCTAAGCTCCCGACCGTTCTCTCCGCATTTGTAGTAGTGTAATGCATGTTAGTGTGTGTGTGTGTGTAAGTAAGGGGTGAGGATAGGATAAGGAAGAGGAAGGAAAGATCGCACGCGGTCCGTGGCCTGTTTGTTAGGGTACTGCTCCGGCATTCGCCTAGTGTTGTTCGAAGAAACCACGGTAAACGACCTATCAGACCAGCTGGCCGCTATAATTCTCCTCCAGACAGCGACTGAATTCGACCTAGCAGACAAGCTAGTGTCGAAAATCCTGTCACGGCCAGATCTCCAAACTAGGCCCTCCCAGTCAGAGGGACTGCAGTAACATCGTTAATGCCCTGAGCCACCTCTACCGGAGGGTGCGTGTAGTCGTTTCCCTGTTCTCGTGGGAGTGTATCCGACGCGCGTCGCGTCGCTCAGAGACATTGCTGCGCGACCAATCTCAACTTTGTGAAGGAAGCCCAAAAGGTGAAAGAAGGTCTTGACGAAGGGGTATGCCTTGCTCACTCAGTCGTGGCAAAGAACGTCTATGCGCTACTGAATTAAAAGAAAAGATACACGAGAGTTCCATAGACGCCCCAGACTTCAAGAATTATTTTAAATGTATCCTCTTGTTTTCCCAGTAAATGTAATATTTGAAGGTAAGAATTTTATAATATATTTAGTACATTTAACGACTATCAATCTCTGACACTTTTTTGCAATTTACGGTGTTTTCATTAAAATTGGCGAGGAGTTATGATCGTCAGGTTGTTTTTTTACTCAAAGATATTGAAAAATCTACTGATAGGAAAAGCACTAAAACTAATAAATAGCCACCCAATTTTTCCGTATGTCTGGTGTGATATTTTTACTTAAAGATAAGTAATATAAATACTCCGAAGATCAGCCATTCTTTTTTCAAACATTTCTTTAGAGGCCCTGAAACACGCATTTTTAATGAAATAATTATATAAGTCGTCATTGCCAACAATATTGATTATTGCAATAGCAGATTTCAATGGCTTAACCACAAAACGGCTTCCATACAGCAGAAAACTGATGATGATGGTTAAGACATCGAAATCTGCTATTGTAATAAACAATATTTTGGCAATGACGGCTCATATAATTATTTCATTGTAAATGCCAACGAAAACTCACCACAATAACAATATGCTTTTTTAAATTAACTTCGTATATATCCATGGCCTTAAAACAAACAAATATTGAAGACCATATAATTACATCATCTCCAAAGTGTGTAATTTAGTATTTACATGTTTTATAGTGAGAAGTGAACACAACGCAGATAATGTTTCTCTATTCACTTTGCCACAGCAATGGTTGAGTAAATCTGTTATCGTTGCCTCAGAGAGTCAGAATAGAAACTGCTGCTACAGCTGCCGAAATCGGGTCCCTTGTGGTTGGGAGGTGTTAATAGGGCAGTTTGAAGCACTTGCGGAGTATAATCGAATGCAAATTACGACTTCCCGGGCGCGCTCTGTCTGCCCGGGCGAGCAACCAGCTTCCGCAGTTGCGGCGCTTGCGGATGAGAGCTGGGAGCTGAAGGTGTTGGGAGGAAGGGCGAGGAGATGAAGGCGTGGGGAGGAAGGGCGAGCAGATGAAGGCGTGGGGAGGAAGGTGGGAAAGATGAATATCTTGGGAGGAGATGAAGGCGAGAGAAGGTGGGAGAGTTGAAGGTGTTGAGAGGAAGGGAGAGGAGATGAAAGCAAGGGCACAAAGGGGAAAGAGATGAAGGTGTTCGGAGGAAGGGCGGGGAGATGAAGACGTGGAGAGGAGGGGCAAAGAGATGAAGGCGTGGGGAGAAAGGTGGGAGAGCTGAATATCTTGGGAGGAAAGGCCAGGAGATGAAGGCGAGGGAAGGTGGGAGAATTGAAGGTGTTGAGAGGAAGGGCGAGGAGATGAAGGCCTGGAGAGGAAGGGTGAGGATATGATATGATGTGGGAAGGAAGGGTGGGGAACAGAAGGAGGGAGGAGGTAGCGTACTGAAGGTAGGAGGAGGGAGGGTGGGGAATTGAAAGTGTGAAGGGGGTGTGAGGAGCTGCCGTGGAGATAAATGGTGATGGTACTGGATGGGCTATATAATGTCTCAAGCTTCTTCTGTTTCCTTCTACAGCCGACTACCCGCCGACCTCTTGTCAGGAAGAAATGGCAAAAGTTTGTTTCCCAGAAAATAAAATATTTTGTTTAATAATCGCCATATAAATTCACGACTCTCGTTCTTGATGGCAGGTATGTCTGTATTTCAACAAGAAATCTGCTTTGATGGATTTCGATTTGCTTGGATGGATTCACTTTGCATGGATTTCGAGCAACCTGTGTCCGATTCGCGTCGATTCCTCGATCCTCTTCCTTGTTTATTTTCGAAAACTACCACTTCATCTGGTTTGTCGACGTGCGTGCCAAATGAATACCTGCCAGCGTTTTCTGATTGTGGCATAGAACGAGATAAAAGGAGTGAAAAAGCAAACTCCGGATGAGGGATAAGAAAGATGTGAAAGTTGTGCTGAATAATTGAAGAAGATCGGAAAAGAGATGGTAAGTAAATCTCACTTGTTACTGAGAAATTACATTATCTTGGAGAAAGGAATTAGAAGAAGAATATAGTGAAAATCTGGCTAGAATAACCAAATATAAAGTGTGATGGTGGTGATGTGAAGGTAAGTGGAGGTAAAGTCAACATCGCATCAAACTTAAATTAGCGTAGCATAACATTTTTAAAAGGACATTAATCATCACAACACACATAGGTAATAAATTATGAAATCATGATAAGGATGCGTATGCAATTTATGGACTCTCTAAACTCGAAGTTACATAGCATCAAAAGAGCTCTTGCCGCAGGAGTCTGGTTGAGGGAAAGGCGGTTCGGGAGGGAGCTGCGCAAGGTGGACGCAGTGCGAGTGACAAACAAGAAGAAGCCAAGAGTGTATAGTAATGGGAAGGCGGGCGGGCACAGATTCCTCTGGAGATGAACGGACGGGAGGAGGCGCAGGGGAAGACGCGAGCATCGAGCCCATTACCCGCAGCTCGGGTGGCGCCGAATGTAGGTCAGCGGCTGTTTGCGGCGCAGCGCGACGGCGGTGGCGGTGGTGGTGGAGCAGGGGCGGAGGCGGAGGTGGACGCCCGCGGGCGGAAGAGCGGGGCGAGGGCGCGGGCGGAGGCGGATCTGCTTTCAATTCCCCTTGAAAACGGATCTGCATCACTTTCCAGGATTTAGACGGCGCGCGGCGTGGGTAGGGGCGGGGCAGGGCGGGGCGGGGCGGAGACGGCGGGCATCACGACATCGGGCGACACAAGAGCGCCAGGGAGGAAAAGCCCCGTGAAAGCCAAGTGGAGACGAAATCCCCGCGGCTGCGAGAGGCAGGTAGCGCAGCGAATCACACGGCGAAGAGGGCCAGCCTCGCCTCGCCTCGCCTCGCCTCGCCTCGTCCCTCGCCTCGCCAAGCCCCTCGCCAACATCGCCTCTAACCTCGCCTCGCCTCGCCTCGCCTCGCCTCGCCTCGCCTCGCCTCGCCTCGCCCTGCCTCTAACCTCTCATCTGGCTTCGCCACGCCTCTCGACTCGCATCTGACCTCGCCTCTCCTCTCGCCTCGCCACACGCCTTGCCGCTTGGCTCGCCACGCCCCTCACCGCCACGCCCCTCATCGTCTCTAACCTCGCCTCGCCTCGCCTCGGCTCGCCTCATCTCGACTCGCCTTGCCTCTCGCCTTGCCTCGCCTCTCCTCTCACCTCTCATCTGACCTCGCCTCTCCTCTCGTCTCGCCACACGCCTTGCCCCTTGGTTCGCCACGCCCCTCACCAACATCGTCTCTAGCCTCGCCTCACCTCACCTCGCCTCGCCTCTCGCCTTGCCTCGCCTCTCCTCTCACCCCTCATCTGGCTTCTCCTCGCCTCTCGCCTCGCATCTGCCCTCGCCTCTCCTCTCGCCTCGCCACATGCCTTGCCCCTGGGCTCGCCACGCCCCTCACCAACATCGTCTCTAGCCTCGCTTCGCCTCGCCTCGCCTCGCCTCTCGCCTTGCCTCGCCTCTCCTCTCGCATCGCCACATGCCTTGCCCCTTGGCTCGGCATGCTCCTCTCCTTACCTCGCATCTGCCCTCGCTTCTCCCCCCTTGCCTTGCCCCTTGCCTCGTGCCTCGCCACGCCTCTCGCGTTTCGCGACGCATCCCACCTCACATCTGCCATCGCCCGTCGCTTTGCCCCTTGTCTCCTGGCCTTGCTCCTTGCCTCGCCCCTCAAGCAGCGCTACGCCTCTCCCTTCACGGCTCGCCTCGGCACGCATCTGGCCTCGCCTCGTCTCACCTCTTGCTTCGCCCCTGGCCCCGTCTCTCACCCCCTTGCCTTGCCCCTTGTCCCGCCTCTCGACCCTCGCGTCTCGCCATACCTGTCGCCATGCCTCTGGCCTGGCCTCGCAACTCGCCTTGCCTGGCCTCACTTCGCCTCTGGGTCCCGCGCCTCTCCTTGCTTCTAGCCTCGCCTCTTGTCGTGCTCCTGGCCTCGCCATGTCACTCATATCGCCTCGCCTCGGCTCATCTCGCATTGCAACGTCTCGCCCCTCGTGTTGCCTCACGCCTCACCACGCCTCAGCTCTCGCTACTCTCGCGCTCTGAACGGGATTTGGACAGAGATGCTTTTGATGTATTGAAGCAATTCCCTCAGTGGCATGCTTTCTTTAGTCCTTTATTTCATATACAAGTGTTAGAAAAATAACTAACGTAAATTCCTACTTGCAAACACTTGATGTTATATGATATTGTGGTAGCGAGAAAATTGATTCCCAGGAATTTGTACCGTTGACTCGGATACATATGTGAACTCTATTACAGTATTTGATTCCGATCCATTACGCTCTAAATATACGGTAGAAAATTCTGTTGCAATGAAGCCTCACTTCGGTTTTAGAGATCATAGGACATGCAGCTTTCAGTGAAAAGTACTTCACCTCAGGACCGCGAATGTAGAAACAATTTGTGAATCTAGTGAGGTAGACAGGAAATTTAGTCAGGAAAGTATCGTGTTGTATAGACTTATGTATAAGAATTGCAAACGAGGGTTGCAGCAGTAGATGATGGTAAATCATTATGACGACTTTTATAAATTCCATTTATAAATTCCATTTTATTATGTTCACATATCTTCTCAAAAGGGAGAAAGTGGATCTCCATATGCCATGTACTGAGAACTAATTCTACATTCATTTTAAGTATCACTTGTACTACTTGAAATTAAACGAATGCAAGAAAGAGAAAGTGAAGAAATTAATTTTTGTCTTTTAAAGTTCTAATCGAGCGCAAGCTGTTAAAAATTTAGACTAATGTTGTATATTGTAAAAAATATAACTTATAAGTGAATGAGCAAAATGAATGAATACATCTGGTTTTGAAACGACCGAATTTGGTACATTTTTTCTCTTTTTCATTTATTGTACATTACATTAAAATGAAATTTTGTGAAATTAACACGATATTGAGAAGACATATTTGAGAAATATTAGATTTTTATAAAATTAAGCAATTTTAAGAAGTGTTTGCGTATGGTTAAATGTGCTGCTTCATTCACCATCTCCTTATCAGACTGCTGAGGCAAATAAAATTCCACCAGCCTGGCCTCAGGGATCTGGAAGGCAAACAGGTCTGACTTGACAGTCGGGGTAGGAACTCCTTACAACAAACTCAAAGCTAAACGTTGGCCCTTTCAGAAATCCACAGGCGACACGCATTCGGATGGATGGCAATCTCGGCCTATGGAGATCTCGCTCAATGGAGCAGTGTAGCTCTGAAGAAGGCCTCAGCAAGATGGCCGAAACGTCAGCACAATTTACCGAGACGCGGCTCATCCCGGATAGCCAAGAATGTATCGCTCACTGGAGATCTCGTGATATTGACCAGCGCTGCGGTGATAGAAGACGCGACATAAGATAGCTCATTGCAGCGACCCCGTGCGTTGGCATTCGCAAGCCGTGGGCATCTGGCTGTCCGCTTTGAACTGAGACGGAAGTCCAAAGACACGGAGCTCTCATCTCGATCGGGCGGGAAGGACCATATAGTTTTCTTGCAGCAGTGCCTGTCTCTGTTTCAGAGACTACACGCTGGGAAGATGTTACTGGTTATTAATATCATAGTTAAAGACTACTTTTCCCCCGTTCAGGGACGGGGATCTGGAATATGGGTGGTTGAAAGACAGATTAATTTGTTGAAATAATATGGATTGTTTTGTTTGGGTGTCTGAACCAAGGGGAGGGGAAGGTGTGTGAATGGATATGCGATGGGATGTGGGATGGAAATGGAATCATATTTTTGGTGCAGTATTTCTGTTTAGGTTAGTCATGTTACGCGTTAGTCGTTAAGTCTATTTTAGTCTGTTTTAGCCCGCCCTTTGGCCTAGGTTATGGCAGGGGGAAGTTGAAGGATATCCAGGGGGTGATTTTTACGTGCATGTGGGAGTGGATTTCGGAGAATGTGGTGATTGAGTAGGATGAAGGTTTTGAATTTAGGGTTATGTGTGAAGTACTGAATTTGGGTAACTGAGGAATTATGGAGGTGAGAGAGGGTATGTTGTTTACGGTCTTTTTGGAGGTCTTTGTAGCGAGTATAGGATGGTGGACGGATGAAGAATCGAAGTACTCGATTTCCAGATATTGTCAGTTTTCTGTGGTTTCTATTGGATATGCCCAGGTGAGATGGGCACAGGAAAGGTTTGGACTGATCCATGTATGGTAGGAACTTCTTGGAGATTGGAATTGAAAGATTTTTAAGGATAGAGTAAAGGGCATTGGTTAATTTAATGGTTTTGATGATGGTGTTGGGAATGTGGTGGATCCAAAGGAGTCTGCAGGAAGGGTGATGCCGAGGTATTTTAGGAGGGACTGACAGTAAATTGGACGTTATTTATTGTCAGGTGAGGTGGATTTGATGGCTAGGTTTTGTATAAGAGTAGGGTTATGGTGGTGGAGTTTTGGGAAGCCCAGAGGTAGAAGGAGTTGCGAATTTTTTGGAGATTTGTAAGGTTGCGGTAGGAAGCAAGGAAGGCAAGGTTGTCAGCATATACTAATCTCTCTACTCCTGGGATAGAAGGAATGTCATTATTATAAGGAGAAAAGGAGTGGATAAAGCACGGCGCCCTGTGGGACGCCGGCAAGGATAGGGTAGTTGGTTGATCTTTTGGATTAGTTACGGACATAAAAGTATCGGTAGGTTAGGTAACTTTGGAGTAGAGAGTAGATACGGTTAGGGATTTAGGGGCGGATTTTCATTTATACAATTGGGTTGGAGACGATATCGTAGGCTTCTGTTAAGTCGGTAAGGATGGTAGGTATTTCTTTTTGACTTCGAAGGAGGGTAACTATTGACAGGGTTAGGTTAAGGGTTTGGAGGAACGCAGAGCGTTCATCACAGAATCTGAATCCTCGAACGGGATTTCATTCTTTCTTCATCTTTGAATGTGGATAACAATAGTAGAGATAACAATACACAATAATAACAATAAAAACTCCAACCTAAAACGCTGGTACTATTGTTGCTCTTATATGAAACAGACAAACTAAGTAACGAATTTAGGACTTTTATTATTTTGAGAATACTTACTGAGAAATAGTAGCAAATATATTCTATATTTTACATTAACGCCGTTTAATGAACCTCATAATTCAAAATAGTGTAAACAATAGTTTACATACATACAACAATAGTTTAAATACATACGCACACATACATGCAAACAAGCTTTGTTTGGGGGATTCCTACAAGACATGCAGATCCCTTTTCTTCAGCGTGTGGGAGATGGGCATGGGCGTCGACTTCGCTTGTGGTTGCCAAGTGGGCGGGGAGGGGCGAGGGGGGGTTGCGTGTGCGGGGAACAATGGCCGGGGACGGTGCGCCGCCCTTCGCCGCCCCCGCCCTCGCCCCCGCCCCCTCGCACAATGGAGACAACCATTTCCTACTCGCCGCCGCCGCCGCCGCTGCTCCTTTAAAGTAACGCGGCGCACAAAAGGCTCGCGAGGTCTGCCCCCCCCCCCTCCTGCGACGACGCTGGGCACACGGCGATGTGTAGACGGCGGGGAATGCGGGTGGAAGGAAGCGGGGGCGGGGGCGGGGGCGGCGCCGCCTGCTGCGGAGAGCAGCTGAAAGCAGCCGATGGCGCAAAGGGCGAGGACGTCTCCACAGTGCTTCTGACCGGGAGGTCCCTACGGTTCTCTGCCGACGGAGAAGGGTTTGCGAAGGGTTAACAGAGAAGAAAACTACAAACGTGACACTCATTGATTTTGCCTTTAAAAAAACGAAAAACTAAAAATGAACCACGGTTGGTATGAAAACCTAGAATATTCGATCACACCCGCTGATCTGAAGGGTTTCCAGAGCGCGTAGCCGCGTCAAACGCCAATGAGGCACAATGAGACGTGGCTCATTGCACCAACCGATGTCTCCACAGTGCCTCTGACCGCGAAGTCCTACAGTGCTAGTCCCGACAGTAGTATGATTTTCGATACTAGCTAGGAAGCTAGGTCGAGTTCGTCGCTGTCCGGAGGAGAATTCTACCGGCTGCCTGCTCTGATAGGTAGTTTTCCATAATTTCTCCGATTAAATACCTGACGAATGCCGGGGCAGTACCCTAACAAACGGGCCATCTAGCGTCAGCGATCTTTCCTTCCTATTTTCTAGTCCTTTCCCACCCCTTACTTACACACATTTAAACTAACAAGCATTACACTACCACACACATCGTACGGCTAGTTGGGACATTAGATCTTGTCCTGGATTGGGCCATGCCTCGCTGGTGGGTGATACCTGGTGAGAATCACCCTGCAACGTGTAACTCGGCGCCGGCTCGCGTCATCTAGAGGGGAAGATCACCCACTACGTACCACGACAAAAAGATGCACTGCACTATGGGACTAATGACCTGCGCAGTTGACGTGTCCGGAATCCCCAATCAAGTCAATGAATGAAGGAAAGAGCGTGGAGGGAGGTGGTGTGATTGTGGCTTGCGGTGAGACAGAGGACGTCGCGTTTCCAGACGCGTTCACTACTTTTTTTTTTTTTTTTAGTGTTTGGGCATGTAATACCTAGAAATGGCGGTGTTCCTCACACTGGAACGTGAAATTCTGCGCCGAACTGCATTGTGGTTTTCATAGTTTCTCACCTCCAGGTATCTCTCCCAGCGGACCACAATGAGAGGCTCGAAATTTCAGATTGGTCGCCCGATGTGTTTGGTAGTGTAGTGTATGTGAGTGAAAGTGTGTTTCAGTGCAAGGAAGAAAAAGTGAGGAAGGAAAACGCGCTCGAGTTTCGTCACCCGTTTGCTGAGGAACTGCCTCAACGTTCGCCAGGTGTTGATCGGAGACCCCACCATGGACACCAGCCGGCCGCTAGAATTCTTCTCGTCCGCAGCTGAATTCGGCCACGTAGCTAGAGTGGAACCCAGTCGGCGGAGGAGATGCGGCGGCGGTGCGACCATCTCCGCGTCTGCTGAAGCAGCACAGGCGGGCGCGGGGGCGGGTGTGGGGGATGTGGGGGCGGTGGTCGTTAGAGAGCGCAGGGCGGTGCGCCGTCTGCGAGATAAAGGGCGCTGTGTGGCGCAGGGCTGCTGCGTGCGGCCGCGCAGGGCCGCGAGGGCGAAGGGAACGCCGCATTGTGCCGCGTGGCTGGTTCACCCGCCCCCAACCCACACAGGCAGATACGCGGCCCACGTAACGAGCGCGGCGCGGAGAGGCGCGGCCTCGGGGGCGACACCGGCGCAGCAGGTCCTCGGGCACTCGGAGGGCGGGCGAGGAGCGCGGGAGGGACGAGGGAGAGGGAGAGGGCCAGGGCGAGTGCGGATGCAAAAGCAAGGGGGGGTGAGGGCTGGGACGGGGTGAGGCCGAGGGCGGAGGCGGGAAATGGAGAGGTTAGAGTGAGGTCGAGGACGAACACGACGGCGAGGGCAAGGTTGAGGGCAAGGACAAGGGCGAGAACGACAAGGGAAAGGGCGAAGGCGGGGGCCAAGGGCAGGGCAACGGCGAGAGTGGCCGAGGGCGAGGATGAGGCCAAGGATGAAAATGGTGATGTTAAGGGCGAGGGCGAGGGCGAGGGCGAGGGCGAGGGCGGGGGCGAGGACGAGGGCGAGACGAGGGCGAGGGAGAGGGAGAGGATATGGGTGAAGGCACAGCGAAGGCTAGGACGAGGGCGAGGGCGGGGTCAAGGGAGAGGGCGAGAACAGGGTGAGGGCGTCGGCAACGGCGACGGTGATGGCATGGGTGTGGGCGAGGGCCAAAGACAGAGAGAAAGCGATGGCAAGGGCGAGGGCGTGGGCAAATGAGGGCAGGGTGAGGCCAAGGTCGTGACGAGGGCGGGGCGAGGGCGGGGCCAGGGCGGGTGCGAGGGCGGGTAAGGGCGGGTGCGAGGTCGTGTACGGGTGTGAGGGCTAGGGCGGGGGTCAGGGCAAGAGCGATACCGAGACCGAGGCGATGGCAATGGTGAGGGCGAGGGGCAGAGCCTGGCCAGGGCCAGGGCGCCAGCGCAAGGGTGAGGGCGAGAGCGAGAGCGAGGGCGGGGCGAGGGTAAAGGCGGGGGCGGTGGTGGCAGTCGAAAGCTCTCTTATATCAGACCGGCTCAAAGCTCAGGATCACAACTGTTGCAGCGGAATCTTCCTGTCGGCAAGATCCTTGAGTTTGGAGTATCGACAGCGGTAAATTGTCAAGCAGAGAAGGTGGGTCGGAGTCAGCTGCTATCTGGAGGAGAATT
Source organism: Gryllus longicercus (assembly GCA_038098605.1). Lineage (NCBI taxonomy): Eukaryota > Metazoa > Arthropoda > Insecta > Orthoptera > Gryllidae > Gryllus > Gryllus longicercus. Next base: position 5,272,245 of record JAZDUA010000024.1, on the reverse strand, counting down.
CTAGCGGTCGGGCCGTTCTGATTGGTTGGTTTCTGAGGTTTCATTAAAATATCACCAACGAATTACATTCAACCTTTGTGTATTCACATCTACCAACCAACAGATACCAAGGAAAAGATCGTGTCAGCATATAAATAATTGTGTCAGCCATCGTTTGGTTTTGTGTGGGGCGTGTGCGCGCATGCCTATCGATTTGGAAGTTCTAGTACTTGAGTCTTCATTCACGTTTCTATTTTTTGTGCTGCTCCAAGACTTCTTGAGTAGCAGATTAAAAAGACGTACATAATTTCTTCCTGTGCTTATTCCGTGTCTAGTGAAACCACGAAGCTCTCCTTGCCCCGGGCCCCGAGACCCAGTCAGCTCCCACCCCACCTTCGCCAGACATCTGGCAGCCACCAGCTCGCCTCCTCCCCCTTCCTTCGCTCCCTTACGAAAGGCAGTGGGAAATCAGCGGACACCCCCGCACAGCCGATATGGACTAATCTGTGGCGTTATAAGTACAAGGCGAGATATCCAAAAGTCGCTCCGATACTTGTATCTCGGGGGAGCAAAATGTGCTTAGTACGAACGTAGAGGAAGACACAAGCCATTACATTGTTTGGGAGTTTTAATCAGAAGTTTTCCCGTGGAATTGTAATGTTTTCGTACGCGATTCTAGGTTGAAGATGAGATCGGTTCTTCGGCTCTCGCTTTAGCATAAATTAGTCTTGAGTCTGTCCAACGCATAATTACCAACGATTTTTTTTTCAAATACTCGCCTTAAAAATAGTTTGGTGTGTATCAATCATTGTAAAAACTCAGTGTAAAACATTTGGCTTGTAAAAATCATTTGTAGACTTCGCTCGGCTGTCTTTGTACTAGTAGTACTAGTAGTTTGTACTAGTAGTTTGTAGTAGTAGTTTGTACTAGTAGTTTGTAGTAGTAGTTTGTACTAGTAGTTTGTAGTAGTAGTTTGTACTAGTCGTTTGTACTAGTAGTTTGTACTAGTAGTTTGTACTAGTAGTTTGTACTAGTAGTATACTTTCGTGCCTCCGCATTTTGCTCTTCCGAGACACAAGTCGCTCTGATTCACAGGTGGAGTGTTCCTCGACTCCTTTGGCATGGTGTGACACCTCGGTCTGCTTTACAAACTCCAATCCTGGAAATTTCCTTTGTAACTTGTGCGCCTTATACACTCTTACCTAGCAAAAAGAACGTTTCAAGTAACGCTTCTGAATGCTAAATCTACCCGCCTCGTCATACGGGCCGCAGTTCCGCAAGGGAACGAGATTGTTCTTACGCTCTTCAGACTTCAGGTTCGTGACATTCCCTGGCGCTCGCAATCGGAACCCGTCTTGCACGCCGATGATGCGTCTGTAATAGCCACGTCGAAGAAGATCGAGCTTCTCCAGAAGTACTTGGTTCAGCATTTAGTACAGATCAACAGTGGCTGAAGCTGTGGCGAGTCAAAGTCATTATGATAAATAATGGTTTATTTTAACCACACCATTATTTAACATAATAATAGAAGGTATCTACCTCACCAGCGATCTTAATTAATGAGTCAAAGTCAATGTGAGTGAGAGTGTATCTGTAGTCTTCAGATGGCGACAGCGATTCTAGGGGATTCGATGGGCTAAAAATGTCAAATATCTAGGTGTCACACTAGATAGCCCGCTTACGTTTAATCTGCACATACAAAACGCGTAGAAAAATGTGCTGCAGACCAAAGGCAAATTGCGAAGCTTGTTTCACAAGCGGGGCAAACTGTCAATGGCAAACTGCCTCTCGCTTTTCAAAGCACCTGTTAGACCGCAAATGAACTACGCATGACCCTGTTGAACAAATACAGCAAATACGCATTTGAGAAAGCGTCAACTAGTTCAAAACTAATGCCTTAAAGTCGCTCTATGAGCCCTTAGGTTCATTTCCATAGCGGACTTGCATCGCGAGCTATCAATGCCATGGTCAGCGCTCATATTAAAAAAAATTGTTACTACATTTTTTGAAAAAGCTTCTGACTCGGAAAACAGTCGTTTATTAATTTATTTACGTCAAAAACAGTTAAAACTGTGTATGACATGCTATGGGGAGAAGTTAATTTGAAGATACATTTATGTCCAGAAGCAAAACAAGGGGCCATCTCAGCATTCGCTCGAGAATCAGGGAAACTGGACAAAAACCTGATTGAGACGGGGGATCATGTCCTAGATCGCTTCATACGAACCCGATCAACGGGTATATAGGCAAGTATAAGCGACCTAAACACTTGTTGGAGTAACAAAACTTAAACAATGCAATGAGACTTGAGACATAATTTTGTAATTTTGCACTCGCAATACGCGCGCCTGTTGGCTAATGTCGTACAGGCCTTCTGGTTTTCTTTTTATGTTGCAGAATTGGCCATAGGCGCCCGTCAGGGTAGGAATGGTTGCAGCGCTGTGGTAGGAACGAGCATCGCACTCTCCGTGGGGTGACGAAACTGCACACATGCTTTCGATCGAAACGTGAAACACTCTGCTCAAATGAAGTCGGCGCCCTGGTGAAAGGCCGCCTGGTGGTTGTAAAGCGCATGCGTGAGTGAATGTGACGTATCACGTAAGAGTGAACGTGAGAGAAAATGATTAGAAAAAGAAAGATAATAATATAACACAATAAAGAACTAAAGAAAAATTAAATATTATTTTTTACCCATACGTTACAGTTTGTTATTGTATTCGATACAGAGCTCGATATGCAATGCGTAACTTACCTGGATCGAAATAATCGTGGTTACGAAGGAAATAAAACAGTTGAATGACGCTACACGTTCTCTTATGGAAGGAATTATGTTAGGGGATTATGGAAGGCAAATATGAAAAGATAAACCGAGTCAAGTCATCTTTTAGTTAATTAGTAAATAAGAAAATTTGAATAAATAAAATTAGGTAAAAGAAAATTATGTATGTACCTCGGGCATTACCTGGTTCTAATGATCGAGCGGCGACAAAATGCCCTAGGGATTTTTTGTCGATCAATCATTAGAACCCATATAACTTGGTGCATAAATAACTATTGATACTTCTAATGAGAGGCAAAGAGACACTTGTAAACTAGTTTTAATTGCAATAGATGTGATTTTATTAGTTTATTTAAAACAACCCTTAACATCGTTGCAAAAGCCTAGTCGGCTGCATTATAAATCAATATTCAATAAATTCCCGTCCCTCCAAGATTAATGGAGAGGGAAGAACTGAAAAATCTGAAACGTCGTTCCTTTCCAACTCAAAAACCTCACCAGGGGTAGATTTCGGCTAATTCGCGACTCTTCTTGTTCGTTCTTGTTAGTGGGCGTTAGGAAATATAAATGTATCGGAATTATCTCAATCACATACAATCACAATTGACATACCAATGGGAACCCGTCCACATTTGAGAGTAGAGAAATTTAGATTGTTACGTACTAGTGACTTGTCCCGCAGTTGTTTCCTCCATTACGCGCCGCGTTCATGGTTATTTCGAATTGCCGATGCTTTCCACTTACCCAACGTCGCTGCCCGTTCTCCTCACTTACGGATTGTCAAATAAAGCACTTGAAGTTCCAACAAAAAGAAAAAAAATATTGTTCAAAATATGTGGATGGCTAATCAACCCGCAAAATGTTACCTCCTGCACGTTCGCGGATATCTTGTTCTGTATTCATGAAGCACGGAATAATTATCTATAATATTTTCTGCAAGGTTTAATCAATATTCTAATCACTTGATGAGACTACTAAATGGGTATTTAAACAAATATTTCACTCTAAATATAAGGACTAAATCGTCACGCGATCACATCTTTCCGACTCTGGCTAGCCTCCCTCAAAACAACTTTGCCTCATATCCACCCATTACATTACTCAGTTGTTCCACCTCTTACGGGTTAATACACTCGTGCCAAGTTCTATATTTTCATTTTTTTCTGGGTCTTTTTTCCAGCTGACAGCCGGTTACCTATTAGGTCCCGACGGGACGCATATTCGACCAACACACTTGCAGGCTCCTCTGATCCGGGGTCTGCAGAAAGCGCGGCCCTCCACGAAAACACATACAGAGAGACAATGAACACCAACCATGTCGAAGGCGGGACTGGAACCCGCGGCCCCTCTAACCGAAGCGCACAATTTTAGTCACCTAGGCCATCCAGGTTGGCATTTTCATTTCGCAACATAGATTATTAGAGACGAAAAGTACAGAAATGACACTCAAGATGTTGGCTTAAAAAACCGCAAAAGTAAAAATGAACTACCACCGGTACGAAGACGTAGAATATTGGATCAGACCCGCCGATCTGAACGACTGACAGCGCGCGTGTGGTAGCCGCGTCAAACACGAATGAGGCGCGCAGTGGTCGCGGAAAGCGACATCTGGGCCACGCAGACGGCGGCCCGAGCGGGGAGGGGGTAGGAGGGGAGGGGGGCTGCGCGCTCTGAAAGGCAAGTAATTCCGGAGACGCGTTGCGCCGGAGGGGGGGAGGGGAACGCGGGGGCGGCGAGGCGAGGCGAGGCGCACCGCAAACACTACACGGCGCCCGCGCCACCGCCGCCGGCTTTTGTCTCTGGCCTCGGGGGACGCGCGCGCGGACAACAAGCAGCGCGCGCGGAATTAAAGAAACGGCCCTCAACCCCCAGCCCCGCCCCCGGGCGCCGCCGCCGCCGCCGTCGCCGCCGCCTCTCAGCCGCTCGCGGGATTGTCGTCGAGACAATCGGCGCCCCTCGAGCCGCGCCGGCGACCCCGCATCACCCCCCCCCGCCCCCCGCCCACCGCCTGCGCGGCGCAGCGGCCAACATCTCCTCAAACACTCTTGCCAGCAAGGTGGCTCATTTGCAACAGCGTGGCTGCAGCAGCGTCTATGACCGTCTAGGTTTTCAATCCCGACGGATTCAATTTATTATTATTATTATTATTATTATTATTATTATTATTATTATTATTATTATTATTATTATTATTATTATTATTATTGATTAATTTATAACTCATTCATCTGCTAAGGTTATTATTCCAGTAAGTGTAATACTTGTTTTCGCAAGAAGTGGCGATGATCTTCCCATGCTAGATGGCGAGATCCGGCGGCAAACTACATATCGGTTTGCGTTACCCTCCCCTCAACCACGTATTAACCACCAGCTGTGCACTGCCCCAGGCGGGACAAGATCTAATCTCCCGATTAGTCTCCCGGCAAATTTGGCAATAGTGTCTGATGTGTGATGTGTAAGTGTTTAAGGGTGAGGGTAGGCCTGTCATCATGGGCACTTGAATCCTAGGATCTCCCGGTGAGAGACACTGCAGTGACCCTAATTGATGATCTGAGCCAACGGTGGCATATTTTCTACACTACCTACGTAACTCAGTCGATGTCAGTGGTTACCTGGAGAAGAATTCTAGCAGACGATTGCTGGGGACATGTAAAGTACCCCCAAAATTTAAAGAATGTTTTTAAAAATGTACAAGCTTTGACTCGAGCCAAATGAACAGCGGGTTCTTCAATTTGGAAAGTCCCACGTATGGTTTAGGCACTAGTAGTGTTCATAGACGAACAGATTGACGTTCTGAAAAGAACTACTTTTTCGGTATCATGGAACCACAAAACGTGTATTTCCGTTGAATTCTCGAAATCGATTTTCTACAGCATTACATACCATTCCCTGTACTACGTTTATTTCTCCGTATATATGTACTTATACGGGAAAGTAAAATGCACTCCAATGTGCGTCGAAAGGTCATAGAATGAGTTTGATGAAATGAGTTTGGACTGTTCTTTTAAACATTTTATCGAAGCAATTTATCATTAAGCAAGGGTAGATATTGTCATTACAACTATTAACGATACAATTTTAAATAAAATAGGAAAATAAATTAAATTTGCGAAATATAATATCTATATGTATGTACTTTATGAGCTAAGGTCTACCTGCAGCGTCCCTGCCCTACGACTATGGGTGGAGGGGTACGAGTGGTGAGCACATATCCATCCCTACGATGTATTCTGGTCTTCTCAACATGAGAAGTGAGCTTTCTCATCGAAACACAGCAACAGATACTGGGACATTGCAAGGAAAGCGCACAATTAATTTTTGCCTGACTGGGAATCGAACTTGGGTTTGCGCCGTGGAAAGGGAGCCCGCTAAGCAACGAGCCACCGAGGGCTGTGATCTATGTACAGAAGAGATAAATGCAGGTATTGGATACAGGACAAAAATTATGAAAATTACGGATTGCGAAAACTCCACAGAATTGAGAGGAAAGTTGTAGAGTTGTGTGAAAAATTTCAAACCAACCTCCAAATTGAAAACTAAGAAAGAACAAGAAAAAACCTCCAAGGAAGAACACGATGAAATATTCTCAGTGTTACCTTTGTGTCTTTCATTTGTCAAAACTTAAGTCTTCGATGACGTCGTCGTACTGAAAAGAAGTCACCAAAGTCGGTTTTTGTGTCCCTATGCAACAGTTCTATAGCAGGTGGAAAAATGCCACCTCACTAAACTGTACAATTATGAATTTAGCGGACCACGAGATGACTACAGTCGCAGAGGCCATTCAGATGACAAAAATGGGAAATTATTAAATATCGCTATTAGGGCCGAAATGCTAAATAAAGAATCATATCACATTATCTGGTAGAAATATATATTTTTGCTTGACAAAAATTAAATACTTGAATGTTGCTCATTTCCATCTCTTGGCCTCCATTGAGTTTCCTCAATCAATACCAAACCGGGCTAAGTCATTGGAATCATCTCAACAATACGTTATCGAATTTTTGGTTCTAAACTCCGTCTTTCAGGACATTTTGAGCTAAAATTCGCACACACGTCAGTTTTAAGGTTTATTAGTGCGGTTCTAAAGATGGTTAAAACTAAAGCATTTCACCCTGAGGAAGGTCGCAGAAAAACGACCGAAACGTTGGCATCCGTGCCCAGCGCTGAATTTCCCGGGCAGCCAAGTAGCTAATGGTTAATATTGGATTCACTTCGACCGAACCGAGCAGCCGGTGTTGAAAATACGCCACAAACTCCAGAGCCTTTCCGTCAGCGACGCTGCAGTGTCAAGTGCAACGCTGTCCCTGAGCCACGCCGTCCCTCGCCCTCCGCCTCCCTCATCTCTCTCACAATGTCGTCCTCGCGTATTGTCCTCGCCCTGATCCCCCAGGGCTCCTCCCCGCGCTGCCCCTAGAGGTCGCTGCCCCCGGGCTGCCTCTCTTGATTGTCTCGAGCCCAATGAGCCACCCACCCCCACCCCCACCCCCCCACCCCCGCCACGCCAGATGCATCCCTGCAATCCGCATTCCGTTCGCCCACCTCTGTACACAGTGCTGAACCATTCTCACAGCGCCCATTTGCATTCTGTAAACTACTGCCACTATTTCGTCAGGCAGCAACACCAAATACTTTTCTGTATACCAGCATTATAAACGACCTTTTCTGGTGCAATAAATCGTTAATAAAAAGACAGTTTACGGCACAAATGAGGACGTGTTAGCATTTTACATCATGAATGATTGCGTCATCAAACATTCAGCCCATCACAGAGAAAAAGCGTGGGGAGGTAGCGGTGGACGGAACAGCCGACCACCGTTTGCTCGCACGGACGTCAAGTACCTGAAACGTCGCATGAAAGTTGTTTCGCAAAATTAAATTTAATTTTCTTATCAATTTATAATGCTGTTATTCCAAAATATAACGAAAGCAACTCGTTTATAATGTTGCTTTATTCCATTCGTACATATTTGAAAACACGCTCCTAACGTCACTCATTTTCAAAGTCTGCACTCATACAGTAAAGAATAACATTCTATATTAATTGCGTAAATTCCTATTATTGTTTTCGTTATATCTAAGCGAAGATTCCGCCCTTTTATAAATCGTTGTTTACTGATTTACAAAGGAGTTATACTACACCATTTACTCTATTTTTTATGTTTGTTTAGTGATGCCTCCCCAATATTTTCAGTAAGGCTTGACGTATAAGCTCAATCTGGAGACACAGTAATGCACTTATATTTTGGGTAAAGAGTCTAAAAGTATTACAATAAGTGCTGAAGCAGCACGTCTGTCCGTATCTGTCCAGACACAGTCTCCGTATGTCCTGTCAAACCGGGAGAGATGGCTCACGTCATCAACTGATGCTACTGCAGTGCCTCTGACCGGGAGGGTCTAGAGTTCCACTCTCGACGGTGGCAGGATTCTCGAAGCTAGCTACGAGAACATAGCTAAGACGAATAAATCCGCTGGAGGAGAATTCTAGCGGACGGCTGGTCTGATCGGTAGATTTCCTTGATTTCCCCGATCAATTCCAGGAGAATGCAGTAGCAGTACCTTACAAACAAACGACCCGAGGACCACGGGCAATCTTCCCTTCCTCTTCCTTGTATCCTCACCCCTTACACAAACACTTACATGCTCTACACTACCACATATACAGGGAGACCAGTCGGGAGCTTACAGCTTGTCCTGGCTGGGGAGGTGAACCGTTCCCGCTGTAGGAAGTCGCCGAAAATATTTCAAACTTCTACAGTTTTCAAAAATTTAGAGTTAATAGTAATCATCAGACTATTACACCTTTATAAGCGTATTTTACTCTACTCTTACCAGAAATTCAAAGAAAAAAAATTGGAGCCATTTTGAAGAAACTTTTGAAAATGTCTGTGAGAGACCTGTTTGGGGAAAACCCTGCCATCTCCCGCGATGCATGCACTATACTTACGAAATAAATGACCTGACCCGCCAGGAAACGCTAATCAATCAACCTGTCCTGTCAACATCTGAACGCGTCAGCTCTGGCTTTCCGGGCAGTCACGTGACGAGGAGCCAAGAGGAAACAATGCTGCCCGGGCTTATGTTATTAAACACTTGGTCCTAGAATGCAGCTCAATCCACGGTAATGAAATGCCCATTTTATATTTGCAGATGAAAAATACCTACAAAAACTGTACAATTCTTTTAAATTGTAATGTGAGAAATGCATTATAGCGGCTCCTCTCAAACGGGATTCGTCGACTAGCGAGCGTCTGTTTGCTTACTCCCGAGTAGCGGAATGTTCGCTTCCTTCCATGCGACCAACATTCACACAGGCTGACAGTAAGGCGTGCACCGAATGTTCGTCGCTCGGCAAAGATCATACAACCATCCATACTACTAGTAATTCACCAAGTAGAGAGCGACTTCACCAAGTCCCGAGAAGTGGCGATGGCTCAACGAATGTTCGCTTCCTTCAATGTGACCAAGAGGCTTGCAGGTTGACAGTACGCGAGCACCGCATGTTTGGCGCTCGGCAAAGAGCAAGCAACCCATTCACACTACTCGGGATGCGGCGAGTGGTCGGTACTCGCCGGAAGCCTAACGCATGGAGTCACCTTTAAAAGCAGTGATTTGCGTCAGATGATTTTGTAGTCTATGTCTATACGTAAACAATGGGTAGACAACGTTCACTGCGTAATCTATGTAGATAAAGATACAATTAATTAATCTTTTTGCGGAGGGAGGAAATTCGTGACATCTAAACGTATGCGTTGGGATCTCGGAACTCTTTCGTGTACCGGAATATTTACAAAATACAGAACGAAGAGAAAAAAAACTTTCTAAAAACAAAAATCCCTAAAAGCACCAGGTAAAATCAATCAAAAATTTATATTTACGATTTATCACTATTAATTTAATTAATAATTGTTGTCTTTTTGTTTCATATTTTTTTAACTTTCCATACTAAATTAATTATTAAACAGTTTTCCCAGATGACAAACGTTTTACCAAAATCTGACCGATGTCATATTACACATAAAATGCGAGTAATATGTTTATATAAAATTTTAACAATAATCATTTCTAGTATTACTCACGCAACTTTCCTTGAACGATGGATTGAAAAAAGGTGGGTAAAGTGGGGGTATTAGTTACGAAATCGGCCACTGAAGCAATGCCAATCTCTGGAAAATCATTCATGACTTCGCAACGTTCTCAATAATATGCTTTCTAACTTTTTCAAGAGTTCGAGGTATCTCTTGTGATAGATCTTTACCTGCTTCGGTAATTTCTTTAGATTTTTTGGAGAAAATAACAGACACAAGTTCTCGTCTTTAAAAGAAAATAGTTTTTACTTCGATCCCGTGAAGATGTGTTTAGAATGTTGTCATCAGTGCTTGCTGCGAGCTTTTGCCTTCAACTGTTTACTTCCCTCGCTCTGACACAATAAAGTCAGCGTTCAAGAAAATTTGCGCGAGTAATACTACATATTACTACTGTTTTTCAATTACACAGGTGATTCTAAATTTCTTTCTTTTCTGATGATTCTTTCTAGTTATTTAATGTTACTCAAAAGTAACATTAAATAACACAGTAGATTTACATATTGAAATAATTTATTCTAATTTCACAATTTTACAGATCATCACGTTTCAAATGTTCAATGTGACTTCCTTTTGTAATACGGCAGATATTCGATCTGTACGAAATTCATTCTCTGATGCGCGTGATCATCTACCTCAGCCAGCATTGATTCATTGGCGAAGCTCATTGATAGTTGAAAGAAGTGGAGGGATGTACACCTTTCGTTTAACATGTATACAAAGACAAAAGTCTAAGGACGTTAGATCAGGTGATTGAGGTGGTCAAGCCCACGTCGTACAATCCCAACTGGAACAGTGCAGTGACCTCTCGGTGGTGGAAGAGCTCCATCTCCCTGGAAAATGATTTCACCCATGTCCTCTTGATGTAGTGGCATCAGATAGTTCTACAACATATCTAGTTATGTAATTCTCGTTAAAATCACCTCATTAAAAAGTGGTCCATAAACTTTCATAGAACTCGATTCACAAAAGACATTCAGTTTTGGTGAATCGCGTGTACGTTCCAAGATCTCTGTCGGTTTATGTATGCCAATTTCGGAATATTTTGACGGTTAATGGTACCGCTAGTGTGGAACGTGGCCTCATCACTGAACAGAATATTTTCAAGAAAACTAGTGGTACCACATGTAACATTCAGCACGTTCGGCGCCGGTATACTCTCCATTAAGACTGCGGAGTCACAAATCCCGCCAAACGAGTATCTGGAGAGACATCTGGGGACCAAGGCTTAAAACTTGAGAATATGGTGAGAGTTTTGAACAGTACTTGGAAAAATATCAGTCAATGGTTTCTAAATTATTTCATGTTATTGTACATAACTAATTTAGAATCAACCTATGAAATATTAAATAGCCTTCGTAGATTACGAGTATGCTGTCTACGTAGTATAAAAGTTAAAGAGGCATATACACTGCCTGTAGGTGAGATACAAGCCATGCCTAGACGTTAAATAATAGTTTTTTCTACTCTCATTCTATAATTCTGTTATTTGATGGATGCCACCCGTTGCATAATGATTCTCATTACGATACAGATTTCATTATGATACAGGTTCTTGACCAATCACAGTTAAGTTTAAAAACCAAGTATCGACACTTCACTCATCATTGAGAATCATTGTAGTAAATATTTCGTTCGATTGTGAAATTGCATTTAATAATAGTTCAGGCTATGTTTTAATTTCTGTTATTATTAGTAATTTTTATGTGGAATATTGTTTAAAATGAGTTGGAACATAATTTCTCTTTGATCCTATTTGATTAGTGCAGCGGTAGTGGTAGATTGAACATTTCACTAGCGTTAATATCAGAACGCAAGTAATTTTGTGCCATATGTTGCTGCCCTGTGGTTGCCCTTACAAACCGGCCAATTATTTAAGTTTATGTATGTTAGTAATGTCTAGTGAATCTGAGCATGCCAACTGCCAACTAGCGAAACTGGTAACCGGTCGCAACTTTTGTACTCTCTCGCTGGCGGACTACTAAACCAAAGCCACCTACGACAGTGTAGGGTAGCTATCCGCTAGGTGGCCATGGCTGAATCCTGCATGTCAACCGCCACGAAACGATTTAATGTAAAAGTTCAACTTATAACAGTTACCGTAAGTCATGGAAGAGTACCGTATGAAACTCGATATAATGGGTATTAATACACTCGTTTGATGTTTACGATACTCGTACGGGGCTTACCCGTTTGTATCGTAATATCACACTATTGTATTAATACCCATCATTACATCATCGTTTCATAATGTATTACGGCACAACTCTGCTTTTAACGAGTGCATTTCCATCCAAGTAGCCGTTGCCTACCTTTCCTCCCCCAAGGAGCCGCCCCCGCCTCCATCGCCCCTGCCGCCGCCGCCGCCTGCATCGACCCGCGAGGCGCGGCTCTGCATCGCCCCCCGCGGCGCACACAGCCCGAGGGGAGTCGGCCCCCCTCGCCCCCCGGCCCAGGCCCAGCCGGCTCCGGAAGGAGAGACGCAGAACAACGGGCATCAACCTTTCTGCAATCAGGGGCCGCGCGTAATCTCCCAGACAAGACGCACTCTCTCTCTCTCTCTCTCTCTCTCTCTCTCTCTCTCTCTCTCTCTCACACACACACACACACTTATTATTGAAACTCAAAGAACGCGTGTTCACATGCGCCAAACCCACACAAACAAACCAACGATTATGCAGACGGAAATAATTACAATAATAATAATAATAATAATAATAATAATAATAATAATGATAATCATGATACGTAAATTATTATTTTATAGTTATTCAAATATAATATTCACACATTTGAAAAAGTACATAAATAATAATTTACTAATACAGTAAATTATTTTAAGAAATAATTATAATTTAGAGTTAAAAATGTCCAAAAATTTGACAACAGCAAGTCAAAACCACTAATTTTCAGATTAACTGGTAATGAAAAAATGAATTCATATGAAACATGCACATAAGGAGGATAATTTATTGTTGTAAGCTATGCGATACTAATAATAATACTAACATTTAAATTGTTGTTGTTTCTTCATGTGGATCCTGATTTCATGTTGTAGATACTAGATGTAAGTTTCACGTAGGTTTGGACCATATAGGATCAACATTAGTAGATTCTAGGAATTAAGACATTAATAGTTATATATATATATATATATATATATATATATATATATATATATATATATATATATATATATATATATATATATATATTGTGGCGAAATGGGATTATACAACCCCATTACACCACCGTTTCGTCGCCATAAACGTTCGCAGGCAACGAAAAGAGCGGCCGAAAACCAGAGTAGCAAAACGCGCAGCCTGGTATCCGTTGTTCGTACTAGTCGCCACGAACTATGAGGCCACGTTTTTACTGGTGAAGGGCTGAAGTAGGAGAAGTTATCCCCACCACGCCGAATTTCCCCAGGCGAACGCCAATAAATACGCAAACGCGGAAGCGGGAGTTCTCTTTTGTCGCCACCTCGCCTGGAGTCAACATCTCTCTTCTGCTAGCACGCGTCGGGTCAGCAGTTCTTCATGTAAGGCACCGCTTGGCAAGTGTGCAGATTTTATCAGAGCGTCAGATTAGTCAGAAATTGCCGCAACGACTGTTTAGATAGGAGTGTACGGCGTTACGAAAACGTCTAGCTAGTCGTCCGCGCAGTAGTCAGGAATTAGAGAAATATTCTTCTATTAACTAATGCGGGAAGTAAAAGTGTGCCCGTTCTCAGGAAAGCTCTGAAAGTTCTTGATTAACAGAATAAAGTTAGGAACGAGCGAAGTACTTGCACTGGCAGTTAGGGAAGTGCAAGGGACATTTTCTGCAAATTGGGCGTAATCGAAGGCGGTAGCAGCCGTGGGAGGAGAAGAAACCGATTAGTGGAGACGGAAGAATACGCGAGGCGATCGGGAAGAAGACGACGACTGAGGAAAGGACGCAAGAGGGCAGCGAAGGCAACGCAGAACTTCGGAATCGAGCAACGCGGTGCGGAACGCAGCACGCTGTTTCAAGGTTGAAAGACGGACAGTTTCGAGGTAACCTGTAGAACCAGAAATTAGGTCAAGTTCACGTCGGCAGGGAAAGAATAGTTTCAGAAGTGTTAAAATTTGAGGACACGGGTGTTAATAATTTGTAGCTTGGGAGTGGGAGATTTCATGCGTTATTACTTGCCTTTAACCATTCTATTGTAGCAGTCATTATTCTGTTACCACTAGTTATAATTAAAAGACAAATTGGAAGTAGTGCACTTGCCCACATGTTAATTATTGTATGTAAAATTTTGAAAAGGCAAGAGATTGTAAATTAGGTTTAGTTTTACGTGCAATTGTAATTAGAATAATTTAAATTTAGACGTAGTGAATTTTCAAAGGGAATTCCCAGTACTGGCCAGAGAAATTACTTCAGAAAATTAGTTCTGAACAAAATTAAGTGTTCATTTGTTGAATAGGCTGTCAAAGTTGCTTATTTGTGTTTATTTAATCATTTTTGGAAGTGTAATTCTATGTGTGATTTGTTTTTCGTTGTTCAATTCATGCCACAGAATTTTGAGTGAATTATATGCTCGTTTATGTGTGATTTGTGTGACTTTTATTGTGTCAAGGGTTCAGACCTTTCTCGTACCCCAAAGATCCTGCTTCCTGAGATTCTAAGCTCGCTTCACGAGCATAATATCTTAACGACTTGCTTACAGTGCATGCTGAGTGCGCAAAGAAGGTACAGGTGTGTACGATAGGTAAGCCGGTTAGAATATATATATATATATATATATATATATATATATATATATATATAAATAATCATTTCGCACATTTTGCATGTGTCTTGTCAAGAGTAATATAGATACAACAATTTGATGTGATAACATATACGCATTTGTAGACGCTGATACACAAACTTCAATGGTTGGAGTAATGTTATGAACAAAAATAGCTAAAAGGAACGAAAAACAATTAACGTGGTTTTATTTACACGATGTTTCACAGTACGGAATCATTAAGATACTTTTTTAAATTTACTAACGGGCACTGCACATAACCGTTGATCCAACTCTTCGCTTTAGTTCCATGCTTATTTTTCAGACGAATGAATGTCCCCACTTCAGAAAATATACTAATGTTATGATGAGAACTAACCTGAAAATCTCCGTTGGAGACTCGAAAAATCTGTCTCTTTTGATATTTTTGTTTCTCGAAAGGATTCATTACTTCAAAAACCGACCCAGCTGTGACAAGCTCTAAGCTCCCGACTGGTCTCTCAATGTGGTGCATGTAAGTGTGTGTTTAAGTAAGGGGTGAAGAAAGAACAAGAATGTTTAAGAAAAGATTTCGCACGGTCCGTGGCCTGTTTGTTTGGACACTGCTGCGGCATTTAGTCCATTCAAAAGGTATCTGACCCAGGAAAAATTCCGGAAGTTGTTTTTCTCAACGATTCTATGTTTTGAAGGTGCTGAATTAGAATTTTATGTTTGCAACCTCAAAAAGGGCGACTTCTCAGCGAAAATTGCAAAAAACACTAAAAATTTCGTCCTGCTTTTAGTTTTTCGCTTATATGTTAAAAACTATGCATTTTATCGAAATATTTTTTTATTTTGCCTGGTGATGATTGGAAAGACGGTGGAAAGCTACCGATCAGAGCAGCGGGCCGCTAATATTCTCAACCAGACAGCGACTGGATTCGACCCAGCTATTTAGCTAATGTCCAATATCTTGCCACCGTCGGGAGTGGAACCACAGGACCTCTCAGTCAGACGCATTGCAGTGACTTCAATTGAGCTCTTTTGCTGGATTGGGGCATCGAGGTGTTGAGCATTGCGTCGAAATGGACTGAGAGATAGGGCGGAGCAGTGAATCGGTATGCAGTGCAGCCGTGTAATTGTGATTATTGTGCTTCTGATTATTAGTGATTTGTCATTTTCTGTTTTACTTCGTCAAATTGAATTACACCTTCATTAAGCAGTTGCGAATGCTATTGTAATGCAGAATTTTGTAAACGTGCGAATAATGCTCGCTTGATGTAACATCGCTAGGCAACTCGTCATCATTTCGCCATTCCGCGTGCATCATTAATAACTGCAAACGAATTCTTCCCAGGGCGCAGCGGACGCGGTGCCTGCGCCCTCCGCCGGCGGCGCCACGGGCACTTCATTCTTCGCGGAGCTGTCAGCGGCGGGGGCGGGGGCGGGGGCGGGCGGCAGGTGCGGGGACGCGCCCGGCGCCAGGCACGAGCGAGTCAACAGCCACGCCGCCCGCCCGCCCGCCCGGACCACACACGCGCCCCTCCGCGGCGCCTGCGCGCAGTGGGCGCGGAAATAAAGCTCATTTCGGTCCGTCACTACACGTTTTCTCAAACGTAGAGACTGGAAGTTTAGCAAAATGCCTTTTTGTTCTTTTTTCACATTTTATGAATTAAGTTATAGAGTTATACGAATCACTATATCGTACTACTGGAGTTGTTTTAGTAGATTTTCATTGTCTTTTTTTATCTATTCTAGCTTCTGACCACTTTTTTTTGCCGTTTTACCTTATTTTTGACTTTTCCCTATTTTTTTTTTTTTTGCTTTTTTTTCTCCTGGCACTTCATGCGACCAGGCTGGATATAGTGTACTGCAAGCCTGAACAACACGAAGGCCGGTTTTTTTTTGTCTTTTGTGGATGCAGTGGTTGTGTTCAACATCTGAATGAAAAAGAAAATGGTACTCGTATCAGTAATTTTTTTTTTTACTTTTTATTGTTACCAACAGATTTTGGTGGTTGTCGAAGAATACCATCCAACTTTTGAGTGAAGTCTCTGATCGTTTATGAAGACAGCTCTCTGTGTATGATATCCCCTTCTCAGTGCTGGCGATTTCACAAGTGGGAAGATTACAATACGAAGACAAGATCAAAAAATACAATACCGTTTACACTGATATTTCAAGATTTAAAAAAGGTGTCCACAAGAGTAGAAGCGAGTAAACAAAATTCATGGACATCATAACAGAGGGTCATATGTGATAAAAAATTAAAAAAAAAAGATCTTTTCCTTCCAAGTTAAGTGCTAATGGTAATTTTAGAGTTCTAAAAATGTGAATTATTTCATTTATAGATTTTACAATAATTCCTTTCAAATATGATTTTTTTTATTGTTTTCGTGTCTTAACATGTCTACCCCTACTTTTGCTAGAATAAACGCCATTTTTCCTGCATATTTTAGTAAAGATAAATGATTTTTGCCTGCCTATTTTGGGTAAAATAATTGCCTGAACTTTCGAGCAGTATATAGTACAACAGTCATTTTTTATGTATAAAGCAACCTGTAACTACTTTAGTCGTGTGTGTGTTACAATAATGCTCAAATTGTATTGTTTCTATTTACTTGTACTGTCTATTGTAATTAGGGTTCGCCCTGTTCAAGCCTAATAAATAATCAAACATGTAATTATTTATGTTTTAAATGCTTTTCTAATTCGACTTTACGTTTTACGTCACAAATCAATAGCTGATTGATTGACTGATTAGTGATTCCAGAGCGCAAAAAATGGCTGAAGTAATTAGTCCCGTAAGTGTAGTGCATGCTTTTATCGTGGAGGAGGCAGTGATCTTCCGCCGCTGGACGGCGAGATCCGACGCCGACCTACCGTCGGCTAGCTCCCTAAGTAGCCATTTCCAAGTAGCGGGGCACCACCCCAGCCGGGACAATCTCTAAGCTGCCGACATGTCTCCCGGCATGTGTGGTAGTGCAGTGCAAGGAAGCTTGTGTGGATAGCTTGTGTGCAAGTACGCGGTGTGGATAGAACAAAGAAGAGAAATGAAAGATTGCACTCGGCCCATGGACTCTTTGCTAGTGTACTGCTCCGGCATTCGCCTTATTTACTTCTACAGTCTATTGTGATTAGGGGTTCGCCCTGTTCAAGCCTAGTAAATAAACAAACATGTTCTGAGAATTCGACGACCTCGGAAGTCGAAGTCTAGAACCTCCCGGTGAGAGGAATT
The DNA here is from genome assembly GCA_038098605.1 of Gryllus longicercus. Taxonomy (NCBI): domain Eukaryota; kingdom Metazoa; phylum Arthropoda; class Insecta; order Orthoptera; family Gryllidae; genus Gryllus; species Gryllus longicercus. Next base: position 5,254,429 of record JAZDUA010000024.1, on the reverse strand, counting down.
GCAGTGACATCAATTTATAATCTGAGCCACCTACGTCGATACAATCCTCTTGCGAATAACTACCTAAGAAAAAGCATGAAAAATTATTCAGTTAACTAAAGAACATTAATCTCCGCGTTATTGTATTTGGGAAATTAAGTTTCATTAAAAAATAGTAACACTTTTTTGTCATCTTGTTCCAAGGTACTGATTTCCGGAAAAAAAAACTTTTAAATAGGTTCATTTCAAGCTGAAATACAGCAGCCACACATAAGATCGTAAAAATGACAGCATTTCAAGAAAGTTTAAAAAAAATCATAAGGCACATGCACATGCGCTCGTGCCTCCTTTTGAAGAGGGCACGTGACCTCGACAGCGTCTTTAGAAATTTTTCACAAGACATTGCCAAATTATGAAAAGAAATTTCAGATCTAATAAATTACAAGTGTCAACGTTTATCGAAAACAATTTCTGTGTTGCATTGGTCATCTTCTGAAAAAAGGAATAAATTCCTGGTTTTTAATATGTTAAATATATTTTTTTAATGGAAAGGTTGTTTTTTTTAATAAATTTAAAAGGCATAAACATTTTATTTTATGTAACTATTAGTCTAAGAGTACGCATTTCGAAAAATTAAACATTTTGGATACAATATATTTGTCCTTTTTAAAGCAAATTCCTTTTCATAATTATTTACTACCTTTTTCATGCATTTAAAATATTTATAGCCTTCTATCGAGTAAAAAGTAACGTTTAAATCATTTTCAATTTTATTACGCCTGTGCTGTCTAGAGATAACAAATTCGAATTTTCTTGTGTAGACTCAATTTTTCATCTTAGTACGCATGACACATTCTATGTTTCAGGAGGACAAAACCTTGTTTTTTGAAGAATCAGAGAATCCATGGAAAACTACTGATGAGAGCAGCCGGCCGCTAGAATTCTCCTCCAAGCAGCAACAGAACTCGACCTAGCTACCTGGCTAGTGTCTAAAATCCTGCCACCGTCGGAACTTGAACCCCAAGACCGGGAGGTCAGAGGTCATTCAGCGACATCAGTTGATGCCCTGAGCCACCTCTTCCCGACCCCACCCTCCGATTTCTTGAAGAATAATGTTGTTGCAGAAGGCAAGTCGCGCGAATGCTTTTTAAAACGTCGCATTTTCATTTTGACTACGGAAAATCCGGTGTACTGTGTACTTACAACTTCCCTGAAAGTGGTCTCTTAAAAAAAGGGGTTAATAACGAAAATTGATTTAAAGGGGTGGTTGGTGGTCGAGATGGTCTGTCAACAGAGGTATAATTTAATACATTCATTGTATCAGTTTCAATATAAATCGGTGTTTCTGAGGGAAGGTCTTTTAAAACGGTTTCCCAGAATGTATATTCTAAGAAAAAGGTATTTCTTATTTATTTTTCTGATAAGGTGGTGATATTACGAAATAAATTTAATTACACAAAATCGATACCACAAATAACAGTTTCGATTGGCTATAAACCTCAGCTATCGTCTCGGTATTCAGGCTTCAATCGCATTTGGCGCTTCTCCTTTGCTCTTTATCGTGTTAATGAGTTACGTTTGCGGATGCAAATATAATCCAAGCCGTGGGTATTTAAGGGTAAAGAAATTACTTCTCGCGCCTTCCTCCCAAGGAGAAGTAAAGCAGGCTGCCTCATATGGAATATTTACTGCATGAAAACGAACCTCAAACCTAAAAGAAGCTTCTGAGCTAAATTCAAATCGCCTGTGTCGTCTCACGAGTAATACCTTATCTCTACGCTAGATGGTTAAAAGAGCCTAGAGAAATTGGAGTGGTCTGATTGAAGAGGGGGGTGATGCCGTAGGTCTATCAACGTAACATAAGGCATCAATTCAATTCAAGTAAATTCAATTCAAAGAGGTCAATAACTACAATACCAGGATATTGGCTTGTATAACTTGCATGAGGAGAGGTGGCTCAGGGCATCAATTGATGTCACTGCAGTGCCTCTGACCGAGAGGTCCTAGGGTTCCAGCCTCAACGGTGACAGGGTTTTCGAAAACTAGCCAGATAACTAAATTGAGTTCTGTCGCTGCCTGGAGGAGAATTCTAGTGGCCGGCTGCTCCCATCGATCGTTTTCCTTGGTTTCTCCGAATAACACCAGGCGAGTGCCGGAGCAATACCCTAACATTTGGGCCATGGACCGCGCGCGATCTTTCCTTTCTCATCCTTAACCTTTCCTCATACCTTACTTTCAGAAACACTTGGTGCACTTTACCTCCACACATGCCGGGAGACCGTTTGGGAGCTTAGGGCTTCTTCCGGGTGGGGCGGTGCCCCGCAGGTGGGAGATACCTGATTGGGAAAAACCCCGATAGGTCAGCACCGGATATCATTCAGCAGGGGAAGACCAAGTCCCTTCCCGAATAATAAAATACGCAGTACACTTATGGGGCTAATGAGTTTAGCAGTTGTCGCGCCAGGAATCACTAACAATCAATTAATAACTCGCAAAATATCAGAAAATCCGTAAATTTAGAACTTACATGAAATACCCGTTCCCACGAGCATCATTTCGTACGCGTCATTCTAACACGTGACTGCAGGCGCGCGTCGCAGCCCCTTGAAGCCCACTGTGCACCGTCGACAAAGCGCCCGCTGTTCCATTGTCGCGCTCGCCTCCTCGCCCGCGCCCCCGCCCCGGCCCCCGCCCCCGCCCCCGGCGCCGCGCCAGCACCCCCGCGCGCTCCTTGTTCATTTTCATATTTCCGCGCCCCCTTCGCGCCACACCCCCGCCCCCGCCCCCGCCCCCGCCAGAGAGATCCGCTCGCAGTGCGCGGGCGGGTGCCGCGCCGTGTTATTGATCTTAATGACATATCTCGTTTCCCGGCGCGGGCGGGGCGGGGCGGGGCGGGGGGGAGCGCTCGCCGTTGTGTGCTGCCTTGTGACAAAACATAATATGACGCGGGCGCGGGGCGGGGCGGGGTGAGGGCTGCAGGATCTCACCCGCGCGCATTGATTCTCGAGCGGTGGGGGAGGGAGGGGGCGGGTGGAGGTGTCTGCGGATGTGGCGGGGAGGGGAGGGGAGGGGAGGAGATTCGTGCCGGTGGATGGTGGGAAGCGGGAAGTAGGAAGAGGAGAAGTGACGGGCCCCAGCGGAGCCACGATATGGGAGTTTGGAGGTGTGAAAGGAGTTTTGTAAGGGCTGCGACTCGCGAGCTGGTGAGGTGAGGTTGTTTGAGACGCTCCTGGGAACGACGAGGTTCTGGCGAGGACAACCGCAACATACATATATTCTAAAATGGAAGTAAGGGAGAGGATGATTGGGAATGTTCTCGGAACGTGGTGATAAGACATTTGCGTGGACATAGGTGAGGGGAGGAAATTCTTGTGCTTTCTGGTGGTTATCAAAATTAAAAATAATATTATTTTAATAATATTCTTATATTAATTTTTAATATATATATATATATATATATATATATATATATATATATATATATATATATATATATATATATATTAATATATATAGCTTTTATACTTCAGTATTATCTAATGACTTGTTTTAATGTCTTTTTGGTATTTTGTGCCTTTCTTGAATTTTATTGTCTTTGTATTTAATAATTAAAACTTGTAATGGTTTTCTTTCAATACTGAAAAATTTTTATGAACCAATTTTCTCATATAATGTTTAAACCCGTTTAAGAATAAATTATTACATGATTATTTTAATAATATTTTTTTTTTCGCTGAATACCTGTTAGATCTCAAAGTCTTTTACAAACAATACTTTGTATCAGATTTTCTACACCTGTTCTCTTGAATGTCTTTTTAATTTTGTGCAATTCTTTCAAAAACACTCTCACGTATACTTTCATATTTCGTACATTTTTCTAAGAAGATAGAAGAAGAAGAAGAAGAAGAAGAAGAAGAAGAAGAAGAAGAAGAAGAAGAAGAAGAAGAAAAAGATGAAGAAGAAGAAGAAGAAAAAGAAGAAGATGTGCTACTTTTGCAGCCTGCACGTCACTCCCTAACGCTTTCTCGCCATTTACCAGCTTTTTACTACGGGGCCTCGACTGCCTCTTCAATGTTACAAAATGGCTTGAAACACAATGTTCTTTCACTGTGGAAACAATTTTACTTAAAATTAATCTTTTCACAAGAACATAGATATGTAGAACAACACAATATATAAAATTTCTTCAACGTTACAAGCTGAGGACACGATAGTTGAGTCACGGTAGAGGTCACGGAGAGGACTCAGCGAGAACAAAACGTATGATCCGTAGATTCCAGAACAGAGAGCGTGATTGAGTAGGTGGCGATATGACATGCGGTGGAAGTGTAACAATCGCGGTGGCAGTTCGTAAACCGAAACATTAGCCGAGTTTTATAACCAACCAAGTCCTTTATTTGTGATATCTGTGAAGTGTCGTTCAATAGTTTTCGTATTACCATTCTCTTTTAAGAAAAAAATAACATCAATATATACATATCCTTGGAGTTGGAGTATTCAGAATCCATCATTCAGCCATATTTCACGACAACTCATTTTTTTCGTGGTTTGTTTGAGTGGCTTCGATGATGTAACGATTACCGTATACGAGTGTTGTATCCAAATTCAAACGCGATCAAACATGGGTTCTAACCCGATCGAAGCTTTGGATATTTAAGGGCGAAAAAATCCTTCCTACACCTTCCTTCGGAGGGGAAGTAAAGCCTGCTGTCTCGTGCTGTAGATTTACTGCATGTAAAAAATCCTCAAGCCTGAAAGAAACTTCTAAGCAAAATTAAAAATCACTGATATAGTCGCCCAAGTGATACCTCCTTTGTCTGCTAGACGGTGCGAGAAGCGTAGGAGAATTTGTGGTCAGACGGAAGACGCGGCTGGGCCTATCCACGTAAAATAAGACATTTTAAAATGAAATTGAATTTATTTTAATGGTTCTTAACAAACCCCGATTGTTAAGAGTGGCTTTGTTAGTCTGTTTGGTTGCATGAAATGAATGCAACAGTAAAATCTCACGAAAGTACTGTGAAGAGAGGTTAAAATAAGAACAAGAACAAAGGTTAAACTGAAAAGCGCTGAGATCCACCTGCATAGCGTGCCCCACCGCCCTCGCTCGCTCAGCTGATTGTGAATGGGCGGCGGCGGCGGTAGGGTGGGGCGCGTGCGCCAACAATGCCGAGTAATTATTGATTAATCATAAAGAACCGGCGCGAAATTAACTTACTCCAGTCCCTTCCCTTTTTTCGCGCGGCGGCGTTCATAACAGGGTAACCCAATTACAGGGGACGACTACCCCGCGACTAAGCGTGTTGCGCGCGCCAGAAATTGCTCCTAACAGGAGCGAGCGAGAGAGAAAGAGAGAGAGCGAGAGAGAGAGAGAGAGAGCGAAGAGAGCAGAGAAGGCGCGACGTAACCTAATAGGCGCTGCGCGCGCGCGCGCGCCCCAGCTCACCTGAAGGCGCCTCGGGCGGCAATCGGACCGATACTCTTCCCCCTCCCCCTTCCCTCACCCCCACGCGACGCGATGACGTGCGCGCTCCAGGCGGAGATGCCTCTTCCGTGGAACAGATCGGGCGGATTAAATGGCTCGCTGGCCACCCTTACGGCCAACGTCCGAATCAGGAGAGTGGGCGATATACGTACACACAATTTTTTTAGAAATGTGTAATGCGTACGTAATCAAATATTTTTGTACTCCTAATACAGTACACTCGTTTGCGAAATTTAAGCCTTCTATGGTGATGGAAACCCTGCTGTTCGATAGGCTGTTAATTGAAGAGTACTTCCTGAAAAATGAATGTAATATAATAATACAAATCTTTATTAAAATGAATGTAAACTACAAATTTCGGGAATATTATTCTGGAAATCGGATTGATCCTATCTGCTCTTTAGTGTCTGCGTTCGAATTCGTTTTATTGAAGATTTATTTATCGGATATTAATAAATAATTATATTCAATGCATTTCTTACAGTCTAAAGAACGTAAACTCAGTTCTTGACGCTTAGCTGCCATCTTCATGCGTACCTATTGTTATAATTTGGCGCAACACAATCTTTCGATCACTCTTTTACAATAGCCGTTTGAGACGTGACGTCGCATAAATACAGTTCGTTTAAACTTTCGGTATGACTACTAAATGATAAACAAGACGTTAGAGTTGAGCTGGAGAATGATTAGAAATAAAATAGGCTAAATTTATTTAAACTGAAATTTGGTTTAACCCGGTGGCAGCTAATTACGTAAATAAGGTGCAAGAAGTCGGTTCATCAATCAAAGATATGTGCTATCTTTCCTTGTCATTCCCTTTTATTTTTCTGTTAACTTTTTCTCTACGCCAGAGAGACATCCCAGTCGCTTTGGATCACTCTGCTATAAGAATACTTTATCCTTCTCAGATTTTTCTACCAAAAAGATGTGTAGGAGCAATATCAAATTATCCATTTTTTTCGCTATCGGCGCTTGTGAATTTCATGATTTTCCTTACAATTTTTTGGTAGGTCTCGCCAAACTTCGTAAAAGTCTACTACCTTTTTAAGGCAGTCAGGAAATGATCTTGAAAGTATTTTGATCGTTCCCAGATAATACATTCACAAATCCCAAAGTTTGCACTTTCGATCACTGTTAAATTATCTTCTCGAATATTATAAAATAAAACTGCTAAAATACTACTAAAGCTGGTAACTTCGATTTGATGGCGAAATTGCACCTATTATATTGTGTGATGAATTAAAAATATGCGTATTTGTCGTTAGAATTAAAAGAGCGATATTGGAAACAAGGGAGCCGTAAATACGAAAAAACGTTCATTTATAGTGAGAAAACAAGAGCATGTCAGTCTCCTGAACAATACTCTGGTTGTCAAATTACATTGGCAGTAGACCCTTAGCCTCGAGGGGCTGGAAGAGGTACTTCCAAATTGAATTCTTATTATTCTAATTTACGTCCCATTCTATTTCTTACTCCACTGAGGATCTTCCATGACTGACGCTCATCTTTCCAACTGGAGACTCGCGTGTCTCCCAGGCCCCGAAGAATCTCCCCTCGTCTTCGCCTCTCCTCCCCACATATCCCGCTGCGCCCTTCGGCATCCTCTACCCAGCCCCCGCCCTCGCCCTCGCCCTCCGCCCCCGCAGCCACACGCGTTGCAAGCGCTCTTCCTTCCGCTTCAAAATGGCGGCTTGACATTTCTCCAGGAGGATCCTTTCTCAGGCGAACAAAAGGGCCGGACTGCCCCCGCCCGCCAGCGCCACTCGACCACCCCCTCTCAAACAATACATGCATATAATTAAGAAGAGAGGAAAAAGAGATCAATCTTTTAAACAGAATTGGAACATATGTAGATGGCTGTGCATGATATTAGATACATAAATCCATAATTGCGGAGGTCTTAGTAAAAAGGGTGTATATGAAACTTTCATGATTTGAGATAATAAGGTTTGAAACATTTTCGTGCCTACCACTTGTGTAGGATATAATATCAATAATTGAAAATCTTATTAAAATTTGCAGAATTATAGCTGTGGATTTCAAATATTGCACTGTATATATTATTGGACATTCGGGGGCGATTGTCAGACTTTGTTGTTGTTGTTGTTGTTGTTGTTATTATTATTATTATGAAAACTATTAATGAAAATTATTATGAATTATTATTATTTGAAACATTTTCGTGCCTACCACTTGTGTAGGATATAATATCAATAATTGAAAATCTTATTAAAATTTGCAGAATTATAGCTGTGGATTTCAAATATTGCACTGTATATATTATTGGACATTCGGGGGCGATTGTCAGACTTTGTTGTTGTTGTTGTTGTTGTTGTTATTATTATTATTATTATTGAAAGTCGCATCAACATCTAGGTCATTAACTTCTATTGGATTTAACGTTATGGTAACTATGAAGATGACATGATATGGTGACGATAGGGGACGATCACAAATACAACTATCCCCGAGTCGGAGCTCTTAACCCCCAATACTACAGTTCGAAATCGCTATGACACTACTGCCTTAACGATCTTGGCCATCCGGACGGCTGTCAGACTTTGTTGGCTACCTAACATTGACTCCACGCCTGGATTTAGTTTAATTTTCACGCTTGAGAATAAGAGACATAGCGAGCATGAGGGAATTCACTTCGTCGCATCTCCGCCTGCCTGAGCTTTTCTTCATCACACAGCGATAGAAACTGAGACGATTCTATTGGCAAGCTTCAGCTCTATTTTTGCACTGACCGGGAATTGAACGCACGGAACTATCAACTTGCAACAGAAAGCCATCACGCTGTCCATGAAAGCAGGGTCAGGGAAGGGATTTTGTTAGTGAATTTTATGCCGGGAGGTACAACAATCAAATCTGATGCATATTGTGTGATCGTGAGAAATCTCCGGTGTGATGTTTATCCATGATAATGCAAGGCCACATGTTTCTACACAAACACAAAGTGTTTTGTCAGGACTTTTGGATGGGAACAACTGAATCATCCACCTTACAGTCCACACCTAGCCTGTGATTATCACATGTCTCAGTAAGGGGTTCATTGGTGATCAACAAAGAAGTGAAAACTGCAGTCATGGATTGGACTTATCGGATGGCAGTGTTCTTTGACGTCGGATTTCAAAAACTTATTGAACGGTATGACCAATATTTGAACAAAACCAGGAAATATGGAGAAAAGTAGATGATAGTATGTAGAAAATTGTATAATGAATATTTGCATTATTTTTCTTTTGATTAAAAAATGGACCTTATACTCCCTACCCCCTGTAATGCACCTGTAACGCGTGCTTCAAACCCCCTAAAACAATTACGCTTCCGTCCCCCTTTACAAAAAGGAACTGCCTGTTGAAAAAAGGAAAAAATCTATTAATTTCATTGTGTTATAAATCAAAATTATTGACAATGAAAGTCAAAAATAAGTGATGATACTGACTGCACCTATCAATAAGACTGGAACAATTTTTACGTGAAGGAAGGAAGCATTGGCGAAATGTTTAACTAGTGCACGTAACATGTTATCGTAGAGGTGAATGGGCGAGGACCTACTGTCTCTCTTTAATTGTATTCTAAATTCTACTAGAGATATTTTTTGAATATTTTCTACGTAATCAAAGATTTAACCGTCATACCACTGATGCAAATACATTTTTTGTTGTAAACATTTGTTAAACATTGTGTTGTAACATTGTAAAAAATGTAAATTTAAAAATAAATATTTTTAAATTTAATTTGTCATTATTTTAATGTTTAACCGGAAGACTAAATGAAAGAAATTATTTGAGCAAAAAAATCCCTCCCCCTCTTAGCATTACGTAATTTATGGGCGACCCCTTGAACAAAATCTGTTCTAAACAATCAGCTCTTTCTAAAATAACATATACAGTTTTAGGAATATAAGAGCAGTTTTCGGATGAATTGTACTTGAATTTAAAACAGTTTATAGGAAAAGCATTTTCTCAAAAAACACCTCAAATTTTATTTTTAATTTTTTCCACGGATAAAATAAGGGATGCTTAAAAGAATGGCACGGAATTAAGTTTCGTTCTACTATCTGAATTTTCCAAAATCGCAAATATACAAATAATGCGAAAAAGTATCTACGATTACAACACTTGTTTATATTATTACGGTCCCATAAGTATGCGACCTGACCAAGATTTTGCTCATCTATAGAAAACGCAATACGTTTGCGCCCAACATCTCACTCAGTTTTGTAGAGCGAGGTACTTGAGTTGGCTGCTGTGCATGAAGTCCCATGGCGTTTAGCTTCTTTATGCCAATGCATCTGTGCCTACTACTCAGGCTACAAAGAATACTGTGAAGGAGTGACACTTTTTATGTCCACATAGCCCAATATGTTAATTAATCTCATTAAATATTTCATCAAATATGTTCTTTCGTAAGTCAAAAAATATTTTTCTTTTTTCTATTTTTAAAGTATTTCATAATTACTTTATAAGGGAAATAAGTCCAGGAAATAGAAACTATTCTGTACATCACAGAAATGCAAATTGGAAGTTACAGGGTAGCCCTAACAATCAATAACGACAAGTTATACAACTTTTATGTAGAATGCAAATGTCCCAAATGCCCAAATGTGGATGTTATTATATTTTTTTTCTCAGAACTACAGAACAGGGATTTAAAATTTCACCGATTAGTATTTCACCATTTAGTATTTTTAATTCACCGATTCAACTAGAATTACTGTCAGTAAAAAATGTTTTGCCTTACAAACAGTATCTGGGACATAGGTAGTAATGGAAATGCTTCAGATCACCGACGCTTCATAATAAAAGGAAGATTTTGGGGAGAATGAGTCGTACAAATCTTTTATGCACACGTTGCCTTATTCCGAATACAGCGTGTTCACACCAGTTATAAAAACTAAGGATGGAATGAATAGGGACTAAGTTGGATTCCGCAACGGTTTGCCAATCACGAATTTATACCGTGTCAACAATCGCTAATTTCACAAACTGACCCTTAAGTGGCCGTTTTACGCTCTAAAACCGCTTTGTGTTCTAGACTATCACGATCTCTAGTTTGAAAACTACTGGCCTAAGCGAATGAAAATAGAGTTATATTAATTATTTCAGATTGTGACAGAGATGAGACTTTCTATACAAGTCAGAATCAAAACCTGAAGCAATGAAATGCAAATGATGTTCAAATACAGATGAGTGTCTAGCTCAAATTCTACCAGCAAACGCCACTATTGAGATTGGAAGAAATGAAGCTCGTATAAATATAATTAAACGATCTTTATCTATTCCTTTCATACTTCTACTTTAACTTAAACAATAACATTTTTGTTAATAATATATTATAATGTATAAATATAATACCTTAAATAAAATGAAACCAAGCAATAAATGATGTAAGTAAGCTTCATATATAGATACACGAGCAACATTGAAATGCTATAGAAAATGTTAACAATGGGAAAAAAATTCCTAACGCCTTAGTTCTACGCCTTACTGCTAAATGGTGAAACAGTAACTCTTTACCTAAACAAAGTTGAAGGGAAATGCGACGTTGAGGTCCCTCTTTGATCCGCCCGTTGGTAGGCGTTTCTCAAGTGTATCTTGCTTAGCTCGAGTTTGCAAGTGGTTCATGAAAATACGAGTCTTGAACGATCTAATCGACAGATTGTTATGTCTATTTCTATTTTAGTATCACTTTTTTTCTCTTCTTCCACACTACTCTCGATTTGCTCATTTCACCGTTGTTTTCTCTTACGTGAGCAGCATGTTTTTGCTTCAACATGTAAACAATTGCTTCTACAATAATATTTCACCAATGCATTTTTTTTAAATTTAACTCTTCCGAATTCCCTTAGAAAGCCAATTTAACCATATCCTCCTTAGTAAATTTCATTAACTTTCAACTTTTCCAATGTAGTTGTTTTCTGCATTTTCTCGACATTTTGAACGTGTTACCATTTCCGTTCACCCTCTTGCCCTACCACTCATTTCTTCTGCCATCAGCACTGCTCCATCGTAGAGTACATCATTTCTCTTCTTCCCTATCACATTAGCGTCTCTTCTCCTTTTCTACCTTCTCCGACGCTCCCTTACCTATAACCATCGTTAGAATATGCAAACATTTTTCTAATCTTCTTTACCCAATCTCTATTTACTGTCTCTTACGACTTCTTCATTTTCTTCGTTTTTTCACGTACCTCAGTAACTATCTGAAATCCATTACCATACATTTGAAGATATTCTTCATGGCCTTCTCCTTCAATCGTCATCTCCGTCCATCTCTCCTCCGCCCTTCTCTCGCATCTCATCGCCTCCTTGCATCTTCCCCACCCGCCCCGCCCCGCCCCGCCCCGCCCCGTCCTCGGAGGGTCATTACGCTTCTGAACGAGTGTCGCGCTCCTCTCGCTCGCTGGCTGCTGGTGCTGCAGCCTCCCCTCTGCCTCATATCCCCGACCCGTCCCGTCCCGTTCCAATCCGCTCCTCTCGTCTCCACACCGCTCCGCGCCGCGCCGCGCGTCTTCTTAATCCTTTTGGGCGACGCGAGAACGCGACGCGTATTGAAAAACCATTGACCGGCTTGAACAGGCCCCGCTCGCGCGGAGCTCTCACGCCTCGGGCTGTGATGTTACGGCCTCCCCTCCCGGTCACCCCTCTCCGTCCCCCTCCCCGTCCTTCTCCACGACATCCCTCCCCGTCCACCTTCCCCATCCCTTCTTCCCGTCCCCCTCCCCGACATCTACCCTGCATCCCTCTCCGTCCCCCTTCCCCGCCCCCTTCCCCGTCCTCCTCCTCGTCCCCTCTCGGTCACCCCTCCCTATCCACCATAATTGCCACCACCTCGTCCCCTTTCCTGACCCCTCTCTCTGTACCCCCCTCCTCCTCTCTGTCCGTTTCCCGGCCTCCCTCCCCGTCCCTCTCCCCGTCCCACATCCCCTGTCCCCCTCCCTCCCCCGTCCCCTCATCACACCTCCCCTCCCCTTTCCTTTCCCATCTCCTCCTACACCTTCTCCTCGCCTCCCCGTTCCCCCTCCCCGACCCCCCTCCCGGACCCCCCTCCCCGTCTCACCTCGCCGTTACCTTCCTCATCGGTACCTTTACGTTCGGTACCTTTACGCCGTTACCTTCCCATTTCGGTCACCCCTCCCCATCCACCGTCTTCGCCACCACCTCGTCCCCCTTCCTGACCCCTTCCCTGTACCTCTTCCCCTCCTCTCCGTACGTTCGCCGTCCTCTTCCCCTTCCCCCTCTCCGTTCCTTATCCCCTGTCCCCTCCCTCTCCCCGTCTCCTCACCTCCCCCTTTCCCTCCCCTATCCCCTCCCGGTCCCTCTCCCCACCCTCCCCGTCCCCGTCCCCCGCGGTGGACAGCCGCTGTTCGCGCGCGCACATTCCGTGTCTCCGCCGAAGCCGTGACCTCGTTTGCCGCGCCCCCTCGCCCTCCCGCCCGCCTGCCCGCAGGTCTTACTTTTCGAAACAGCTTCTCCATCGCGCTCCCGATCCATCTTTCCAATCCCGTTTTTCCATTTTGCTTTCTCATTCTGTTGAGCCTTCCGCTCGATCCGGCTTCCCCGTCGCGTTTGACCGATCTCCTTCGCCATCTCGTTTCTCAATCAAGTGCATAAAATACCTCTTCTGTCACCCTTCTCGCTAAGTTCCCCAACTGCTCTGCCCGCTTCTCGTCCACTCATTTCTCGGGCATCTTTGCCATTTAGCTCGGAAACCGCTGTATTTTACATCGCATGTTTTCTGCAAGCTCGCTTCCTTTTAAAATGAACAAAAAAATCTTGGATAGTTTTCAGTGTACACTACAACGCTGGGCCACTGCTCTTTTCTTCGCACTTAAACCCGAACGCTTCCTGTTTTTAGAGATTTTCACTCTTCTCCACATCACTGTTTCTTCTTTCCTCGCTCCCTTGTACAGCTTTTGGCACTTTCTATATACTTGGGTCCTTGTTCGTGTATTCCTTTTATCTACCCTTTCGTGCGTCCGTGCCTGCTATATTCTTTCCCGGCGATCGCCACCTATTCAGGCGCCCTCCGAAGTGCTCCACGAATGTCGAGCGGGTTGCCTGCGCGGCAGGCGCCACGCCCTGCCTGTGAAGAAGCGAGAAGACTCTTTCGGCAGCACTGCTCTACATCCATTTGCGTTATTTCCAGGAGAGCTGTTACCATACAACGAAAAATGTTGGTATCCTAGGAATATGGCATCAATTCACATGATTTTATTATGAATGAAGGTCACTGATTAACCTCATTGTATATTATTAATCACATATATTTTCATTATATAATCAGCTGGGTAGAATGTCCTGTATCTAGAACCCATTGGCGATCTCATGCTCGATCTCTTCAGAGCAACGACTATTTTGACACTTATTATTTTTTTAAATAATACTTACATTGTTAAGATAAACGTAGTATAATGAGTCATGCGATTTACATTTCAAATAAATATAATAATGTAATAAATTAAATAAATGAGTTTCTTTATCCTAATATACGTACATCTTATTGTTGAACCCCTCATTAGTGCACTCGCGAGTGTGTGTGCGCGGGCGATAGAGAAAGGGAGAGGGGGAGGGAGGGGAGGGAGAGGGTGAGAGTTGGAGAGAGAGAGAGAGAGTCACTATATGCACATCTTATTGATGAGCCCTCTATTTGCGCTACACAGGAATGCGTGTGTAGGAGGTATGGGTATGTGTGAGGGACAGAGAGAGAGGGAGAGAGAGACAGAGGGCGGCAGCCACTCGCCGGGGACGGCCCCTCCCCCGCTCGGGCGCGTTCGTTCCTTGGGTGTGGGCGCGGGCGCGAGCGGCGAGCGCGATTGGCGGGCGGCGCGTGTGTGCGAGAGGCTCCACACACGAGGCCGAAGAAAGCGACGGCGCCTTCCGAACGCTCTCTCGCCCGCCGGCGCCCGGCCCCTCCCCGCCCCACTCCCCTTCAACCGCTTTCCAGAAAAGAGGGAAGAAGGCAGGCGAGGGGGGCGAGAAGCAAAAGAACGACCGAAAGCTCCACGCGGGAGGTAGTCTTTTTCCATTCGCCCTCTTCTACAGCAGCCCCTTGTGGGGGCTGCAGCCCGCACGACGGCGGCGGCGGGGCCGGGGGCGGGGGCGAAGGCGAAGGGAGGCGCGCGCACACACACACGCGCGCGCACTCACATCCACGCAGACGACGACGCCGCCGCCGCGATCGCCCGGTCGATAGGAAGATGGCGGCGGGGGCGGGGATGTCACGTGACGAGCGGACGGGCAGGCGGGCGGGCGGCGGCGCCGCGCCGCGCCTCCGAACTCCGCCCCGCGCCGCAGCCGCCGCCGCCGCCCTCTCGGCAATCAGAAGCTCACTCGGGCGGCCGCCTGCCTTCATTAGGGCGCGCGCCCGCCGCCGCCCCGCCCCCGCGCCCGCCTCTCGCCGCGTCAATATTTTAGAAATAATGTCAGCAATACTTCGCCCCGGCGCGAGCGACCCCCCTCTCCCCCCGCCCCACCCGGCACGCCCGCGCCGCGCCGCGCCGTCCGCACCCAGCAATTTATCGAAAATAAATAACAAGGAAACGCTATAAAAAGCCGAGTGACACTCAGCGCTGGCCCGGCGCGCGCAGGCGACGCTGTGGAGGACGCGAGGCGGACACCCGGCAGAGGGGTTTGCGAGGGGCGTTGGTAGGGGACTGGAGGTGGCGGCAGCAGGTAAGAAAGCTGGTGGAGGAGGTTGGGAACAGGTGAAGTTTGGCAACGTAGATGCAGGGACGAGTTTGAGGTGGACTGGGAATGCTGAGGGAGGAAGTTGAGATGGAGGTTGCGGATGGAGGCTGAGAGAGGAGGTTGAGATGGGAGGTTGAGATAGGAGGTTGAGATGGGAGGTTGAGATGGGATGGGATGTTGAGATGGGAGGTTGAGATGGGAGGTTGAGATGGGAGATTGAGATGGGAGGTTGAGATGGGAGGTTGAGATGGGAGGTTGAGATGGGAGGTTGAGATGGGAGGTTGAGATGGGAGATTGAGATGGGAGGTTGAGATGGGAGATTGAGATGGGAGGTTGAGATGGGAGGTTGAGATGGGAGGTTGAGATGGGACATTGGAGATGGGACATGAGAGAGAAGGTTGAAAGGGAAGCTTGAGGTTGATTTTAAGTTTGCAGGTCGCGGTTGAAGTTAGAGCGTGGAGGTTGAGGGCGAGGGACAAGGGCGGGTGTTGAGAGGCATGCGACAGGGCTCCGCGTTTGAGAGAAGCCGCGGCGGCAGAGGCCTTTTCAGCCGGCTCGGCGCCGCGCCCAATCTTTCCGCGCGACGCCTCACCCAGCCGCACGGCCTCGCACCACGGCGGCGGGCACCTCTCGGCAAAGACTTCGCCGTGCATTTGAATGGAGAATCTAAATGCTGAAGCAACACACAATGCTTTTTCAAAGTACACTCTACTCCTGTTCGTGCCTTGCTTTCAGAGGAATCCAATTTACGATGAATCGATTTTTAAGTATGTGCGATGCACAGCGTAGTTTTTATCGATTAACGAGTCGTGACGGGTTCATTTAAAAATGCATTCTTGTTCTGTTTCTAATTTTAGTTCTGGCGTAAACGTTCTGCTTATATTTTTGTTGTAACTACCGAATACAGAGTGAATATAGGGAGATATTTCAGGTGGTAAAAAATCCCACTTGTGTTTCAAATATTTTTTGTAATAAATAATTCCTTTGAAGCATAGATCACCGATGTCAGCATTTTTTCCTTAAATTTCGTTACAGCCTGTATATCATAGCAACTTGAAGCACCTTGAGACTAGAAGTGCTGATGTAGACCCGGGAAGGTTTCGTAATATTATAATGCTAGTTGAAAACACACATTTGTGTAATTTTTTGAATTATTAAAAGATTACATTAAAATAATGTTTAGGCTATTTTATTAATTCAATTATATTTATCCATTTAAAAAGGAAAAAATTGAAGTAATTCCTGAGATTTTTAAAATTAGTTTTATTTCATATAAACTTGTCGAAAAAAGACTCTATTTTTAACATTTACATGGCTTTATTAAAAAATTATTCTTTCAAGAATAGATTCATTAAGAATCATCTATTAATTAATATTTACTTACAATTTATAATTTGGCCCTGTTCGGTGATGGGACACATCTAACAAATGATAACAAGATGGCCTACCAAATTATCCAGTTTGCTTCATCTGTGCAATTTCATTTATCTGCTTCTCTCTCACTTAAATGTCCATGAAATTGTTTCTAAAGAAAGCTATAGGGTTTTAAAAAACACACATTTAGTTTGTTGTTACTAGTAAAAATAATGAATATTAATGGAACGGTAACCAATATCTTATTACGTCACAGATCAATTTACAGTTATAAAACAATTCCAACGAATGCACTTGAAATGAAGTCACTTTATAGAAGTAAGTCACTGACTAACAATATTCACTACACTGAATCTCTGAAACATGTCAATTTTTCGCAATTCTCAGATTGTTTGTACAAAATTATTGCCAAACCTATTTTTAAGCATTCCACCTCCCATCATAATCGCACGAGGACACAAAAATACACATTTTTGGGTCTTTTCTGTCTGTCTTTATTCCTGAGATTATTTGGTGATCAAAATAAGGCATTCAGAATGTGGTAGAAAATTGAACTATTTCCCAATATGGATATATCCAAGAAAAATTACAATCTTTGTTAGAAAATGTGGTTTCGACTATGATTAATTTTTAGTTTCCATATGTTCAAAAGTTTATAATTTTTTTAAAACAATCGTTAGGGATACTTTGAAGCTTTTAGTGAAATACATATATACAGTAAATTTAAGTTCCGTGAAAAGTATTTAAAAATCATTTGTATAATTAAAAATGAGGATACATGAAAGGGATATTTATTTCATATTATTTAGTGCATTTAGAGAAGGTTTAGAGAGAAAAAATTGGAGCCGTTTGCATCGATAAAGATTTATTTGTGGAAAACAAATTTCATTTGAAGAAATTATTTCGAGCTTGTAGTTCTAACTGTAGTTGCAATTTTCGAAATTATGAGAATTCAGAGACAGTAAGACATGCACCATTTTATATGAATTTTTTGCCATATCCCTGAAAATAAATTGAACTAATAATATTGGGGCTCTATATAAAATACCCACAAAAATCAATATATACGTTAAAATGAAGGTGATATCAACCTGATCATCCGGGGAATATCAGTTTTTGTGAAAATCCTATTTACCATTTAGTTGCTTTGTTAATAGACGGACGGACATTAGTTCATAGACTTACTGTTTCACCGTAAACCGATTTTTCGGCATCTATGGTCTTGGAAACGTGGAATCTCACTATACAATTTGTCAGAGGAAATAATTTACTAGCTTTTGGAACA
Source organism: Gryllus longicercus (assembly GCA_038098605.1). NCBI lineage: Eukaryota > Metazoa > Arthropoda > Insecta > Orthoptera > Gryllidae > Gryllus > Gryllus longicercus. Next base: position 5,236,608 of record JAZDUA010000024.1, on the reverse strand, counting down.
AAATTTTTCCACATTTCTTTGTATCAGGGCCTCCACATTACAAGTTTTTCTATTTAAAAATCGCCATTTTTTACGACAGCTTTACAATCCTGTCTCTATATTAAGTACCAGTAGGTACCAGTATAACAAGTGGTGCCACAGCATAGCGGAGACTTTCTCGTCGTAGTTCGTTTCCTAATCCCTTTAATCTGTGCTCTCAATTTCACGGTAATATTTTTGAATTTTTGAAAAACTTGTCACGAATAGTTTGAAGCATTTGTGCTCACAAATTAAATAATGTGTAAAAATTTTCGTAATGTAAATATCAACCACATGCAGAGATTTCAAAAACATTTATATTTTACATTTGTGTAGTTTTTATAAATCAAAAGAATACATTAATGAGGTGTTTATGTCATGTTATTCAGTGCATTTAGCACAAACTATCAAAAGTTTAAAAAAATTAATTTCGAGCAATTTTTGAGAAATTCTTTTTAAAATTGCCGTAATTTTCATGTATAAAATGCATACCAAAATCTCCTCACAAACTTGCAAAATGTCAAAATTTATTAATATACACACGTAGAATATTTATTGATAAATGTTACTCCTTGAATCTTTGATTTATATTTAATATTCTCTTCGATTCATAATACATTAAATGTTTTGAGATGACTCAGAGCAACATGTGTTGCCACTGTAGTGTCTCTCACTGGGAGGTCCTTGGGTTTGAGTTCAAACACTAACGGTTATTATACACGTAGCTGGATCGAATGTAGCCGCTATCTTGGGGAGAATTCCAGCGGTCGGCTGGCCTGGTCGATAGTTTTCCATGGTTTCTCAAATAAACAGCAAGAGAATTTCGGAATATTCTCTAAAAAACGGGCCACGGACCGCATAGGACCATACTCTTCCTCAACCTTGACTCCTCCTCTTCCCTTACATTCACACACACACGCACCACACTGGCACACACGTCATGGGACTAATGATGAGCATGTTTTGGCTGGGGCGGAGCCCCACCGGAGAAGATACCTGGAGAGGAAATAGTTTATATGTAGATCGACACCGGAACTCTGAGTCTGATTAAACGAACAACTGATTTTCCATATCATTGAGTTTCAATGAGTGTCGCGCAACTTATTCCGTGACTTTTCACATGAGGCTAATCGATTCCCAATGAGTGTCAAGAATTCTTCGAAAAACGTGTCTCGTGACAGGTGTTCCAGAGTGGGAGGAACACTGCCACGTTCCGGGATAAAAGACACAGAACACTTCCAAGACGAAGCAGTTAAGCCGCCCGCAAACAAAAAAAAACAATAATCAATTATGATCCGTAAATAAACGCCTTTAATGAATCGACTCCTCACCCGGCACACAAAGACTGTACTCGCGCGCGTCCGCGCTCCTCAGCCGCAGCGACCCAGTGCCGCCGGAGTCCGTCTGCACCGCAAGGAAGCGTCGGCAGCGGCGAAGATACAGACGACAACAAAAATTACAAAAGGGGTGGGGTGGGGGCCGATCGCCAGGGAGGAGGAGAGGGTCCGGGGTGGGGGCGGGGGCGGGGGCGGGGGCGGGGGCCGGAGGGCGGATGGCGGAGTTGCGTCCGCGCCGGCTGCAATAAGCAAACTGCCTAATGGGCGGCAGCGCTTTAAATTCAATGTCCCTCTCGCGCCGGGGGTTTTCTCCTCGGCCTCCGCCGGCACAAATTTCCTCCCCGCCCCCTCCCCGCCCCCCCCTCCCCACCTCACCCCCTCCGCCGGCGCGGCGGGGGAGTTAAAGAAAGAGATGCAGATTTCTATTAGGGCTGTAATGAATGGTGACAAAAGCACCGGGTTAAACACGCCGGCTCCCCCTCCACGGCCACCCCCGCCTCTCGGACTCATCCCCCCGCCCCCGGCGCCACCGCCGCCGCCGCCGCCGCCGAGCCATCCTCATTTCCCTCCTCTTTAAAGACTTTTCTTAAGTTCTCTTTCTTTATTATTGTGCCCCTCCTGACCTAGTCATTTAGGGGAAAGGAGAAGAATGAAAAAAAGTCTTGTAAAATCGAGAGCGAACATGCGCAGAAGTGAGCTCGTTCCAGATCTTTACATCAATTAGTGAGCCCCCGCTTGCGCGGCACGCCGCCACCGCCGCCGCCGCCGCCGCCGCGTCTCCTCCTCGTTTAATTACCTCGGGGAGCCGACGAGACGAGGGGGGGGGGGCGTGCAAGAAGCGAGGGCAAGGTCGCAATGAACTCGATCGTGTCAGTGGCCCAGTTTTTAAATAAAAGGAAAAGAGGAGAGAGAGAGAGGGGCCGAGACACCACAGCTCCGCCGCGGCGCGGCGCGGGACGGGGTGCGAGCGGGGCGGCGAGACGCCCGCCAGACTCCTTAATAAGTCAGGAAGAGGCGAAATTTTAAACTGCTGCCACTTAACCGCCGGCGACACGGGAGCGGCCAACGACGCTTAATGGGGAATAAAGGCGATGATGTCAGCCGGGGGAAGGGGGCACCCGTGACACTGCGACCCGTGCCCCTCGCCGCCCCTTGCCCCCCTCTCCGACCCCCCGGCGGCCCGTTGTGTCGCCAAGACGCCACCCGCGCTTTCGCGTCGCCGTGGCGCGGCCGACCAAGTACCACAAACAGAGTGCATTCGAGGGGGGGGGGGGGGGTATTTCAGGTGGTAAAAAAACCCTCATGCGTTTCCCCTTAATATTCGCAATAAATAATTATTCAGAGGAAATAGATCACCAAAGTAAACGTTTTATTATTTAAAAAATATTTAATTAATATTAGATCCCTGTCCAACTGTATAGTCATAAGGAATTAAAACCTTTACAATTTTACATTATAAAAAAACTTACAAAACTGATTACATAACAATAATTCATGACATTGTCTTTTAACAATTTAAAAAATTCAACAATAAATGCATTTAATATTACAAGCATGTGAATTTTTGAAAAAGAAAAGAAAATTTAATCATTTTGTCACACTGCTAAGTAGAATTTTATAAAGAATAGATATCAGTATCAAATTTTAAGTTTTTCCTGAGATCACGAATGAAAGGACAATAGACCAATAAATGGGATTTAGAAATTACTTCACCACAATTTGGACATGGAACTGGAGATGTCGTTTTACATAAATTACCGTGACACAAATTAAATGGCCTATTCGGAATCTTGATAAAATAACTTGATGTTTTCTTTTGAAGCTGAGGAGGAGATGACAAGGATCTAGTACTGAATTACTAGTATGAAGTAATTTTAAATACTTACTAGAATACAGAGAGTCATTTCAAGGGGTAAAAAATTATACTTGCGTTTCCCCACCAATATTTGAAATAAATAATTCCTCAGAATAATAAATCACCAAAGAAAGCGTTTTAAAAGTTTTTTGAATTTTGTCTCAGCTTGTATATCACCGCAATTTGAAGTGCCTTGAGACTGCAAGGGCTGTTGTGACCCGAGACGGTTCCGTAATATTATAATGTTACTTGAACATGCATTGGTGTAATTTCTGAATTATTAAAAGATTACATTTTATTCAGTTCATTTATATCTACCCAATTAAAATGTTTGAAGAAAAAGTTTGAGATTATTTCAAATTACTATTATTTCACGTAAAATTGTCGAAAAAAAAATCTCTTATTAATTTACATGCCCATATTCAAAGTTCTTCAATTCAAAAAGAGATTTCATTAAGAAACGGCAAGAATACCAAATCAACTATTAATTAATATGTACTTACAATTAATTATTTTGCCCTTTTCAGTGAAGGGAGATAAATCACTAATAATATCAAGGTGGTTTACCAAATTATCCCAGTTTGCCTCATTTGTGCAATTTTTATTTACCTTCTTCTCTAGCACTTAAATAACCATGAACTTGTTTTCAAATAAAGGAATAGCGTTTTAAAAAACCCACATTTAGTTTTATATTAATTTTAAAGCTAATGTGTAGGAATGGAACTGTAGCCAATAACGTATTGCATCAATAAACTCTGTGGTTTCCGCAATCTTGCTGTAGCGTTTTGTGGCAGATGCATGATCGGTATGTTGAATAAATTCGATGGTTCCCGTAGAAATATTTTGGAATTCCATTATTGTAATAAAACGGAGTTCTTAATATAAGTAATATAACGGTACTATTATTGCATCCATCGCGTCGCCAAGATGCCACACGCTGTTTCTCGCTGGCGCGGCGCGGCGCGACACGGCGCGGCCGTCCAATTTGCCTGATGCGTCCTCGCCGCCGACTGTACTCGATTACTAAGCACACATCGATCACCCGGCAATTTCCTTCCATATGTTTTACGTCACTTTCAAATTAACTTAAACACGTTTTTGAGATAGTATATTTGAAGAATCATTGTGAAAGCGCTTAAAAATACCCTCTACAACGTCAAATGTGCAGCGTAATTCATTGCGAGTTTTTTGTAAAACGATACAAAATGTACTAAAGAAATTGGATAATACGTTCAATTAACCTAGCTTGCAGTAAATGAAAGCAACACCATTAAGAAGTGCATGTTGCTCAGTAATACATTTTACTTAATTCCTCCAATAGCATATAATAATTTTCAGGTGATCTTACGGAACATGATACATAGTATGTTAATACACAAAATAAGTAATACATAAATTGCGCACACTTATGTTCATATGTATATAATTATTTAGTTATTTAATACTTTTCAATATAGAAAAGTAACTTACTGTAATTGACGTGTTTATTAAATATTCTTTACTTAGACATATTTCAAATAATTAACAACGAATCTTGACAGATGATTTCAATTCGATTGAAAGAATAAATGTCGCTGGAAATATTGTTCCAAACGTGAAGGGAAGAGCATCCATAATTGACAAATTGATAACTTGCTTAGAAATATATTATCACTTCTGTCACTAGTCAAAACAGAAATGAACAATTTTGTAAAAGAAGTACGTTTACAATTATAACTTGGGCCAACAGAACTAAAATAGAGCTAAAAAAGATTTTTTCAGCTTAAAACACGTGAATGGGTCAAATAGTACAAAAGAACACAAACCGAGGTTTTGTACGTAAAATATATGTTTAAAATCCCTCATTTTGCTGACTTTAAAGCAACATCTATAGTGTAATGAATACTTTTATACTACTTCAGAGGCAGAATAAGAAGAATAATTAATAATGAGTACATTTGAAGCAAATAAGTCCAGTCACGACAGAAATTACGCCCATACAAATAACTGCGATTAAAATAATCTGTAATACTTCTTAGACCTTAAACTTCATTGAAGATTGACCTGATGGAAAACTGATTTTTTTGCGCATCCATTCGCAAAAGTTTTAAAAATTTCCCTAACAACGCATGTTCGTTGTTTTTAAGTATCCAAAACATTTTTGAGTGATATACGGCTTATACAGAGGGTATCATTAGCTCATTTGATTCTTCTTGTCAACACAAATGAATTGAGACAATTCTTAAGGCAATTCCCTTCAGGATATTCCGAAAGATGTCTGGGAATGCAATTGTTTTTGTGGATTTCAATGCACCTACGTGTGAAACGGTGTGAATTACAACACTCTTTACACCATTTACACAAGAACAGTTACGACTTGATTCATCAAACTTACGATATTTTTTAAAAACTATTATATATTTTAATTTGCAATCTGTTACATCCGAACAATAGGCAAATCTTTAGGCAAAGTACAATGGCATGTGAAGAAATTGGACATTCAGAGTCCTCCATGGATTCAATTTTCTGTAGTAAACCAATAACATTTACGATAATTCAACCTAATTTTGTAATGAATGTTCAAAACCGTGAAGAGAAGAAGGGGTTAAGTGCCTAAGGGAGTTTAAAACTACCTATGAAGTGATCGTGACGACGTGATCTCATTAGATTGTTCTCGAAAGACTCAATTGGCTTTATATCTAGCTGATTTTTCCAGAATTCCAGATCTTTCCAGTAGAAGAAAAACATGTTTTGAGGTGTATTAAAGCACTTATAGTTATGATACTATGAATTATGAGCTACAATTCCGTCTTAAAATAAATCCTTAGGATTTTATTCATTATACTGATGACAGTTACTTTCTGACCTTAATTCTAAGAGATTCTAAAGAGAAAGTATTGCAATTGTGCGACGCTAATCGGCGATTTCTCGACAGAAACAATAATTGTCGGGCTCGGGTAACGGAAAATATGATAAATCATGTACCTATTTGTAGTACATTACTTCCTCTACCACGTTGTGTTGTCAGGATCTACGTTTTGTGGGTAAATTCCTTCCTTTAACAAAACGCGCCTAAATCGTTCAGTCGATTTTCTGCAAAATTGTTATTCCCCAATACATCTAAACGATATTTGATTTGGAAAGGATATTTTGATTTTTAGAATTCTTTACATGAAGCATCATACATATTTTCAAACTTTTTTCAAAATTGACTTAAATTTTTTGACTAAACTATGAGTGAACTTGGCGAAAAATACGCTTAAAAGAATGGATAAGGTCTCATTTTTGCTGAAATCACTTATTTTTCGAAAACTGTCAAGTGTTTAGGGGTTTTTGGTGCCTTCCTACGTCAACAGTTTTGAAAATAGAGATTTTCTTCTGAATGAAAGTTGTTGTTCAAAGACATATCTTGAAATGAGGTCATGCACAATTTTTCAGAATACGAGTATGAGAGATTTTGCGTAATTTTGGGTGAAATGTGGGCAATATTTAAACAATTATTTTCGCACAAACAGGACCAATTTTTTCTTTAAATTTTCCTCTTGAAGGTATCAAAGGACGTTAGAAAGGGCAGTGCTGGTCCTATTTATGGAAAACTCAGTACTTTCGAAACTTGTAAAAAATAACATTGAAAAAGTACAATATCGAGAAGAGAGATTTTTAAACAAATCTGTTCGACAAAAATCAGATATTAATAAAGAGTATGCCAGATTTTGTGAAAAAAAAGGAGTGAATTTCGCGTGATTTCTGCTTAAAGATAATGCAATATATAGGTTAAAAGGTATTGTCGCAAAAACGATTTCAATTTTTTTCTTTAACTTTCTCACGAATAGAGAAAATGTCGCTTAAATAATGGCGCAGGTCTGATTATTGTTGAACTCTGTGAATTTTCGAAAATTACGTAATATCGAATTTTTAGTTTTTAAGCGCCTGTGTTTTTCTAAGCGACTACTCCAGATTCGAAAGAAATCTGTTTTCAGTTTTCAATTACTTGCAGATCTCAGTATGCTGCGCACGTCAAAAGCTTGCATGGGCCCAATGAACGTCTAAACCTTCGCGTTTCTTCATTATCTTGAGCGTCGACGCCTCCGGACGCATGGGTACGCGCAGCCGAATAATCGCATGGCGGATATCGGGTTATGATGCGTTTCCAATCCCGCCCGCTCGCCCTTTCGCCCCTTCGCCCGCCCGCGGGCGTCGGCCGGGCCCGCCAATGGCAGCCGGCGCAGCAGCCGCCCCGTTGCCATGGAGACGCCATCGCACACACGCACCCGCATCTCCGCACTTCCTCTTCCTCCTCCTCCTCCGCCTCCTCCCCCGGCTCGAGGCGAAGCCGCCGCCGCCGCCGCTGCTTGAAAAATTCAGTAGGCGACGCCCCTCTCTCCGATGGCGCGCCGCCGCCCTCGGCTTTTCCAAATCCGCACAAAGGCGCAGAGCGCGCGAGAGCGGCTGAGAGCGGCCGGGAGCGAGGTGACAGGGCATGGAGGCCCAATCGCAGACGCTTCCAGGAAGTGAGAGGAGATTTGAGGCAGCGCGGCGATGAGGCCGGAACGACAGCCACAGCGTCCCCGGACCCCCCCCCCCCCCAATTGCAATTTCCTTCACTTCATTCGAAACAAATAGGCCCACCATATACCGACCGAGTCACTTTACATAAGAATATTCTCAAGGAACGAGAGGTGGTACGATTATAACAAATTCACTTTTAAAAATATATTATTTCTTGAACGAATTTACATGGTTGGCAATTGAAAATCTCCCCCTTATCCAAATAGAGTAGTAAAGTGTTATCGCATTATTTTGGATTAGAATATTGAATAAGCCAGTTAAACGCAAGACTAACAGATCAAAATATTATTACTGATAAAATAGCATTCGTCTGTTAAGGTATGTCATTCCTAACGTTTTAGTATGGGTATTTTTTCTTTTGTTTCATTCTGGACCGCTCCAGTCAATACGAAAACTCAAAACTCAAAATTGCCACGTTTCAGAAGAAAATTCAGAAACCATATCCTTGAAAATAAAAACATGTGGTTCTACAGATTAGCTTAGGTTTTCTGAAACTTATCTTCCTAATCTCTTTAGTCTTGGATATCTATTCAATATTTGCTGCACCCTCTTCCCTCCTGCTACCTCTCGACTACTAAAGAATATTTTTTTCTTTTTTTTTTTTAAATTGTTCGGTTCCCTAATAGAGCAATTGAAACGTATTCTAGAAAAGTAGTGTCTTGTCGTAATACAAAAAAAGTTTGGGACTTTTTAGCACTGTCTGCTTGAATGCTTCTGAAAATACACAATTTGAGCTCGATATTACGGAAAGGTTTTTAGTTCTCAAAGAACTTCATCAGAAATAATTTGAAGCACTTGTGTTTTTAAATCCAATAAATTTTTTAAAAAACGACCATAATATAAATTTTAATGGAGTGAAAGACATACCGAAAACTTACAGTTATGAAGCTTGAAAGAAAAGAAGAAACAAAGAGAAAAGGGCTTTTCAGGCAAATATATATTAAATATTTAATAAATATTTTAATATAAATAATTAATTATAAATTAAATATTTTTTAAATATTGACCATATTTCACTTAAAATTGGGCGAAAACTACTATCATTTTCAAAAGAAGGTATATTACATTAACTAGGTGTTGCAACAGCACATTCTTTCCAGCATTATTTCTCGGACGAAAAAAAGATCTTCATTCTTTTAATCGTCTTTCCTCTTACGCTTCCCGAGGTGAAAGTTTAGTCAAAACATTTGAAGCCATTTTTGAGAATATTTGGAAATGTAAATGAGGCTTCATGTTAAGTGTCCCGAAAAATTAAAATATTAATTTCCAACTCAGAGGGCCTCGAGTTCATTTAAATCGATCGGAGAATATCAGTTTTGGAGAAAACCAGCTGAACGGTTTAGGCTAACTGACGGGAGACACTGACTGACGGACAGAGATACTGACTGACAACGACTGACAGACTCACGGGCAGACAAACTGACGGACGACTTGACAAACAGACGGTCAGACTTACTGATAGATTCACAACGGACGTTTTGAATTAAATAGACTTTTCGGTTTTAAGAAATCACAAAATGTTGTTTCTGATTACGGTGCTTATTTGAAAAAGTAATTCACTACATAAGGGAGCAAGCATAAGCTTCGCAGCATGATGTAATTTTCTTTATTCTATGAAAAGTGAAAACACAGATCTGGGGTTATTGAAGCGTCCGAGAATGGCAATGATAAGCTTATCCACTCAACTGCCTTTTATCTGAAAACTAAAAGAAATTGGAAAACTGATTTTGCCTACAAGTCAATTTTAATTGAAAAGTCTCTATCAGTCAACTGATGGTTGTTTGAAGCAAAATGTGTGATAACGTTGTTGAAAGCCACAGGAAATGTTTAACCAAAGCTATTACACGTACAAAATAGTTTTAGATGGCTTTCAAGATCAATCACAGTACCTAAGAAAAACTCAAAATACACATTTTAAGGAGAATTTCACCGGCGATGAACAAATAATGAATCCGCCAGTTTCTTCCCCACTTTTTTGTGGCCTTTTCATTAAAAGAGCTTCTCGTGCAAAGAAGACAACTCACCCTGCCGTCCACCCTTATCCCTCTACCTCTGCCTCCCTCATCCTCCGCCCCCCACCCCTTCACTCCACCCCCTAGGCGTCTAGCACGCGACGCGACCTCGCGCCATAACCAGGGCTCGGAGGCGATAATTAACAGCGGACGCGCGGCGCGTGGCGGCGAGAGAGAGAGAGAGAAAGAGAGAGAGGAAGGAGAGAGATAGGGAGAGAGAAAGGGAGAGGGAGAGGGAGCGGGAGCGGGAGCGGAGAGCCATCGCGCGTCGCTGCCTTAGACTAACGACCATTTTCCGCCCCCGCGCGCTAGCCCAGGTGCCGCGCGCCGCTCAAAGCGCTGCCTCGAGGGCTCTCGTTAAATTGCTGCGACGCGCGGACACACAGGGGCCACCCCCTGCCGCACTCTCCGGCGTTTTCATTTCATTCTCCTAACCGTTTCGGTTTTATTTTTTTTAATTCCAGTTATTTCTATTTTTATTTTCCTTCTAATTTTTGTTATCTACTTTAATGCTTAACATCAATTTGTTTTTAAATATTTGGTCGCGATTTAGCTGTTCAGAACCACGTGAACGTACACCTACTTATGCCGATGCTTCTGCACTTGCATTTTCTCGTGTCAAGTGCACGTGACCCTTTTGTTGTTGTTTTTTATCGTGTGGGGTCAGCATTCGTATGCTGAACCCAATTTTTATCCCCCAGGGCTGCTAGTTCTGGGGGAAGAGATATAAAATTATGAAAACGAAGGATGAATGGTCGACACAAACATACAGATATACTCACATACGATGCCCGAGGTGAGACGGGAAACCGCGATCCTTCGGTCCGAGATCGCCACGGCACTACTGCCTTAGCGGTCTCGGCTACCCGGATGTGCTCAATTTTAATTTTGTTTTAATTTCGTTTTTTATTTTCAGTTGATATTTATATTATAATTTTCCAATAATTTGCTTTGTTAAATTCTTTCTTAAACGCCACTTGAAGATTATGTTCATAAGTCACCTACAACTCTGAGAGTCACCTACAGCTATTGGACTATGGAATAAATATGTTATCATTATTGCTATTACTATTATTATTATTATTATTATTATTATTATTATTATTATTATTATTATTATTATTATTATTATTATTATTGCTTCCCGGACTCAATTGCCGGTTTGGGCAAAAACAGAGTCGTAGCTTTCCTTTAAAATCGTCTTAGTTTCTATAGCTGTGTGACGAAGAAAAGCTCGGGCAGGCGTAATGTGCTAGTCATGTTCGCCACTGGTCTCTGTTAACCCCCAAGCGTGGGAATAAAACTAGGCCCAGGGCTGGGGGACACAGTTAGCTAGTCGTTACATAAGTTAGCATAAGTCGGACAGTCGACTCGAAATGCCAAATACATTCAGGGTCGTTTCGTATACATTACGTACATATTCCCACCCCTTGGAAATAATGAGTACACGAGATAGAATTTAAAAATTCTATAAAACCTGAAATAAAGTCAAAGGTAATGAAGTATGTAAACAAAATTCAAATCTCTATTGTTGGATAGAAAACATTAGACAAACATATTTTCTGAAGAACGTTTCTTCGCTATATTTCGAGTACGCTCTGTTCTTACCTTTCCCGCTTCAGCGCGATCTCCCCGTGTGGATATTGAGGGAAAATGCAAGCGGAGCCAGGGGAAGTGGCCTTTGCTCGCCAGATCAGCGGGCTTCGAAAGGCGCGTAAAGCTATAACAGGCGCAGTTTGACCCGCCTTCCCTATAGTTGAGTGTTGTTACCTTTCTATCAAGTTATTCAGTAATGAATGATAACGACAATGAAAGAAATAAAAAAAATGTATCATCTTTTCACATTCTTCTCGTGTACAATCACTTTGAGACTATGACTTAATGTAATTGTGCACACTTAATGCAGAAGGACTGAACATGAGCACTAGAAAATATTTTCAAGATAAAAGTATCTTCTTTGTTATCAATTCTCTTCAAAATGGAAACGAGTAAGAAAAGGAAGTGAATAATACCACAATCACAAAACATGAAAATAAGGGAACAATTTATATAAAATTATACATTTATTGTCCTCTGATTTATTTCTTGTTATCCCAAGCATTCCATGTAAATACTGCTTGAAATCGTCAGAAAATAAAATGTACATCTTAATAAATTGGTAGGAAACGGAACAAGCGCTCGTTAAATTCCCACGGGTGGCAGAACAATCGAGATAAAGCCCTTTGCTCTGTGCGAAGGTAGCGCCCTTCGTTCTCACTTTGCCTCCGCACCGCAACCCTTCAGCCAGCAGCAGCTGCCTCAGTCCTCATGGGCTATGCAGATTTGTATAAACTTGCCGGTGCATGTAATTACGTTTCATTCCCCGGTAAATAAAATAGGTAATTCCCCGGTAAATAAGTGATTGATTTCAATGGTTTTGTGACATTTAAGGAAGACTGAAAAAATACAAAAACAATCAAGTAGCTTTGATTTTTGACTGAAAAAATGCCGATAATTGATTATGGTAATCTCTCATTTCTCGTGTTATAACAACATTCTCATACTCAGTGCGTCTCTGCTACGACACGCCATCCCCCGGCTTGAGTGGCTCAGGGCATCAGCTGATGTCACTGTGGGGACTCTGACCGGGAGGTCCCAGGATTCCATTCACAAAGGTGACAAGCTTTCCAACACTAGCTAGATACCTGGGTAGAATTCAGGCCCTGTCTGGAGGAGAATTCTAGCGGCCGTCTGCTCTGATCGGTAGTTTTCCATGATTTCTCCGATTCTCCAACTCCTGGTTAACGTTGGAGCAGTCACTAACAAAGGCTAAGAACCATGATTTTTCCTTCCCCTTCCTTATCCCATCCTCACCCCTTACACACACTTGCACTTACATACAGTACATTCACACACATATCGTGAGAACGGTCAGGAGCAAAGAGCTTGTTTCTGATGGGGCGATACTCAGCTGGAAGGAGATACAGATTTGGTAAAAAACCGTAAGCCAACGTGTAGGTGAGCGTCGGATCTCATCATCAAGTAGAGAAGAATAACGCCTCCTCTCGTGGTAAAAACATACAGTACAATTGCGGGACTAATGATCATGTCAGTTGATGCTCCCGGAAATACGAAACAATCAATCAATCAACAAGCCATACAACGGGGATGCTTCAGTATTCACGTGGCCTTTTCAAAACACTTTTCGCTACTCCAGGACCCCTTTCCACACACACACACACACACACACACATACATACACATACATTTGATATTTTATCAGATATTTTACTACTGATGGCCATTAGTTTCAAATATTTGTGTGTACACTCAATTCACACCCACTTTTTGAACATTCATCTTAACAACGTTGATGAGAGTACTAAAATGAATTTCTTTATAAGGAGTAACTGAAATAAGAATTACGGAGTGAATATTTCTTAACTTAATTTGGATAAGCGACATAGTTAAATTGTGATCAAACAAATTGTGTATATATTTATGCTTTGAATCAATGCCATCAAGATTTTTCTCCAGTGATAGAAGTGAACCGTGAAACTATAACCTTGTGAATCACGAGATTAGTGAACCGAATCAGTGAACCAAAGGAACCGAAGGTCAGTGAACGACACCATGAACTCCGGATCAACCGCCTTTTCAAAACACTTTTCGCTACTCCAGGACCCCTTTCCACACACACACACACACACACACATACATACACATACATTTGATATTTTATCAGATATTTTACTACTGATGGCCATTAGTTTCAAATATTTGTGTGTACACTCAATTCACACCCACTTTTTGAACATTCATCTTAACAACGTTGATGAGAGTACTAAAATGAATTTCTTTATAAGGAGTAACTGAAATAAGAATTACGGAGTGAATATTTCTTAACTTTTTACTTCTCACCGTCTTGAAGAACGATTACTTCTCTGCTGCTCATTGCTGTTATCCTCCCTTTCCTTATCGTCTCCATCGATTTCCCACTGCAACGCAAGGCTCCTTGCCATTTGGAAGCGCATCGTCCCACCCTGACCCTCACGTTAAGTACTCTTTACCGAAAACAATCAAAGCAACAGTTGTTCATTATCCCGTCAGCACACGTGCGCTACTATAAACATAGCTTTTTTTAGTTTCCATTCAATAACTTTGCTGTGCTGAGGTAACTCTCAATACACTCTGATATTTCTCGATTTTCTTACTCATTATTAGTGACTCTAGACTTTGAATAGTTCTTACATTATTAAATAAAATACGGACTTATATCAGTACAATGACTCAATTATAGCTGGACACATCGTGATGCCTCGCCCGACAGAACGTTTTTGACAAACAACTGAAGCAAGTAGAGAAATAAATCACGTGTGGAATACTACACGTTTTTAATTATTAAAAAATAAATTTGAGTAGTTCAGAGACGTGAGGCAAGATAATTCAAGGTAGTCTTCATTTCTAGTTTGGTGTAAAATTGGTTGGAACATTTACCAGACTGGACTCAAGAACGTTTTATAATGATTGCGGAGGCCGAATACCAGAGCCTCCGCCGTTAATTAGGAAATGCACGATGATAGCTAGTCAAATTAATGTATCAAAAACGTTTTCTGCTAAGGTTGCAAAATGAAACTACTTTAACACCTACACCCTCATCAATCATCACCTACTATACCATTCCACAGGACTTCCATTTATCGATTTGCTTCATCCGTTCGTGACAAACAAATACTAGGTCCTCGGTGTCCTGCTTTGCAGTCAGCTAGGAAACGACCATCTTCGTATTCTTTCGTCCCTTATCTTCGCCTACCATTCATATTAACGTAGTGATCTTCCTCGTGTTTCTTCAGCGCGCTGAGTTGCCTCAAAGAGCGCACACACGACGCCATTTACGCCACCACATTCGTCTGCCGCGCCCCCGCAGATCTTTCGCGCAGACCCTGCGGAACGCCAGCGCGGTAAACAGGGCGCGGCACCCCCGCCTCCGCCTTCGCCCCGCAACCACCTTTGCCTCCGCCTCCGCCTCTGCTTCCGCCTCCTCCTCCTCCGTCCCGTCCCCGCCGCCGCACCCCTCACTGTTGCCCACCCCCGCATCTGCTTTCGCCTCCACCACCGCCCACGCCCCGCCCTCTCCACGGCTCCGGCCTCCGCCTCCACCTCCGCCTCCGTCTCAGACTCCGGCCCCCTTCCACCACTGCCATCACTATTGAATCCAACTTCGCCATCGCCACCGCCTTGGCCTTCCCCGCCGTCCCCGCCCTCGCCTCCGCTTTCATCTCCGCCCCCACCCCACCTCCGCCCCCTCCCGAAACCGTCTCTGCCTCCACCGTCGCCTTCGCCCCCGCTTCCGCCACCACCACCACCACCACCGCCTCCTCCTCCGCTTCCGCCTCCGCCTCCACCGCCGTCCCCGCGGAACGCCAGCGCAGTAAACAGCGGCGCAGCGCCTTCGCCGCCGCCGCCGCCGCCGCCGCCGCCGCCGCCGCCGCCGCCGCCCGTCGGCGCGTCGAGGCGTGCGCGGCCGCATTGATCTCAGCGAAAAGATGAAACTCGGCGTCTCTCTTCCTTTGACGCCGCTCTCTCTCTCTCTCCTCTCCTCTCGTCTTCTCTCCTCCTCCTCCTCCTGCGCCGCCGCCCGGGCTTTGTCCCGCCTCCACTTACCGCCCCGTCGCGAGGCGAGGCGAGGCGACCCCCCTCCCCTTCCCCCTCCCTCCCACACCTCTCGAAAAGAAACCCTTCAAATGTTACAGAAGCGCCCGCGTCAGCGGGGTTTTCGTTAAGTTTTCTGTAAAGAAGAGAGAAGTTTTTTTCCCCTCCTATATATATTTTTATTTTGCATAGCGCCAAGTGAAAGAGGGACGTATATAGCGCGCGGCCCGGCGACAGAGCGTTGGCGCGGGCGGGGGCGGGAGCGGCGGGGGCGGTGGAGGGCGTCTTGTTCCGCGCCGGCGTGTGTGAGCGCCGCGGCCCCGCCCCCGCCCCCGCCCCGAGCTGCGTGCCGGAGGCGTCCGCGGCGCGGCACAGCGCGGTAGGGAGATGAAAAATATCGTAAGAAAAGAAAAGGAAGAGGTGACTGTGGCGTGAGCGTCGGCGCCGAGGAGGAGAGAAAAGAATAAAAAAACACACACTCACACACGCGGAGGAGGAACTCCCCTCCAGCACCGCCCCTCCCCGCCCTCCCCGCCCTCCCCGCCCCGCCCCCGCCCCTCCACCGCCGCCGACTTCGGCGTCGCCGTATTCTTCTCATTCTCCGATTTTTTTTCTTTTTCTTTTTTCCTTTTTCCCTTTCTTCGGGGCTGGCGCCTGGGGCAAGACGCCTGCGTACGTTCCACGTCAATACTTCACATGCACCTCACGGGATTGGCGGGCGCTGGAGGCGGCGGTGGAGGGCGCGGTCCTCCCCCTCCCCCCTCCCTCACGCCTGCGAGTCCTAATCGCACGCCGACTGAATGTTCCGTTCGCCCTGGCCTCCGGAGCCTTTCGCGCTCTCTCTAGCGGAGAGGTCGCCAGCTGCTGCGTTTTTGCCGTTTGGTCAAAAATGGCGTGGGACTGAATTCGATATTGCAGGAGGCGCGGTGGAGTACAATACAGACTCGGTGAATGCGAACAGCAGCTCTGCAACGTGAAGATTCCAGTAGAAGAAGGGAAGAAATGGTATATAATCAACGATAGAAATTTGGATAATCTTTATATGTGATAATTCTTAGGTGGTAAAAAATACATTTTTTGCGGCGATGAAATTCCCTTAGCAATGGAAGGTCAAGGTGGTCGGCCAGGCACTTCGCTGGACGCTGCGTCCGACCAACTGCAGCAAGATTCAAAAGGAAGAGTCTGCACATTTCGCATTGATACACAAATTTCGCCTTGAGTCTCTGGTCCGTGATGCTACTGGAGAAGCCAGTTGGCAATTATTACCCCAAATTTAGCAATATTAATTTCCATTTCTTCTATTAAAGCAAAGAAGTGACCCATTGAAATGAAAAATTACATCAGTCATATTTCAATTTGTCCATTGAAAGTAAAATTAAACAAATTTAAACAAAAGTATCTTGATATACTAATCACGTTTACAAATCATGCAATAATTGCATTAACTTCTAACGTGCAAGTTAAGAGGTTTAACAAAGATTCTTGTAATAATAACGTAATATTAAGACTATAACATGCTAATTCAAATCTTGATTCTTAGATACTAAACACCAGGTAGACATACTTTTGAATGAAGCAAAAAAAACAGAAATAATAATTTATTATACTGTACTTTATCTAATGTAATGTAATATTTTAGTTATTTTACCGGTACACTACAAAAATTCGAGGACGAAAATCGAAACTAGGCAGCAGTGTGACAGAAGACAGATGACGACAACCAGACAAGAAAGAAGAAACAATACAGAAAAAAAATCATGAAAAATATGGATGTAAATATAGTAAAATGTGAAATTATTGAAGATATTATGTCATGTATTATTTATGAATTATAAATCAAGTATTGTTTCATTTTTGTCAAAGGGTATATGAACTTCTAATTTACCCCATGTCTTTCATCAACATCAAAATGACATACCGTAATGTACATAAACCACACTTTCTATAAATGGAGATATTAGTATTTAATACTAGCGAGGGTACGTACTGTGGCTGTCGTGGCGTATCTTCTCACTACTCCAAATCCTTCAAATAATATTTCGCATCAGACGTTTGTACTTCCCGATTCACAGTCGGAGGAGAGTAGTATTCACATCACTACTTGCTCAGCGCGAGCCCTGGAGGACTTGGTGCCAAATGCAAGTTCGGTGTTAACTTCGCCAGGCGCCCTTTCTGCGCGGGGCGCGCTGCTTGTCGTAAGCAGAGGCTGCGAGAGACGCCGCAACATCTGAGAAGTTTCTGAAAGCGCCTCGCTGCGCCTCTGAAAGGCAGCGCTTTTGATCGCGTCGCGAGCGCGGACGCACGGCGCGGGCTCTGCAGCTGCAATTTTAAGGAGAAGTAGTTACCTTGACGCGGTAATAACTTCACTTTGAAGTAGTTTTTCCAACTCTTTGGAGTGGTAATCCAATCGAGATATGGATGTACCTTGGATAAAAAAATGTAAAATGAAAATACGTGTGTATTAAAAGGTAAAATTTTTTTCTTTTTTCACGTATTTTTTAGTTTTCACTGCGTGGATTACACAAGCTCTTGATTTGTAATTTACGGAGAAGTAGTTACCTTGACGCGGTAATAACTTCACTTTGAAGTAGTTTTTCCAACTCTTTGGAGAGGTAATCGAATCGAGATATGGATGTACCTTGGATAACAAAATTCTAAAATGAAAATACGTATGCATTAAAAAGCAAACTTTTCTTCTTTTTTATACAGATTTTTTAGTTCTCACTGCATCGAATCGAGATATGGATGTACCTTGGATAACAAAATTCTAAAATGAAAATACGTATGCATTAAAAAGCAAACTTTTCTTCTTTTTTATACAGATTTTTTAGTTCTCACACAAGCTCTTCATTTGCAATTAGGGAGAAGTTACCTTGACGCGGTAATAACTTCACTTTGAGGTATTTTTTCCAACTCTTTGGAGTGGTAATCCAATCGAGTAATGGATGCACCTTGGATAAAAAATGTAAAATGAAAATACGTGTGTATTAAAAGGTAAAAATTTCTTCTTTTTTCAAGGATTTTTTAGTTTTCACTGCGTGGATTACACAAGCTCTTCATTTGCAATTTAGGGAGAAGTAGTTACCTTGACGCGGTAATAACTTCACTTTGAAGTAGTTTTTCCAACTCTTTGGAGATGTAATCGAATCGAGATATGGATGTACCTTGGATAACAAAATTCTAAAATGAAAATACGTGTGTATTAAATAGTAAAAATGTCTTTTTTTCACACATTTTTTAGTTCTCACTGCATGGATGACACAAGCTCTTTATTTGCAATTTTAGGGAGAAGTAGTTACCTTGACGCGGTAATAACTTCACTTTGAAGTGTTTTTCCAAATCTTTGGGGTGGTAATCCAAACGTGATATGGATGCACCTTAGATAAGAATGAGTACAATAAAAACACGTGGGTATTAAAAAGTTAAAATTTATATTTTTCACAAACCTTTTAGTTTACATTTTTTTCAAAACTTAATTATCATATCATTATCATCATGATCATCATAAATTATTGTGAGTTTTGGCAATCCCAATAAAGATGCGCATTTTACGGGAGAAGAAATATATTTAAAACGGGTGAAGAGTTTCTTCTGGTCAGAAGTATCAGTGAAAGTTTTCAATTACAATTACGTTAAAAGGAAGAAGAATAAGAATCTCACGGAAAAGTGCAATGTGCGTAATCACAGAATACACTTATTTCACTTTTGAAAAACAAATTTATTTAGTGTAAATTAGTTAAAGGTTGTTTTTCGACGCCTTCAGATTGAACGATGCCTTTATATTCAAATATTACATCAGTTGTAACCGTTGAGTGTTTTCGGTGAGGGCTCAGTGCTATAATGCCTAAACCGACTGATGCATCACGGAAAAAATAGGTGCAACTGGAATGTCACCAGGAGGTCGTAAGGTACGAGTCCCGATGAAAGCGTGTATTCAACATGAACCATGTCGAATTCAGCAGCTACCTGGAGGAGAATTCTAGAGGCTGGATGCTGAGTTCGATAGTTTTCCGCGGATTCTCCAATCAATACCATATGAATACAGGAGCAGTACCTTAATAAACCTGACATGGATCGCACGCTATCTTTCCTTCCTCACTCGAGGTTCCTTTTCATGCCTCCTCCACATGCACACTCACGCGCACACATACACACGCACACACGGGTGCACACACCCACATACACGCGCACACACGCTCACATGGGACACGATCACCTCGCTACACTTATACTCCATGCACACACTCACACGAGCTACCCTTGTCGGAACACCTGTAAGGGGTTTAAGCTTGTGTCGACTAGAGCGGTGCCACTCCGTCGGAGATACGAGGAAGGGAAACATCGCTAGTCGAGATGAAGTTGGGCGTTGGATCTCACTAACCAGCTGGAGAGGAACATCACCACCTCCAGGCATATAACACGTACTTTACTTACGGGAGCAATGAGTGTAGGCGTTGACGTGCCCGGAAACGCAACGCAATCCGTCGCCGAACGCCGAGGTGGCTGTTGCTGCGGTCGGGGCGGGGTCAGCGGCCGGGGCGGAGGCGGGAGAGCTGCGGAATTCTTAATGGGACTCGGGAATGAAGAGCTCGGGGCTAAATTAAAGGAGAGCCGCTTGCGAGGGTTACAAGAGCGCCGGCCAGCTGCTCTCTTAAAAGATGCCTCCATTAAGAGGAGCCAGCGAATCCTACACTACCATGTTTAATAAACTATTTTTATGTTCTCAAACGTATTCAAAACGAAATATATTATTTTAAAAAACAGTATGTTTTACTTGAGATGTAACAGACTTATAATTACCTAATAAATAGATCATAACAAATTAATGACAAAGAATGAAAAAATAATTGTGTTTATCTTCATAGAACTTTATAATTTATAGCATACTTTTATAATTACCTTGTATTTCTCTCTCTCTCTCATATATATATATATATATATATATATATATATATATATATATATATATATATATATATACTGCACAAGTCTTTATCACGTTATAACTTTATAATGTATACTTACATTAATAAATCCTCTACACCACTATTTATATTGCAATTTACTATATTTATTACAGAATAGAGTAAGTAATGCGAAAAGGGAACGTTCATCAAAAAATTAATAATTACCAAAAAACCTATAATGTTATAAAAATGTACAAAAACGACCTTCCTGACAAACATGCACAACACCACAGTCTTCTAAATGAATTAGTTCTAAATCGTGTCTTACAAAAGCAAAAATGTTGCCGAGTGTGTGTAAAATTGGAGCAGCAAAAATTATTTGTTCTGAATAATAAAGCGTGTTTCTTCCTCTACGATTCACGTCAGCTGTGTCGAGTGCGTGATGCAATGAATATGAGAATGCAGTAGTATCAACAAGTGTAGGAATTTACAGATTAACATAATCAAACAATAGGGTTTTTGAGTTAAAATCGATACTGTTTCATGTTTTTTCTCTTTATTTTCGAGTTCCTGAGTTTTCAACGGCACCATTCACACTTCTCATATATCCAGAGATACCTTAGTTTTTCGTCAATTTTTTACGAATATTCGAAATTAGCAATAAAGATATATCATATAAAGGTTTGCGTGACAAATTCGCCAGTCATTTTGATAGATTTATGACACTTCGACAGATAAGTACATAAATACTTATAAAATATTGTCCTGTTTAATTTACGTCAAATTGTTCAGGAAATTCTAATTATTAAATAAAAATGTAAGCCAAAATTTGAAATTTCTGAAATTTTTCTTGATGCCACCCGTTAATTCCCCAACTGCCACCCAAAAAGATCGCGAATTTTCGTCTGCTAATTTCGACATGAAGACATACAGAGTGCAATATACTGAATTCCACATTGGATTATTTGTAGAAAAAAATGTTTATTTTGAAATTTCTATTTACACTATGTTTAAAATACATGTTTTTCAAATTTTTGGTTGTAGTTGATTTTAATGTTGTGGACTTCAAATCAAATAAATGATTTTAAAATTTAAGAAAAAAATAATTCAGGTATCTCTTGCAAAACACTCGTGACACTGTTAAAAGACAGCATATTATTTATATTTTATAATATCAAAAGATACATGTACACTTGTTTTTATTCCCCAGCACAAGTAACGTGACATGTGTTGCAGCCCGGAGGTTTCTATGAGCGATTTCTGTGAAACTTAAAATAACGGAAAATATTCAAACCTTGCAAAAGAAAATTCATCAAATTAACTCTAGGTTTGCAAAAGTAATTTATACACTTCATTTTTCAAACGGAAATAATTCCTTTTAGGTAGAGGGGGACATCATGTGTTAATAAGAAATTGTGTTAGTAAGAAAATAATAATAATGTAATCTTGGTTCGGAATTCAAACCGGTTTCGATGTTACCCTTAGGTTTTAATGTAACCGCTTAGACTCAAATACTCGTGTACATCAGTGTTGGAAGTTGCGCTTCAGACTCCACCAACAAATTACTGACACGTTGCATTTAAAAAATTTGGACCTTTTTTTGAAAATTTTGAAAATATTCCAGGGGCTTCATGTATAGTACTTCACAAAATTAATATATCGCTTTTAAGTCCAATGCACCACGACATCATATAAATGAAATGGGGATACTCATTTTGGAGAAAATAGGCTGTAAGTTGAAGGCATTAGAATCGACCACAGACGTTCAGACGATGAACAAACATTTTGTCGTTAATCAATTTTTCGGTATTTATCCATTTTTCGTTACCAGTGCCTGGAAATAAGAGTTTTGGGTAAAAAACTCGCGGTTTTCCAGTACCCAATTTCAATAATTTGTCTTCATACGTACGTAAGAGTGAGAATGTAAAATTGAGAGCCGTTTTTTAAGAAAATCTTGTTAATGTATATTTTTCTCGTCACGTAAAAAAGAAGAAAGATGAAAAAATGTATACTACATATAAATGCAAGAAAATTCTACTTCTTTCATCATCAGGAACTCCCAAATTGACACTTTTTTTGCTGCATTACAATTCTTTATGTAAACTCCGTCTATGAAAAAATTAAAAATATGATCACTGGAAAGTAATACAATCGTTGATGGACATTCAATTAGTATTTCAGTTATTATTAGATGTGAATTAAAATTCGACATTACTTTTTCTCCTAAGATTGTTTAACTAAAAATAATCGTACGTATTACATTCTTGCCTTTAACCTGCTGCTTTTGCATAATCATATGAGAACATTATCTAGTAGAACGTGTTATTAATGATACGGCATATGAACAGATTACTAAGGCAGGAACATTTCATAAAGAATGTAGCGTAAGAACAAAACTGTTTTACAGCTCACTGCTATTATGCTACAAGAGAATAAGTATAATCATAGGTGCGTGGGAACTGCAACAATTCACAAGATTTGCTTCAGCTTATTTTATTGTTTTTATTAGAACGGCAAGTTCTGATTTCAAATATAAGTTCTTCTGTACAATTTTATTCGATATCATTCGAGGAGGAATATATTCATGTTTTCAGACCTAAATCTATTATGGAAATGTAAATTTACTGTAAGAAATGGGTCTCCGTGCTTCCGAAGTGCTCGCCAACCAACTAATTTATCCACTTCAGAGAAGCAAGAAATTACATC
Source organism: Gryllus longicercus (assembly GCA_038098605.1). Classification (NCBI taxonomy): domain Eukaryota; kingdom Metazoa; phylum Arthropoda; class Insecta; order Orthoptera; family Gryllidae; genus Gryllus; species Gryllus longicercus. The sequence continues at coordinate 5,213,594 of JAZDUA010000024.1, read as the reverse complement.
GATGTCCCGGAACGAAACAAGTTCAGAACGGTTCGTTTATCCCGATAGGGTTCTTTTTATATTAACACATTCATCAAATGGGCCGAGAGCCCCCGGCCGGCGCCAGGCAGCCCATGTCCTTATAGGGCGTTCTTTAATACAACGCAGCCTAATGGCAGACGCCCGGGCCGCGCCCCACACCGACCCGGACGCAGATGGAGGCGGGAGATGCGGCGTTGGCAACGGGCGGCGAGGAAGGAGGCAGAAGGAGAGAAAATGAAGTGCGATGGCGTTCGCGATGGAGGAATGAGCGAAGTGGCTCACGAAAGCATACCAAGGTAAGGAGGAAAGAAAGGAGGCAACAACAACTCACAAGAAAGAAACAAGAATTTGAACGGGAACATGATGAAGAATATAGATGAAGAGAAAATCAAAGGTAGCAAGAAAAAATGCTATTAGATAAAAAAAGAAGATAAATTAAAAGTCAAACATAGACGAAGAGACGAATTAATGAAAGCTTTGTAACAGAAAAAATGAATAGATATGAAAAAATCATTAAAGAAGTAGAAGAAGAAGAAGAAGAAGAAGAAGAAGAAGAAGAAGAAGAAGAAGAAGGAGAATAAAAAGGAGCGGTTTAAAATATTTATAGTTTTTACATTGTTTCAGTTAGAAAGTATGTTTGAAATTATTACAAAGAAAGAAAATGCGAAGAGATGAACTATATGGAAGCTAGAGGCCTTGTTCCCTCCTTCGCGTGATTTGACCTCGATGGATACTCACCTACAAAACGATAGAGCCGTGACTTGATCCTAGATGTTCGGGCCCAATGTAGAAGTAAAGAGGAAATTTATTGAGTAAGAAAAAAGATGTGAATTAAGAACTGACCAAAAAAAATATTAAACAAGAATTCCGTGCGGAGAGCCAACAATAAGACGAGGCAGGAAAAGGCCAGTTAAGGGAGGTAGCTGGTGTGAAAACTCCTTCCATCGTCGAAATTCGAACCCTAGAATCTCTGGCCAGAGCAATGGCAGTTTCATCAGTTGATGCACAGAGCGACCTCAGCGAGAGACACAGAGCAAGAGAATTTGACGAGATGTAAGTCGACGAACACGAGCGAGAAATGAACCAGTAAAATGTCAGAAGCAAAGAATATCTGCTAAATGAGTACCGATTTGTTTCCGAGTGCTTCAGCAACTTTACACATCAGTCCCGTGAGCGTAGCGCATGTTATAGCTGGGAGATCACGGTATTCCTCCCTATCAGTAACATGAGATTCATAACCGACCAAAACATACAAGTGTACACGACCTACAACGAAAATGTATGACACACATACGAATACTTTCGTATGCATGCGTGGTTTCCAACTCCACGTTCCTCACCCAGTTGGAAACCTCCCCAGCCAGTATCAGCGCTAATTTCCCGACAGTGTGTGTATGTAAGCGCAGTGCTTTATAGTGTAAGTGCGTGTTAAAGCGGAGAGGAGGAGTAAAATCGCGCGCAGTCATTAGCCCGAAAGTTAAGACAACGTTCTGGCATTCGCTTGGTGTTGATCGGAGAATCGCCGGAAAACTAACTATCCAATCAATCGGAGGTTAAAATCCTATTTCAGAGCGCGACTGAATTCGATCCAGCTATGGAACTAGATATGAAAATCCGCCACCATCGGGACTCGAACCTCCGGCCTGCGACGCTGAAGAGGCAACGGCAGAGGCCTCCTCGGAGCCATCCCAGCCGGCGACGGAGCGGGGAGGGGTGGGGCGGGGCGGGAGAGGGCGGGGGGTCGGGTAGCGGAGCGGCAGGGCGGGGAGTAAAGGCCCGTGGGCGCACTAAATCGCAATTAAAGCGGGAGCGACACGACGCGCCGCGGGCCCATAAATCGAAGGAAGGCCCGACGCAGCGGCGACGGCCACCCAAACAAATTGCATTGGCGGCAATCCGCGACCGTCACCGTTCCCGGCGCCTTTGCCGACCACATCGCTGACCCCTTCTCCGCCCCCATCGCCGTCCCCATCGCCTCCCCATAGCAGAGGCAACGTCGCAGGGTGAATCCCTTCTCCGTCCTCGCCGTTATCTCATTCGCCGTCTCCATCACTGACCCCGTCGCCGTTCTCGCAGTCAATGTCCTCGCCGTCACCGTCCTCGCCGTCCCCGTCGCCGACCCCGTCCCCGCCGACCCCACCGACCCCGTCCCCGCCGTCCCCGTCGTCATTGCCATCACCGTCGCTATAGACGCCACCATCACCATCACCGTCACTTTCTTAACATGTGGAAATGGGGTTTCCATGCTGTTGAAATTCTTTCAAATTTAGATCTTCTGGGTCAAAAAACACTGTGCAAAAATCTAAATTGGGCTTTGAATTATCAAGATTTTTCTCTGAAGGATGAGCATCAATCCAGTAAGTGACTTATTGCTAGATATGTGTTTTATCTAGGTCTGCGTTCTCCGCGATTTTACCGGCCTGCACTCGCTTTACCTCATTCTCATGAGACCACCCGATTACTAATGAGAGAACGGGGATGATCACATGGTGCTTGGATCATAAATTCGCAGGTGGCCGATAGCGGACTTAAAAACTAACTTATACCAAATTGTTATAGTAATTTTTACATCATTGACCTATTTTCCATCCTCGGTTGCAAGGGCACTTGAGGCTGTCTTTGGGTCGGGCAGTGCCTGGCCGCAGGCACGGCGACGCCAACAGCGGCTCCGTCTGCATCCCCGTTGTGCCCGCACAGCGGCCGTATTGAATTGAATTGAATTGATGCCTTATTTTACGTGGCGAGACTCAGGCCATGAGGCCTGCTCTTCCGTCTGACCACGCAAATTTCGCTAGCAGAGATAGGAGGTATTTCTTGGGCGAGAAACAGGCGATTTCAATTTAGCTCAGAGGCGTCATTTACGCTTGAGCATCTTTTACATGCAAGTAAATCTACTCACATGGGACAGTCGGCTTTACTTCCCTGCCTTCGGAGGGAAGGCGTAGGAAGGATTTTTTCTCCCTTAAAAATCCACGGCTTCGATCGGGTTTGAACCCGTCTACTTGGGTATACCAGTCCGATACGCTAACCGTACACCATCGCCGAAGCATTGTTTTGGAAAGAACCGGTGGTACCGTTCCGCATTTGGAAGTTTTCTCTGAGTGTTCCTTCCATCATGCTATATTTGTTATTTTTTTGTAAGGTTGGGTTGTTTGGTTGTTAAGTTAGTAGGACTCAAGATGAAAGGATGCGCAATATATACTTTCAGAGTTGGCAAAGGATCATGTACTATCTTTTATATGGAGTATAAATAGAGGATAAATTGATCGAATCCTGCAATTTAAGTATCATTTGTGAGTGAGTTTTCCTCTCTCTGATTATTATTTTATTAAAAAAATTGATGTTGTCCTCTTCTTTTTCCTACCACATGGGCTGAGAATCGTTGTACTTTTTATATTTGACAAGTCAAATGAAGCCTAATTATATTATACCAGTAAACAAAATTCTATTATGAAACTCTGAAATGAAAAGTAAATGAGAACAAGTTTTTTGGTCAACAACGGGTCTCATTGAAAGAGTAGATGTATGCAAGAAGTAGGAAAAAATTAATTCCTACTACAACTCAGGTACTCACGGCTCCACTCATTGTTATGAAATCTACATTACGTTATCTCGAAACAAACAACACAAACTAGTCACCAGCCTGTAAAATAGAGACGACCAAGTAAGAAAAGGTATACGAACACTGCCTTTTGTAATGAAATTCACTTGAAACGTCTACAGGTATACATTCTAAAAGAATGATATTTCAAATCTCTTAACTTCCTCGTCACAAAAACAGCTTCCACAAGAACCAACAAACGAGGCGTCGCGTGAAGGCATTGTGGCATGGAATTGTGACTCAACTGTTCCGTTTCACAAACATTTACCACAGGCGGGCGGGCGAGGGGTGGGGTGGGGTGGGGGGTGGGGCGAACACGTGTGGTCTGGCGGCTTCCACTTAACAAGTGAGTGGTCCGGGCGGCGCCGGTCCCCGCCCACCTCGACCGCCATTCAGGCGCACAAAGGCTGCGCCGCAGAAAGGATGGGGGGGGGGCACAAGGAACGCCACACACAAGCACACGCACCGGGAGAGGTGGCTCAGGGCAGCAACTGATGTCACCGGGAGGTCCTGGGATTCCACTCACAAAGGTGGCAGAATTTTCGACACCGGCTTTTCAGCTAGGTCGAATTCAGTCGCTGTCTGAAGGGTAATTCTAGCGACCGGCTGCTCTGATCGGTAGTTTTCCGTGGTTTCTCTAGTCAACACCAGTCGAATGCCAGAAGAATACCCTAACAAACGGGACCCGGACAGAACACGTTCTTTCCTTCCTCTTCCTTGTTCCATCCTCATCACTTATATACACCCGTTTAGCGCTCACACTAACATGCACCACACTAACACACATGCCGGGAAACCGGTCGGGAGCTTAGAGCTTTTCCCGGCTGGGGCGGTATCGCGCTGGTGGGTGATACCAGGCTGGGGAAAACCCCGCTAGCCGAGAAGTATGTCGATGCCGGAGCTCAACATTCAACGGGGGACGATCACCGACCCCTCCATCGGTAAAAACATGCACAACACGTACGGGACTAATCACCTTAGCAGTTGTCGCGCGCGGAATCACTGCTCAATCAACCACTGCCTCTCGCGCTCCTCCTCCCGGCAATGGATATCCCCGTCTTTCTCTCGCTCCTGCTCCCCGCCCCCGCCATCAGGTTTGCTCATTCGTGCAGTCGTAGAATGTTTTGTTGCAGGTGTGAAGTGGAGCTGTTCCTCCCTTCTCCTGGATCGTGAGATTTCGCACATTCAAGGGCTATAATGCATATTGAAAAATCCCATTTTATGAACGTCTCTTCTCCTTTCTACATTAACGATACCAAAATTCGGAGAGAGAGAGAGAGAGAGAAAGAGAGAGAGAGAAAGAGAGAGAGAGAGAGAGAGAGACAGAGAGAGAATTTAAGTTACGCAGAAAACATCCCAGAAACCAAAATCAATGAAATTGAAAAATGGTTTGGAAAGGTGGAACATATGTTTAATTTTCAAGCAGCAAGGAAGCACATCGAAAAGAAGATATGTAAGAGATATACATTGACACCAAATTTACATTATTTTTCATAATGCAATAGTCACTATCTACAACTGCTCATATCATGCAGTTTCTAAGGTAAAAGCAGTATTATATGGTTTATTGTTTTGCCTCCAAAGATAAACACAATGATAACATCGCTTGGATGCATTGTAAAAATGAGAAAATTGGTGCCCAACAGTCTCCATAGATAACTCAATTGCTTAGTGTATTGTGCATTTTGTACCTCAGTTGCATTCTATGTAACGATATTCAATTGAAGGATAAATAACAATGACAAATAAACTTCAGGCTTTAATATTGGACAGATTCAAAAATAAATTTGAACTGAACTTTTGAGATCACTTAGAAGTAAAAAAGAACTGTAAAAATGTTTCTATTGAAAACGAAAACTTTTGCCGCACCATTACTTAACTTTCTCTATACTAATATATATTACTCGGTATATACATACGTATACGAGTAAATAAAGATACAAATGTATTTGTACTCAAAAGTTTTCGTATTCTTTGACTTTTTTATTCAAGGATATCCGTAGTTGCTGTTCTATTATTCCGGTGTTCACATGTATAGCCTGAGAAAACCGCCGTGGGTATTATGCAGCTTTTCATGCTACTGAGCCATTAAGGAAATCATATTTACGTATCTTCGTCGTACAGAAAATATGAAAGAATATGAATGCAAACGTACTGAACGTGTACAAGACCATTCACGTTACTGTTTTGATGCGTTGGGAAAGTGAGATGAACAAAACACAAATTCCAAATAAATATTCCAACCGCAAATCAATTTACTGTTGTAATGATACATTTCCTTTTAAATTGATGAAATTTTATTTTGCAAAATGTGTTTCACGTAATTTATGTAAATTTGTGTAATTAATAACAATATAAAACACTACTAATGTTAAGTATGATGTACGAGTAAAAATATTAAGTGGCTAATTAAAGAATTAGTTTATCCCATTTTTGTTACTAATTTGCAAAATAAAAAGATTCCTTAATTCCATTTTAGAGCAATCAGAAGAGAAGAACCTCTATTAGAAAGTGCATTCAGAAAATGTCGTATACCACTTTCCAACAACACTTTATTTCTTGTCTCGTATACTACTTTCCAACACTATATTTCCCGTCTCGATTATTAGTTTCCTGACTGCAATGCAAGTTATATCAAGGGAGGAGGCAGATCACCTTCCACGCTGGAACGTGAGATCCTCCGCCAGGCGGGGTTTCCCCTACAGGTGTCTCCTCCAGCGGGACACCATCCCAGAGAGGACAATATATATGATTCCGACTTATAACCCGGCATATGCGGTAGTGGAGTGCATGCACTAAGTTTGCATGTGTAATGGGAGAAGAGGGGACAAGGACGAGGCAGAAAACATCGCGCGCGGTTTGTTAGAGCACTGCTGCGGTATTCGCCTGGTATTGATCTAAGAAACCAATAAAAACTACCAATCGGATAAGTCAGCCACTACAATCTCAAGTCACCGGCTGAATTCGATCAAGATTTTGTCGTAAATTGTAGCTTTCGTCGATTGTTGGTAGTGTCAAAAATTTGCCACAGTTACAATTCAGTCTCGTAGAAACTCTCGGTCAAAAAACGGATGAGTGACTACAGTTGTTGCCCTGAGTCATGTTACCTGGTCTTCTACCATTTTTCTAAAATATACTTTTAAGGTCGCGTTTTAACAACTTGGTCATATAGCCTGTGATTGTTTTAACTATAGGGGAAACTAAGAAAAACACACAAGGACAACACGAATACATAGAAGCATCCCTTTCCGAGGCGGGATTCGCACTCGCGCGAGTTCGAGGCCCCTCAACCTTGCGAACCTTGGCTATCCAGGCCGGCTGTCCCGCCTTTTGATGAACTGAACGCAGAAGGCGGTCGCGCAGGCAGTGAAATGAGCCTGCTCCCGACGCGCAATCCGCTTAGGACGCAGTGCGCTGTTCGGGAGCACCCCACAGGGGGGTGATTGATCCTGCAACAAGACGTCGCCCGCGGCTGCTAATTGGGCGCGCTCGCCCGCACTTGTTCGCGCGGCCGCCGGCGGCGCTACGCTGCCTTCTGCCGTCCGGGGCGGGGCGGTGTGCGGCGGGATGTGGCGTGGTGGGGTGGGGCGGGGTGGGGCGGGGTGGGGGTCGTGTGGGGCGGGGTGGGGCATGGTGGGGCGGGATTGTCCGAAGTGGGGCGGGGTGGGGTGGGGCATGGTGGGTCGAGGTAGGCCGAAGTGGGGCGGGGTGGGACGGGGCGAGGAGGGGCAGTGCGGCGTGAGGTGAGGCGGAGCGGGGTGGGGCGGGGAGGGGCAGAACGGGGAGGGGCGGTGCGGGTTTGGGGGATGGTTGCCACAAGCTGGAGCGGAGCGGGGCGAGGCAGGATGGAGCGTGGTGGGGCGGGGTGGGGCGGGGTGGGGGGTGGAGTGAGGCGGGGCAGCGCAAGGTGGAGCAGCGCGAGGCGTCCCTGCGGGAGCAAGGTGATGCGGGGCGGGGAAAATGGGGCTGGAAGGAGCGGAGCGACTCGGGCCGAGTCGACGCGGAGAGGGGGCCTCTCTAATCCATCGTTATCCGCCCCTCCCCCCCGCACCGCCGCCGCGCGTTCGCCGAGTAATAGGCTCCGGTGTGCATATTGTTAACACTGCTTGCTCTACAGATTACACACGCCATATAAAAGTCATGATGCAAAAACTTTTTTGATGGGTGTACCTAAGCGTATTCTTATGCATACACATGCAGCGCGGAGATAAGGGGCTACGAGCGGGCGGTGGCGACGCCCGCCGGCGTATCGAGCGGAGCCCCCCGGGGGGTTGGGGGGGGCAGGTCCTGGAGGAGGGGGCGGGGCGCGCAGGGCGGGGCTGGCTGCCCGCCACGCTCTTCGGTGTTCAGCCCAAGTCCTCGCTGTAATTCCATTACCGGCTGGCGCCCGTTCGTGAGCGAGCGGGCCGAGGGGCGTGGGGCGGGGCGGGAAGGACGTGGCGTGGTGTGGCGGGGAGTGGGCGAGGGCACGACGTTCGCTGGCGACGTCCTCTGTCCGTCGCTGTGCGGACGAAACTGTTCGTCTCACCAAAACCTGAGAAGACTCAGTAACAGAACTCCTCTGCACCATCTCTGAGACGGTCTTAGAATTTTCCAGAATAGCTTCATATCTAGGAATTTAGCCCCTGTTCCTCTTCTACGACCTGAGGCATTAATCGCTAGCTTTCCATGGTGTCTCCGACTACTATCAGAGGAATGCTGGAGCTGTATCATAAGAAACGTGCTATGAAATACGTGTGAGCTTTCCTTTCTCAACCTTGTCCCTTTCGTCCCCTTACACACACACACATACACTCGTACTACAATGCACTGCACTACTGTACACATCGGGACCGTACCCCGTGTCGCTTCTGGGACAGGGCTGTGCTGAGGGCGATAACCTAGAAATACAAAACCTGAACGCCGACATGAAGGTCGGTGCCGGATTTGATGTTCCAGTGCGGGAAGAATATCGCCATCTCCCAACTATAAGATGTACTACACATCCGCGACTAATGACCAAAGTACCAAAATGCTCGGACTCGCAGTACTCTTGCTTTGGCAATGCCACTCGCACCGGCACTCGCACTGACACTCGCACTGACACTCGCTCTAGCACTCGCAGTGGCACTTGCACTCGCACTAGAACTCGCACTCATACTGGCACTCGTACTGGCACTCGAGGTCAGCAGTCTGTACGTGGAACGCGTTCCCTGAGCAATACGAATTATGAAAGATCGATATCATAGCATTGGCTAGGTTTTCTTTTCTACTAGCAGTTTGGGGCAGAAATGTCTTTCTTAACTGCAAGTAATCGTTCGTTGCTAACGCTCTTAGATTGCTTCAAGAACAGTCCCGTGCGCTACACGCCCAAAATTAAATTGTGCTGTAATCTAATAACTCCAAAGAAATCGTTTGCTTATAAATACAGTTTTCGTTTTTGTAGACATTTCATTTATCGTAAACAATGAAAGTAGGAAAGATGGGTGAAAAAAAATTTTTATAGATATCTAACACAGACATATAGATGTCTAATACAAATTAATTAAAAGTAATAAAAGTAGAATGTTTGCAATGCAAACATGAACCATATAGATAACAAATAACGAACATTAAAAAGACGTTTATACTATTTGCATAGACATTTTGTTAGTCGAAAGTTAGTGAATGTTGACAACAAATAATATATACAAAAAACATAATATATACAAATAACGTAAAAAAACAGCAAACAGCGTATTGACACTTGACTGTCCGAGCACAGTTGTCAATGTTTCTGCCCTCATTCTTTGGTCTTTCTCAGAGCAACAAAAACGACATGAATTTCAATTGTTCTTTTTTACCCCAAATAAAGGTTCAAATAATTATTGTTTGTTATAAAATTTTGCTTTCTAATAATCATAAATTACATTATCAATAAAACGGTTGCAAAGTGATATGTTTGCTATCGATTGTATTTGTTGAATTAATAGTCATTGTCAAATTTTGTTTTAATTTCTAGGATAAATAAAGTAGTTTTCAGCAGCAAAGTTGAAAGAGAACATCGTGCAAATGACGGTCTTTTAATGTCTTCCACAAAGGAATCTCAAAGAAACTGGGTGGATCGTTGGAGAAACTTCCTACTTGACGCTTTTCAGTTGACTAAAATGATGATATTTCAGGCTTGAAGTGTGGCTCTTTGTTGGCTGTCACATAATACCCCTCCATAAGTCACTCCTGATGACTGTTACGCAATGGAAGAGCCATAAATAAGCCGAAGCAGCGGGCGCAGGTAAGAGCTGTCGATTCCGTGAGGGAGGCATTCAGCTTCCCTGCAGCTCTGACGGCGGCCGCTCAGGTAGGCGTGAAATGGGTACCCGCACCCTCCTACTAATAGGGTCTTTCGGCCTCAGGTGCGCACCATTGTGGAGTTTGGGACCTACTCGCGCCCCTCTCCGAGAACACGTTTAGGACCCGCTGTTAGAAAACCAAAGGGTGAAGATCGGGAATTACATTTTTTAAGTCTATCCAGGGGGCATCAATAAACAGACAGTATTTGCTTTAATGAATATTCAAATATTTACTTTACTGCTAAAAATACATTTTACAGTGATATCAAAAGGAATAGGCTGTATCTTATATTTCACTGACAATTTTTCTCTTTTCATACTCACTTTATTCTTTTTAGTTACACTGAAGTGTTTCGCCGACTTACGGCTACGGAACAGAGTGACAAAATGCCACTTTATAAGCCGAGTCCGTTAAGGCTTTTACAGTCCGTTAAGATCAATGGAAACAAACACAAAGGTGGCGTACGAGTACGTTTCCAAGTAATGGTGTTTCTTCTTTATATGATTTTTCTTATAAGATATTGTTACGGAAAACATTGAACAAAGCACGTGCTATTAACATAAGCACGGGATAATAGCTATTAACATACCTAGCAATGTTATGAGTGTTATTACTGCCGATGCCAAAAGTTAAAAATCGAGGTGGAGCCTAGCGGAGGCGAGATTTTTAATTTGGACGAGGCAGTAATAACACTGTAACATTTTGTGGTATGGTCACCATAAAATCTCAATTATTTTGAGAAAATTTACGACATTACTGCGATATAAAACACATGAATTCTGTTGTTGCGGCACGAAAATCGATATTGTTCGGTATTACTTGCGATATATCTATTTCAATAATACACTTGTATACCGTGGCTAGAGAAAGATGGACGCAGAAAATTCGTCTGTACCTCAAGAAATTTTAAATGCAGCTGCGGAAGCCACGCGAGATAAAATCCCTGAAAAATCTAAATATTTTTAATTAATTCTTTGAATACTATTTGTCTTGTAAATTACCATGTGATTTTTTCGTAATAATGTTGACTTGCGATGAATGGGTGGTTGTTTATTTAGGTTACTAAGGATGTTAAAACCCGTTGCTAAGGATTTTAAATTTCTTAACCTGCAGGTAGGTACAAATGCACTTAACAAACTTACAGGGTTGCATGTTCACAAGGGTTAAAGACGTATGTGACCGATAAAACAAATAACAGACTCGTTTACTTATTATTTGTTTGCATTCCAACATTATAAACGACATTTTTCGTTACAAGAAATCATTCATAAAATGGCATCTTACGGCATAAAGTATGACGTATTTGCCGTTATGGCACGAATAATTGGGTCATCACACGTCCACCGAATTGAAGCGAGAGAATCGTGGGTCAGTGGCGGCAAACGGAACAGCCGACCATCAATTTCTGGCATCGATGTCAAATGCCCGTAATGCCGTAATAGAGTTGTTTACCAAATTAAGCTTCATTGTCTTATAAATTATTAGTGTTGCTATACAAAAAAATGGCGTATGCAACTTGTTTGTAATGTTCCTTTATTGCATTAGTACGAATCTGAAAACTCGCTCCTAACATCGCTCGTTTTCAAACATACAATAAAGCTTAACATTATATACTAATTGCATAAACTACTATTGTGTATCGTCTAAAAAACGCGAATAAGTAAGGATCTTAAAATTCCTTCTTCTTGAACTTCACCTATTCATCTCTTAGTCCGCCATCGCCCCTTCGCCTGCATTCGCAGTCTGATCTTCAGCTGCCCTTGCCCTTCGTTCGCAGGCTATTTTTCCAGCTCCCATCGCCTTGGGCCGCGCAGTCTTCCGCTCAATGCCCCCCCCTCCCCTCGCGAGCCCTTTTTGCATCACTAGCCCTTCCGAGCCGCCCGCCATCCGCCTTGCGGGAGCCCCGTGGCCGCGCAGGGCATTCTGAAGGGCGCCTCGCGTTCCTCAAGAGCCAGAGGTAGAAAGGGCGAGAGCGAGCACTTTATGTGTATAAGAACAGCTCTCCGCGATCCAAAGAAATGGAAAGCGACGGGAGGGACCGAAAAATTGTTGTTTTTTTTTCTCGAACATTTGACTTTCCATCTGAACCGCGCTCCGCGCACCAGCGTGTAAACCTTACTCAGAATTTTCTGAATATGAATCCTGCTAAATTGAATTTAGTGGGAATACAGGGCACACAGAAACTTCTGCTCCTCTTTACGTTACTTAACAATTACTTAGATGTTTAAAACGTGTACGACATTATTTAAAGAGTGGAAATTGAATGCATTTGTGTAAAAAATATCTATTTTTTTTAAGAGTTGGGAAGTTGTCGCACATTGCATCATGTCGTTCACTATTCATTCTTGAAGATTAATAAAGAAAGGGCACACATTCTAGAGCAATAAATTTACTATGTACTGTGAACCCAGTGTTCAACATCTCCCTGAAAATGTAATGGAAATATTTTATATTTACCTACTCAGATCTAACCAAGAATGCTGAAAGGAAATACGGCAAAAAATCTTTCTGTCCTATTTACCTAAAAAATGTAAAGCCCCTCATCTTTAAAGCCACCGTAATTTTGTTTGTGTAAAGACACATGTGCAAGACGATAGCTATGCATTGCATTCACTCACATATTGTTGTGTTTAAAAACACTCTTCGAACTTAATAAAAATCTTTTAGCTTCTATAACAATAACCTAAGACACATATGTTTTCTTCATGAGAAAATGTTGAATGCTGATCTATTACAAATCACACAAGGGAATAAACAAATAATGGGAGATACGCAATCATTCTATTAAATTTTTGATTACATTAAAATTTGGTGTTTAATCTAAAAAAACTTTTTCAAGCGATAAAACATCTGGAAGTCACCACTTTTCATTTCAAGCCAAAACTACGAAATATGGTTAAATGGAAAGCTGAAACTTCTTTCTAAACAAAAAAATTTAGTGTTTCAAATATATTAAATATTTTTGAAATTTTATAAATGTCAGAGGAGTTAATGAAAATTAACTACCGTACAAGTACTACCTACAAAATTTAAAATAACTTCATGATCAACGAAACGACACTACAAAAATGGTACGCCATCATGTTCCTTATTTTAGTCTATTCTAAAATAATTAGCTCTTCAAATAAGATAATGTACAATGATTTGAAAACCGAGTAGTTTTCGCGTACATTTTGCTTGAAGTAAAGGCAAGTTATAATGATTTTTTTCAAAAACAGCTAAAATAGTTTTCTTTAAATTTCTTCCTAGTTTAGAGCTAAGGACACTTAAAAATTGCGCAGGTTTAATTTTCGTTCAGTTCTGAGATTTCAAAAAATGCAAAAATTAAAAATAATGTGCGAAAGTATGTGCTTCTGTAAAACGTCTAATTCTATTCTCGTATTAGGTGACGGAATAATTTCGAAAATGTGAAAAAAGTGTCTTTTAGGCATCAAAATGTAGCATTTGGGAATTGGCTGGACAAAACCGAAAAGATAGTTCAGACTAAACAGATACAGAAAGTAAGTACGAGAAAGACTGCGTCATTATGTAGCACCAAATATTTCTAACGTTATCATATATCATTATACTGTACATAAATACTTTTGATCCTCCTGTCTCGAAACCCAGCTTTTTAACACACGTCTTTGTAACCCTTGTGTGTTCTAACCCAGTTTATGTTGCATCTTTTATTATCTCACAGAATATATCTGTCAAGCTCCAGAATCGAAACCTTTTCAATAGGTAGGCGGGCTCTACGATCTAGAGTTTGACTGACGGTAGCGGAGTTTCGATACTATCTACTACGTACATATGTCGACTTCAACTGCTGCTGTCTGGAGAAATTTTTTTTTTCTGACATTAGAATAGGTACTTTCCTGTAATTTTTTCGAACAATATCAGTCAAATTCCGGAGCTGTACCTTAAGAAATGTGCTACGAACTGGGCGTGTTCTTTTCTCCCTCTTTCTCGTCTGCCCTTACAAAGTCTTGGTGGAGATATCAGGCCGGAGCTTCGGCCTTATCCCGGCTGGGGCCGAGCTCTGCCGGGGCAGAGACCTAGAGAGGGAAATCCTTCAAACCGACGAGTATGTTGGCGAATCTCACGACTCTAGGCAGAATAAATACCACCTCTTCCCGTTTAAAACCGCGGACCTAATGTTCACTGTCGTTGTCGCGCCTGCAAACACGTTAATTATCAATCAGTTCACTGAGACTTCCACATCCACTTTGGCATATACAAAGGTGTTCCAGAACAAATGTCACAAACTTCTGGTGAACGAAGAAGAATCGAATATGATCACGTTTTGCCAATGAATATATAATGTTAAATTGCTTATAACGGAGAAACATTCATTTGTACATGTGACATTTGCCTCAGTTTTTTGGCAGACCCCTGTGGACAGACGTTCGGCAGGTACAATACGAACTCCTCCTGACTGACCTTCCAGCCATTCAAACATACAATTTGCCTGAAACTCAGCCCATCGAAACAAAAAGCACAAAAATGAGCAGTATTCCAATGTGGCCGCGACCCTTCCGTATATCGTGGAGACCCATCTTGCGCCTTGCAAATGACGACAGCAGCGAAGCAGGAAAGAGCGAGGCGCAGTACTTCCCGTTCGCGGATGTCTGGCTCTGCGCGACCTCGGCGCGGTCTGGCGCCCTTTGCCGGCAATCTCGCCCCGCCCTCCCTCCTCTCCTCTCCCCCGCCCTCCCCGCCCCGCCGTCCGCCCGACGCACGCATTCTTGAGAAACAAGCGGGAGATATTGGAGCGGCGCCGGGCGGAGCGGGGCGGAGTGGGGCGGGGCAGGGCGGAGCGGGACGGGGCGGAGCGGGGCGGGGCGGAGCGGGGCGGGGCGGGGCGGGGCGGGGCGTCGGTCCCCGCGGAGCCTCAAAGAAACGAGAAAATGAGAAAGTGCGGAGCCCGAAGGCGCACGCAGCTGCCGCGGAAATAGTATCCAGCCGTGGGTATAATTTCAAACGCCTCCGGCTATGTGGGGGGCCGAGCAGTCGCTGCGACTCGGAGACGAAGCGGAGGAGGAGACGAGCGAAGGAGGCACAGTACAAGAAGCCCGAGAGAGCGACAGGGAACGACAAGGAGGGTGTGGGTAGCGTAGGTGGGGAATAAAAGGGAGCGGCGGTGACAGAGCAGGAGAAGAAGATGGAGGAGGAGGAGGAAGATGCGAGAGATTATGATAAGGGTGAGGAGATGCGGGAAGGAGATGACCAATAGGATGAGAAGTAAACAAACACTGAGAAAATGACAGGAGATGACTGATTGATTGGTGATTTCGGGCACATCAACTACTTTGGATATTATTCTCCTATAGTCTAGAGGTGGCATTGTAACTCCCCTACGAGTATGTGACATTCAGCGCCGACCTACCGACATGCGAGATTTACCCCCCCCCCCCATGTCAACCCCGAGGAGAACCGTCTCCCGTCAGAAGCTCAAAATTCCGGCGACTCCCAAAATGAATGCTAGTGTAATTCTTGAAAGTGTAAGTGTGTCTGTGTGTGTGCTTTTGAAGAGTAGGGGCCAGAGATACGAGAACAAAGACTGAGCACAGACCGTGGCCCGCATGTTAGAGTTCAGTTACTTGGGGTGACTTTAGACCATGGAGGGTGGCTTTGCACCATGCACCACATTAATAAATGTTTGTAAAATTAAATGTTGGCGCTTGTATTCTCAGTTGTTTTAACCATTGGTTGATTCTGACTAATCGACAAAATAGACTAGTGGTTAAATGAACTGAAAATACAAACGATAACATTTAATTTAACAGACATTTATTAAAGTGGTGCAAGGTGCAGAGCGACCCTCTATGGGCTAAAGCCACCCCAAGCGACTGTACTGCTCCCTGAATTGTCTGGCATTGCCCCCAAGAAACTACAGGAAATTACCAATTAGAAAATCAGCTAGAAGTCTCTTCCAGACAGTAGCTGAATTCGAAATAAATCTATGAAGGTAGTATTGAAAATATGTGTCAATTGTTTTCTCGTAATCTAGCACGTCCCTTTGAGAGGCAACAGTTGTTGCCACTGAGTAATCTCAACCGGAGGAAGTGCAGTGCCAAGAGTGCAGAGCAGTTGAGGTTGAGGTTGAGGTTGAGTTGAGGTTGAGGTTGAAGCAGAGACTAAGAACGAGGAGGTTTGAGAACGTAGAAGGAGAATAAAAATATGGAGAGCAGGATGAAGAGGTAGAAACAGATAAAAAGTGTACGGTTATGAACAGAAAATAAAAGCACACAAAAGGTTCGAGAGTGGACGGCGAGAGTCAAGTCAATATCCAATAGCGCTTCGGAGATCGCGACGCGTCGCGCGTTGTCTGGGGAACATTAACAAGCGCAAGCGTCAGAAAAAAGAGCGTTGATTGCGAATAAGGAAGGTAATTGCATTCAGTTTTTTGGAACTAAAATGATGTAAAGTATTAGTCCTACTTTCTCATATACGGAGTAATATACGTAGTAGAGAAAAAGTTATGAAATGCTGCGGAAAATTGATGTTGACATTTCACCGGAAATACACGTTATGGGATCCCCTGATACCGAAAAGCTATTTCTTCTTCTTTCGAAACGTCCGTCCGTCTGTTAGCTTAAATATGGTTTTAATAGGAATCTGTTCTTAATCTTTGTGAAAAATTGTTGATTGATGCTAGATTGTAGTGAGCAGCTTAAGATATTGAATTTATAATGATACATGTCTAAAAATGAAATTTGTTGTAACTTATAAGGGAATTTGTTGTAATCAGAAATATAAGCTATTATTCTAAACTAGTTTTTATCATTTATAAACGGAACCCGTCAGATGTTGTCCTGTCACAATCGCTGGGAGCAGAATATTGAATGAAGACACTCTTAATACTCGTACTACAGGATGCGCCGGGTTGCGTAGAGCGCCGTAGCGTAGAGCGCCCTGTTCAGGGGTGCTTCAGTCTGCATAAAATCATCATCAACGCGCGCCCAAGTGCAATTGCAAGAAATAAGTTCATTAAGTTTTATCGCAGTCGGATGAACAGTACGGCAGCGCATTAAGTACGAACAAACAAATATTGTTTTTTTTATATTAGGTTACAGTTTTGCATTCTGATTTGAGCGATCACCCACCATTTTTCTACACTTCTACGAATACATTGTTTACTCTAAAAGTCGGCCGCATTTCATTTCCTTATAAATGGGTTTAGTAAAACTTACTTAGAACCGTGATGAACTACCACGTGTCTTGTGAACTGCTCAAAATGTTCTCTTTATAACATTCAGCAGAAATCTGCTATAATGGAGACATTTCAGAAACCCTGATAGGTTCCTTCTTTGTTCTGCCTTGGTGGAAACGCTCACACTGTTTATCACACGTCACCGATGTTATCAGGAAAGAAATTTAAATGGGAACCGACAATGGTACTGCTCGGCGTCACAGGAACCTTGTTTTACTTTCTCACAACGGCTCACATTACAATTTCTGAGCGAAGAAAGCGATTAGGCTACTCAATAATTCTGTGAATATTGTTTTTTTGCGGCTCGTAAATATTATTTGAAGCACCGACCTTTAAAATGATATTAAAATGGATGAAATCAGCGAAACATGCTTTAAAAATGACGGTAAAAGATGAGAAATGACTTGTTAGTCGAAATCGACGAAAATACACAAAAATGACATACAAAAATGTGTTATTTACTTTTGTCAAAAATAAAGTGGAACGAAAACGAGATATTTTATTAAAATCCTCCTCCTGCTTTTCACGCACGCAAAAAAAGGATGATTAAAATCCACCTCGAAATGTTCAGTCACAGTCCCATTTTTCATTGTTTGGTTTTGTGAGATCCGTGGGATTTAGTTCATGTGAAGGGAGGCGGGGTGGGGGGAGAATGCTCCAATGCAAATATTTTAGTGACTGGTGGTGGGGATAAGTTTTATCTTCCATTTAATAGAGCAATGTTCAATTTTACTTAAGTGATGTACGAACGCCGTCCCACGCAGTTAGCTTCCCCTTCCGCCCCGCCACCCCCTTGCCCCTCTTCTCCTCTGGCACCGCAGACGGCGCTTGAGTTTTCATTATGAAATTTTTCCGGCGCCGCGCGCGTTTTGTATCGAATTTCGCAGGTTTTATTTGGCCCCGCGCGCGCGCGCCCGCCCGCCCGGATTTTTGAGGTGCCGCCGGCGACGCGCAAGCACGCCGATATTTTGCCCCCAAAAAATTTAATTTACTCTAATTACGAATGCGTAAAATTCAAATAAAATATTCTGAGCGCTGTTTGTGGCCTTAACGCTTCCGCTAATAAGTCTCCGAGGACGAGAAAGGGATGAGGAAGGGGGAGGGGGAGGTGCAGGTGGAAGGGGAATGGGTGGAGCAGCCAGTCGGGAAACCTTGGGAAATCACGTCATTGTTAGGAGGTCGTGGCAACCGCAATGGCAATGATAATAATGATAATAATAATAATAATAATAATAATAATAATAATAATAATAATAATAATAATAATAATAATAATAATAATATTGAAGATAGACGGTGAGCTTTAAGTAGGTTAGGATCAATCTTAGGTTGAAATCACGGATTAATATTCTTATAGTTTAATACATTTATTAATAGCTCAACATTTCTCACATTTAGTATGTGCCTTCTCAAGAGTAATATAGAAACAACGATTGACAATAGCGTAGGCAATACAGTTTAACATAATAAAAACAAAGGAATACAAAAAATATCACCAATAAAAACAAAGAATCGAAAACCGATCATCAGCATTGAGGAGTTCTTGAAGAAAGCTGAATCATCACATCTACATAAAGTGGTAAGGGAAGCAAATGATCACTATTCGCCGTTACGACAGAAAGAACGAACATGAAATTGAACTCCAGCAACTATCCTTGGATCGAGAGGTGAAGCCATGAAAGTAGAAGGCTCTAGATATTCCCCCGAGATAGCAAATTCCAACCTGGACGCTGACATGTCATACAAATGGCTCAATATTGTAAATTTATACCCCAATACTGAGGGGTTCGTGGTTGCAATCCAACACCAATGTGTAGCCCCGACTGAGTATAAGAGGATTGTGGGACAAACAATCCATGCCCAACTTATCAAGATCTCTGGTGTAGTACCATACATGATACACTACATACCCAAAAATATCCTTGAAAATAACAGCTAATGGTTATACCAGCTTTATAGTTGGGACTGTACTGGGGCCAACGTGTACTGACAGATCAATCAGTTCAGAACAGACCTGAAATAACACTCTGGGATAAAAACAAGTAAAAAGTATGGTTTATGGAGATATCAGTCGAATATACCAGCAATCTTACGTGTCTGTATCAGTCGATGCTTCAGAAGAACAAAGAATTGGCCCATATTGTGAAGGAACGGTGAAACATATTAGAAACAAAGTGTGCTCCTGTCATTCTTTCCGCATCGGGCGTCATTTCGAACACCTTAACGCACTCACTAAAACTCAGAATCAATAGAAGTACCGCCAACAGTCTCCAAAAATGTGTTTTAAAATCTGATAGCAAAGAGCTCACAAAAGCCGAATAACAAATAGCCCTAGTTATTCACTTTCAAACGCTTCCAACTAAACTCGCTTTATACCGACTATTAATGAAAATGAAGTGCGTGAAATTAATAATTCTATAATTAGACGTTTTGAATTGTACATTCCTAGCATTCTATTTATATAAATACGTTGATTTTATGCGAACATTTTTTCAGATGGCGAAAGGACAAAAATGATATGAAATACCACAACTCCAGCTCAAATTAGCCAAGTTGGTAAAATGAATAAGAATCATTTACTATTGTTACACACCGACCTCGTCCCCCAACACGATTTGGAAGAAATTAGTGTCAAAATCATTGCAGGCGTGCCTGGATAGAGCATAACAGTCAGACATGAAGAAAACACAGTCTTCCAGGCGGCGACGGCCAAGAAAGGGCGCGCTCCAGCAAAAGGCAAGAGAAGGTGGGGGTGGGGGCAGGTTGGGGGGAGAGCGATGGAGGCACGAGGCGCAGAGAGCGGTTCCCTCCCTTCCCCGCTGCCAACGCCCCCGCCTCCGGCTGAGACGAGCTGTCACCCGCCGCCGCCGCCGCCACCGCCTCCGCCTCCGATCGATGCAAGGCGGCGGCCGGCTGCGGGGGCGGGGGCGGCGGCGGCGGCGGAGCCATGGGGTCGCAAGCCCACGAGCAACGGGCTATGGGGGGCAGGGATCACAGACGCCCGCGCTCTCAGACGTCGATGTGGTGTGAATTATTTTCATTGATCGATTGTTAGTGATTCTGGGCACGTCAACTACTAACGTCATTAGTCCCGTAAGTGTGCATGTTTTCGCTGGAGTTGGTGGTGGTGGTGGTGGTCTTCACGCTGTATGGCGAGATCCAGCGCAGACCGACTCGTCGGCTAGCGAACTTTTCCCAACCAGGTGACTCTCTCCAGCGGGGCACCGCCCCAGTCGACACAAGCTCTAAGCTCCCGACCGGCCGCAAGCCATGTGTGGTAGCGCAGTACATATTAGTGTAAGGGATGAGGATGTGACAAGGAAGGGAAGGAAAGATCGCGCGTAGTCTGAGGCCCGGTTGTTAGGGTACTTCTCCTGCATTCCACTGTTAATTCTCCTCCGCACAGCGAATGAAAGCGTCCTAGCGTCAAAAATCCTGCTACCGTCGCGACTCGAACCTAGGACCTCCCTGTCAGAGGGTCTGCAGTGACATCAGTTGTTGCCCTGAGTCATCTCTCCCGGTGTTCTAGTGTGAAGATTCAGGGTGATTCCGTTCCGAGCCTCGGTAGGAGAAGGTTCTCTTTCGTGCTCCGCTCGTTATCGCTAGCAGTCGAGTTATCAACGCCACACCCCAGCGGACGGTCGACAGCCTGTCGCCGGGTGCGGCTAACGGCCGCTACTGCCGCTTGCGGCAGATCTACTCGAGTGTTAGTTTTGTGTCAGTGTCAGTGTTAACCTGTGCGGGCCATCGTGCTCCAGTGAATTCAGAACTTAGATTAATAATTGCTTATCTAGTGCAACGACTTATTTGACAAAATGAGTGTGAATAATGCTCCCTCCGGGGGGCTACTTGAAACCTCAGGGTTAATTGTTCAGTCAATGGAAGTGATTAATGGAAGCCCAAACGGCGGTGGCAGTATCGAACACCAAGAAATTTCTTCACTTCCACAGGAGAAAGTAAAACAACTAACATATGAAGAATCGCAACAATATATTTACTTCCTTCAACAACAGGTATTCCATTACCAACAATTGGTTAATCAAAATTCCTACTCCCAAAACCCCACTTCCTCCCGAACACCCGAAAATATACCACCCTCTGCTCTTCAATTACACGACCGAAGGCAAGAGCCGGAAATATTAATTTCCACAGATCAACAACAATCAAACCAGGTTATGGAGGTGCAACAACAACATTCTCACCGTAAAGAAAGAAGTGAAATGGTTGGAAAACCATTAAGCATAATCACTAGTGAAAAAAACCTCAAACGAAAGAAATGTTCAAGTGAAAGTGAAGTTACTGAATATGGCGTCGAGGTGTCGTCACGCTTCGATCCGTTAGCGGACCTCCAAGACAACGGGGAAGAAAGTGAAACAGTGTCAAACATAAGAATCCCTCCAATTTTTATCCACGAGCAAAATTATTCACAAGTGATAGAAAGCATCCAAAACATCACTTCAGCAGACTTCACAACCAAACCAGAAAAAGGCTCAGTTAAGGTGATGTTTACAACAATAGAAGACTTCAAGAAATACCGTAAGTTTTGTGAAAACAAAAAGATTCAATTTCACTCATTTAAAGACCCATCAAAAAATAATTTGCATGTAGTGATAAAAGATTTGCCCACTAATTATTCTGAAAATGAAATTCTTAAAGAACTAAAAGAATTAAATTATCCAATCCTGAAAGTTTGTAGACTTTATAACAAAGATAGGAACCCAATACCGGTTTGTGCAATAGATTTGGAGGACAATTACCAAGGCAGAAGAATATTCAACCTAGTTAGATTATTTTACAGTGTAGTAAAAGTTCAAAAACGTATTGCTTCAAATGTAATTCAATGCAAACGATGTCAAAGGTTTGGGCATTCACAGGCTAATTGTGGGCTAAATCCCAGGTGTGTGAAATGCACCGGAAATCACCATTATTCAGAGTGCAGAAAATCTAAAAACACAGCTCCAGAATGCGTAAACTGCAATAAAAATCATACTTCTAATTATAAAGGCTGCCCAGAATACAAAAAGGCTTTAGAATTATCTCAAAAATTTAAAATTATCTCTAAAACTCAAGGAGGGCATACTGCTCCAGTTCGCAAAGAACAGATAACGAACCACCCGCCCCCAAGAAACCCCACTCAATTTCCTCCACTCCCGAAACAACCTCTAGCAGCACCGCGATTACAATTTCAACCTCAAGACTTTTCAAACCTAATCTCTAATGTTACAACTCAAGTACTAAATGCTATTATCCTTCAAATTCAAACTATAATCCATAACGTCTTATAAAAACTAAACCATGGGAAGAATTGCGGAGAATTAAAACTTATTAACTGGAATGCAAATGGCATTAAGCGTCAGGAAAATGAATTCATATATTTCATAAAGAGTAAACAAATTAAAATAGCAGCTATCACGGAAACCCACCTCTCGCCGAGAGAAAGATTAATTATTCCCGGCTACAAAATGTATAGAAACGACAGAATTTCACAACCTGCGTCAGGTGGTGTAGCAATTCTGATATCAAATTCTATTAAGCACGGACAGGTTCATACAACATCCTCACCAAACTTAGAAACAGTCGGAATAAAAATATTTGTAAATAATACCGAAATAGTAATCATAGCTGCATACAAACCACCAAATAAAACTTTTCCATGTTACGTTTACAAGGAAATTTTTAACAGATATCCCCGACTAATATTGATGGGAGACCTAAATAGTAAACCTACAGTTTGGGGTTGTCGAACCACTACAGCCCAGGGACAAAGACTTTTTAATTTGGCTCTAAATAATAAAATCTGTATATTGGCTCCCACAGCGGCGACTCATTTTCCATACAATTCAAATATAGTTCCAGATATTTTAGATATACGACTAACAAAAAGCATAGATTTCCCCATATTCCAAAACGTGTTAGACGACCTTCAATCAGATCACAACCCAGTACTAATAACATTTTTCAAACCAGTAGAAGAAACAAAATCAAAAACGACTGTAACAGCAAATGTAAACTGGCCCAAATTTTCATATCTAATGCAAGAAAACTACTTATACCCCAAAAGTATTAAATCTATTTCAGATCTAGAAATCGAAATCGAAAACTTTAATACAGCAATTAAAGAATCATTAAATCAAGCTTCGACTGTAAAATGCAGAAAACGTGCTTGCTATAATAAGTCCATTCCAATACGATTATTAAATTTAATTAAATCCAAGCGAAATATAAGAAGATACTGGCAAGAAACACGTAGACACGATATCAGATCTAAACTAAACAAACTATCACGAATAGTAAAATTACAGCTAGACAAATTCAGGTATTCCAAATTTCAGCAATCATTAAAGCAAATAGACGCAAATTCAGCTCATCTCTGGTCAACAGTTAGACGTATCACGGGAGAAAAAACTGAAATACCCCCTCTAAAAACCAACAATTCAAAAGCCTATTCAGATGAAGAAAAAACTGAAATTTTAGCTGATCACTTAGAGAAAGTCTTCCGACCTCATCCAATAACAATGCCAACTCACAATAAAAACATCGAGGATTATATAAATGAGCCCCAGGTTTCAGTAACAACGAAAATTAAGTTTATCTCTCCATCAGAAGTCTCAAAAGTTATCAACCGTTTAAAAACAAGAAAAGCCCCAGGGATTGATGGAGTAAATAACAAAATGATAAAGGAATTAAACAAAAACACTATTGCCGCTCTCACGGCAATATTTAATGCAATCTTACGCCTAAATCACTTCCCAAATGCATGGAAAACCGCCATCATCCTACCTTTCCGCAAACCAGGAAAAGATCCTAGATTGAGAGAAAACTATAGACCAATCAGCTTGCTTCCTACAATATCAAAAATTTTTGAGAGATTGTTACTCAGTAGACTAAATAAATATCTCACTGAAATAAAAGCAATCCCCGATGAACAATTCGGCTTTAGACCTAACCATTCATGTACGCACCAATTACTGAGACTAACGGAGAATATTGCAGAGAGCTTTCATCAAAAGAAACATACTGTAGCAGTCTTTTTAGACATTGCACAGGCGTATGACAGGATCTGACATACAGGACTAATGTATAAATTACGTAATTTGGGAGTCCCTGATTACATCCAAAAAATAATCCATAGCTTTCTTACTAACAGAAATTTCATGGTAAAAGTCAATGAAACATTATCAACCCCTCGAAACATATCAGCAGGTTTACCTCAAGGCTCTGTACTCTCTCCGACATTATTCAATATTTACACTTCAGATATTCCACGAATGACAGACACCAAATTAGCTCTTTTCGCTGATGACACAGCATTATTCACTGCTCATGAAGATATTCTCATAGCCCAAAATCGGATACAAAATAATCTGGAAGAACTAATATCGTGGACAAATCAGTGGAGAATAAAAATTAGTCCAGAAAAATGCCAAGCGAAAATATTCACACTTCGCAGACCAAAAACGCCCCCTACCTTAAAAATCAATTGCAGCCCGATTCAATGGAATATAGGCCCAATTAAATATCTTGGTGTACACTTCGATAAAAGATTAACATGGAAACCCCACATCCTTGCATTAGTAAATAAAGCTCAGGGGAAAATGTCAAAACTATATCCATTAATAAATAGAAAATCCTCATTAAAAATCGAATGCCAGCTCATGATATTTAAATCGATCATTTTACCCACCCTAACATACGCTTGCCCTGTCTGGGGAAATGCAGCACCCTCATCAATAGAGAAACTTCAGACGGTACAAAACAAATGCCTTAGGAAAATCATACAAGCACCTTGGTTTATACCAAATTCCCAGATACATGGGGAGCTACGTATGGATCTAATCAAAGATCACATCTCTACAATTTGGAAATGCTTTTATACTTCACTCAACATTTCTCACTTAACAAATAACTTTAACCTAGGACGAAATGCTGTGCACCCCTGCCGAATCAAATCCAAATTCCCAAAAGATAAGTTTCGCCCCCCGTAAGCACATGATAAAACCAATCCAAACATCCAACCTAACATTAAAGCATGTAAATTCTAAATAAACAATAAATCATTCCAATCCCAATCCAACACCTTAAAAACGGAGCAGTGATGTCAAGCTCAGAATGCCAAGGATGCCTATTCCTAATAATGAAAAATCTATTGTATCCAAGCCCTTGAAAGGCCACATGGCCGAACAAGAAGAAAATAAATGAAAAAAAAAAAAGATTCAGGGTTTTCACATTGGGTTGCGGATGCATTGATTGAGATGGAATGGCTCAGAGCAGCAATAAAATCATTGCAGGGTCTCTCACTGGAAGGTCTGAGTGAGGGTTCGAGTCCCGAAGGTCAAGGTGAGAGGTAGTTAACTTGGACGAATTCAGTCGCAGCGCTGTCTGGAGGAGAATTCTCCTGGCCGGTTGTTATGACCCTAGAAGGATATAACTTTGGAGAACTGAGCTAGAAAATTATGAATTATAGACTACTGAAACTTCTACCCTCGAAGCCTTGGACCTCTGGACTGGAAGCTCTCTGGACTAAAAACTGGCCAGCATGTAGCTTAATTGGAACAATAATTCCAGTGTTTTACTCACCTCTATAACAAAACTTGCTAAAAGATACAGCAAGTACGAAGTATAGTTATAGCTAAGCCTGCAACCGGTGACCACTATTGCTTTCACGAAAAAAGTTTAGAGGAGAAGTTGCTTAATAGGAATATTTTTATACCGAAATTGATCTATTATTACCAGAGATCGGATGTGTAGTTTAGTGCAGATTTTATGCTAATGATAATTGAAGACTTGTAATGTGTTCATGTATTATTAAAAAGAAACAACATGAAGTTTTATTTTCCCTTCTTTCTCTATAATGTACTAATTGCCTTTTCAAGCTCACAAGCTTTTCAAAAGCATGTTTAATAATTATTTTTACTTACTTTGTTAAAAATATACGTTTAATTCATTTTTGTATTCCTAATATTTGTCTACTGATAACGAACCCCCAATTTCTTGGGTAAACTAAATGTCATTTGTGTATGCGTGACATATTTTACATCTTAGCTACTCAAAAACGTACTTTTCTCAATTTTTTTCACACAATTAAAATCAAACATAAAACATTAAACGAAGCGTTCTGGGTGAACGCATGGAACAGCTTCCAGTACCAATCCACACAATTTTGAGTATTAGGGGGAAAATCGATAACACTGACTTCGACCATTGATAATCGCCGCGATACGAGATATTCTCCCACGAAAGTAAGGTAAGGGAGACACTCGATTCAAAGAATTAAACGATAGATCACTTTTATACCGCATCAAGAAAAAACCGTATCCGTACTAAAACTGTCAAGAAAAAAGCGCTTTTTTAATGTTCCAGCGTTTCTCAAAATGCGCCAGTTTGGGTTCATTTTCACAGAAACATTCTCAGTCTTTAAGAACTTTCATAATAAAAACAACATTTTAAGCACTTGTGGCATTGTATCGGAAACGACTGTTAATGTAATATCAAAGACGTGAGATACATTTTGAAAAATTAGTGCATTTATGTAGTTTTCAAAAAATCAATAGAATATATCAAAATGACGGTGTCATCAAAAAGGTGTTCAAGTAATTCAGTACATTTACCAACATTCGTACAATCAGAAGAAATGGAGCGGTTTTTCAGATAATTTTTATATTGCCCGCATTCATTAAAATTGCGCGAAACCTTCTAATATTCTGAGAATTGGACATGACATTAATGAAGAAAGTAATTGTGGAAAAATTTATTCCACGAAACAGTCAATATCATTAATATAGTAGTTGTAGGAAGTCGGCAAAAAAATGTCAACATTTGCAATTTTCGAAACTTCAACGGAATGGAGAAATGAACAATATTTACATATTTTTGGTTGTTTTTGAAAAAAGTTAAAAGAAAAATTTAGAGCCACTTCTGAGAATATGTTTAGAACTTATGTAACATATTCAAAATCAAAATATCCGTTTCAAATTATAGAGGCGGTGACATCAGTGAAATCGATTGGCGATTATCTATTTTAGTGAATATATTGTGTGTACGGTTTAACAGCTAGCCTGGGTCGGCAGTCGTGGCGAGAAAGTAAAAATTGTGTAAACAAGAAAGACTATGGTAAGGCGAAAAAGCAGGCCTAACTGCCTGAGCCTCTGAAAATAAGGACAAATTATTACTATTATTATTATTATTATTTTATTATTATAAATACAACTTTTTCTAATAATTGTATTGCCTTACCACATTTAGCTACAACTCATTTGTGTTAACGGCGGAGAACAGTAAAACCCTTAACAGCTGTCGGCCGTTAACAGCGGTTTTTCGTCTCTCTGGTTGCGTTTGAGGATAACGATGAAAAAATCCTACTGAATACAGGAACGCGTCGCATTGCCTGTCGAAGACGCCGGCTGCGTGAGAGGGGCCATAGCAACGGAACGGCCCTCCCCTTGCTTGGCGTGCGTGGGCGGGCCGAGGCGCACCCCTCCACACATGCCGCCGCACCGCACACACTCGCTTCGCCCCGCGTCGCGTCGCCCTGCGCGCCCGCCCTCGCCCACTGCGCAAACGCGGGCGGCGGCGGATGAAGATTCGGGAAGAAATACTGCGCGGCCCCGCCCCTCCCCGCCACGCCCCCCGCGCTCGCTCCACGCGTCCCGGCGCGCCGCCCGCCGCCGCCGCCGCCGCCGCCGCCCAGCGCCACCACGGAAGAGGAATGGAGGCAATAAAATTTATACTCGGCGCCGCGGGGCGGGGGGAGGGGCGTGGGCGCGGGGAGGTGCTGCGCAGCATGCGGCGGGTGAGCGGGGTGACGGGTAGAAGGCAGGCGCTAGGTGAGGCGGTGAGGAGGGTTGGAGCGCGGGGCTGGTGCGCGGGGCGTGGGCGAGGGCGAAGGGCGCGGCAGGGCGCGGCGAAAGCGAGTGGAGTGATGGGGAAGAGGGTTGGGAACGCGGGGCGTGGGTGCGGGGCGGAGCGAGATGGTGCGGGGGCGGGGAACGTGGCGACAGTGTCTGGGGCGAGTTGGGAGGCTAGAGAGAGGGTTTGGAGCGCGGGGCGCGAGCGCGGGGCGTGAATGCAGGGCTTGGGCGTGGGCGTGGGTGTGGCTGCGGGGTGATGCCACAGGATGGGGTATGACGTTGCGGAGGAGTGTGGACATAGCAAGGGGGTAAAATGCCATGTAAAGAAAGGGTTAAAAGGTCAGGTGGGGAACGCTCCATGGGGAGAGTGAGAGGGCGTGTGATGCGGAAGTAGGGCAAAGGCGTGGGATGGTGGTGAGTGGCGGATGAGGAGGGCAGTTGAGATGGGTGTGGAGAGGAAAAGTAAGGGGCAGATCTCCCGACTAGAAAGACCCACCGACCGAGAGAGGGATGCATGCCAGGCGCTGATCATACAGGAAGACGTGGTGCTGAAGGCGAAACCCGAAGACGACCCGAAAACAGAAACGCTGCATGAGGCGACTCGCAATTTTACAAGGGTGGGTAATTTCGTCGCGATCCCTGGTGACTTCGTTTTCATTTTTAACGTATCGTCATATCTTCATATTGCTTCAACACCGAAATCGTCGATATCATCACTGTTTACCGCGAATCTACCAACTTTGAGGAGGAGAAATGCTTAGAAACGAGTACTTATGGGCGTTAGGAGCGTGTAGAAGCCTTGCAATAGGGAACGAGTGGATGAGAGAGAAGACTTAAGTCCTCAAAGGCATTCGGAAGCAGGGAGGAATGGAAGGGAAAACGTAAAATCTCAAATGAGAGAATCCGAGCAGACATTATTTAATAATATTGGTCCTAGCCTCCGTAAAAGCACCCTGTATCGCTCTTGTCATGCTCGCTTCGCTCGGCTATCTGTTTTCAACAAAAACCCAGGCCATCCTAAGGTCCAAAAGCAGGTGTGCCTGCATTTTTGGGAACGTAGTCACTGATGATATGTATATTTTCTTCTTCCAAATTCGCCCACCTTTTAAATCCACGACATTATATATATATATATATATATATATATATATATATATATATATATATATACCCATACGTTATTGGAAATATAGTTAAGGGAGCAGATTGTACAGTAAATGATGGAGCGAAATGAAAATAAAGTTAATTGTGGTAGACAGCAATGGCATGAGGAAACAACGGACTTGAAATGGAAGGCGTTCGTCCTCGAAATAATGATGAAAGCGCTGATGCATACTACCCAACGCGTATAGCTGTAGGTGGTGCGGGGTGGGGGTGGGGGCGTTGGCTTTGACCGTCCCAGAGGCGACGGAGAGGGGCGTGGCCACGGAGGAACCGCAGCGCCGCACAGGGCAGTTGGCAGCAGCATTCCGCGCATAGCATGCGGCTCCCTCGGCTCCGCACGCAAAATGAGGCCTGGACCGCGTCGCTCCCCGCCCCGCCCCCCTACTCTTGGCCTTGCCCACGCCTCCGCAACCAACCCTACCTATCATCCGTTCCTCCATCGCCCCGCTCCCACCGCCGCCCTGCTTCCACCTCCGCCCCGCCTCCACCTCCGCCCCGCCTCCACCTCCACCCCGCCTCCACCTCCGCCCCGCCTCCACCTCCGCCCCGCCACCACCTCCGCCCCGCCTCCACCTCCGCCTCGCCTCCACCTCCGCCCCGCCTCCACCTCCGCCCCGCCTCCACCTCCGCCCCGCCTCCACCTCCGCCCCGCCTCCACCTCCGCCCCGCCTCCACCTCCGCCCCGCCTCCACCTCCGCCCCGCCTCCACCTCCGCCCCGCCTCCACCTCCGCCCCGCCTCCACATCCGCCCCGCCTCCACATCCGCCCCGCCTCCACCCCCGCCCCGCCTCCACCCCCGCCCCGCCTCCAGCCCCGCCCCGCCTCCACCTCCGCCCCGCCTCCAGCCCCGCCCCGCCTCCACCTCCGCCCCGCCTCCACCTCCGCCCCGCCTCCACCTCCGCCCCGCCTCCACCTCCGCCCCGCCTCCACATCCGCCCCGCCTCCACATCCGCCCCGCCTCCACCCCCGCCCCGCCTCCACCCCCGCCCCGCCTCCACCCCCGCCCCGCCTCCTCCTCCGCCCCGCCTCCACCTCCGCCCCGCCTCCACCTCCGCCCCGCCTCCACCTCCGCCCCGCCTCCACCTCTGCCCCGCTTCCATCCCCGCCAGCTTCCTCCCATCTCCCCCCTTCCCCGCCCCAGACCCGCCTTGCTTCCGTTCCTCCCCGGTCCCGCTCCCAACAAGCCCTCATCGTCCCCGCCACCCCACACTACCGTCTTCGCCTCCAACCCAACGTATCCTTCACTTCCAGTCCTGCCGTGCATTCGTTCGTCCGCAGCCCTGCTCCCACCCAGTTCTTCCCGCCCCCGCCACACCTCGCACCCAACCTGGCTTCCACCCCCGCCCTGCCTTGCACCTGTTCGTCCACCTTCCCGACTCCCATCACGCTGTCCCCGTCACCACCACGCCCCGCCTTCCCCTTCACCTTCACCCCATCCTTGCCTAGCGTCCGTTTGCCCACTTTCCCGCCTCCCACCCAGCTCTCCCGTCCCCCGCGCCTGCCCAACGCCTCCCGTTCCCCTCCCCATCCCCCGCCCCGCCCTGCGGCGGTCGCACGGGCCGCGCAGCCACCCGTCCTCCGTTTTATTTCGTTTCATTACTACTTTACGAGCAGCGCATGGACAATATTTTATAAGAAGCGCGCGGGCGGCTGTGGCGGAGGCCTTAAAACGAGAATGATGAACCCGGGAAGGGAGGGGGCGGAACGAGGCTGGGCGGGCGGCGCTGCGTATTTGTGTTTCATTAGCGCCGACGACGCGCGCTCAGCCCCTTCCCCCCTCCCCCCGCCCCACCGCCCACGACACCCCGGCGCCCCGCCAGCGATGCCCACCGCGCGACACCGAGGGCAATCGCTGAGGGTACCTCTGCGCAGGGTCACTCACCAAGGGGTGTTGCAGGCTATCGCACCCTTTCTCATCCTTTTACCGCATTTGAGCCCACTATTCCAAATCAGCGTCGAAGGTTCTTCCCCCCTCGGCTGAATGTCACATACTGCGGTTTTTTACCTTCATCAGACAAAATCCTGAAGTTCTTGAATTCCTAGGTGTTAGTGTACCTGAGATCGCTAAAGCAGTGAACGCTCCATGTCGTTGAGTATTGATAACTTCTCTCGGATCGAATCTTCCTCAAAAGCCGTGCTGCTATGGTGTGGTGAGGTCGATGGTTGGTCTGCATCGACGTTGAAGGGGCCATACCCTGGTATGGTCTACCTGTTTTGTTGCTTTTGATAGAAACTACTGGGAATGCACGGTGTACCGAAGATTCTCCTTCTCTTAGTGTTATTACTCAACAATAACTCACATGATAAAAGTGCAAGACTAAATTTAAATATCTAACCCGTTTCTGATTGAAAAATTGATTGAAAAGTTGGGTCACTTCTTAAAATTTCGAGTCACAAAAACGCGGAATATTAGATGTGTGTTGAATGGGGTTGTACAGAAGTTAGAATATTCTTCATACATACACACAGTTCTACATTAGGTACATACTTATAAACAGAACATTCAGACAGACATTCCGATTTGGGGGCATTAAATTTCGTCAATCTTCTTTTCACCTCCACCAATCTTAACCATCATTGAAATAGCGCTAATAGATATTAATCCTGACATGTGGGCAGAGTTACTTCTCAAAACAACCTTAAACATGGATTTTTAGACCAAAAATTCGAGATCGTGCTGATGAGGTGATTCCTTCACTGTAATGAGAAGAAATAAAAATGCACCAACGGTATTACTGAGTTCAGCTGCCGCGGGCAGGTTTGGACTGTATCAATCGCAAAGAGTTGGTCCTCCAAATACGACTCATATCCTCATCTAGTACTCGCAGAGGCTACTCTTTTAAATTCAATCCTCGATCTTTCGAATTACCTACTATGTCCAAATTATTGGCATACTTATACTTTTCTACACTCACGACTTTCAGAACCTCCTTAATAGGTCTAAAAGTTACATCTTTTTTATTTTCCCCCTTCTATTCGATATATTATAAACCGACCTTGTTGTATTTTAATACATCAAAAATAATGCTTATCGTTATCAACAATATAAGGTATATATACATATATAATATTCAGTAATGACTAAAACACATCTGCTGGTAATAAAAATTACCTACATTGCTGACTTCTTGGCTATCCGGGTGACGCCGCGTCGTTGGCAGAGAGGCCGACGTTTCGCCTGTCAATCGCAGGCTTCTTCACGGAAGTGACGACGTCATATCGCAGGCTTCTTCAGGGTAGTTACGACGTCACTACCCCGTGTACAGGTACCCTGAAGAAGCCTGCGATATGACAGGCGAAACGTGGGCCTCTCTGCCAACGACGCGGCGTCACCCCGACAGCCAAGAAATCATGAACTCGACCCGCGGAAGCTAACGTGTATCTACAATTCTTTTAACCAGGGGAGGTGGTGCAGAGAATATTTGATGTCCTGATCTACGTTTACAATGTTGCAGTTTCGTATTTTGTGAGTGTTGCAATCCGTATACACATTCCACACACATCACACAATCACCACATTCCATGTCTTTTGTCTGAATGTAGCAAGAAATTTTTCATAAGTTCCCCTAATGAGCCATTATTACTAGGCATAATCATTACTTACATAAACATTCCGGTAACATAAACGTTCCGGTAACATAACCGTTCCGGTCGACCCTGTGATAGTAAGTGTATGAGTATTACAAACTAATGACTGCATTCAAATAATGTTGCGCAAATAATGCTGAATAAGAGGTATTACATGTAATGTTGCGCAAGAGGAATGTAGAATATCGTAATGTAATCAAATTTATGGTTTTCGCTCCAGACCGGGTGAAGGCATATTAAGTATATTTTTGTAATCATATTTATGTGAAGGCTTCTGACTCTTTGCTCGACATTAACGAGGAGACAGATTATAGGAGCGGGTGGGTGTCCGAAAACAACGAAAGTGTGAAACTGCCTGCGCAATAGCTCGGAGATTTACAGATGTTAGTACATCATAGGGCTGGATAATTGGGAGCCATTTCTTTTAAGAGCAGTCACCTCCTGTTGATAAGGAACAGTCGGTCCAGAAGCACTGCTGAAAACACTCATCGCTGCTCTGCAGCTCTTCATCTTCTTTAACCTTATTTTCATACTTCATCGGACTTGGTCTCTGTGGTTGGCCCTCGCTCTTCCTGGGGACTTACACTATATGATCAAAAGTATCTGTACACGTCCTAAATGGTGTTATGGTGTGGTACTGTTTATCATGGTGGGGACTTGCACCCCTTGTTTTGTGTAGTACTTCCACAGACGGCACAGGCCTACGTTGTTTTATACACTTTCTTGCTTCCCACTATTGAAGAGAAATCCGGGGATGGCGATTGAATCTTTCAACACGATGGAGCACCTGTTCATACTGCACGGCCCATGGCGGAGTGGTTACCGACAATAACATCCTTGTAATGGACTGGTCTGCACAGTCCTGACTTGAATCCTATTCAACATCTTTTTCATGTTTTGGAATGTCGACTTCGTGCCAGGCCTCACCAACCTACATCGATACTTTTCCTCAGTGCATCACTCCGTGAAGAATTGGCTGCCATTCTCCAATAAACCTTCCGGCACCTGATTGAAAGTATGCTTGCGAGAGTGGAAGCTGTCATCAAGGTTAAGTGTGGGTCAACACCCTACTGAATTCCAGAATTACCGATGGAGAGCGCCGAGAACTGGTATGTCATTTTCAGCCACGTGTCTGGATACTTTTGATCATATAGTATAGCTCCTCTGCGATTCCAACCTTTGGCATTCTGTACGGGAAGCAGTTTTAATTACTGATCGCATATGCTAAACCGCTACTGGCCGAAGAAGACATTACACCAACTGCGTCGACTGCCCTAAGGGAAGGAGATGTGTCAGTCCTGCCGATATTTCGGTAAAAAGTAGTTATGTGATCGCGTGAAGTGGTTTTTTTGCGCGCGTTAAGAGTAACAACTTAGTCGTATGTCTGATATAAATAGAAATATTCGTATTTTCGGCATTCTTAGTACGTTGTGCTGATTTCTTTGATTTTTTTTTTGAGATTTTTTCAAGGAATGTTAGCTTGTCATTTGTTGAAATGAAAACCTCTTAACTTGCATGGTACATTTTATCTGTCACATTTTACGAGAAATGTAAATAGAAACACTGTAATATTGAATACAAAATGTACGAGATATGTTATTTTTATCTTTGAAACTTTTCTGCACTTAACTGTCGAGTAGATATTACATACTAATAATTGTAAATTAATACAAACTAATAATTGTATATGTGTTTTTAATAATTGTAAATTAGACTGATTATTATTATTATTATTTAAACTACTGATTTTATACTTTTTTTTTCGTTTTCTGCATGAATTATACTCATTAATAACATGAAAATTTATCATGTTTATGACACGCGTGCAATTAAAGCTTAATCGTGCAATTAAACGTCCACAACAGCCAATGAGAACGAAGAGAACTGAACGAAATCGCTTATTTATCTATAAACAGGCCTAGCCAAGGTATTCCAGACGGCCGTGAAACATGAACAAAAATGTACATCACTGATTATGTACATCAAAAACATATAATCAATAAACGAATGAAACAAAATTATAGACCAACTATTATATCTACTTCTTAGACAATCATGTTAATATTTGTAGTACGATAAGTTAAATTAGAAATGATTACCCTACTCATACTTGGCAACAATCATCCTAACCCAGAAAACGCTTTATACTATTGCACAGATATGTTTACACCACCTTTTTAATATATAAAATGAATTACGTGGGAATCATGTGTTACGTGTAAAAGATTTTGTCTTAGCATATTACAAATATAAAAAAATGTATTTACTCGCTCTGAAAAGTACACCAGCACAACGACAGAGTCAGAACTGAATCATCTTTCTCCTTTCCAACATTAACATGTGTTGTTCTCCCATACATGCCCTTACGTTTCGTACGAAATAATGTTTTCGCGGATTTGTCAGCTTCTTATAATAATTCAATCGGAATTCCTTTAAATATTTTTCCATCTTCAATCGTTTCTCATTTTATATATTATACTTCAAGACGCAAAGGTGATCATAAACGTAAAGTGCAAGGCTTACTAAAATCGGTCTTGTTCAGAACCTATATGACTTATCTGATACATACATCAAATGGTAAAGATATGATTGAATTTCTCAAAATTAAAATTATATTTTAATGAAAACGAAAAAATATGGAACGTAACACGTGGATAAAGGGTATAATTGCAATCGTGGTAGATAAGAAAACTCGCTCCTATCGTCGCTCGTTTTCTTGAACATGACACTCATGCAATTATACCCCTCTTTATACACTCTTTTCGTTAATAACTATTGTTGCCAAATAATATAAAATAAAGAATTAACTTCCAGGGTTCAGGAATTACCACGCGGCAACTCCTACGAGACCAAAACGACCGACTTCTTCAGGGTAAGCACGTTTTGCCCTTTTGTAACACTGCCTTTTTTGTCCCTTACGAATGTAAAAAATGGCCCAATACACTTGAGATATAATTCATTGGTTTACTTTTAGTTGTGTAAAGATGTGTCTTCTAGTAAATTATATTCTGAGGGTTCAACTTCATGAGAGAATTGACTAATAGAAATGCCTTCTTTCATCCTGCGTATCAAAAAATGTCCATTAAATGTCCATCTTACCTCTTTCCTGAGTCACGGTCAAGTTTCTACGTCGAGCCCGCGTGAGATAATCTCTTGCTTATCCAGAGGAATAGTTAACGATATTAAAAGTGGCTATTAAATGAATTTTACATCGTTTTAAGTGAGAATGATAAGGGGGAGCATCAGTGTGCATCGCATCATAAGATTGTAATAAAGGAAGGTACTACAGAGAAGCTGTCCCGCTGAAAAAGAAAAAGAATCCTTTGAGCAACCTGACGGGTAAGAGCTGCGTTTATTAATTAACGAAGCATGAACTCCAAGTCAGAAGACGTCAAAAACTGTCACGACATTTCTTTCTCAAAAACTCTTTTATCGACGAAAGGAAACAAGAGAAAACTCGAAGAAGGGAGATTGAATTACGACTGCCACTTTGAACGAATTGAAGTTTAGGAACAACCGAATGTGCTCGTCACCAATGCGTTTACCGCATGCTTTCTTGGCCTTCAGCTGTGAGATAAAATCAATATTTAATGTCGTAATCGCTGCTTTATTATTGTAGGGAAACAGTTCTTACTCCGTTTACTTGATGTTACCAATTATAAGCCAGATGTGATATCTAAACAATGTAAAATATCTAAAATGGAGAAATTTCACACGAAAGTTCGTAAAATCGATCTCTATAAGCAAATAATATATTTTTGAAAATTTCTGGCTATGATGAAAAAAGAAATTACCATTGCAGTTTTCAGTGTGATTTAAAGGAAAGTGTGGGAGTATGTACCTAGTGAATTCTCTACGAACGAGTCAAGAGCTCGCAGGCCCACTTTCGAATCCCATCGGTAGGGAATTTTCGTCAGCAGCTAGATGACAGCCTGAGAGGATACCTAACGCGTGAGCAAACCCGTTAGCTTGAGGCATGTTTGCAAAGCCAGTGAATTAGTGAATTAATGCCCATATTTTAATCTCTCTCTGAGACATATGCACCCTCTGTCATTGTAGTACAAAAAAACGCAAAACGATCAATCTATAGATTTTAAACTTGTTCTATACTTCAATCAATTTTTATGTTAAAAATGTTAGGATAAAATAACGAGTTTTGATTAAAATAAGTTTCTTTGCTGGCTAAGATTACTTCCACTCTTCTCTCTGTACATTTGCAAGGTTACAGAAATTGTAAATGTTGTATTGTTATAAATATTTATGTTATTGTAAAAATATTTGTTTTAAATAAAATTGTTCATGTAACCCAAGAGGTTGAAGCCTTTCTATAAAGTTGCGGAGGCATTATAGACCTCGAGGAAAAAAGTTGATATATCACAAGACGGTTTTGGGGAGTAACGTTTAGGCTGCCAAAGCAACAGATCTTGTCTGAGAAATATACATCAAACTCTCACGGGAGCAATTGTTTTGTAATAAATTGCCCAATACAAAAATACACTGAAGAATATATATATATATATATATATATATATATATATATATATATATATATATATATATATATATATATATCGCAAATGCAATACAAAGTGTTAGTTTGTAAAAGAATATTGATACCTCACAGGTATCAAGTTACATTTTTATTATTTAATTTGTTATAACATAATTATTTGAGATGAAGTATCTATGAATTAAGATTTTAGGGTGATTTAAACGGTACACATATAATGCAAAACAACTTCTAAAACATTAAAATAAGTCTAGTGAAAACGAAGCAGTAGTTTCCAACTGGTAAGCATATGAGTTTCACAGAGGGAAATCGCAGCCCATGAAGCGTTACACCTCACAAATCTGCATCCGGCAGGAGATCCTTTCATGTTTTCCAGAGGCTGTTTGCGAGTTCTTCTATCGCGTCACACAGACGCAAGTGCTCCGGCGGCAATTAACAGTGATGGAGACAACAGCTAGGCGGCGCTGAGTGGGTGTGGGTGTGGGTGTGGGGGGCGGCGCGCGGCGGAGGCAGAGAGCCAGTGAAGGAGCCCGCCTCCGCCTCCGCCCCCGCCCCCGCCCGCGCCTCCCTCGCATTTGATATTCAGCGGCAGTAGGGAGAGACATTTTCCGTCTTCCTGCCCCGCTCCCACTTAGCAGCGGCGCGGCCCGCGGCGGCGGCGGCGGCGGCGGCGGCGGCGGCGGCGGCGGAGCCGGCAGCGGAGGGCGGGCACAGTGCGGGATTTTCTTCTTCTAAAAGGACGAAAGACCACGCTGCGTTCTAGGGAGTCTGGCCGGGAGTTTAGAAACTGGAGGAAACTAGAATGTTCAGAATTTCATTCAGACCTTTTCTACTTCCAAAATGTAGAAGCTAGCCACTTATTTTTGAACTTTGTCTCCTGCTCCAGTGATGGGCTCATTGAAACGCTGCCTGTGGAACCTGACTACCTAGGGCTGCATGCCGGTATTGCAAAATATTTGTGTTGGGAATACTTTCACGCGTTCAACAGTATTTTATTACTTCACAATTAAAACTAACATGAAAACAAATGAGCTGTGATAGTTTCCTTCTGCTATTAGTTTTCCGCGGTCTCTCCGATTCAACAACAGGCGAATGCCAGAGCAGTACCCGAACCAAAGGGCCACGGAGAGCGCGTTCTTTCCTTCATCTGCATTCCTTGCTCTATCGTCTCCCGTAACGTACTCACACTTGCACTTACATGCAATTACACTATCACTCACGTCAGGCTGGAGCTTAGGGCTTGTCTCGGCTGGGGCAGTGTCACGCTGATGGGAGATACTTGGTTGGGGACAACTCCACCAGCCGAGAGTAGGTCGGCGCCGGATCTCGCCATCCAGTGGGGAAAGATTACAGCCCTCCTTCCGCATTAAAAACAAGCACTACACTTACGGTACTAGTGATCTTAGCTAGATTCAATATTTCACTGAAAAATTTTGGGGAGCAAGTTAATGCGTTCAGTATTTATTGTGGGCGGTTCTGGAACTGTATAGAATCTTTTAAATATTTTAAAAGGCGTTTTGTGGGGATTAGATTTTAAATATACAGCATATCTGTCTATAACATTGAGATACAATCGAAGGGAAGTACTTGTTTCTCAATGAAAGAAATATTTTTCCATCAATAAATAATTTAACAAAATATCTAACAGTCTGCACAAAATGTAGTTATCTACATTAAATGAGCCGTAGAGTTTAAATGTGATCTACAATTTATCCCACCTCTAACAAGAAGTTTTGGTGCTTAGAGAAGACGATAGCGATACACCGGAAACCACTAATCGATCAATCAGTTACAATTTATACGAAAACGAACGAGCTGTGGTAATTCCTGAATTCTATCATTCGAGTGTTTGTCCCGCGCCACGCGCAGGCGCCGCACTGTGCGGGACGTCGATGGCAGACAAGGACGGCGCACCAGCCGCCAGCAGGCAGCAGGGAGGCCGCACAGAAAGGTCTTCTCTCGTCGCACCCCTTTTCTTCCCCGGCAGAGAACCCTCCACAGCCCGTTCTTTTCTTCTCGCCCCTCCCTCCCTCCCTCCCTCCCTCTCCTTCCTCCGTCTCGCTCCCTCGCCCTGCGCCGCGCCGCGCATCCACGTCATTTTCCAGCCCTAATGTGGAACGAGGTTACAGCTCGTGTTGCCATGGCGACCAAGCTCCCAGGTTACAGCCTTATTGGATATGTTCATCATTTTATTTGCCTTTTTCGTATTCCCTCCACCTCATCTACATATCGTCGCTGGCGCGAGCGCGCCGCGTCGCGGTTCGCTCGCCTCTGCGCGAGGGAAGGAGGGAGGCGGCGAGGCGCAGCGGGGATGGAGGCCTGGCCCGGCCCGGCCCGACGATGCACACGGGAGAGGTGCACTCCGTCACCGGTTATTTTGAACCTCATGCATGACGGATTAAATCGGGAGACCTGGCCGGTGAGGAACGTATAAAATTGAGCCGCATTTATTTATCATATGTTGGCTAACGGGTGCTGGAGCTGTGGTATTCCCTGTTATTACTTTCTTGCATTCTACGTACGCAGTGCAGATAAAATATCGTAATTCTGCGGTAAAATTGGGCAATTTTACGATAGAAGAACTAGTAGTGTGGGGCCCTAATATCGAAGGGTAGTGGTGCCAAAACAGCACATATTTTCTCGCCCCCTACTTTCACGAAGAATTACGCGGAAAGTAATCAAATTTTCGAAATATTGTACATGACCTTATTTCAAAATTTATCTTTAAGGAACGGATTTCATTAAAGGAAAAATCTCTACCTTCATACTTGTAGTTGCAAGGAAAATAGCGAAAGTCATTTGAATTTTTGCAATTTGCATTTGAGTTTTCAATGAATATGAGACACTCTTAGACGTCCATCACACTATCCAACAAATAAAATTGAAACAAAAACAATGGAGCTTTTTTATTTTAAAAATTTGGAAAACTTCCCAGGATCATCATGTAAAGGACCCCCAAAATTAAAATATCAAATTCAAGAGGCCGCTATATCAGTCAGTGAGATTGCGGAATATCGATTTTGAAAGAAGTCGGCAGCACGGTTTAGCCGCAAGAGTTGTTCACAAACGGATGTACGACGGATAGACGGCCGACGGTAAGATAGGCGTCTTGGCGTCATTCAATTTTTCGGTATCAAGGACCCATAAAACATGAATTCCTACTATACATGTTGGATTTTTTTCTGAATTTAGCGACTGACTTTATCCACTTTTTCGTTCCCAGGGCCCTGTAATAAGATTTTTTATGTAGAAAATATGGCGTTTTTTGCGCAGCATTACATAAATTTCTCTCTACTGCGTAAGTGGTAGCGAGAAAATAATGATTCGCATTCATTTCACATATCTTGTCTAACCTGTAATGGGGCTTTGGCGCTCTCTGTTGTTACCTTCTTGCATTTTACTTACGCACAGTTGATAAAATATTGTAAAGTGATGGCAAAAATCTGCGATTTTGTGAATGACTAAATCGTATTGTGGGGAGGGGAGCATTAATATCGGGAATGTGGATAAATATTTTTCCTCTAAGTCAGGGATGCACAACCTTCTTCTTTCATTGCCATTAAAATAGGGTTTCAAAGACCCCTTACCATGTTGTCTATAGTATACATCATACATAATCATAATACAAAGAATTGCACATAAAAGTTTTAAAGATAATAGTATCGTCCACCAATATTGTGTTAAATATCTGCATTTCAATAATCGAAGATTCTATCGTTTCTGAGTTTCTAATCTTCATTGTTGTGCAATGGTTAAACATGTTGAGCGGTTTTTAAGTGGCCATTACATTTCATTAGCTTATATTGCAAGGAGTCTTTTTTTCTGAGACAGAATATCGTTGTGAATAAATAGTTATATCTGTTAAGTTTTCGGAGGGGTCGCCCATAAATTACGTAACGGCAAAGACGGAGGAAAGGAAACTTAAGGTAGCGTTACATAGTGGTAGGGGGTATTAGAAAAGTGTTACGTAACGTTGATGATTTTTTTTTTTTACATTTTTCAACATTTGCTGAAATAATTATTTTTTTGAGTTCTGAACTAAAGCATTAAATTATTAACTAATTAATTTGTTTTAAAAACATAAATAAACTATAGTAATTAGTTGTAAATTGTTATAATAAATGCAAATATATTTTCAACTTTTCTTGAATCTGTAAGATTACAAAGAAAATTTCAAAACTGATATGAAGTATATTCTAGAATCCATTTAAGTTGGCGCTGTACATTCTCGCTCTTGCATCATACCCAACAGCATGTGAATAGCTTGTGACCAACCATTTTTGCTCAAGTATTCTTCCTTCACTCACAACTTGCCCCATCTTATTGCTAAATGCAGCCAGCACCGCCAACTAATTTCTACTTTAATTATCATGAATTACTTTAATATACAACACAAGTGAAATAAATACAAATTATTTTTACTGTCCTATTATTTATTTTTACTTCCTGCATTTACAAGGGGAGGTGCCGCAAGGGTTACATAACTATTTAGGGGGGTTCAAGCGTGGGAACGGGTGCGTTATAAGGGGGAGAAGGGGTATTGAAAATACTCAAAATTTGCGTTTCGTACTTTACGGACGGTCCCTAAACATCCTAAGCAGTTGTGTAGGTAAGTTCTCAGATGTCTCGGTGCAGAAAGTCAAAATGGGGCTCCTAACTGCAATAAACGGGAACCGGCAGCACAGAGATGCTCTTAAGACTTTCTTAGAAGAAACATTTAAGCAAATATCCATAAGTAATAGTTGTTTGTATTTTTTCTTTCCTTTATTATATAGTCTATCAAAGATAAACTTCTCAAAATTTCATTGTTCTAACGTGATTGCTATTTCTTTTTTCTTTATTCAAATTGTATCCTCTTTATCTGACTGGGGACCATTCCTGATATCTATTTGTTTAATTATTCTTTTGAATTTACTATTTCAAAATCCACATTTCACCAGTTACCCAAGATCACCCCGTCATGATAAAAATGTATATGTGTGGATCTGATAGACTGTCTATACAGATACACGGTAGCGAAATATTTACGTAAAGTAGTTATTTTATTTCCTCTTCACGTAGGATTGAGAACTCTCTTGTTGTTTCTCAGAAATAACAATACTTACTTCAGTTACATTTCTATCTGTATTAATCTGTAAGCATGCATATATATATATATATATATATATATATATATATATATATATATATATATATATATATATAATTCAAATATTTTATTGGAAACAACAACAACAATAACAGTTTTCTTAAACACATGGACTCTCATAAATTCTCCTATTCTCATTATCTAATAATCGCTACAAATCCCTCCCTCTTTGCATACATGGCCAAATTTCCTCGTAATTATTAATTTAGGAATTTTACTTTAATACAACACTCGGTCTTTCTACAATGGCAAATAAAAATAAATATTCCCCGTTTTGCTACTTTCCTTGCCCAGATACACCGCAATCTTGAACATCGTCCAACGTCCATTCAGCTTCTATTTTCAAAAGAATTCGGTCCACTTCAATGGTGTTCGCATTCTCTACACACGTAATTATATTTCCTCTCTAATTGTACATTTACTACCTTAAAACATCGCCTTTACAAACTTACAATTCAGCCTAATTATTCCCGCAACCAAATAGCTTTCCCGCCTCCACCTGACTCACTCCGTGTCCGAACACCGTCTGCCCCGTTTTTTCATCTCGCGCGCCCTTCATCTGTCTCTCATGTGTGCGAAATTATACTCAAACACGTCTCTTCTTCGTTTCTCGCGCGCCGATTGTTCAATTCTTCTCACACATTCAACTCCCGATTGGTCACACACATTTCAACATATCTGTTTATTCTTTGGTTTCCTAATTTCTTAAAGAATTTTTTGCCCCACGGAATTTGCAACGCGTAGTTTCACTGCATTATTTGTTAACATATTATGTATTTTTCCCATTATAAATTCTGTTGTCCTTTCCTTGTATTGTTTCCAAAATAAAGCTTACCTCAG
Source organism: Gryllus longicercus (assembly GCA_038098605.1). Classification (NCBI taxonomy): domain Eukaryota; kingdom Metazoa; phylum Arthropoda; class Insecta; order Orthoptera; family Gryllidae; genus Gryllus; species Gryllus longicercus. Next base: position 5,170,370 of record JAZDUA010000024.1, on the reverse strand, counting down.
TTTTTTTTATACAACCATTGTTGCTGTCGTCCATATTTATAATCACGTAAATTTATTGTTTCTATTTAATTACCCTTGTGATAACCAATCACATTTATTTGCTTAAGTTTTCTGTGTATTTGCAGCAGATAATTGGTGACTACTCAAATGAAATACTCTTTTGTTCATGGTTGACATGTTTTCAGCATTGTATCATATCTACAACACTTGCAAACAAAAACCAGGCCACAACACTTGCATTATGTCAGACACAGATATGATCCTAATTACTCCTAATATGGGAAATGATGCCACATAGAGTATGGGAAACCATAGGCCTAAGAATGTGCAATTCGATGAGTTTATAACCTTACAAACAAGCCTCTTTAAATGTTATCATTAGTTATCTGTGGGTTTTAATAATCTCTGTACATACCTCTGTAAAAATAATATCTATTTATTTTTACTGCCCTAATGAAGGCCGAATAAGTGGCAGAAACGTCTGCAATGTAAAGTCCTTTTTTAGTATTGACCTAAACACAAGAACCACTCTACATAGAATTCCAACTGGTGAACGATCACGTGAATAGAGTCAAAAGAATCACGAATATCAAGAATCACGTGTAAAAGCGTGATGAAAGTAAAGTTCTTTGAAATCCGAAATTTATGTGTTGTCGGTTTACATTCGTTAGATGACTTAATTTGCAGACACACTATTCCCATCATTTTTTGACATGATTTGTATTGAAACTTACAATCTTATTTTTAATGTTGACGTCGGGTCAAAGTTAATCACTCGGGAGAACGTTATCTGAAAGCACACTCTGAAAAGTCACTTTGAGGCGTTGACAGCTGGCGCTCAGTTCATTAGGCTGGCGGAAGAATATATTTATAAATACGATGCGGTCTTCGGTCATGTTCAGCTGCTTTAGAACCTGTTTAAGTTCCGAATGCACAGTTACATAATGAACTTGGCATTACACCAATTCCCCTTCATTTCTCCCTCTTTTCCGTAAAATTATATTCCAAATATTAAAGATCCCATCACTATCACATAGGTAAACAAAATCCTCACTGCAAAAAGTTAAAAAGAAAGTTACCAAGAGAGTTCTTTCGATCCTCCATAGACATAAACCGATGAGTCGTTTCTCATTATAAACTACTGAATATAACCACTGTATTGTATTATATATAAAGCTAAAATTCTCTTTATAATGTTTCAAATGATTATTGTTTATAAATCATATTAATGTATTTATCTTATGCTCCTGCACAGGGCCAATGGCCAAGATAGAAAAAATAAATAAAAGAACTTGTTAAATACATCGTCCACTGACCTCAACCAACCATACAAGCTGATTCGATTGAAACATGATGAAGCGTTGAATCGGGTGTAGGCGGTTGATACAACGGCCAAGACCTCGGGGGGGGGGTGCTGGGGGGGCTGTTGAATAGGGTAGAAAATTCGGCGAGTTGAGGGGGCAGTTGAAGTGCTTGTGGAGGGAGGGTTTGAGGTAACAGTGAGGTGGCAGTGAATGTGGCGATTCATTAAGTTTTGAATGGGTAAATGGGAGAATAGAAGTGGGGATTGAAGAAGTGAGGCAAGAATTATGGACGGTGACTGAGGTGAAGATTGAGGTACTGCTGAGATAGCGATTTAGATTATGTTTGAAGCGGCGGTTGAGATAGTGGCTGTAGTGGCAGTTGAAGAAACCTTTGAGTCGGTAGTTTATGTGGGCGTGGTGCTTAAGACGGTGGTTAGGCTAAAGAATTGATAGAGGTGGTAATTGAGATGGCGGCCAGGGCGCTGGTTCAAGTAGTGGTTGAGATGTCGTCATAGCCCGTGGTTGAGTTGTCGGCTTAAATGGCGGTTGTGGTGACGGTTGAGGTTGCAGCTTGAAATCGGATGAAGTAGCAATTGAGATGCTAGTTGCAGTGCAAATGGCAGTTAAGGCGGGGGTCGAGGTAGTGGTTGTAGTGGTGGTAGAAGTAGCGGAGTTTTGGGTTGAGGTAGGGATTGAAGCGGTGTTTCAGACGATACATGACGTAGCTGGGGTGGTAATTCAGGCGGTAATCGAAGTATCACTTGATATGTGACGGCTGAGATGGAGATAGCGATTGAAATGACAGTTGAGTTGGTTATGAAGATGACCATTGAGGCGGGGGTTGATGAGAGGGTTGAGTGAACGATTAAATTTGTGATTATGTTTGATTTGACGGTTGAGGGGATTGATGAAGTTGTTAAAGTGGCGGCTGAGGGAGTAGATGACACAGTTGCTGTAGTGTCCTTTAGCAGCATGGCATTCATTTTAACTTTTACCTTATCTTAACTCACCACTTTTTAAGGAACGGATTTGTCAGGCTCGGTATTCAGTAAGTGTAGTGCATGTTATTTCCTCTGGAAATGGCAGTGATCTTCCCCTACTGGATGGCTAGATCCTGCCGACCTACCGTCGGCTAGCAGGGTTTTCCCCATCCAGGCATCTCCTACCAGAGAGGCAGCGCTCCAGCCGGGACAAGCTCTAAGCTCCCGACCGGTCTCGCGGCAAGTGTGATAGTGAAGTGCATGTTAGTGCGAGTTTGAGCAAGTATCGAGTTATAGATGTCCTTTGCAATGTTCCGCGTGGGCGCTAGAAATGCGACATCGATATCAATGTTTTCAAAACATTGATGTTATCACAAAATCATTGATGTATTAAACATCGATTTTTTGAAATCTAATTTTTACCATCGAGTTTGTTGCTTTAATGACTTTTCGAGGTTGAAATTTTTTTAATTCAAAATTACAACGTAACAAAATTCTATAATAATTTGCAGATATCCACAAATTAAATTTTTGTTCACACCGTGGTGACTAACGGTAAAAAATAAATAAATCCGTGTATTTGGCAATAAAGAAGCCATTTTGAAATATCGAATCTGGTAATCAAAGATTTGTTAACTGTCACAGGGATTTTTCATTTTTTGGTCAGTAACATCTCAATTAAAAATTATTAAACGAGATCACTTTGAAATTAAATGCTCGCCAACTCCGCAAGTACTTCAATAGTAACTAATCCAATTTTAAAAACATCTATGTTTTGTTGGCGATGTCGCATCCCTTGTGTGCACCTGCTTCCAAAGGGTGGTTCTAAGTCACCTCCGCTCATTCGAGTCGGCTATGGGGCCCACAATCTACACTTGGGCGAAAAGGTTCGCACTCAAGACACGGATTCGGACGTATCCAGTTTTTATGCTAATCACTACGGTACGAATTTTGATGACATAAAACTTCGCCAAAAATGGTCAATAACATGCTCTAAAAAAGTATTAAAAATGACCTAAAAGCAAAGAAAATGACGTAAAAAATGTGATCAAAACCAGTTTGGGTAAACAACTCTAGCTGTAGGATGTGTTACTGACGTAATAGAGGATTTTTCCATTCGTTCAAGTAAACTCAACTTGCAAGCTTTTTGTTTGGACTGTAATTTACAACGAAATCTCTGCCTTTAGTTATTCCGAAATCGCCCAACCCCACAATTGCGTCATGTGTGTCAAAGGAACCTTTCATTACATACTCACAAAGACTGACATTACAAATTCTGAGCGAAGAAGTGAAAGAGACTACTCAGAAATTCTGAGGTAAGTATTTGTTACACCTCATAAAATTATGAATATAATGAAGGAATTACCATTTAAATTATTTTAAAATTGATGAAATCAGCGAGAATGCATTAAAATGTGGGGAAAAAATGAAAATTGCTCGTTATTCGAAAACGAAGAAAAATGCAAAACAGTGACATACAAACATGGGTAATTTCATTTTATCATAACATACAATTAATTAATGTGCTAAACGGCATTGTTATAAAGTGAAAAGAAACAATGACATTTCATTAAAATCCACCCCTAGTCATCACACACACACACACACACACACACAAAACAATAATAAATTCTTCAAAGTGTTGAGAAACGTTATTGCCATGTTAAAAGATAAAATAGGTTGTCGAAATTCAGTTTTTTATTATTAAATGCGTTTTATACATTGCAGCTGCGTATGCAAAATCATTCTCTTCCTTATGCACCAAAGTATCGAAGCCTCTTCTCAAATTCAAACGAGGTCGCCATCAACTGTAGTAATTAACGAAGCAAATGGATAAAAAAGGGTATAATTGCACGAGTGGTAAGTTCAAGAAAATGAGTGACAGCAGGAGCGAGTTTTCTTATTTAACACGACTGAAATTATTGTCCTTTATTCACGAGTTACGTTCAATATTTTTTCGTTTCCAGTTAAGAATAATTTAAATTTTAAGAAATTCAAGCACATATGTACTATTGAAGGCATGCATCTGATAAAGACCTAGTCATATGGGTCTTGAATTGTACTTACGATCACCATAGTGACTTACAGGATAAAGAAATGTTTGCAAGTTGAAGATATTGAAATATTTCGGATCATATATTAGCAGAAGCGACAAAGCCACGCAATCATTACTTTCCACGGAAAGTACGGACAGGTGTGAGAGAGAATACAACATGCATCAACACTGGAAAGTAAAAAAGGAGTCATATCTGGCTCTTTTGGCATACTTTTTAGAACGGGTAAAAATACAACTGACATTTATATTTTTTAAAGTTGTTAATATGCTAAGACCAAATGTTTTGCATGTAAAACATTTAATTTATTCATATTAAATATTTATATGATGTTCCATTAGTCAGCTAATGTAAATTCGAGTTTACTTCACCAACTTTGTTTTATTTATTCGTTGCTTATGTAGTTACGTAATCTGTAATGTACAGTTTTGTTCATTTTTCATGGCCGACTGGAAATACCATGGACACATCTGTGTTACAGGGATTTAATTAAACGATTTTTATGCATCTTCTGAATTCTGAGGAAGTTGTGGGTTTTAACTGCACGCATGCAATAAATATAGTGATAATCACAAATTTTTCATGTAATTAATGAGAATATTTAACTCACTAAACGAAAACTGTATTTAAATATCGCGTCCTACTGAGAAGGAAACTAATGATCCTATCTTAATAAATCTAAACAACTTGAAATATTAATTTTACAGCACGTTTTCCCCTCTTGACTCAAACGTCATAGGCTTGAGAAGCACATAGCCTAATGGCAGATCTACTCTATTTACAGTACACTTACAATAAATGTGCTTTAAATTAAATTTTAACATACTTCCCTGTTTTAATGAGAAGTGGCCGAAAATCAGAACATTTTAACGAGAATCAGAACTTTTTTCTCCCTTTTTAAAGATCCGACTGGAAATACGTTGTCTTGCCAAAATATTTCGTGTAATTTTTGAAAAATGAGTTACATAAAAAAATACCCATTCGAAATAAATGATTCCTTTAAAAATTGCAGTATCGAGCTGAGACAAGTCGATCGGTGCGAATGTTGTTTTCACCGTTAATGCACCACTTCATTATTTATCATATATTTCAACTCGATTGACAAATGTTCGTTAGGTTATAAAGGAACCACTTGTGGATTACACTTTCTAAGGCAAAAGAAAAATTGTGTACATAAAGTTATCAAAAATCTAAAAAATATTTTTTATTAATAAATAAATATTAATTATGGCAAATTCATACAAATAGAACAAAAATGTTTCATTGGCACATTAGAATTTATTAAAACGTTCTGAAAAGTAATATTTGATGACCTTTCGACTTCTCATTCAATGAGAGAAAAGGATAATTTAAGATGGCACAAAAAAAAAGATATAAAACCATCGTAACTTCATTTAGTAATATCATCGTTATCCAAACCTGCACCGAAAAAAATTTAAAAAATTCTTCCATACTTGCTGACATTTATGTCCTTTGTTTCTCTTCACACATATTTGCCTCTAGTTTATTGTCTAAATGCCATTTAAAACTGTCACATATATCATCATTAGTCATAATTTTTAAAATTTGTGATGGTGATATTACCTTTAGCGATAGTTATAAAAAGTAATCCGTCACAATATAACTCACCTCACAAAATCAGAAAACAAATATCGGAATGAGCAGTCAACTTAGCTCGTAAATTAGAAGTAAAAACACGATTCTAGAGGCGCCAAATACAGCCCGATCCCTTGTGGCTTCATATGGCAGCCAACTAGCAACTGGTACCGAATTTCCCTCCGTCCGAGACCCGACCCGCAGTCTCCGTAGGCCCATCCATTCCCATTCCGTGCAGCAGAAAGTTTGCTTCTCGCCTCTACCTGTGGATAACACGTTTGCCCCACTAAAAGTGTCGGAAATTGCGTTTTAGGAAACCGATTTATTCCTTATAATATTTTATGGGCCTGAGGCGTGGGCAGGGGGGGGAGGGGAGGACGAACAACTGAGCGTCGGACGGACAGGGCCGTGCGCCGCGGCCACCGACAGCCACATAACTTATTTCACTATTTCTGCGAGAAATCCACTTGCTTTTTTATTATAACTTTTTATTTTTCTTGGGACAAAATTCGTTTTTCGCTCTCGGCTGAGAAGTTCTCCTTTCAGCCTCCGAGGAGCAGGGGCCGCGCGATGGGAAATGGAGTTCCCAGCTACAGTCTCCGCCCCCGCCCCCGCCCCGTTGCAGTTATCGCCCCGCTTCCCCCACCACCACCACCTCCCCCTCTGCCATCCGGCCCAACAGCCTTCTCCACGCCGAGCACGCGCCGCCCGCGTTATCTCCCCTGCTGTCCCCGCGTCCACGCTCGCCATCCACTCTAGCGCTGCTCCCAGCGCCTGCTCAGTCCACGCCCTCGCTTCCCAGGAGCGGTCCCACGGTCGAGCCCCGACGGTTGAGGGAATGCACAAGCTGTATTGCTAGCTCGAATTCAACTACTGCATGGAGAAGAAATTTTACCGCCCGGTCTATACTTTTCCGTGCTTTCTCCAATCAATATCAGTCGATTCCTAGAACAATACCCTAACAAATGGCCCGCGCACAAACTTTCCTTCCCTTTCCGCGTTATATCCTCCCCTCTTATACACATTTATCCTTACATACACTGCACCACCACACATATCACGAGACCGGTTGAGAGCTTAGAGCTTGTCATGGCTGGAGTGGTGGCCCGTTGGATGATACCTAGAGGGGAAACCTCTCAAAGGCACATGGAGTTCTCAATACTCCCCTGTCCAACGGAGGAGAAATGTAGAAACTTCAAGAAACATATGTACTATAGGAAGCTAATTGTTGTCCAACGGGAATCACCAATTAAGCAATCCAGCCCCGCCTCGATTCGCGCCTCCGCCCGCTCTGGCCTCGTGCTCTTGCGCCTATGCGGCCGTAATTCTTCCCGGCTCCATATCATAATCCCAACTAACACCGCTCTTTCGCCACCTCCTTCGCTTCCGCCCCGCCCCCTCCGCACCTCTCCCCCCTCCTCATCACCTCTGTCGCCACCAACACCGCAACCCCTCCAACGCGCGTGATAAGATCTTCAGATATTCAGCGGAGATGAAAAGAATGAGAGATGCCATTTACTTTTGCCGCTCCGGGTTTTTATTCCTTTCGCCCGGCGAGGCGGTGGAGCAAGAAAGCAACGGATTTAATAAACAAGGCGGCGGCAGCAAAGCGGATGCACGGGGGCTGTTGGGTGGGCGGGGCGGTGGGAGATGGCGGGGTCGGCGAGAGCGCCGGTGACGACGGGGACGGCTGGGTGGCGGGCCGGCGTGGGTAGCGGAGGCAGGGGCGTAGCCGGTGACGGTGGGGGCGGCGGGGGTGGTGACATCGAGGGCGGTGGTGGAAGCGGCGGCGGGGGCGGCAGGAGCGGGGGTGGCAAAGTGAATGCACGAGGTCGTCGGCGGCGGTTGGGTCGGCGGGGTGGAGGGAGGCGGTGGGAGGCGGTGGGAGGCGGTGGGAGGCGGTGGGAGGCGGTGGGAGGCGGTGGGAGGCGGTGGGAGGCGGTGGGAGGCGGTGGGAGGCGGTGGGAGGCGGTGGGAGGCGGTGGGAGGCGGTGGGAGGCGGTGGAAGGCGGTGGAAGGCGGTGGAAGGCGGTGGAAGGCGGTGGGAGACGGTGGGAGGCGGTGGGAGGCAGCGGGGATGGTGGTAGGAACGGCCGGGGCGGCGGGACGGCAGGGCGCGGGATGCTGGGGAGGCGGCTTGGGCGGGGGCGGGGGCGGCAGGGCTTGGGGCGGCACAGTGGGCGCACGGGGACGGCGAAGGCAGCGGGAGTGGGGGCGGTCAGCACTGGCGACCAGTTCGATGCGGCTTAACCGGCTGTATTTTACCCCTAGTTCCATTCAAGTGTTAGGCAAATTGCACCTAAATCAGTGACGAAATACAACAGCGCGCTTAGCACGTAATGCAAGCCCGAATATGTTTTTAACGTTAGTTTTTACATTCTCGTATACTGCCTATGCAGAATACTGACAGAAAACAGCTATTTTTAGACAAAAAAAACTCTTATTGCCGGACACTGGTAACGAAATGAAGCTAAACATTCGCCCTATATGTGGTAAATTACTTCCTCTTACACGATGTGTAGTTAGAGCACACGTATATTCTGTCCTTGATCAGTGAACATCGTCAGAGACTAAACCGTTAGCACGACTTTCATTAAAATATATATTTTAAGATAGATCTGATTTATGTCGCAAGCCTTGAATTTGAAATGGATATATAAATATTGAAAATTCTTTGAGGCTTTTTTAAAAACCAAATATCCGAATCAAACTCAGACAGACTGGAGTTCATTTAAATCCACCGGGAATCGGGAATATCAATTTTGGAGAAAATCAGCGTAACTGTTTTGAAACTAGCGTTGACCACAGGCAGACGAACAGGCGGTCAGGTGGACATTGGGACTGATGAACAGACGGAGAGACGGATAGGTTATCCTACAGATGTTTTCCTGGCAAAAGATTTTAGCGGTAACAAGGACCGATTAAACGGTTTCTGACCACCCAATGTGTACAACCTCCCCCACCCCGACACACACACTTGTTTGCAGCACATCTCACAACCTGGAAGACCAGCCAGAGCATAGAAAGTTTATCGTGGCAGGGACGCTACCGAGACGTTTGGATTGTGGAAAAACATCACATGCGCTATGTCATGCACACTCTTTTATTACATGGAATATTAGACGCCCAGATACAAATAAATAATAAATCAATGGTAAATGATCCCACAATATAATTAATTAATATTGTTTAAATATAAGCTTGCATACATTGATACGGTGCACTCCTCACCCAATCCAACAATCGTCATTGCTACACGTATACATTTAAAATCGTCATTGCAGTCCCATCTTTTCATGTTCCCACAAGCCCACGTCTTTTCCACAGCATGGCTACTCCACTTCTCGGTTCTAGGAAATTCCGTCTTACATGGTGGCATCTCACGATCTCACCCCATTGTTGCGTCAACCCCTTCTGCAACAGCTCCGTCGTTCCCAACATCAGCTTACCACAGCCCCTCCACCCTCGCTGTCAGCGCCGTCGTCTACCACCGTCATCTTGTTACTCCTCCCCGCCACTTCAGGTTACTCCGCACTTGCTCCAATCACAACCGCCCACAGCCAAAACCGCCCCGACACCGCTCCCGCCGCCGTCCCCGCCGCCGATCTCGAGGCCGCCTCTGACGCCATCCCCGCCCCGCCCCCAACGCTGTCCCCGGCAGCGCCTCCGACGCCGCCTCCGATCGACTCCGCCCCCGACCGACGCCGCCCCCGACGCCGCGCCCGACGCCGCCCCCAACGCCGCCCCCGACGCTGCTCCCGACGCTGCTCCCGACGCAACCCCCGTCGCCGCCCCCGACACCGTTCCCGACGCCGCCCCCGACGCCGCCCCCGACGCCGCCCCCGACGCCGCCCCCGACGCCGCCCCCGACGCCGCCCCCGACGCCGCCCCCGACGCCGCCCCCGACGCCGCCCGCGACGCCGCCCCCGACGATGCTCCCGACGCAACCCCCGTCGCCGCCCCCCACACCGCTCCCGACGCCACCCCCGTCGCCGCCCCCGACACCGCTCCCGACGCCACCCCCGACGCCGCCCCCGACGCCACCCCCGTCGCCGCCCCCGACACCGCTCCCGACGCCACCCCCGACGCCGCCCCCGACGCCGCGCCACAAATTTTAATCTGCGTGGACCGCGCGCGAGCGCTGGCTGCGTCGACACGTTCCTATATCTTAAATAGATATAAAAATCTGCTCTAACTTTCTCAAATACGCGGCAGATTTATGAGATTTCTCTTTCCTTTTTCTTCTGCTGCCTCCTCTCCTTCTTCTTCTTTTACATCTTAACGAAAAAAGCCCCTTTTTTATATGTATGCACACATAAAGTTGAAGACTTTCGTTTTTCCATCAGCGAAGTTTGCCGTTTAGTTGGAATTATTTTTTCCGGGGGAAATTGCTTGCTGTTGGTGGCGCCGCCGGCCGGGCGTTCGGCCTCACTCCTCAGACGTCCCTCATCTCGGGGATGTAAAGGATTTCCCCGCCCCGCCCTTCGCCCCGCTCCTCTCTTCTCCTTTGCACTCCTCTCCACTCCTCCCCGCCCCACTCCACCCCCTCTCCGCCACGCTCCTCTCGGGCGGATTTTCTACACGGCTAGCTACACAGCTAGGACGATTTCAGGAGGAGAATTCTAGCGGCCGGCTAGAATTCTAGCGCCCGCCCCGCTCTTCGCCCCTCTCCTCTCTTCTTCTTTACACTCCTCTCCACTCCTCACCGCCCCACTCCACGCCCCTCTACGCCACGCTCCTCTCGGGCAGGATTTTCTATACGATTAGCTACACAGTTAGGACGATTTCAGGAGGAGAATTCTAGCGGCCGGCTGCTCTGATCGGAAGTTTTCCGCGGTTTCATCAATCAACACCAGGCGAATGCCGAAGCAGTACCCTAACAAACCGGCCACGGGTTCCGTGCAATCTTTCCGACCTCTTCTTGTCCTATTCTCACCCTCTTAAGAGAAACTTCCTTGTCCTTTCCACACTCCTCATATGGTTTGATACCAGCTCTGAGGAAGACCACGACAGGATAGTCGAAACGTCGGCAACACAGCCTTCGACGCGGCGTCACCCGGACAGCCCAGATCACCCAGGTTAATAATAGTAAGCAATAAAACATGTTGGGCTTAGTACCTTTCATTCAATTGGTTGGTTACAAAGCGCAAACGTCTTTCTAAAGGAAAACACTTAATGTTTTGAATATCAAGTTTTGTTAAATGTCAGAGAATTTAATAAAAACCGGCAATATAATCTTCTTAGAGTTGCACTTTCTTCAATTCGAGCAAATAGTTCATGACTTTTTTCTGTTCCAGAAAATTTTGAAAATGTCACAGGAGCGTCGTGTTAAGTACAACCCAAAATTAAAATATTTTATTGATTCAATTTCAGCTCAAAAGCTTCCGTCAGTCATGCATGACGTATTCATCCAACATACGTCTCGATTTTGGTGATTTTGGGATGGGGATGTATCTCTCCTCCCCTCCACCAATTTTAATCATCTTTGGAGCCCCTCTAATGCACCTTACCCTTGACGTGTTTGCGATAAGTCAAAAGAATCTTAAACACGGATTTTACGACGAAAATTCCTGATAGTTTTGGTGGGACGATTCGAATACTTTTCCTTTCTGTACTGTAGGGAGAAAGTTTGCACGATTTTTTTGTTCATTTGACATATATTTGTGTGTTTTTTAATGTTTTTGATAGTCCAACAAAACCGTATCCTTCTCCCCTGCTCAATGATGCCACCGTTTATTTTCGTTCATTTTCATTCCATCTCCAAGAGACATTTTTGAATAGAGTTGCCTAAATCCTGAATTATTTTTCTCCTCTCATTCTTACTAAATAATCCTGTTCTAATCGACACATTCTTCAAATACCTTGAGGACTTATTTAATATTACGTAGCTTACTTTAATTTTCGTATATGATATGATACTTTTGTGTTTCCATTACCTATTTCCTGTCCTTCCTTCGTTTTCCCCCGTTGTTACATCTTTCAATCCATTACCTGCCATCTCTTTCTTAAGAATTGAATTGTATTCCGTGAATCCGTACCCCTTCATCATAAATGTTCTATCAGATCCCGGCCATTACATTCTCATCTCGCTTCGACCTTTCCCTGTTGAGTCCGTCTTGCGAAATCCATCTTCTACCATTCTTCCATCCCCTCCCGACGCAAACTACAATCGGCCGCACCAAACGACGTCCGCTCCACTTGCCGTAAGGGGCAGTTTGACCCCCACTCTCCCCTCACTCACACTAAGCCAACTGCGTGTGCGACGAGCGCTCGCGGTTTCCAGTCACGCGCCCTCTGAGCCCTCTGACGCGCGCTGCACTTGCTCAACACGTCGGGATCTCCCGGGTTACAAGTGGCTTTGGTTAATTGATCAGTGATTCCTGGCACGCCAACGGATGAGGCCATTAGTCCCGCAAGTGTAGTGCACGTGGCGGGGACCTCCCCCGGCGGATGGCGAGATCCTGCGTTGATCTCCCCGCGTCGGCTAGCCGGGGTTTCTCCAATCAGATATCTCCCACAGTCTCAGTCCACGGGATCTGTCTTTAACTGGCACTATCATAATCGGTTACCACAAAAAGAAATGTACCACCATTTAGAACTATTTAATTGCTAATAATTAATTTGAAATTAATAGTTAACGCAAAAATTAATTTAATTGCTCTTCAAACTTCCGAGTAATTAATGGTGAACTACATCTAGGATCTAAGCTGCCACCACAACAATTAACAGAAAAACAAATATGCCACTCATTAGAACGATTTTATTGCTAATTAACCATGCAATTTCACTACCAATTACACGAAAAGTGAATAGAAATTAAATAGTTTCAGATGATGCATATTTGTTTTTATTGTAAGCAATTGTGATCCAGCCATGCTTGTGGGGGAGTGTATCGTATATAAGGTACAGTGTGTGTAGGTTTGGGGTGAGAATGGTACAAGGAAGGGGAAGGAAAGATCGCGCGCAGTTCGCGGCCCGTTTGTTAGGTTACTGCTCCGGCATTTGCTTGATGTTCGCAGAAATCAGGGAAATCATCCAATCAGAGCAGCCAGCTGCTAAAATTCTCCTCCAGACAGTGGCCGAATAAGACTAGTGTCGAAACTCCTGCCACCGATGGGACTCGAACCCTGGAACTCTTTGGTCAAAGGCACTGCAGTAACATCAATTGCTGCCTTGAGCCTCCTGAGCCGGCCGGCCGCTTCGTGAACCCCACGAACGCGCAGATGTGTCTTCTAACGCAATGTGATTCTGGGTCACATAGCGACCTTTCACAGTAAGCTGCGCCGTTGCATTTATGCAGTTCGCGTACCGTTCACTCTTTTCCGAGGACATATAAAACAACTGAGCTTGAGCAGTTTCTTCTAGGTGACAACGTCGTAACCTCTACCTTAAGAGTCCTGCACGACACGAGCACTCTGTCAAGTGCTACGGCAGTTAACACAAATACAATTCTATGGAACTCGAGTGTGTTAGGTTCCTCGACATCACGAGCGCAGAGCGCTCTGGCTAGGAAACCGAACGTTTGACGCTCAAGCTGTGTCCATCACTTGAGTCTCGATTTCATTGAAGTATAAAATGCGAAATTAAATATGAAGTGAGGGCATTAAGGAGTGCAAATTATGTGAAATAGCGAGAACGAAAATTACCGTTCGCCACAGGCTGACGGAAACAGTGAAAATGTTTTGTATTCTGAAAATTCATTAAGTGAAAGAGACTTAAATCAGCTGATTAATCTTTTTTTAAAGAGCAATATTGATTCAAAAACAATTCCATTCTTCTGATCCATATTTTTCAGAGCAAACTCTGTGTATAATTCCACTCGGTAGCAGTTCATTTCCATTCATTTTCAGTTTGGTTATCCTGAATTTAGCTATAACACATGGAATAAAAAACCTGAAATGTTCCTCATGTAAATTTACATAGTTTTGCAACACTCGCACACAATGTATTCCATCTACTCCTTTCTCCAGAGGCGAAGCGAAGTCGTCAGGATCTTCCCTCTCGCCTGCCAATCAACCCTCCGCGCTCGAGCGCAGCGCGCTCGAACTCCCGGCACTCGAGGACGCCACACTCGAGCGAGTGCGCCCGGAGCGCCTTGCAGCGCTCTATTCTCCAGCGTGCGCGAGTGGGAGCCCGGTTCTCCCGCCCCGCGGGCTTGAGCCGTCCACTTTAACGGCCGCCGCCGGGGGGCGGGAGAGGGCGGGAGCGGCCGTTCCCCGCCAACGCCGCGCGTCCGCCGCCGCCGCCGCCGCTTCCGTTTCCGGACCGCGCTCTCTCGCCGCCTTTGTGGCGCCACTAGCTGGTGCTGGCGCCGCCTCCGCCCTACCCTGCCGCCCCACGTCGCCCCCCCCCCCGCCCGCGCCTTCGCGAGCGCGCCCTAGCGGGCGCGTCGCGGCGGCTGCGGGTGGAGCGGGTTGGGGGCGGGGAAGGCGTGTTGCGACAGAGCCACAGAGAGGTAGCGGCTGGTGCGGGCGCAAACGTGGGGTGTGGCGAAATGGCGGGAAGGTTCAGGCGGGGAATGAAAGGAGGATAGGCATAAAAGTGCGTGGTGATGTGTTGCTGAGAAGTAGTGAGGTTAATAGTTATGAGGTACAGAATTTAATGTGAGTAGTAATGCTCAATGAGATAGTGAATTAAGTTAGTAATTTCAATAAGTACTACACTTATATAGCATTTGAAAAGACGTAGTACAACGATTTATTATCATTAATAAATTCTTATATCTTAGTTTATATCTTAAATTATTAGTGTTTAAACCTCCCTTGACCACCGTTAAATTAAAAATAATTTTAACCAATTATATCAAACATAAATCAATGTATGAGTACGTGTAATGCTTAATTCAAAACTAGAGTGCTAGGATGATCAGAATAGAACAGTCACCATTGGCTTTGACAACACGCATCTCCCATCTGCGCAGAAGACGTAGAAGAGGCGTCAATAATGGAAGAAGGTGATGATTGTCTAAGGATGATAATCAAGTATAGTCGTGAGTTTGTCAAAACCCATCACGAGGATCTCATTTGGAGCGAACGGCGTGGAGGGGGTTGGAGGTGGGCCAGCAGATAGGGCAAGGGCATGGCTCTGAAGGCGGAGGCGGCGGGCGAGCCTCACAGGGCACGGAAGAGGCGCTAGCGCAGCGCGTGCCCTCCGGCGCAAGGGTCAGGGAGGGGCAGGGAGGGAGAGGAAGGGACGGGGAGAAGACGGGTGTGAAGAGGAAAAGGAGGGAAGAGGAAGAAGTTGGGAGGCGAAAGGACGGGGAGATAAGATTGAGTGAGGCCGTGGCGGGGAGAGGGAGGGGCAGGGGTATAATGGGCGAGGAAATTCAGGAGTTGGGAGAGAAAGGGACGGGGAGAGGACGGGTGAAAAGAGGAAGAGGCGGAAATAGTAAGGGGTTGAGAGAGAAAGGTTAGGGTGATCAAGGGTGCGAGAGGTCGGGGCGTGGTGAGGAAGGGGCAGGGATGTAAAGCGCGAGGAATGCAGGGGTTGGCAGAGGAAGGGGCGGGGATGGGTCCACTCCTCTGGCGTCACCTGCAGAGGTCAGAATTGCAAAACGCGGGTGCAGCCTAGTGGTCGAAGTACTTGCTTAGTAGCCTACTAACACTTTGCAGAATAGTGTTCGTACCAGAAGTTCGTGCCACCTGCGTCACCTCTGCCCTCGGAAGAGTCGAGAACGCGCGACTACTTCGATGACCGCACAGATAGGTGAGGGAGTGTTTCAGAAGGTGCGGGTGGACGAATAGAAGAGGCGAGGAGAACAAGAACACTTGTGAGTGGACCGCGAGGGCTTCGACTAAGACCGAGAAAGCCCCGGACGCGGCTCTGGAGGCTGAGGACAAGGGAGCGAGGACGGCTCTTGTGCCACTCGGCTGCCAGGGGTGTTGGCAGCGGGGCGGGGGTGCAACAGCCGGAGCGAACGCACCGGAAGCGCGTAGGGCGAGGGGAAGGGCGGGGAGGAGCGAGGAGGGGAGGGGCGGGGAGGGAAGGAAGGGGCGGGAGGGGCGGGGAGGGGTGGGGAAGCCCGGGGAGAGGCGTGGAGGGGTGGGGAGAGGCGTGGATGGGCGTAGAGGGGCGTAGAGGGGTGTGTAGGGGCTGGGAGGGGCTGGAAGGGGCTGGAAGGGGCTGGGAGGAGCTGGGAGGGGAGGGGCGGGGAGGGGCGTGGAGGGGCGGGGAGGGGCGTGGAGGGGCGTGGAGGAACTGGGAGGGGCTGGGAGGGGCGGGAAGGGGCTGAGAGGGGCGGGGAGGGGCGGGGAGGGGCGGGAAGGGGCGGGGAGGTGCGGGGAGGGGTTGGGAGGGGTGGGGAGGGGCGGGGAGGTGCGGGGAGGGGCTGGGAGGGGCGGGGTGGGGCGGGGAGGGGCGGGGAGGGGCGGGGCGGGGAGGAGAAGTAGAGGCGACGCGTGAAACGCCAACAGCGCCTCTCCACCTCCGCCATCCGCGCGCGGTGCCAAAGGGAGCTCGTCCGCCTGGCGCGGCGCCACACAATGGCAGCCGCCCTCCACTTCGCTCCTCCCTCGCCCCGTTCCAACTTCCACTTCCACCCACTCTCCGTTTCGCACCACCCATCACTCCGCCCTGCCCTCCACGTCTCTCCTCCCTCGCCTCCGTCCACCTTCCACTTCCATGCACTCTCCACTTGCTCCACCCTCCACTTCCATCCACTCTCCGTTTCGCACCACCCTTCACTATGCCCTGCCCTCCACTTCTCTCCTCCCTGGCCTCCGTCCACCTTCCACTTCCATCCACTCTACGTTTCGTTCCACCCTTCACTCCGCCCCGCCCTCCACTTCTCTCCTCCCTCGCCTCACTTCACCTTCCACTTCTATCCACCCTCCATTTTGCTACACCCCTCACTTCGCTCCAACCTTAATTTCGCTCCAGCCTTCACTTCACTTCGCTCCAACCTTCTCTTCACTTCGCTCCACCCTCATCTTCGCTCCACCCTCCTCTTCGCTCCACCCCCCTCTTCGCTCCACCCCCCTCTTCGCTCCACCCTCCTCTTCACTCCACCTTTCATTTTGCTCCGTACTTCACTTCTCTCTGCCTTTCACTTCACTAGTCGTGTTTTAAAACTCTGAGTTTCTTTTTTTATATGATATACGTATGAAAGCAGTATCGTTTACTGTTTTTGTGCAATAAATTAACAGTCTTTTACCGGGCTTTATGAACACTCTATTTACAATTGTGCTTCATGAACATATTTTCGTATGTGCTGGAAGCGGGATGTGTGTG
Source organism: Gryllus longicercus (assembly GCA_038098605.1). NCBI lineage: Eukaryota > Metazoa > Arthropoda > Insecta > Orthoptera > Gryllidae > Gryllus > Gryllus longicercus. The sequence goes on along the minus strand of JAZDUA010000024.1, from coordinate 5,153,207 downwards.
GGATTGCATGAACCAAAACAAGTGAAATTTTCAATAAAATACATTTAATTAAAACTACGATGATGATGGAAACTGTTATGAACGCAAAAATAAAATGACATACGTGCCAGTGCTTTTTTTTGAGATTATGTTTTAGGCAAATTATAAAATTTACTAGCATGTTATTTTGTCTTAAAAGGCTCAGAATATATGAATTTTTCATTTATTGTTCAAATACTTGAGGTTTAAAGGTCTATGGCGGTGTGACGGCGCCCCCTTAGGCATCAAGCGTACTACTGGCGATGGAGACCGTCCCTGTCATTGACCGAATTCTTTAAGGCGTGCGTCTGCTTGAGGAAAAAATTGCGATTGCCTCATCAAAGGAAAGAATCTGTCTGTGCGACCGCTTGTAGAACAGTCTCGTTCGAGAGAAATCTTTCTAGTGTTCCCGCGAAACCAGTTGAATACGGACTGTATCCCGTGGTCAAGTTTCCTCTAGCCGTTTACTTACATCCCCAAAAAGGAATAACACGGCTTTCCTCCATAGTGTAAGAATTGATTTCAACGTTTATCGTGGTGTGCATAATATTTGATTACAATTTATCCACTAATTACTGTTTTCAAGAAACATTTGTACATACTTTTAGAGCACTGCCAACGTTGAAAACCAAACTTAAAAGTTTGTGGAAACCAAACTAAAAGTTTGTGGACATTTCCTATCTTTATAACCCATCGACTCATCCCACACAATTCCGAAGATTCTGTCATTTTCATCTGTTTTAGAGCTTTTCTCTAGATTGAAGCGATCACATCTATATATGCTACTCATGAATAGAAACTTAATACTTTTTATTCCTTCTGAAAGACTGGATGAACGAAAACGGATGAAGTCGGGCTATAGCTTCTCAGGTAATCAGGCAATTAGGAAGAAAGTGAGACTAAGGGAATATTGACCGCGGGATGCAGTCGGGCGATTCCCGCGAAACCGTCTCATCTGAGAAAAATTTCCAAGTAACAGAGGGCACTGCTTTAGGAGTCAGGAAGGACCGGGCTTTCCTCCTCTGATTGACCAAAATTTGAACGCCCGAGAATGTGGGTGGGGCTCTTTCGCACCCATTAATACGCTACCTTTGATTGGTTAGCAAGACGGACTCCCGGGGTATCCCGTCCTCCAGCAGCTGACCAGCTGAAGGGGCTCAGGGCATCAACTGATGTGCACTGCAGTGCTTCTGATCTGGAGGTTCAAGGGTTCCAGTCCCCAGGATGGAAGGTTTTTCGAAACTAGCTACATACCTAGGTCGAATTCACCTGCTGTCTAAAGGGGGATTCTAGCAGCCAGCTGCTCTGGTCAGCAGCTTACCGTGGCTTCTCCGCTCAGTATCAGGCCATTGCCGGAGTAGTATCCTAACAAACGGGCCACTGACTGCGCGCGATCTTTTCCTTCCTTTTCCTTGCCCTATCCTTACCCCTTACACACTAACATGCACTACTCTATCACACATGTCGAGACCCCACGTTTGCATCCGAGGATTAATCAATCCAGCGTCCAACAGCTGCGTCGTGTCGACTTTCAAAAGTGTTTTCTTTCGCAAACGAACAGCGTTGGCATCTACGCGTCGAGTGCTTTTCACTATATGCAATTGACGTGTGGGTCGACTCACAAAAACAAGGGCGGTCGTCGGTGACCTACAACTCTCGCTGGGGGTGCGCCAGTCACCGGTGTTCAACTGGGTGCAACCGCAACCACCTTGGCCCCTTTGAAGTAGAGATGCGACATCGGTAACAAAACAATGTTACTAAACATCGATGTTCTAAATTAAAACATCAATGTTTAAGATATATCGACTAGAAACCATCGATATTTTTCAACATTGATGTTTTAGACTGCTTTAGTAACCTCTAACATTTGTTCGTTTGCATTGAAATTTAATTTGAGTGTTTATGTTTATTAATTTCACCGAATAAGGGTACGATAAGAAGAGAGACCCCACACTTTATTTGTTACCCACATTTCAACGCGAGAGAGATTGATCGATGAAGGTAGTACAAAGTGCGTCCCTTTGGTTCTAACACATGAACACATGAACTGTGTTACTATCAGTTTCATATTTTAGCTTTCACAGTATTGTGATCATGGGGATTTTTCATTCAGAAATAAAACATCGGAAAAGAAAAAAAGCTCGATCACAACGCATCGATGTCAAAAAACATAGGCGTTAATACATCGATGTTTAAAATAACGATGTTTCTACAAAAACATTGATGTTTCAAAAACACCGACATCGATTTAGCTTTCCTACTTTGAAGCTCCCGCTGTGGGCTCGAGGTGCGTGGCCCGACAACCATTGCTTCGGCCCCCGACTCGTACTTTGCTGGTCACAAAAGTGATGCCTCCTCCTTCTGTGACCACGGAGCGCTCGTCTGATTGTAAATTATCGTTCGAATCTAATAGAACATTGTTAGATATTGTACATTCTTTATATTCCAAGAATACTAAAAATGTTGGTGTTCCGTTGTAGAGTTACCTTACGTCCTCTTTTCCCCGGACATGTCCTCTTTTTGAAGTAAGAATAACTTCCCGGGAGGATTTTACCAGAAAGGACGAAATGTCCTTTTTTTTTTTTTGGAGTGGGACAACTACTTTACATGCAACCTAAGCGTATGATTAACGAATGATACCGCGCTTTGTTCAACTTCGTTACAGTTCGAGTCCCTGACATCGTAACATTTCGTTGTTTAATAAATAAATGGCATTTAACTTAAACTATGCCGCCTAACAACCGCCAAAATCCCTATATCAACTACATCTACATTTACGTTCTTTTCTTCATGAAATGCGACAGTGCAGCTAAAAGTTGAAACTATGTATTGGATGATGATGCTTGTTACAGATTCTCTGCTCTGATATGTTAATACTATTCTGCTGGCATGTGGAGTTAATACTTCTCTGTGGTTTTAAAATTTCGAGTATGATGCCAAAAAGAAATGAATTGATTAGTGACATACTTGTAAGTTCAAAGCGTTTGTTGCAAGAGTCAAAGCAATCCAAAGTTTTAATTGTTGAGGGGTATTTCATCAGACAGTAACGATAAGGAAGTAGGCCTATTATGTGATTGTGAAAGTAATGACAATGATAGAAGTATTTAGTCAGTAGTACGTATTTTGTCTTTAAGAAAAATAAATTAATATATTAAAACATTTTAATGTCCTCTTTTTTATAAGAAATGTTCCCTTTTTCCATTATGGAAGTATGGTAACCCTATTCCATAATAATAACAAATATTTAATGGTGGGTGTCCTCTAGGGGACGTAAGATGTCTTCTGTGTTGTAAGCAGAGAAGCATTGAGTAAGAGAATTCAGTCGGTGCGCGCAGGGGGAGAAAAGTCGAAATAAATTCCAAATGCAAATAGTTATTTGCATTTTAGGTAGAATTTGAAATTTCTTTTCTTCATTTTCTCGAGTTTCTGGATATGTAACGAAACTATAGACAACTTTCCAAAAGCTGGAGGCAGCACAGTTTCATTTCATTTTCTTTGCGTATTGTAAGTTTGTAATATAGTCACCCTGCGAGACATGTATATTAAGTTGAATAGATAGTAATTTCTAATCATTCCTATTAATACACTCCTATAAATACAAATACGATTCGTGTACTTGCTTCATGATCAATCGAGTATACGAATATTTCTGCTAAAAATTCATTTTTCATATGAGGTTCTTAAATTCATATATTATTATCATATTTACAAACTAATTTTTGGAAGTCACAGTAAAACGCTGAAATATCGCGGGACCTGATAATCAGGCAAATTTCTTCCTCCCTGCAGCAGAAAAGACAATGCATAAGATTACGAGCCCTCGTCCCGGGGACCGGGGCGCACAGCGGACGCCCTGAGGGCTCTCGAAGGGCCGTTTGCCTGAGGGACGAGGCGGCACGCGACAGGGCACAAGGGCGCCGAGCCGGAATGTTCCCTTCGCATGGGGGAGGGCGGACCCCCCTACCTGATCCCTTCGCGCTGCACCAGAGCTGTTCTAGCTTAGCTCAGCTGTGTTCTTTTTAATTTTTAATTTCTCGCTTCCGCAACCGCGAAAGCGAGAATGTTCTGTAATGCTGCGCGATAAAACGGCGAGTTTCTGCAGAAAAAACTCTTAATACAGAGCCTTGATGGCAAAAAAGAGGATAAATACAGTTGCTACATTTAGAAAAAATCCTCTAACACGTGGTGTAACAACAATCCTTGAATCCTAAAAATAGAATGATGGTAAAACGTCTTTCCGTCCGTCCATTTGTGAACAACGCTAGCGGCTAAATCATTCAGCCGATTTTCTCCAAAACTTATATTCCTCCAATCTATCTGCCTGGTGTCGCGGTCCCTGGAATTTCAAACGGGGGCGGTAATTTACATGAAGCTCCTAATACATTTTCCAAATTTTCAGAAAAAATAGATCCATCGTTTTTTATTAACTTTAATTGTTGGATAGTGTGAAGAACGTTTAAGAGAATGGTGCAGCTCTCATGTTCGTTGAAAACTTTGACCTTTCAAAAATCCCAAAAGTTCAACTTTTTTTCGATGTCTTCCCACATCTAAAAATAATAAAGTTAGATCTTTTTCCCTCAATAAAATCTATTTATTAAAGATAGAATTTGAAATAAGGTCATCTACAATTTTTCGAAAAATTGAGTACTTTTCGCAATAATTTAGCGTGAAAATACGGCGAGAAAATACGTTTTGTTTTAGCACCACTAGTTTAATTTTATAGATGTTAATATAATTCTTTCCTCATTGCATCACACGACACCATCAATGGTCTTAATGTACCCCGACCTCTCTTCTAAAAAGAATTTGCACGTACAATGAACGCCCACCACTATTTGGAGCTTGCGCAGTTTAACAAGGCACGATACGTCGCTGCCAAGAATTGAACGTAGATCAGTAAAGTCTCAATCGTCAGTCACAGACACGTCATTAATTTCCCGTCAACCACTTCTTTCTATGAGAAATGAAAATCTTTCTCATCAACAAAAATACCAGTTTAATAACAAGGCTTACGCATTACAGATTTACCACTTATATCGTGTCGTATCATCCTCTCCAATCACTTAATAGTTAACAATGCTAACTTCTTAAAATTGTGCATACTATTGCATAAAACCTTGAATCGGCGGAAGCTAGAAGCCCTCCATTTAATCTCCACAACCTCACGAAGAGTTCTGCCTCTTTATTCCGGTTCTTTTAACTTGATATCCCATTGCTAGCTAGAGAGAAATCACTACGATAACCCGCTACATGATGCGTAAGCGGTCAGGGAATGTGTCGTATGGGTTCGTAGGCTTCCGCGGCCGGAGTCAATGCATTCTTGGCTATCCGGGATGAGCCGCGTCTCGGTCAATTGGACTGACGTTTGGGCCATCTTGCTGTGACCTTCATCAGAGCTATACTGCTGAGCTATCAGCCGAAAAGTCAATAACATTGACCGAGACGCGGCCCATCCCAGATAGCCAAGAATGCAGGGAATGTGTCGTCTACAGCGGCTGATGAAGTAGCAAGATGTGTTCTAAAGAGTCTAGAGAAAATGAAAGACCTTCACCGAAATCCTATTGTTTTGAGATTCAAATGTTGTACAAAATATATACTATATCATTATAAGGCTATGGTTATCTCTCTTAGACAAAAAGTGCTTTGATGTGATCGAACAATGATGTTTCTCTTCCTGGTCGTACATACTACAAATCACAAACGCGAAAAGTTTTTTGGAATAGTAGAAAAAATGCAAGCAGGTTATACTGTTTCAAAATATGTTGAATTCATAAGAAAAAGTAAGACAAAACATTTGCACTGGCAAAATGAAAACAAAACGAAATAAAAAAAACGTTATTTCCATGTCATCTATAACGAACAATCTCATAAAGTGAACTGTGAGTGTGGATGAAAAACCTATTGAAATCAGAAAGGGTATGGCTTTTGGATTAGTAAATGGTGAAAAAGCCCCATTGTAAATAGTGTCATGATTAAATTCGCAGAGAGGTGGACATTCCCAAGGTTTTAAATAATGGTATCGCCAGTTAAATATCTACATAAACGAGAAATAAAAAGAGCAAAATTACAGGAATTCCGGCACCCTTTATAGTTCATACCACAAATGTATGCTTCTTTCTGTAATAATCTAAGGAGTGGACAGTGGAGGAGGCATCAGTATGGAGGAGATTGAAGTAGAATACATGAGCGAAATTACAATTATTTTTATGGTGTAAAATGTTAATGCATTTAACCATGCAATCAGTATTAGGAATAACATTTTCACAGTTTCTGTTAACATAAGTTATATCACATTTTATTTACTGTGTGTTTCATTATTTGGTGCCTATACCCTATTTCATTTGTACAAATTTCCTATGTTTTCTAATTAAAACACTGAATAAAAAGAGTATTTACCCAATAATTTAATAACATATACAGTTAGAAATGTAGTTAGATTGAATGTTGATTAATGTATTTTACATGAAACTTAATGTAAGCTTGTACATTAAAAAGAGCATAATATATTTGCAGATTAAATTGAATGCTTAAGTTAAAATAGTTATTTATTTAATGTAGAGGTCCTCTCGTTTGCCCTGCCTCTCGACATTCATATCATTTATAATCACCAGTCTTTTAAGATCATTCATTCATTAATTCATTCCTTTCAGATACGACCATAATGTTTTGACCCATGCATCCTAATATACATGTGCGGAAATTTCCGACGGTGTACCCAATACTTAATCTAATTCACGAAACAATTGAAAACATTAGCATAAGTTGCCAATATTTCACAAAAAAACGGGCTTTCAGAAATTATTCTTCCCTGTAAAAACTCGCCCTAGCCGCCCGCCCACCCTCCTGGGCCACCGCCACGTCACCCTGCCCCGCCGCCGTGCTCCGCCCCCACCCTGCCCCGCCCCCGCCGCTGCCCCGCCCCGGCCGCCCCAAGGACCCGGACGCGGGCGGGACGCGCCGCCCGCTACTTTGAAAGTCAACGCAGTTTCCAGGGCACTTGGGGACCTCGTCGGCAGACACGCACATACATTATGCTCCTCGAAATTGAGGCCCGCCCTGCGGACGCCGCCCTCGGCCGAACACGGGCGGGCGGGCGGGTCTTCCAGCCGCCCTCCAAACGCCTTTTCCTAGCCCCGCGCCCACAAGACTCAGGGAAGATCCACTCGCAGTGGAAGGCAAACGAGAACGCAACGAAAACGCGAGACCTTCGAGCCTTCTTATCCATCGCCGTTTGAACAGTGGAGGCTGTTCCTCAGGGCTCTAAAGCGGCGCCCTCCCCAGAAAAAACCAACCGCGCGGAACCTTGCAGAAAGTATTACTCTTGGAATAAATCTACTCGTTTAATTTGTGCATACCACCAGCGCAACTTTTGAGGACGTTTAGTTTTAAGTGCCCGATTATGCGAACGATAAATGTTTTAGGAATGGGTAGTATCGTGGACTTTCGGGAGTCCGTGCGGGAGGGGCAGCGTGCTTTTATTAACGTTTTATTCGGCAGGGTCTGCGATGTGGATGAGTGCTGAAGAACGTCAGAAAAAGTAGCAAAATACTGTGAAATAGTTGCGGTACACAATTGATATCATCTGACAGACTGTGGAGCTTTTCAGCAACATATTAGACTAGAAATGAATTGGATTATCCTCCTTTTCCCTTTCTGAATTTAAAAGAATATATAATTCCCCATATACATGCTTTATAGCAATGTTCGTTGTATGTATTAAAAATTCCTCTTTTTTCTCCGAATATCTATCATCTCTATAAGATTCTTCTCTTTCTAGTAAATAAAGGAACTAACGCATGTGCATTTATAAGTTCAAATAAATAATTTATTTTTAGTGATTCTAGTGATGAGGCAACATTATGGCAAGATGTCGAACAATAAATTGACAAAGTGCTTTTAAACTAGAAGGTAGAACTACTACATATACGAAGAAAATGTGCCAATTTATATTTATATTTTGGGAGTGGATTGTAAAGCCACACTTATTCATTCATCGACTACTAATATGCCGAAGAATGGTGAAACTGGAATATTTCGATTGCAAAGCTCGATTTGGAGACCACTTTATAGAAAGAATCGGTGAAATAATTTGTTACACCAAGGCTGGCAATACTTAGTGTACTGTGCGGAGATAAATCGAAACGTATTTTAATAGAATATGCGGGAAGAATAACTTTGAATCTCAGTTGCCAAACTTTCCCATTTATGAAACCTTGTGTGTTATATTACATTTTTTCATTTGTTTTTTTAACGGATGGAGCAAAGGACGCTTATCATTAGGGAAGGTGTGATTTCAATGAATTCCTTCAATTTTTTTTTTTAATTTCAAACGTTAAAAGTAATGCCAGAAAGAATGTGCTGCTGTAGCAGCACTTGCTCACATACAAGTTGACGGAAGTTATGTTGGAAAGTTGTGATTTTAGAATTATACCGTATACTTGAATAGCTGCACTAGTAAGTCAGTATTTAATGCACTTTTCACATATTTGTAGGTGTAAGGTTTATTTTGCATTTTAGGTTGTGTGTTTGTCTAACTCAACACTAAAATGATATTTAATGAAATTTGCATACCCTGAACGGAAGGTTTTCTTCGTATAGCTCTTTCATATTCCATGGCTAAGATGTGATGTTGCTAAAACTCCATCAACGTATTCATAAACCAATAATGAGACAGAAATGACAACAATGGAAAGGAATATATGAACTGCGCCTTGCACAAACCAAACGCCACATCTGTATAAATGAAACGTCAAAACGCAGATATTCTTTCAGAGAAAGCAAAACAGACATCATGTGTCAAGCAACCCGTCATGCAGAAAACCCAACACACGTTAGTATTAATAACTGAACACACAAACGATCCGAGGAACTTCAGAGGTATCGCCCGCAAGTTAAAAAGAAGCCTGCGGAATGGAATCGAATGTCTGGCCGCGAGAGCCAACTAGGCGGCGAAACGGACGGGGGAAGCAATAAATCGGGACGACGAGGGGCCTGAGCAGAGGGCTGGGCGATTTGACAGAATGCACCAGCTGCGGGCGGAGCGCCAGGGGGCGTTCGGGAGGGGGCGAGGCGCCAACCCAGACGCTGTTAGCGATGCGACATTGACAACAAAACAGTTGATGCTCAAAATTAAATCATAGATGGTACTGTAGTTGTCTATCTCAAAATAATGCCCAGAAAGGTGGCTCAGGGTATCAACTGATGACACTGCAGTATATCTAACGCGAAAGGTCCTAGATTCGATTCCCGACGGTGGCAGGATTTTCGACACTAGTTTGTCAGCTATCTCGAATTCAGTCGCTGTCTGGAGGAGAATTTAGAGCGGCCGGTTGCTCTGATCCGTGGTTTCTCCGATCAACACCAAGCGAATGCCGGAGAACTACCCTGACAAACAGGCTACGGACGACCCGTGATCTTTCCTTCCTATTCTTTGTGCTATCCTCACCCCTTACTTACACACACGTGCAAACTAAACTACACTACAACTCATTCCGAGAGACAGGTCGGGAGCTTAGAGCTTATCCCGCTGGTGGGGGATACTGGGTTGGAGAAATATCCGCTAGCCGACAGTAGTTCTGCGCCAGACCACTCGAATTACAGTCGGAAATCTTCGGAAATTAAATTTTTCCTATCACCTATCACAAATCAGAAAAAAAGTTTCAGACAAAACTTATGTATTTTTGTCCATAGAATCCGAATCTGAAATAAAAAATAGGGGTTCCTATTTAAGATTTCCATGTTGCCCACCCCCCTACCGCTGGGGGCAGGGGGGTACTGATTTTAGTATACAATGATTTCCCATTCAAAACTGTTAAGATTTGGTCTCGGCTGAAATTTTCTTACATCGCGTATTTTTTTGAGTTATTTCAAGTTGTCATGTTAAATGGGACATCGTGTATAATAAAGTGATGTTGGTGACAGACGCAGATATGATGAAACATGAGGAGACTGGCAATCTAGGATAATTAGTGGGATGATTAGGCTGATAGTCACTAAAGTAGGGATGTTGGAGGTAACTTTATAGAAGACATTCTTATGATCTTCGCCACGAACTTAATTGTAAGCACTTACGAAATATTGAAACCTCTTTTGCATTCCTCTTCTCTATGCCATGCCATTTTATGAACGATTTCTTGAAACGAAAAAAGTCGTCTATAATGGTGGAATATAAAAAAAACGTTTTTTTAAACGCCGACGAAACGTCAAACCGTAAATAAGATATTTTCACGGCGACGTCACATTTTTCTGACTAGTTAAGAACAGACTAACTTCACGCACGCGGAGCAGGAAGTAAAACGATACTATCGTAGAAAAAAATGGGACTTGATTGCGTAAATGAGAAATGGCGGCAGACGCGAACAAAGGCTGACATTTCTGCCAGCGGGGCCGGGCAGGCAACGGGCAGGGAAACACTAATTAAAAGTTGAAAAATGACAGACCCACGACCCACCTGCCGGCGCAAGGGGAGGCTGCCCGTCCCTGACCTTCCCCAACCGCGCCCTCATTCGCTACCAAAAGCCCCGACGGCGCTCAACTCTTAGCCCACAAACTAAACTCTGGAAAATCACCTTTCCACTTTCTATCCAAATTGTTGAATAACTGAATGTTGACGGGACAATTATTATGTTTTCGAACATGACTAGCATATTTACGAACAATTTGTTTTTTTACCTTGGGTTATGGAGGCAGAAAATAGATTGATTCTGCGACTTCAAAAAATAACGAGAAATATATATTTCATGAATAGTATATATATTTTATATTTTATACAAATAGACAACCGACCTCTAAATGTGCAATAAGTAATAATTATGAAAAGAAATACACAGCAAATTGTATTTTGTAGTATTTCTACAGAGATAAATTTTATCATGGATCGTCAAAGTAGATACGTGAGTTTAGTTGACTTAAAACTAATATACCTGAGCCTAGTTTGACAAATGAATATCTTGTTCAGTATTCTGTGGTAGACCGTTATCCCAGTAATCATCAAAAGGGGAAAAATACAGTTTCTTCTGCTCATTCTGAAAATTGTTTCACTCGCCGATTTCAACCGACGCGGCCACTCTATTGAGTCCTCCTGCGGAAGCATATGATTTCATGTGACCGGCGGGAGAAGTTTTCCTGAGCAACACGCAAGCGGCGATGTAGTCGTCGTCGGGGACAGCGGGAGACAAATTGGTGCTGACGGCGCCACGCCTCGCAGGGAATTCCTTCCGACTGACACCAGCGGCTGACATCACTGGATATGGAGAGATTTCTCTAAAAAGCGACCGTTTTGATAGTAGCTGCGGCTGCTGCTTGGCTACAGCTGGCAGCATAACGGCAAATAAATTCTCGGCTATCCGTAAATTCTCGGCTATCAGTTACGTGTACAGCATAACGGGAAGTTAGGTCCATGTGCTTAATTAGTTAATGCGTTCGTTTTCAGTTGGCAGGCTGGTAGATGCAATCAGATCAATATTTTGCGTTGGCGTCGTGCAGAAAAGACTTTCTTTTATTTTCCGACCTGTCAGACTGAGTCAGACTGTTAGGCTAACTTCTCTGTACAATAGAAAGTACACATAAAGGACACTTGACAGCCGTTTCTTTGGTCTTTGACAGGTGGAGAGGTTGCACCGGTCGCCATATTGAAACCGAGTAATAACGATGCTTGCACATAAGACATAAAATCTTCTACTTCCATGAAACGTGTTTCACTTTTGAAATTTTAAGAAAATGTGTACTGTAATTGTATTGTTGTTTGTACGTCACAAGTGAAAGAAAGCACTAAAATGTATTTCAGTGAGGGAAATTGGTGGATCCATGGACCAAGAAAAAACATGGAAGCCAATGGACAGGAAATAAATACATCGGTGGACATATTTCTTATTACTAACTGTAAAATATTTACAAATTTAAAGTCAACAACAAAACATACGTAACAATGAGTAACAACCAGTTGTACAAAAATTGCGAATGAACAATTACAAAAAACGCATTTCATACGAACAGAACACAGCATCGGAGACAAAGCAACAACGGTGCCTTTGCCAATGCCACCTCGTGCACAGTAACCCAAGGGGCGTTGTGCCAGCAGAGTACTCGGTTTCAACATGGCGAACACAGAATAAATTTGGGGCGCGGACTGCATGCAAGTTTCCATTAAGTGCACATTCTCTACTGTTCCTTGAACTTGCGGATCTCGGAGATGCGCGCGAACGCTAGCCACTGTGCTACGAGCCGCTGCGGCCAAGGAACCAGCCAAACCTCCGTGAAATTGGTCGGGAAGATTCAGTATTTTGACAGACTTGAAGAAACAGTATCTGACATATCTCGGCACATCGTTGGCCCATGAATGCCCAACCAATATAAGTGAATTTGTTCACAAATGCAAAATAAAATATAAACGAAAATCTTTCTCTGGTCAAAATTACGCTAGACATCTTTTGTCTATCGTTTGCTCAACCTAAATGTTAGTTAGCCAGGTTGCAAAACAATTAAAATTGAAAGACATTTTGATGCTCTATATTCGAGGCCGGAATAATCCATATTAAAAATTTGACACATCATTCGCCCATGTTTTCGCAACCCACATATTTGTTAGTAAAACAGTTAAGCGCAAAAATAGTTCGACGAAAAAATAGTTTTCCTGGCAAATTTCGTGCTGGTAAAGGGTGAATGTTGACAAAATTTGAAACACTTTCTCCATCCTTTGCGCGTAATTTTGCCTGCAAGTTGTCACGCGTTTCTCAATTGTTTTGTTTGGACAGACAAACGAATGCTTTGTTGAGACAAATGTGGGCAAGCGATGTGCAAGGTTTGTTTAGATACGTTTTTTCTGTCCAATTTGATGGAAGTGCTGGCGATGACGCTCGATTATATCTTTCCCCGTGTTTCCGGTCGCATCAACTGCCAGGCCCATTCGTTTCGTAGGTGCAGTCCACATAAAAACTCTGGATGTGGTAGTGTATCTTCCACCAAGGAAGCGAGTTTAGGCGCCGGCCTATGGGTTTCCCCTCTTGAGGTATCTCCACCAGGGGGCGCCGTCCCAGGCAGAAGAAACTCTAAGCAACGACAAAAGAACTATTGTAAAAGATGTGTAAGTGTAGGTAAGATATGGGGGTATTGTAAGAAAGAGGTCCTGCTCTGGCATTCGCCTGATATTGATCGGAGAAAACTATCAATGAGAGAAATCGGCTCTTGGATGGGCTGGCGCGTCAACTGCAGACGGCATTAGTTCCGTAAGTGTAGTTTATGTTTTATCCTTGAGAGGGGGAAGTGATCTTTCCCATTCGATGGCGAAATCCGTCGCCGACCTACTGTCGGTTGGCAGGGTTTGCCTCCAAACCAAGTACCTCCCACCGGGGATAGCTTTTGCAATTCTCCACACAACAGCTGAATTCGACATGTCAACAGAGCTTGGGTCTAAAATCCGCCACTCGAACCCCACGGGCCTCCCGATGACAAACGCTGCAGCGGCAACATACGTCGTCCTGAGCCACCTCAGCCGGTGGGAAGACGGCGCTCGAGGCAGGCGACAGCAGCAGCGGCGGCGGGGAAGACGTCGTGCGGGTGCGGCGCGTGGCGGGGCGGGGCGGGGCGGAGCGGCGCGAGCGACAGCGCACTTGGTGGCATTGATTTTCTGACGCGGCCTGATTTGTCCCCCGTCCGCGCCCGCGCAGCTACCCCCCCCCTCCCTCCCCCACCCCCGCTCCCCCGCACGCGCGCGCAACGCGACGGCCCCGTTGCTACGCGCCCCGCGCTCGACCTGCGCACGCGGCGCCACGGACGAAGCGGAGTCTTCAGAAATGTACGTTTGTGTTCGGCATTTTTTACTTTCGCGCAACGGAGTAAAGAAAAAGTTATGTAATGCTGCGCCAGAAGAAGACAAATTTTTGTCAGAAAAACTCGTATTACGGGTCCCTAGTAACGAAAAAGTGGTTAAATCCACTTGCTAAATTTAGAAGAAAAAAAAAATTGATGTAGCCAGAATTCAAATTTTGTGGGTCCTTCTTACAAAAAATCAAATAACGGCATCTGTTCGTCCGTCTATCCGCCCGTCTATGAACAACGCTAGCGGCGACACCGTTCAGCCGATTTTCTCCAAAATTGACATTTCCCAATAGATCTGGCTGATGTCACGGCCACTTGAATTTGAAACCGATGTAATTTTGCGGGAACTTTACATAAAACCCCTGGGACGTTTCAAAATTTTCAAAAAAAGTCTTCGTTTGTGATTAAATGTTATTGTTGGATAATGCGGAGGACGTGTAAGAGAATGATGCAGGTTTCGTTTTCGTTAAAAACACAGTCTTTTCAAACATTGCAAAACTTTTTCGGAGTCTTCCTACAACAAAAATATTAAAGATAAGAGATCTTCTCCCTTAATGAAATCTTTTGCTTAAAGAAAGATCTTGAAATAATGTCATGTACATATTTTCGAAAATTTCTGTACATTTACAGCAATGTTGCGTGAAAATAGGGCGAGAAAGTACGTGCTATTTTAGTACCACTAATTGTTCGGTTTTGTCGGCTATCTAAAGGTGTCCCCGATGCCTGGGGCTAGTGAAACACCCACGAGATAAGAGCGATTTGTGGCGATGACATATTCTCTTCGCCATCACTAGCACGTTCCCCCTACCAGAGCTCCTCTTCGCCACACTCCTACAGAGACTGAGACGATTTTAAAGCAAAGCTTGAACTCTCTTTTTTGCTTAGAACAGGAATTGAACCAGGGAAAGCTTGTACTCTCCTGTTGAGTCATCCTACAGGCTGGTTTCAAAATTGGGTGGTTTAATAGAAACGAGCGAATTCAATACGAATACACTATTAATCTCTGCATAACATGGTGACGTCAAGTATCAAATAATCGAGGCTTTGCCAAGTCAAAGGAGATAAGTACCAACGTTTTCGAAACGAAGCTTTTGAGATCTAAATATTATATAAATCGGTGCCAACACATAGTTTAAAAAGCCATGTTCCAAACATCTTCTAAGTAGTTGTAATGTCTATACAGTGAAGGGTGTGGCTGTATGTCAAGAGTACGAATTCAATAGCTTGTTTTTAATTTCCTGAAAAAAAAAGAAACAATTTTTAAACTTAATTTCCTTAACTTTGCAAGGCTTCAGTTACTTTTCTTCTCCAAATGCCTACCCTGTGACTCAAATATTTAATTTAGGTCAGCCTAGTAACCATTTCAGAGTTCAGCTTTGCACTCAAAATATTTATAGTATCTTCCTGATTCAAACTGTACAGCCTTCTCAACAATAGTTGGCAATATAAAACATAATTATATATTTAGAGTTCTCTTCCTAGATCGCTCCCAAATTATTTTTTTATGAATAGAGTTTAAAAAATTGTAGTATTCTGGTAATGTAAAGTGTTAGTTGAAAACCTTGAAAAACATTTATGTTGAGAATATAATAAAAAATAAAAAGAGCGCATCTCCTTACTTGTCTCGCGTGGAGCTGGCGTCACCTAACTTGGCTTGTACAATCATTTTTTAATAAATAGTAATGGTGACCCATGCGTAGATAAAAAATTTAAATGTTATTGTAGTAACGATTTGAGTCAAAGAACGTTAAACATGAAGAAGGGAAGTTAATTCAGCAGATGTTCCGAATTCTGATTTGTAGATATTATCAGTGCGACACGTAAATCAGAAATTTTGAATGAAGACAAAAAAAGAATGAAAATATTAGTAAAAATAACAAAATTTACCTAAATAACGAAAAAGGTATGCAAAAACAAATACAACCACCAAACACTGCTTACACTATAATTTATTTTGAAAATTTAATTGACCAGATGACTGGCCGTAAATGTGTTAAACATCTAAAAGCTCATGTCTGGCTAACTTGTAGTAAGGAAGAGTATCAGTGGGTAACTTGTTTTCGAAGTTAGCATTTGAAGAAGAATAATGGATAAGAGGAGACAGAGCACACAGGCAATCAGAAATAGCCATGCATACGAAGAGAGACACTGAGAGAGCGAGAGAGAGAAAGGGAGAGAGAGAAAAAGAGGAGAGCGGGGGAGGGGGACAGGGAGAGAGTGGGAGAGTGAGAGAGAGAGTGAGAGAGAGGGAGAGAGGGAAAGGGAGAGACAGTTCCGCAGGTTTCATGAATCATTTTATCGATTTTACTGATGTATCAATGGAGATTTAAAGGAAAATTACACATACCTATTTATCAATCTGATCTCAAAAATAATAATGTTTCATCGAGTTGACTTACACTGAGATTTCAGTGAAAAATGCAAATTAATATCAAACTTTAGTACGATCAAGATGTGGAAAACGCTTGTAAAGCGAGAAAATGTGAACTGAACCATACTTTCATTGATCGATTAACACGATGAATGAACCAATGAACCACATATACCGTTCTATTAAGGTTATAGCGAGTAGATAAGTACACAAGGTTTTCGACAGAAGAACGTCTTTCAATTCAACCACAGTGAAGCGCTGAGGTGAGGCCGAAACGACATCAAACTCAAGTCCACGGTCGAAGCTCATTCTCATAGATCGTAGAAACTAGGATCCGATATTCTTAGACCTAGATGCGTAAATCATGATGAAGAATGAGGTTAAAGTAATGAATGGCAGAGAAGAGTCAGAAAGTTTAATGTAAATAGTAAAAAATAAAATCCCTATGTTACGCTTATGGTTTGTTCTGTATTGTCAATAAAAGAACGAAGACCCTCACATCACCGTAATTCTTCAATTTAATCGATGTCAAGGAAATTAAAACAAAACTTATGAATGATTTCTGAAAAAATAATATAGAGTAAAAATGAGGCGAAAAGAGCCTGGGAATCGGAAAACCTGGCGCAAATATATCGCGCCCAACAAATTCGGAGGTAGCATATGAAGCAACGGTTAGCAAGTCGATAAGCGGACTTGATTTCACAAATTAAAATGAGACCACTTTTACGAGGACCCGCATTGCCAAATAAAAATGTCTTCCCAGTCTATAAAAATCGTCGAACATTGAAAATGTTACGTAATGTTTCGCTTTCGTGGTCATTGCTGAAATGTACAACGTGAAGGTGAATCTGTAAACTGTAACATTTCTGACGTAAGACATTTCTTGAGATCTTCTAGTACTTCAATAGTCACAACAGTCGAGATATACTTATGTATATTCAGTTTTCATTTAAATGGTAAAAGTTGAATATTTAATGTTTCGAAGGGTTAAAATGGCATGAAACGTTATAAATATATCACAGATCCATCACATGACGAACAGGAACAATTAATAAAAGTGAATGGAAAATAATTTGTTCTAATTTTCTATCTTGAGGAACACCACATTGTTATCCACGTATTCGCAAATATCTTCATGTTCTGAATATCCTGCGGTCGCTGCACACAACCTCACGCGGCTGACTCGGTCCGGGGGCGCCGGGCACGTGCGGCGGGTGGGCGGGCGGGCCGCGGGCGATCGATACGCCCGCCGCGGGCGACGGGCACGGTCGCCCATTGGGCGAAGCAGGAGCAGCAGCGCCGCGTCCCCGTCACCGCAGTGGCAGGGGCGGTGGCGGCGGCAGCGGTGGCGGTGGCGGTGGCGGTGACGGTGACGGTGACGGTGACGGTGACGGTGACGGTGGCGTCCACGCGTCCCGACGCTCGGGCCGGCGCGGCGGGGCGTCGACGCGACGCTCCGGGCCCGGGCGGCGATGGCTCCCGCACTGCGACGACGGCGGCCGCCCAGGCGCCTGGGCTGCCTTCCCGACGCCCCCGACGCCGACCAGCCTCGCTTCGTTAGCGCGCCGTATTAATTTCTGGAGCGCGTCGCGAGGAGCCCGCCGCCTCCGCCGCCGCCGCCGCCGCTAGCATCATTTTGCGCATGCGTCCTGACGTTATAATCCGGCGTCCTCTTCGTCTAATTCGTGCGCCGTCTTTGTCGGTCTGCGCGGCCCCGCCACCTCCTTCCCCCTCCTACTCCTCCTCCTCCATCCCCGCCCTCCTCCTCCGCTCGGCAGGCGCGTGCTCCGCCGCATCAGACGGTATAGGTAGTTAATTGGAGAGCTCTGATTGCCCGGCATTAAAAGGCCGCCGGGCGCGCGCGCGAGAGAGAGAGAAAGAGACGAAAGACGCCGAGACACGACAGCGGCGGGGACGGAGAGAGCAAACGGTGAACAGGGGAGGGCAGGGGGCAGGGTGGCGAACCGCGGCCACTGCGTGAAAGGAGGGGGGGAGGGAGCGCCGGCCGAGGCAGTCGACCGGAGAACGGGGGACGAAGAGAGGGGAAACGACTCGCGTAATTATAGAGAACCGGACCAACATCAAATTCGGATATTTTTTAAACTGCCACGAGCTAAACGTCGCCGCTCAAGGTCAAGCGTGTAATTTCCGAGCGTTGAAAAAAGCCGTCGACTTTAAAAAAAGCGTTCCCCCCACGTAAACAATCCCCCCGTGGTGGGGGCGGGAGCAGGGAGCGCTCGGCGTTGGGCCAATGACCCAATTAACGCGACGCGGGTCGATGAAGCAAGGGCAAGGTCGGCGGGGAGTCCGAACGAGCGCGCGCGCCAACATTTGAACGACGGACGCTGAGCCCTCCATCAGACGAAGGGACGGTTTGTCCACTACTGTCAGGGCTTTAGACGCTGCAAAATTGTTCGTAATATTCAATTCAATTGTTCTGCTATATTGCCATAACTACACCGAACCCATGACATAGGGATAAAACGCCGCTCTTAACGGCCGGCGGCCGTTAACAATTGTAACGGCCACCGTTCGTTTGAAAATGGACGTTTTCGTAATATTGTGCTGCTGCATTGACATAACAACACTGAACTCACGATAAACGGGATAAAACGCCGCTCTTAACGGCGAGCGTCCGTTAACCAATGTAACGGCCGCAACCCGTTTGGAAAAACGAAAACAAGTTGTAGTTAAGGATTTCGTTACGCTTATTCCTAGGAAATGTATTTTTTTTATTTATATATCTTTTATAGGAAGGTAGTATTTCGAACATTATTGAACACACTATCGATATCACAAATCACGAATTGATGGTTATAAACCTGCGTCAACGTCTCGGTTTACAACCTTCGAATGCGTCCTTTATTTGCACTGCATCGTCCAAATGACTTTAATAACTATACTGAACTTGGATGATTAGATAGAAACGGTTGGAGAAAGTGCTTTGAAACGGCAAGGGCTTAAAATGGATGCATCGGGACGAGTGAAGAGAGCAAACAGCGGCCAGAGGAGGTCAACGACAGAACAGTTGAGCCGGCAAGTTCGGCAACATTGTAGAAGTCGAATATTTCGGCCATTGGCTGAAGGCGCTGGGCGAGAGACGGTAGGCGTGAAACGGTCCCACATGGATGGGCGATGGGCGATGGGCGAAGCGCGACGGCGCAGATGTTGACGTGGAGCAAATGACGCACCTTCTGCGAGGGTCGATAGTAGGCGAATAGTTGGAGGGCGATGGATCGATTATTTAATGTTTTTAGGTTCATAACCTACTGTAGTCATTAATTCTGTAAATGTATAGCATATTAAATTCCTATAGGTGGAGGTGTTTCAAAACGAAAACAGGCAAATAATTTACTACACATTAATATTCCTTTCCCGTGGCAAAATTATCATACAAAGCAGGTTTAAGAAAATGGTATAAAGCAAAAAGTAATAAAGGTAGAAGTATATAAACATAAATCAAACTCGGATGTCTCATAGAAAAGCCCGCAAACATGTTATCTAGAATTGTATCTATGTTGTTAAATTACTCTCGAAATAAGAGCTATGGGAGATCGGTGCAAAATAAATGTAATATGAGTAAATCATAATTAAAGTTAGTGTACATGCTGGAATCACCAAAGAAAGGCTCACAAACACGAAAATAGGTTTCAATTTATTTTGGCTACTGTCAAAAAAATACATGGAAGGAATATGCTTACCTTTTAAAAATTGAAACCTTCATAAAAAACCGTTATCTGCCGATAACCATCCTCTGCCTTGTGTCCCTCGGACGATAATTGAAAACGTCCGAGGTACCAACCTGATTGCACGTACCGAAAATAGCTATCTCTTCAAGGAGGGAGAGCAGAATTATAAGAGGAAGAAGTTACTATAAAGAAAAGGAATTTATTTACACAAGAATCATTACGCAGATGATATCACATATCCTAATTCACAGTAGCTACTCGCCTGCAGTGACTGTTGTAAATATTTTTACACTGATGCCTGTGAGATTCATTTCATCGCCCAGGTTGATTGGAAGGTACCAGTTTTGGATAAAATCGTCTGCACGGTTTAGTTTCTAGCGTTGTGCACGAACGGACAGACTTACAGATAGACAGACGGACGTCGGACAGAGAGATGGACAGACGGACAGACAAATAACCAGACAGATGTTTTCCCGGCAATCAATTTTTCGATCAAGAACTCCAAAACGTGGATTCTGTCTACACAACGTATTAGAGGAGGAAATTTACTACAAATAGGATCACGATGTATTCACTTATTCGCCACTAGGGGCCCACAAATGTCGAAAAATCGCCAATTTATGCACAACCATACCATAATATACCTTTACCACAGACATTACAATATTTGATCTTTACACCGTAAGTACATAGTAACGAGAGAAAATAAAATGGAAGTTCACGCCCACTCAGAGGTGCACAGTTTTCTCCACGAATTTAATCATGAAAATTTCAAACGCAGACAAATGGTAGACGATTGGATGTTACACACCACCCCCAACAATCGTTAAGTCGTTTGCTTTCCATTGGCCACGCAAAGATGCAACGCACCCCTTCCCTCTCACCCTGCCAGCGAACGAGCTCCATGGAAAGCAGAAGAACGAAGGCCTCAATCCTCCCTTTCCTTCAGCAGCTCTCGACGTTGCAGCTTGTGCATCCTGTGATCAGGCTGTCGTCAAATGAGTGCGCGAGCCACCGAAGGAGTAAACCGACTGCATCCCGCGATAAACTTCTCCAAAGTCTTTTACCTCCCTCCCCCAAAAGGCATAGCCCGACTGCATCCCGCGATCAACTTTTCCTAAGCCGTTTACCTACCTCCCCAAAAAGACGTAGCCTGTCTGCATTTCGTGGTCAAGTTTTTTAAGCTGTTCACCGACTTCCCCAAAAAGACATAGCCCGACTGCATCCAATTGTTCACTTTTCCTAAGCCGTTTACGTACCGCCACCAAAAGGCATTACCCGACTGCATCTCGCAGCCAACGTTTCTTAACCGTTTACCTCCCTCCCAAAAAAACATAGCCCGACTGCATCCCGTTTTGTTTTCCTCTTTGGTATGGGGATTGATGTCTACGGTTCCCTTGGTCTCCTTAGAATCGATGATATTAATCGATTGTAATTTATCCACTTGTCTGTTTTCAAGAAACATTTGCATGACCTTCTAGAGCGTCACCAACATTGAAAACCACCGCTTTTAAGTTTGTGGAATCGAACATGAAACTTACCACGAGCAACGTCCTACCTCACTGACGTAACTACTATATTCCGAGGATTCTGCCATGTTCACCTGCCTTCAAGGTTTTCTCTAGTCTGGTGCAAGAACACGTATTAGTGTTACTTATGAATGGAAACTGAACAAAAAATTTACTCATTCCGAAACACCAGATGAACGAAACAGAACGCAGCCTGGCTATGCTTTTTCAGGTAACGAACAATGAAAAGTGTGTAGACGGATAGCGACGGCGAGGGAAAACTGAGAGCGGGATGCAGTCGGGCGATGCCCGAGCCCCAGACCGCATTGCTGGACCCGATCTTAATCGACAAAATGATTTCCTTTTAATTGCAGCGCTGCGCCCACCAAGATTGATGGGCTCAGAGCGGAGAGGGCTGCAGGGATCGAGGAAGCGGGTGTGGGGCAGTGGGAGGGGCGGGGCGGAGGTAGGGGTGAGATGGGCCGGGCGTGGATTGGTGTCTAGAGATTCAGACCTAACGGGAGGGTTGGGTGACACGAGCTATGTATGGAGAAGGGCTCACGAAATTCCGGGCACGTGAAAAGTGGTGTGGAGAAGAGGTTGGAGGCATAAGACTGATTGATTGGTATTTCGAGCGCGGTAACTTCAAAGGTCATTAGTCCCGTAAGTGTAATGCATGTTTTAATCGCGAGAAGAAGCAGATATCTTCCCTATGCTGGATGGCGAGTTCTGGTGCCGACTTAATCGCCAGCTTGCGCCGGTCCCCTCAACCAAGTACCTTCCACCAGCGAGGCACCGCCCACCCAGGACAAGCGCCGAGTTCCCCACTGGTCTCCCGGCGGTGTAGTGAACGTAACTGTGTGTAAGGCAGGGTCGGACAGGCAGGATGAAGGAGAATTATGCGCGGTCCGTGGCCCATTTCTTAGATTACTGCTCCGGAGTTCGCCTGGTATTGAACCGGCCGCTAGGTTTCTCCCCCCAGTCAGTGGCTAAATTCGACCTAACTATGTAGCTAGTGGTAGAAACTCGTACCAGCACCGTCGGGACTGCTGAGGCACTGCAGTGACATTTTTGCCCAGATCCACCTAAGCCTGTATGGAGGCATAGGAGAGGGGAGTGCTTAGGTGACTTGAGGAGAGAAGATGGGGTGTGAAGGGAGCGATGGCCGAGTAGAAGCGGAGGCCGGAATTGAGGGATCACTCTTCAAAGTGAGCGACGGATCCCGGTCGGCAAGGACAGCAGCGGGAGGCTGTGTAAATGCTCGGCAAGCGGCGGGACTAGAGGGTCGCGGGTGGAGATGGGGCTGGGCGCAAGGACCTACGAGCGGGCGCGTGTGCGTGCGTGCGTGCGTGCTCGGGCGGGCGCGGGCCCGTCGATATAATTAACTCCTCGATCTCCGGGCCGTAATTATAAGCCCTGCTGACTTTGACAAACTGAGCGCACAAATTTCGAATCTGAATACAATTTGCCCCGCGCGTGGGCCGCATGCGAGCGGGTGGCGGCTGCCGCGGCGGACGCAATTTCTGGTCCGAGGGAGAGGCGGAGATTGCGGCTGCGGCCGACGGCGCCGCCACCGCGCCCGCGCGCACATTTGTTTCGCTGTCGGCGGAGCGGGGAGGGCGGAATAGGGGCGGCACGGGGAAACTGCGAAGGCGGCGCGGGGCGGGGAAGCGCGGGGCGGGGAAGCGCGGGGCGGGGGAAGCGCGGGGCGGGGAAGCGCGGGGCGGGGAAGCGCGGGGCGGGGAAGCGCGGGGCGGGGAAGCGCGGGGCGGGGAAGCGCGGGGCGGGGAAGCGCGGGGCGGGGAAGCGCGGGGCGGGGAAGCGCGGGGCGGGAAAACGCGGGGCGGGGAAGTGCGGGGCGGGGAAGCGAGGGGCGGGGAAGCGAGGGGCGGGGAAGCGAGGGGCGGGGAAGCGAGGGGCGGGGAAGCGAGGGGCGGGGAAGCGAGGGGCGGGGAAGCGAGGGGCGGGGAAGCGAGGGGCGGGGAAGCGAGGGGCGGGGAAGCGAGGGGCGGGGAAGCGAGGGGCGGGGAAGCGAGGGGCGGGGAAGCGAGGGGCGGGGAAGCGAGGGGCGGGGAAGCGAGGGGCGGGAAAGCTAGTGGCGGGAAAGCTAGGGGCGGGGAAGCTAGGGGAGGGGAAACGCGGGGCGGGGAAGCGCGGGGCGGGGAAGCGAAGGGCGGGGGAAGCGAGGGGCGGGGAAGCGAGGGGCGGGAAAGTCCGGGACGGGGCGGCGCGGGGCGGCGTGGGGGCGGCGCGCTTCGGATTGCCGCCTGTGTCGCCCGCCTGGGGCTGTATTTCGGGGCTGCTAGGGGTAGACTCCCAGGCCGTTGCGTGATAGTGAAGTGGAGCGGGTGGAGGGGAGGGTGTAGAGTGTTTGTGTAGTTGATAATGGTTTCGGTGGTATATGTTATGGAGCTGGTATAGGCAATGGTAGTAATATTTATGAGTGAAAATAGTTGTCTCTTATCGTCACTCGGGCATCCATGGTAAAAATGTTTCTGGCAGTGAAGATGTGGATCTGGATGGAAATGGAGATATTATTATGCGAAACCGTTAGCACGGGGTGGTTGCAGAGAAATAATTTTGTAGCAATGGGTGCTGGTACTATATGTGAAGCATTTGAGCAACGTTGAGATCGGAAGATCGAAAAGAACCAGCTTGAGAAGAGAGGTGAAGAAAGTGACGGAAGGACACAGTCTACGAATTCGCTGAAGACGTTTGTTGGAAGATGTAGGCTAAATATGCGCATGAAGATGTAGCAGAGAGAACAGAAATACAGAAGGAGGTGGTAAGGACGAGAAAAGATGGAAAAATGCGAATTTGATTGATTGATTATTTTCTATTTCCTGATATGGTCGTTAGTCCGTTAGTGGTCGTTAGGTCATAAATGTACTGCATGTTACATCTCGTCAGAGAACTGTTTTCCTTCCTCTCTAAAACGTCCGACCTATCGCTGGCCTACAATTCAGCTTGTGGGGTTTTCCCCTCCAGATATCTCCCGGCCAGTCACCGCCGCTAAACCTCTCGACCAGTCTCTCAAAACGAGTGATAACTACAAATAAGTTCCAGTTTGTGCACGCGTAAGGGGAGAGGAGGGCACAACAATGATGGAGGGAAGATCGCGGGTGGTTGGTGTTCCGTTTGTTAGGTACTTCTCCCGCGTTCGGGGATCAGAGATTAAAGGAAAAAATACCGATCGTGGCATCCGGCAGTTAGAATCCTCCTCCAGTTAGCAGCGGTTGTATTCGATTGATTGATTCCAGATTGACTAGTGGTCCTGGGCGCGTCATCTGCTGTCATTAGTGCCGTAATTTTAGTGCATGATTTTCTCGAGATGTGGCGGTGGTGGTGACCATCCCCCGCTGGATGGTGAGATACGGCGCCGACGTACCGTCAGCTAGCGGAGTTTTCCCAGCCAGGTATCTCCAATCTGCCTGCAACTCCCGTAGCTGGGACAGTTCCTCGCTCTAAGCTCCTGACTGGTCACCTGGCACTTGTGGTAGTGTAGTGAATGTTGCTATGTGTGTGTGTATACGTAAGGGTAGAGGATAGGACAAGGAAGAGGAAGGAATGATCGCGCGTGGTCCGTGATCCGATTGTTAGGGCACTGCTCAGCCATTTGCCTGACGTTGAACAAAAAAAAACACGAAAAACTATCGATCAGGGCAGCCGGCCTCTAGAATTTTCCTGACAGAACCCGACCTATCAATCTAGCTAGCGTCGAAAATCCTGCTGCCGTCGGGACCCGACCATAGGACCTCCCGGTTAGAGGCACTGCAGTGCCATCAGTAGCAGCCCTGAGCCCCCTCTCGCGGTATGTAGTGTGGAAACTGTGTCACAGGCGTGGCTCAATCCCTTGGTCTTCCCGTTCAAAGTCACAGAGGTGGTTACGGCTGCTGCGCGCCAACGAATCGCGCGGTGCGGGGAGGAGACGGCAGGCGAGCAGCGGCGGCGGGGCGGGCGGCGGGGCGGGGCGGGGAGGGGCGGGGCGGGCGGCGGGGGAGGGCGGCGGGGAGGACGGCGGGGAGGACGGCGGGGCGGGCGGCGGGGCGGGCGGGCGGCGGGGCGGGCGGTGGGGCGGGCGGCGGGGCGGGGCGGGCGGTGGGCGGGCGGCGGGGCGGGGCGGGCGGCGGGGCGGGGCGGGCGGCGGGGCGGGGCGGGCGGCGGGGCGGGGCGGGCGGCGGCGGGCGGGGCGGGCGGCGGGGCGGGGCGGGGCGGGGGGCGGGGCGGGGCGGGGCGGGGGGCGGGGCGGGCGGCGGGGCGGGCAGGGGCGGGCGGCGGGGCGGGCAGGGGCGGGCGGCGGGGCGGGGCGGGCGGCGGGGCGGGGCGGGCGGCGGGGCGGGCGGCGGGGCGGGCGGCGGGGCGGGGCGGCGGGGCGGGGCGGGCGGCGGGGCGGGGCGGGCGGCGGGGCGGGGCGGGCGGCGGGGCGGGGCGGGGCGGCGAGGGGCGCAGGCAGCGTCGCCGTTGGGCGGGGCTCAGGAAGCGCGGCGGCAGCGGCGCCGCCCGCTCCCGCGTCCTACGCGAGCACGTTATCCGTAATATATTACCCCCAGCCGCCCCTCGCCGCCGGAAAGGATCCGCTGCCGGGAATCAGGGATGAAATAAGGTAAGTCATATATATCCCGGGAATTTGCCCTCGCGAAGGGCCCGATCTGCATAGAACGAAGGGAGGAGGGGGGGGGCGAGGCAGGGAGTCTAAAAAGAAGGTAACGACGCGCATATGATCGCTGACTAAAAGGGTTGCCGATATAAATCTGGGCGTCTCAGATATGGAAAAGGCGGCGGCGGCGGCGGGCAGGTACGGGGGTACCTGAGTCAACCTGCGACCGCGGCCGCGACCCTCGTCCGGGCTGCGACGAGCGGCCGCAGGTAAATTAGGGAGAAGGCGCGGAGAGGATGGCGCGGTTGGGTGAGGCATGGATTGACACAAGGCCGAAACTAGTGGGGCTAAACAGCACGATTTTTTCTCGCTCGTATATTTTGACGCAAAATAACACGAAATGTAGTCAAATTTTCGAAAAATTGTTCATGATCTAATTTCAAAATATGTCTTTAAGAAAACGATTTCATTAAGGAAAAAATATCTATCTGTAATATTTTAGATGTAGGAAGATTCCAAAAACATTTTGAACGTTAGCAATTTTGGAAAATCAGGGTTTTTAACGAATATAAGATTTACACCATTCTCTTAAACGTCCTTCACACTATCCAACAAAAAAATCAAAATCGATGGAGCCATTTTTTTGAAACTTTGGAAAATGTTCCAGGGACTTCATGTAAACTACCCCGCACAATTAAAATATTGGTTTCAAATACAAGATGCTGCGACATCAGTCAGACCGATTGGTGAATATCAATTTTGGAGAAAATCGGCTAAACGGTTTAGTCGCTAATGTTAGATTTTTCAGCATCAAGGACCCTCAAAACATGGATTCTGGCTACACCACGTGTTAAATGACTTTTTCTTCTAAATTTAGCAACTGTATTTATCCACATTTTCGTTACCAGGGCTCTGTAGGAAGTTTTTCTGCTGAAAATTCGCCGTTTTTTCGCGCAGCATTACCATAACATTTCTCTCTATTCCGTAGCACGGAAGTAAAACGCTACAAGAGTTCTGGTTGGCCATTTGGAGAAATGTAATTGGATGAATCCGCTAGTGTAGAAGGAGACGAATTTACGCGCGGGAAATGAGTGGGAACTGTTACTCAAGACTTAATATGTTGAAGAAATTGGCATGAAACAAAAAAAATTGGATGGTCATTTTAGGGAATGAAACTACAGATGAATCAGGTGACGTAAACATCGGCTCAAACAACTGCATTTTCTAGCACCCAAAACATCGATTTGATGAGTCATCCGCCGTATAGTCCTGACTTGGCACGGAATGACTCCTTTTTATTCCCGTACGTAAAAAACAAACGGAGAGGTCAACGTTTTTCGACACCTGAAGAAGCGGTTGCTGAATTCAGAATGCGTGTTTTGGAGATACCTCAATCAGAGTGGCAGAAGTGCTTCGACAATTGGTTCAAACGCATGCAAAAGTGTATAGATCTTCATGGGGAATATTTTGAAAAACAATAAAGTGATTTTTGATGATTAATATTTGTTTTTGTTCTCTAATCCTGAAATATAAAAGGGATTTTAGTATACACACCTCGTAGTATACACATTAATTTTATGTTATAAGAAAAGCAAATGACCCATTTTTAGATGGCATTTTTTTGCACTTTTCGTCCATCTCTACTAATAAGTCATTTTTAAAACATTTTTCGCTGATTTAATATATTTAAATAGCATTTTAATAGTACTTGCTACAAATAATATTTTAGAGATGTTCTCTTCAGAATTACTCAGTATACGATCTCTCCAATTTCTTCTGTCAAAAAGTATGTCACTCCCTGTGAATATGTAATTTGTGACGCCTATCAGCGTCATTGTCAGTTCGGTCAATTTCGGGAGAACTAAAGAAACACATTTCCTGGTAAAGAACGGTACAAACCAAAAGTTTGCAAACTAAGTTTACTTGAACGAAAAGAAGAAGCATATACGAGAACAACTTGAGTTGTTCATCTGAACTGTTTTAATCAATTTTTTTACTTAATATTTCTTTAATTTTAGGACATTTTAAAAACATTTTAAGAGCATTTTATTTACAATTTTTGGTGATTTTTAAGTCATCAAAATTCGCCCCTACTAATTATTATTTATTTTGTTTATATATGTGTCGTCAAAACAGTATATGACGTTTGGGGAAGACGCGAAATCACGGGTGATTTTATTGAGCTCCAGAATCCGTATTCCTCCATATTACTTTATAGGATGAATATGGATTCCAACGAAGCACGATGAGCAACTTTTGAAAACTAAAATTTCTCACTTACATGTTACAAAAAACTGATTTGCATCTGCAAACGAAGTGCAGATATGCTTTTATTATATTATTACACACAAAATAACAGTCCTCACTCCCAGGCCTGGAAATAACATCACTAGCAAAAGAACGCCCGAAGAAATCGGGCGCATACTGGAAATCTATTGAGAGCTGTACCCGTACCCAACGACACCACTTCGCAACTGTAGGAAATAAATGTAATGGTTAGAGATAATGCTACCTGCAGTGAAAGCGCATACATGCATATTGAAACTCATCAACTAAACCTCCATTGACGATTCTCGATCCAAAGCAACCTTCCATTGACCCTACGATCATCCCATTTCAATAAGAAAAGCCCTCAGGGTGGCTTGAGCAGCCTCACAAAGCGCGCCGTCTCGGGGCCGGGCGCAGGCGGAGCTGCGTGTATCTTCCCCGTGAGCGGCGCCTGAGGGCCCGCAGGTCGACTGCCCTTGCCCGGGGGGTGGGGAAGGGGCGGTAAATCAGAAGGCCCATTAGCGGGCCCACTGCAACCCCTTCGGTTCTGCCCCTTCCCCCTCAGCCCTTTCGCCATGGGAGCGCGGGCCGTAGGGGGCCCGACTCGCTGAAATACGCGCCTTGCGGCCTACCTGTCGATTGCTACTTGTCTTCTCCCTCCTCCTCTTCGCTCTTCCTCGTCTCCTTTTCTTTCTCCTTTTTCTTCTACTCTTCCTCCTCTTCTTCTTTCTTCTTCTTTTTATTTTGCCCCTCCTCCGTCTTCTTTATCTTCTTTTCTTTCTCATTTTCCTTCTACTCCTCTTCTTTCTCCTTTTCTTTCTACTCCTCTTCTTTCTCCTTTTCTTTCTACTCCTCTTCTTTCTCCTTTTCTTTCTACTCCTCTTCTTTCTTCTTTTCATTCTACTCCCCCTCCCTCTTCTTCGTCTTCCTTTCTTTCTGGTTTTCACGTTTTCAGGCTGCAGCTCGCACTACCAACATAATTTCTGTTGCACTCTCACTAGCAATGTGCCGCTGCGGTGAGACTTTCCTGGTGTGATATACTTAAACAGGTATTGCATGTACGAGAGCAAATTCTTCTTCATCTGCTTTCAAGGATACGAGCGATGCCTGTTCCGGCCTCTAAGTCCATCTTCTTCTTGGACGACTTGGATCTCTTCTTCCTAGGGGCCTGTATATTTCATTGCTTCTCTGGGAACCTTCCATCGGTCATTCTTTCAAGGTGTTCTTTCCATTTTATTTCGTTTTATTTCTTCTATATTTCGATTTGTTTCTTAGCACTATATAGAACGCTTTGACATAGTCTATGAAGGCTTAGTGCGTCTCTAAATTAAATTCCCGTCTTTTGTAGATAATTTGTTTAATGGTGAAGACATCGTCAGTGCAAGAGCATCTTTTTCTGAAGCCACTTTATTCTTCTAATAATAGAGCTTCTGAGCTATTTTTTTATCTTTCATTTAGAATTTTACTAGATATTTTATAGCCTGCGTTTAGAAGGTTAATTCCTCTGTAGTTGATATAGAGCATATTGATGCTTCTTCAAACAATGGTATAATTTGGCTAATTTCCACTCTTCGGGGATTTTCCTTTTTCTCCAACGTTTATTAACAAATATCAACATTCTTTCCACGAGGTAACTTCCTCCATATTTGAAAAGTTCTGTACGTATATTGTCAGGTATTACGGCTTTTCAGTTCTTTTAAAAAATTTTTTGTATACATTATTTAGCTCATGTTTGGATATTTCATCGAATTCATAAATGTCATACTTCATAAACGAGTACAACTACGACATTAATTCACTATAAAAAAAATAGCAATCCAACAATAATATTATAAAATAATATTTTTCTCTTGCAATGCACTAAATTGTTTTTGTCAAAAACTGTATTTTTTTTGCAAAGCACTAAAGTACTGAATGGTATTTATAAAGTGAAATATTCTAAATTCAATTATACCCGTATATTGAAAATGTAACGAATATGTCTGTATAGTTTTTTCACTGAAATACTTGACGATAGTGACCGCAGCAGTCAATGGAACTTAAAAAAATGTATAGATAAATAAATAAATAAATAAAAATAAACATCGACAAACATTCCAAAATCAAGTCTTGCGTAGTGAGTGTTCTTCAGAGCTAAAAAGCACGAGCCAAAACGGTGGACGAAAGCTTAGCCTGATCAGTGTCTCTACCAGTGAATCTATCATATTAATCATCAAAACTTCTTTCCCACGGCGAATAGTAGATTTACCGTTAAACCCCATTATCATATTTGAACTCCCTCCCTCACCGATATTAGAATGGTGTCATATTACATCATCTTCAATACCATTTCTTCAGTAGGAAGTATTTTAATATCTCTCATTTTATTTTAAATACGTTAATATTTTACGTTGCGTTTCTATTATATCAGTGTTTATTTCCCTGCAATACGTTTTGAATTTTGAGCAGTTGTTGCCAGTGCCTATTTTCGTCCTCCCTATGCTTCGTAGAGGGCGTTTGGGTGCAGTGTGTTCGGCTGGGGTGGAGAAATTTTGTCTGAAGACGACGCGGCGCGGGGGGTGGGGCCGGGGAGAGTTTGAGCGGCGCAACAAAGGACGACGATCGCGCACGCGTTTGTCACGCGCCACCCGACATTCCCATGGCGAGCGTCCCCCCTCCCCCACCCCCACCCCGCAGTACGCAAATGCGCGCGACGCCACCCGGCCGCTCTCTCCCACGCGCCGCGGCAGCAGTTGCTGCTGGTGGATGAGGTGCTTCGTGCAAGCCACTGGACGATGACTTTCATTTACCTATTAAAGATCGCTTTTCAACTACTAAGGTCATATACACTATGTGATCAAAAGTCCCGATACGAGGCTGAAAATGACTTACCAGTTCGTGGCGCCCTCCATCGGTAATGCTGGAATTCAATAGGGTGTTGGCTCATCTTTAGCCTTCACTTAGCTTCTACTCTCGAAAGCGTACTTTCAATAAGATTCTGGAAGGTTTCTTGGGGAATGGCAGCCCATTCTTCACGGAGTGCTGCACTGAGGAAAGGTATCGATGTAGGTCGGTGAGGCCTGGCACGAAGTCGGCATTCCAAAACATCCCAAAGGTGTTTCGATAGGAATCAAGTCAGGACTGTGCAGACCAGCCAGGGATGTTATTGTCGTGTAATCACTCCCCCACAGGCCGTGCATTAGGTGCTCGATCGTGTTGAAAGGTACAGTCGCCATCCCCGAATTGCTCTTCAACAGTGGAAATCAAGAATGTGTTTACAACATCAACGTAGGCCTGTGCCGTGATAGTGTCACACAAAACAACAAGGGTGCAAGCGCCCTCCATGAAAACCACGACCACACTATAACACCATTTTGGACGCGTTCGGATACTTTTGATCACATAGTGTAGCTACCTCTGTAACATTGGGGGTAACAGTTATGTTATGCGGACACATACTAACATCTACGCTCCGGGCGGAATTTGAACGGCTAAGGACATTAGACCGTAAGTGTGGCGCTGTAATGATTTTATTGTGGGAGTGATGAAGATTTTCCCTGCGGGATGGCGAGATCCGGTGGCGACCTACGGGTCAGCTAGCGGGGATTTTCCCAAATCAGCTGCCTCCCACCACCGGAACTTCCACAGTTCGGGATAAGCTCTAACCTCCCGGCCGGTCTCCCGGCATGTGTAGTAGTGTGATGCATGTTAGTGAAAATGTGTGGGTTATGAAAAGACAGGGAAGAGGAAGGAAAGATAGTGCGCGGTCCGTGGGCTGTTTCGTAGGGCACCTGCATTCGCCTGGTGTGAATCGGAGAAACCTCGGAAAACTACCGATCAGAGCATCCAACTGCTAGACAGCGGCTGAATTCGACCTAGCTAGTATGTAGGTAATGTACAGAATCCTGCCACCATCGGGGGTGAAAACCTAGAACCTCCCTGTCACAAGCACTGAAGTGAGAAGGGAGAAGGATGAGAGAGGAGATGGATGAGGACGGAGAAGGATGAGGGCGGAGAAGGAT
Organism: Gryllus longicercus; assembly: GCA_038098605.1. NCBI lineage: Eukaryota > Metazoa > Arthropoda > Insecta > Orthoptera > Gryllidae > Gryllus > Gryllus longicercus. Next base: position 5,120,940 of record JAZDUA010000024.1, on the reverse strand, counting down.
GAAGACGGAGAAGGATGAGGACGGAGAAGATAGTGCGCGTCCTACGGTCCTTTTGTCAGAGTACTGCTCCGACAGTCGCCTGCTACTGTGCGAAAAAAACACTGATAATGGCAAACGGATCCTTGACGTCTGCTCCAGATGGCTGAATGCGAACGTGCTGTGTAAGTAGTGTCTAAAATTCACCATCGTCGGGGTTCGAACCGCAGGACCTCCCGGTCAGCGTTGTTGGAATGATTGATTAGTGATTCCAGACGCGTCAATGGCTATGGTCATTACCATCGTTAGTGTAGTGGATTTTCCCCAATAAGGTGTCTTCCAGCAGTGGAGCACGTCTCCAGACGAGACTAGCTGTAAGATCTCGAATGCTCTTCCGTCACGTATGGTAGTGTAGTGCGTATAAAAGCACGTAAGTGGGTGAAGGGGTGAGGAAACGAAAAGAAAATGGAAGGAAATATCGCATGCAGTCCTCGACCCGTTTGTTTGGGGACCACTCCGGCATTCGTCAGGGATTGTTCGGAGAAACCACGGAAAACCACCATTCACAGCAGTTGCCCGATAGAATTCACCCCCCCCCCCCTGAATTCGACCTTGCTATCTAGCCAGTGTCGAAAATCCTGCCAACGTAGAGAGTGGAACCCAAGGACCTCCCAGTCAGAGGCACTGCAGTGAATGAGTCGATGTCCTGAGCCACCTTCCCCGGTGCGTTGCCAGAGGGGCCTCGCCAACGCTGCCTGCGATCGCATGCGGTGCTCGATTTCAAGTCCGTCTGCGGTAACTGACCTACGCCAAGGCTCCCGAGTGTGCGCGTGCCGGGTTTCGAACCCGGGCCGGCCCACGCCAGCGTGGCGGCGGCGGCGGTGGCTGCCTCTGCGGCGGCGGTGCCGCCGCCAGACGGGTTCGGAGCCGCTCGCCCGGCCTTAGGAGGAACCAGTTCTCCAGCCGAGGCGACGCGACGGCGGCGGCGGCGCCGGTCCACGAGAGGGGACGGTGGGGTGGATCGCATCAAAAATAACAGGCAGTGGGAGAAGGTGAGGTAATGGCTGAGGATGTAGCGCGCGCTGCAGCCGGGAGGTGTAGCCGGCCAGAGCTTGTGATCCGACGCCGACCCACATGGCGTTTCAGAGGATTAGAAGAGAATGGCCACTGAGGCTTGTGGACGTTTGTTTGGTGAAATGGATAAAAATGGCATTCGCTATGAAGCTCCGGATATTAAAGGATAGAGAGTTTGTCACTGGAAAAGTTGGTGGTTCGAAAAATTTTGCAGCAGAAACTGCGTTAAGACTGATCAAGAGGGTAAACTAAGAAAGTAAAGGTGAGAAAATGAAGAAGACGAAAAAAAATAAATTTAGATGACAACAGAAAAATGATGAGCAAGGGAGCACACACGGTGAAGACCTGAGAAAGTGTAGAGAGGAGACAATAGGAGGAAGAGCTGTAAGGAAGTAGGAAAGTAAAAAGGAGGCTGCCCCGCACAGGGCGACGGAGGCGGCGCGCGTGGCGATGACTCGAAGCGACTGGAGACGGCGCAGGTCTTCGGCCTCGCTGGGAGCTGGGCTGGGCTGGGCTGGGCCTCGCCGCCGGGCTCCTAGGCTCTCTGCCTGCCCCGCCTCGTCCCGTCCCGCCCCGCCTCGCCCCGCCCCGCCCCGCCCCGCTCCGCCCCGCTCCGCCCCGCCCCGCCCCGCCCCGCCCCGCCCCGCCCCGCCCCGCCCCGCCCCGCCCCGCCCCGCCCCGCCCCGCCCCGCCCCCTCGCCGAGGCCACGCGGCGCCGCGCGCCCGACCGGCCTAAGCCGGGGCAGCACCTGCCTCTGACCGAACACTTTACTTTCTTCTTTACTTACTAGCTATGAGAATACATAGAGAAAACAACAGCAAAAAGTGTACTTTTTCCCCAAAGAAGCAATTCTTATTATGAGATTATATAGAAAAAGTGTCGTAATACTGTAGTGAAGGTGCAGTTTCCCCCTCCCAAGAAAACTATACTATTTACGAGACTATTTAGAGAAAGTGTAGTAATGTTGCACGAAAAGTGCAGTATTTTCCAAAGAAACCATACCATTTATGGGACTGAATAGAGGAAGTGTCGTAATGCCGCAGCAAAAGTGTAGTTTTACCAAAGAAGCTATATTATTTATGAGACTTGAGAAAGTATAATGCTGCGATACGTGAAACTGTTTCCCCAAAGAAACTATGCTAGGTATGAGACAATATGGAAAAAACTACAGCAAAAGGGGTAGTGTTTTCTACGAAGAAGCAATACTAGTTATGAGACTATATAGAGAAAGTGTCGTAATGCTGCAACGAAAATGCGGTTTTCTCCAAAGAAACTACACTATTTTTGAGCCTGAATAGAGAAAATGTCATAACACTGCAGCGAAAAGTGCCGTCTCTTCCAAAGAAACTTAACTATTTATGAGACTGATTAGAGAAAGTGTCGTAATGCTGCAGCAAAAATTATTGGCATTCCCCTGAGACAGAATATTGGTATTCCCCTGATACTCCCTCCGTCGCCGCGCAGCGCTAGACAGCGGAGGCAGGAGAAAAGGTCATAATACTGCAACGAATACGAATTCTTTTAAAAGGAACTATACTACTTAACAGACTGTATAATGAAAGTGTCGTAACACTGCAGCGAAAGAGAATCTTTTTCGAAAGAAGTAATGTTAGTTATGAGACTATAGAGAAAGTGTAATGCTGCAGCGAAAACTGTAGTTTTTCCCAAAGAAGCTCTACTAGTTATGAGACTATATAGAGGAAGTGTCGCAATGCGGTAGCACAAAATGTAGAACTTTTTTCCAAGAAGCTCTACTAGTTATGAGACTATACGGAAGTTGTGTCGTAATGCTGCAGCGAAAAGTAGTTTTTCTCAAAGAAACTATACTAGTTATGATACTATATAGAGAAAGTGTCTTAATGATACAGTGAAAAGTGCAGTTTTTCGCAAAGAAAAACTAATTTCGAGAAAATCACGAATTATAAAAATTACAATAGCAATTTCATTCAAATTTTACTACATCTCTCATACAAATATCTTCATTATGGAAGCTAGAGATATTTTACTTAATACAAAGTATTCCTTAATATTGATGCTCCACTGGTGAGAGATTTACTCCTAGGTAACTATACTCTTTGGCAGACACAAACATCATGGAAATAAACAGTTCAAAGAGCAAAGCCATCACGTTTGGTAGGGGTCGAAGTTATGGTGAAACTGCGTGCAAATTGAACAAAAAATTCATACCTATAGTCACATCTTGCAAATATTTAAGAATACAATTAGATAGTAAAAGAAAAGTCTTTATATTTCGTTATGCGGATCCTAAAGAATACAGTGAGAAGTGAAGATTTAGCTTATATGTCACTAGTGCGTCTCATGTTTGAATATGGCGCAGTATGTTGGGACCCACACAGAATATCGCAGAAAGGTAATCTAGAAAAGCTCCAGTGCAAAGTATCAAAATGTACTTTCAGGCGTACAAAAATTAGAGGTGTATGGAGGCTACTCGAAAAAAGTCGGATTAAGTTGCGACTCTCTGCTATGTACAAAGCATACACAGGCTATCCTGCTCGGAATGAAATTAATGGTCGTATAAGAAAACCTACATACGGTAGAGCGGATCACGTGCACAAAATTAAGACAAGAATACAGAAAACAGGCTTGGGAAATTTTTATTCACAAACCGAGCTATTATTGTACTTCAGCTTCTGAGTCAATGACCGTCATCTCGATCAGGTTTTCGTCCAGTTTCCCTGATCCTCGAGCAAATGCTGAGATGGCCCCTTGTTTTGCTTCTGGACATAAATGTAACTTCAAATTAACTTCTCCCCATAGCACGTCACACACAGTTTTTAACTGTTTTTGACGTAAATAAATAAAAAAATTAAACAAATTGTTACTGAAACAGTTTGCCTCCGACAATCTTCTAACCCCTTTCTTCAGAGCTTGAGAAAATTTAAAAATAAGTTAGTTTTCTAGCTATTTATGAATATTTTGGGTCAATGTACTACTGTTAACTTTCTACTGTGAAATTAGAACTATTTTCTATTAAGTATGTTGCTTAATTGTTATTATTAGTAACAATTGTATTATTATATTATTATTATTATTTTATTACTGATTGTGTAATGCAGTGCAATGTATGTATGAAGTGGAGGGAAAGGAATGCCGAAGAAATGCATAACAGTTAGGTGTTGTGAAGAGCAGTGAAGTGTTGTGAAGTGCAGTGAAGTGAAGTGGAGTAAGGTTGCGCGGTGAAATTGCTCCTGAGGGCGTAATGCCCTGTGGAAGGTCGCAGAATGGCGACCGAAACGTCGGCACCTTTGCCATGGACGCGGCGTCACCCAGGCAACCAAGTAAGCACTAAGATACTCAGCCACCAAGCTGCGATTATCAATTTAAGAATTAATAATAAATCTAATATAATATAAACTAAATTTTCAAATTTGATGCGAGCTTTAAATCATTTATAGTTTTGAAGTAGTATTTTTTATGTAAATGAAAATAGATAATATTGTTCGCTTTTGGCATAGACTTACACGAAGAAAGCATAGAAACTGAGACACCGTTTTACCTTGTATCTCGGGCAAATCATGGACTTCAAAAATTTAAAAAAATCAAAATATTTAGGCACATATTTTCAATATATTATGTTTCTAGATATTCTTAAATTCTTAACACGTTCTTAAATGTGATGAATGTTTGAGCAGTAATGCAACGGATAGATTTAGTATTTTAGAGGACAAACCATTTTAAGTGGTGCAATACTAACTTCTTTGTGTTTTTGTTATCCAAAATATTTAAAAAAAATACAGTACGTGATTCACAAATCGCGACCTTTTTTACGGCGTTCTATTAATCGCGTTTCCATCACAAACATTTGTTTTCTAAATTACTCAGCGCTGGATTGTTGTAGCTGTTAAAGTAACACCCATTGTATTCATTAAACTTTGCCTACAAATCAAAAAGAGATATTGCCAACTTTATTTGCTTTTCTTCCGACAAAATTTGCAACAAAAAATTTCGAACGTTATTGAACATATTTCTACTTTCAAAGAGTAGATGTTCAATGAAGGAAAATAGTCACTGTCTTATTTTTCTCTGCTCCTTCACAAGTAAGTGAATACTGCCTTTTTGCACAGTGCACACTGGGAGTTGGCTTTGACGTTCCGACTTATGCCTTCCCTCCGCCCTTCCTCGGAAATCCTCTTCACCTTACATTCCTCGATCCCCATTGCCCCGCTCTGTCACTTTTTTCTCCGCATCCTCGCCACCGCAACACCTTCCCCCACATTACTCATTCCCCTTCACTCCTCATGCCACTTCACATCCACGCTACGGCAAATTCCTCTTCATCCTTGACTTCTCGCACTCCTTCCACACTCCAACACATTCCTTTTCACCTCACATTGCTCGTTCTTTTATGTTCCGGCCTGTTTAATTCCCTCCGCACTCCCCGTTGTCGTCCCTCTTCCCCCAACATTCCCAGTTCTCCAGCACCCCCACCCCCATTCTCCCTCCCCTCACCACCCCATTCCTCTTCACCTGTCCCTTTTACATCCACTCCTCCGAGTCCTTCCAGCCGCGCCCCCTTCTTCGAGTGACTCCCGACTCCATTCTCCCTCCCTGCACCACCCCATTCCTCTTCACCAGTCCCCTTTGCCTCCACTCCTCCGCGTCCTGCCATTCCGCGCCCCCTTCTTCGAGTGACCCCCGACTCCATTCTCCCTGCCCGAACCGCCCTATTCCTCTTCACCTGTCTCTTTTCTCTCCACTCCTCCGCGTCCTGCCAGCCGCACCCCCTTCTTCGAGGGACCCTGACTCCATTCTCCCTCCCTGCACCGCCCCATTCCTCTTCACCTGTCCCTTTTGCCACCACTCCGAGTCCTGCCAGCCGCGCCCCCTTCTTCGAGTGACCCCCGACTCCATTCTCCCTGCCCAGACCGCTGCATTCCTCTTCACCTGTCCCTTTTCCCTCCACTCCTCCGCGTCCTGTCAGCAGCGCCCCCTTCTTCGAGTGACCCCCGACTCCAATCTCCCTGCCCAGACCGCTGCATTCCTCTTCACCTGTCCCTTTTGCCTCCACTCCTCCGCGTCCTGCCAGCCGCGCCCCCTTCTTCGAGTGACCCCCGACTCCAATCTCCCTGCCCAGACCGCTGCATTCCTCTTCACCTGTCCCTTTTGCCTCCACTCCTCCGCGTCCTGTCAGCAGCGCCCCCTTCTTCGAGTGACCTCCGACTCCAATCTCCCTGCCCAGACCGCCCCATTCTTCTTCACCTGTCCCTTTTGCCACCACTCCGAGTCCTGCCAGCCGCGCCCCCTTCTTCGAGTGACCCCCGACTCCATTCTCCCTGCCCAGACCGCTGCATTCCTCTTCACCTGTCCCTTTTCCCTCCACTCCTCCGCGTCCTGTCAGCAGCGCCCCCTTCTTCGAGTGACCCCCGACTCCAATCTCCCTGCCCAGACCGCTGCATTCCTCTTCACCTGTCCCTTTTGCCTCCACTCCTCCGCGTCCTGCCAGCCGCGCCCCCTTCTTCGAGTGACCCCCGACTCCAATCTCCCTGCCCAGACCGCTGCATTCCTCTTCACCTGTCCCTTTTGCCTCCACTCCTCCGCGTTCTGTCAGCAGCGCCCCCTTCTTCGAGTGACCCCCGACGCCATTCTCCCTGCCCGGACCGCCCTATTCCTCTTCACCTGTCTCTTTTCTCTCCACTCCTCCGCGTCCTGCCAGCCGCGCCTTCTTCGAGTGACCCCCGACTCTATTCTCCCTCCCTGCACCGCCCCATTCCTCTTCACCTGTCTCTTTTCCCTCCACTCCGCGTCCTGCCAGCCACTCCCTTCTCCGAGTGACCCCCACTCTATTCTCCCTGCCCGCACCGCCCCATTCTTCTTCATCTGTCCCTTTTGCCTCCACTCTTCCGCGTCCTGCCAGCCGCGCCCCCTTCTTCGAGTGACCCCCGACTCTATTCTCTCTCCTTGCACCGCCCCATTCCTCTTCACCTGTCCCTTTTGCCTCCACTCCTCCGCGTCCTGCCAGCCACTCCCTTCTCCGAGTGACCCCCGACTCTATTCTCTCTCCTCGCACCGCCCCATTCCTCTTCACCTGTCCCTTTTGCCTCCTCTCCTCCGCGTCCTGCCAGCCACTCCCTTCTCCGACTCCCCCCGACTCCATTCTCCCTGCCCGCACCGCCCCATTCCTCTTCACCTGTCCCTCTTGCCTCCACTCCTCCGCGTCCTGCCAGGCGCGCCCCCGTCTTCGAGTGACCCCCGACTCCATTCTCCCTCCCCGCACCGTCTCATTCTCTTCACCTGTCTCTTTTGCTTCCACTCCTCCGCGTCCTGCCAGCCACGCCCCCCTTCTTCGAGTGACGTTTAATTTAAACTTTCCGCGGACGCCGACCTGCGCGCAATCCGCGCGCCCTGTGGCGGGTGGGGGTGGGGGATCCGCCCCGCTGCCGCGCGGCTGCTGCTTCTGCTGCTGCTGCCAACGTTTTGCATAAGGCGCGTGTCCCCTGCGCCGCGAGGAGCTGCCGTGCCCGGAGGCCGCACTACCGACGGATTGGTAGCATTTAAACAAAGGACTAAAATTATTGTTTTTTGAACGTTTGAGATTAGATTGTGCCGTGAACTATGGATGTGGGCAGAAAGTTATCAATCTCGATATTGCCAACTAGTGGTGCTAAAATTGCACGAATATTCTCGCCCGTATTTTCATGCAAAATGCGCAACGTGTATAATAATTTTCGAAAAATTGTACATATCTATTTCAACATCTATCTTAAAGGAACCAATTTCATTAAGGGAAAAAATCTATATCTATAATTTTTTTTAGTTGTTGTATGTCTCCACAAAATTTTGAACTTTTGGAAGTAAAGCTTTTCAACATGAGACCTGCGCTATTCTCTAAAACGTCCTTTTCACTATGCAATAAAAAAAATAATCAAAAACGATGGAGACATTTTTTTGAAAATTTTGAGAATGCCCCTGGGATCGATAGAGGAATGTCAGTTTTAGGGAATATAGGCTGTACTATTTGGCCCCTAGCGTCGTTCCCAGACGGACGGACTGACAGCTGATTGCCGTAATTCGATTGTTCGGTATCAAGGGTCCACAAAATATGGATTCTAGCTACATCACATGTTAGAGGATTGTTTTTCTAAATTTAGAAACCGTATTTATACACTTTTTGATTTTCGTACTTATTCTCAGGTTGACAGTCCTCATGACATTAAATACAGCCAACCTCTGTTTTCCTATTCCAATACACCGTGCCTGTACATTTATTTTTGTCTTGACGTCAAATATGGACGAAATGTGAACACTTCAATATTACGACTCATTACGTACATTACCCTAGGTGGAAATCTTTGGTGCAGGTGGAAGAAGTGATAAGAATGTTTGAGTTTGATTTGTCATATATTGTGTTACAGTCGGGATTTGTGATTGATTCATGATGTAATTGAGTGTTTTCACTGTACTTGATTTTACAGTGTCCACACCTCCAAAATCATTTAGGATAGTTTCATACTCTTGAACTTTTAAATTACTTTTCGTGTTGTAGCCTCTTCGTCACACCATTTAAATTATTCTGTCCTGGAAGTTCCTTTCATAGCATTTACGATGTCCTGAAGTAATGGAATTTCGCTTGATTTCATTACGTAATGTGCGACGATTAAGTCTTCACGTTCGACAGATCTCATACAACAGGATAGATCCTGAAAGGATACAAGGATCCCTCCTCAGTGGTTCCTCATACCACTTCATTCGTTGTAAATGTTACCAAACTGACTCACGAGACCTGCAAAATCTTAATGTTAATGGAAGTTGAAGTCCTTTGACGAAAAATTTTTCCTCTGAAAGTGGTGTTCTTATGTTCACTTTAAATGAAGATAGGGACTCACAATTATCGAATCATTTAATTTTATTTGATCGTGACGAGTGACTACACTTGACTGCAAGCAAAAGTTTGCCACATCCAGAAATTGCATTTTTTTTACCTGCGTTAATTTTTTTAGAATTTAACTACTAAATCAATTTAAATATATCATCTACTCATGGCTTTTTACATTTGTCACAAAATGCTACTTTCTATAAAGAAACATATGAAATCTCTGTAATGGAACAATATTACTTTCATACAAATGAATTGTATTTAAAAGCAGCGAAAAAACAATGCATGGCAAAATTAAAAATGTGGCCTCCTAACTTTCGTTCATTATATGCGAATGAAAACGACAATAATCATGGGACAAAATCATACAAGAGCGGAATTTAGTCAGGAAGTTGAAGTGCATCTGTAAGACAATTAAAATACTACCTCAAGTAAATTCCAGAATGTTATGTGGAATAAGACAAAGAGAAAATTTCCTTAGATATTTTTCTAAATTCAAATAGACGGTTAGTGATCATAAATCTGATGACTCGATGAAGGCAATTTAACTATTAATTCATGCAAATTGACAAATATAGGCGTGCGCAACCTAAGGGGTGCCAACTATATTTCTGCGTCTCTTGATCGTTTTTTCTTTCGTTTTTAAATTACACTCGACTTTTTAGTTATTTAATTTTCACATGTACCATTATATTAACAAGTGTAATTTTTTTGGAGGGTGGTTGAAGGATGGATGGGGTTTGATGTTGCCGGCATTTTTGAAGAGTGATTTTGTACATTTTTCGACGTTTTTAGCAGTTTTAAGAGATTTTAAAGGAGATTCGAGTTAAATTGGTAATTTTTAAGTGCTGATTCGAACGTTTCTTCACGTTTGTGCACCGAATTCGCGCATCAGTCTAGGTACCCAGTGTACTGAACACACGGAACTGAATTTATAGTGCAATACATAAAAGAATCAACGATGAGTTTGGAAATATTTTAAATATATTGATTTGGAAAATTGCTTATTTCTTGAACTGCAAATTTTACTAATGAATTTCCGTACACGTATCTGAAAAATTGATTACGTATTGAAAACCATACTTTTACATTAACCCATCGAATGAAAGTCAAAATTGTGCATAGTATTTTGTATTAAAATATTAGCAATTTTATTTCAATTTTAATTGAGTTCATTTTTTGTGTGCCCAAGGGGGATGTGCTGCATAGTAGACATTTTTTTCATATTTAATTGAATTCTAAGAAGCATTTTAGGCCTACGTGTTGCTGCGCAAACCCTCCATACCAGATTTAAAACACTAAAATAGATCATTTGTAAAAATAAAGAAATATAGCATCAAATATTTCAAAACACATCCCAGTCTTTGAAGAACATCTTCCAACAACTCGTAATCTTGGGAAGCAACAGTTCTCTTAATATTAAAACTCAAAGAATTCGAATAACATTTCATTGCAGTTTAAAAAAGTTTAATATCTATGTCGATTATAATTGCTAACCAGGAAAATATATTTAATTAAGGAACTTTATATTCATATTTTTTAAATAATAATAGAACGTTTTAGTTTTCAAGGCTTAAATCACCGATGTGCATAGACATTTAAGAAATGTCCATGATAAAATATAATAGTAAAATAGTGGCTATGTTCATGAAATTTAATTATAAAGAAATAATGACGAAACATTTTAAATTGAAAACAAAAATAGACTACCAAATACTGCAGAAATGGATAAGGGGGACAAGAAATAAGTGATCAATGAAGATGACCACATATTTTATGGTTTTCAAAATTCAATAGCACGTAAACGTAAAGTACCAATTCAAAAATTATATTCACTAAAAATAACCACTCTAAATTTAACATAGGATATGTAGTCATAATATGTAAATTAATACTTATACAATAAATCACTTACGATAGACAAATTGCGGATTTGCAACAATAAGAAACATTGCTGTAATATAAATAGTAAAAAAAAATAAAAATGAAGACACCTTGATCTCAGCCACCCCCGCCCGGATCCGCTACCGGGAGCTTCCGACGACTTAACTGTCATTAAGGCCCGGATATTAGGATTTTATAAACGTTATTTTAAGCTCTCGAAAAGTTATTACTTTTCCGAATACATACGTATATACGGAGTAATATACATAGTATACGGAAAGTTATAAAATGCTGCACGAAAAAACGAGGGAATTTCAGCAGGAAAAAAAATTATTGCCGTGCCCTGGTAACGAGAAATTGGATAAATCCAGTTCCTAAATTAAGGTGGAAAATCCTCTAACACGCGGTGCATCCAGAATTCATGTTTTGTGGGTCCTTGATACCGAAAAAAAGATTGTCAGCAAAACGTGCGACCGTCCGTCTGTCTAATACGGGAAAGTCTGTGCCATTCTGCAGCACCTCTAGTTTCTAATAATTTTAGTTTCAAGATGAACCATAATTATAATAAACAATTTCAATTACTAAATCGTTTTATTCAACATTTTTACTTCTGAACTTCTTCAAAGTTCTTAAAAAGCACATAAAATGTAAGAACAAATTTTCAATTTCCTGACTCTCGTTTGGTCAACCCCTTTCAAACAGTCTCCATTGTTGGGCGGTGAGCGCTGCGCCACTCATGGTCCACGTCAATTGACCACAGTCTTTTTTTATTTCTATTTGTTTTCTAATGTAAGTTTTTAATATTATTATAATTATTCCATATAATATTTATGACTTAAAAATCAATACAAAAATATTATAATGGAAACAAAAAAATTAAAATATGAAGCAGGTTGTCTGAATCCTTTCTTTTTTTCCTTTTTTTCTTTTCTCCTTTTTTCTTTTCTCCTTTTTTCTTTCTCCTTTTTTCTTTCTCCTTTTTTCTTTCTCCTTTTTTCTTTCTCCTTTTTTCTTTCTCCTTTTTTCTTTCTCCTTTTTTCTTTCTCCTTTTTTCTTTCTCCTTTTTTCTTTCTCCTTTTTTCTTTCTCCTTTTTTCTTTCTCCTTTTTTCTTTCTCCTTTTTTCTTTCTCCTTTTTTCTTTCTCCTTTTTTCTTTCTCCTTTTTTCTTTCTCCTTTTTTCTTTCTCCTTTTTTCTTTCTCCTTTTTTCTTTCTCCTTTTTTCTTTCTCCTTTTTTCTTTCTCCTTTTTTCTTTCTCCTTTTTTCTTTCTCCTTTTTTCTTTCTCCTTTTTTCTTTCTCCTTTTTTCTTTCTCCTTTTTTCTTTCTCCTTTTTTCTTTCTCCTTTTTTCTTTCTCCTTTTTTCTTTCTCCTTTTTTCTTTCTCCTTTTTTCTTTCTCCTTTTTTCTTTCTCCTTTTTTCTTTCTCCTTTTTTCTTTCTCCTTTTTTCTTTCTCCTTTTTTCTTTCTCCTTTTTTCTTTCTCCTTTTTTCTTTCTCCTTTTTTCTTTCTCCTTTTTTCTTTCTCCTTTTTTCTTTCTCCTTTTTTCTTTCTCCTTTTTTCTTTCTCCTTTTTTCTTTCTCCTTTTTTCTTTCTCCTTTTTTCTTTCTCCTTTTTTCTTTCTCCTTTTTTCTTTCTCCTTTTTTCTTTCTCCTTTTTTCTTTCTCCTTTTTTCTTTCTCCTTTTTTCTTTCTCCTTTTTTCTTTCTCCTTTTTTCTTTCTCCTTTTTTCTTTCTCCTTTTTTCTTTCTCCTTTTTTCTTTCTCCTTTTTTCTTTCTCCTTTTTTCTTTCTCCTTTTTTCTTTCTCCTTTTTTCTTTCTCCTTTTTTCTTTCTCCTTTTTTCTTTCTCCTTTTTTCTTTCTCCTTTTTTCTTTCTCCTTTTTTCTTTCTCCTTTTTTCTTTCTCCTTTTTTCTTTCTCCTTTTTTCTTTCTCCTTTTTTCTTTCTCCTTTTTTCTTTCTCCTTTTTTCTTTCTCCTTTTTTCTTTCTCCTTTTTTCTTTCTCCTTTTTTCTTTCTCCTTTTTTCTTTCTCCTTTTTTCTTTCTCCTTTTTTCTTTCTCCTTTTTTCTTTCTCCTTTTTTCTTTCTCCTTTTTTCTTTCTCCTTTTTTCTTTCTCCTTTTTTCTTTCTCCTTTTTTCTTTCTCCTTTTTTCTTTCTTCTTTTTTCTTTCTCCTTTTTTCTTTCTCCTTTTTCTTTCTCCTTTTTTCTTTTTTCCTTTTTTCTTTTTTCCTTTTTTCTTTTTTCCTTTTTTCTTTTTTCCTTTTTTCTTTTTTCTTTTTCGTTTTTCTTTATTTTTCCTTTTTTGACTTTCTAATCTAATTTTTTACTATTATAACATTATTTCTATATAATATTTATTCCTTAAAAATCAATACAAAATATTATAATGGAAATAAAAATAATAAATATATGAAGTATGTTGTCTGAATCCTTTCCTTTTTATTTTTTCATTTTTTTAATTTTATTCTCCTTTTTTGGAGTTCTCAAAATTATATCATATTATTCTTTACAATTACTACAAGAGATTAGTATGTTTTCGGGAAAATCAGCTTCTGTTAATACATCACATTATGATTTTTCGTTTTTCTTCTTGGAACAAAAGGTACTGAGTCAGCTCGAAGGTGGACAGTGAACATAATGCACAGAGAGCAGTTTTCTGTTTTTGTTGATCCAAGATCCGAAATTCTTGCTCAGCCCAGTCCACTAGTCCGAACCTACTCGGATAGAGACCCCGCCAAACTACCTTTTGTAGATATTTTATTCCGCGGAGGTCCTGGATCGGACTGCGACAAGTCTCACTGTTCTGTAATAGACCCTGCGAATTCTTTCTTTCATTGTGTCGCTAGAGATGTTCTCACATTCTTCAATGCTGAAATATTTGTGTTTTACCTCACTCAAGAACTTGAATCAGTGTGCAACTTCAATGCTCTTTGACGTAATCACTTTGCATCTCTTTAAATTGACTTTTCCACATTTCTCAAGATCAAATTTCATGATGTCAATGCTTAAATCATCAACAAAAGACAGCATTTGGGAGAAACTCGCTTCATTCTTAGCACAGTTTAAGACTATCCATGCAATACTAATGTGATACTAAACTTTCATCACTATAGAGTTTGTAAACAATGTCATTGTGCGACAACTGTCTAGATAGTGGAATCAAACTAATGCAAAACAGTAGAGAGTAAAGAGAATATATTTAGAAACTTTCTCTTTTAATCTGAATACTTCTTGTTTCTACCACTTCCTTTCGATAACCTAGTGATTCACCACTTCATGCTAGCCTTTCAAAACTCAGTAAGTCTAGGATGAAATAAATAGATCTTCAGTGTCTTTAAAATCTAATCGTGTGGTACACTGTCAAAGATCTTGTGGATGCAAGCCACGCATTCATTACATTTTCGTTTCCTCACTTCATAAAAGATGTCTTTATTTAGTAGTAGGATTTATTTACAGCCGTAGGAACATTATTATTATTATTATTATTATTATTATTATTATTAACATGTATTATAAACAATTGGAATTAAAGGTTGTGTGGCGTTCACTCGTCGAACAACGGGCGCGAGAAATATTCCCTCGAAAATTAGCATCCAAACAAGCACCCACTTGAGAATGCGCTGTTGCAATTGACAAGCGTGTACCGTCCCAAAATGTTTTGCACGAAGGTCATCCTATTGTCTAAGCAGACTTAAAACAAGAAAAGGTTCGCTCAAGACAACATGAAGTCACTGCTGCTGTACTTCACAGTTGCCTCTGCCCCGGCCGCCAAGATGATTCTCCAAATATTTCTTTTTCTAGAAAGACTCTACTTGTTCGTTCAATTTTCGAGAGCATTGTCGAGAACATGTTACCTGCATTCTCTGATACTTCCTTCCTTGAAACAAGGTATATGTTTATTGCTTCGTTGAATACACATAATTTTTAGTAGGCAAAGAAACTATAGGCCATACAAACGACATTAAAATTTTAAAAAATCAATTCATCATACATTCTGGAGACATTTTGATCCTTGAATAGAGTCTTTTTCATATTCATGATGCGTTATAAGTGCAATGCAATGATTTAGCCCATAAGGCGTAAGTTCTATAATTTGGACATGGCATATCCTTACGGATACAATAATGGAGTAACTTGTATCCTTCCATCCGTCCGTCCGTCATTTGCAGTTAGTCACATTCAAATGTACAACCGAGAAATCGAGACAAATAAGGGGTCATTTGAAGCGTATCGGACTTCTGATGGAGAACTTATAATTTATTTGTGAATTCATCCACAAGATTCTAAGATATTTCTCTAAACACGTGTTATTTGGTACTTTTAAACAATTAAAACGCATTTTGGATGGCTTATGGCGCATACAGCGGTACTCAAGAGCTCATTCGATTCCTCACGGCAAGTCGATTGAAATAATTCTCAGCAGGTACCATCCAAGATATTCTGTAAGATTTTGAATTCCACAACAACAACAAAAAACTTGTTTCTGTTGTGTTTGTAGTGGTTTTCCAGTATGATGTATGGTGTACGCCGCATCTTGTTAGAGAATCATGTGATAGAATCAGGGGAGACACATAAGGGACATCTGTTTCATCTATGAAGGAAATTATACTTGTTAAAAAGAAAGCAATGCGTGAAATTGAATGATTTCAGTAAATATATTAAGATGTGGTAATAATGTTGAAATGTTAATTCATCAAGTATCGTTAATAATATGAATACAATAGATGTTTATAATATCAGGTTTCAATGCAACCACGAGGACATTGGTGAAACATTGTGAATTACTGAACTCTCTTTTCAGCATTTACTTGAAACGTTATGACCACAGCCCGGAACATCAGGTATTTATTTTACTTAAAATAGGCATGAAATAATGCATTTATTTTTACTAAAAGAGGTACTCAGAAAGGCATTTCTTGCTATCGTTTTTTTTAAGTTTAAAGTAAATTTCTTTTGCAAAAAGGCAGGTAAACAATGAAAAATTACATTTAAAAGGAATTATGCGAAAAATTAATAATTAAAATGATTCACAATTTATTCTAACTCTAACATTTTCATCGGCAACTACGTATAAGGAAATTATCTTCTCCTTGTAATGATTCCACAAGACCACGCGGTATGATGACTACGAATTTGTTTTACTCGCGACACCATCGCGAAGTACCATTTTGGCCTTTTTTTAAATCTTGAAATGGTATCAGTGAAAACGGAATTATATTTTTCATTCTTCGCATTTGAGAAATCCCCAGCACTGAAAAGCATGCATCGTTTTACAAAGAGCTCTGGCCTCAAAAGAGTGTGAAGCCATTCTCGAAAGTAGGTGATTCCTCGTAAGCAAGCAAAGCTTGTCGGCATCAGTGAAAATAATCAAACATGATCAAACATGAACATGATCTACCCTTTTCATTTAGATTTTTAAAACTATTTGGTTCTGGTGCCTCCGCTTTCACAGAAGGACAAAACACGATCGTGCCATCGTGTTGTGCAGGCTTGTAGGCATGTTTCCGACTTAATCGAGATCAGTGCCACGGGAAAAATTGCAAAAAGACAGAAAAAGGCAAAAATCAATAGTGTGCCAAAGAAGACAAATCAGGCAAAATTAAAAATCTACCAAAACAACTCTAGAAGTACAATTAAGAGTATCGTTGTGTTAAAGGTATAAAATAATAACATTAAAAAAAGGCATTTTGCTAAATTTTCAGGCTTTAGTTACGACTTAATTCATACGATTCACGGTAATTAAAACTACTTTTTATGAAAAATAATTATACAAGTATTTTAATCAACACTTTGTCATGTGACTTTCTATGCCTAAAAGTGGACGAGCCAGACAACTACAATATGTTTAAAATTTATTTTTATAATAAATTTGCAAATCACAAATGAAACCTTTCAACTTGAAAATACCCGTCGGAGGCGCTAAGGTAGTTACTAACATGTGCTCGGAGAATGGAATCGTCCAATGGGCTTACATGTCATAGTGATGTAGCAGGCGCGGATCCCTGGGGAGGGATATAAATTTTTTCTATAACTAATAATTTTAACTTGTCACAAAACGTCCAAGCAAAAATATTTTCGGATAGGCATTAACACAAAATCGTACTGCGGCATAAGCCGAGTGTAGCCTGCGACATTTTACAAAATATATTATGACACATTTGACCCAAACATTTCTAATTTCTCCTCCCAAAATTAGTGTCTGGATCCGCCCCTGGAGATAGGCAACTAGTGCTGAACTCATTCTCCGTCGTCTACCAAAAAGTTCTTGGTCGTCTGAGTTCCTCCAGTAATACACCAGGTCGTCAATTTCAAAGAATAAATAGTCATGCATAGCGCTCGACGAACTTAAAGCACGCAAATACAAAATAAATGACAACAATTTCAGTTTCAATATAGAGTTAAGGTATTGAGAAGATTTAGTGAAGCGTACGTAGAAAAATAATACTGGAAAATGGTCGTGTTTGACTGTTTAAAACACAGAACATCGTACGAAACATATTTCGAATATTCCATTTCCTAGAAGCTCTAGACACATGGGCCCGTATATTTGATACATCTAGCGATAAATACATAAGATTGCCGCGCAACGCCACTGGTTACTATATTTGGATAAGTGATACACAAAGAGTTGACATAATTCCCTGATGAGAAGAATAAATGTCCAATGCAGTGAAGAGAATTATTTATTTCATTCAGGATCAGATTCACTGTCTTTTTATGAAAGCGAATCCCACAATTACTGAACAAATGAGAAACTAAATATTTTGTATTCTTAACTTTCCGGTGGACATTTTCGTGTTTCGAGAGTTTTAACAAATAGGGCTTAAGGTAAGGTTAGGTAAGGTTAACTAGCTCTTTGCCCTATAAAGCTCTACAAAAACGGAGTATTTTTAAACATTTCTGTAGGCAATTTCGAAATAAATTATTTGGAAATTATAATTTAATGGAAATAACTTGTTTAAAATTTTATTTATTTAAATATAGTACATTCAATAGGTCAGGAATTACATACAAAATAAAATTACATGAGGGTTAATTCAAATTATTAATCTTCAAAATAAAACAATTTTGATTATCATACTGCGATGCTCTGTACGATAGTTTATTCATTTTCAGTATTTTCATCCATCAAGAAGAAATATGAAATCGTGGGAAACTTGTTTCTGGACACGGTCATCTGACGGGGCAACGGGGGCACAGTTTGGGACCGCAGAAAGTGGGGGGGGGGGGGGGGGGGGGAGAACATGACCCATTATTTTCTTGTACATTTTCTAGTTTTATTCCAACTAATAGTTTAGTGTATCCACTGCCTTGTGTTATCTGTCGGAAAGAGGAAAAATGTGCGGGAAACCAGAAGCTCCAGAACAGCGAATCTTTCTTTAGGCCTAGGCGCCACTATCGCTCTAACCGCTGCGGCCGTCGACTCCGCAGCCGCCGTCCTTTGCCAAGTTTATTGTGGGGGAACCATTATTGACTTCATCGATAGCTGCGAAATAACAGCGTTTTAAAGCTCCGCGTGCAGTTTATTAACTTCAATAAATCAATAAAAATATTGTCATGCTTTAAACTGAATATAGTTTTCACGAATAGTACGAGTTCTTTTGATCTCCCCTCAGATGTTTTATGGCGGGTGTATATAACGAAACAATCATGAATGATGCGTGATTGAAAAGTAAATAAATAAAATAAAACATCACCAAGAAAGAATCAAAAACAGTTTTAAAGATTTTTTTGTTTCAAGTTAGGTATGCAAAAGTGCATACGCGTTAACTGCACTATTTGACTGAGCTAAAATGAAGTTAGTTTAAGTTAATTATTAACAAAACACCCCCACACCTTAGCTGCTTAAGTCGTAAGGTAGCACCATATTGTATTAGAAATTAAGAAATTAAATTCTCGTCGCCTCAGGTGCTGTGGCAAGGAAATAGTAAATGTTTGGTGGCAGAGAGGCGGGTTTCTCAGGAGCAAGGAGTGCGGGCGAGAGCTAAAGGCGGCGTGGGTTTGGGCGTCGGAAGGCGTCGGCAGTCGGCGTCCCCGGAAAAGGGCGGGAAACGCGCTCAAGCGGTTGCCAATTCCACCGGCAGAGCGCAGGCGAACCAGCCCCGTCAGCGCGGCGGTGGCGCTCCGGGCGGTGGCCGTACGAACCGCCAGGCGGCGCGCAAGAGCGCGCGCGCGCGCAGCGACGCAGGCATGGCGGGCGGTGCGATCGCGTCAGTCCGCCGGACCTCACGTCGCCGCCGCACCCGCCGCTGCCGCCGCCACCTCGACCACCGCCGCACCGCACCAGCGCTCTGCACACCGGTGAGTCGCTCTCCTAGACACGTGCCTTGCGCCTCCCGCGCCGCCCCCTGCGAGTGCGGGCGGGCGGCCGCCCGCGCCGCGGCCTATCGCGAACGCCGGCGCCGGGCGTCCAACCCCGGACCTCTGCCTCGAAAGCCGCCCCCTCCCCCCCACGTCCCCCCCCGCGACGCGCGCCACGGCGCCGGCGCGCCGCGTCCCGCCCCCCCTCCGTGGCCCCGGGGTAAATAATAATTAATTAGGGGAGTAATCAAGCCCAAGTTCTCCTCGGGTCGACTGGTCCCTGAGGGACCTCCGGAGGGCCCACCCCGCCCCGCCCCGCCCCGCCCCGCCCCGCCCCGCCCCGCCCTCCCACCTATCGCTCTTGCCCTTCATTCCCTTCTCCTCTGTACCTCTCTCATCCTTCTCCTCCATCTCACGCCTCATTTTCGTAATACTATATGTTATGTCGAAGTAGCGCAACGAAAGAAAAACCGCAGGTTTCTGCGTCCGTTAATGATTTTAACGCTCAGCCCTCCATTAACAAGAACCAAAACAATGTGTTGCAGCTAAAGATTGCATGTTCACATATTCCAAGAATTGGAATTTGTTTATATGATATGTTGCTTATACGAAGGTGTTATTACATAAAGTATTGAGCGACACGCGGCCGCTGTCACAAATCACGCACTTGTTTATAAGCCTCACTTCTCTGCTCGGTTTGACTGCTTCAACCGTCTGTTATGTGCTCAGTTTAGGCCTAGTGACGTTAATAACTTTTCGCCGCCACGAGTCCGCTCGCGCTTAAAAACTGCTCAAATCCCCATTAAAGTTCACGTGGTAGCCCGCTTTATCGCAAGGACTGAATTTCAAGTAGCTTCAACACACAGTTCGCATGTCAGCGAGCGGCGGTGGAGCGGGAAGAGCCAACACCGCACTGCAGGAAACACCACCCCCAACCCCGCCCCCGCCCTCGGCCCCGCCACGCCCCCGCCCGCTCCGACTGCCGTTCCCACCCAGGCCTCTGCCGTTGCCACCGCTCCGCAGCCTACCGCCTTGGCTGGTACTTGGCTGAAGCCGGGCTCGCTTCCATGTTGGAATACCCCTGCTGAAAACCGAGATTTGTTCAATGAGAATGGAAATGGAAATAGTCAGGGGGTTGATTTCTCGCGGAACGTGAAAGAACGGCGGTCGGCAACTTAGAATTAATTATTAAATTATACTATAAATATATAACTATTGCTATTAAATAATTAATTAGTTTGTGGATCGTTCCGGAACCTAAAAGTGAGTAAATCAAGTACTGGAAATAGTTATTATCAGGGAGAGGATTTCTATGACTGCATATTTTTAACTGCTCCTTCAGGGCGTAGATAACTGAAATTTCATGTCATTTGGTCACAATTGAATGCTAAGTAGATTAATGTGTTTGTGTCCGTATTTAGCAGAATTTTTCCTGTCGGTTTCACATTCGTGTAATTTCAGGCGCATATTACGTTAAAAGAGATTTATCTAAAAACGTTTAATTTTTTCATAGAATCTATTTATTGGTGAGAATTCTTTGATTAGAAAGAGCTTGTCACAACGCAAGAATAATGTAGAGAGACGAAATAAAATGAACTTTTCGACGTTCAAGATCCTGTTGGCAGATAATAGCTGAGCTTTCACGTTTGACAGTATGCGTATATTTGTAACATACTTCAATGCAACAGTGAAATTGTGAAAATAATGTGAAATAGTAAGATGAAAATACATTGCCGTTATGCTTTTGAGTTCTTTTCTATAGATGATAAAATATATGTAGGATGTAGGATACTTCTAGATATATTTTCTAAACCAGGTAAAAGAAATGCAACAAGACATACAATGTGCTTCACTTACATGAATATTTACTTCACTTATTTCTCCCGAAAGCTTAGGTAGATTATATGTTGTTTGCACAGAAATATATATTTTAATTGCTTCTCCTGAAATATCAAGAAAGATTTGTATAGAAAATGAAATATTATTAATTTTAACTGCATATTTAAAGGCGTAGCTGAAGTAAAACTGCATTCTGTGTGTCTAGTTTTTTATTTACTTCCATCGTTAACATTTCAATTTCTCAAAGAAAATTTGTTTTTTTTTGTTTATCAAATTAGATTAAAGAGTATATTAGATTAATTTATTAAATTATATAAAAGAGGAAAATTACGACAATTCTGGAATGTTGGCAAGTGATATTTATTCGAATCGTTCTTTGAACAGAAACTTTGTACAGAAACTCTGCAGGCTCAAATTTCAAAAGAAAATATCTAATAATATTAATAATATTATTTTATAATTGCTACTTTATTTGAAACTGGTCTTTAGTAATCATTTGTTTATGCTTTGTACTGTATTATTATTTTGTTGTTGGTGTAGTGGATATCGCCCAAATGGCGTTGTAATACTATGATTTTATTCATGAGTAATCTACATTATTTGAAAAATGAAATAATTATTACAATTATTTGCTACTCGGTATTCGTAGAGTACATATTTAAAATGAACAATGGCAATTTTGAAGCATGTTCATCATTCATGTTACGCGAGCAAGACCTGAGTCCATCACAAACTTGGAGAAAAAGCAACTGATTCGTTCGCAGAAATTGATATTCAACCTTCGTTTGCTTTCTAATTAGGATCAGCGCTTCTTCTTCGTCATATGTGCTCTTGTCTTATTAATTCCAGCCAGTATGCTTAGTACGGTGTTGTTTTAAAATAATTAATGTGAGCTTATTGCCACACATTTAGAGTCACAGAAGTATCTGTTATGATGTTGTCTGTTTGATCTATTGATATATCAAGTAAAGGAAATATCAAGTTCCAGCAAAGAAAAACAGCAATGCAGGTTGGAATACCGAGACTAGTTTCATCTCGTTTCACCTAAAAACATGTTCAGAGAAACATGCCATATTTTGATAAGAAGGACAGAAATCAATATGTCACAAACGGAATATAAAAAATAATGTTGCTGTCTCAGTTGAATACGAACATTGAGCTTAATAATAATAAACACACAGTATTGATTACGTCCGGTGGACCAAACATTATGTTCTGAAAGTATAAAATTCCTAGATCTACCTTGCGTCGGTATCAATCTTGTGTTGTGCAGGAGAAATTCAGGGCTAATATTTGAGATTAGATGTTGGTTTAGTTGTTGATGTTCTATTTGTATTTGAGGATGGAGTCTGATAGTGCCAATTTCTTCTAATTGCTAAGAATGTCCGGGTCAGTGCGCAGTGTACATTTTTATTGAGTATTTACATGCCTTTGGCCAGTTAGGCACTTGGCAGCGGAAGATGAACAAATGGAACATTAAATTTAGAAAATGAGTAACTGTATAAATGCGACTCACGAATCAAGAAAAAATCTATTTTTATGTAGTTAAATAAGATTCAAAAGTAGGAGATAATGGAGGATCGAAAAATTGTTTTGGTAATTTGCATTTTAGTCGAATACGATTGGGATTATGTTTTCCTTGTTGAAAAGTCCAGATGTAATATTATTGATTTTGCGATTGAATTTTACTGAAATTTGTAGAAAAACGTTTTGAATCGGTTGTGTACATAACTCAGAATGAATTTGTATGTTTGAAATAAACCAAGGGGCTTGAATAATAGTTCTAAGGCAGGTATTCTGAAAAGTTTAATAATATAGGTTGTTGATGCTGATTCCTTGATTGGACATGCGTAAAATATCATAGGCCAAATCATTGTTTTATAAATGTGTAATTTAATCAGAATATTAAGGTAAGGCGAGTATTTAAAGAGAGGAAATAGCCATCGTTTGAAGCGAATGAAATTCTAGGCGTGACATTATTTCATTAATGGTGTCTCCTGTCCAATAATACACCCAAGTATTTTATTGATTTGGTTGATGAAAGTCATTTTTTGGTTCATTTTGATATATAAGAAGATGTGATTAATGTATCTGCGTAAGGAAAAAATGTTTGCATTGCATTTTTAATGCATTCAATTTGATATGCAATATACATTTAAATGGGAACGGAGGCGTTCTCGCTGTTTTGCGCATTATTTTGGTTGACACTCTCGCCATTCAAACATTTGTATTCGTATTTAGGTATTATATGTCCCGCGAAGGGCAATTGGCTTTAGTGCCGTTAGATCCCGGGGTTCCTAGTCAGTCACCGAAACAGGAAACCGCGCTGTCTCGAACTTGCTCAACTGTCTTGACTTCACGCAGTTAACGATTTCGGCTAGCGACGCCGGTTTCGCGATCGTGACCTTTCAGTAGAACCATCCCTGCATTCGCCTGGATGACCGATAGAAACCACGAAAACCCGGTCGGAATGGCCGGCACGGGCATTGTACGCGCGCCTCCCGAATGCGATGCCAGCGCGCTACGCCCTGAGCCAATTTGTTCGGTGGTCCACTCATTGCGACGCTCCAAACATTGCGATAGCAACTTTCTTCCGAATAGTTACCGCGTTGCGGTAAGGTATCGCTTCTTCAGGGAGTTGGCACCAATTGCTGATCGCGTTTTCCGTCCCGCCAGCGCTCCGTCTGTGTTCGTTTCGAGCGCCATCACACGCGAGAGCTTTCGTACAACCGCTTCATTTCGTAAATATTTTTGTTGCGCATTCTACGCTGGAATCTCATTTGCTCAGTTTGGTTTTGTTAGAAATTATTATTGACTTAAAATATAATGAAGTTACTAACTAGTATAATAAAATATGAAAACGATAACGTTATATGATTAATTTTTAAGAATTTTTTAAGATTGCTTTTCAACATTTGGTCGTATAGCGACTATTGTGATTTTTAAACTGTAGGGAAAACGCGTAAGGACAACACAAACACATACATTCATGCCCCAGGCGGGATTTGAACCCGCAACCCTTCGAGCGGAGGCTACAACGACCCTGCAGCCTTAACGACTTCAGCTATCCAGGCCGGCATAATTAGTTTTGAAATTCGTTTGAAATAAACATGTTCTAGTTAGAAAAATGTTGACATGTAGTACTATCAAGAGTTTTTACAATTGTTATTGTTAATTAATCTTTAGCTTTTCTTTTGTTATAAAATATTTTTCACGCTTTAGTAGATTTGAAAGCTGTAGAGAGTATCGACTTTGATGAGAAAATTTTAAATTTCAATTTCATTTGGCACAGTTCTTTTCGGCAACTGAGGAATCGATTAACTATTTATACTGTATATCTTAGTTTTGTAGGACATCTCGGGGTTGTGATATATTATTTTATGTAATGAAATAAAATATAAAAATAAATTAAAATTATCCGTGTGTTATTGGTATTATTAGTATTATTTTATTTATATTCCACTACAACTGGGTTGTGCAATGTAAATTGATTACAACATGGTGATCATTATTCGACAGAGTACTTAGAAATTGGTTCGACAAATGTTTGATAGACTACACAAATTTAAGTCTTCTCAAAATGGACACCCCCAATCTTTCATCGAGCCTATGGATAGACTAAATATACTTGATGATGTGATGGCAGATAAACATGTATAGTGAACACAAACTTGACATACGTGGCATAACATTTCGTGACACTATATATACGCAAAGGGTTCGATATTGTAGTACAGTAAACTGTAAATACAGTAATTCATAAAGCCACAACATTGCACAGGCTTTTACGAACGTCTATTCAACTATTCACTAAAACGATTGGTATCGAGATCTACAAGGGAGAATTTTAATAACTTTTTGGTTTAGTTCAGAGAATCATTAATTAATGAAATAGTTCTCTAAATGAAAATGTCTTGCAGATTCTGAAATATCTGCAGTTCTTGAAAATTTAAATTTTATAATGAAAATGGTACTTACATCACTTTATTGAGAGTACGAAGCCCATACAGAAAATCTAAAGTTAGGATTTGAAACCGATTGAAGAAAAGTTTTTCCACATTTTGAATAAATTGTAACATTTTGAAGTAAATGTGTAGATTTTGGAAACAATTTTATAACGCATTTTAAAATACCTAATTTTCAAAATACATTATATGTATAACAAGATTCCTTGCTTGGTACAATAAAGGTGCAGATTCAAAGCAATTGAGCACATGAAGTTTTTCTGAACTCAAAAGTTTTAAAGGAAATGACCATTTGAAAAATTAGTATGAGCACTTTACTGCATGCAAACAATACATATAAATTGGAGATTTTTTTGCAGAAACCAAAAAATTTCTTGGTACGTATCATAAAAAAATAACCAAATTTAAGGCATCAAATTAAAATAGATTGTTGGCAGAATATAGCTTGAAGAAAAATTCCACGAACCATCGAGAAATATAGGTGTACATAGAAGTTTCTGAAAGGAACTCAAGACTTATTTCAAAATAACACATATTCAGAAATTCTTAACGAAGTTTGTGTTTCCGTCAAAATTTCAAGCTCAATATGTTTCTCTTTATATCACTTTCTCAGAATTACATACATATGACAGTAAAGTGAATAGAATGTGTTTTTGAGTATCTTATATGTCTTTAAAATTGATTTTGTTGTTTTAAAAGCACGAACATGGACATAAATGAACTTTTGCCAAATTTTTATAACATTTTGTTCCAATGTTTAATAATAAATTATTTGCTAAAGTGCTAAAATAAAATATTTATCTCTGCGATATTATAACTATTTTAACAATGTACTCCATGTATTCAACATTCCATGTATTTAGAACATGCTTATGAAATAAGCCGTCGAATATTTTCACTGAATGTTTTTTAATACATTATAGCCCTAGGGTACAATATGAAATGAAATTACTGTTCCAGTCATTGTCGTTTCCCATGAATTTTCTATTTCTTCAATTTTCACTTTCTCGCCTATTATGAACTCACATAGTAAAGAGAAAGTATTTTAATACTCTTAAAGTGGCCCTTTTTCGTTGAAAAAACTCTTATTGTACGGTCCTGATAGGAAAAACGTGGAGAAATATTGCTCTTCTATGTAGAAATTACTTTCTCTTCCCCTAAGTCTTACAATACCCCTTACTTTGGTCCAGTATCCTTTTTTGGGTCCTTAATAACCAAAAATTGGTACTCGGCAGAAGGTCTTGTCTTTTTCCCTCCGTCCGTCTTGGATCATCACTAGTCCCAAACCATTTTCTCTAAATTTTATATTCCCCGATTAATCAGGCCTAACTCGAGGTCTTGCGAATTTAAATGGATATTTTGCTTGGAAGTGGGTACTCTCCATAATGCCTTAACAACGTTTTCAACATTTTCTCAAAAATTTCTCCAAGTTTTTTGAGATTTTTTTCTCCAGTAGAGAAAAAATACGCTTAAAAATGGCGCTGGTCTAATTTTTGTTAACTCTCTGAATGTTCGGAAATCGCAAAAGGTCAATTTTTCGGTGCCTTTCTATAACTACAATAATGAAAATAGGGATTTTACTTCATTAAATCTGTTTTTCAAAGGCATATCGTTAAATAAGGACATGTACAAATTTTCGTAAATATTAATAGTTTTCTCGTAATTTGATATGAAATATAGAAAATTTGTTAACTCTCAAAAAACAGCTCAATTTGTTCTGTCTTTCTAGACAAAGCAATGTATTCTTATAAAAGTAGCGCACGTCTATTTTTTCTTGAACTCTTTTAATCTTCGAAAACTGCAAAGGTTACAAATGAAACCACAAATAATGCACTGTTTCATCGCCACTAGATTTATGATTAACTCGACCATATTCCATTTTTTCAAAACATTAGCGTGATTATGTTCTGAGTTGATGAGTTCCGATACATTATGGATTAGTATTTCTTCTACGCCCGATCTCAGTTCTCAACTCTTCTAGAAAAGACGAGGCCACTAAACAGAGAGGGTGATTTCAAAAATGAAACATTTTTAGGGATGGAATTTTATGTATTCCTTTGACGCCAGACCAACAACAAATATTTGTCTTATTTCATTTTCCACGTTTTTATATAGCAAAATTTCAAGAATCAATGCATTAATTTGAAATGTAATTTTAAACATTAAAAAGAGAAAAAAAGTTTAGAATCAAAGCTCAACACTCTGAGATTTTGCAAATCTTCTATAAAGGGAGGAAAACTGATGCGATTATGAATAAGTCAAAAGAAATATTTAAATTAATTTGGTATAAGACACAATAACCTTTAACTCCATATTGTTTTATTCTTAACTTTTTATTTCCAAATTGCCAGTAATCAATTGCTGCCGGGGCAAAAGGGATATTATTGAAAGATCAAGTTCTCCTCGAATGGTATTCAAACCATTGTGAGGTGGTTGCTTATGCTCAAATAACGTGAGTATTTTTGCTACTAATGAGCCTGCAGACACTGTGGGCGCAGGAAATATTACGTTCTGTATCCTCATGTTGATAAAATGAGCTTTGTTCATCAAAATTGGTACTGAACAATATTAGTTTGTTATAATATAATATGTCCTAGATTTTTGCAGCTTTTCAGTTTTGTAGTTTGTAAGTGATCGCCCATTTCTTTGAAGATGCAAAAATGTGGAAGAGCAAATAACCGGTTGAAAAATTATAAGCATTAAAAAAGAACAGAATTAAAATCTTACGTTGTGCTTAAAAAGAAAAGAAACCGTTTGTGGAATTGCTGAGTAAAATAAACCAATCAACAATATCTACGCCTAAAATAAGAAAAAAACGTGAATGACGTGAATAATTGATTGAGAAAAACATGAATAATTGATTATTAGACACATCGAATTTGCATTGCTATCTCAATGAGCAAATTTACTCTTGCATTGATCAGTGCATTATTATTAATATTATAATTACTATTATTTGTTATTATTGTAATTAATAAAATAACTATTATGTACTAATATTGTTATTGTGGCGTAAAATTGCAAGAATTTGTCATTAAAAAACTTGTAAATAAATAAAACTTGTAAATAAAAAAATTGTAAATAAATAGAATGGCATTTTGAAAATCTTCTCTCTTAGGGAATGTAGCCTCTAAAGGCAAATAAATAGCTTTATGTAATAACACACCATCTCAAATAGTGGAATGGAAACCAGAAGAGTTCTTATTCTATTATGCAAGAAGTATGATTTAGCTAGAGACAGTTGACAGAGATGGAGATAATTAAAGTATCTAATTTTCTCTCCGTTTTGCACATTTTACTAAAAATGTAAGCAACTACGTAGTTTTCTTATAATGGTTTATTTGTAGATAGATATTCAAGGTAAACCAGTCACTCATTTTAAACTTAGAGCTCCAGACAAATATTACGTTCTCGAACCTCTATACTCAAAGCCAGCATTTTTCAAATGGAGATCCACAGAAACTTTCTCAATGCTGTCTCAATTTCATTACGACCATTGCTCTCAACCACCATTCACCAATATCTATGATATTAAGCAGTAAAAATATTAGTCTCATTGATTCTTTTTATTTCGGACTGTTTCTTTGACATGACTGAAGTTATTTGATACTAAATTTCAGCTTCAGGGGATGTCGATTTCAACGATCAGATTCAGGTACCCACTATGTCCCTCATGGGGACTTATATTAACCTTTACACTACACACACTGGCGGTCTCCTCGGTCTGCGGACTCACAAGGCCTTCCGCGACAACACACATACATGAAAGACAAGGGACAACAACCTGCTCACGGCGGGGCTCGAGCACTCGACCATTCAGACCGAGGCGCTGAATCGCTAGCCACCCTATTGATACCAGATTTTATTAAAAATTAAATTGTATTACGTATTTAAAGAGTAGCAATCTTAGAGGACATAATTAAGCATTTTTCAGTACTTCAAATTTCACACGAGAACTATTATGTTTTAATGTAGAAATATTTTAAGTTTACATAAAAACATGAATACTATGTCGGTGAAAGAGTCTTATGATTTTCTTAATCGAAGAGAAGCAAACATTTTAGAATAAACCCAGGTAAAAAGTATCTGACATATTAGCAATATTTTTTTTTCTTCGGTAGTTATTATGGATTTTGGCTTTAACGAAGGATTTGGTTAGATCCGGTTAGTAACGATACGATCTATTTTCTCGGTATTTTATCGATTTCTGCATATAAACATACATAATGCAGTTGCAGATGGGGTAACCGAGAAAGCAGTATCACTCTACAGACATTTTTACTGTCACTAGGAAACATTCATTTTGCAACACAATAAATCAATTGAAGTTGAAACTATTAAGGAATGTTTACGACATCGTCACAATTGTGCTCTATAATGCTATATAATTTCGTAATTGTCACTTTATTTACGTTTCACTGGCACTTCGTTTGTTCATAATATCGCAGCGCCTGTGTAAACGTCCACTGGACTTTTACATTTGTCATTTACACTGCAAATTGCTTTTCGCAGAAGCGAGTAATTTAGAATAAAAATAAAAGTAAAATGAGAACATTGAACAAACAGCAGGAAATGGAAATCACATCTTCATGGATGGTATTCTCTAAATAATTCACTAATAACCCAATTTTGTAAATGGGTTTGTGAAAGAAAATAAGTAAGTCACGTTGCCTAGATGGTCGCAGAGGATAATGGCGTCCACCGAAGAAATGCGTACAATGCGTAAGTACAGGAAATGCGTAAATGTATGTGGAGAATCGTGAGGATGGGTCAATAAAAGTCTGCTTTTTTACAATGCCAACCTTTCGCATTTCGGCGGTTGGCAACAACTATAGAATTAAAGAAACAGGTTCAGTCAATGTATTTACAGTTTTTTGAAAATATGATATTTTGGAATTAAAACAAAACATAATAATTGAATTGGTAAATAGGGTTCTCAGCTTCATACAGTTGTCAAACTTGATGAAAGTCACCGTTGTTCCCGTTTGACAGAGAAAAAAATCTACACATTTATACAAAAAATGTATAATACATACGTAATTTAATATACATATAACTACAGGTACTTAGTTGTGTTGCCTCCAGCAAATTGTCTTTGAATAGTTTTTTTCGTACGTAACGGTAACCCGTGATTCGATAAATATACAAGACATTCTCCACATATTTTCATATTATGAGGTGAAGATCAACTTAATTTATCAAGAGGAAAACGTAAGTTCACTTTGGCCCCAAAACTATCCCAGTTTGCCTTTTTGAAGGTAAACCGTAAAGATATGAGATAGTTCGATGTAAAGATATGTTAAATACGCAATGTCCAACTAAATTATGAAAAGCAACCAAAATTCCATGAAAGGGATTTTTTGATCCAACTGCGTTCAAAATCAAATATCCCCTTTATGGCATTTTGATTAAAAGCCTTTAAAATGCGAAACAAAGAATGGAGTCGGTATGTCAACTATTCATTTCTTTTAAATAAATAAGTCAGCATTGAGGTGCGGTAAACAAAAATGCAAATTTCGTAAATAAAACCTTGTTTGATATACATTCAGCAAAAACGACTTTATTTCAAATCTGAGCAGCCCTCTTCAATTAAAATAGTGTCGATTTACTTTCTAGGGATATTTGTTTGGTCCAGAACCTGTAACCTTCCGCTCCTCAGTTATTTGGCTGCCCGTGGCCTGTGATGTGCGTGTTTTTGAACGAGGAGCGCAACCTGCCGTGGGAGAAGGCAAGGCGGAGCGGGGCGGTGGTTGTGGGAAGAACTGGGTAAGGGGGCGGAGAGGGGAAGAGGTTGGGGCGGGGAGGGGAATGGGAGCGGGGATGGAGGTAAAACGCGCGTCTTAGCAGGCCCAAGGCTGCTCCTCGGCGAAGCCACACAACCCTCTTCCACAAGGAATCCCGTCCCAAACACCAAATACACTCAACAATGGTTAAACTAAGAAATAGTAAATGTTTATTACGAACTAAATCAAAAAGACAAAGAAGTAATTATTGACTGAATTGCATCTCGTATCAGCATCAAAGGAAATTCAATAATCTATAACGCTGCTAGAGAAGCTATTAGCACTCCAACAACACCCAGTATCCCATACAGACTTCAGAAAACAGCTTCAGCCTAG
Source organism: Gryllus longicercus (assembly GCA_038098605.1). Taxonomy (NCBI): domain Eukaryota; kingdom Metazoa; phylum Arthropoda; class Insecta; order Orthoptera; family Gryllidae; genus Gryllus; species Gryllus longicercus. Next base: position 5,089,953 of record JAZDUA010000024.1, on the reverse strand, counting down.
GAATAGGAAATAGTGGAATGAAGAAAGAATTTAATCACCCCAAAACAAACTATTAGAAATAAAAAATTCAATCCTTGACTGCCATGCCCCCCGTTTTAACTATAGAAAAGAACCAAGTATTCTCACTCGTTTATTTCCCAAATTATGTGATTATTCCAATTATTCAAACTATATTACATAATCTTACACAGTCACCCATAAATTATCATCAGACAAGAAATAATATATCTAATGATATTAAAAAGTTACTGAATGATAATGAGAAATAAACGTTTTTAATAAACATGATAATATATGAAAACTTGTTTTGTAAACACACTTATGTTATATTACTTTTTTTGTTGTAAATTTACTTGTTTTGTTATGACACCTGTTTGTACATTTTTACAGTAAATAACTTCGATGTTAATGCAACCTTTAGAAATAAATTATATTAAAAAAGTTCAATTATTCTCTGTTAGGTGACTTGCTATTTTATCCTCATTCATCATGCCAAACTATTCGTATATTGGGGTGTGCGGTCGATATGTAACAAGACTTAGGAACGATTCGGATTCATTTCACAAACGTTGGCTAACAAGGGCTGGTGCTCTAGTGCTCTCTTGTTTTTGTCATTCCACCAACTAGAGAATGAAATGAATGGTTTAATGTAGCTAAAATTCAAAAATCTATACAAGGATCGCGCAGGATCCTTCCTTCCATCCTCCGGTTCGAGAGATAAGGCCCGGGAGAGGTGACTTAGGCCATCAACTGATATCACTGCAGTGCCTCTGGCCGGGAGATCCCAGTGTTTCACTCCCGATGGTGGCGGGATTTTTGACACTAGCTAGATTGATAGGTCGAGTTCTGTCACTGTGAGGAGAATTCTAGCGGCCGGCCGCTTTGATCGGGAGTTGTCCGTAGTTTCTCCGACCAACACCAGACAAATGCCGGAACAGTACCCTCGGGCCACAGACCGTGCGCGATCTTTCCTCGATCCCGTTAGCCGATGGTAGGTCGGCGCCGGATCTCGTCATTCAGCGAGGGAAGATCACCGCCACCTCCCGAGGGAAGCGTGCACTTTGCGTACGCGACTAATGACCTTAGCAGAAGACGCGCCCGGAATCACTAAATCAATCGATCAACCGAGATATGGACCGATTATTCATTCTGCTATGACCTCATCCACTGATTCAGAAAATTCGTGGCTGTGAGATTCGCACATGTGTTTCCGAACACATGGTGACAAACTAGGAGTCCTCAGAGGCAGTAAATGTGCTTCGGAGAAAAAAAGTCAAATAAATAAATTATCATTACAAATGACACGAGAATACGGCAGTAAATTAAATATTTTCAGTCTTCACGAATACTATAGTATTTATGTAAACAAAGTACAATAGATCTTTAAAAACCAAGAAAATAAAAAAGATGATGATCCATAACGCAAAACATGAATAGCAAATATTTGGTGACGGTTTCTTTCTTGTAGCCTAGCTGTTGCAAGACATCAGCTGTGTCTTAAACAATGACAAAATGATTATGAGAACTCAGCCAAAGAACGCAGTAAGAGATGGAGCGGAATAACACACATAAATATTGGCAGTTTTTTTCAAAATCGACTTTCATTTGTAATTGAATTTTTCCCTAGTTATCTAACCAAACCATTGATTCCACTCACATAGTCGCAGACTGTGTAGTTTTCTTTCAATTTTTGTACGCATTGTAAATTAATGATGTAGAAGATTTTTTTACACTTTTCCTGAGTTCCTGACTATCTAGCAAAATCATAGACATCATTCTCATGGTCGGAGGCTACCTTGTTTTCTTGTAATTTGTGAACGCATTGTAAATAAGTAATACAGATGTTTAGTAATACAGAAAATATTATACAACCTTCCAGTTTATTCATTTTTCATTAATATTATTTTTATTAAAATGTAAATCTTACCTGGACTAATGTCAATTTTGTCACTATCAAAGAACGAGTTAATGAAAATATAAAGATAATTCTGAAATGTATATACTGGTTATATAATTTTTGTTTCATTAACGAGAATTATTCATATTATTATGTTAATTAATTAGACATTAATGTACATAGATTATATGTTCCTAAAATAGCAGTCTGAGGTCGTAATAAGCAGTTCTATTTTATTGCTTCGGGCAAAGTATAAAATACGGTATTACTTGATGTTGTCCTTCCGATACTCCTTTGCTATTCCTCTTTTAATCAGTGAGTGCGTATTTATTATTCTACAATATTTGAACTGAGTTCAAAAAGATGAATAAGATGCTCGTGAGAAACCAAGTTTACTATATATAATGTGAATTCTGACTGCGTTGAGAGCTTTTGTCATTTTGTAGATATTATAACAGAAAACATACTATTTTAAAATATGGCTAATATCTAGATGAAGATTTCAAACTTTGTTCTGTTATTAATTATTCATTATTTCGATTACGAATCACGTTACACTATCATCACTCTGGCATTATATCACTGAAGAACATTAATATGCACATCATTACGTCAAAGTCACTTTATAAAGTTGTGGAATCACTAAATCATTTGACATACAAAATTAGATGAGCACACGAAAAGAAGTATGTTCCAAGAAAAAAATGTAGTACTTTTTAGGTTAATGCCAAACTTTACGAGATTGCCGTTCATGTTTTTGACATTCCATGCGATATATACAATGTGTATTTTACGTTCTTCAGAAGTGTTTTGATCAATTTGTTCTGAGCATTTGCACATTAATCCATTTGCAGAATGGATTAAATCCGAGGAAAATAATTTATGAGCGGAAGCATCCAGAAAATAATAGCAACTCATTTGATATTGGTATAACATGGTAATGTCTTACAGTCTCCTCCCATATCCTCTAAGACCCAGTCTCAGTTTCCCATGTCCAAAACGTAAGCAACAAATAAGCGACAAAAAGTAAGTTCGCTTCTCAAGAAATTTCTCACTGAGAAAGAGTAGTACTGTGAATGTCAATGTACGGTAGTACATGTGCATTGCATTTCATACTTAGTACAAAAAACCCATCGTTTTGATGACAGAGAAACTCAGTTTTCAATCCGTTCAGTTCAATTATCGTAAAACGTTAGCATACAATTTCATTATCCAGAGGCTCCTATTGTTAAACAGTTGGCAGTGGAGGTCTTCGTCCCTATTTCATAACAGGTATTGATTCTTTATAAATTGAACGAAAGCATTTGCCTACGCAGATGCACTGTTGAACTAATGCAATGAAAAAAATATACTTCAGTTACATCAAAATTAATTTAATCCAAACAAGTCATTCATCATTTTTGCTTTCACTCCCGCAGATGTTTCTCACGTAATTAGCCACTGCCGTATTCATGTCAATGCTTTTCTCATCTGTAGATAAACTAGAGAAAGTTGCAGATGGTTACGAAAATGATTAAGGGTAAAATGGTGTTTTCGTAAAAAACATTCCGAATATTCAGAAACAAAATCAGTCGGAATGAGATGTTTTAAATTTAAAACAATTTCCAAATTTTATTAATAATATAGTTTGTAAATGTACCATCAGTCACATTAGTAATGCTAATATCGAATGATTGTTACCAGCATACAAGTCAAGTTTAGTAAAACCGTGGAACGTGCTAAAATATATTTTTTGCAAATTTCATTTTATTTTTATTAAATATCTGCATTTGGACATTTATGATATTTAACATGATTTTGAAATATGACATAGTGCATTTGTTGAGTAATTTCGTTGGTAAAGTATAAGAATGGTAAATTAATACTTGTAAATTTTGATGTTCAGTCCCCTTAGCATTAAGTTCGGCTTTTCCTGTTGATGAGATTTTTAATTTGTTACTTTTATCCATTGCATTAGAAGAAATTCTCAGAAACATGCCTTGAGACTAGCTAGAGAAAGCCTGATTGTAATGTTCATCTGTAAATCCTAATTTACTCAAGTTGAGGCAAGTCCCATCGTTCTACCGCTCCCTTCAATCCCCGGTCAACTCATTCAGAATACGTTGAGGATAAAAAAGCTGGAGATTCACGAGCCTTTTCTCATCACTTCATTATCAACCAATCATCATTCACCTCATCGCCCCCCCCTCTCTCTCTCTCTCTGTGTCATCTACTCACGAGATCATCATTCAAGGACCTCAGGGTCCTTACAAGTTGAAGGTTAAGAACAATAACAATAATAATAATAATAATAATAATAATAATAATAATAATAATAATAATAAAAACACGAAGTAGAAGAAAAACAAAAACAATAGAAGTACGACTATTGCTTATGAGAAAAATTGATAGTGTAAATCCAAAAATTCTAAATTGTATTTTATCTAAAGGAAACAAAACATACAGAAGAAAAATGTGTTACGAGCAGCCTAAAAATTACAAATAAATTCCTAGGGTGAAAAGTGATGAGTGCACTTTCTTCCGATAAACCTGCAATGTAACGTGTATTCAAATCGTAAGACCCGCTCTAGTTTCCCTAAATAGACGGTCCATTCGGTCTCCCTGTTTTACCCACCACCGCAATGTTTATTTCCTTCAGTTCGATATCATGTGAGAACATTTCATCCTCCATTCAAACAGCATGGCGACCCTTCTCCCTGAAAGATGGATCGCTCTACATAAATAAAGGGAACAAAGGAGCGAAAACGAACTTGGTTCTTATTGAAGAATTTGCCTTATCCGCCCTGGCCATCCCATCGTAGCCTCGCCCGGCCCCACCCCTCCCCTCCTCTCCTCCTCTCTTCTCCCTGCCTCAACTAGCCCCGCTCAGCCCTCCCCTTCCTGCCCCTTCCTGCCCCTTCCCGCCCCTTCCTGCCCCTTCCCGCCCCTTCTCGCCCCTTCCCGCCCCTTCTCGCCCCTTCCCGCCCCTTCTCGCCCCTTCCCGCCCCGCCCCTTCCCCCCTCCGCCCCTTCCCGCCCCGCCCCTTCCCGCCCCGCCCCTTCCCGCCCCTCCCCGCCCCGCCCCTCGTCGTGTCGCGCCCTGTAGATTGACTCGTCGGTCCACAGCGCCTGCGTTTACAGCCATCATAATTGTCAATATAATAAAATGGAAATGGAAGGAGGAAATGGTCGCCGGCAGTGGCATGCGAAACCCTAATTAGGCTGCTCTCCGCTTGTCAGACCTCCACCGCGTCCCACCCACCCCACTTCGTCCCCCCCCCCATCCTTCCCCCTTCCCTCCGGAGACGAGCCCGCTGACACCCACTCTCCGAAAGCTTCACCCTCTTCCTCAGCACGAGAGTCACTTGCACTATTTGTTTTTTTATTTATTTTAATTAATTTATTTATGTAAGTTTTTATTTATTTATGTTTTTACGTAGCTAATGACAATGTACATATTTCAAGCAGAAGGAACTCAAGAACGCAATAAAAAAAATTGAATTTAAACGCGAACATGGGATATGACGAAAATACACATTCAAGAGGAAAATTAAAGACATCGTAAGTTACACACATTCATTAGTCATAATTGAATATCTAAATTTCCTAGACACTGATTCTGTCTATACGTTTATTACGTCTATTATATTTTCTAAAACGACATTCGAAAAGTAAACACACACCTCCCTTTGGGGGGGGGGGGGGTGCTACCGCACCTGCTTTTCACCGACTTATCTGATTCGGAGAAAGGCAGACTGTGTGAGGAGGATGACAAAATACGAATCCATATGCGAGAGGAGACCTATCATAGAGCCGTCTCTACGCCACCCACACGCGACGTTTCTAGGAATTATTTAATGTGTACTAGTAAAATTCACCAAGTCGATTTTTGATACTTTGAGATATTTACATCGCCAACTCTCAATCTTCCTATCATTTTGATTAGTAAAACAGTTGAAGTCTTAGAGTTTGTGTGTTCTAAATTAGCAATTATTTCGTTTCTCTTTCGTGAATACTACTATGTGTGAACACTAATGAGAGCAGTGAAAGTGAACAGGGAAATACATATTTGGACCAGATTAGATTTGTTTGTTTTTTAAAGTCAATATTACGTACTGCAGTGTATAAAAACTTGAAAAAATATTAGTAAGTTTAGTTTATATATTGACGATATATATTTGTACAAAATATTATACAGCACTATGAACTATAGCGCACCAGGAAAGTCTCTCCGCAGTGTCACTTCGCTGGTGAGCGTGCGTGCAACAGAAATTATGTTGGTAGCACGAGACGTAGCTTGAAAACGTAAATTGTGTACTCGCCACAATCATAATAGATGCTGGAAGTTTTGTCCTTTCACTTGTTTTCCTGTAATATGGTTGCTACCAACATAATTGCGATTTTTAATAGGACATGAGCCAGCTCAGCGCGGAAAGTCTTTACTGGAGCACTGTAGTATATACTTGGATTACATACTTTTAACCTTCATTTTTATCCTAATTGATTGTGTCTCAGTGTCCGTGCGTCATTTGGAACGTAATCATTATATATTAATTCCTGCGCCGATAGACGAAATTCTTAACCGAACTCCGTAAAATCACTGACGTTAAGCAGCTCGAGTCACCGCGGGTCCCTGGATGGGTGACGATGTGGGAACTCCGGATATTAAAGACCCACAGACCCTAGCAGACAGAAATAAAAGGCAATCGCTTGCGACTTGATTGCACGTATGTCTATGATAAAGGGAAATTACTCAATGTCAAATGTCAAATGTCAATGACCAATGTCAAAAAGGCGTGGAACGTTGTTAACTAAGTAAAATGTGGTGACATCGTAACGGTAGATTTTAAATTGTCAATTTTTAACGATCGTTCGTTTAACGTTTATAATTTGTGTTATTTTATAAGTTAGATAATATGACATACGGGCAAAGTACAATATTTACGTCTTTTGGAGCATCGAAAATAGAATAGGTGTCTTAGCTCTTATAATTTATTAGCTCTTACACTTGAGTTGAATTATGAATGCACGTAATAACGGGTGTTTTTCGCAAGATTGATATCGAGAAATATTCGCTTCTATGTAATACAGACTATTTGCAAAGATTAATGAGCTATAGATTTTGGCTCTTATCCCTTATCGTGTCCCACGTGAAGGAATCGAGTTACAAGCGCGGGAGGGTTGAGAACAATTAATTGAATAGTCAAACTCCCGAATATCAACCCACAGTAAAAAAAGTGGAGTTAAAAAAGCACATACATTATCGCATTATGTTTGACTGCTCGGTTGTATTATCGACAAGATAAACCTGCAAAAGTATTTTCAACCAGAAAAAAATCCCCTCCCAGACCCCAACTCAGCTCCTCAGAGTTAACTTGTCACTCATACCACTACGACATAGAAGCTCTGTATGGCTCGAACTAGGGCAGACACAAGAACCTAAGTGATCGCTTTATGTAAAAACTCTTCAATCAAAATATCCATTTGCAAACCCGGAGCCTCGAGTTCGTTCAGATCGATTGAGGGATATCAATTTTGGAGAAAATCAGCTGAACGGTTTAGGAGCTAGCGTTTACCACAGACGGATGGACGGATATGCAGACGGTTTGTCGTCAATCGATTTTTCGGCATGAAGGACCTACAAAAATGAATTGTGGCTACATCACGTGTTAGAGGAATTTTCCCTATATTTAGCAACTGGATTTCTCCACTTTCTCGGTACCAGGGTCCGGCAATGAGTTTTTCTGCCGAAAATTCGCCGTTTTCCGGCGCTCGATTACATAATTTTCTCTTCTAACGAAGAATCTTCTTAAGAGCGAGCAAGTAAGACGTGTTCAGAGTAAAGTTCAGTTTTTACGAAGATTCTTCCTGAATTTTCGTGTTGCATCTGGAAAAGCTAGTGCTAAACACCCTTGAAGCGCACAATACCTCTCACACTTCAAAGCTCTTACACATTTTTTTTCCTCTGAGGAATTTTCATAAGTTATTCACAGAAAGGGGGTCCTGAGTTCTCTACGAAAGGTAGCTCATTACCACCTATTTTAAACCTCCAAATGTTTCTTCTCCAATCTAACTTGCTCTCGTTTCAGATGGGTAAAAGTTTTATTCAAACCATTACCTTGGGCTTATCTCATTATGACTTACTAATGTATTGTAACAATGGCATTTGCTTAGTTTTACTTTTACGCATACTGCTTACGCAGTACAAAGAAAGTATTGTAATGCTGCTGAAATAGCAGCCACTTTTCGATCAAAAAAACTTTTATTGCTAGGTCCTGTTAAGGAAAAAGTGGATAAAACGTCTTGAACTCGTCTTGAACTATGTAGTAAATTACTTTCTCTAACACATTGTGTAATCAGAATCTCCTTTTGGTGTACCGTTAATACCGAAAATTTGGATTACGACAAAACGTTAGTCCGTCTGTCAACAACGCTAGGGCTAAACCATAAGCAGGATTTTCACGAAAAATTGTTTCGCGATTGATCTCACTGATATAACGACCCCTCGAATTCAAACTGATATTTAGATTTTGGGGGTACTTTATATAAAGCCTTAAAATTTTTTCAAAATTTTCTTGCGTAAAGAAATTAGATAAGCCGCATTTTCATTCTACTCCCATAATGTTTGAAAACTGCAAAAATTAAACTTCAAAATTGTATTCTATCAACTACAATAATGAAGACGGAAGATTTTGTTGCTTAAGGAAATCTGTTCAACAAAGGCAGAGCATCGAATTCAGTTGTTCGAAAAGATGAGTATTTTTTGCGTAATTTTTCTTAAAACAGGCGGTTTTTAAACACTTTTTGAGGGTTGAAAAAACGGCTCAAATTTTTTCTACGATTTTTTTTCTTCGTGTGTAGCAACTTACGATACATTAAGTGAGGCTAGTCCCAATTTCAGTGAACACTGTATTTTCGAAATTTGCAACAAAAAATTAACATAGCAAAATAACAATATTGATAACACAGGTTTTTTGTTAACAGAAATATTGTAAAAAATCAGTTCTTTAAACAAGATTCTGTATACTTTTGAAAACAACATGAGTAATTTAGCGTAATTTTTGCAAATACTCAAAATTGTAATTTTTTTATCTCCACGCTCCATTTTACTAATCATTCACGAGATGTAATATGACAAAGGCAACGCCGTGCCGCGAAACGGAAGTTTGAAATTCTTTGAATTCCTTTTCATTGTTGGCAGGTGTTATAGGTGTATGAAAAGCAGTTTTAATTGTCGAATTTGTGTTGATATATTAGCGTTAAAAGAAATAGTTTTCGCACCAAACGTTCTACGATTTGTAATGAGGGTTACAAGTGACTGAGATGTATAAATATGAAGAGAAACAAGGACAAAGAGTGCAAATTACTTTGGTGCGCCCCTGGGAAGATAATGCGATATTACAATATTTCGTACCCGTTACTAGTATAGCGACATTAGTGAAAGGGCAAAAATATAACCAAGATTTTAATATCAGGATTGTTTTTAATTTTAAAATAAAATAAAAATATTTTGTTATTTACAACAAAAAACTCTCCTTTAGTCAAATTATAGGTCAGAAAAATAAATACACTAATACATTAGTGTAAGTAAAACTCTTGTCAAGATTTTTATCAATTTCGTAATTGAATCAATATAATATCACTTACTTTTATTACTCATACGGCATCTGGGAAGTCGCCGCTCGACGTCGCAGTCAAAAGTCTGTAAACCCTAAATAAAAACAGTTGAACAAAATTCATAACATTAGAACACGGGGCGCCAAAAAAAAATTGCACAAGGGTGTAAATTACCTTGGTGCGCTTGGTTGCGCTATTACAATATTACGTATGAATTACTAATTGCGAGAAATACGTGATTTTGTAGCACCACTACTTCATATATAATTTAAATCATTTTTAATTATTTAGATTTTTAATAAGGAAAATAAATCTCAGGATGGCATATCCACGACTTGGGTACTATTGGTTTTGTGCGTAAATGTATGGAGTATACACACCTTTAGGGTGGCAGTTGGAAACAAATAATTCTTATCCTCTGGCTAACTATCACCCCTGATACTGTAAGGGATGAAAAAATATTTAATATAAAATAATGCAGAAAATTAAGCTTAGGCTTACTGTGAAAAAGTAAATTAAATTCTTATTGGATATGTGTATTGTATACTTTATAATATTTTCTCACACATTGAAATATACTGGTATGTTAATTTGCGCCAAGTTTTACTTCGAAGGTGGTATTTTTACTGTACTTATAATTCTTTGCAAAAAGCATTTAAATGAACACGATTCAAACTGTAATTTTATTTTTATATCAGTGGAAAATGTACTTACTACTCCACACTTTTCAAAATTAACATTTTTCATGAGAAACCTTCGTTGATATTTTGATATTTCTCGCCAGGAAACGAGTCTATTCACATTCGATATGTTTGAGAGGTTCAATGTTTTTGCTACCGAAATATGAATCTACCTTTTTACTATCGATATTTAGCAACAACAGAATTATGACAATTTACAGCCGAAGTTTAGATTGTCTGTGAAAAATTGTATCATCTATACCGCTGACTGACAATTATAGGCAGAATCCAATTGTTATTCCTCATTCATTTAACCTCATTGTTTTCTTTTTGGAAGTGGAAATATCTGCAATTGCATCATTTAAATAGCTGTGCGATGAAAAAGAAATCCTCTTTGTACGAGAGAATGGACCAACGTTGATGAATAAAACATGAGAGCAAACGCAGGTAATTGGTGAAATCTCTCTTCATTTTTGCAAAGCTCAAAAGGCTATATTTTCTCAGTAATACAATAGAGGGAGAAAAGTTTTATTTATCCTCATTGTAAATTTAAATAATGTACTGACACTTTGATAAGGATGGCTTTATTTGTAGAAATATTTAGGTGACAGCATTCCTCAACATATTTGAGAAAATGTAATCGTGTTATTTGTAGAAATGTTTTGGTGAATGTAGGCGCACCGTTGTGATCATACAAAATCATACAATATCTCTAAAGCAATGCAAAAACGTATGTTAGACTATTTTCAAGGACAAATTTTGCAAGTTTATAGGATTTTGTAATAAAACCCAATTTTTGGTAAATTATGTTTTTGTAACTAGTGTGTAGTGCACATTCAAAAATAAGTATGAAGTTAGCTTGGCGTAATAATAATGATAAGAAGGCTGATGATCATCATCATCTTGAATAATTCCCACCGCACGTACAGCTGTAGTAGACCTTGGTCAACAATATGATAAAATTATTTGAAGGTAAGATTTTGGTATTTTATTTTATTGATATTGATAGAAATTTAAAACAATAACGAAGAAAATGTTTGACTCAGACAATGTTCTAGAATATTGAAGCTACGAAATGGTGATATACTTTAAAAAAAGTGTTAACTCAGAGAATTTTGATAAAGCAAGACTCAGAAATATTTTGTAAGTAGGTATAATACATTCCAGTTTTTATAAACTTCATTTTCGGTAAGAGCAGGTCATGTCGGTGGGTATCTAAGAAGCTGAATTTGTTTTCAGAATAGGTGATTGATAGAATGGCTTTAAACTCACTTTTGCAAGGGTGTTCTTGTTGCAAATGAAGTTTATGTCAATATCTTGTCACGGTGCCTCTTGAGTAGTTTCTAAACTAAACACGAAATTCAACGAAATGCCAAACCATCATGGAAGGCCGAAGTATATATACTTCGTAGAAAAAAATTGGTCATTAACTCATTTTTGCATATTTTGGCTCATGCCTAGTTTCTGAAATTAACTTTTCAATTGAGGACAGGATACGACGGTATCGTTGAAACCTATAAATTGAAAATTGTGTAGATAATTCGTAAACAACCTTACTGAACAAGACAATATATCAAAGAAACGCATTTTAAAGTATCCGTTTCGAACGTGGATCATCTTCAATGAACAGTGTTGTTCGTAAATATCTTTCTTCTCTATTTCCCGTTTTTCCCTCGCTTACTGCCAACGACTCTTAATTACTTTCACCGTCTCAATTTATACCTTTGACGGCTCTCATGCAGTAATTACACAGAGTAAAATAAGACCATTTCCCGGGCTGGCAACGGTGTCTTCAGCGGAGCCAGGTGGCGGCATAAAAAGCGTGGTAACGGCCGCCATCCCGGTCTCCTCCACGAAGCCGCCGCGTCCTAAGCAGCGAATCATTCGCTTCTCCACAGCCACGCGGCGGGCGAGCCCCGCTTCACGCTGCACCGCAGTCACTTTTGTCTTTTCAGAGTTGAACAGATGTAAACGATGCTGCCACAAATTATTCTCAAAACGTTGTTAATCCTCCTCCGCACGGCCCGGCCGACCGGCCGGTGGGCCGGGCGGCTTCTCCGATATTTTAATGGACCCTAATTTCTTTTGCTCGGGGGCTGGAGAAGAGCGCGCCGTGACAAATACACAAAGTGGTTCACGTTCATCAGGGAGGGGGCGGTGGCGGCGGCGGCGGCGGAGACGACGGCTGGGAGGCGGCGCGGGTCGGCCCCAGGCCGCACAAAAAAGGTCCAGCGGCCGCCGACGCCGCCGTCCCTGACCATTAAGCCGCCCGCGATATGCTAATGGGGCCCGCGCCACGCGGCTGCACTGCCGCACGGCGGCGGCAACGTGTGGCGCGCGTATTAAGTCATATCGCTCGTGAAAGGACGGCGGAGACACGCAGGGGCTAGGGTTCCTCACTTCGGTGGGTAGCGGGATTGGCGAAAAACAAACGCAAAATCAATTCGACCGCTGGATGGAGAAGACGAGTAGCTGTTCTGTTAAGCGGTTTTCAATGGTTTCTCCGATTAATGCCAGGCGAATGCCGGAGCAGTACTTTACACACTGGCCACAGACCGCGCGATTTTTCCTTTCTGATCCTTGTCCCTTCCTCTAATTTTACACGATCATATTAATACTTACATTCATTATCACACGCGTCGGGAGACAAGTTTGAGCCTGTCCCGGCTGAATCGGTGCCCAGCTGGAGCAGGTAGAGGAGCAAGATCCCGCAAGTCGACGGGGAGGTAAGCGCCGGATCTCACGTTTCGGCAAAGAATGTACATCACCACAGCCATGAAATAACAAACCAGACATGAAATTCTCTCTGACTCAGCTGGAAAGCCAGGGCCGTAGGCAACTGGGACCTGCTTGGTGAATTTGATTGATTGATTGATTGATTGATTAGCGATTCCGGGCGCATCAACTGCTAAGTTCATAATTTCAGGAAATGTAGTGCGTGTTTTCCCCTCCAGAGGTGGCGATAATGTTCTCCTGCTAGATGGAGAGATACGGCGTCAATGTACCGTCGGCTAGACGAGGTTTCCCCAACCACGTATCTCTCATTAGCATGGCACCGCTTCAGCCAGGATAAGCTCTAAGCTCCCGACCGGTCTCCCGACGTGTGTGCTAATGTAGTGCATGTTAGTGTAAGTGTGTGTAAGTAAGGGTTGAGAATTGGTCAAGGAAGAGATAGGAAAGATTACGCGCGGTCCGTGGCACGTTTGTTACGGTACTTCCTCGGCATTCACCTGGTGATGATCGGAGAAACCACGAAAATCTACCGATTAGCACAGGCAGCAGCTGAAGAAGCTAGTGCTGATAATCCTGCCACCATCGGGACCTCCCGGTCATAAGACATTGCAATGGCATCAGCTGATGCCCTGAGCCTCCTCTCCCAGTGCGTGCTTCTTGGAGGCCTACAGATAATTGGGACATTGAGATGATAATCATAATAGCAATATGGGAGGGGAGTGGCCGGACAGAGAGGACGAGATGCATGATACAGAGTGAGAATGATAAAAAATGAATGACAATAAAAGTAAGTATGGCGAAGAATGGGCAAAGAAGTTGCACTGGAAACTGTACGGTCTATTAGGACAATGAAAACTGTGAAAAAAACTTGGTCAATAAATGCGACAGTCTTAATGAGCTGTGACAAATTAAATGTGCTTCCGATATGCAAGCTAGATTGATTTCTACCTTTTTTAGAAAGTAGGGTGGTTTATTTTTTTTAAATTATTGATGCTGTTGGCATTCCTGTTGATTAGGTTGATATTATTTTTATGATACTGTGCTTCCATTATTAACATGTTCTGACAGATATTAACTTAGAAGTAGGTAATCGTGTTATTATGGAATGTATGAAAGTTATTATTGGAATGGTTGATAAGAGGAGATTGTATGGATGTATTATTGTTGAGTTGGTTGTTTTGGTTTGAATTTTGGGTAATGTTTGGGGCAAAAGTGGAATGTTATATGGAAAATTTGGAATGTTATTAGTAGTGGGGAGGTTAGGGAAGTTTTGTGAGGTGGGATGGAGGGGGATTGTTTCTCAATCTATTATTATTTTTCCCTGAATTTTGTTTATTTCAGGGAGAGTCTGTTTGTAATGTTATAAAATGGATATTCTATAGATTCATATCTGTCTGCTCGATTGCAATTTTTACAAATTGGTGGTAGGTCTTTCTGTGGACAGTTAACGGACAGTTAACTGAATACTGGTCCTTTAAAGAGAAAATGCACGCGATAGAATTGTTACAAATATTATTTGTGTGTCTGAAGGCCGAGCACCTCATACATCTGTACTCGTATTTCTTGACCTTCTTCTGTCTGGTTTAACAGTAATGTTACAGATCTGATTAATTTTTAGCACTTGCTCGATGCTTAGACTACCATTAAATTCCACTGCTATTACTGACTGCACTTACGTACTAAGAGCGCTTTATTTTTATATAGTCTTGTTACTCTTATAATGAATGGCTATTTGTGTACTTATCCTTCAATTATTTCCTCTTGTATAATTGAAGACGAGATACATTTTTTTTATCGGCTGGGTCTTTGTAAGTGTGGAACTGTCTCTTGGTTTCAATGAGGTAATTGATGGCTTTTCTGAACTCTGATATTGATTTGAATATAAATTTAACTCTGCGGCCATTGTATGTTGTAAAGTAGTTGGTGAGTTTGTTTTTTATCTCTTTATTGAATTCGGAGTTAGTATGGATGTTATTTACAAAAATTGGAAGAATTCATAGATTTTCGATGACAAATCTTTTGTCTAGGTCTGATAGCTTCCCTAGTATGGCAAATCGGTTATACAATTATATTATACTAGGTTGATGCTGTGATGGTTGATTTCTTATTCCTATTCCTATTTAGAAAGACGTCTGATTCTCCTGAATTGTGGCTCCTTTTAGGACTGTTAATATTTAGTAGCGACTCACTGTCATTGTCGGCAACGTTTTCTGCTAGACCGCTACCTCGACATCCGCTGAACTGAGGTGACCAACGTGAAGGCTTCCAGTTCCGCTGAGGTGATGCGAGCCGTAATCTGCACATTGTTGCACATATGAAAACTGCCCGTTTTGCATATTTGAGTCCAACTGTGGATTTTGTCAGCTCGCGTGGGCACCTAATTTTGATGTCTTTCTTGAATCACTGGTATGCTGCTTTATGGCATCTCGCTGCCGTGCACTCTTGCCATGGTTTCCGCAATGTTATGACCTAGGTCGTAGCTGAAGAGGACTTACTTCAGTGGCTGATAACCGACTAAGAAGAAATTGTCCCCACCAGTTTAAAACACAAAAAACATACATGCAAAAAAACCATTTCTTGGATTAATATACTTCTTTCAAGAGCTATCTTTAGTTACAATTCATGCGTTTTGATTGTTCTTAACGGACGACATACTGTTAAAATCCTAAACTCCGTCCGACAAGATTGGCTTTTCGTTCCTCTATTTGGTTGCGATAAGGCAATTCAACAGGCCAGAATTTCGGGAAAAGGTATACTACTCGTAATTGATTATTTATTTAACATGTTTTCGAAAGGTAGATTCTGCGTGTTCTTTGGGTGACAGAAGGTAAAACCGGAATGCTTTAAGATTGCCTTCTCATCTTTTATGAAGAGGCAACGTCAGTGATCAAGGAACGGGCGTCTTTTTCGCGTGACATGCACAGGCCGTGGCCTCAAACAGATGGGATCCCTTTTCCTGCAATCACTCCCACGCACCGCCCCCTCAACCTCCTCCTCCTCCTCCTCCTCCTCCCCACCTCTCTGGCCCCCGCCCAGCCACGCCCTGGCAAACAAAACCAATTTCGTGGTATTTGGGAAATTGCCGGATTCTCTGTCTCCTCTCGGGAAGTAATTTTTTGTTTATGAAACAACCGGAAATATTCCTGCTCCATCATTCTGACAGAAGAATTTAATAACCATTTGCAATAATATTTCTTCACAGAAATAAACGTCTGTATGAACTATTAAGTTAATAAAATCTGTACCAATAATGTCTTGCAATCAGAGCGTTGATGTGTTTTTTATTATCATTATTAATGGTCCTGCCTTCGGCAGGCGTGTGTCTTTCAGAAGAGAATATTGCGTAAATCTTGTGGTTTGATTATTTCATATGGCTGGCAGCAGTCCTTGAGCCCTGGCTTGTCATTGCCTTTCAAACTAGTATGTCCATGTCTCGCAGAAATTTCATCCCTCGAATTGCCATTTACGGAAAGGTTGTGACCGACGCAAAAATAATTTCATCTCAATTAACATTAAAATATTTGATAAAAATACCATGAGATCGTTCGTCCCAAGTGGATGTTGTGTTTGTTGCTCGACGCTTACAATAGAATCAGTTTTAGCGATTTTTCTTTTTGTTGGCGACTCTTGGCTTGAGCCGGCTCCATGACAGAGGAGTGACGT
This sequence comes from Gryllus longicercus, assembly GCA_038098605.1. NCBI lineage: Eukaryota > Metazoa > Arthropoda > Insecta > Orthoptera > Gryllidae > Gryllus > Gryllus longicercus. The sequence goes on along the minus strand of JAZDUA010000024.1, from coordinate 5,073,385 downwards.
TTGACAATAATTTTGTACTTATTCAATCCAGCACTGGCAGATACTATAGCAGTCAAAAAAGTGCGAAAAGGAGGAATTAAAATTGTAACCCAATGAAACAATGAGTAAATCCAATAAACTATGGTGCTACAACAGCACATAAATTCTCGCAATATTGTTAATACTTATGTAATATTATAATGTGACAATTTCAGTCTTACACATCAGCTATCATTTGAAAAATTCTTAGAGAAACCGTACGGGAAAATATACCGGATATGATCAAGTATATAGTTGACATGGTTGAAGGGCAGGAATTTAAAATAACAGAGAATGTCAAATGACAAAATTAAAATATTTCCTGATCTCAAGAAAAGTACAGGAAAATAGTGAGACATTTATTAATTACACGGGCACAACAAAAAGCTGTCAGACCCAAAGAATTGACATGTTTATCTCTGTATTACGACGCGTTGAATCCGACTCTGAAGTCAGAATTGCGCCACAAATCTCCAGTGTTTTTAAATCGCAAAAAATACAAACGTTGTGAAATTGTATTTTTGTTTTTGGGGACTGTGTCAGACCCAAAGTCTTGACACATGGCTCTCTATGTACGTCGATGTGCTGAATTCGAATATGAAGCCAGAATTCCTCCACCACCCTTCATGCCAGAAACCACCCTCAAATTTACAATCTAGAATTTCACGGTGATTTTTCGCGATATTTTTAAAATGTAAACAATATTAAAACTGTATATTTTTCATTAGGTTATATTGTCAGAAATATAATAAAATCCCGACGTGAAGTTATGAACCTCTCTCACTATCTTTCGTAGATTTAGAACCATAATCTAACAAATATCTACAGTCGAAAAGACAGTAAATAAATTAAAAATAATGTTACAAGACATTCTCAATATCCACACGCACGTTAACACTGTTGTTAAATATGATCCTCCACATATAATAATAATAATAATAATAATAATAATAAATATAATTACTATAATTATTATTTTATTCCTATTCATATAAGTTAACAAATTCAGCAGATGTACCCGAATGAGCAAATGCTTCTGCTCGGGTGCAGTTTAAGTAAGGTTATAACGAAAACAAAAACTGAGATGCGGTGGAAATAAAACACGGATTATAAACAAGTAACAGCTTTACAATATAGTACTCTATCACAGAAAATTATACAAAACATGTATTTATACAAAAAATAAAAATAAGCGAAAATGTTCTTTTGAAACTTTTTTGTATTTATTTTACGAGATATCTCTTTAATACGGTAAAAATACAGTAATTACAACCTAAGTGTGTAGAATACATAATGCTCGAAATGAGGTGCTAAACATCACAGTTCTAGCAATATTATAATGTCATTATTATGTAATATTATGTCATAATTTCTGCCTTTCTTACTCTTCAAATATTACTTTATCTCGTAAATAAAGGAAACGCAAAAAACTCGAAACGAAAACGTTTTTACTCGAAAGTTTAAATAAAAATGTACTTTTGTAATTGAATTCAATGTATTAATATATCCTGTGAATTCACAAACATATCCGAAGCGTATTTTAGCCATAAAATATTCTGCATAAGAAGTTTGGGAGAAAGTAAAATAATTAAAAGTTCATAAATAATACAATCACCGGCGGCGGATTTCGCTAGAGCGCGTTGCCAGCGCTGCTTTAAAGCAAAATGGACTATTTGTTTGGCATAAACTTTTTCAACACAGAAACACTAGTAGCGCTAGGAAGCAAAAGCTAATAGTTCGAAAAATAGATCAGTAATTATTAAATACTGTATTATTGTAATGTTCTCTAAATCTGCTCGTTTTATCACGAATTACACGTTACCCCCGGTCTGAACATGTAATGCTAAATGATTCATCCGTTTTCACACCTATTAAAATTTCCCCAAATTCTTATTATTAATCTAAGATCAAACGCTCCTTTCCATCTGTCTTCAGAATTGGACAGGTATATGAGTTAGGGATCGCATAATTTATGAAAACGTTCACAGATTACATTTCTTTCCATAGTACGTCACACACAGTTTTTATCTGTTTTTGTCGTAAAATAAACGAAACATGCAACCTCGTAATGGTCCCGAGCCTTTTCAAAAATTATTGTATTGCAAATTGCAATGCCAACAGCTTGGTGCGACACCGTCAAGAACTTGAAATATTTGTTTGCAAAGCAAAATGGACATTCTACTTGTCTCATGTCGTTAATATTTCACTCTTACAATATGTCTTACGTGGTTAATATTTGCATTATATATGTTTTCTGAAGAATACTGCATTTGTAAATACAAGGGCTATAAATTATTTTTCAAGATGTTTCTGTAATACAAAAAAAAACATTGTGATAATGAGCTAAAAAATTCTGCATTTTCGAAATTTTTACTTCGTAACTTTCCAGAAAAAAACATTTTCTGAAAATTCAGCTTTTACAAAATACTTTTATAGTTATGTATCAGCTTTCCTGTTAGGAATTCTAAATAACGAGGAAAAGTGAAAAAAATAAGGTGCCATTAGATGGGAGATGGGATGAGAGTGTAGCAAATCCAAGAAAACTAGCGCATATTAAAAAGATAAGGAAACTAATTAGTAGGAAAAAGTCTGTGCCATTCTGTAGCACTACTTGTTTCGATTTTCACCTTACTATATGCTTACGTAACAAAGAAAATGCATTTTAATGGTTCTGCGGTAATCGGTGATATTTCGACAGAAAAAAACTCGTATTGAGGTATGAAAAAGTGGATACACTGTATTCCTACATGAAGTAAATTAATTCGTCTAATGCGTTGTGTAGTCAGAATCCGTGTCCTTGATACCAAAAAATTGGTTTACGGTAAAACGTCAGTCATTTAGTCAGTCCGTCCGGTCGTCCGTCGATCCGTCCGATTGGCAGGATTTGCACTAAAATTGATACTCCCCAATCAATATAGTTGATGTCGTGTCTCCTTGAATATGAAACGGGTATTTTAATTTTTGAGAATACTTCAGATGAACCCTTCACATTTTCTAAATGTTCTCAAAAATGATTTGAATTTAGTTTCCTAATTTGTACTCGGATAGACCCAAATATGCGTAAAGAAATGTCGCCGAAAGCATTTCTCTTGACCTTTTGAATTTTCAAAAATTATAAAAATTCAAAAATTGTTTGGTCCTTCCTACAAGTACAACACATAAAATAGAGATGTTGTCTTTAATGAAACCTGTTCATTAAAAACAGATCTTTAAATAAGGTTCTGCGCAATTTTTTCGAACTTATTCGCGTAATTTTGCTAAAATGTAGCCTATTACGCGTAATTTTATATAATTATAGACAATTATTTTCTCAATAACAGATTCAATGTTTTTGCTATAAATGTTTCCCTTGAGTGTAGAAAAGAACGGTAAGAAGTTGGTGCTGATCAAATTTAACAAAGACTTTGTGTTTTCGAAAATTGCAAAAAATTAACAATGGGACTCTACAATATTGATGCAATAGATTGTTTACTTAATGAGCAGAGTATATCTTTAAAGACAATTAGGTCTTTAAATAAGGTCATATATGTTTTTTTGAAGATGTGAATATTTTCGCATAATTGTTGTAAATAATGAAAACTGAAACTTTGGTGTCCCTTCGCTTATTTTCCCTTATTATACGTATTATAAAATATGTTTATTAGCTGTAGTTAAATATTTAAATATACAACTGATGAATTTTATTTATCATACCAGATTTATCATATTATATATTAAAAAAGGCGTTAAAAATTTTCTTCAAATATTGCACCCAAATTCCTCGTATATTTTCGCATATTAGAATGACAATATTCTTGTTTGAATATTGCTGTTTGCTTACTGATTAACTACTCAATAATGTTCATTTCAGTTTTACTAACTTAAATATATGATATTTTTATTTAATTTCGTTATTTACTTAGTTGATGAATGTATATTTTTATAATGAATATTGAAAAGCAGTGTTTTGAAAATTAATATTTTGAAAAATAGAAATATCTTTTTTAGCTGGAGAAGTTATATTTTATTATTAAATGTTATAAAAATAGTGTCCTTGAACTTATGGCATCATAGTGGTCGTCTGTAATTTAACTAGACGAATAGTTTATTTGATCGTTTATCAAATTATATCTATTATAATTTGCAAAAAAAATTCAAAAAATATTTTTATTAATATGAAATGTAACGGATGTTTATTATTTATTGCGTAAGTGAACTGAAACCATTAAGTAATCATTATAATGTTACTCTGTTATAATGTTACTCATTAATCTTTTACTCTGTACCTATGTATTTAATCTTCAATCTGTGATATGAAAACCATGGTTTGCGTGAAAAATTAGATGTGAATTGCTTTGATGAGTGAAAGAAACATTTTGAGAATTTGCTAAAATTAAATAATCGCTGCTAAAATTAATAGCAGGGAATGAAAGCAAGGATGTACTACACCACGTGGTATTTTCATCCCAGAATAAGCAACTGAATGGATTCAATGCGATCTATGCGCGACCGGGGATAGAACTCCCCTCATTCACTTCCTTCTCACCCTCCTCCTGCATGGACCTTCACAAACTGATCTCACACAATTTAAAAAACCGTAGTGAGGTGTGTCCAGCATCCTGTGTTGGGCAGTGCAAAGCAATTCGATCCTGCGTTGCGGAAGATATTGGCACAAAGAGAGAAAGCAGATGCCGCCAATAATGTTCGTGTTCATCACATAGTTTTGAATAGGAGAGTTAAAGAATAAATAATAATATATTAATATTTGTATTCACATCTTGTTTTCAAGATAATATATGTTGTAGTTTCTTGGAATCAGTAACCATCAATAACCACTTGTGATGTTAGCAATACTGGATTTATCATTTATTATCTGTCTACTTCTACGTAGTATTTTTTGTGTGGGGTATGATTTTTTTAATAATATTCTTTCATTTAAATTTTCAATTCAAATTTTTGTGAACATATAAAAAATAAAAAATGTAGTCTTAAAACATTACATGAGTAAAAATTTGCAGAGATGTTATAGGTATATTTCCATAGGCAAATATAACTCCATGAAATCAAACATACCTGATATATATCTCCAGGAATGTACACGTACGCATGCATGAATATTGCATATGACTAGCAATAAAGAAGATTTTATTTTTATCTATCTGGTTACGATGCAAAAGTTTAATAAAGTAAAGAAACATCTACTATGGTCAGTGCTTAGAAAACCGAGAATGCCTCCAACCGAAAAAACACTACCTCTAGAGAGATAAAAGTTTATACATTTCTTTTCGCACCATCAGGGGCACTAAATTTTGGTAGATATTATATTCATCGTATTAACTTATTCGCAACATTTGTTTCGGCGATATTAGTATATTATTATAATGTCAATAATTGCGATTATTTTGACAAAAAGAATTAAGCTTTCTACTGCATACTAATCAAAAAATTAATTGACGGTAACAATACCGCTTTGGCGGCAGCGAAATCATTTTCTCATAGTTCCTGAGTTGGAAAAACTATATGATTCCAATTGACGTATAAACATAATTTGATTTTTATTATTAACGCAGAATCCATTACCTAAAACCGAATCAATTTTATATCTAATTATTGCAGAATTTACACCTTAAGTTGATTGTAAGTTACGTTTTTGTTTGTACTTTAGTATAAAAAAATCGCATATTCCATTAAATTCTGTAAGAGAAGAAATCTCGGGAACTATGTAAGTTTTCTTAAATGATACTGAACATTAAGGGAATACCAAACCTTAGCGAAACAATTCCAAAACCCTTCGGATAGAGGTTGTTGAAAGGCAATACTAATGTTTCGGGAGAAAACAATACTATTACGATTTAGTTAGAGAAATTATCATAAAACCATCTTGTTCCTCGATATTTTTTGAAAAAGAAAAATAATTATACCATCTACATTAAAAATATGGAAAATATGCCGTACAAATAAAATGCCCTAATTAAATGTGTAGTTTTGCTCAAATATTCGCAAACCTCTTCGCGTTTTTTGTTTCTTAAAATTTAATTTGTAGAATGGTTTCTGCCACTATTGTATTAGCATATCTTAGAGACAAACAATAACTATTCATTACTTCAGTAAATTTACAAATGGAAAATAAATTATATTGTTCAGGAGATGATGGCAAAACACAAAAAAATTTGTTTAAACAGCAGTACATTCATTAACTTACAAATAGTTTTTCCTATTCTTTAAAAACATTATTTTCCTACACCTATTACAAAATATGATCACTTTTTGACTTATTTTATCTAATTAACACTTTTACAAAATAACTTTTCTTTTTTCGGTTTCAGGTAAGGATGTCAACTACGCTCCTGGCTCTATATCTATTTCTCTCACGCCACGCATTTCAGTACCTACAGCAAGTACTAGAGAAAAGCTTATTTGAAGACGTAGTAGTTACGATCGTTCTTTAGCTGGCAAACTGGAAATAATTGACTCGGTTGAAGTTTGCGAATCGAGGAAATAGCTCAGGGTTCTAACAAATCAAATCAGTTATTGCTAATAGGCCATAAGGCATTCATTACTTTTCATAACACTATTTTCTTAACAGAAAAATGCGTATTATAAATAAGAAATTATTTTCCTTGGAATAGGAATACTCTATCATTAGAAAGAAATCATTTGTTTTGATTGTTAAGTTTTGACGCCCTGTAAATAGATATATTCGTAATACGTATCGTAAAATATCTAATACGTAGTAACAAGACGAGAATGAGAGACGTGTCAGACGAGGCCGTAACTAATGGAGTATTGTAATAAGGTAAGATTTGAATATCGAACAACGTTTTATCCACAGTTTAAAACTTTTAATAAATCGTAATTTTCCTTTAAATTTGATTATTAATTCTGCCAGATATGACAGACTGATGTTACAGTATGCAATTAAAATTACGTAATATAAACATTGTGTTTACGTTTTAGCTCTAGGTTTCCTTAGCACGGAAGACATGCTTGATAATAATGAGGAAGAACCCAAACGGTCTTAGTTATTTCTATTTTTGTTTCAAATGTCACAAATGTATCGGATATGATAAAATATATAGGCGAAGTGGTTGAAAGACAGGAATATCCAACAAAATGAATGTCAAGAAACACAATTAAAATATGTCCTGATTTCTAGCAACATACAGAAAATAGTGAGACATTTATTAATTACCAATCGATTTACTACACGTATCAATTAAAAACAAAATCCTGTCTGCAAGTTGTAGTACGAAATATATCTCTCTGTAAATTTAAACAATATGAAAACTGAATTTTTGCCATTAGGTCATGCTGTCAGAAATATAATAAAGGCCCGTCATGGAGTAACGTAAGTTGCCCAATGTTATTGTGTTAATACTTTACCTTTTCATCAAGCAAATTGAAAATACTTGTTAACAGCGAGCCATGAATCACACAATTTAGAACACTTATTCTAGCAACACTTAAGGAAATCGCTTCGAATTTCGTAAAGCATAAGAAAAGCGTACAAAATCCGTAACAGACGTCAGCCATCCGGCGTGGTTCTTCATTCGTTACACGCAGTCGATGTAACAGAGTAGGAATACGACGATGAACAGCCGAAGGGCGTGCGGGGCGCTGCGAGAGTCTGCGCCGATCGCGCGCCGTCGCTTGCGCCCGCGGAGCGCTGGCTGCCGCCCGCCCGCCCGCCCGCACTGCGTTTTACGCCTACCCGGCGCCGGCCAGGGCCCCGGCCCGGGGCGGCGCGGGCGGGAGCACTGCGGGTGCCCGCGCACTTCGCTCACTCGTCCCTTCACTGCACGACGTATTACATCCCGGGAGGTGGCGCGGTCCCACTTCCGCTGGCGCGTGAGATCCGGCGCCAACCTACACGTCGGTTTGTGAAGTACATCGCCTCCCAGCGGGACACCACCCCTGCCGTAATTTTCTCGAAGCGTCTCTCTGGTCTTCTGGCATGTATGGTACTGTACAGTATTTAACCGTTTAAATTTAAGCATTACACATACCGTGCATCACCGTGCGGCCTTAGCCTGTACACGTGGTGCGGGCGGAACTCAGAATGTGGACGACGATCGCCGGGAAAACTGGAAAACCTCGACGAGACCCACACTGTCCGAACGACCGGAGCCGGACAACATGGAGTAAATAAGTCGCTCGGCGACCGCGACACACAGTGGCTCAGAGCAAAAAGACAAAGGAGAAATCTCAATAACTTTATCAGAGCGGTGTTTAAATATTCAACTTGGATCACACACTTTCCAAAGTGGACTTCAAATTTCAGAATTTGAAATAGCATTTATTGAATACGGAGTACTCATATACCAATATTTAAAGTGGTGCGTAATTTGTTTTTATACAATTGAGTTACAATTTGGTGTCCATATGACATTCAAGCCTACCGTTTACGCAGAATAGAGAAAGTGTTGTAATACTGCTGAGGAAAAAAACGAAATTTTCGACAGAAAAACTATTATTGACGGACCCTCCGAAACGAAAAAGTGAATAAATCTTGTTGATGTATGTAGTAATTTCTTTCCTGTAACTTGTGTAGTCAAAATTCACGTTTGGTGGACTCTTGTTACCGAAAAAATTGATTGTCGATAAAACGTTTGAACAACGCTAGCGGCTAAACCGTCCAACGGATTTTCTCCAAAATTGATATTTGCTCAATTAATCTAACCTATGTCGCGAATTCATGAATTTGAAACAATTACCGCAATATATTTTTAAAATTTTCTCAAAAATTACTATTTGTTTCGTTTTTCTTCCTCTGTTAAATAAAAAGACACGTAAAGAAATGACATAAGTCGCATTTTTGTTGTACTTGCTTCGTTTTCGAAAATTCAAAAAGTTGAAATTGTTTTCTAGGTATTTCTACTACTACAATAATGAAGATGAAAACTTTTCTCTAATGAAATCTGTGCATTAAAAATAAGTCTTAAACTAAGATAGGATTACTAGAGACCTTGTTGAAAAACTGAAGAGCGTTGGATCAAAAAATCAGAACCATACACAAAAACCAGAACATTTTTTGTAATGACATATGTACAAAATTCTTATGTTACTACAGAAAAGAGATATTTTTATGTATTATTTCTGCACTTAATGGTAATTTATAAGACAAAGGCAGCTTTACTATTAAAGATTCTTCTTATTTCTGTTTGAACATTCCCCGAACAAATAGAAGAATAAGACTTATTTATTGTTCGTACGGTTAGAAACTCTTGAGTTTCACTCCTAATGTCTCTTTATTCTCTACAATTGTAGTTTTTGTATATTTTTACTAAAAATATAAAAATTAAATTAAACAATAAATAGATGTTACATATTTAAAAATCAGGACTATTAAAAACAAATCAGGACATTCAGGATAGAGCCCAAAAATCTGGACATGTGCTGATAAATCAGGACGTCTGTTAACCCTATCTAAGGTCATGCTCAATTCTTCGAAAATTAGTAGACGTTTTGTAATTATATGTAAACATAGGTATTTTGAAACAACTTTAAACAATTATTTTGTCAAAAACTGCTCCATTTTTTTCTTTCAATTTTTTCCTCGTATTTATCAAAGAACAGTAAGGGAAGTGGTGTTGGTCTCATTTTCGGCGAACTCTTAGTATTTTTGAAAATTGCGAATATCTCAGTATTTTCTCAAAATGTTGAAAGAAATATAAAGTCGAATTACATGCGTTTCACTTGGTGCGCTGTCAGCTCATAAAATTTAAAACATGGCGATATAAATTTCTTCCAATTCTTATCGTTGTTTCCAATCGTGATTTTATGTTGTAGATAATATTCTTCTAAATAGAAATGTATTTAAGAAAGGTAATAGATTGATCTTCGAACTAAGCAAAACACTTATTTTGCTTCAAGATATTGATGGTTGATTATGGTATTAAAAAATTGAAACCTCACTTCAATGTAATCAAGGCTGGTTTATATTGAATTATTCTTGCTATTCTGAGAAGCTGATTCTGATACTGATCTGCAAATACTGTAAGTGTTAAATTTATATTTGTTTCAATTGTACACGGAAGAAATATCAGCAACAAATAACTGTCGAAATAACTGTCGACTATCGAAATTATTGCTTATATGCACTACAGACTCTTCCTTTGAATGGGATTCATTCAATTTTTAAATGTTAGTAGGGAAGAAATTAAATATTTCAAAATTACGTAATCTTTTCAAATAATGTGCGAAATTATGTGATGTAGCATCTCTAATTTTTATTGTTAGAAATTGCGTAGAGACTGATTGAAAATAGAAATACTATTTGAAATGTTCGTATGTAAATATACTATTTGGCTGTTTCATTTATTTATTTTTACACTAATATTATTTTTAATTGATAATTATTTATGCTAATATTAATTAAAGTATGCTAATTAAAGAATAATTTTAATTAATCTTTATTTTACATTAATATTATTATGAAATAATTATTATTTCCAGTTAATTATTATCTTGTGGAGTATTGTACTGTTAGTCAATCTAAGTTAAATTAATATTAAGTTCGTCGCGGCTAAATTCCATTCCTGGAATACTATTTTTTACATTGAACTAAAAATTTAACAAATGAAAATTAATGTTAGAATGCATTTTATAGGGTGCGTCGGCTCAATTAATACTATATCAAAACAATATATCTTGCAGAACTGATAGGAAAAGTTGGTGAGTGCAGAGCAGAGCAGAGGTCCGCGAAAAGGCATTGCTAGAAAGATATCACCTTTTGTCAAAAAATGTACCGACAAAACTGAAAAAAATGTTAGATTATTTTTAGCGAGATTAACGGTGGGTGAATCGCATATTTCGATGTAACCGATTGATTTCCCCAAGTAAATATTCCCCCTTTTTTAAGCGGGAGGAGCGTTAGATGCGGGCGTCGAAGGGGCGGGGGCGACGGGGGCGGTGGATGCGGGCGTCTCGAACGGGGGAAGAGCTGGCTGGTAACGCTAGCCCAACATTCAGAGTCCTCCACGGAGGGGAGTTCAAATTCGCTCTAAGCAGGTGTGACCGGACAGGAGTTTGGCCGAATGTGAATTTAGGACCAAAAAAAATTTTGAACTTTTGTCGCGAAATTTATTTTCTAATTCTACATGCAAATTGCAGACCAAACCAACCCAGGTAAGGAAAAGGACTGATTGAGCTGGTATGCGCGTTAGGGCCGCCGTCACTGCTGCCGCCGCGCTGCTGTCAGCTTTTCCTTGCGGCTTACTGAAAATCTTCCACACTCGCTCCTATATCGAAATGCAAAGCAAAGGAAGAACTAAAAGAGTGTCCAAATTTCAAGTTCAAGGATGTACAGTATTAGCTGAAAAAAAATGGAAGAATATGAAATCTAAAGAAAAGCAGAATTCAATCATTCAACGAACTATTCAATTGAATGAAAACCAACTTTAATCAAAGCATATTTCTAAAGGAATAAACCAGTATTAGATCTGGAAAATTGAGAAAGAGTTGTTTTTTTAAACTAATAGCTGTGAAAATACTCTTCGAAAATTGTGTCACCTTCCACTTTTACCTGGAAGAGAATGATGTAGACGGTCCGCATTTTACATACGACCTTCTCTGCGTCGGTCCGCATTTTACATATGGGTTAAATTCTCATTTTTCTTCTGTTTCGCAATTTACATATCTCGACGAGTTTCATAGGCAGTGACACGAGTGATTTGCAATGCTCTGAGATTTCCCAAAGCACGAATTGTGTATATTAAGACTCATGCAGAATTTTATTTTTACGTCATCGATGCTAATGAGAGAAAGTACATGCTGTTGTAGCATCAATAGTTTTTACTTTTCATTTTCTCACTTTTTTGGCATGAGGAACCTACTACACCACGAATTTTTCTGCGCGTTTTCACTGCAATATTACATTACTTGTAGGTGGTATTCAATTAAAACAATAGGTGAAATATAAAATAAATAATTATAATTGCCGTTTTTCAAAGGTTACTGTGAGCTAAAAAATTAACACAAATAATCATAATGTAAATAATATTGTAATCCATTCAACGCCATGAAAAGCAAGATCTGCTTAACAGCAGGAAATAAATCATTTGAAAAACTCAATAAATTCAAATGGAACAGAAAAGACAGACAACAGGAACGAGTTCACTGTAAATAAACTCCCGTACTTTTAAAGTTGGTAATTAACAAAAGTGATAATCTCAAACTGATAATCTTTATAGTGAATGACAGTTACGTTTGGTTGGTGTTTGACTAATTTTGAAATAGTAGTGATATACTCGCATAATCCGGGAGTGGAAGTGACACATTAAACAAACATGTTAGATTTGTGGATGACTGAATAGACTCTTACTTTATCACTTCTATTCAATTTCTGTGCGGTGATTGTCGGAAAAATTAAGTTCTGATAGACACGTTAATTATAAGTGAATCTGACTCGGAAGAAGTGGAATATTTCATGTAATTTGTAACCTTAACATGTACCAATTGATTGGTTTTAGAGGAAATATTGTGTAAATCCATGATGAAGGAATAGATACAGAAGTAATATTCGACAATGTAGAAATTACAAATTTAGATGTTTAACCAGTCATGTTTCAGCAATTTGCTTCACCAGCTTCAGTAGTTTTATGCAGTTTAAAAAGAAACTTCCAGTTCAATTGAAATATATAATTCATTAGAATGATTATGAATTAAATAAAACAGTATTAAATTTAGAAAAAAAATACAGAAAATTAAATTTAATAAATACAATTATCGTGCATGAAAAAATTTTACATTTGAAATACACAAAATATTTATAAAAATTTACAGTAGGAACTTGTTTGAGAACTTGAAACACGACAAAATATAAGGTGGGTGCTACTACTTGAATATTTTCTTCTTGAAATTACGACCACTGGGTAGTTAATTCCTTAAATTTTCTAATGGGAAGCCGGTCAATTACGAAATATCCTAACCTGGCCGACGTTTCTGAACCTTTTTTTCTCTCATCAGGACTTGCTAATATACTATTTTACAATTAACAGTCGTAATACCAGTACGTGGCCCTCGCGGTTTGTCTCATTGGTCAGCGTGTTCTCTTTCCATGACGCTTCCCCGGGTTCGGTGCCCGGTCGGGCAAGATTATAGTGTGCGTTTCCTTGCAATGTTCCAGAACATGTTGCTGCGTGACGATGAGAAAACTCGCTTCTCAGGTTGAAAAGGTCAGAATACGGCGTAGGGATGTCTCTGCTTAAACCACACATACCCTTAAACCCAACGCCGCGAGCCCAGGTCCTAGCCCGTTCGCGGGCTGTCACGCCAAGTACTCACCTCACCAAGTACTCTGGTCAGAATACCAGAACGAGTTTTCGAGGAACATCTCAACCACAGTCACCGCATCTATTTAAAACCCATGACTTCAATATTATAATTCGTTTTTTAACATGTTTTTATGATCATGTGCATGTGTTGTTTTAGTAATCGCGGAGTTTATTTTTTCCACAAAATTGCTTCTCGTCCCTCTTTTTCCATTTCCATTTTTCTCTAAACAACACAATAATAAACCCACTCTCTTTTCTATTTTCCTTTCATTAAGTGTATTTTTCATTATTCAATATTTTTCAACCACAATAAACTGATTATCTCCGTTCTGACATTTTTCTATAATCACGCACGGACTCTTTCTGGCCAGTCTTGTAGATTGAGATTAAAAGTTGTCATTCTCGTACTTTGGTTCATCACGATGAAACAAAGTTTCCTCTCGCTGCTCTGCAGTTTGACGGACTCCACGTCCGCAACAAACTTGCCATCGTGGAGACCGCTTCTATTTCAGTTTCATTACTTCTAGGAAGTTGAGGGGAGTGTTTCTGAGTTGCAGTTAGGCCCGAAAGTTTAGAGACGTAGTGGGTTTCGGGTATTGCTAAAAAAACAGGGTCTTTGCAAGAAGATAACTTACTTTTTTCTCTGGAAATTAAACGAACTTGTTCAACTGGAAAGATAGAGCTCAGAAAGATAAGTGTACTCCATAAACTCAAAGTTGCTCAGCAAATAATGTGAAGTAATTGTACGTGGCGTGGGAGCTTGCATGTGTGAACGTCATTGACGAAGTGTCATTACGTAGAGCTTACAATGTACTCGAAAAAATGCCAACCTGGCAAATTCTCCAAGTAGACCATTAATGTCCACATTTCCAACATGGTCAGATTTAGAAACAATTTGAAAGTATACGGCGGACTTTAGTCGGATGAAGTTGACATTAGCCCAGACGAAGTGGATAGGGTAGACGAAGTACGTTACTGTGTCGGGAAAATGTAGTTTCGAGGTCCGCTGTGTCAGTTGAATATTCTTACTTTGAGTCTTGGTCGTTTACGTAAAACCTCGACTCTGTGCAATATATATTTTTCAAAGCAATTTTATGCAATTTTATTTTTTGCGCACATATAAAACGCTTTACACTTGGACAATCGCCTTTTTTCAATTCAATTTTCGAAGGCCTCAGTTGGAGGAGTGGTAGCCCGAGTATTCTAGCATAAGTCAGGAGTTCAAGAAGTTTCTAATGTTTTCAAATCATATTCACTTGTCTTTACAGTTTACGTCACCCATCAGTCCCGGTGTCGGCGCGATTTCTGAGTCTCGGCGTGATTGGTGATTTCTTTTTGGGAAAACAGTTTAATCGCGCTTAAAGCTTTTGAAATGTCCTGTTCTGTGTATCTATCTTTTCTTATATCGTAAAGACAAAAAACTTTAAAAGGGGAAAAGGACAAGAAAATGAAAAAAAAAAAAAGCCGAAAGAACATTGTGCCATTTTATAGCAGTAACATGCTAGAACAGAGCATATAAGACATATAACAGAGCATATAAAACATATATAACAGAGCATAAGTATACATAAAAAGGATGTTTTGTACATTTCAATCAATGAAAGTATATTAGATCTCATTTCCGTTCTATTTACATGCCAATAAATTAACCTTAAAAATTTTAAGTGAATACATTTATCAAATTAATTCTATGTGCATCTCTCGAACGGAAAATGATTTGGATGTATTAATTAATTAATAACACCTTGGTGGTTCTAAAGAACAGGACACAGATTAAGAAGTCTTTCATGAGATGATGTTTTATTGACGACAACACAGCACTCATTCTTCCCGTTTGTATTTCCCTTTGTTTCCATCCTGAAAGAGCTTGCATTACAGATTGGGTAAATCACATTCTAAATTTTAGAAAATCAAAGTGTTATCGAAATTACATAGCATGCAGTCCTTTTCGACAGTTTGCTAGAATTGTTCGGAAACCGTTGTTATTATGATCATTGCTGCTAAGTTCATTACAATTTTGTACTTGCAATGCGTGAACGAAACGCCTCAGTCATTTATTTGGCCATTTGGGACCCTCATTTTTCCCTTCCTCAATTATAAGTAGCAAGAGAACACGTTTCCGGTTGACTTGCTACAATTACTGTATTACAAAGGTAATTACAACACCTGGCGAAGCAACTGACCACCAAGGTGTACAGTAATAACAGATTATTTACTGTTAACTAACCATGAAACTTTTCGTAAAACACGAAGCCACTGTTATAGACTCATATAATGTAATTGCTTCTAACTCGGTCTTTCAACTTCATTGGTTTAACCGGTCACTTACCGTAATGAAAATAATATTTATTATGATGGAGTCTGTTCAGGATTATAAAGGATTTGCTACAAGCAACTTCGAAATAATTGATACGACATGAATTTATGTCGTTCGATTAATCTTTATGTTAAGTCATAATTTCTGCTTCATTTCATCTAGGTGAAATGTACGATTATATTCACGGCCAACATTTCAGTGAAAGGTATTAATAGTTCAAGGCACAAAAACACGAGAATGAAGTTTCCTGCCATTGTAAGTGTTTACAGCCTTTACTATTAATTTAATGGACCTTTTCTGAACATTATTGTAATTGTGAACACAAGTGCTTCGAATGATTTCCAATGAAGTTTTTCAAAAACTCGAAACGTTTCAACGCAAATTAGCTCAATTTCGAGCATTTTCAGAAACGCTGAAGCGACATTTGGTTAAGAACGCTGCAAAATATTTAAATGGACATTTATATATTGATATTCAGTAAAAATTGATATTCTGTACAATTTCCGAAACACATTTATCACTTTTACTATTAGGGGGACAGAACTTGAGAAAATGGGATATAATGTTTTGGCGCCGGTAAGAATGGAAGAATATGGGGAAATAACGGAAAGCAAGCTTAGACTAAGGAGATTAGAAAACTAGTGCGAGAAAGTCTGTGACATTTTGAAACACAACTAGTTTTATGAAGGCCGTAGGTTGTTTTCATTTTTTTCTAAAAACTGTCTCTATTCTTAATTTGTTGTTCGAATACACTTGATGCAATTTGAACTTGCATTTGCAAATAACGTACAAATAATATTTTTACTAAAACTCTCATTTTTCGTCTCGATAACTACGATGTACTTTCATATTTCTTGAAAAAAGAATTCAATATCTTCAAGAACTACGTATTTTGTTTCCAATATATTAAGATGTATTAATGATCAAAATTTTTTGTAAAATGAATTAGTGAGTTCACTCTCAATTAATTTTTTAATGTTTCTTTTCAGTTTATAATATCAGAAACAGTCGTATTGTTTGTTCATATTTACAGTTTATCATTCGTGCGTTTCTTTCAAAGGATTTAAATAATATACATCCGTAAAGTGAAAAATTGGAGTTCTAAACAGTGCGAGGGTGCTTGTGTTAAATAAATGGCTCATAATATACCCAGATTTAGACAGAAGGCATGAAAAGTGAATAGTTTTTAATGAATGTTTTTCGTGTTTCTCAGATGTAATTAAAGAAGGTGATAATTTACGAATGGCGTTTTCTGCATATAGCTGATCATAACCTATGAAATGAAAAGAAATATTAGACTATTTAAAAAAAGTCGTCACGTTGCAAGTGTAGCTTTGCATGATGTGTGGATATTTTGAAAATAGAAGCAATACAAATAAACCCTTGGGTGGGAACCATTTCTTGTCTGAATTTTAAATTTCACAAACGACGAACACATTTTGATAAGGCATTCATCCCTTCCGTGTTTTCATGGTTTAACCAAGAACAGTCGTCTTCGTCAGATTATTATTATTATTATTATTATTATTATTATTATTATTATTATTATTATTATTATTATTATTATTATTATTATTATTATTATTATTATTATTATTATTATTATTATTATTATTATTATCATTATTATTATTATCATCATTATCATCATTATTGTTATTATTTTTTTATTATTAGTCGATGTTGCTAATATACAGAAAGGTCAGATTCTGAAAAAGTATTGGTCATTGTAGACAAATAATGGTATTAGCTACTCTCATTGTCTATATCTTTGAACTCATTGATTATTTAGCGTTTCCGAGCATGTTAATGTGGCAGTGTTCTTCCCATACTGGACCGTAAGATGTGCCGTCGTAAGGTGTGCCGCCTACCCTGACGTACCGTCGACGAGCACGGTTTTGCCCCTCTCGACAACTCTACCAGCGTGGCACCGCTTCAGGTCAGAGCAGCCGATCAGAGCAGCCGGTCACCGAAATTCTCTTCGACATGTCGGCTGAATTCGCCCCAGCTTTCCGGCTGGTCTGGAAAATTCGCCGTATTCAACACTCCTAGGAGCTCCCTCTGCCGCGGCAACGATTGTTGGCTCCGAGCCATCTCAGCCGGCGCTCTTGGTGAGCCGAGACAGGGCCTCCGGGGCAACCGTTCGTCTTGCGGGGTCTGGCTCGGGCGAGGGCCGCTTCCTGCCTTGGGCTGTGCCCTCTCGCTCCGCCCCGCCCCGCGCGCTGTCATTACGTCGCCGCACCTGTGCGCATACGAGCACCTAATTCAGCGCCGCGACGGGACGGGACGGGACGGCGCGGCCGATAGCATCGCTGACCCACATACGCGCAGCCGGATGCAATTGCGCCGTGCGCGGACGCCCCACCTCGCCACTTCCCCGCCACGCTACGCCACGCCACGCCCAGATCGGAAGCACCCACCGCCCAACGCTTACCGCTCACAGCCCAGCGCCCACCGCCTCCCGCCCCCACCCATCGACCGTCGTCCATCGTCCATCGATCATCTATTATCGTCCACTGTTCACAGTCCACTGCCCACCACCCACTGCCCACCGCCCACTGCCCACGGCCCACCGTCCACTGCCCATCGTCCACCGCCCACCGCCGACCCATTTCCCACCACCGACCGCCCTCCGTCACCGCTCATCACCCACCGCCCACCGCCCACTGCCCACTGCCCACCGCCCACTACCCACTCCTCACTGCCCAGCGCCCACTGCCGATCTCGCCTTTCGGCCATGCGTTCCCCCAGTACTCCTGTCGCGAGGCATCTATCTCCCATTGCAGACCGCCGGAGTGTTAAGGAAATAACAGCATTTACATATTAGTCCAATGTGTTAACGCACAATTTTATCGCATAACGCAAGTAGCATTTTCACATTTTTCAAATTTTCACAATTTAATTTCACGATTTTGAAAATAGAAAAACCAAAGTGTAAAAATTTCAGTTTTAATGAACTGTCAAATATTTGTATCATGTTACTTATGATATTTGATCTAGAATTGTTGAATTAAATATTATATTTATAAACTTAAGTATTCAGACTAAGTATTTCCGTTCAAAATCGTTTTTATGTGAATATCGCCTGCAAGTACGAATATTTACGTCAATTTTTAACAAGATCCGCAACTCGATGGGTTCTAAATCTTATGTTCTAGTATTTTTGTGTATAAATAATTTAATCAAACTAAATAAAATGTCATAATTTTGGCTCTTGACCTGGCATGTTTTTTCTCACCATAAGTGCCTAAGGGCTCACAAATAGAGAACCCATTCGCCATGTCGTAAGACGACACGATTTTACCAGCAAGTTTATCCCCGACTGAGGGCAGTGCCCCTCTCTGAGGTTAGCTTTTATGAGGGGGAGGCTATGGTCTATTATTTCGTGTAGGATAGTGCAATCATTTTCATCAAACTGAAATCAAATAGAGAATGGAGAGTATCTAATAAACTATCTCCAATATTCCAATACATGCAGTTTTAATAGACTGATTGATTATTAGCGATTCCGGGCACGTCCACTACTAGAGTCATTATTTCCGTAAGTATAGTACATGTCTTTTGCGCGGGAGGTGGCGGTAGTTTCCCCTCCGCTGTGTGGCGAGATCCGACGCCGACCTACCGTCGTCTAGTGGTTTTTGTCCTCAACCAGGGACCTCCCACTAGCGTGGCACCGCCCCAGTCGGGAGTAACTCTAAGTTTCCTACCGGTCTCCCGGCATGTGTGGTAGTGTAGTAGTGCTTGTATACGTGTGTATAAGGGGTGATAATAGGACAAAGAAGAGGTAGGAACGATCCGGTCAGAGGGACTGCAGTAACATTATTTTCATCTTACTGTAATCCGTTTGGACTGGAGAATATCAATGGTTAAAATAATTTTAGGAATACGAACAGTATTCAAATAAATTTTCTTGCGCAAGTGGTAAAAGTAAAGGAAACCATTAATATGAAGTTATGTTTTTATGTTAATGAATTTATTTACTTCAAATTTATTGGATCATCGTACACCCGTCTGGAGTGACTAAAGATATTTTAAATGAGTATTTATGAATTTCGAAAATTAATTTCGTTATTTACAAACTCATATCGATGTGACATAATGCCGTGCCGGAGATAACACGTTATTTAGTTTGAGCAAATATGTTCATTTTGCGGTTTGTTAATAAATATTGCCTGATTGAATATAGCATAGCATGTGCTTCTTAAGAGATGAGAAATTTAATAAAAAATAAATAATTACGAAGTAATATTGAATATTTTGTAAATACGACTTATTTTTTAATTCATTCCTTCGTAATTAATTTACTAGGTTCCTCCGTCCCCTTCTTCACAACAGTCATTTGCAACTTATAGTACCAGAATCCATCAAGGTACAAGAATGTGGCGCACTTACTTTGTAGAAATACATACTCTAAGTAACTTCTCAGTAGAAGTAAGTGTGACACATCATTGTTTCCGATATATGATATTAATGTGTCTTATAATTTGTATAATATGTATACTACAATGATACAATACAATGACATAATACAATAATATAATAATATGTATAATACCATGCAAGTGGCTTGAAAACGGGGAGAAAAAATTCCCAGAAACACTGTCTTAGTCTTAATGAACACATTTTAAATTCATATTATTAAATTTGCCATTTTATAAATTCTATTATGTGAGAAAACCTTCAAGGAATTAGTTCATGAAGTGAACTATTTTTTAACAGTCAATAAAGAATTACGCGTACATATGTGTTTCCTTGGATGAGAAATCTAATCGATGTTTCATTTATTTGCTTGCAGAGGTCAGAGGGACAAAATGGCGCTGCCGGCCGTCAGCAGCACCGCCTCTGAGCGCGAGGCAGAAGCTCTGATGAGGCTGGATCTGGCGGAGACTCGAGAGGGGAGGTGGAAGGAATCGGCGAAGAGAGCCGTTCGGGGCCATGCAGCCGAGACCTGAGGATCCGTTGTGCGCGGGGTGAAATCCCCCTCAACAGACTTCCCAACATCCGCCTCTCTACTTCTACTGGCAGAGCGAGAAAACGTCGAAAGCACACGCCATCCACCAGCGCATACGCCATCCACCAGCGCATACGCCATCCACCAGCGCATAAGACATCCACCAGCGCATACGCCATCCACCAGCGCATACGCCATCCACCAGCGCATACGCCATCCACCAGCGCATAAGACATCCACCAGCGCATAAGACATCCACCAGCGCATACGCCATCCACCAGCGCATACGACATCCACCAGCGCATACGCCATCCACCAGCGCATACGCCATCCACCAGCGCATACGCCATCCACGAGCGCACACGCCATCCACGAGCGCACATAAGGCGGCAACTCGCGGGTGCCTCACACCGGTGAAGGCGGTTCCGGGTGCGGGGCAGCAGTCACGAACGGTCGCCGTACTTGAGCCGGTGCGGAGAGCGCTGGAGGACCTCAAGAGGGCAGCGTATATGATGACGCTGCTGCTGGAACGGGGGGACGGTCGCCCTTCTGGATGGACGCCAAGGACAACGCCTGCCGCCTGACGGTTCATCTGGCGGCGCTTCACTTCAAAGGGAAGAGCGTGCAACAATCGACAAGCGTAGAGACCCTCGATACTGAAAGAAGCGCATTCCATTGTTTCACTGATCCCTGGCAATTGACCAGCCAGTCGACTAGCATTACTCCACACTACGTCCCTCGGCGTCATGTATCCAGCTGTCAGAAGAATTTGAACTGTGTGATATTGTGTGTGTTGAAAACCATATTGTTGAAAATCTTTGTAAAGTCACCAATTGTTACCATTTCTGTTCGACTTGGGAAATCTGCTTGATAGGGCTATCGGGTGAAAGAATTTTAAATTTATAAAATTTATAATATTTATAATATTAAAATAGCGGCGGTTGCGCTACTCTCTGCATCTAGGGGCACTACACAAGCGGTGCGACGCACGATGTGGGCAGCCATGGTGGAAAGATAGAAATGATCAGCGCATCGTAACCGACTTCAGCCAATGAGCTTCAGACACCAGTTTGCGACACATTAGTAGCCGAAATTTTAAATGCAGCCAGATATACCAAAATTATCACCTCGTTAAGACATTCAAACAGATTTATGAAGCATTTCTTTTAAATATTACATCTAGTACACGTTCATCGTGTTATTTTTGGTTGGTCATCATTGAAAATTGTCACTTTGTGCCACTTTCAAAATGTATCTTAACACTTCTTGCTCTTCCTACAAAACAGTGGCCAGCGTCAGCTGTGGTTTTGTAAACGAAGTGCCCGTGCTGTGGCCACGTGGTTCGTGACGCAAACTGGTGCTGCGCAGTACGATCAAAAACCGTTGCGCCGGAGTAACTCAGATATCTTTCCACCCATGAGGGCAACGGGATCAGCAAACCAACGACCACGTCCTATGGAATGTCCCTTTCTTATGTTATTAGTAAGCCGCAGAAGGGGCTCATCAGCGTTCGATTGGAATGTTGTTGGGCGAGACCACGTGACAATAGCAGCCAAGTTTCGCAATTGACTAGCCAGTCGACTAGCAGTACTCCATGCAACGTAACTCGGCGACATGTACTTAACGGTCTGTTGACTTGTGCAGTACTGCAGCAACTGTATTTTATTAACATGTTTTTACCTAACGCTTTCTATCACTTGTAGTTAAATTTGCGATCAGGCATCTGGAGTCCTTACTCGTTTAGATAAATAAATTCAAGAAATATTATTTTATCATTGTTTTTTTAGAAAATTAAAAAGATTTTTATAATACAAAATAAAGTCATTACCATCAATTTATTTTTAAACTAATTTTACTTCCTCCTTTACAGCTTATGCATTATAGAGTACGTTTTGTAATGATGGGGGTGTAAACGGTTCGGCTACTTTTCGACCAAAAAGTCTTATTGCCGATCCTTAGTAACAAAAAAACGGATAAATCTTGTTGCTGGGTGTAATAAATTATTTCATCTAATTATCCTCAAAGAGATCTTCAAATAATGTCATGTACAATTTTTCAAAAATGAGTAGTTTTCAAGATAATTATTTTCTCAAAAATAGTTTCAATATTTTTCTTTAAATTTTCCCTTAGTATGTATGATAGCGCGGTATAAAAAGGTGTTTTTTTACATATATACTATGTATTTTCGAAAATTGCGAAAAATTAACGTTGCAAAATTAATACACAATATTGACATTAGAGATTTTTTATTAAATAAAAAATTCGTTCTTTTCGTTTCTAAAAAATTAGTTCTTTAAAAAAGGAAAAGTACATTTTTGTAAATGGATGAGAAGGATTTGTGTAATTTTTCCAAATTTCCAAATTTCCAGCTCTCTATCTTGCTTTCCTTTCACCTTCAATTTCATAAAATTATAAACAATCGTCATAGAAGTACACAGTGGGGGCACCCTCGCTTAGAAAGAGGGGCAATAGGAGATGGTGGGATAATTTGCAGTTAGCCATATCTGTGGGCCACTATATTGTGTCCAACCTATATATAACACAAATTAAAGCTAACACTCGCCTGCAAAGTAGTAATCCCACTGATCTGATTAAATAAAAAAGGATTTCCCGCAGTATAGCTCTGACGCTATACTGTTCTGAAACTCCCGCTTCTTGCAGTATAGCTCGGAAGAAGACCATAACAAGATGGCCGAAACGTCAGTACATTTGACCAAGACGCGGCTCATCCCGGATAGCCAAGAATGTATTGACTCCGGCCGCGAAAGCCTACGAACGTAACGAACGGATTTCCCGCGCTTCTAATATTAGGATATTTCAAGAGTTATCTCTTTGTAACACAATGGGAATTCCGCGACACGACAGTTTGAAATTCTCAGAATAACTGCTCATTGTTGAAAGATGTTTCTGGGTGAATATAGTGGACTTTTGTATTGAATTTGTCTTGATGAAAATGTTTAATAATTGAGTTAAATTTTCGCGTCCACTGTACTATCATGGGTAATGAGTTTTATAAGTGATGACTGAGAGGAATTAATATGCCCCGAAATTTCAGTATTAAAAGTTAAGGCTAGAAAATAGGTGTTGTTTTAACACCACTAGTTTTGTTACGTATGTAATGAGTTAATTAAATAATAATTTGATTATAATTTACTTCACACACTAAGAAAACTATACATATGAATATAATTCTTAATGTTGTATGCACTTCCAGAAACCTATTTTGGAATATACCGCTGTTGAAACAGTTTCATAAGTTAATTTTTGATGATTTTACTTTTATTGACAGACTAAATATTTCCAAGACTGTAAAGTAATTTTACAGTTAAATTAAGTATTACAAATTATGAATATGCATTTCAAACGACCCCCACTGAGCTCGCGTTAAAGTAAAGATAAATAATCGATTCTCTAGGGAAGCTTGCAAGATGTGATATCTGTGTTCTTGGTTACTGAACGTCTATTTACCATTTATAAATATTCCATTTTCAATCAGTCCACTTGCTTTACGTTGGTAAAACTGTTTTCAGTTCAACTTTAACAAAGCAGGAATTCCATCAGTAATAATACCTTTTGCCAGGATGTCGAATTCGTATGAACGGTACTTCTTGAGTTCTTTGGGTTAAATTGGTTGCTTTACTTTCTCTGTTAGTTCTCAGGCGAAATGAACATTTTGCCTGAGAAAGTAGCAAAATTTGACAATTGCAGCGGTTTTATGAAAAAGGAGACGGTAGTATGTTCCTGTTCTGTCCACCATTAGGGTAAGGATCCTTGTGTTTTTTTCAGACAATGTTTGAACCAATTTAACCGGTCCACGCAATCCATCCATTGTTTTCTTTCAGAATTTGCTGATAATGTAATTAGACGATAGTGGATAAGAGCAGTGATGGTTTTGAAACGATGGATGAGAACTGTGTGAATAGTTTTTAGGGTAAATGGAATTTGGGAACTCGATATTCTGCATGTAGTAACAAAATATTCAATATTAATAGATGAAAATGGACTATCGTTCATCATGACATTTGGCCAAAAAAAGGGAGACTTATTTTTACTTTCTCGTTTCCTACCCCGTAATGTCTAGAAATGCTGCAGGGTCAAGTACCGCTTGTTTGGAGATTTCTGATACAGAAACGTGCTTTTTTTATTGGTCATATGAAATAAATTACTTTCTCTAATACGTTGTGTAGTCAGAATTTACGTTTTATGGATTCTTGATATGGAAAAAGTGTTAATCTCTTAAATTGTACAAGGATATCTTCCAAATGAAACATTTCACAACCGATGGCAGATGGCATGATGGATGGCATTCGACTAATGAGCTTGTCGAACTGTCCTCTTAAATTTTAAATGGACTTTGTAATTTTAGAAAGTTCTTTACATGAAGTCCTAGCGCTAATTTCGCAATTTTGTCAAAAAAGGTTCAATTTTTTAAAACTCCTTCCTTGAATTCAGCAAAGTTCTCGTATAAAGAGGCTCAAGTTCGATAATCGTTTAAAACTTTTTCCAAAATGTAAAAAAACGCCATTCATTTGGCAGTGAATTCGGAGATATTAGCTCAGAGGCTTAAAGCGCCGCATTGGGAATCTAAAAATCTGGTCACAGATATACCACATTGTTGCGGGTTGAAATGTTTTCGTGGGACAAGTAATATCACTTGGCAGTTACAAACAATAGAAGAAAGTAAGTGCTGTTATAACATCACTTGTTTACCTTCGATTTGTTAACGCACAGAAAAATTCAAGACTAATGTCAGAATACACTATTTTTGCCCATATAATTCCGTACATTTCGTATATATGACGTTATATCCTGTGAGAAAGGCAACTTCAGGCAGATGTAACATAATCCGGAAACGCGAACTGTTCGTGAAAGGAATACCTCAGTCGTGAGCTACGGGCAAAGCAACATAACGCAACGGCTCGTGTTCGAAGAGGCGAGCCAAGGTTGAACACAGAACGCGAAAGCAGAAGAGGCCCAATTACGTGGATAATACCGCTGCTGGGTAATTGAGGTGAAATTGCGGCTACCAGGGAGCGGTGGCCGCGTGGATGCTGTGGGGGGGGGGAGGTTGGGGGCGGGGGCGGTGAGTGGTGGGCGAGAAGGGCGGGGGCGGGCAGTGGTGAGCGAGGAGGAACGAGCGATGGGCTATGAGGGAAGAGGGGCGGGCGGTGGACGAGGAGGGGTGGGCGATTGGCGAGGCGGGGCGGGCTATGGGTAATGCTAAGTGGGCAAGGAGGGGAGGGTGGGACGATGGGCGTGAAGGGGTGGGCGATGAGGGGTGAGGAGGGGCGGGCGATGAGGGGTGAGGAGGGGTGGGCGATGAGTGGTGGGTCAGGAGCGACTGGCCATGGGCGAGGAGGGACGGGCGTTGGGCGATGAGCGCAGTTCGGTGGGCGAGGAGGGACGGGGCGACGGGCGACGGGTGCCCGCTGCATGGAACCGCCCGCGCTTCGCGTCGCGCCGCATCGCATGAGGGGAGCGCAGCTCTCAGGCTTTGATCTGGCAGCCTCCCACGGCCCCGCCACTATCCATCTCCGTCACCCGAGACACATGGAAGGCTCAGCCCGGAGGTGCAGGGCCTTCATTAGGCGAAGCCAAACTCCTGAGGGTTAATAGGCGATGTAAATAAACGCGTACGCGAGCAAAATTAATCAATTTATGTTAAGGTAAATGTCCGACATACGGCTAATTTGCAAATTAGTCGGTTAACTCTGATATTAGTTACACGGTGAACATAAAGCTATGTGAATGAAGACAAACCGATCATTTCGGGCATCAGCTGGCTTTTGTTAAAATTTTTTGTTGTTCAGACTCAAGGTTGTATGAATAAACGGCATAGACCCAAGGCCGTAACCTTATCGCTTCAACTCGGAAATGCGTTGCGAAGCGGCAACTGAGATAAACAGTAAGGTTAGGGTCCGTAAGGTAGTATCACCTGAAGAGGTGATACTACCTTACGGACCCAATAGAGTTCGAACCGTCACACACTGTCTTTCACTGCACGTAGAAACTTCCCATCTACAGTTTCATCCTTGTTGATGATATTGTTAGACACCATAATGTACTTCACCTATCCTAATCACCTCGTTTTGGCTAAAGTCAATTTCATTGGGCAAAAGTCCGAAGAAAACTTCGAACGTTGTTCAACCTTTTTGGACAATGAGAATATTAACACAAACAATAGTTTGGGACAAAAGTTACATATACACCACATGCCAGTCGATTATCTTATCGAAATACGTCCTAATCGTGCGTTCTTTATCAGAAGGGCGCCATAAACATTCTGTAATTTACAATTCACCACCACACCATTACTCACTATTTTAAAAATACGAGTAGGAATGTCTATTTACTGGCAAATACGAAAAAGAACCAGTGGTGTTACAACAGAGCATAGTACTTCCCCGTTTATTTCTAATTCCTGTAATTTTTAAGAATTCACAAATGTAAACAAAAAGTGAGACCTGATAAATAAAATGATAAAGCATCGTTTGAGCAATCTGAAGAAAAATATTAATCAAAAAACTAAAGTACCCCCAAACTTAAAACATCCTTTATAAACTCTTAGATCTTTAAGAGTTGCAGATCGTTGACTCAGATCTGAGGATATCAGTTTTGGAGAAAATCGCCTGAACGGTTTAGGTGCTAACGTTAACCACAGACGAACAGACCGCACGTACGGACAAGGAGAGACGTTTTGCTGTAAATCGACTTTTTGACATCAAGAACCCACAGAACCGGGTTCCAGTGGTGGCAGGATTTTCGACACTAACTAGAGAGCTAGGTCGACCTCAGCCGCTGTCTGGAAGAGAATTCTAGCGGCCGGCTGCTCTCACCGAGAGTTACCCGTTGTTTCACCCGTTTTGCACCAGGCGAATGACGGAGAAGTACCCTAACAATCGTTCCGCACACGATCTTTCCTTCCTCATCCAAAGCACGCCATCTTCCGTTGCACACACACACGCGTACATTACACTACCGCACATGTCGGAAGACGAGTCGGGATCTTAGAGAGCAACCCATCTGTAGCGGTGCCACGCTAGTGGGAGATACCTGGTTGGGGAAAACCTCGTTAGCCGACGAGTGTGGGTTGACGCCGGATCTGGCCACCCGGCGGAGGAAGATTACCGCCCCCTCCCACGATAGAACATGCACTACACTTACGAGGACTAATGATCCTGGAAACGCTACTAATTGATTAATTAGACTCTCAAGTATATCATCAGGCTCTCAAGTATATTGTTTCAAATTTCAAAAATTTCATATGCTGCACGGTATCTAAAAATTTGTGAATTCTCTCTTAAACTATAGGGGTGTGAATTCTTTCCCATCTAAAAAAAGCGTTTTTCATAGAGTTAGGCATATTTCACTATGAAAATTAGGTCTTCAATTTTATTATTTTCAGCTTAGTAGGTAAATATGGAAATATGCATTTCAACATTCCCAACTCATAAATGTACTCCCAATGTCCAAATGCTAATTATTATTTTTATCATCGAATATTATTAATAACTAGATATCTTTGTTACTTATTACAATAATGTTGTGCATACCTTCAAATTATTAAATAGGCCCTCGGTCTTCCTTTGTAATTGAGTGTGCGAGGAATATGCATTTATTTGTTACAGCCACAGTTTTAAATAAATACTTTCACACTCTTTTTTATGATTGGGTATGCTTCCGCGGGCGATGGTGTTTGTATTTTCTAGGGTGTTCGGGTCGAGCCGCGCCTCTGTTGTGGCTCTGTCTGGCGTGACGTTTCGGCCAGGGTGTTGTGGCCTTCCTCAGACCGCACTGCTTAATGTAGCGCATAGCGTTCTACACAGCGTGGTGCAGTACGCTCTGAGGAATGCTACAACATGTTTGCCGAAACGACAGCCACCAAGACAAAGATGCGGCTCATCTCGGATAGCGTAGACCAGGGGTGTCCCGCTGGCGCCCCGCGGGCTGCCGTGCCATTTATTGTGGTCCGCGAATTTTGTTTTATTTGTCAAGTGTGAAAGATCCTATTTGGGGAAAACATGTGTGCGCCCAGCACACGTGCCTTGCCGGGATTAACACCCCTCTAGTGTAAAATTCAGGTAAGTTAAGATTTAAGAATTTTTTCCATTAAATTTAGAAATTGAAAATAATCCCAATGTGTTTAAATGCTTTATTAATGGTACCATCTGATATACAGGTGCGGCAGCATAACTTCCTTTTTTAAAATGCGCGCCATTCAGTTAGTTGATGTCATAGCGGAGCGTCAAGAGGGGGATGTCAAGAGGGGGTACTGTAAAGTTTTGTCCCGACACGGTTCAGTCGCCATCATGCGTTGGAATAGTGAGGAGCGTGCCTTTGCCGTTGAGTCCTGCATTTTAAAAAAGGGCGCGCATTTTAAAAAAGGAAGTTATGCTGCCGCACCCTGTATCTCACATATGGTTCCATTTCCCTCTGGCTGGTTCAGAGCAGCGGGGCATACTGCCGATACCAACAATACTGGGAAGTTAGGTGTGAATAGCCGGAGAAATAAATATATGGCCCGAAACTATATTAAAGGTTTTAGTTACGATCCTTGAGCCATTGCAAGTTGGACACTCCTGGCCTAGACAATGCATCGCCCCCTACAGTCTTCCATCAAATTCTGCCCTCCTTAAAACGGTCTAACAATTTGCACATTGAGTTGATTACAATATGCATAGCGAGGTAATTTATCGCAAGTCGTATTATCGAATGTCAATTGCAGGCGCAGCTGGAAAGGCAGTGAACGAAAGGCAACTAGGCCTATCTCCCATCATCATTACACGTGATGTACGCAGCCGTTTCGTCGCAAGCGGTTGCTCGGTAGAGGAAGAAGCTTTCTTTACTTATCTAGCAACAAGCGGTATACAAAGTGCATTCTATGTATTTGCATTGCATTTCCTGTCAGCTGCCGTCTTCAAGTGACCGACTGACCGCGATACCGGGAACCTGCAATTCATTCACATCACCGAGCGCATATGTCGTGCACCTCGAAAACCAGTCGCATACGCGATAAGGAGCAGATGTATTGCAGTAAACACTAAACTGCACATGGTGAACTCGTGCGGTCGTACAGTATGCAGATGCACGCCCCCGGATATTCTGTTGGGTGGTAATTCAACACGGGGCGTTCGTCTAACGGCTGACGTCACGCAAGGTATCCTCCAGTCAAAAGGTGATCGGGAAAAGTCAACTAAATGTAATTGCAGCCAGGAAATGTCTTTTCTTGTGATACATCGGATATTTTTACCGGTTAATCCAGAAACAAACTATCTTTCAACATTCGTCCTCCCACCTGCAAGAAGTAAGTTCCTTGACATATTTATTACGTCAACGTATCATGTACTGCGTAATTCAAACGTAATTACAGACACCTGCGTTTCGTCGCAGAATTTCTTTAAAACGTTTTGGCTCCTAGTATTACAAGCTAATGAATATTTTAATTCATTGGCGATGCGTTTGGCAAGTTTTCATCATAAAACAATCATTTGCAGTTAATGGTGTTGTTCCTTGATACTTTGTTAATTAGAGGATAGGATTTTGATATAAAATCATATTTTCAAGTTTCGACTAACCATATTTTGTCTTTTAAAGTGGTAAAAGTTGTGACATTTTTACAAAAACACTCTTTTCTGGCACATAAATTCATATTTTATAATTTTAATGTTAATCTCCATAGTTGAAAAATTGTTACAATTTTTATAATTTCCAGTAAAGACATTTTATTGATTACGAGGTTGAGGTGCATTTAGATAAAATATATTTTAGAAAAGTCTAAACAGACCTGTATTTCCTTGAAATCATTTTGCAGATAGTTTTCTAAACAATGTAGAATTCCGCTTTCTTTCTCTGCGTAGAAATACGTTATGAGGGAAATGTTTACTGGGAAAAAGGGAATGGAATTATTTTCATTTTAGTAATGAAACATCAATTATCAATTTCTAAAAAATTTTAAAATTACCTTTCAATTTATTATTAGTACCAAATTGCGAACAATGGGTAATCATTGACCAATGAATTTGAATCATAATTCCCATACTATAACATAAAAACATGATTTTCAGGAAAATCTTAATATTAAAAACCTTCTGTAATTCCAGTTTTAGTACAAATTCCTAATAGTTCGAGATTATAACTTTAGTTAGAAGTTAAACAATTCACTATGCCAAGGCTTTGCATCTGAGATTGTTATAAATCCATTTGTTAGAGGTTTTCCCTGACAAATTATTGTTTAATCGATATTAGAAAATCATCCTTTTTAATGCAAATACATTTCTTCTCTCGTCATATTTTTCAGAATCCTAACTAATTTCTTTTTTGCATTTTTAACTCGGTTAAAAGACAAACAGTACTTTTATGAATTACATAGGAAGAGAAAATCGGCATGGAAGTAGAACAAATTGCTATTCATCCTGTTTTAAAAATTATTAAGAAAAAATGAGTTAAATATACAAGATTCGTATCTCTTCGCTCTCCGCAATTATCTCAATCCTCTACGATTATATAACGAAAGTCACATTGGCTAGATAATTCCGCAGTAATCGGAATTCTTAACACTCACTACTTGAACACGGTGCTTTCCGAATTCAAACCCTGTAACAACGTTGCTCGTCTATGGAGGTCATATTTCAAACAGAACGCATACTTTTTACTTGTAAACGCACAGCGTAAATATGCGTAATATCTCTCGCTCATAAAAGCATTTTTATGTCCGCCAGCGCGCTCGGCTCACGGAGGCTGGCAGAGATGAATGGTGGCCATTCATCGCTGCCCAGTGCGCGGTTTCAGGCGCTCCGGCGCCGGACCCTGCCGAACTCCTGCAACAGGCAGGCGGGAGGGCGGGCAGGCGGGAGGGCGGGCAGGCGGGAGGGCGGGCAGGCGGGAGGGCGGGCAGGCGGGAGGGCAGGCAGGCGGGAGGGCAGGCAGGCGGGAGGGCAGGCAGGCGGGAGGAAAGGCAGGCCGGAGGGCAGGCAGGCGGGAGGGCAGGCAGGCGGGAGGGCAGGCAGGCGGGAGGAAAGGCAGGCGGGAGGGCAGGCAGGCGGGAGGGCAGGCAGGCGGGAGGGCAGGCAGGCGGGAGGAAAGGCAGGCGGGAGGGCAGGCAGGCAGGCAGGCAGGCAGGCAGGCAGGCAGGCAGGCGGGAAGGCAGGCAGGCAGGCAGGCAGATAGGCTGGCAGGTAGATAGGCAGGCAGGGAATTGTAAGGTGAGCTGTCCCTTGACCAAATTTTGTAGGAATCGCCGCTACTTTATTTTACATGTCCTCCGTCCCCACATGCCTAAGGCAAGTCACCCAATGGTCCCTATTGTTCTTCTTGCGGCACAAGTGTGCTTTACTGATTTTTATTGCCAAGTCTGTACAAAAAATACCAGATGAACTAGTTTTTTTTCATTATTCAAGATTGCCGCATTTCATCAGTGTTACTTGAAATCGAAGTTTGGACGGGAATAAAAAATTATTGAATCTATTAAATGTAAAGTGAAATGGTTTCATAGTCTTATGAATTGGTTTCAAAGAATATATTTATTATTACTATTAAGAACCGTTCGTTGGTACATACATTATTCTTGAGAAATAAAATCTCTTCCTTCTGTACGCTTAAATTTTTTTCATACAAATACTACGTTTTAACAGCCATTGAGTCACACGCAATTGCAATTCAAATAAATATATGTATGTACGTGTCTGAAAACGTGGGTTGAATACAATCCATTTTGGAGCTTTTTGCAGAAACAATCAAATATGCGCTTAATTTTTCATGGTAATGATAATAGATAAGAAGTCGAGATTTTGCGATTTAAAAAAGTTGATGTTGAGATATACGGTGCCTTATATTTATTTTCTTTCCTGAATATTAAGGAAACTATATTCCAATCAACTTTGGAATTTTGACTGTCCACAAATCATTTTCGTCAAAATTGAACCAAATTTTTGACATTGCATGCCTCCGATGGAGAATCAAATTATATTTCTAAATACTTATAAAATATTCGTTATAATAAATAGACTTGAAAGAATTTCCAGAAGATACTTTTTTGCAAAAAAAGTTACAAAGTAATGGTAAGAGCTACGAGGTTTAAATTACCCTTTAAGAAATATTATGAAGTTTGATGTGTTAGAAGCCAAACTATGCTTTTCTCGCTCAAATATAGAGAGAGCAATTCAATGTTAAAATCTGGATTTTTAAGACATTTTAGCAAATTCGCAGCAACGTACCCAAGTTAAAAAAAAATTATATTTGTTTCAATGAATACAGGAAAACAGGTCGTAAAAGTAAGATCAGTTTTATTTGATTAGTAGTAACGGAGAAGGAAATACATTATATCCCAAAATTCCAAAAAATCTTATGTTCATATAAGGGGTCAAATTGTGTGTGGGGTCAAATTGTGGGGTCAAATTGTGTTTGGGGTCAAATTGCTACATCTAAAAGACTTTTATACCTATAAAACTAGAATTTTACACGTGTCCGTCAGAGGCATGTGAGGTTTGGAACTCAAAACTGAATCAAATTCTCGAGATGGTCACGCGGAGACTGCCACTAGTTTACTCCGAATGTCCCCACTTGCAACGTCCATTTATGCTTAGGATTGCCTCTGAGTTAAGAGAAAATTTATATTAGTGTTATTGAAAAAAGGAAAACAAGTTTTATAAACAAGATCCGTTTGATTCGTTTAGCGGCAATCAAAAAGGAAATACTGTATCCCAAAGTTGCGAAAACCTTCTGTTAGTACCACACAACGACCTTGCACAAACCGCTATACCTAAAAGACTATTTTTATCTCTTAAGCTAAAACTTCACAAAAGTTCATCTGCGATATGTGAGACTCGGGATACAAAATTGCATCAAATTCCGAGGTGGTCACGTGGGGAGCCCGACTAGTTTACTGAAAAGCACCCCCCTGCACCATCCCTTTATATTTACGAATGCGTTAAGAATTATACGTGACCTTTCTATTGAATGAAAAATCGCACCACCAGCCCAGCTTAAAACCCATCGTCTTTTGAAGAAACAATATATGCAGTATAATGAATATCTCATAGAACCCTAACTTATTGAAAACCTCGTTTCCTACACATCATTACGTTACACAAAAATACAGGTAAATATTTTGGTATAATATGTTTTGAACATTTTACTTGTAATTTCTCTTTGGTTAAGAATTGTATTTTATAAGTGATTCTCCATGATTAAAATCTCCCGCCTTTAACATTACTGTAGCAATCCTAATTGATTCGGTTGTTTTTGAAACCCCGCAAGTGGGAATTTTAAAGTTGTGGAAAAACAAGAAAAACTTAATAATTAAGTACATAGAGAACTTTTGCCTTTTTTTCTTCAATCTGGGTTCATAAATATTGATTGAAAATACCATGATATAATTGACTTGTACCAATAGCACGAGTACTACACGAGACTGTGGACTTTTTTCAAAGCTTATGGCAGCGGATTTCAAGAACAATTCAAGAATTTTTTAAGAATAAATGAATACACACTGCACTTGTTTGTAATGGACACATGTATTACTATATAATGTGAAATGACAATGCGCATCTACACCTAATGTGATTCAAATGACAGACACAGTTGCTTGAAATATGTATTTCTATGATAATTCATAGGAATATTTGAGTATTGAGAGTCGTTTTTAACCAATCCGTCAATAACATCCCAGTCATACACAGTGTTCCAGAATTGTTGAATTTCCTACAAATTTGTATCCTAGAAGAGTTGGTAATATATAAGTGATAAATTCGCCTTCAAAATGCAATCTGCCGCATTTCCTTATCTTCTTCTTCTTCTTCTTCTTCTTCTTCTTCTTCTTCCTGACATCAGAAAAATCCCTATCGCAGGAAAGAAAGGGGTAACCACATACTGGGAAGTACTGCTTCATGGATTGAAATATATCCTTGACCAATGCAAGACACATTCTCACTACTGTAATGTTGTTGTTTTGGCACTACATCCATATGATATGTGTGTTACACATAGCCAGGAATGCATTTAATGTACTCATTTAAAAATGAACAAACTTCGTTTGGTGTTTTATTAGCAACACCTTCGTGGTAACAAAACATGATGCTGTATGCTCACGTTAATTGTGAATAGAAAAAAAAATTGACAACAAATAGTCTGAGATAAAATTTCTTGCACTGGAATCGTGGGCAAATGCAAATTTTGCACGTTATCTAGCGGTGAATCATATAGTTACGTTCCAAAATACTGTAAGTCAATGACTTACAGAGTTTAAAACCAAACCAATGGTCATGGACAGTCTGTCCATGACCGTCGCGGTGTAAGCATCGTCCCTTGGCGCTCCTAGTTAAGCAGCAGGTAGTTTTATTCGCAGGTAGCCACCGTTACAGCTTTCACACTCAACGACTGCTTGACGCTGTAGAAGCCTACAAAGATAAGTATATTTTGCCTTACTCTGCCGCTCAGTGTAACTGTATTAATCTCTATCTTTTAGAATTAATTCGTATTCTTAAATTTTAAGATCTGCTCTATTGCTCTATTCCACTCCTTGTCCCATTTCTCCACAAAGCAACTCTCCTAGTTTCGTTTTCCTGTTCATCTGATTTTCTCTGTATAATTTTTTCTCGTAAGATGACGAAGAGCAACAAGAATTCATCTAGTGCCAATATTGATCTTGAAAGTAAAATTGCGGCGCAAGTGACTGAGGCACTGGATAGGGCAGTAACATCGCCTACATTCTTGAGCTCTTTGGCATCTGTGCTCACTGCATTAGTAGCAAAGCAACTAGAAGATTCGATGAATTTTAATAACAATCTTGTGACATCTTTAGAAAAGAAATTGGCTGAACGGGATTGCGAGATTTCATTTCTAAAATCTCAGTTAGAAGAAAGGACAGATCAGCTCGAGATGTACTCACGCCGAAACTGCTTGCGGATATTCGGCGTTGAAGAAACCGAATCTGAAGACACCGACAAGCTGGTCATCGAAAATGTTGCAAAAAAGATAAGTGTTAATCTAAACCTACAAGATATTGATAGAAGTCATCGGGTAGGTCGTCAAATAACTGGCAAAAACAGACCTATCATTGTTAAATTTGTCAGTTACAGGAAACGGAACGAAATGTTCCGCTCGAAACGGCTGCTCAAGCATACTGGGATAACGATTCGCGAGGACCTCACGAAATCGCGCCTGGTTTTGCTACAAGCTGCCATCGAGAAGTTTGGCCTCAGGAACGTGTGGACAGAAGATGGCAACATCGTTATTAAACACGGTAACGGTCGTGCCCGGGTGCAAACCAGGGCCCAGCTAGAGGCACTTAATCCTTAGCGTAGGAGCGCCCCCACCCTTCCACCCCCACTCTACACCTCCCCGACACAACAACGTTCGGATTTTTTCCGAGAACTCTCCTTCCCTTCTTCTTCTCCGAACACTGCCTCTGCAAATCCTCTGTAAATGCTACCTACTTCCTTCCCT
Source organism: Gryllus longicercus (assembly GCA_038098605.1). Taxonomy (NCBI): domain Eukaryota; kingdom Metazoa; phylum Arthropoda; class Insecta; order Orthoptera; family Gryllidae; genus Gryllus; species Gryllus longicercus. The sequence continues at coordinate 5,037,405 of JAZDUA010000024.1, read as the reverse complement.
GCACATCCCGTAAACCTGTTACCTGTGGGTGGCCGGACCCTTTCCCCGACCGTCCAAGCGTCTGGCACTATAAATGAGCCTAATCCTCGCTCCCTCTCTCTGCACGTTGCACACTTAAATGCCCAGTCTCTGCCCTGCCATTTCGACGAAGTAACGGAAATTTTATCTAAACACCGTTTTCATGCACTTCTCATAAGCGAAACCTGGTTGAAGCATTCTCTCAATTCCGCGCTAGTAGCGATATCAGGGTACCGCCTAATAAGAGCCGATCGAAAGGCCAGCGTCGCCGCACACGGTGGAGGCGTCGGTATATACATTCGCGAAGATCTAAGGCATAAACTTTTACTATCTTCAACAAATACGGATTGCCTGCGTAGTGAATATCTTTTTATCGAAGTTGGACTTTTAGGGAAAAAATGTCTCTTGGCTGTAATATATTTACCTCCTAAGACAGGCAGCATAGATATGCTGGACGAAACCATTGCATCTGCGATAAATTCCTATGAACACGTTATTGTAATGGGTGACTTTAATCATAACTTATTAAAACCTTCTCCCTCTGCAGAGCTTTTTACGCGGTTTTTCCACAGCATGTGCCTCGAAATTTTACCTCTAGCACCAACACACCACTCAAAGAACACAGAAACTTGGATCGACCATATTATAGTGTCTAATGTAAACAAAGTTCGAAAACACGGACAATTTCCAGTTCCTGGGATTTCAAAACACGACCTAATTTACCTTGTTTACAACCTGAAGTGCCCTAAATACTCACCTCACATAATCAAATACCGCGATTTTTCAAAATTTGATAAGCAATCATTTATTATAGATGGATTGGCACTTCCATGGCGCCTTGTACACGAAGAAGAATTACTGGATGATAAAGTAAATATTTTCACTAACTTAATAACACAGCTCTACGACCGACATGCGCCTTTAAAAATTTCGCGTGTAACTCGTCCTCCTGCACCATGGTTAACTGCTGAAATTCAAAATTTAATGAAAGATCGTGATGCAGCGTATGCAATTTTCCGGAAAACCAAATGCGAACTACTTAAAAAACAGTACAAAATGCTCAGAAATTTAGTTACGCAGAAATGCCGCAACGCTAAAATAAAATATTACCACACCACCTTCGGCAGAAACAGCGACTCGAGAACGATCTGGAAAAATTTGAAAAATCTAGGAATAGGCAAAGGTCCTCCCCAAATTGAAGCGAATATACCCTTAGAATCACTAAATCACAGTTTCATAAACAGCGTTCCTTCATTTGACAGTAACTTGAAAAAGCAATCTCTTTTGTTTCTCCAAAACGCAGAAATAAAATCCAACGATAAATTTTTCTTTTCGTCCGTTGAACATCAGGACATAATTAAAATCGTTCAAAGTCTCAAATCAAATGCTTCAGGTTCCGATGGTATAAATGCCAAGCTGCTAAAAAATAGCTTAGATGTGACGTACCCAATTATCACCGAAATCGTAAATTTCTCACTAATGAGCGGGCAATATCCCTTATCCTGGAAGACTGCGCTCGTGCATCCTATTCCCAAGACAACATCAACCAAAAACCCTACTGAATACCGCCCAATTAGCATCCTCCCAACTATCTCTAAAGTACTCGAAAAAGTCGTCCGGAAGCAAACTGAACAGTATCTTCGAACAAAATCACTTTTAAACGATCAGCAATCAGGTTTCCGTTCCGGCAGAAATACTGGAACCGCACTACTAAACGTTATTGAAGACGCGAGAACAGCAATAGATTACGGTAATATAACTATTTTGGTTCTTCTGGATTTCAGCAAAGCATTCGATTCAGTAGATCACGACATCCTGCTCGCCAAACTAAAGATCATGGGATTTGCACAGCCCACGTGTAAATGGTTTCTTAATTATTTAACTTCCAGAACCCAAAGAGTGGTGTCCGGTAGCCGTAGCTCAAGGGACTTGAAGCTTAACCGCGGAGTTGCTCAAGGCACTGTGTTAGGGCCACTGGCCTTCTTAATCTATGTAAATGACGTGGGAAATGCACTTAAATATTGCAGTCATCAAATGTATGCGGATGATCTCCAGATATATATAAGTGGTCACCCGTCTCACCTCGTTTCACTCGTACAAAAAATTAATGAAGATTTGAGAGCGATAAACAACTGGGCAGCGTCTTTAGGCTTACAATTAAACCCAAACAAATCACAGTGCATGGTTATCAGCTCGAAATGCACTATGAATAAAATCTCTTCTTCTCCTTTGCCTAATATTTTTATAAATGACACCATTTTATCTTGGTGTTCTGAAGTCAAGAACCTAGGTGTAGTTATCGACAACACTCTCAGCTGGAACTCGCACGTAGATTCAACCTGCCGTAAAGTTTTTGCTTCAATGCACTCACTGAAACGCCTGCGAGCACTTTTACCAGGTAGCACACGTGAGACTCTCATCAAATCCCTTATCATGCCACATTTCGACTATTGCGACTTTCTTCTGACCAACATGACATTTAAATTACAACGTAAACTTCAAGTAGCCCAGAATGCATGCGTACGTTTTATTTTTGATCTAAGAAAATACGACCATGTATCCGAATTTTTTGACAGAATTCGTATGCTTACTCTAGACAAAAGACGGTTACTCCACTCTTTACTTCTTCTTTATAAAGTTTTAACCGGTTCTCATGCAACACACCTCATAAGTAACTTCAATCTTCTGAAACTAAATCGATCTCGTGAATCAGCCGTGCTTTGTGTACCACGTCACAACACGACTTCATTCAGTAAATCATTCACCATTACAGCTATCCGAGCCTGGAATAAATTACCAGCGAGAGTAAAACATTTAAATACTTTCGGCAAATTCAAAGCTGAATTAACCACATGGGTAAGGAATAACGACATATAGAACGGCATTAACGTCTCCTTCAATCTCCAGACTTCTCCCACTTCCAAGCGCCCGGTCACCGCCCCCGTTAAACACCCTCTATTTCCCCCTCTTTATTCTCAATATTCTACCCCATACCTCATTGCTCTATCCTCATCTTCCATTCCCTCTCACACCTAAATTATGAGCATTATTATTTTTCTGTGTACCCTAATGAAATTGTTAATTAAATATACAAAATATTAGTGACGTTCCAGATAAAATATACTTGTAGCTATCTCTGTACCATCATCAGGATACTCACTACAATATATTGGCATAAACAAAATTGATGTTAAGATACCCGCACTCTTTGTATTGTTCCTTAATACTGCCAGTATTGTGTTTAAAATTACTGTTGTCATTAGCTTGTAGTGTATTGTGCTTCTCTGGTGCAAAATTATTGTATATTTATGTAAAGTGCTACTGTAAACTAAACGTAGCTTTCTGTAACGTTCCTCAAATAACTTCACTTTTTTCGCCTAATTCTTCTTCGTCCTTTCCTTCGCTTTTTTTCTCTTCCCTTTCCCTCACAAACTTTATCATTTATACTTTCTGACCCCTTCCCCTGTACGTCTTTTCTTTTCTCTTTCACGAAACTTCCCTTTCACTACTCAGTATAACATACTCAGTTGTATTAATGTTCGGCCCTAAGCCGCCATCCTGATTGAGGTTTTTCTGGGTTTACTCAATCGCTTAAGGCGTATGCCGGGATGGTCCCTAGATTTGTTCTCCCAGACGTAAATGTACAGCTTGTCCTCCCCTCTTAAAATGTTACTTCTCTAAATGTATGTAAATTTAAGTGGTTAGGCGGAAGAGCAGGCCCTATGGCCTGAGCCTCGCCATTAATAAAGACATTATTATTATTATTATTATTATTATTATTATTATTATTATTATTATTATTATTATTATTACCAAGCATTGACGTGTCCTTCATGTCATTCTATTCATATGACTTAAAGGATTCCGAAATTGCACGAGCACCTACACTGTGCATCTACGCTCCTACTTTCTCAATAAAAGCGACAAATGTTAAAAAAGAGTGACTTAAGTTTTAAATATAATCGTTTCAATTTAAAGATTCACATTGATTTATTCGCATAATAGAGCATGGTATTGAAATAGCTATAGAATTCTCATTAACATCCGCATTTCATGTCTAAAGAAGTATTTGTTTAAATACATATTTGTCTGTTAAATGTTTTTTAATGAAAAAAAATACAATGTCAATACAAAGCAAGGCAATTAAAATGTGCAAAACAACGTAGAGAAATGTAAATATTCTATTTTTATCATAAATTTGATACCGGGGAATAAACATTAATAAGCGTAAAGTTGGAATTTTAATTCTAATCATAAATTAATTACACAACAAGAAGTTTAAACGCATTAACAAATGAGGAGAGAAATACAAAGTATTCCTTATAGTGAGCGGTTCTAATCATAAATTAATTACGCAACAAGAAGTTTAAACACATTAACAAATAAGGAGAGAAATTCAAAGTATTACTTATAGTGAACGGTTTAATCATAGGATAGGATTTTGAAATCTTCTTGAAGAAAAGCACAATGAAAGCATGTGAGAAAGTAATAAAATTAATATCGTAAACACGTATTACTATCCAAAATATTAAATTTTCACACGAATAAATAGGGATGTAACCTCAAATATAAAGAAATATTAGGAGACCTTTATCATAAAAATCATTTAATTGAATGTATTAACATGATATCGTAGGCTTCCGCGGCCAGAGTCATGATCTGGGCTGTCCGGGTGGGCCTACATCCTGGCGCAATACAGCACTGAACAGGACCGTGATATGTCGGTCGAAACGTCGGCACCTCAGTTTTCGACGCGGCGTCACCCGGACAGCCCAGATCATGACAACGTATTATGTTTGATTTTCTGATACAATAATATAAAACATAAATAAAATATCTAAAATTACGGAATATTGCAATTGTTATTAGTGAATGAAAAGCAATAAAAAGATAATGCTGAATAAATACTGAATTAATTACTTTTGCCTATTTGAAAAATTTCCGAACATCTAGAGGTCTGTATTTTCTATAATAACAGGTTAGTGAATACAAACATAAAATATCATTAAATATTTTAAAGATATTTTTCCTGATTTCCGCGTACTTCCATGAATATTAAAAGTAAAGGACAAAAAATGTGTCTCAATTCATTGAAGTTTCTATTTTTTCGAAATTTTCGACGTTTCCTAGAACTACAGTTTGAAGATAGATATTTTTTCCTGAATAAAATCTGTTGTTCATAGACAGATCTCGAAATAAGTAAATGTAAAATGAAAAATATGGGTAGTTTTTGCTTAATTTTGTGTGTAAAATAAAATTTTAAAATTATTTTATCTCAAAAAATTGATTTTTTCTCAAAAACAGCCCCAAAATGTCTCCTTAAATTTCTTCTTCGAAAGTACGATATAAAAAGTGGTACTAGTCTCATTTCCGACATTTTATGCATAAAGTTAATATTGCAAAGTACAATATTGAAGGTAGAGGTTTTCATAAAAACCGCTCCAAATTTATTCTTCAAATGTTTGCACTAGTAGAACAAGGAGTGCTTAAAATAATAGCAAAAATCTCATTTCCGCTTAACAATGAATTTTTACAAATCGCAACTTTAGAAATAGTTTAAAAAGTATGTGCTATTGTAGCCATTAGGTGATCTGGGCTGTCCGAGTGACGCCTCGTCGAAGGCCGTGTTGCCGACGTTTCGACCATCCTGTCGTGGTCTTCCTCTGGTATGAGGAAGACCACGACAGGATGGTCGAAACGTCGGCAACACAACCTTCGACGCGGCGTCACCCGGACAGCCTAGATCACCCACATGACTCTGGCCGCGGAAGCCTACGACTTTATTGTAGCCATTAGTTGTGTTATAATTAGATTTTACTTTACGTTAGTGCCCATTAAAATTAATTTTCATCCTTGTTCTGATTTGCTTGAATATGGAAACGCCCTGAAGGTCGCGAACCGGTCGCTCAGGAACATGTATCTAAAACGTAATACCTCACGCATGCGTTTGAGATCTTTCCACTTTAATCTTGGAATATGTAATTTTCCATTATTGCTTGTTATTGTAAGTTCCTTCCTCCACACGCAAAATTTACATTTCCGAAGACACACAAGCAACTCGTGAATTAAAATAAATGAAAAATCAACGCTGCAGTTTGTTCTCCTAAGTCGGTCTCCTATGAATATTCGCCGGTCTATCTGTCCAGGCTCAAAGCTGTAGAGTAAGAAATGTACCTTAATAAATAAAAAAAATATATTTTGAGGCGGGTTCTTTTCTTCTTGGTGTAGGTATAATTCTCAATTTGTTTATGTAAGTCTGACTAAAAATTTTTAATTCAGAAAATGTATCATTGCTTTGTGTAGATTGTCTTAAAGCTGATCAATGTTTCCACAGCTTTTGTTTATTTTACATATAGATAAATTACTTCAGAAGAAGAGGAAAAGAAATATTCAAAACGAAGTAAAGATGGAACGACTGAAATTAATATAATATTTCAATAAATATGGTTTAAAATAAATTAAGTGAATATGTGTTTTTCTGATTAATCTGTGTGTGTTTTTAATGTCATAAAAATGTCAAAAAGGTTTGAAATAATTTTATGACAGTGATAGATAATAGAATACAAGGAAATCATTTTTCTCAACATAATACCACTACAGTTTATTTACAAACCACGTTAAATTAATACAATTCCCTCAATAAAGATTTTAAAATGGTTTTGCAAACGAAAATTGGTTATTAGTTCACGGAAAAGGCCACAATCATAATTGAAAAAGTGTGAACTTGCCACTAATGTATCTGTTTACTTAGTTGGATCACAACATGATGAAAGAGTTATTTTACTAAAAACCTTGCAGCAAATTGCTGAAACTCATAGATCATACAGCCTCATTGCAATATCCTATGCATTCTGCATAGGGAAATTGTCAGAACAATTCCGCAGTTTAACAAAACAATCGTGAAGTTGATCGAGAAAATACCAATAAAAGTGATATCACTTCATGTTAGAGTTATTGGGTAATGGTGCGCAATCGACAATGTCTAAGTGAACAAGAATGATTCGAAAGTGTTCTAAATCATCAAAACACACATGACTCACGTGCCTTGTGGAGCTTTTAATAAATAAGTGCCGTGCGGTAAAGATACCAAAAAAATACCAAACCAATTATTTAAGACATTTTATGGGAGGAAAAATCCTTCCTCTTTACCGGCAGCAATCCCCCAAAATGGAGGGAATAAGGCTTTATGAGAGAAACGACGGAGGTCAGTAGAACGTACGTACCCTCGTCGCCAGCGTTTCGTGTCGAAAGTTCCAGGCTCATTAATGTAGCAGCGTGATATTAAATAATATGCAAATATGTTAACAAAGGCTCTTTTTCGGCAGTATCTGGTTTTCAAAATCAGTTTCATGAGTTTACACTTACGGAAGTGCCAGACACATAAGTACATCAGAATCAATTTTGTGGGAGAAAGGAACATTGAACACAATGGTGTTTAGCTAATTATTTTACCGACAAGTCTTCACGAAGTTGTCAAAAAATAATATTTATTAATCAGAAACGGATACTTTTATATCAAAATTAGGTGCAACGCAATCTATTTCAAACTATTTTGTCTTTGAATAATTTCATCGCGCTGATTTTTCACAATATTTGTAATTTGCATATAATTTTATAATGTGCAAAAATCACCGTAACATAAGGGATTCATTAAATCAGACCTTCATGTTGTTTGAATTGGAAAATTCCCGTCAATTTTTTACTTTCTCGCTACGAACTGGAGAGAAAGTTATAAAATGCTGTGCAAAAAGACGACGAATTTTCGGCAGAAAAACCCTTACTACTGTTACTAAATTCTTTTGATTCGTTCCCCTCCCAGAAAAAATTCCTTTGACCCGTGGTGTAGCCAGAACTAATGTTTTGTGGATTGTTGATACAGACAAATCGAATGACAGCAAAACGTGTCTGTCCGTCCATCTGAACAAAGCTACCGGCTAAACCGTTCAGCTAATTTTCTCCACAATTGATATTCCCTGATCGATCAGGCTGATGTCGCGGCCCCTTGAATTTGAAACCGGTATTCTAATTTTGGGGGTACTTAAATAAAGCCTCTGAGACGGTTTTGATTATTTTTTTGTTGGATAGTGTAAAGAACGTTTAACGGTTTTTTTCGAAAATTACAAAAGTTCAAAATGTTACCAGAGTCTATCTAAACTATTGAAGTTAATTAAATTTGTTCTTTAAAAGATAGATTTTGAAAGATAATCCTGAACAACTTTTCGAAAATTTGATTTTTTTGCGTAATTTTGCGTGAAAATACGGGCGAGAAAATACGTCCAGTTTAAACACATATGAATACTGTCCGTGCAGTTTAGTATTAATTGGATGCGCTAGGCTTCAAATCCCAGACCCAGTAGAATAGAGAACACCACTCTTAAATCAATAGCAGAAAGCGATTTTGGTTAGAATTGATGAAAAAATATTTTAAATTCTGGGGCTTCATTTTGCTAGGGAATTTTGAAATGATAGCTGAATTGTTAGAAGTTGCATTCGCGTGTGTTACCAATAATAAGAGAACATATTTACTGATATAATAGACACCTCTAGTTTTATGCTTTAATTAGCGCGTGAATACTCCCTTACTGTGTGTATTGCAGATTGTCTTTGAAAAGTTTCCAACAGCGGGTAAGTGTGAAGTCTCTAATATTGTGTGATGTGATAGACCTCTCATATTCTTTGATAAATAAGATACTTTGTTAAACGATATGTTTAGAACTTGTCGCTCTTAACACCAAGCAATGTTATATGGATATTTGTTTGATACACTTCAATAAGTTCTAAAGAAAGAAGTTTGAAAGTATTACTATATGATTTTCTAAGAGAGTAATTGCAAAAAGTAATTCAATGTCACGGATATCACCCAGACTCGGATGTACTATGATAATGCAGGGTTCAGACCAAAATTCGTACGTGATCTGTTGCCATCGGAAAGAAAAAAAATAATTGCTTTATTTACTATTTTTAATGTGTTGCTATAGATGAGCAGCAAAGCCACTCCTTATCTTTAATTTCCGTTTGACCAGAAAAAAATTTCATTTTTCATCGCAAAGATAAAAAAAATCACTACTATAACTTATGATTGAAATAATTTTGAAAAAAATCACCTTTTGAGAAAGTGCTGTGCAAATCATATTTAAAGTCCAGTCTCGTTTCCAGCAAAAACATTAAGAAATGTGATGAATGATATGACAATAAACGAACCCTTATGATTTGGAAATTAAATTGTATTTTAAGAAAATAAAAAGAAACAGTAAGTAGAGGAAAACATCTTTTCCATCTGTGGTACCTAGATGTGGTATATTAAGAGGAATAAGTGCAAATGAAATTGTGAACTACCTTCCACCCCATTTCATGGTTCAGTAGTTCACAAATAATAACTTCCACATGTCAGCCTGTCCGTGTAAATCCTACACTTGAAATATCTAGAGACCACGTTATAAACCACCTGTAATGAGATAGTATTACACCCAGAAAATATTCCTGAAAGGCTTTAAAGTATAACTGGACACGTTGTAACTCCCGGGGTTAGCGATTCTCAGCGGAGATAGCGAAAGTAAAAACGCGCGTTAAGAACCGCTTCTGTTGAGAAATTGCTGCACCGGACGGGGGACGAGCGCAGACATCTGCGATCACCAGGGTTGCCAACTATAGTCATGTAAAAGAGAGGACTCTCGATAAAAAAGCCATCAACACATTTCTTGTTATAAATATTTAATTTAGACTAACATCAGCTCTATTTCTTCTCTCCATTTACGATTCAATGAAAAGATTCGTTCACAAAATGCAGATGAAGATGGTCTTACCGTTTTTTTTTATTTTAGCCGCTAGACAGACACTAACATGCATGCATGAGTCAGCGTTCAGAAAAATTATATTCATGTTTTCTATTCTAAATTAAACATTAAACGATACAACGTTGCTAATAAAATAAATGTCAACCAATGTTAAAATTGAGGACATTCAAAATACATAGGAGAACGTACGAAAATAGACGTCAATGGAGGACTGTCCTCCTACATGGAGGACAGTTGGCAACCCTAGCGACCTCTGAACAGCCTAGCAGTACATTTGTGCAGAGTGAACGCACGAAAAGTGCAATGCACGTTCACGCCACCGCGGTGGGACCATTCCTAGCCTTACGGGCATCTATGGCCAATCCTGTAACATGAAGAAAAACAGAAGGTCAAAAAAATGACTTTAGCCTACCGGCGCGCGCATTGCGTGTTTTGAAATACTACGTTTATGCTTCAGATTCATTTCTCTGTTTCAGATTGCTCTTACTCCAGAAAGTGCCTCGGTCACCTATACTTCGCCCTTTGGTCGGGTTGGGATGAGACGATCTCGGAAATGAGATCATTCTCCGAGTCAGCTGCTTTCTCAAACTATAATTTTGATATGAACAGCCTCCCCGCGAGCGACGAGGCCCAGCGGGCCGGACCGATCTGATCTGAGCTGAGCCGAGCTGAGTCGATCTGAGCTGAGCCGATCTGAGCTGAGCCGATCTGAGCTGAGCCGATCTGAGCTGAGCCGATCTGAGCTGAGCCGATCTGAGCTGAGCCGATCTGAGCTGAGCCGATCTGAGCTGAGCCGATCTGAGCTGAGCCGATCTGAGCCGAGCTGAGCCGATCTGAGCCGAGCCGAGCTGAGCCGGTTTCACAGCCGCCGCCGAAGCAACGGGACTTCCGCCTGGGGGCGGCGCCTCCCAGCAGAGGTCATGCTATTCACGCGCGCGCATCTTCAGTATTCCATGGTTTATTTGTTTCCGATAATTAGGTCGTTAAATCATCGTACAATATCTTTTAGCTTAGTGTTGCGCCTCCAGCGTGTAATTTTATAATTAGAACCACGAAGGCATTAGACATTTTTCATTAAAGAGTGGACGTATCAAATATTTTCAATGTTCGAGTAGTTTATTACGACTATTTCAAAACACTATTTTAATAAACAAAATTAAGACAATTAAACCAATAAACAAGAAAAAAGTTCAAAATTATAATTTTAACATACCAGTTCATTACGAAACGTCATGAGACTCCTGGAATTATTTCATGTAAAACACGGAAGTTAAGCTGATAAAATCAAGTCACAATGATTCTTTTATATTCTAAAATATGTATTTATGAACAAGAAACGAATATAAAAAGTACGCGTCATTACAAGAAACATTAAATAATGGTGCTACGACAGTACATTTTTTCTCGCATTATTTGTAACGGCTACGCTATTTTATATTATTTCATTAACCAGTAAACGTGTTTCCAACCAGAAATATTTCTTTCCCCATTTCAAATTAGAATTCAAGTCAACTCGCGATGGGGTTTACCGTTATTCCATCCAGCCATGTGGTCGGACTCATTATTCAGACGCTTAAAAAAATAATGGTCTCTTCTATTATTTCTAGGCAATTTAGGCAAATGTCGAGGCACAGCGTACAACAAAAACGCAAGGAATGCATTTTAGTTGAACACAGAAAAAATTGAAGAAAAAGTTCGAAGCTCTTTTTGAGAAATTGTTTTGTTATATAAATTACATGAAATTCAAGCAGAAATAACGCGCCAACTACTCGTTTTAAAAAAACGGTTATGATAGTTTTTAAAGGTATGATCTTTATAATAGATTTCATTGAAGTCAAATCTCTACCTTCAATATAGAATTTTTGAAGTGTTCATTTTTTTGCAATTTTCAAAAATACGTGTTTGCCGATGAGACCAACATCGAAATTTGTACTGACATTTTATTATGAGGAAAAATTTAAAGAAAAGTTGGAGACTTCGAGAAATTAAAAATTGCCTATATTTCACGCAAACTTAGACGAAAAACTTCTCATATTAATAAAAATTGTACATGAACAATATCCGTCTATGAATAACATTGAGAAAAATCTCTATCAGCATGGAAACGCCGACTAAATCTTGGACTTTCGCAATTTCATAAAATTAAGGGCCCATTAGAGTCAAACCATTCTTTTAAACGTCCTTTACGTACCTTCCTGACCAAAAAGTGTCATGAAAATATTTGAAGTCAATTTTAAGAAAACTTTGAAAACGTCGACGCTTCATATAAAATACTCACAAAAATTAAAATATCTGTTTCAAACTCGCAGAACGTAGAGGTCGTTTAGATTGTTCTGGAGATAATTTTCGATAAAATTGTCCGAACGGTTTGGGCGTAGATTTTGACCACAGACGGACGCAAGTACAGATAGACGTTTTGCCGTCAATTGATTTTCGGTATTAAGAACCAACTAAATGTGGATTCAGACTACACAACTTGTTAGAGAAAGAGATTTACTATGTATGTGTATGAAGAGTGATACACGTTTTCGATACCAAGGCCCCACAATACGAGTTTTTCTGTTGGAAAAATCGCCATTTCTTTCCGCAGAATAAATTCTTTTTCAGTACTACATAAGCAGTAGGGCGAGAAAATAAAAACAGGTGAACATAGAATAAAATACACTGTCAGGAACATTTGATAATTCTCACTGATATATTAGGTTGTTTGGGGTGCGAACCAATTCTTTCTTTCAATTGGACATAATAATTCAGTTAAATAGTAGTGTTCAAAATTTTGTGTGTGCTATGAAACTTTAAAATTAGTAGAAATTCTAAACACAACTGAATCCCCTGGCCCCTTCATTCTCGGGTGTAGAAAGCGTGAACATTTGCGTATAAAAATAAATATTTATAAAAGTCCGAAGAAGAAGAAAGTGAAAAAAGGCAGAAGAGTTATTAACAGCGTTTCACCACCGGAGGTGCCCCAAAACTACCGAGAAACCTTTGTTCAAGAGTTTGTTTCAGAGATGGATCCTGCTAAAAATGCAACCAATGCATTCCTTTAGTGATGAGGCTGCGAATGAGCTCTTTATCACATCTATAGGCGTCATAAAATCTCTAGACACGTGTTTGGAAATTAATTTCTGTTTGAAAATATTTTTGGGGTGTTATTTTTTAAAACAAAATCTTACCGTATTTTGAATGGATTTTTCCCCACCAGTAGACTAATGCAATTTGAGCGACAGATTCTCTACAAATGGTCGTTCGGAAGAGGACTATCAAGTAAAGGAAGGACAAACATTTGCAGTGTCCTCGAATGCAAGTGTAAGTACTGCAAAGGAATGGAAATGAAAGGGCTGCTGATTTATCGAATGACGAAATGTTTAATTAATACGTATTTATAAGAAACCAATTGACTCGTTTGTTGTTTAGTCGCATAACATCTTACACTACGATTAAACCGCAAGATCCTTCAATATCACGAGGTGGCACAAAAGAGGAACACTCACCTAATCGCGAGCTCGGTTAGGACTTTAAATTTTGGTACTGATGCTCCCGATTAAATACTAACGATTTATTGACCAAAGACCACATGTGAATGTAACGTATTTACATGTCAGAGATAAATTTAATTATTACTTCCACCAGGACTGGAGGGGGTTGACCCACTGACAAGATTCTTTCTCACTGGGAGGTCCAAGTGTCCGAGAACCGACGGTGTCAGATAATCGATACTACGAGTAGTCGAGTCAAATTCAGCCACTGTCTCAAGGGTACCTGTTCTTATCGCTAGTTTTCCGAGAGCCAGTGAGTATTTCGAGGATCCGAGATTGTCAATTACTTTGGTTCCGTGAGTGAAGATGTTATAAGTGGAGAGGTGGCGGTGTTCCTCCTCGTTAGAACATGAGATTCTGCGTGGTCCAACACTTTCGTTTGCAGGATATTCCCCTCCAGTTATCTCCCCCAGTGCGTCACCGCGCAAATCCGGATACGCTCTGAGCTCCCGACTGCTCTCCCGAGGCTATGCGCCCAAATCCACGAGCGGAGGCGCTCCGTTCGCAGCACTGGCAACGCTGCCCCCCGCCCCTCCCCCGCCCCGCCCCCCGCTGTGCTCGGCGCCTTTTTGTGGCTCCTCCTCGAAAAAAGTCCTACACACGTCGGTTTTATTCTATATAAGGCGTTCCATATAGAATCATTAATCTCTATTCTTCCGCCGCCTGCACCGGCTTGCCCCCCCCCCCCCCCCCCCACCGCCGCCTCCGGCCCCATTCACTCCTCTCCGCCATCCCTTCAGTCACTGAGATCTCGGTGAAGCCACTGCCGCAGCAATCGCCACCAACACCGACTCCTTCCGTCTTCCCTTCAGCCTCCTCCTTCAACACCGCCTCGAGCACCGCTTCCACCTCCCCATCCGCCATCTACCACTCGCTTTGACCCCCCTCACCGCCAACACCTCGCCTTCGCCAACGCCCTCACAAACGCTCCATCCCTGCTCCACCAACTACATTCCCAACCACTTCTGGCCTTGGCTAACTGAGTTCGTGTTTATTTCATAGTTTGGCACGTAAGATAACTTCGGTCGCGGGTATTTAATTCCCTTCGCATATAATGGATCGGTTATACAATCTTGAATTCAATATACAATTCCGTGGATCCGTCTACCTTTTACTAGAAGCTAGAATGATTATTTTCAAACGATATGAATTTTTCTAGACTCACGACACTCCATGCCTCGTAGTGTATCGCCTTCCCAGTTGAGAAACAGTCGGGCTCCTTCTCTTACGCTTCCTTTCTCGGGGAGGTCGTCTCCAACACAGCTGTATTTTCAGGTTGAATCCCTATGTAACTCTCCCGTAAAGTACATTTCATCTCTCCGCTATGATAAAGAAGAATCGGCGAGTTGAAGTCTTTACTCTGTCAATGTACCAAGCATCGAGAAGGAATAAGAAAAAGAAGATTCGGAAATAAAAAAGGAACCGTAAGAAACATAACTTTAATGAATTTCCTTTCATTACGTTGCGAAGTGTGTCAGAGTCAATTTACGGTTATTTAATGACTACACGTATTGTACGCGCACGTTTGTTTGAGCCCCGGAATACCTACTTTCAGCTTTGCCAACATCAGCTGAGTTACGAATAAATGATAGCAACGAGCGTTGAAAACAAACTCAGATAAACAGAAATGTTCGCTCCCGTTTATAAAAACTGTTTGGCTTTGAAAAACTAACTACAAAGATAATAAAATCACCAACATAATTAAAAATAATCGAAATAACCAAAACAATTGCTCGCCTAAATTTTCTTGATACACGAGCTCATTAGTCTTCATCCAGCGCTGAATAACGGCACGTTGAGATACTTAAGTTCGACTCGGAACGGGACGTACCAAGTTTCAATGCTGGCAACAACCACCTCGTCATTTCGAAACAATCGTAGCATTTCTGGTGACATGCTTTCGCGAGTTAAGTTCATGCCCACAGTTGGTACGCCCTTTTAAGCCTTGACGTAGCCAGAGCCTTCCTCTCCCTGCACCTCCCGCTGTGGAAAAAGAAGAAAACTTATGCGGATAGTGCTCACTCCTCAGCAGTACGCTGTGAGAAGGTTACATGTTGGCCGAAACGTCAGCTACAACAGAGACGCGGCTCGTCCCGGGTAGCCTAGACAATATCCCAACCCCTCTCGCATCTAGCGACGCAAGGGCTCAAGGTAACGTACGCGAGTACTACTTTCGTGCCTAATTAATTTTAAACTTCCTTTGAAGATATCTGCAGTATAGCAAAACTAGTAAATTAAAAATGTAATTTACCTCTCGAGTAGCTTTTTACGAATCCTTTTCTTCGTTTCCCTCTTAATGGACTTGACGCATTCGACGAACTTTCCTTCATCACGTCTGGCGGTACAATGAACGGTTTTTCTCTCTGTTACACCGAATTTCTATTATCACAACTCGAAAATTGGTGATTGTGTAAATTCACTGATGTGTAGAGATTCAGCATTGGTAGCATGCGAAGTGCCCTCTATCCGACTTTCGCTGAAACAAAGCCAGTGGTTCGCGGCGCGAATTCAAATTTCTGCGGTGTTATATAATCGCATTGGCGCGCGGTTACTCAGTAGCGCTAAAAATCAAAATATAGGTTTCAAATGCAAAGGACCGCGACATCAAACAGAATAATCCAGGAATATCAATGTGGGAAAGATCCTACTTTCGGTTTGGTTGCTAGTTTTGTTCACAAGCAGACACACGTACGGTCAGACGTTTTGCCGTCAGTCGATTTTTCGGTATCAAGAACCACCAAACGTTAATTCTGACTACACAACGTGTTAGAGGAAGTTATTTACTACGTATAGGTTTGAAATGTAGGGGAGGGGAGAACAGGACTAGGTGTGAAATGGGTAAGTTTGTGAAAGGTGTTTACTGACGGTCCGATAAAACGCAACTCGTGATTTAAATATTTTGGATTTAAATATTTGTTTAAATTGACGGCAACAGTTGTGTGCATTTATTTCAGGGTTATTATACATTTCTATGCATTGTTGACGCATTCAATAAAACTTTGAGTATGGAATGTAGTAACAAGTTGCCATTTTTTAAATCTTTCTAACCTTTTGTGTAAGTACGCACCGTGACGTTTTTTTTATTCTATTTTCGCGAGTCGTTTTCAGACTTAATGACTTGACAGATTTTCTATATGAATGTCGACGTGCTGAATCCGAATGTGAAGTTTTTTCAAACTAAATTGAAGCCTTATTTTACGTGGCGAGACTCGGGCCATTAGGCACGCTCTTCCGTCTGATCACGCAAATTTCACTCGCTCCTTTCACCAACTAACAGAGAAAGGAGGTATTTCTTGGGCGAGAAACAGGCGATTTTTGAATTTAGCTCAGAGGCGTCATTGAGGCTTGATCTTTTACATACAAGTAAATCTACTAATATGGGACAGCCGGCTCTACTTCCCCTCCGAAGGAAGGCGTACGAAGGATTTTTTTTCGCCCTTAAAAAATCCCCGGCTTCGATCGGGTTTGAACCCGCCAACTTGGGTATACCAGTCCGATACACTAACCACTTCACTATCACCGCGCGCCACCAATTCCCAAAAAAACACCGTGAAATTGTAAAGTGTATCTTTCACGGTGGTTTTTCACATTTAAAAAACTGACAGGTGGTGGCGCAATTCTGTCTACCGGATTCAGCGCGTCGACTTAACATGGAGAAACGTGTGCCAAGTCTTTGGGTCTGACAAGTTTCTTTTTATTTTGTGTGCTTGTGTTAATCTCAGGTGGAGGTAAATAGCTGGGTCAAATTCAGCCCCCGACTAGCGAAGACTAACAGGCCGCCGCTATGATCGGTAATTTTCATGACTTCTCCGGTCAACGTCACGCGCATGCCGGAGCAGCATCGTTTCTTCCTGCTCTTTGTACCTTCGTACCTTTGTATCTTTGCAAGATACGTTTCGCAAGCCGACGTACGAAGTCTCCGGATCTAAATTTCATGTTGGGGAGGAACACCGCCATCTCCCGAGACATCACTACACTTATGGGACTAATGACTACAACAGTTGACAAATGATCGGTAACAATGAATCAATCCATCAGTCTCCAAATATCCAAAAAAATGGAAAAAAACGTTACTTGCTGATTTATTTAATCAGCGGTGTAGGTCCTTTCTTGAAATCCGAGATAATTGAACAAAATCAATTTCTACAAAATAATTGGGTATCGTGTGTCCAAAAGAAAACTGTTAATCAAGCAAGCGTATGTATTCGTTTCACCAAAAACACGGTCCGCGGTGTTGGGGATCTAGTTTCCTTGTTCATTGGGGCTAATTTCACATTTTCGTAATGGGGAACGCCGTAGCGTCATGTTCTGTCTCGTTATCACATTTCCCCTGCGTGAAGTCCAATTAAAACCACTTCGCTCTCCTGCCCCTAGTGAGCCGGGCCTTCGGGCGGCGCGGCGCGGGACTGTGAGTGGGGAAGAGAGGGGGGCTGGTGCACTTATCGATGCCGCCTCGAGCCCACTCACGCGCACTTCCATAAGCAGCCAACTCAGGCCGCCCACCGGCCCGAAGCCAGTATGCCCGCTCCTCCCCGCCACGTCCCGCCCCTCCACGCCCCGCCCCGTCACGTCACCTCCCGCCTCGCCCCGTTCTGTTCCGTCCCGCTCCTCCCCGCCCCACACCGCCGCGCCCTGCCCCGCCCGAACGCCCGCCCGAACGCCCGCCCGAACGCCCGCCCGAACGCCCGCCCAACCGCCCGCCCGCCGTTCAGCCCAGTGGGCAATTGCTCTGACGAGCTCTAAACCCGTTGAGTATCGCTGAGATCGCATTGATCGCAAAGTTTGTATACATTCGCCAGTCAGATGTTGATAAGGCGTTAGAATTGTCATTTCAGGGAGTGCAGTTGGAGGTTATGGATAGTTTTCACGAGAGATTTACATCGTTTTGATATCGTCGTTAAAAGTAATATGGTAAGAATTGATGCAAATCATTTCAAAAAACATGCGAGAATATTAATATCATTCTTTCAAACAGATATTCAAAGTGAGGCCGTGTCTGCAGATCGAACGGACAACACAATTGCAGCGCAGAGAACAAACTTTCAACACGTTTTCAACTAAATTTTCAATGTACCGACTCGTAATCAAAGAATAATGAATGCAAGTGATATTTAATTCAAAGGTTTGAAATGCACTTTCAATGCATTCTAGCTAAATAAACATGTGTGTTAATGTGAACATTCTCCTACTGGCGGAATGACAAAAATAACAAGTATCACAGCCTCTTACTAATCCACCACGCTCCCAAAATTATGAATCATTTATTTTAAGTTCATGTTGTTAATGAATCATAAAATTATGATTCAGTAACAAATGAAGTAATTCATAAGATCATAATAATGACATACAACACCTACAATACAGATAAGACAATACGCTAATTGTCTAAGTAAAATAGATTTGTAGGCAATTTAATATTTGTTTGTGGGTGCATTGCTTTTATTATTAATTATTGCTGAATTTATTGCATTTAATTGCAATTTTTAATATAGCAGAGTAAATATTGTGGATTATTTGAATTTCTCTTTAAACAAGACGCAGAATTATTCGATAACTTTTCTCACTAATTTTTGTATCCACCTTAAATAAAGAAGAAGCCCCCTTCATGAACATTCTGTTTAATATTTAAATATAAATATATCACACAACTCAATATTAATATATCACACAAATATTTCATACATCATTAATTTATGTGGAGGTGCTCGATTGCTTCCTGCAGTGATATTAAGTTATATCTTTGTGTTTTTCAACAAATTTCTTACAGGCCCGAAGGTTGAACAAATATAGTGGTTGTTTAAATGTATTGCTACTATAAGGGCGTTCTGGCGGTAGTAGTGGTAAGTAATAATAGCGGGAGTAGTGGTCTGTAGCGGTAACGTAAAATCCCGTAATTTCTGCCCGTATTAATACATCTGAGGCGTCACTTGGTAAACTCATTACCAATTGTAGCGCACTAGGTCCGAAAAGTTAATTAATTTAAAAGTAAATACATCAACACAATTAAGTAACTCCAAAACTAACGTATACACATCCAGAAACACCGAACAACAATGAGAAGTTATTCTGAGAATTTCGAACTGCCGTATTGCGGTGTTCCCATTGTTTAACTCCAGCGTGATAACTGATGAAAGATTCTATAAGTGCGGGAAATTGGAATTTTCCAGTTCAAAAATGTGTAAAATTAATGCTCAAATATTTTAAAACATTGTCATTACTTTTTTAAAAAGGGAGTTTTAGAACATATTTCATTAAAGAAATAATCTTTATGATCAATATTATACTCTTGCAATTTTCGAAAATGCAGAGTGTTTTCTGAAAATGGGCCCAGCAGTAATTTCTTCAACGTTCTTTGTTACAAACGAAGAAAAATATGGAGACGTTTTTGAGAATTTGCTTACATTATGAACTGAAATAACTTCACGAACAAATGTCATATACATTACTCATTACAAAAAGTACGTAACTTTATTTCAAGGCCTGCCAGTGACCAACATATTTAATTAATTGTTCTTTACCTATCCAAGAACAAAGTTTGATAGATAATTGAAGACTTTTTGAGAAAATTTTGAAAATGTCCCAAGGGGAAGTAACTAATGGTGCTATGTAATGGTACATACTTTCTCGTTTCATAATGTCTTTAGGCTGGGATAGTTTCAAGATTTTTTCTTGAGAAAATGTCGTTTAAGCGTTGCTGAAAATGCGCAAATTTGAGCCCTTTTCAGTTACAAGGGTATTATTAATATTCAAAAAATATACTTAAAAGTAGCATTTATGTAATGTTATGTTTTTATGTAAAGAAAAAGTTTACAGTCTTTCTTGAGAAAGTCTTCTGTTATAAATGTCCATACTTTACTCAAAATTGTGCCAAAGTACTATTATTTTCCAAATAATACAAACGACATTAAACTAAGAACTAATTATGGAGAACAAATTTCGTCTCGAGAAACATATCTACCTTGTATATTGTAGTTGCATAAAAACTTTTGGAATTTTCGAAAATACCAAGAATTCAACCAAGAAGAGACATGTGCTATTTCCCCCCTTTTTTTTGTTCTATCCGAGAAATGATTTTTTTTACAAATGGAACAATTGTTGAGAAATGTTTAAATATCTTGTTGAGACTTCATGAGAAGTACCCTTCGAAAATTTTAATATCCATTTTAAACTCAACGGTCTTCTACATTTCCCCGATCAAAATGTTGATTCTGACTACATAACATTTTGGATGAAATAATTTACAACTACATCTTTTTACAAGATTTTTCCACTTTTCGGCACTACAATGCTAGTTTCTCTGTCGAAACAAGTCGCCGTTATTTGTCAAAGCATTACAAAACTTTCTCTACACTACGTAAGTAGCATGCGAGAAAGTAAAAAGAATATTCCGCCCCATTTTCTGATAGCTCATGTCACTTCCGTATCCGTTCATTGTTTGGTAATGACCCTCATACGTCCATCTTCCATCTTTCTCCATTGACATCTTCATCAGCATTCTGCAGCAATGAAGTATCCAACACAAATTGCCCCGTGCGTATCTTTGCCTCGCGAATTGACTTCTCGTAAATTGGTGGAGTTTGTCAACCGGGTTCTGACAAAATTTTTTTGTGAGTCGCAGGTGGGCAGCCACAGGTGCACGGGCCAGCCGTTCTCTCCTCCGGATGCAAACAGAGCTCAATAATATTTTCTCCAATTAATTCGCGAGTCCCCTCACGAACGTCGATACCCTCCTGCCTTTCCCTTCGCTCTCCCACACCGCAGCTGGACCGTCCTCGCCTCGCTGGAGGCAACAAGCAACTAGCGGCGAAGGGCCAGAATGGAGGTGACCCTGAAAAAAACAGACACCTAGGATTGGGATGAGGTGGAAAAAATCATTTGACAGCAATCAAATTTATATTTATTATGATTTCGCTCTTTTATTCAATGAAATTTAATGAATTTATCATTAATATTTTACTGCCGCTTACATTATTTATCGTAATGGTTTTTGACCTTCATTAACAGACTGTAATTTTTTATAATAATTTACTGATAATTACAAATAAATTCTTATAAAAAATTACAGTCTATTTATAAAGGTAAAAAGCCATTACAATTTAATGAATGTATTTGGTATGGTATTGGTATTGGTATTGGTATGGTATTGGTTTGGTATGGTAATGGTATTGTAGGTCATTTCAAATTATTCTCTTCTTATAGATTTTTGATCTGAACACTAGAGGTGTTAACAGTGCACACACTTTCTTGCAATATTTATAACTTTTGACTTTTCCAAAAGTTTTTAGAATGAAACGAAAATGAGATCTGCAGCATTTTTAGCCATCGCTTGCTTTATTGGCGGAATAAATTTAAAGAAACAATTTGGAGCTGTTTTTGAGAAATTTTTTCTTTTAACAAATTGCATTATGTTCAAGAAGAAATTTTGCGAAATTGTTTTTTCTAAAACATTTACGCGAAGTTTTTAAAGATTTCTTTGACAGATTTTATTTATGACAAAATGTTCATATTCAATGGAGTACTTTTGCTGTATTATTTTTTTTGCAATTTTCGAAAATACTAAATGTTTGCTGACAATGACATCAACACAAATTGTTTTACCACGATTCGATACATATGACGAGAAAATTGTGGGAATATACAATTTTTCAAAGATGTGAGGTTTTTGTGTGAAATGTAGGCAATTTTAAAATAATTATTTTCGTAAAACGACTCAATTTTTAAAAAAATCTATTTTGGAAAGACTGTGTCCTTCCCATTTAAGGCAATGTCTCTGTATTTTAGAAAATTAAAAAAATTAACATTAAAAAAGTGTATTATTGAAAATAGAGATTTTACATGAACGATTACAATCCTTTCTTTTCTTATGAAGTAAAGGGAGAAAATAAAAAGGCCATATTTTCAAAGTTGTAGTTTTACCAAAACACTGTATTATATTTACTACATATGTGAGAAGTAAGACGAGAAAGTACTATTTGAAATTCGATTTTGAGTAGTAAATTTTTATTCAATGATTAAGATCTCAAACTTTCCCCCAAACTTTCCTTATGAGGATTGAAATATATTAATGTATAAGGATATCTCAAAAAAGATTTATTACAATTAATTCCCATTTATTAATTTAGAATTTGTGATTCTTCTTTTCACTGCTTGCCTCGACTTCCTTTTCTGTCTACATTTACTTTTCTACACAGATCTCACGTTTGCGTCCCATTCCTCTGTTCCATCCTTACTCACTCCTCCCCTAGGATTCCCTTCACAACCACACTGGCAATCACAACCGCACTTCACAATCGCCTTTGCAAACCCCGATATAAATCACTCGAAGTCTGGGATGGCTCATGTAAACATCTAATGCCACTGCACTATCACTGGGGGGCCCTATGGTTCCACTCGTAACAGTGTCCACATAGCGAAGTCAAATTCAACCGCTGTCTGAAGAAGAATAATAGCGGCCTGCTGTTCTGATCTCTAGGTCTCTAGGCGGAGCAGTACCTCAACCAACGGTCCGCAGACCGAGCGCGATCTCCCTTTTCTCATCCTTGTCCCTGCGCAACCCTTCCACTCACGTGCATAATACTTTTGCAGATGCAGAAAGATCAGTCGCGAGCTTCGAGCATGACCCGACAGGGCGGTGCCCCGCAGGCGGGGATACCTGGATAATGGAAAACCCCGCAAGCCGATGTGTAGTTCAAAGTCGGATCGGACTTTCTAGCAGAGGTGTCACCTCTCGTGCTCTACCTTACACTACACTAAAGATTAGAAATGGCGACTGAGCAGGCAGTGGTTGCATTCAATGGCTATCGAGAAAGTTTCTTCAGTTTGCCACCGGTATTCCAGGGACTGTTGGTCAGAGATGCTGCAAACGCGACAGTTTGCTTATCTGAGCTATCTCAGGCGGTGTCGACACCGAATTCCCGCCGCTATTACCATTGTTTATTTCCCGAACACTTTCTCAACCGCTTACCGCCCCATCCGCCCCCTCGCCACCGCCGTCGATGCCGTGAAATGCGCTCTCCGCGCGCGTAATCCGCGCCGCGCCGCCCCCACGCCCCGCCCCCACACCTCCGCTGTGCGGCCGCGGCCAACAAAAGACTGTAAATTCATCTGCTGGACGTGTCGAATTGATTTCCGAAGATCAGCGGGGATATCGTACAGACCACAGGGCGAGCGGCGCCCCGCCCTTTCCCGCCACGCCACACCACGCTACGACACGCCCATCCTGCCTCGCCACTCTCCACCCTCCCGCCCCTGCCACCACCTCGCCACGACACGACCTCCCCGCCACGTCACGCTCCGCCTCGCCCCGCCACGCTCCCCGCCACGCCCCACCTCGACACGCCCCACCACGCCACGCCTCACCTCGCATCGCCTCACCTCGCCACGCTCCACTCCACCACGGCCCACCCCGCCATGTCCTGTCGCGCCCGTCACGCCATGACAAGCACCGCTACTTTCCATCAAGGTACGTCCCACCCGGGTGCGACGGGTCCCGCCACGCGCCACTACGCCTCGTCCCGCCACGCCCCGACATTCCTCACTCACCATTCTCCGCCAGTTCCCGCCAGTCCCCGCCAGTCCCCGCCAGTCCCCGCCAGTCCCCGCCAGTCTCCGCCAGTCTCCGCCAGTCCCCGCCAGTCCCCTCCTGTCATCGCCAGTTCCGCCACGGCCTGCTTGCCATACGCCGCCACTCCTCTTCCCGCCACATGCCGTCCCGCGTGCACGGAATCCGCCAGGCGCGCCACGCCCTTCCGGGCTCTGCCGCGAGCTACCTGGCTGCGGCGAATTCGGCCGCTGGCTGCTGCAGGAGAGCTCTCGCGGCTGGTCGCGCCGATTCCAGGTCTCTTCGGTCAACACCAGGCGATCATCGAAGCAGTACCCTAACTAACGGGCCACGGACCGCGCGCGATCTTCCCTTCATCTTCTTGACTCTCTTCCCTCGGCAATCACAAACACTTGCAAATACATGCACCGCATTACCTTACAAGTCGGAAACTTCCCAGCAATTCCCATACAGCTTGCAGCTATATTCCGGCTGATGTGTTTCTGAAGGGGGGATTCTCCGCAAGCTGCCTTGTTGGTCGGGGCTGGATCGCGCGTTTCAACGAGGGAGGAAAAAAAAATATTATATTTTTTTGTGGATCAGTGTTAGAGGCGAAATGATCTGACGGTATAATATCATCATTCATTATTCAATATTTTTCAGTGTGATTTTCTTTTTTAAAACATTTTCGAATTCATGCAATGTATTGGACAACCTAGAGTAAATTCCAATCTGCGTTGTGCATTTTCAATAATATTGCACTGTAATAGAAATTTTTTTATTGAAAGTATGTGTGTGTGTGTTTGTATTTGTGTGTGTGTGTGTGTGTGAGTGTGTGTGTGTACCGCGTTACAAGGAATCAATATTGGTGTTACGTTCCCTCAATTTGCAAAGCTGCTAAACTCATATTCATTGGCAAGTCACTTTAATTGCCCTAGAAGGTTTCCCATAATCAATACATATCTTTTAAAAACCCATTTTTAAAATTAAATTATTGTAGTGTTTTTGTTATTTGCTGAAATCAATAAAATATTGACAACACATTCAAAGTATCCAGGGTCTGTACTAGCTTGAAAAGTTATAATATAATAAGTTATTATATTACCTTTTTGAGACATGTCCATAATATTCACCTAATATCTTTCACACAACGCAACTACAGTAATACTCTCCAATTAAGTGTCTTTACCGATTCATAAATTTTCTAGAAAGGGTGGTTAATCAAGCTGAACTAAGGGCTCACACGCTTCATCAGATTAAAGGGTATTTCTCCTTAAAGCGACTAAATGAAATGCTTACATTAAGATTAATGCTCCATATTCTTACACCACTAATATATTACACTGGAACAAGCAGTTTGCACTATATTTCTTCACATAATTTGTAGGAGCATTTGTAACGTCCACACGAATATTGAACACCGCCTCTTGTACCTTCTTGAGCTACTAATTGGTTTCCTGATCCATAAATCAACACAAGTAATGTTGCAATACTTTATTTAGGGCAAGATATCAATTGTAAGCTGTTTAAAGGGTTCAGAATGAAACGACGATCGTACAATCGATTATTTCCTAGATTTTGAATCATATTTTTAATCATCTATGTAGAAAAATCGAAAGGTTCGATGTTTCACATCGAACACTTTTTTAACGGTTCAACTGATCTTAATGATTTTAAAGATAAGTGAGGCAATATTTAGGAGAGAGTACACTCAAGAATCATCTGGTTACATTTACGTTACGAAGAACATTTGAGGAGCGCTGGTGTTTCGGATGTAATGACAAGAGTACCGAGAAAAAAAGAGTGCAAGGAATTGACAATGATTAGTGATTACGAATAGTTTTCTTGTTGAACTCCGTAAAAGAGTGTGGGTTCTGAAAACACATTTTGTCATTCAATCATTTTCCTAGACAATGTGACAAGATTTATCAGATTTTTACCTGTGCTCGGCAATACGGGGTTTTCTGTAAAAAGAAAAAATCACCGTTTTCTCCTGCATCATTACATTACTTTCTCCATACTACGTAAATACGAGTACACAAGTACACGGCTCGGTAGTATGCGAGAAAGTAACAATTATTTGTAGTGGCACTAGCTATTTGCGATTATTACAGATATTCTACTACATTATTGTTTGATTAGAAGTTATGACATTTTTCATAAACGGTAATACACAATAACTGCATTTTCTTCACAACATACTTTATCCAATATATAATCATTATTTTGAATAGGATCACTTTACATTTAATAAAACCGTTAATTGTCAGTAAAAATATTGGTAACTTTACAGAAGTTGATTATGTTATCTTGATCCTTGCTGAATGTAGAATGGAATTTTATTTGTATGCCAAAAGCTCTCTTTCATTGTCGCATCTGGGGCAGACTTTTAAGATAACCTCGAGGTCAGGTTTGGTATTTCAAAGTTCATATTTCGAGGAAGATAATTTTTGTAATAGGTAAACATGTCTTAATTTGGAATGCCTAAATACTATTTGGGAAACTACTTGTTCTCTGAGGTCGATTTTCTCCTTGATATTATATGATTAATTTTTTGTCTTGTTTTATCATTAAAACGAATTTCCTGATTTTGAACTTTTGAAATTTCATTCCATCTAACGAGTTTTAGTCAAACATATACGCACATTACACTGATAATATGCAAGATGAATGACTGAATGTCAACTCAGATATGTTTGGGTACGAAGTAACTTACTTTTAAGAAAGTAAAAGTGTTTGCAACGTCAGCTTAGAACGCACCTGCAGATTTTATCACCATATATTCTTTAAAATACGACAGCACAAAAATATACCTATATCTCCTGAAATGCATCTCCAAATGCAGAGAGCACTAGAAGCATTGGACGTTTGTCTAACTCGAGAACTGTCACTTAGCTGTGTACAGTGGATTTGTTCCCAACGAACTCAGGGCCTTCTCCGACAGCACACTCTTGTTAAATGTATCTCGCGAGAGCATTGAACAACACCTGACTCTGCAGAGCTCTTTTTTGTAACGTGTGCAGTTCTTCGCAGGCGAGTGAGGATTAAAAAAGTGAAATAGACGTTTAGATGATAAAGGTTAAACGACACCCTTTTTCAATGTCATTTTAATTTTTAATAAATTTTGTTCACGTACACACGGGAAAAGCTATTTAGAAGAAACTAAAGACACTGTTTAATGTACGCTGAAACAACAAAAACAGGTATAAAGGTAACATATCGGTAAAAAGTTTTATCCGCGGTCCATTTGTGGACTAAGAAGCGATTTTAAGGAGATCCTGAAGAGGTCAGAAAGTGGAATTTTTGGATATTTATGATTTTTGCCACTGATTGTCACATCCCATCAAGGAATCTAATTTACTAGTTACTCTGGTATTTGTTAGACGCCTGTAAACACCCTGCCTTCTAGGAATCCTACAGCGTGTGCCGATAATTAGGCCTACTAGAATATATCCCAGAATATATCCCTTTCCCAGAATCATACGTATGTGCGTGCAGAAGTAGTCGGTACCTTCCATTCCTCTTTCACGGGAGCAGGGAGCGTAGTCTTATCTCTTCAGGATTGTCCTCCCCTGTTGGTCGTCTTTGTATTACATCTTTCCTCCACTTTTTTTTTGTTTTTACCCAATAATATTGTACTACTACTACACAAGTACTTTGTAATTAGTAAGTGTTTTGGATTATTTTGATAATTGATAGGCTATTTTGTTGAGCCCGATAGTGTTTTTACAGTTGAGCTCCTGTATCTTTTCCCAAATTAATAACGTTCTATACCCCTGCCACCTTTGTCTCCGCACTTCTGAAGCGTGCAATTGCCTGGGGGCATGCATGCCGTGTCCCCGTCCTGTACAAAGGTGCAAGAGCGATTGCTGCTGCTGCTATAGCAGCAAAGCGACTCAGATCATCAAATGATGTTATTGCAATGCCTCTGATCCAGAGGTTCTAGCTTCTCGTCCCGACAGTGGCAGAACCTCGCTAGATACCGAGGTCGAGTTCAGCTGCCCCGCCGAGGAGAATTCTAGCGGTCGGCTGCTCGGATCGGTGATTTCTACGATCAACACCAGGAGAATGCCGGAGTAGTATCCAATTAAATGGGCCACGGATCGCGCGCGATCATTCCAACCCCATACTGTCATAACCTGACCCCTTCTTTACACATATACGTTCATGCATTACACTACCGGAAGCTTAGAGCTTGACCCGGGTGGCGCGGTGCCCAGTTGGGGGGATGTACCTCGTTGGAGAAAAAACCCACTAGCCTACCGATAGGCCGGCGCTGGATTTCCCATCACCGCCATGTCCATGAAAAACACGCACTACAATAACGGGATTAATTTCCATAGCGATTGACGCGCGCGGTTGACGTGATTAACACACGAAATAATCAATATCTCTCACTAATTGCTTAAGTAGAACCCGCCCGGAAACACGACACACACAGACACACGTAATCCATCGTCGACGCATTGTTAAGGAGATTCCTGGCGTGCAGAGGTTGGCCTTCATTCGAACGCGAAGGCTTTTGAACCGCGAGCGTGCACCGCCCCCCAAACTGCCCACCGCCGCCGCCTTGGCGCCTCCTCAGCGGAGGCGGCGATGCGCGTCGGGCGTCGCGGGAGTCGCTGGCGTCGCGGCGCCGACGCCCATCATCAAACGCAGCGCCGTTCACCTGCGTCCCACCCCTGTCCCCGCCCCCGCGGCACACACCGGCGACGAGGTGGCGCAGCAAGCGCCGCTGCACTGCGAGCGAAGCAATGACACCCTGCTAAAGTCGGATCTCGTGGAGGAGCGTACCAGGGGGGTGGCTCCGGGCAACAATTGATGACACTAGTAATACTAGCGCCTCTGACCGGGAGATCTTAGGTTCCACTCTCGACGGTGGCTAGATTTTCGATACTACCTAGGTGGAAGGCAGTCGCTGTCTGGACAAGAATTCTAGAGGCCGGCTGCTCTGAGCGGTTTCCGATCATCACACAGTACCCTCACAAACGGGACACGGAACGGGCGTGATCTTTCCTTCCTCTCCCTTTCCTATCCTCATCTCTTTCTTACCCACACAAACTTATATGTACTATACTACCACTGTCGGAGACCTGTCGGGAGCGTCGAACTTGTCCCGGATGGGGCAGTAAGTGGCTGGTGGGAAACACCTGGTCGTCTCCTTCTGCGATAAAATCATGAACTACACTTACGGCACTAATGACCTTAGAGTCTGACGCGCTCGGAATCATCAACTGACGTGGGTTCTCGTCGCCGCGTCGCGCCGTCCGCTCGTCTTACGTTTCGCCACCTCAATCACTCATTTCCTGCTATTCACCCCGGGGAACTTACAGTTTATCTGAGCTGGGGCGTTTTCCCGCTGGTGAGAGATACCTGGTAGGGGAAAATCCCACTAGCCGACGGGTCTCGCCACACAGTGGGGAAAAATCACCACTAATTCCCGAGGGAAAAATGAAGTACGCTTACGGGACTAATGTCCTTAACAGTCGACGCGCCCGTAATCATCAGTCAATCGAGGAACTACTTTCACCACCCATTACCATGGATATAGATTTTCTTTTGTTAACAGTCGCATATCAATGGAAATCCGATACCCGGAATTGCGAAACACCGGAGGGAAGCAGACAGAAGGTCATTTGAGGGCCGTTGACTTCAGTCCAAAATAATTGAAGGAAACAATTATGTATTTGAGAATTATTTCTACATATTTTGGACAAAATAATACATACATGTAGTGTCTTTTATTAGTGTTATTGTTAAAATATTTTACTGTTTTGAAAAGTGACAAGGTGATATGTCCAATTGATGAACTGATATCTAAATCAAACAGACAGATACAGAATTAAAAACCATAAAGAATTTTTCGAATTTTTCAAAATTCAGAGATTTTAACGAAAATTAGATCTGCGCAATTTTTAAGCCTTCTTTGCTCTACCCGAGGAAAACTTGTGGTGTTAAAACAGCTAGTACTTTCACAAAAAAGTACGTGAAAAGTCCACAAAGTTTCGGACAATTGTACATGAGCTTATTTCAGAATATATCTTAAAGGAACATATTTTATTAAGGTAAAAATCTCTATCTCTAATATTTCACTTGTAGGAAGACTCCGAACAAACTTTGCAGTGTTGCAATTTTTGAGAAATCAGAGATTTTTTCTACCTTCACCATTCTCTTAAACGTTCTTCACACTATTCAATAACAAAATGTAATTAAATACGATGGAGTCATTTAAAAAAAATTGAAAACGTCCCAGGAAATTCATGTAAAGTACTCCCCAAAATTAAAATATTGGTTTCAAATTCAAGGTGCTGCGACATCAGCCAGAGAGGTTGAGAACTATTAAATACGAACGTAATCGAATGAACGGTTTAGCCGCTAGCTTTGTTCACAGACGTAGGGACGTTTGCCATCACTCAATTTTTCGGTATCAAGGACCCACAAAAGATGAATTCTGACTTCACTACATGTTAGAGGGTTTTTCTAAATTTAGCAACTGGATGTACTGCCCCTTTACGTCACCAGGAACCGTTACTGTAAAACAGCGTTTTTCTGATGAAAATTCGGCGTTTTCGCGCGCCGTATGACATAAAATTTTTCTCTACTCGGCAGCGAGCAGGTAAAATGTAATAAACAAATTTGGAACCATATTTAAGAAAAATGTGAGTCAGATGCCGATGAGAACACCCGATCACTAGAAGTCTTATCCAGACAGCAGATGAATTCATCCTAGCTATGTAGCAAGTGCCGGACTGAATTCCAGAAGATGATAATTAGTATTCTACAGCGAGAGGGAGATGAATCGGGCAGCGAAGGCGCAGCTGCTCGTGTGTACATCAGTCTCGAACGGAGGCGGCCACTCGCGTCCGCACACGCGAGGGCGGTGGGGGCGGGGCGGGGCGGGGTTCCCAGGCTCCGTCGAGAGCGAAAGGGATGTGGCGGCGGAGGTGGCCGAGACAAAGCCCTGGCCGGAAGCTGTTGCGTGGGAGCCACGAAACGCGGCGCGGGAAGGGGTTGCTTGTCCTTGGGCGCCACGGCGGCGGTGGAGGCGGGGTCGGGAGCATCGGGGGTGGCGGAGGTGGCAGAGGAGGCGCCGAAGGGTGTGGACGCATCAGGGATGGCGGGGAAGGCGGGGGCGGGGGCGGAACGGTAGTGGTGGCGGGAACAACAGGGGAGAGCGGGGGGCGTCGGCAGAGCGTCGGCGGAGCGTCGACGGGGGTGGCGGCGGGGAGGCGACAATGATGGCAGCGGAGCCGGCGGCGGGGACAGCAGAGGCGGCCAGTGGTGGGGCGGTGGCGGGCTGGGGACGTGGGCGAGGGTGGGGCCTGGGCGGGAGGGGCGGCGGGGCGACGGCGGGACGGCGGTGGGGCGGCGGTGGGACGGCGGCGGGACGGCGGCGGGAGGGGCGCCTGGGACAGCGGGGGCGGCGGGGTGTAAGAGAGGCGGCGGGGAAGTGGGCGATTGTGGTCGCGGGGGCCAGGGCGGGGGCGGCGGCGGGACGGCGGTGGGGAGGTGTGAAGCGGGGTGGGGCGGCGGCGGGAGCGGCGCCTGGGGCAGCTGGGGCGGCGGGTGTAGGAGAGGCGGCGGGTTTGGCGTCAGGTGTGGCGGCGGGGAAGTGGACGAGTGTGGTGGCGGGAACATCAGGGGTGGCGGGGGAGGGCGGGGGGCGGCGGCGGGGTGGCGGCTGGGTGGTGGGGGGCGGCGGGGAAGACTGGTGTAGTGGTGGAGCGTGGGGGCGGAGGGGATGGAGGCGAGGGTGAGGGTGCTAGGAAGCTCGCGAGAGTGGCTCCGAAAGTGAAGGTGATGGGCTCTGGAGAGACAGGGGCTGAAAAGCTTCCTCACTACTCTCATTCTCCCAGACATGGCTTACTGTGTTGGCTCGGAGAAACAGTTGTCGACCGCTGCTGCGACTCGGACCGGGAGGTCCTACGGCTCGAGTCCCGACGGTTAGAGCTTGCCCCGGATGGGGCGGACCGCAAGCGGATGTAGCAGTGGAGGGGAAGCTCGCAAGCCGGTGCCAGACATCTTGCTTCAGCGGGGTAGAAACACCGATTCATTCAAATAACACACGCTACACTTACTGAACAACAGTCCACAGAAGTGTACGCTCCAGGAAACTCCAAAGAATCAATGAATCAATTCTCGCAGAGATCGAAGTTTTCAGGGGTAGCAGAAGCTTCATTCTATTAATAATAGCGGTGAGAATGGAAGAGACAGTTCATTCATAATCAGAAGTGGACATCACAACGAATTAGTGCATGAGCTAAATGTTGTTCATTTACAGAAATCGAATTCCGAGTACAAAATTGCGCGTATCTCCTCTCCACCTGCAATAATCTAAACTATATTTAGTGCGGTAATAACAGACCGTAATTCTAATGAGTGGGATATTACAGCTTCATAGAATCTTAAAAAAGGATTTTACGACCGAAAATTCGTCATCGTATTGATGAGGTGATTGCAATACTTTTGTTCTCCCTATACTATTGTACAAGTATATTAAATCTGAGGAAAAATAATTTAAATAATTTTAATAATAATAAGTAAACATTTAGATTTTTTCGTCTAGGATGTAAACTAATCTCACAGAATTAGGGATGGCATAATGTAATACACAATAAGAAACTCGACTTGAACGTCGAGATTAGGTGTTCCTCATTCGGTCCCGAGTTTCATCACCAGGTATGTCACGACAATCGTTATTTGATGACCCCGCGAATGAGACGTATCTATCCCCAAACAAAGGCTACAAAGAAAGTGAAAAGGCGAGCGTGCGTTGATGATCTGGAGCTGGGAAGCGCCACTTGGCGTGGGCGTGGGAGGGGGCGGAGCGGCCTCCAGGGAAGGGTTGCTGCTCGCCCGGGGCCCCTTCGCGCGTCGCGGTGCTTCTTTTGGGGCGTCCGCCGAGGGGAAGCTGTTTTTATCCGCCGCTCCCCCGCCGCCCCGCGCCCGCACAACGAAAGCGAGAGTGCAGGGCCCCGGCCATTTCCGGATACGCAGCCTCCGGCCGCCGCCGTGAGAACGCAGACGCCCCCCCCAACCCCCACCCCCGCCCCCGGCCGGCCGCTCTGACCTCGTGCAATGTTGGCTTTTACTTTTCCTCCCCGTTGAGGGGGAAAAAGTGCTGGAATTACTTCAACTGTACGATCCCCAAGTTTTGGTTAAAGTACTTTGGAGCTCTAACTTCGCACACACGTCAGGATTAAGGTGCATTAGCTTGCGTCAGCATTGTATTTGACCTCATGCAATGTTGGTTTTTACTTTTCCTCCTCGTTGAGGGGATAAAAGTACTGGAATTACTTCAACTGTACGATCTCCAAATTTTGGTCGTTAAGGTACTTTGGAGCTCTAACTTCGCACACACGTCAGGATTGAGGTGCATTAGCGTACATAAACATTGTATTTGACCTCACGCAATGTTGGTTTTTACTTTTCCTCCCCGTTGAGGGGATAAAAGTACTGGAATTACTTCAACTGTACGATCTCCAAATTTTGGTCGTTAAGGTACTTTGGAGCTCTAACTTCGCACACACGTCAGGATTGAGGTGCATTAGCGTACATAAACATTGTATTTGACCTCACGCAATGTTGGTTTTTACTTTTCCTCCCCGTTGAGGGGGATAAAAGTACTGGAATTACTTCAACTGTACGATCCCCAAATTTTGGTCGTTAAGGTACTTTGGAGCTCTAACTTCGCACACACGTCAGGATTGAGGTGCATGAGCGTACATAAACATTGTATTTGACCTCACGCAATGTTGGTTTTTACATTTCCTCCCCGTAGATGGGGAAAAGTACTGAAATTATTTCAACAGTACGATCCCCAAATTTTGGTCGTTAAGGTACTTAAGAGCTCTAACTTTGCACACGTCAGGATTAACAAGTATTAGTGCTGTTCCAAAGGTTGGTAGTGGTGATGAGGAGATATACGCAAGTTTATACTCGAAAATCCCAATATCTTCATGGATGTAACTATGTGACAAGCATATATCTGTCAGATTAGAAGCTTTCGAGTTCAAACTTGGTAAACATTCGAAGTAAGATCTACATGTGGCATTGTACGGCTATTTCAATTTTAGAGGGTGCTAATCGTATGATATTTTCAAAATTTTCTGAAAAATAACTCCACAGTTTTTTTTTAGTTTTTTGCTCCAATAGCACAAAGTTCTTTTATAAAAACGCTGTAACTTCAATTGCCTTTAAAATTTCTAAAAACGCAAAATTGCAATACCTTTAAAATATTTCATTCTAATCGATACTTTCAATATTAAAGCCAGAGATTTGTTTCTCAGTGCAATTTCTCTCTCAATTTTAGATTTTTAAACGCCGCCATGTACAATTTTTATTAGAGAATAAGAGTAGTTGTTGAGACATTTTGAAGAAAATTGTGACTTTTTAAGTGAAATAAGAGGAAGAAAATGGCATGCCATGTTTTTCCACTACTCCTTACTTTCTCGCATGCTTCTTACGTAGTATATAGAAAGCATTGTAATACTGACATGGAAAAGAGAAATGTTTTGACAATAAATCTCATGTTGTGTGTCCTTGACACCCTAAAAATGTATACTTTTACTCCTGCAAGTATTAAATAACTTCCTCTAATACATTGTGTAGACAGAATCCACGTTTTGTGTGTCCTTGATTCCGAAATTTTGGCAAAACGTCTATCTATCCGTCCGTCAGTGCCCGTAAACAACGCTGTAATGATCCTGACAACTGGTGTCACATTCGAGTTATATGACTCATTCAAATATCATTTATTAGTTACATATGTATTAAAAAACGTGAAACGTGAATAGGCTGAAATTTCAAGAAACTAATTTTTTGTAAAATATTTCCTCGCATTTTAATCCAATAACGCTTATACAATTTTCTGATGAGATGCTGAAGGTAGGAATACAAAAAACTACAAATTAGTGGATGTTTCGTTACTATAACAATTAATAGATTACAACAATTTCAAAAGAAATTATTTCAATTCAAAATGTGGTGCTTTGCCGATTTGATACGTTTATCGAAAAATCAGTATGGTGATATATAATTTGCAGTTCATTGCTTTCTTCTACAATTTATTGGCTGTAAAATTATTATTTTCCCTCTGTAGGTGTAAACTGGATCCAGGTGATTCATTTGATTGGAATAAAGCAAATCCACTGTAATTACCGGCTTTCCGCCGTATTCGTTCCATATCAACACTAGAAAATAACGGAGTAATTTAATCAATTTTCCATTCCTAGTAAAAGCCAAAAGACTCATTCATCAATTTAACCCATCAGGAATAAACTACAGAGGTGATTGCGCTCTGAGGCTCAGGCATTATAAATCATTTCTCGCAAACCATCTGAAACGTGATTAAGCTATTCCGCTCTACGCGAAACACAATGGCTGCTCGGGTAAGTCGAGTACTGCGGTAACTATCGGGCGAGGCGCGTTCATGAATCAACACTGTTTTCTCTTTGAGGGGAAATACAATGGAACGCAAATTCCAGAGACGTTAAGCCTTAAACAAATAAGTCTGGAAGACCGATGGGAGAGTGCAGGCTACACAGTTCGCCGCGCCTCTGTCAGAACCTACCTCACGAATCTTCGCGTGTGCTTTGTTCCATGCCAATAATTTAAGACCTGATTTCATTTAGTAACGATGGCAAAACGTGATTGTAGAGATTTTTTATGAGAAATTAAAACAAAATATTATTAAGTAATTAGTTGTAGGGACTTGAACTATTTGTTAGAACTTTCAATGCCAAAGCTCTCAATAGGATTTGCTGTTAGAAGTAACAACAACGGAAGATTAAATAAACTCTGTATGCATTACACTCTACGCTGACTGACTTGCTTGTTTTTGTGTTGTAACCATTCATAGAAAACACGGTAAGATTGCCTGCTCCAGACATCGGAGTTATTAACTGAATCACGTAGTACCACAGAAAAACTGTGCCGCGAATAAAAGCCATAGCCCTGTCGATACTGCAATCACTAGATGATGTAGATCGATTAACTCAAAGCTAATAAGGAATTTCACTGAAAGAGAGAATATATTCCTTAAATTAACAAATATTTTAGTTTTGCCATATAATGTGCCAGTGAACTGAAATTTTTAAATTGCATTCCCCCTTTTTTTCTTTCCATTACACCAGTTGCACTGATAACCTCGTGGGTACCACAGGAGCGAGAAGCACACTTCTGCCAGCAATAGGAAACGTAATCATTACTGACACAGACGCATCTGTAAGCTGCAGGTGAGTCAACATTTGGTTTCCGGACGCCAACTCCATTCAACTGCAGTGTATGTTATAGCTAGAATTTTAGGCATAAAAAAGTGATGATTACGGCACTTAAAATAGGTAGCAAATTTGTAAAATTAGGCCCTATTAGGCATGAAAAATAACATTTTAGGCACTAAAATGGGTTGCAAAAGTATTAAACTAGACATTTAAAAACATTCAACATTGAACGTTATTTTTCTGGCATCTAAAACAAATCAGAAAAACATTAATTTAGGCAATTTTTATCATTCAAGAAAATCAAGTATTTTAATTTTTATGAAAGTGACTACAAGCATATTGTTTTATTCTCTTTGGTATCTTTCATTCTTTTACACTTTTTAGTCTCAACTTGACGACAAGGCAACTGCTCCGCGAATGGGCGCAATTGATTAAGAAGTGCGTGCTGATCGGAGACGAGCGTGAAACATCTACTTAAATTCACGAGCACAGCTCCTTATGTTGGGCGAGAGATTTCGGTGCGAGTTGGTTGCGTGTTGTTTGATCAGGGAATACTCGCGTTTCAGTAAAACCGGGAAAGTATTTGCATTGGAGAATAATACTCCTTTTAAAAATTTGCAATTAAAATGTGAACAATCTTCTAAATTATTTGTTTTAGACAGTCTTAGGCAAAATAATATTAAAATAGGCATCAACTGCCTTCTTAGGACAGTTTAGGCACTATTAGGCTTTCAATTGATCAATTTTTTTCTAGTGTTTTTTTTTCAACAAGGAGTCTTCCACCAGCGAGGCACTTCGCAAGCCGGGACAAGCTCTAAGCTCCCGACCGGTCTCCCGGCATGTTAGTGTAAGAGTGTGTAAGGGGTGACGACAGGACAAGGAAGAGGTAGGAAGCGTGCGGTCCGTGGCCCGAATATTAGGGTACTGCTCCGGTATTCGCCTTGTGTCGACCGCAGTAAGTACTGAAAACTACCGATCGGAGCTTCCGGCCGCTAGAATTCTCCTCCTGACAGATAACTGAATTCGACCTAGCTATGTAGTTAGTGAGCAAAATCCTGCCACCGTCGGGAGTGGAACCTAGGACCCCCGGTCAGAGGGACTTCAGTGACATCAGTTGATGCCCTGAGCCCTAGGTCCACAGAAGTGCAGTCGGGGACCCCCCGTTCGCAAATCATGCAACTGCAAGAGGCCTTGCTCCGCGTACTTTGCGGGGACGCCATCGCTGCTGACGGTGGAAGTGAGCGGCCGACGGCGCACACGCCCACACGCCTGGGTGGCGGGTGGCGGGTGGCTGGTGGTGGGTGGCGGTGGCGGGTGGCTAGTGGCGGGTGGCGGGTGGCGGGTGGTGGGCAGCGGCCAGAGGCGAGTGGGGAGCGCGCCTAGGCCGCTCTAACGATACCACTCGCCCGCGATGGCGGTGGCTCTGCTCTCATCTTCTAAGCTTTGCTCTCATGTTCAGTTCGCCAACGCCCGGGAGAGACGGCTCCGGACATCAACTGATGCACTGCCTCTGACCGGGAGGTCCTGGTTCGAGTGCCGTTGGTCATAGAATATTCGTCGCTACTTTATCAGCTGGATCTGGAGAAGAATTCTAAAGGCCAGCTGCTCTCGTCAGGTTTCCATGGTTTCGGTGATCAACATCAGGTGAATGCCGGAGCAATACCCTAACGAACGGGCTACGGACCGCGCGCACACTCTTACTAACGTGCATTAAATTACCACACGTGTCGAAAGGTCGATCGGGAGTTTAGAGCTTGTCTTGGGGCGGTGCCTCGCTGATGGGAGGTATCTGGTTAGGGAAAACCCTCTTCCCGGCGGTAAACTGGCGCCGGATCTCGCCATCCAGAGAGAGAAGGTAACCACCCCCATCTCGATGGAAAACATACACTACACTTACGGAACTGACGACTTTAGCTGTTGACGCGCCCGGAATCACTAATAATCAATAAATTGTCAGTTACGCAAGGAATAATGTTTAAACGAATATTTAGGATATTTTTTAAAATTCTTGCAAAAATATTTGTTTTGGAGTGAGTACGTAATGTGTACGGGTGCGTCACACACTTTGATCATTAATTTCGTGAATGTAGTGCATGTGATAGTGGGTAGGTGGCGAATTTCCTCACTCATTAGATCTTGAGATCTTTCTCCGTTGTCGGCTTACGAGATTCACCCCTCCAACGGGTACCTTCCCCACCGGGATAAGCTCCCGAAATGTGCCGTACCGAAGTGAATGTTAGTGTAAGTCTCTGGGGGTGTAAAGAAAGAGAATGGGAAAAGAATATGCAAGGGAAGATCTCGCGCGGACTGTGGCTCATTCATTAAGGGCCATTCACAACGCACACATGCATTTGCATAACGTATAGACATAAACATTAACATAAGAGATAGACTGAAGTATTCACAATGTCTAACATAAACGTAAACAAAATTCCTGTGAGTTTCCATTCCCTGTGAGACATTCTAGTTTACTATTGGCTGGATGTGAGGATCGATTTCGAGGTATCAACTGTGTCCATGGCCCATTTTACATGACGTTAGTTCGTTTATCGACTTTGATCCTATTTCGATACTCGATTTTGAGTTAACACACTTTGATTGGTTCATTTTTTATGTCTCACTTAAGCATAAGCACAGAAGCTTGAAGCTTGCAAGCTTTTAAGTGAACGTCTTACATGTTATGCTTATACAAACGCATTGTCTATGAGTCCGCTTTTGGACGTAGTCCTAACTTCTGTGTTAACGCCACGCTCATGTTTATGTTTGCATTGTGAATGGGCGTTTAGAGCACAACTGCGGCCTTCGCGTGATGGCCAGGGAGGGGCGGGGGCTTGGGCGAAGGTATCAGGGCCCACCGCCACCTCCAGACGGAGGCTCCATCAGGAGCAGCCTGTGCGGCGCCCTCAAGGTCAAGGAAGGGCCTTCCCACGAAAGGGAGAGTGAGCCGGGGCTCTGCAGGGCACCTGTTCAAAGGGTTAGGGGGAGGGGTGTGGGGCGCCGAAGAAATCTGATCAACACCACGCGACGGAGGAAGGCCTCACTCGGGGGACCGGCTCAGTGGCTCAGAGCCAGCACTGCCGATGCCTCTGCAACGGCTCTGACAACCAGGGCTTGAGTTCCTTAGATAATGGGATTTTTGATACTAGTTGGATACCTATCCGATCCCACGTTCGATTCTCAACATTCAATGGGAGCGGGGGGGGGGGAGAATCACTTCCGTTATCCGAATATAACTTTCACTACACTAACGGAACTAATGGCCATGACAGTTACGGAACATTAATAAATCAACCAATCAACAAACTCTGTGGAGCAAAAAACAAATGGCTTTAATATAGAGAAGTGGTGACCTCATATCACTTTCAAACGTATGCAGAGTTAGAAGCACTAACAAGGTTAGCCACACTAGCCTCGATAAACCTTTGGCAATTGCGTTTTTGGCCGATGTGTGACTCATCTTGTTACTATCCCAAGATCTTCATAAATGTGTTCAAGACAAATATCGTTATAAGTTCAGCCACACTTACACCGGAATTAGTGACATTTAAGTTTCGCGGAAGGCTTGGAGAAATGGAGTGGCTTTTCTCGTTCCTACCACAAGACTTTCATATTTATTGAATATGTTTAATAGCGATTCAGAAAGTCAGAATTAGTGAAACCAAAAAGGTCAAAGTCATAAAGCCTTTCGTCTTCTGATTCGTAGGCCTCACCAACGCAACAAGTAAAGCAGCAATTTAAAAAAAAAACTCAGAACATGAAGATTCAAGTATTGAGAATCTCACACAAAACCATAGTGATTAGTGTCAGATGTATGCCAGCCTATATTACCTCTCGGTAATAACCATGCTCTTAATGCAAAATAA
This sequence comes from Gryllus longicercus, assembly GCA_038098605.1. Taxonomy (NCBI): domain Eukaryota; kingdom Metazoa; phylum Arthropoda; class Insecta; order Orthoptera; family Gryllidae; genus Gryllus; species Gryllus longicercus. The sequence continues at coordinate 4,997,433 of JAZDUA010000024.1, read as the reverse complement.
AATAAAAATATGAAAGTATAAAAAATTTGTAACAATAATTCGTAAAGAAATCGTCAAATAATATTATAATAAATCGATATAATATTCTTAATGTAAAACATATTCTTAAAAAAAGGAATGGTCGGAAGTGTACTTTTCTTGTATTCTACCTACAAAAATTAACTCATTGTAAGCTAGCATTCTCTAGCTAGCGGTGTGACAACAATAAAAGGGACAATCAAAAGTTAGCCAACACAAGTTATCCCACGTTTGTGAAATAAATACGAATCATTTCCACATGTTACTCTCTAGCAACATCGCTCAATTTTAATCAGGCATGAATGAATGAAAATATAACAGGAAACATGACTGAATAGGGAATTCAAAGAAGGTTTTCCTCCTGGATCACGGAATAAGATACTCCCTGCGTACGGATCACCTCACTGTGCTGCCTCCGTCGGAATTCCGATAGCCTTGCGCAGAGCCCGTCCCGTCCGCCATCGTCCACCCAGCCGTGGCTGGGACCGCCTGCGCAAAAACTTGATCTATTACCGTCGTCCTAGTGGCAATTTCGGGCCTTAAAACGGTTGGACGGTCCATCGCATGAAAAAAGGTTTCATCGCTCGTGAAAAACTTGTTTTTCTTCAGAAATCAATTGCTTCCAGTCGACAATGCCACATAAATCATGCGTTTTAATTCGCCCACCCTGCGGTTTATAATTTATACTAAGTGGCGGGCGGGTGAGTGGGCGTGGCCCAATGAAGCGGTTGGACCTCGCCTGCATTCCGTTCCGTGCCGTTGCGGAGGCCAGGCAGCCAGCGACAGCGGCGCTGTCAAGGAGGCCTTCAACGCTGAACGGAAGAGGATTGGTAGCAAAGGAGTGTAGAATTGAAATATATTTTTCTGACCGGATTATGTGGCTCAGGGTATAAGCGCCTCTCACCGGGGGTTCTAGGGTTAGAAATCCGACGGTGGCAGGATCTCCGTTTCTAGCTAGATAGCTAAGGTCAAGTCGTACACTGCTGTCTATAGGAGAATCCTAGGGGCCGATTGTTTCGGTAGTTTTCCGTGGTTTCTTCGATTAGTACCAGGTGAATGCCGGAGCAGTACCCTAACAAACGGGTCGCGGACTAGGTTGGGTACAATCCGTAAAATCAAGACAATTCTCGTTTTCATCAACGTACGAAACAGAACAGTTCCAAGCGATGTATTTTGTTTATGGATTTAGGAGTGATGACTGGTGGAGGTAACCAGGTTGGGAGAAGTCAGTGGTGGATGTCAAGCTGGAGGCGGGGGCAAAGTCCAAGGCGGCGATGGAGACGGCAGCGGTGAAGTCTATGATCTGTGGTTTTGCTGTGGTCAACTGATTGATTGATTGATGGTACCGAGCGCGTCAACTGATATTGTCATTAGTCCCGAAAGTGTAGTGTATGTTTTCCTAGGGGAGTACTAAGTTATCTCCCCCGTTGGACGGTGAGATCCGGTGTATACCTACCTGTCGGCTAGCAAGGTTTTCCGCAATCAGGAATCTCCCACCAGCGGGCCACTACCCCAGCCGGGTCAACCTCTAAGCTCCCGACCGGCCTCCCGGCATGTGTGTTAGTGTACTGCGTGTAAGTGAAGGTGTGTGTAAGGAAGGAGTGAGGATAGGGCAAAGAAGGGGGAAAGGAAAGATCGAGGACGGCCTATGGCCTGTTCGTTAGAAATGACTCCATAGTCTATTCGCTTGGTGTTGTTCGTAGAAACCAAGGAAAACTACCTATCAGAGCAGGAGGCTGTTAGAATTATCCTCCAGGTAGAACCTGATCTAGCTCCCTAGTTAGTGTCTAAAATTCTGCCATAGTCGAGAGAGAAACCCTAGGACCTCCTGCACAAAAAAAGTCACTGCAGTGTCATCAATTGATGCTCTGAGCTCCCTCTCTCTCGGTATGGTATGGTCAAGCTGGAGGTGGAGGCACAGTCGGAGGCGGCGCTGTTGGAGGTAACGGCGTCGGATACAAAGTGAGTGGTGGTGGTGGTGGTGGTGGTGGTGGTGGTGAAGCTGGAGGCGCAGCCGAGGCGCGGCTAATGGGGGGCACTCCGCAGTGGCCCTCGAAAATCGAGTTACAGAATGCGAATGAAGGCATCTAATTGGCCTCCGGGGGCCCTCCATTGTGATCCGCCTCCCACGGCGGGTCGTCTTATTCCTCCGCCCCCCCCTGACACCGCCCCGCCCCCCGCCCCAACCCCCAACTTACTGCGCGCGCCTCGCGGAGCCTTAATTACGGCGATGGCACAATTAGTGGAGCGAATATTTTGCAGTGAGGAGCATTTTCAGAGCGCACTTGCCTTCTCCGCAGAAGCGGTCTCGTTCACGATGAAATATTAAAATGTCGGCTTTTGTGTTCCAAGCCATTTTATTATTTTGAATTGCAAGGGTTTAGCAGCAGTATTTCTAGCTATCATGCTTCTATCCAGTTTACAAGTATGTAATTGTATATTTATGATTTTGTATTTCGGTGCTCGTGGATTTTACGAAGGTTCAACGATGAGTTCAAAAGGTCATAGTCCGTGCGGCTGCGCGATACTGCGGCATGCTGATGCAACTTCTATTGCTGCCGCGACCGAGATGTACGAGAATGGAGTGAGGAGGGTCCGGGTAATGAAACTTCAAATGACAACTGAGAGTAAAATTAAACATTTTGAATAGAAAAGATCTTGTTCTTGTAATTCATCCCTCATTCTGTCTAGCACTTCTACTACACCATTGCTGGAAATAAATTTCTCTTGTCTGAAACGCAAATAAATATACCTTAGGAACACAATTTCAGACAAGAGACTTTCTTCTTTGATGAACATGTTACTCTGAAAAAAAATCTTCTACAGTGATTAAGAAAACAGATGGACGAGTACACCACAGAGAGTTATATATCCATGAAGGGCCGAAGGATCGATTTGGTAAGGAAAAAAATTCAGAAGTTCAATTATTACAATAATCATGTGTTAATTTATATTGCCTCACTCGCTCTTTACTCCAAAGAAGCCACAAGCTGTAACTGAGTTATTTTCGAGTCACATCTTTGTTGTCAAGTCCTGTACTTGTTTCCTATGAGGAATATACATTCATTTTCTATCTGTAACTTGACTGAATCATCAATGTATACAATGTGAACATGGGAATTATGTAACAGATTTTTTACTTTATCCTATGTTATGCTGTGGCAAAAATGGCGATTTTTCGACACAAAAACTCCTATTGTATAGTCCCGATGCAGAAAAAATAGATAAATCCTGTTTTAATATGTAGTAAATTACTTCATCTAACACATTGTGTATCTCGTGGCTAGCTCTTCGTCCGCGTGCTCGCTTTGAGCTACGCGGCCCCGGGTTCGATTTCCAGTCGAGTGAAGACTATAGTGTGCGTTTTCCTTGCAATGTCCCAGTGTCTGTGTTGTGTGACGACAGTTTCTAAGTGATGATGAGAAAATTCACTTCTCAGGTTGAGAAGACCGGAATATGACGAGGGGCTACGTGCTAACTACCCGTACTCCCTTAACCCATGGCCGCGAGGCAGCGATGTCGCCGATAAGCCTGAGCCTGTTCACGGGCTGTCGCGCCAACTACATACGTACATCACATTGTGTAGTCAGATTTCAGAAATTGTGGGTCCTTGTTACCAAAAACGAGTTTTCTCAAAACTTTCGTCCTTCCGACGGTGTCTGTCCGTCCGTGAAAACCATTAGCATCTAACCCATAAGTAAGATTTTTCCCCAAATATTTTCCGGTCGATTTGACTTCCCTCGAGGCGCTGCGATTTTAAAAATCGTTCTTTACAATTTACGAATACTTCACATTAATCCTCAGGGACACTCAACATTTTCTCAAAAATGTCTTCAATTTTTTTCTTTAATTTTTTTGAATGAATACTTTGAAATTCACTTTAAAGATGGCACGTGTCCGTTTTTCTCTGTTTACTTTCAATTTCTGAAAATTGCAAAAGTCTGTTTTTTCTGTATCTTCCTACAACTACAAAATTGAAAATAGATTTTTCCTTCAAAGTGAATTTTTCCTTGGTAAGTAGAAGTGCTTAAAATTATCTCCAATAAAGTTGTTCGAAAACTCAATACTTTTCTGGGAAAAGAGCTCCAAATTTCGCATTTACAGAAAAGCTTAAACGCCATTTTCGTAAAAACGACTCCAACATTTTTCAACAAAATCTCCATATAGAACGATATTTTTACTCATATGTAATATTCTTGAAATAATGTCTCGGTTCTGTCATTAGGAAACGGAAAATTGAGCAAATGTGAAAAAATTATGTATGGACGATGATATTGGCGACGCAAGAGGCTGAGGCTCTGGCAAGAGGATTGAGCACGACCGAAAAGTTGACTCGAACCAAAAAGAGGAAACTAACTAGAACGAGAAAGACTGTGCCATTCTGTAATACCACTAGTTCATACTTGCATTTTTTTCTCTCTTTAAACGTTGTGAAATGCATATAGAACACAAATTCCTTAGTCCAAAACAAATTTTGGAAAAGTAAGAATTAAACAAAAATATAATATCTTTAATATACTATACAGACATACCATATTAAATAATGCCAATTTGCGGAAGCACATTTTTTTCCTGAGTGAAGCCGTTAGTTTCCGACATAGTGATTTACTCTGTTACTCGGATGTATGGTGAAATATTTTAAAATTGTGTAAAAGAAAAATTAGACTCTTTTCTAAATATATTTCCTCACCTATATAAAAAATTGTGATTGTTGATAAGTGCGTTACATATCTTCTTCCCCGATAATATACTGCTGACCATTTTAGTAAAATAGAATTCTTTGATAACGTCTTTCAACAATTTACTAGGACCAGTAGGACGATTTGTAGCAGAAAAAACAGAAAATCGACGAACATATATTAGGTCTGAGACCTGGAAGAAAGGTAAGTTGTATATTAATTCACAGAAAGTTCTTTGCATATTAATTCACAGAAAAAGAAATCACAGCATCAGCATCGTACCCTAAAATCACATGAAATCGAAATAATATTTTCCGTGCATGAGAACAAGCTTTAAAGTTGCATAAAAAGAAATACATAAAACATATTGAAAAACTATATTATGGCAATTTGTTGTTTTAGGAATTAAGTACTTTGTATTTGAAGATGTAAACCTTGTGTATTGGTGAAAAATAAAATATGCATTTTTATCCCTGGATATTTTTGGCTTTAAGGGTACATTTTTCTCATTTTTAGTGCCTACTTGCAAGCATTGTTCTTCATTTTTAGATCATGAAAATCCTCACACTCATGATAATGTCAAACAAATAATATTTTCATTTGAAAATAACAAATGCGTCAAAAACAGTTTGGAGAATTTATACAGGCATGATAAACCTACAAGATGAGGTCAAATGGTCAAGCCATACATGTGGTGCACGCGTATTTCAACGTTTCTGCTAATAAAGTTGTAGGTTCTTTCATTCTTCCACGGACTCAATGTGCTACACATGAAGCAATAAATAGTAATCACGCATGAGATGCCTTGTTCGGTGGTTTCCAATCACGTTCGCCGAACAATACATGATCAGCTATTCGCGATGTGTCGCGGGGCGCAACCACATTCCATACGCATAAAGTATGAATAAACAAGACGGGCGGCCGTGGTGCAGTTGTGCAAGGAGCTCGCGCGCATATGAATGCATGCTGAGTGGCCTTGGGGCGGATTTGGCGGCTGACGGCCAGATCGTGCATTCTGAAGGATGACGAGGGGAGGCACGTCATACGCCGAATTCCCTGTGCAGTGAGTTTCTATGACTAGGTGATATGTAGGGCGGAGACATACTTTGTAAGGTGCGGTATTATCATTTGGATAACGACTCAAGAAGTATGTTCTGGAGGACAGGTGGGATGACGGGCGTGAGGACGGGCGTGAGGACGGGCGTGAGGACGGGCGTGAGGACGGGCGTGAGGACGGGCGTGAGGACGGGCGTGAGGACGGGCGTGAGGACGGGCGTGAGGACGGGCGTGAGGACGGGCGTGAGGACGGGCGTGAGGACGGGCGTGAGGACGGGTGTGAGGACGGGCGTGAGGTTGGGCGTGAGGACGGGTGTGAGGAGGGGCGCGATCGATAGGCCAAGTCGATGTCAATGTTTCAATGTATAAAACCAACAATGAATTTAACATGGTTTTATAATTCGATGTTTTGTGTTCGATATTTTGAAGAAGTCTATATTCTGTAAATTTAAAAAATCCATCATAACAAAATCCTATTATAACTTTCAGATATATACGAATAGAACTTTATTCAAAACAAATGTGACCATAGGTGAAAAATCAATAAAATCAATAAAGGAGACTATATTATTTTTGAATTACCGAATCAGATAAACCGTGTTTCGCATTTCATCATGACGATTTTTTGACTTTGTTTTGTAACTTAAGTCTAAATTATAATTCGACAAACAAAATAACAATTAAATAACGATATCCCTTTCAAATAAAACGCCCACGCCTGAACTTCTTGTTTACTAACATACTTTTAAACACATCGGTAGTTTTGGATCAGAATGTTATTAATATCGATGTTTTAATTTTGAACAACGATATTCGGAAACATCGATGTTGGGTTGGCGATGACCCATACCTAGTTGGGAGGAGGAATCTCTCCTAGTCGGGCGGCGGGCGGCGGGTGGCGGGCGGCGGGCGGCGGGCGGCGGGCGGCGGGCGGCGGGCGGCGGGCGGCGGGCGGCGGGCGGCGGGCGGCGGGCGGCGGGCGGGGCCGCGAAAACCGCGCCGCGGCGGCGCCAACCGCCCCGCCGCCCCGCTGCCCGTCGCCCCCGCTAAGTCGCCGTGTGCTTAGACGCGCCCATTAAAAAGCCATCACGGCGCGCGGCCGGCGCCTCTGGGACGCACAGGGCGCAAATGGCTCCGCTGGGCCCAAGAGAACTCCCGCTCCGAGCATCAACGGATGGGCCTCTGACCGCGAGGTCATAGGGTTCGAGTCCCTTCAGTGGAAGGAATTCCGGAAGTCGAAGGAACATAGTTTCAGGCTTGAGTCTGGAGAAGAATTCTAGCGACGGACTGATCACCTCATCTGTTCTTGTGATTTCTTCGAACAACACCAGACGAATATTGGAGCATTGCCGTAAGAAACGGGCGACGCAGAGCCCCTTCGTCCTCCTTGGCATATCCTCACGCCTTGCTTACATGTACACTCACGTGCACTACACCACCACACATGTCAGGGTCCACACATGTCGGGAGCTTAGAAGTTGTTTTGGCTGTTCGTTGCCCGACTGGTCGGTGATACGTGCATGGGATAACCCCGAAAGCCGACATGTAGGTCGGCTCCAGATATCGCCATTAAGCGCGGGAAGAACAACCACCTCTCGTGATAAAAACATGCACTACGGAACTAATGATCAAAGCAGTTGACACGCCTAGAGATCAGAAATAATCAATAAAAGAATAAATAAAACATGATAAAAATGATTCGAAATTTTAAATTTTGAAAAAAGGTGAAATAAAAGTTTATCTTTTAACTGCGACAATTCATAACACATTTTTTTTAATTCCATCATATCCTATTGAGTGAAATAATGGAAAACGTTATTTCAAACCTTTCCGTATATAATTGGTCAACTAGATGTGCTACAACAGCATATACTTACTCGCATTTGTAACAGCAAAGTAATATCATAATACTGATATTTCTGAACATATTAGGACATCTCAGCAATCACCTGTAAAACGTATTAACTGTCGTAACACAGTATGTGCTAATATTATTTGAAAACTAATGCATCAAATGAGAGCAGACGGTGTCAGTAACTACTTGAGTTCTTGGCTTTCCGGGTGACGCCGCGTCGATGGCTGAGACGCCGACGTTTTTGCCTGTCATCTTGCACGTTTACTTACGGTCGTCACTACCCTGAGGATTAAATTGCGCATATTAACTGGTTTTGTTAACAAATTTTTAAGTAAAATATCTCCATCATTGTATTATTATCATCGTATAAATAAATTGCGCGCATTAACTCGCATTGTCAACAAAAGTTTAAGTAAATTAAAATTTAATAATTTAATAAATTAAAAGTATCTCCATCATCTCCATCATCGTATTTTTCGAAAATTGCATTTGCGAAATTTTTACAACCTAACCTCATTCTATTCGAGAAAAAAATAACAAAATAAATGGATTAAAAATTATTTGAATACGATTTTGACAATATATATTTTTTATTTGCGAATATTTCACTCAAAAGTATGACAAAATTATGTATATTTTTGAAAAGTTAAACTATCTTATTAAATACCTATCTTTAAAGAACAAATTTCACTAAAAAATCTCTATCTTCAGAAATATAGTTGTAGAAAAGCACGAAAAAATAATGACTTTTGCAATTTTTGAAAATTTAAAGATTTCAACGAAAATGCGTCCTGCGGCCACTCTTCAAACGCCCTGTACTCTATCTAAAAAAAATATTTGAACAAAATGAGAAAAAAATAGTTTGGGAAACGTTAAGGATTAACTTAAAGTGACCCCAAAAATTGTTTGAAATTGGTAGTGCCACGAAATTGCCCAGGTAAACGAGATAGCATTAGTTTTAGAGCAAATAGCCTAAACGGTGGAAGCCCTTATACGTACACTGATGACAAATCCTGACAGACCGATAAACGGGCGGACAGGCGTTTTGCCGTCAGCCAAAGAGCCACAAATCGTCGAATTCTAAGTAAACAACGTATTAGAGGAAGTGATTTACTGTATATACGAACAATATTTATCCACTTTTTCTAGATCAGGGGCATGAAATATGAGTTTATACCTAAACTCGTCGTTTTTTGCCAACACATTTCAATATTTTTCTCTATAATTCGTAAAAAGTATATGAGATGGGAAAAGTCATCAAGCAACATGAAGTCGTCGTCCTTCACACACAAAACTGATTATACTATTGAAAAAAACATTAAGTAGTAGTGCTAGTGAATGGAACAGACTTTCTCATACTAGTGAATTTCGTCCTGAGTAAGGGATACCTCTGCGGACCAGGCTCTGCTCAGCTACCTATCGATACCGTTAACAATTTTTTTTCACATTTTTATAATTTTTCGCTCTCGTAAGAGTGAAATTGACATATTGTTAAGAATATTATAGAACAATGAAACCTGTACCTATATGCCATATTTCATTAGAAAACATGGACCCTTTTGTGAAAATGATTTAGAATATATGAAAATGCGCAATTTCGTGCTAATTGTTTCAGAAAACTGTTGAGTTGTCGAGAAACATCATAAGATTTGAAGTATTTCTACGCACAAATATGGTACTGTATAAAAACGCCCATAATGTAAAAATTAACGACCTGAGAAATGTGTAAAATAATTCGTGTGAATTTTTGAAAAATCAAAAACTATACCAAAAAGGCGGTTGTGTGATGTTAATCTGACTACTGCACAAAAAGTTCAAAAAAAAACTGGTGCAGGTTATAATATTGCTCATATTTAAAATCAAATTTACGCGAAAACTAATAACATTTTTCTTTAAAAATCATTAATTAAAGAACTAATAGTGGAGAAAAATATTAATTGAAAAAACATCAGCCTTTAAGAAGATCCCCTGGCTGAGGTAGTTCAGGGCATCAGTTAAAATAGGCGTTGGCTAGATAGCGTCGTGGAATTCAACCCCTGCTAGGAGGAGAATTCGCTACTGGCTGCCGACTGCCCTAATTGTTTTTTGTTTTTGTTTTGTTGCTGTTTTTTATCAACAGCGAGCGAATCGCGGAACAATACCTCAACCCGGGAGCGATTTTTCCTTTCTTTCCTCTTCCCTGCCCTGTTACACACACACCTCTTACACACACTTATACTCACATGCACTGCACTACCATATTGGTCGGGATACTCAGGAGCTTAGATCTTGCCCCGTCTGTGACGGCGGGAGGTACCTAGACGGGCATTACCCAAGCGGATTAGCGGACGGCACCAGATCTCGCCATCCAAAAGGAGTGGCACCTACACCTTCCGTGATAAATGCATGTACTATATTTACAGAACTAATTACCATAGCAATTAACGCTCCCAAACACGAAATAACCAATCCACGGGGGGGGGGAGAATCCATCTTTTGCAACTTTGAAAAATTAAGATGACCAGTCAACTTCAGTTGCCTTTATGCCCTTATTTCACTCTACTCATACAATATATTTAAAAGAAAAAACTGAGGTCATTTTTGAGAAAATTTTGAAAATGTCCCAGAGTTTCATTTAAAGTACCCCCAAATTGAGAAGAAGAAAAACAAGAAAAAGAAAAAAAAGTGGCGTTTGTGCTTGGACCCACTGCCCCCACCGCGTTCTCGCCGCCGCCTCCACAGAGGTTTTCATGGCCGCGAAGACGCGAGCGGTGCTACGCCCTCTTCGGGAGCAGCTGAATATGTAAAGCAGCGGCAGCCGCTGAAGATGTGTGAAAGCCCAGAGGCAAAACGAAAAAGGCTCAGGTGGAATGAAATTATAATATAAATGAAAAGTTGAGAGGATCTCAAAGAAAAAAGTCGTGAATCTTAACGTTCGTGGGAACATAAAGCGTTATTAATTGTTACTGCACTTACATTTTATATTCTAAATCGGTAAATCAAATTGCACAAAAAATTGCTGTTAAAAAATTATGATGGTGATGATAGACGGGATGATGGTCATGATAGATGATGATGATAGATGGCATGATTACGATGGTGATGATGTTGAGGAGGAGGACGAGGACGAGGGGGCTGGGAGAAATGAGATATTTATACGAGAAATTCGTGGAGACACGGTTATGTAAGTTTCCGCTATCCAACTCCTATGTAAATATTCGTAATTGCAAACAACAAATAACTATTTCTCTAGAGCTTCTTTTATGGAGAGGCCGCGTTTATAACCCGGCGAGCCACTGGCGGAGTTTCTGAGGTCTGCATCACAGACCTGTGTCGTAGTCACCGCCATCTATCAAAACCCCATGGCTCGTCACCTTCACCACGGCCAGCACCACCATCCCTGAAGTCGCCGCAACTTCTCGGAAAAATTGTTTCCATTTGGGCTTCCAGGCGCGTCAACAACATGGTAATTAGTTCTGAATGTGCAGTGTATTTTTTTACCCGGGGAGAGGGCGGCGTTCCTTCCCAGCTGAATGGCGAGATCTGGCGCCGACCTACACGTCGGCTTGCAAGGTTTCCCCCCATTCAGCTACCTCCCAGCACCGGGGCACCGCTCCAGCCGAGACAAGATATAAACTCCTGACTGGTCACTCGACATGTGTGGTTATGCAGTGCCTGTAAGTGTGTGAGTAAGAAAGTGAGAAGGAGGGCAAGATCAAGCGCGGTCCGTGGTCTGTTTATTAGGGTACTGCTCCGGCATTCACCTGGTGAGTTGATAGGCAAAACCACAGAAAACTATCGATCAAAGCTGCAGGATTCTAGAATTCTCCTCCAGAGAACACCTGAATTTGACACGTCACTGCATTGACGTATGTTAATGCCCTGAGCCGCCTCTGCCACCCTGATGCCTTGAGCCACCTCAATATCGCCTCGAATCGTTTGAGCTCGAATATTTGCACGCCGATTGATAGATTGATAATTTCCGATCGCGTTATCTATTAGCACCGTGTATGCAGTGCATGCTATATCCCTGAAGGAGGCAGTGATCCTCCCCAACGATAAGTGTTCCGGTGTGAACAGGTGAGCATGCAGCGATTTCCCATCTCGTGGTATATCCGCAAGCGAGGCACCACCCCATCCAGCACAAGCTCAAACATCACCGTTCCCCAATCCTTCGTAGACATCACCAACATTCCCTCGCTCTCACCGTTATTCTCCTTTCGCCTCCATCTAGAACTCAGTGTTAACCATCTAAGAAGCAGGACCTTCTTGAAACTTTGAGCGCCGCCAACACGCCCCCGAGTGAATCCCCCCGAAACACACACACACACAGCCATTCATCCGGCAGATGCCGCTGGAGGCTGAGCCGGCTGGACCGGAGGCGCGGACGGCCACCACCTCTCCAGGGAGATATGCAGAAGATAATGCAGGGGGAGGGGAGAGATTTTGCTGGAGGAATGAGGCAGAGGGACAAGAAGAAGCAATTATATGGAGTATATTTCCATTAATGAAACATACATCGACAGGTATATAAAATGGTGCATGTTTTTTGAAAATTTGAAATGAAATTTCTAATGTTTCTATCCAATAGCTTAAGGATTAACTACTCAGAGTAAATTAGTTCTGCAAAAAAGTATTTTTTAAAGGAAGATGAGAATGAGTAGGAAGAGGAGGAAGAAAGAAAAAGAGATAGAGCAGAAGAGAGAGAGAGAGAGAGAGAGAGAGAGAGAGAGAGAGAGAGAGAGAGAGAGAATGAGAATGAAAAATAGAAGGTAGGAGAAAGGAAAATAGATAGTGAAAGGGAGAAGAACTTTAACGACAGAGAAGGGGAATCGATGTCGAAACAAAGGAAAGGAGAGAAGGAAGTGGAAATAATTCATATTTTGTATGTTTTTTATATATAAAAATTGGTTTACGGCAAAACGTCTTTTCCTCTGTCAGTGAGTTCATCTATGAATAATGCTAGCGGTTAAACCGTAAGCAGTATCTTTCCCAATTTGATATACCCCGATCAATGAGGCTGATGGATTTATAAGTACAAGTTCTTCAAATGACTTTTCATCAAGTTTCACCCAAACTCTAAAGTTTAAAGTGAAAATAATTTCAAAATTGTATTTTTTCAAAAACGCTTGAACTATATTCTCTCAAAAACTATTTTCTCTCATTTTTCCTTGAAACATTTGGCATGGAAAGTGCTAAATACACTTAATTATATGACATGTACAAATACAAGCCATTTCAAAGTACTCTATTAAGTTTTGAAAATTTGGAGAAATGTATTTTTTATAAATATCTCTCATGTTAATATTTACGTATATAATACGAATTACGTATATAATTTTTATATATCAAGGCATTTATAAGCACATTTGATTTTTTGTGAAGTCTTTCAAAAACTCAAAAGCTTGTAGTGAAACTTATCTAAAAATTGCACATTTTTAGAAACGCTCGAACGCCTTTTCTCAAGAACGGCTCCAAATGTTTGGATGAAAATTTGCATTTAGGACCGTGTTTTACTCTTGTCATATTCTTTAAGTCATATTTCAATTCTACTATTAGTGGACCGAAATATTGCAAAACTGAAAAAAATGTAACTTAGGTGACGATAGGTGGCAGCTGGGAATAGGGTGGAGCAATACTAAAAAGTTAGCGCAGAGTAAAAAAACTCACTAGTGTCAGGCCTGTGCCATTCTGTAGCATCACTACCTCTGTATTTTATATCGCCTTACTTGGGGAGTATACGTTACTAACTACACTGTAATGAGGCTGTACGCTGTCCATTGTGAGGAATTTCGGCTTCGTCACGGCGACTGAAGACTCGCCGCCCCGGCAGGGGGGGAGGGGGAAGAGGTAGCGCAGCTGCCGCGCTCCAAAAAGGAACTGAACGTCTCTTTGAAAGGGGTTCATGGCGGCCAGTCTTTCGCTTACTGACGCATCCAAATAGATTTTTGATGGATACGAACCAATTTCAGATTTGACAAGGAACTTCAAAGGATCCGCAGCCGGTGAACTTTCAAATGAACTTATATGTCATGTATTCTCTATTGCATTCTACAATTATTGAAATTAACCAGACATTCTGAATGAAAACGATCAAATTTGAGTGAATTATGGGCAATAATATAAAATATAAGAAACAATATATTCTCTAAAACGACTCCCATTTTTTGTAGCTATCGTAAACGCCATTTTGCTGAATTCTTTAGGTTTAAAAAATTTACAAATTTAATTTTCTTGGCATCTTTCTCACGCCCTTAATATTTACATTACCAGTGATTTTTATCGAATCTCATAGTACAAGTGCTGCAAACAAGTCTGACAAAGTTCCCCGGAAACTGAAATTTTTTCTGTGAAAATGAACTCAAAATTCCAAATTTTAGAAATGCTTGATCGACATTTTCTCAAAAACAGCACTAAATTTTTCAAAGAAAATTTGCATATAGGACAAGGTTTTTCTCTTCTATAATATCCTTAAAGTTTTACCATGATTTCACATACCATATTAACTTTCAGTTATACCATTAGGCGTCGGAAACAAACTATCTGCCGTTCTTTAGCATCACTAGTTTCCCATAGCATTACAATATATTTATATTGTGTAAGTTGTATGCGAGAAAGTAAAGATGGTAGTAAACGATGCGACATTAAAGAGTTGTTTCAGTGCCCTGTTTATTTGGCGTCCGTAAAGAAAAATATTCAATTCCGTATTGAAAATGATTTTACAGATGAGAAAGAACATTCGGGCTTTGGAACACACTTATAATCAAAATCATCAAAATCTTATACACTTATAATACATTTACACTTATACACTTATACACATTACACATTTTACACATTACATATTATACACTTATAACACTTATAATACTTTTAGTATCGTTTAAGTGAAGAACTTAATGCCTCATCTTGCTCACAATGTAGAAACGCAGCTGGTTCATATATTTAAGAAAATCATATAAAACACTTCCATTAAATAAACTCGTCATGGCTGTGGAGAAACAAAAAGTTAAAATGTACTTACTGAATGCATAAGCTCAAAGCAGCATGTTAAATAGCAGTACAGCAGCAATGAAGTCAAATTAAAATTGGAAGACAACTTTTCAAATCAATTTCTGTGCATTTATTGATTATAGCAAGAGTTTTGAATAGCTCCTACTCCGTTTAAGTTACATTTAAAAGAAGCTTTGAAATTTGTATGAGAAAATTATCCAATATTGTTATAAACATTAACGATTCTATGCTTTATTATCTTTGTTGAGAAGGAAGTTTTGTACATGCTGTGAAAAGTTCGCTAAGAGAATCTGAATTGATGATTTGAAATACATTTTAATAAAACGGAAGACAGGTTGTAAGGAGGAAAATCCAAGACTACGTATTATCGGACCGGGAGTGAAATGCTGTCACAATGCACCAGAATGCAAATAATAGAAAAAGGTGGTAGAACACGAATTATTCTGAGTCGATTATCAAAGGGAAATGTATATGTAAGGCAATTGTATTCGCTAATTAAGAGCCACGCTCTGAAGAAGTGTGATAACACTAAGAGAAGAGTGTATAAGGCTATCGTAGGAAGGTGCCTCAAATGGGTCTGAATTTTGGGAAATATTCGCAGGTAATGAGAATGAACTTGGAGCAATGGAAATGGACTATTGGCAAAGAAACTTCGGAATGACATTGTTGGACAAAGTAAAATAATGATGAAATGAAAGGAAATGCAGAAGTGACTTTGAACATTATCGATGGCATTGAAATTAATGGGTTAAAATGATATGAAAAAATGGATTAAGAACGATGGCCTCTAAAGCTCTGAAATTGGCAGTCAGATTAGCATAGGAGTCGAAGAATGGCTACAAGTACCTACATGGAAGGGAGGAGTGGTGAAGGCGATAGCTAGAGGAGGATCAACTGCAGACGACTGTAGCGACAGACTAAAATGGAAACTGGGATGCGAGAGGCACCTAATGACGTAAAATGCTCGCGGAACAACATTTCGTAGGCACCGACTTGACTAGCGAAATGAACGAGACCGTTCAGCCGGAACAAATGAAGGGATGGATCGAGTCGGCGGGGGTTATGACGAAATCCTCGACGGCGCAGCAGGGCGGGGGGGGGGGCAGGGGGCGATGGCAGATGCTTCAGCGGCGTCGGCGGCGTCGAAAGCGGCCGGTCCACAGAAAGGATTCGGGCAGGAGGGGGGCGGGGGGTCCGTTCCCACGCAGCAGGGGTCAACGGTCAGTCGCCCCCCTCCACGCCCCGCACTTCCCGCGACCGCAAGTCAAGAGCCCCTGCGTGGCGGGGAGGGTAGCCGGCAGCTGGACGCTGAATAGAGGGGATTCTTGAAATGCATCTGGTCTGGTCCTCACGCGGCGGCGGTCTCCCAGAGGGGCCGTGCGGACGCCTGGATTCGGTCAGGTGGTCATTTGTCTCGGACCCTCTACACGAACCGTGCCCATACGCACACATATCGGGCATGACAACATATCGAGCGCTTTCTCCCATCCCCCTTCGTACAACACTCACGTTTTATATTCTGCGGCTTCGCAGTTCATTCGACTTTGAGGAAATTTTTTCAGAAGAGCGCATTTGAAAGTCTGGAGGTGCCCAATCACATAACTCGCAAAGAAAGCCCGTTTTGTTCATAAGTTTTTTACGAGTCAGATTTGAAAAAGGGTTCACAAACGTTATAGATTTCACAGAGAACAGAGTTCGAAAATATTATTAACATAAACTCACGCACAGACAGTACAACAGTGGGGCACGGGGGAGTACAGGGGCCATGACCCCCTGAAAATTTTGAAAGGGGTCCCGTAGTCCTACGTAATAAAACATTTTATTACCGTAAATATGGTTATTTACCTATTATCCCTTTTTAATGCAGGGATTTTTGGGAATTGATACTCGACATTTGAGGAAGAAACTTTCAAACATATATGACAGCTGGAAATGAAGTAAAGAGCCTGAAGTATATAATAATATCATTAACGTTATAATTTTATTCTCTGAGTAGTATATTGTAAAGATTTCCTAATAAAATAAAGGAAAAATGGGTCCTGAGGGCCCCGAAATGAAGTTCCCCCTTTTGTTTTAGGCTTTGAACGCCTGTAATTTACAAAACATAATTTTCGCCAAAAATGCGACGTAGAACGTTCTGATGTATCTCATTACAAAATGTTTACCGTCGTATCCCGCCTTATGACTTGTAGTAAATTATTTTATTTATATTTTTTAATTTCCTTCATTTTTCCAATAAATACCCTAGTTGAAATGGCTTTACAAACCTTTGTTTTGAAGGCAAAATTAAAATTCATTCAATCCGATAAATGTAAAATGTAATAATTATTTTAAAATTCCTTTGATTTTCGATAATCATTCCTAATAATTATGCTCCTGATTCCTTATTCTGAAAAAAAAAACGAGTCCCATTCATGAACAATTATTCAAAATTAACGTAGAGTTGACTGCTCAGTAACTGCGATTTTAACATTCTACACATCGCAAGGCGCTTCTCCGGGACGTATCAAACACAAACAATCACGAATCCAACGCCCGAGTCCTCCTCTAGTCGAGGTGCTTGCCACCACGTGTTATAACCGGGCTCACCTTGTGTTAAAAACGGACAAAGTGTATCACAAAGTCGTAGGCTTCCGCGGCCAGAGTCATGTGAGTGATCTTGGCTGACCGGGTGACGCCGCGTCGAAGGCTGTGTTGCCGACGTTTCGACTATCCATACAGACAGGGCATACCAGCTCTGAGGAAGACCACGACAAGATGGTCGAAACGTCGGCAACACAGCCTTCGACGCGGCGTCACCCGGTCAACCAAGATCACTCAGAGTGTTTCACGTTCGAAGTTGCATACCCGACACCCACAAGCTATAAATGGGGTAACGCTCGCATTATATTGCGGGAACGTTACCTACTCCTACCTAAGAACCCTCTCCGATGTATCGAAGTTCTTCGCGACGGCTCTGCCAGACTGGAGTCAAGTAGATACAGTCGAACTTTCAAATGCAAACGAAAAATGTAAGGATCGTTACACAAAGCTACTCACCTGTACAGGGGGATTAATATGCACATAAATTAAAATTCTAAAAGATGTCTAAACAGATAAGTGTACATACTTTCTCTTGTAAAGTAACACACGACGTTTAGAAACTGTCACCGTTGTGTTGACTTCTTGACTTATAAAGATAAACTTGTCTAAATACTCCTAAACAATCTACCATACTAAGTGGTTGAAATTTGTCGGTATGGAAGCGATCTGCTTATGGCTCATTGTGTAACATGTCTCTGTGAGAGTTGCAAGTTCTGAAATTATATGATCTATATTTTCTTTCCACATGTTACATATGCGGAATTTAACAGATTGGATCTTGGGATCTTTTTGAACTTGTTTTCTATAGTTTCGAGTGAAAATAACTTTATCTTCAATGGGTAGCATGAATCCCTCAGTTTCAGCAAATAAATCTCCATCGGCAAGCCATTTTATAGAGGCTGAGAAGTCTGTGCATGGATTGTGAAGGGCATGAAAGATTTTTCCGCGATTTTTTTTCTTCCAATGGTCTTGCTTTTGTTTTTCTCTTTGAAAGATAATTTCATGAAGAATGCCCTGGAACAGATGTAGAGGGGTAAAATTTGTATCTGCAAACACAATTACTTTGTGTATCAATGACAATTTTGATGTATTGAGGAAGTGTTCTCTGAGTAAAGTGATTTCCTTGAGTGTAGTTTCTGGATGTCAGTGATGCCTCTCCCTTCCAGGTTTCTCGGCAGCATAGACTTCTCTATACAAGATTTTTGGTGATGCTTTTTATATTTTATCATTGTTGTACGAATTAGTCTATGCAGATTTTGGAGGTCAGTTCAGGACCATTTAATAATACCGAAGATGTACGTAAGAACAGATATTGCATGGGTATTTATGGCTTTTATAAGGATTTTCCCTGTAATATGACTTTTCATGAGTTGGTGTAGACGATTTTTGAATTTCATCTGAGAATTTTTAATAATAGAATCTTTGTATCCCTTAGCTTCCATTATTCCCAGTCACTTGTTAAGTCTACCATATTCTTTCTTAGGTATTTTTAATTCATTACATTCTCTTATGTCAATTTAACCTTTTACAATATGCAAAGTGCGACATTTGTCTCAGTTCAGTTCTATGTGAATATCATGTTTCAACAGTTTTTAGAAGATTTGGAGGTTCTCATTTGAAGGAGAATGTAGTTTTATATCATTTTTATAATATGTAGTTTAGATAGCATTGTGTTTTTCTTTGGTATCTTATTACAACGCCTTGATCATTATTTAACATTCTGCTTAACGGATTTAAAGCCATGCAAAACCAGAGTGCACTCAGCCCCCTTGAAAGATTCCTCTTTTAATTGGGATTGTACCAGTCACAAGTATCTGAAGTAATTTTCCCCAGGTGAATCTCGGTGTTCCAAGCTGTGACTGTGGTCAGAAAAAAAATCGCATTTATTTTGTAAATATCAAGAATTTCAAGAAGCCATGAATGTGGGATGCTGTCAAAAACCTTCTTGTAGTGTATATAAGATATGTGAAGGTTTCTTTTGTTTTATTTAATTTGCTTTACAATTACTGAGTTAATTGTTAATATTTCCTTACAACCTCTTGAAAACTTGGAAATCCTTTTTGTTCCTCTGCCATAATTTTGTCTAAATGTTGATAGATTTTAGAGTTAATAATTGCTGTGAGATTGTTGGGAGACTTGTTATTGAGTGGTATTTAGAGGGGTCATTTGATAGTTGTTCTTTCGAAGACATATAGGTAATTCCTTAGGTGAAAAAGACGGTAAATTTGCAGCGTCTTTAATCGCATGTGTACAGAGATCAGCCAAAATGGAATGTGTAAACGTACATCTTTTGAGCCAGGAATTTTGAATTTTTAAATTAAAGCCACATCCTGGAGCTTTCCAATTATGATTTCTTGAGTTATTTTAATATCATCTGTACTGATGTGAGATGATTCCATTATATCTATGTTGTTATGTTTATTTCTTTCATCCTGCATCGAAGGAGGTTTATGTGATAAGAGCAAGGATCAAATATTGCTTCAAAAGCTTTCAATTTGTTCTAAAAACTGGATGCTTATGTTCTTGCACATCAGCATTGTCATTTTGTTTGAGGAAAGAAAGCTTTATCTTTCCTTGTGAACAGAAGGTAGTGTTTCTTTCTTACATTTGCTGTAATGTATTTGCGTCGTTTAGCACGTTAGACTGATAGCTTTTGCTTGAGGGTGTCCAGGATTCGAGAGTGGAACTTTCCATTACATTCAAATCTGGAGTGTTCGTTGTGTTTTGGACAAATATTTATTATTATTATTATTATTATTATTATTATTATTATTATTATTATTATTATTATTATTATTATTATTATTATTATTATTATTATTATTATTACTTTTATGGTCTATCAGTATACGAAATTACTCGTATTTTTAAATCAGAAACACTGTCTGCTTTAAAAGTACATATTCATTAAAGTAAACGAAAATTTCCTTATATACGTAATCAACATTTTCTTCTTTAAAAATTTTACCAATTTTCATAAGGATTTATCTTGAAATGTTTCTATTCTGTAAACATAAGTAGTTTATTTTCATGTTATCCAAAATCATTTATAATCAAGTTTGCCAGTAAGTTAAAAATTCTTCAGTTTTAGCAATGCTCAAACGATATTTTCTAAAGGCGGCACCAAATTTTTCAATGAAAATACATGTGTGTATGATTTATTTACTCTCGTATAACTCTCCTAAAATCATATTTCAATTATACTAACTCGGTAATGAAAAGCTGAAAAAATGTGTTTTAGGCGGTTTTAGGTAGGTTTTAGGCAGTGTTGTAGCAATGTTCGTTGAAAAATTTGCAGCGGTTTTTAAGAAACTTGCGCTTAAGCGCTATTGTAAATTCGAAATTTAAAACACTTTTTTACAGAAAATTTTTGAGATTTCGAAACTCGTCATTAGAAGTCATTTTAACTCACAAATACAATAATGTTTATAAATTGCTGGAAATGTGTATATTACCGGCGTGAGAGATCTTTCAAAAAAATACATTTGTGTAATTTTTGAAAAAACAAATAAAAGCTACCACGAAATGAACTTTACGTCATTTTAAAGACTGCAATGAGCACTATCCTTTCAAAAAATTTGAAGAAAGAAATTGGAGCCATATGTGAGAAAGTTGCGTTTGTGAGTTTCTCAAATTGCAAAAATTTTAGCTAGTTTTCACCAATAAACTGGTGTGTTTTCGAGAACGTTTGTCTGACATTACTTAAATCACATGTGTTCACAAATATAATAATGTAAACAAATTAGACTAATGTAAATAGTAACGATGTGAGAGACAAGTAAAAACAATTAAATTTTTGTAATTTTTGGAAAAGTAAAAGAATAGAGCGGCGTTTATATTAATAGAAGATATAGTAATGGAATAAGTAAATGAAGATATAGAAAGAGAATATATGGCGTTTATGTCATATCATAGAGTGCATTTAGCACAATTTCTACCAAACGTTTAAACAAAAAAAATTGAAGTTGTTTTTGAGAAAATCTTGTTTTTGTATTTTTTTGTAACGTACAAATTGCACGCAATATTGCCCGAAAACTATTAAAATTTTCGAAACAATGTACGTGGCCTTAATGAAAGAGCTGATTATGGAGAACAAATTTTATTTGATGGAAAATTCTCTACATTTAATTTTGTAATTGTAGGAATACAAAAAAATGCAAACTTTTGAAATTTTCGAAATGTTTGTGTTAATAGTGAAAATCGGACGTATGCGACCTTTATAAGTGTAGTTTACTCTATTCTTACAAGAAATTAAAGGAAAAAAATTGAAGTCATTTTTGAGAAAATTTTGAAAATGTCCGGAGGGCTTCATGTGAAGTACTTCCAAAAACTAATGATTTCAAAATCGCAGAGCTTCGACTCAGGTCAAATGAACAGAGGTTTCTTCAATTTTAAAAAAAACTACGCATGGTTTAGGCGCTACTCTTGTTCATATACACCAGACAGGCGGTCAGACGGCCGGACAGTCAAATGGACGGACGGACATTTAAAAAAAAACTTTTTCCTTATCAGGGGACCCCAAAACGTGTATTTTCGTTGAAATCACGAAATCTATGTTCCGTAGCATTACAGAACTTTCCCTATACTACCTATATACGGGAAAGTAAAAATACCCTTTCGCAAATTTATATTTATCCTCGTCTATAAATATTTCATAAGAAATAAATGTTACTTACAGATTTATTGATTCAGAAGCAGGGTTACACAAGCCACCGAAGCGGTAAAAAATCGTTCTTCTGGAAGAAGCTGTTTCTAATATTTTATTGTATCAACTACCGCAAAGCATCAGAGAAAACATCAAGTAATTAATATTTCTCACAATCGCAAAACCTCCAGCCTAAAAATCAGCCGTCTTTTATCTGGGTCCGCCCGTAATGCGAGCCCAAACGTTACGCCGCTGACCCCCCTCCTCCGACACAAGATACTTCTCCCACTTTCCCACTGTCCTTCCTCAGCCCTCTCTACTCCCCTGCTCGCCTTCCCTCTCGCCCGGGCGCGCCACCTTCGAAGGGCTCGCGCCCTTCAGCCGGCGCGCGTCACCTCGCGCAGGGACGGAAGCGTCGCTAAGTGGAACCAATTTCCGACACGTAATTTCTCGAAAACTGAGCTGTTTACGGAAAAGTGGGTTATTTTAGCGTTAACGGCAGTTTGATCTGTATTTTGTACTCCAGGTGTGTTTTTTTCCGCAAATGCCGTTGTGAAGCCATTACCTTTCGGCCTTCCATGTGGTACAATTATCTGAGGATATTTATAAATGCCCTATCTAGGAAGGAAACACATGACGAGGTGGGGTATGAGTATCCCAATGACCCTGAGAGTTCTGCCTTGCGGCAGAGTAGCTACTGGTTGTCCTACCCCCCCCCCTTGCCGGACAGGTCGCAAGGGAGGGGTCAGACGAAGTACTGCGGAAGAGATCCTCAACGCCGAGAACAGTCCAGGGAGGAAACGCCAGAAGAAGATAATGCGAAGATCATTAGCATCGCAGGGATGCCGAGGATCTGCAGCCTCATCCTGGGGAGACGGACCTCCTAGCGGACTGTGAAAGCGGACTGTCTAGGGAAGAAAACCTCTAAGCAAATCCTGCTTGTTTGGAAGCAGTAAAATGTCTGCCCCATGACCGAGCTTTCCTTGTGTTCGAAGGGGAGCGGCCGGGGGAGAATGTTGTTACTGACTCACTCAATGACAGCAAACGGAACCCATTTGGGATCGTCCAAAAATTACGTAACGCTAAAGAGGGGCGAGAGGGTCTGAGACAGCGTTACGCTACGTTACATAGCGGTAGGGGGTATTAGTTAAGTGCTACATAACATTGATATTAATTTTTTACATTTTGGAACATTCCTTTTGAACATTCCATTTGATAATTCCTTTTATGAGACCTGTACTAAAACATTAAAATATTAAACTGTATTTTTTTTAAAAAAAACATAATTACTCTGAAGTTATTAGTTGTAAATTGGTACGATAAATGGAAATATTTTTTCAATCAACGCAATTGGATATATTATTAGGTTTAGTAACAAGAAAGAAGCAGAAAGGGAAATCAACTTCGGTCATTATTCAATGATATATAGTCGGGTATCTGTAGAAAGCAGAGCAATGGCAAGAGAGGGAATTTAAGTAAGTGAAAAGTGGAATAGCACAATAACTTACAGGTGAACGAAAGAAGTTACATGCAGATTTAAGATATTAATAGGTTATACGAGTGATATAGTTGTGTATGCCCCAGAACAAGGTAGATGTTTCCAGTAACGTGCCTACATCATTAACTTAATTAATATTAGTAATAGGAGTAGATATAAAAGCCATAATTAAACTAGAGTTCATTAAAAACTTAATTGAAAGAAACGGAGGAACAGTCTTATATTAAAACGGAAAAATGTAACGAGATTTTGTGAACTTGAACTCATTGAGAATGGAAAATACTTTCTTCAGACACAAAGAAATTCACAAATTTATCTAAATCACAATAAATTGTTCAAGAATCGATTACTCAATAACAAATGATAATACGGGAAAACTATTCTCAAATGTAGGAGGGATGAGTAAAGTAAACTAGTGGTACTGAAACATCGCGTACATTCTCGCCCGTTTTTTAACGCAAAATTACACGAAAAGCACTCAGATTTCGAAACATTGGGCGTGAACTTATTTCAAAATCTATCCTTCAGACTTCATTAAGAACAGATTTCATTAAGGGAAAAATCTGTCTTTAAGACTTTAATTGTAGGAAGACTCCTAAGAAATTGAACTTTTGCTATTTTCGAAAAATTAGCGTTTTTATCGAAAATGAGATCTGCACCATTCTCTTAAAAGTTTTTCTCACTATTCAACAACAAAATTTAATGAAGCCATTTTTTTTGGGGGGGGGGGATTTCAAACTGACCCAGGGTCTTCATGAAAAGTCCCCTTCAAAATTAAAATATCAGTTTCAAATTCAAGGTGCCGCGAAATCATCTAGATCGATTGAGAAATATCAATTTTGGGGGAAATCGCCTGAACGGTTTAGCAACCAGCGTTGTTCACGGAGGTTGACATATTGACAGGTTTGCATACTGGCAGACTGGCAGGCTGGCAGACGGGCAGACGGGCAGGCGGGCAGACGGGCAGACTGGCAGACGGGCAGACGACAGACGGACAGACTGACAGACGGACAGACGGACGTTTTGCCATCATTCGAGTTTTTGGTATCAAGTACCCGCCGAACATGGATTCTGGCTACACTCTGTGTTAGAAGATTTTTTCTAAATTTATCTCTACTCCATAGCGAGAAAGTATAAACAGGAAAGTGAAAAACGATCTGCCGATATGCCGGTTTAGCGTATTTGTTATGCCAACATGAGCCTGGGATCTTTTTTTGTCATTTATTTTCGCAGAAACCACTTTTCCATTTTCACGATCACTTACGTCGCCGCCGTGCCATCGTAAAAACGAAATGAGTAATAAAGAACCGGCACATATTACTCGCAGATAAATTCAGATGTCATACTGCAGAAGACACTAATAACCACGAAACCGCAACGTTGTTACCGCCTCTTGACAGCAGCTGCATCCTCCAAGGGAGAGAACTACAAAACGTGTTCATCTCTTTCCATACATATAGAAACGTGACTAACTCAATCGACTCTTGAAAACCTTGCGGATTCGAGTGATAGTAAACCTATGGCTCGTAGTATGTAGTGTGGAAGATGCTTCAATCTACTCGTGATACAGTCATCACCGTCAACATTATCATCGTCGTTGATTCCAACGGTTCTAATGTCGCCAGTACGCTCCTTGTCTCATCCTAACATCCGATCAGCACAGTATCTGAATTTTTGATTCTGCTACTGTATTCCAAAATTCATATTTTAATAGCTTTTTCCGTTATCGCTTTTATCCAGCGGTTACCCTTTACGTACTGCACGCATATTCGTACCCGAACGCATATCCGACCATACACTAGACACCAACACAATTGCTGGCTCCTCTCGTCTGGGATCAGCAGATCGCGAGACCTTCCGCGGCAACACATACATGAGAGACAAGGGACAACCATGCTCAAGGCGGGACTCAAACCCGCGACCCTTCGGACTGAAGCGCTGAGTCGGTGCACGGTCTTAGCCCCTTCTACCATCGAGGTCGGCCATTTTATTAATTAAAATTGTATATTGTGAGTATTATTATAAGCGGGGGGGAGAGTACCCGAGCAGGGAATGCCGGGTTCGTGGCGGAGGGAATGGTGACGCAAAAAGATCAATCGCAGAGTTGGCAGATGAGATGAAACTGGTCACTCATGATGGTTGGTCTTAATATAATCGATATGGAGGCAAATAAGGGGGAGATACATAGCACAGCGTACAGTAATCGTTCGCATTCTCAATCTTCTGCAAATGCGCAGAGTCAAAAAAGGGATGCGAGACACGAACTGCGGATGGTACTATCGATTGCATCTCTTCGCCGTGGAAACATCGCGTAATCAAATGGCGGTGGTGACGATACAGGCGAACGGCGAAGATAGTGGCTCTGGTGATGAATGTGGCAATAGAAACTGAGATGACGATGAGAATCTATTTTGATGGGATCCCACCTGCTACGACGGAGGCGAATTTGGAAATAATGATGTCTGTGTTCTTTTTCTTCTTAAAAAGTCTAAGACGTGTTCCTTTAAATACGGTAAAGCTACCGGGCCGAAAACAAAATTTTGCAGAACCATGTCCTTCTTTATATACCGAGGGACGTACACAGAGGGACTTGGCAGAACTTTGTTTTCGGTACGGAACTACAAGCTCTGAGGATGATCGCTACGCGATCGAAACGATTTTTAACAATATATATTTTTTGATACCAGTCATATTTAATTTATCTATTTAATTATTAGAAGGTATCTACCTCACTAGCGATCTAATTAACTTGTTCCTTTTCAAGAATTATAACGAGTCTTTCCATCTTCTCCTTGGTCTGCCAACTTATCTTCTTCCACTCGGCCTTTCATCTCTACCAATCCTCACGATTCTTTTCTCCTCCATTCTCTCAATATGATCGTTCCATTCCTATCTTCGGTCTGCTACCCATTCGGTAATGGGCTTAACTTTGCACACTTCTCTGATATTTCTGTTTCTTTTCTTATCCAGTAGAGTGTAATTTGTAATTTTTCTAAGAATTCTCATTTCGGCGACCTCAAGTTGTTGTTGAGAACGTTTTGTTTCGCTTCTTCTTTCTCCTTCATATCTTAATAATATTCTGATTATTGATTGATATTTTCTAACATTCAAGTACTGTTTTAGATGTTTATTATACCATACTGAGGACTTGAGAGAGCCAGCAATGCTATTACCCTTTATTATTTGCTCTTTGATATCTTTGCGCTGAGCTTGCTAAAGTTATTCTCAAATACTTCATATCCGACACTTGTTTTATCATTTGATTATCCACTTCCAATTTACATGTAATCGGATTCTTAGCAATTGTCATAACTTTCGTCTTCTCGGTGGCAGAGTTAATGTTTGACTGGCAACGTCAAGAAGTTACAGTAAAACAGAGTTTTTAAGATTGTGTTTAGCAGTGACGGAGACTGTAGGTGAGTTGTTTCGGGAGGCGAAGGTTCAGTGAGCAACGGAAGAGTAGGAGATAGAAGAAATGTTATAGATATTGTAGAAGAAAACAGAGGTGATGACATTGTGATATTGGTGACGTTGAAGTAAGTAATGATGGAGATATTGGTGATAACCGTAAAGGAGGTGATTATAGAGATATTGCTGAAGAATGGAGAGATGGTTGATACGAAGCACGATAACAACAGTTGTGACAACGGTTGAATATATGACGGTGGTACAGACTCCGATGACGAGAAAGAAAACTAGGACGACATGGGATCTGATGATGACGAAGAAAGAGACGCATAAGGGACGACGGTGGTGCGAAGACGATAAGTGACGTCGGTGGCAGCGCGGAGGCCAGCGGGGCCGGCCGGGGCGGGGCGGGGCGGGGCAGGGCAGCTGCTGCCACTGCTGCGCCCGGGGCGGCGCCACGCGGCGTCGGCGCAGAAGTGAAAGTCACCGACGAAGGCGCGTGACACCGGCGATGGGTATCTTACGGCCGTGCGGTGCGGCGCGGCGCGGCGCCGACTTAATTGTTCGGGGAACACCGGGCCGGGCCGGGCCGCGAGCCGCACGCGGGAGCTTTGTAACGGGCCACCCCGCCACGTCACGTCCTCGCCCCGCGCTCGCGCCGCCACCTGCCCCTGGGCGCCACGCCACGCACCCCCCTCCCCCCGACGGAGTTGGCTCTGTGACGAGAAGTTGCCGCTGCGGCGACCCAAGCTGGGAGACACTAGGGTTAGAGCACCAACAGATGCGGCTCTTCCAAACACACACGTACGGACATATACACACTCATACACTACAGAAAGTGACAAAAGTGTGTAGGTCCTATCCAACCGCTGTCTGGGGGAGAATCCTCGCAGATGGCTGCTCTGATCGGTAGTTTTCTCTGTCAATACCAGGCGAATGCCGAAGCAGTACTCCAATAAACGGGCCACGGACCTCTGTTGCCATCTTTCCTACCGCTTTGTTGACCTATCCACACCCATTCCACATACCCTTACATGCACTACACCTAGAGGAAGACCGGTCGGAAGCTTAGTTTGTTCCAGCTGGGGCGGTTCCCCGCTGGTGGGATATACCTGGTTGGGGGAAACCGAGCTAGCCGACTGGTAGATCACCGCCGGATGCCACCAGCCAGAGTGGGAAGATTACAGCTTCTTCCCAAGGGAAAAACACACTATACTTACTGGAGTAATGGCCTTAGGAGTTGATGCACCCGGAATTACTAACCAATCAATGGACGTGGACGGCACCGGATATCGCGTTCCACCGGTGCAGGAAAACAGCCATTTCCTGTTCTGTTTTCAACATGCTCTTCACTTCCTGGGCTAATGCACAATGTTGAATAGATGTTGATGTAGTTGATGCGTCAGGAATTAAAAAAATACGTGAGATTTATGATAAACGAAAAGAGTTCACGGCAAGTTCATGTCAAATAATTATTTCAATAGGTGCTGCCCACGTAGAGCTTGCACAAAACTTAATTCCACCCCTTTGCCCCCACTACCAATTGCACCACTCCAGTACTCAGTGGCAGCGTTTTCACTCTATTCATATTCATATTTACACTGTAGAACAACATTTTCAAAGTCCTAATTTCATATACAAATACATTTAGACCTGCTTTACTCAAATTTCATTGCCTTATACGCAGTGTCAAAGTCACACAATCACCCTTGTGCGATGAACATCCATTTACCTAATAGAAATAAACACTTTTTAGCTGACGGCGAAGCAAGATAGCTGTAAAACCCTTACAATACTGTAGATTAGTATTCCAAAAACAATTATATTACTCTTAGGTTTGGATTTTGCTGGGGTCACAGTGACCACACTATGGTGGTTACAGGTTGGGTGTTAGAAATTTTTTTTAGTGGATATAGCGAACTGCTAATCAGCTAAATAATGCAAGGGCACACTCAAGGTCTGATTAACTCTTCAGAGGACCCCGCAGCTGTCTTCATTAGAGAACCATTCAATTCAATTCAGTCTATTATTCAATAATGATTTTTGTTTAGAGGTGAAAAAAACATAAAATTTGATTTTTTACTCAGAAAGCGATATCAAACAATATTTGTTAAGAAAAAATGTTGATACAATTTACACTTTTTGGGAAAATTGTATGAAGTACATAACTGTGTACTTGGGATTCGGTATAAAACGGTAAACCACACAAAGGAACTGTACTAGTATTTTTAATTTTATATATGTATTCTTAAAACACAGGAAAAAAGATATAAACAATAGACATTGTATTGAGTGCCATAGCTCGTCATATCATTAATTACAATCAGAAATCGTATATATAACAAACTTCCATATTTTTGACCCACTTATGGTGACAAAAACATTTTCCAAATTATATAAGAAAGAAAAAAACAGTAGAGACGGAGTAGAGAGGTAGCAGTAAATGTTGTAGAGAGAGAGTCATGAGCGATCACATTAGCGTCCAGTCTCTTAAGTCTCGCCAGTGATAATCTGTCTATCCAGCTGACCCAGGAAGGAAAGGGACTTCAAAGGACTACCAATGCAAAGTACAGAAAGCGCATTTCCGACGGGGTTTTCTTTCTCCCAAGCAGAGACGAAAAGTAAAGACAAAGTCAGCAGTTCCGAGAAATTAGATGAATTTGTAATGCGGATTGCCCATCACCAAGCTTAGCGCCCGAATGTAAGGTTCATTGTGACTCGTGCGAGCAGACAGAAGTTGATGAGTTCTTCTAAAACCAGCAAACACAGAATAAAAACCATCCAATTGTTGATACTTGGAAAACAGATCCCGGGTGATAGTGCTCTTAAGAAGGAAAGTGTCTATCAATATATCTTCTGGCATCAATCGTTACTGTCAATGAGAGAATGAAGACGCTTATTTTTCTCATTCTTTTTCTCTTTCTCTTTCTGAAGACGTTCACGATGCACGGGATTTCTGTAGGCCCTGACATATATATAATTTCCAAGAGAATGTTGCAAATTGTCTGTACGTTTATTATAAATTCATCAAAATTACTGTGAAAATTAACTAACAGATACGAAACAAATTCTCTGGCTGAGTTCTAGAATTAAACTGATGCAAACAAAAAGGATACATGTCACATTTTGCAGGTTTTGAGTTAACGGTGGGAAACTGATCTTTAAATACAAATTAAACTTTCTGTGCATAAAAGTTCTTTGTCCGAGAAGTCTGTGACGTCGGTAGAGTAACTTTAAACTATAAATATTAAGAAAAAATGTTCGATGTCCAGAACTTAGAACCTTTTTTGCTTGCTCTTCAAAATTTGAAGCTCCTGGTCATTGAAGGTATTTTTCTCGGATTCAATTCCTGTACACAACAAATGAGACACATACTCTAATATTATAATTAGCAGATGTAAATTGCACCTTAATTCACACTTACATTAACTAAAGAAATTTAACAATTAATTGAATTTAAGTATTTTAAAAAGTTAGAATTTTTAAATGGCCGAATATATTCGCCAGGTGTTTATAAACTGGTCAGCAAACAAAGCTCCCTTCGCAAACCTCGTTTAGGACAGTTGCTAAGAACACGGGGGGTAGAGGGAGTACACGAGAAGAGAATAATAATGCCATCTAACCATCTTCAGCTGTCACTGTTATTAATAGCCTTTTATACGCACGGTTCGCGTGTTAGATGAACGTTTGTCCGCTTATTGCGAAGGAGGTTGTACACTTGCTGTTTCCTACTCAGCGGATCATTTCAAATGTATCCGTGCAATTATTAGACTTCGTTAATTATAAGAAAATGCAATCGTTGTCAATCAGGTTTATCGCAAAGCATGAAGCAGCACAAATTGACTAATTGCGAGAAACAGGATACACTATGGAGTACCTAATTTATTGGTCGTAGTTTTCATTTGGGGGCAACTTCCGAGGTAATGATGGCTTTACGCGCATTCGAAGGATGAGGGTTCGGATCGGAAGATATCGAGGCGATTGCTTTCATCTTGTGATTGTGGCATAAACGACAACACATTTACTCTTCCGTTATATCAAGTGAATCATTATTCGAAAATTCATTATTGCCTCCGGAAACATTAGAAGTTATTCTCCGAATACGTAGACGATTGATTGGTTGATGCATTATTTAATGTGCCCGTAAACATTAAATAATCTTAAGCTACGCTTAAGTAATCCTAAGTCTCTTAACTAATGTTAATTTTCTTAAAGCTAAGATCGCTAGTCCCACCGGGAGAGGTAGTTCAAGGCATCAACAGTTGTCACGTCACGTCTTGTAAGCGTCCTTCAAGCTGTCCGTGAACAAAATTTAATAAAAACAGTTGGTGCTAGTATTTAGAAACGTTTGAAAATGTCGAGGCCAGTGAAGTAGGCTACCCCCCACAATAAAAATATCTGTTTCAAACACGCTGAGTCTTGAGGTAGATACGACGGATAGACGGACGAACAAACGGACAGAAAGACATTTTGCCATCAATCGTTATTTTGGTATGAAGGACCCACAAAACATGGATCCTGACAACACAGAGTGTTAAAAGAAGTTATTTACCATGTATAGGAACAAGAGTAACCATTTTTTCGTCATCATGGCCCAACAATATACATTTTTCTATCGAAAAATCGCCCATTTCCGTTGCAGCAATACCTTACTTTCTCTGTAAGTCCTCTTTTTAAGTACGTAGAAAGGCGAAAATGTAAGAAAATAAACAAATATCATATAGTTGTACTAATCATTTTGAAATACAGCCGTAAATTGTGAAATCGTTCAAATGTTTGTGCAGCGTGGCAGTGGTCTTCCCCCTCCGGATGGCTAGATCAATCGACGACCAGGTATCTCCCTCCAGCCCAGCTGGGGCAACCTCTAAGCTCCTGACCGGTCTCCCGGCATGTGTGGTGGTGATGTGCATGTTAGTGTGTGTAAGTAAGAAGTGAAGATAGGGCAAGATAGAGAAAGGAAACATCGTGCGCGGTCCGCGGCCCGTTTGTGAGGGTACTGCTCCGGCATTCACCTGGTATTGACCGGAGAAACCACGGAAAACTACCGATGAGAGCTAGAATTCTCGAAGACGACATAGGTGACGAGCTAGTGTCTAAAATCCAGCCACCGTTGGGCATGTAGCCTTAGGACCTCTCTGTTAGAAGCAGGGGCATCAGTTGAAGCCCTGAGCCACCAGAGCCGGCGGTCCCAGCCGACGGGGGGGGGGGGGGGAGCGGCGGGGAACGGAAGGGGTCCGGAGGAGTTATTTGGACAGAATTAAGAGCCGCTTCCGTGCGCTGCGCTGCGCAGAAATTACAGGTGCAAAAGAAGCAATTTTACGAGCGCCGCGGAACGGCCCCATTAAAAGAGAACAGGTCGCTCAGCGAGGACGTGGGCGTGGGTGGGTAGCGGTTGCGGTTAGGGCGAGACGTCGATGGATGGGCACGGGGCAGGAGCGGGAGACGCGGCAGGATGGCGTGGCAGCGGGGGCGACGCGGCCAGGGGGGCAGTGGGGGCCGCGCGGGCGACAAGGCGCCAGAGCGGCGGGGCGGATGGGCCGTAGGGCGGCTGGCCGGCGGGGCGAGGGGGCGGCGGGGCGAGGGGGCGGCAGGGCGGCGGGGCGGCGGGGCGGCGGGGCGGCGGGGCGGCGGGGCGGCGGGGCGGCGGGCTGGCGAGGCGGCAGGGCGGCGGGGCCAGCGGGGGTGTCGGGGGCAGCGGGGGCGACAGGGCGGCAGGGCGGCGGGGCGGCAGAGCGGCGGGGGCGGCGGGGGCGGCGTGACGGCGGGGGCGGCGGGGGCGGCGGGGGCGGCGGGGGCGGCGGGGGCGGCGGGGGCGGCGAGGGGCGGCGGGGCTGTGGAGGCGGCTGGGGCGGCGGGGCAGCGGGGGCGGCGGGGCGGCGGGGCGGCGGGGCGGCGGGGCGGCGGGGGCGGCAGTGGCGGCGGGGGCGGCGAGGCGCCGGGGGCGGCGGTTGCGACGGGGGCGGTGGGGGCGGTGGGGGCGGCGGGGGCGGCGGGGGCGGCGGGGGCGGTGGGGGCGGCGGGGGCGGCGGGGGCGGCGGGGGCGGCGGGGGCGGCGGGGGCGGCGGGGGCGGCGGGGGCGGCGGGGGCGGCGGGGGCGGCGGGGGCGGCGGGGGCGGCGGGGGGCGGCGGGGGCAGCGGGGGCGGCGGGGCGGCGGGGGCGGTGGTTGCGGCGGGGGCGGCGGGGGGCGGCGAGGCGCCGGGGGCGGCGGTTGCGGCGGGGGCGGTGGGGGCGGCGGGACCATTCCACGGCGACGCGACGCGACGTGATGGAGCAGACCCAAATGACGGTTTGTGAAAGCCCATTATCAGAAACTGATACTATCGCTTTCACTAATTATTGGGAGAAAGTGTGCTAGCATTCGCAAATAGCAGCCGAGTTTTATATTATCATAGCTAATGTTTAGAACTGTTGTATTAGTTCGAAAGACAATTTTTAATTCACTCTAATCGTACGTTCTTTAAGCATTATTTTGCGTTAAAATCGTGTTTGAAGCCCTAGACGCACGGATACATACTTCTACTCCCTACCTCCGAATGTCTACTACCTACTTGTCCGAATAATATTTCTGTCGGCCTGACCGCTAGCTGCTGACAGGGGAGAGGGACTTCAAATTCTGATGATGTCACTGCAGAGTTGACGGTACTTTTTAAGAAAAAGAAATGAAATCTAA
Source organism: Gryllus longicercus (assembly GCA_038098605.1). NCBI lineage: Eukaryota > Metazoa > Arthropoda > Insecta > Orthoptera > Gryllidae > Gryllus > Gryllus longicercus. Next base: position 4,964,027 of record JAZDUA010000024.1, on the reverse strand, counting down.
CAGCTTGAAGCCACTGAAAATTATCTCTTTGGTTTCGCATCATGTGTGCGGGTTTGTCACCTACTGTTGTGTGCTCGTATTACAATTTCCTTCTTGCTATTGCTGCTGTTGTTATCTAATGCGAGAACGACTACATAACTGCCCCCCGAGCAAATGGCAAAATAGCTTCACCCCATCCCAGCTGTCAAGTAGGGAGAATTAGTATAGGACAATATCTCCCTTACCTACTTTTCGCAGGCGCATCGTATTTACCTCTCAGGAGAAAAATTGAAGATAATGAAAACTTGTGAAAGCGTGGAGATGAACAGTTAAATGAAACAGTGATTAATGGAAATTATTAATTTAGCATACCGTTTATGTTTAATGTATTATCGTTAAACAGTTCTAAAAACTGAAACAACAACAGTTATTTTCGTATAGTAACAATTATTTAACTTGAACGATATACTAAAACGGGACAGGGGAGACCTAGGACTTCACGATACATTAAAATGTTCTTTAACAGACATATAGCAACGGGGACACAAATTATAATGAAAGGATCTGGGAAGAAAACTTAACTGAAATTTGACTGATGATTTGTCCTTTTGATTATTACTAGGTTTCGAACTGTGTAGTTAAACTTATATGAATATTTAGATTCATTTCGTATTAAAGACAGTTAATATTTTAATAAATACATTTAATAATTCATTAAAAGAAAAATCAAAATCTCAAAATACAGATCTTGTGTATTTATACAATTACTTTAATTAAGATGAACATGTGCAAGTTGATTAAACATATAAGGGGAAGGGGAACTCTATTATAAATACCAAATTATGGGAATTTTTCCAAAATAATTCAAATATCTGTATGAATATTTGTAATGAAGTATATTGCAATGAATACAGACAAAACATAATGATGAATTACACTAAAAATAGTGTATCATATTAAACTAAAAATCCAAAATTCCAATCCGCCTGAAAAAGAGACATCTACCGAAAGTTTCTGACATAAACGCAGTTATTCAATGAAGATAGAGTCATAAAAACAAACTCTAACACAATTTAAAACTATCTATATCACCTGTCCGTATACTTATTATTTCCCTATAATTATAAGATAAAAATATTTTTTTTTCAATATCCTCGAACTTAGAGCAGGTGGACTGCGAAAATAAAGCAGTAATTCTTGTAATAATTTAATACAACCAACACATTAGCTTCAAATTTCATGTCGCTCTAATATTTCATTGAAGAAAATCATACACAAAATAAATAAATATTTTACCCCTGGAAAATAAAGTCCGTTAGTACTAGTATAGCACAAAATAAAATGCCACACAAATATTGCGTCACACCAGTGATCTCAACACTAAAGCTCACTGTGTCACACTAATGTTCACTTCAAAACCAGGAGCCAAGCGCCTAGGACTGTTGTTTCTTGTGGGCCACGTTAATAAACGTGGGACGTCACACTGGTAGTTTGTCTGACTTGCAACGAGAAGCTAGACGCAGCGCACGATGGGCGATTTTTGATTTGTTGAGTAATCGGAGTGACATAATGAATGTTCAACTAGTACTTCAAAAAACGACGTGATCTCTGTGTTCCAGATGAAAGTACCGCAACTACGGCTTGCCATATCTCAAAAACTGAAAATATTTTAAGACAAACTTGCAGACAATGATTATCATGTATACACAAAACACTTTCTAACTTGCAGGAAAATGACACACCCACATTCCATTTCATATTTTTTTGTGTGTTAGTATTCTGTTCTTATATGTCCCGTAAAGGGCAATTGGCCTCGTCGCTGCTAGATCCTGGGGTACCTAGTTGATCACCCAACCAGGAACATGCGATATCTCAAATTCTCTTAACCTTCGTGACTTCACGAAATTAACGAATTTGGCTAGCGACGCTGCTTTTGCGGACGTGCCATTTCAGTAGAATCAACCCAGCATTCGCCTGGATGACCGAGGGAAACCACGAACTCCCGGTCAGGGTGGCCGGCACGGGGTTTGAACGCGGGCCTACCGATAGTGAAGTCGGCGCGCTACGCTCTGAGTCACGTCGCTCAGTTTATTACATGTTACTTATTTGTAATCATCTTCGTTTTATTTTGGCGAAATATGCACCAAAATAAATAGTTAATACGTCATTTTCACAGAGCATTCAACAAGAAACAGTGCAACAGCCCTCATAATGGCGTGTAGCGATTAGGGAGTTACTGATTAGATCAGGGTTCTGTACTAACAGGACTGAGCAGGGTCGTAGTTTCTTTCAAGAGAGTTCTTCTACAGATTCTCCATTAGTGAGATAATGAAATATGAAACATACGGATGAGGCTTATAAAACTTAAAAGTCATAAGATTTTAATTTATATATCCGATGATAACCCATTTACACATGTGCTGTCTATAAATCACGAAAATTCAGTTAAAGGTTTTGCTGGCAACAATGTGGGTACACAAAGAGTTCGACAAACATATTCAGTTATTCTTTCCGTAGATGACTTTCCCAACTACCACAATGATTGAAATTGGTTATCACAATAAATGAGCAACAATCTCAAAACCTTATCTGAAAATGGAATACCTTGAATGCAAGTTGCTTGGCAGTCATTTCAGGTCGATAGAACATACTGCCTTTCTCATCAATTTCAAACATTTTGTAAAAGATAACAAAGAACTATTATCCAAAGACTGCAATTTAGCCAGGATTTAGGGTTTTTCCATTTATGGTGAATTCTTATAACAGTTTATATTCGTCCTTGAAATGTACATATAATAGACATAGATAAAGATGGTAGAGATCGGTTGTGAAGCTACAAACCTCACACCGGACGCAGGGGACTGCTCTATTCCGCATTCTCCAGAACCAGCGCGAGTTCCAGCGTCTGTTGAGAAACGCGTCACAAATCCCCGGCTCTCCCAGGGTAACTGCGCGGGCCGCACCGACAATTTCAATAATCGTAAAGTCGAAATTCCAGGAGACATTTACTGCAGGAATCCGGCTCGGCCTGTTCCCGAGTCGTCTTCTGGGTTCTGTGGATGGCAACTGAGATGGCTCAGGCCAACAGCGGATCCCACTGCAGTGTCTCTGACCGGGAGGTTCTACACTGAGAGAAAAGGACTTGAATACCATATCAGAATGGTTTCGTTGGCGTTAGATTTGATGCGGTATACAAGATAATACGTGTGGCATCCAAAGAAAGTAATGTCATATCGAATACTTTTTGGATACTTTGGATTAGCATCCAAACACAGTGCTTCTATACCTTATCCACACATTTTATGTATGGTATTATGCTAAAAAATATTATTCCTTTATAGTTTTAATATTCCAACATTATAATAATATTATATAAAGTGTACCAAAAAGATCGGGACTGCAATTAAATTGGAATCGGCAGATTTAATTATTTAGATTTAAATATATCTAGTTAAAAACAGTAAAAACTGTATGAGACGTATGGGGGAGAATCTACGCCTGTTATTGAATTCCAGAACCCCTTCCCATCATTTTAACAATAAATAGTTAAAAGATTGTTTGATAGATAGAAAAAGATCGAATTGAAAGATAGTTGAAAGTTTTCTACATTGCTAACAAAATAAAAACTCGCCCTTACTCCTCCGCCTGTTACGCCACTACAAGCAAAAGGAGAGTTCAACAAAACGTGTGCATAGTGAACCTACACCTCTATATCCCGACCTTCCTGTGTAAGCCCTTGCAAAAACTATGAACGCAGTATAGAAAACTTATTCTAAGGCGGCGAGGAAAACGGCGAATGTTTGGACAGAAAAACTTTTATTGCTAGGCCCTAGTAACGAAAAAGTAAATAAATCCTGTTCCTATACGTAGTAAATTACTTCCTCTAACAGGCTGTGTTCTCAGATTCCACGTTTGATGGGTCCTTGTTACCGAGGCGAAACGTCTGTGCCATTTCGCCTGCCTGTAAAAAATGCTAGCGGCTATACCGTTTGCAGGGTTTTCAGTAACATTGAAATTCCGCAGTCAATGTGAGTGATATCACTACATTTTAGATTTCAAACCGATATTTTGATTTTTGAAGGTACTTTACCTGAAGCCCCAATATTTCCAAAATTTTCTCAAATATGGCTCCAAATTTTTTCTTTAAATTTTTATTCTGATGGATCAAAAGACGCACGAAGAAAGGCGCAGGTCTGGTTCGTTGCACTTCCTCTTTGAAAATCGCAGTACATTTTTTTTCACCATCTTCTACCAACTACATAATCAAAAGAAATTTGTTTCTCAATGAGATATGTTCAAAAACAAAGGTTCAAATAAAATTATGTACACTATTTCTAAAATATGAGTATTTTTGCGTAATTTTGCCTAAAACAAGTAATTTTTAAATTTTAAACAATTATTTTCTGGGAAGCTCGATTTTTTTTCTTTACGTTTGTTCTATTTTCGAAAGTGGCGGTGGTCCAAATTTAAGGCAGACTAACTTCATTTTCGAAAATTAAAAAAATCAAAATTGGGAATTCGAATTTCCCACTTTTCATTAGGGTTTTTGTACACGTCATTTAGTTAACCTGCTTAAAGGTAAAAGATACATATTATGTGATAATAGATTAGAGTAGAGAAAAAAGAAGAGTAGTAGGAAAATGACTCGTAGAGAATATTAGTGCGAAAATGCATTTGTCCATTTGCTAAACTAATGTTTGGTTGATCAAATTATGAATTTCTAGATATTCGTTCACACACACGCACACTCTACAAGTAATTGTTCGCGTGCTTGTTTTATTGTTTTTATAAATTGCACTTTTACCTAATATTCTGTATCTTTCAGTCCTGAATCAGGCCAAATAATTGGGTAAAATGTTGATACAGAAGACAAAATGGATACTTAATTGACCTACCCTCACGGTATATATATTTTCAATTGAATTATTGATTAATTGATTAGTGATTTTGGGCGCGTCAACTGCTAAGGTTATTATCTCCTTACGCGTAGTTTTTTTCCACGAGAAGTAACGGTGATCTCGCCCCGCTAGATGGCGAGATCCGGCGGCGACGTACCGTCGGCTAGCGTTGTTATCCCCAACCAGGTATCTCCGAACAAATCGGCACCTCTCCAGCCGGGACAAGCACTAAGCTCTCCATCGGCCTCCTGACATTTGTGGTAGTGTAGTGCATGTAAGTGTGTGTGGCAGTAGCGGGTGAGGATAAGACAAGGAAGAGGTAGTAAGGATCGCGCGCAGTCCGTGACCCGTTGTTGGGATACTGCTCCGGCGTTCGCCAGGTATTACTCAGAAGAACCACCGCTCAGAGCAGCCAGTCGTAACAGTTCTCCCTCAGACCGCAACAGAATTCAACCAAGCTATGTAGCTAGTATTCTCGTGTCTAGCTGTTGGTTTGCGTGCTCGCTTTCCACTACGCGGCAACGGGTTCGATTTCCGGAGAGGTAAGATCATAGTGTGCGTATTCCTTGCAGTATTCCATTATATGTTGCTGTGTAATGATGAGAAAAATCACTTCTCAGGTTGAGAAGACCGGAATACGGCGTGGTATGTCTTCTTGTTAACCACACGTATCCCCTTAACCCATGACCGCGAGGCAGGGACATCGCTGGTAAGCCAGAGCCCGTTCACGGGCTGCCGCGTACATACACACATGTAGCTAGTGCGTAAAATCCTGATACCGTCGGGAGTGGAACCCTAGGACCTCCCGGGAATAGGCGCTGCGGTGGCATTAGTTGATGCCCTGAGCCCCCTCTCCCGTTTTTTCAATTGAAAATGTGAATGCCTGGCCGTGTAGGATGTCGCTGGCTGCTCTCTGGGCGGGGGTGGGGGTAGGGAGGAATGCGCCTGCGCCAAGGGAATGCGGAGGCGATAACCGGCGGCGGCGGCAACTTCTGTGACGACGTCGTGGTGTGAGTGAATCACAGACACGGAGGTGTTAGTACAGTCTTATTGACAATTTTTCTATACAATAATTACACTCCTGAGGAACTAGCGCTACACTCCGAACATTGCACTTCCCTGAGGTCTCCCCGCCCCAGGGTGACACAGACACCAGCGGCTAGCCTTAGCGCCGCTCCTGGCCTGTCGTCCCGTGGCGAACGGCCACACCTGGCAGCCACCGAAGCCAGCGATAATCCCTGGCGGGTGGCAAGTGCCTTCCGCACTGCGTTTCGCTTCAAACTCCAACGCACCCGGCTGTATTCTCTCCAGCCTCCTCGCGAGGGATCACGTGACAGCCCTCCCACGCCTGCTGCGTCATCTCATTCCCGAACCCTTTGCGCGGTGGCGATGTCGTGGTGTGGCGTAATGCGCGGCGGCGATGGTGTAACGGTTAGCGTTTCGGACTGTTGTACCCAAGTTGGCGGGTTCAAACCCGATCGAAGCCGTGGATTTTTCAGGGCGAAAAAATCCTTCGTACGCCTTCCTTCGGAGGGGGAGTAAAGCCGGCTGTCCCATGTTAGTAGATTTACTTGCATGTAAAAGATCCTCAAGCCTAAATGACGCCTCTGAGCTAAATTCAAATCGCCTGTTTCTCGCCCAAGAAATACCTCCTTTCTCTGCTAGTTGGTGAAAGGAGCGTAGCGAAATTTACGTGGTCAGACGGAAGAGCACGCCTAATGGCCTGAGTCTCGCCACGTAAAATAAGGCATTAATTCAATTCAATTCAATTCAACAATTGCAATTTGGAGCCCGCCGCCACGCGCCCAGAGGCTGCTCTCACCCATCATCTCCCTCTGCGCCGATTGACTCTCGCACTCTGAGACACGCCCACCCCCACCCGTCCGGGAGGCCTCGGAGCTTGGTGGCCTTCCGCTTGCTGCCAGAGACTGCCCCCGCCCCCTTCCCGGCCTCCCGACATGTGGGGTCCAGCGGGCACAACGGCACGACGTTGCACTTCTCAGGCCTCGCGCTCTCCCCACACGCGGGATATCCACGACGCGCGCCACCAGCTGCCAGCAGAAGTGAGATCCGGCGCGTCGTCTTCACGAAAGGAAAGAAAGAAAAGCACATTGGTTGATTTATTATGTTGTGTTTACGCGCGGCTCAACTGGTGTGGTCATTAGATTCGTAAGTGTAGTGCTTGTTACATCCAGAGAGGTGTGGGTGTTTCTACCTCGCTGGAACGGTAGACCTGGAGGCAAACTGCCCGTTAACTTGCGGTGTTTTTTCCTTCCAGATATTTCCTCCAGCAGCGCTTTGCCTAGCACGGAGAATCTCTGGACTATTGACAAGAATAGTAGAGTAGTAGATACACGTGTAACTGCGTGTGTTTACATGAATAGGGATGGAAAGATAGATCACCGTAACTCCTTTGTATTGATTGGAGAAAACACAGAAGGATACCGACCAGTGCAGACGGCCGCTAGAATTCTCCTGCAGATAGCGACTGAACTCGAGGTCACGTTCTAGCGAGAGTGCAAAATCCGTCACCGGCGGAGCTCGAACCGAAGGATCTGTGGTCAGAGTCACTGAAGTGCAGCAGTTGTTGACTCGGGAAAAAGCGGGAGAGGTGGCTTAAAGCGTCAACTGATGTTACTGCAGTGCTTCTGACCCGTAGGTCTTAGGTTCGTGTTCCGACGGTGACAGGATTTTCGACAGGTCGAATTCAATCGCTTTCTGGAGAAGAATCTTAGCTGCTCTGATCGGTAGTTTTCCTTGGTTTCTCCGGTCAACTCCAGGCGAATGCCGGGAGCAGTACCCTAACAAACGAGCCGCGCGCAATCTATCCTTCCTCTTCCTTGCCCTACTTACACACACATGCACAACACTGCCGCACATACCGGCAGACGGGTCGGGAGCTTAGACCTTGTCTCGACTGGTGGTGCGCTGCTGGTCGGGAAATCCCCGCTAGCATACGGATAGATCGGCGTCACTCGGCGTATAGTGAGAGCAGCTGGCAGCTCTCACTATACATTCGAGGAAGATTGTCATCTCCCGAGGAAAAAAACATGCCCGACTCCTACGAGACTAATGACTTTAGCGGTTAACGTGCCTGGAATTACTAATCAATCCTGAGAAATAGAGCTAGTGTCGAAAACCCTGCAACTGTCCGGACTCGAATCGACCTGTCATTGAACCCCTCAGAGACCTGCAGTTGATGCCCTGAGCCACCTTCGCCGGTCCACCAAATTGTATTCCATAGCGTCCGGGAAGGTGGGTGGGTGGCATGTAACCACGTCCTGCGCTCCACACCACAATATTCTTCAGCCGACCCCACGTCCTCGGTGCATGCTATTGACTGACTATTTTTTTCATAGAAATTGAATTGCAATAGTTATCAGTCCCGTAGGTGGAATGCATGTTATATTCCTGGAGGCGGCGTGGACTGCTTTGGACGCAAGGTCAGGCACCCATCTGCTTGTCGGATTCCTCATTCGGGTTCCTTACCCCACCATTGCAATCGCAATCTAAGCCCCCGATATCTGTGGTAGTGTAGAGCAAAGTAATTGTGTGAGTCTGTATGTGTGTGTGTGTAGAGTGTAATATGTGCGAGGGGGGGGGGTGATTGTGAAAGTGTGTTTAATGGAAGAGCACGGGACAAGGTGTAGGAAAGAACGATAGCTCGCGGTCCATGCCGTGGCCCTTTTCTTAAGGTACTGCTCTGGAATTTATTATTGATCTGTGGAACAACGGAAAATTGCGGATGAGAACAATTGGATACTTAAATACTTCTGAGAGCTGCTTAATTTGACGTCGCTAAGCTAGTAAATCGAATCCGCCATTCGACAGTGCATGAGCGTTGAAAATAACGTTGCCCAGTCTGATTATTGCACGTCGCAGATGAGTTTTCTAACAAGTTATTACATCACATCTGGTCAAATAATACAGTCTCACTATCTACTGACATCAAAGACCAGTTTCACAATGAAAAGAAAAAGCGTTTACACTAACGGTCCTAATAACCCAAGACATCCTTTTGTCGTCTGTCAACATCAGTCTGCCACATTTTGGCGGATGTGTAGTCAAATTAAAATTAAAATTGTAGAACATAGGTTTTACAAGATAAAAAAATGTTCTGCAACAAACATATCGTAACTTTTTATTATAAAACTTTATTACCTATCCAATATTGCATAATAACCTCCTTTGATAGTTCTCTAGGCAATTATAAACAATATCTTAGGGTGCTTACTTTGTTTCTACCATATTTTGTAAATATATTTGTTAATAAATATGAGAGTTGGGACACAAGTCATGGAAACTATTTTGTTTTTGTGAGAATAGAAGCACGAGTGGACAATGTGAAATATACACCTGAGAGGACAAAGTATTAACTAAGGGTACGGACATTTACCAGCACCAAAATTGTGTTTCTCACATTTATTAAGCTATTTGAAATGATTACCATTCTCATGTTCCAACGCATTACAGTATATACGAGTTAAAAACACTACAAAATCATTACGTATCCATTCTAAATGCCCCATTACGCAGATTCTCGTTTACCGCACGTGCCACATCGGTCCGCACACTCACACGTGCGTTACTGATCACTGATCACTGTTCTCGCAGAAACTCTCCTGCTCACGTCGCGAAACTCTCATGTGCGATATGGAAGATGCCATATTATTCCCAATAGCCTCTACCAATTCCTTGTGACATTAACCGGCATTTCCTACGGCTAACAACTATCTTGGTGAATTAGAGCTGATCGAAACAGATTATATTTATCTCGCACGGCGGTAGTCGGACAACGGATTTTCCATATAATAAGCCATTAAAACACTTGGGCTTCAACCAGCAAGCCAAAACTAAACAAATTCAACTACGACCCTTACTGTATTCACAGTCAACTCTCCATATCTAATGCTCTATTACTCTACAAAGTAATAATACGGTTGACACTACTATATGCTTGTCCCATCTGGACCAATGATGCCAATATCAACCTTAACAAAATGCAGGTGATCCAGAATAAATCCTTAAGATTAATTAAAAAAGCATCATGGTTCATCAGTAACAATCATTATATTTAAATCATAATGATTTAAATATAAACACAACAAAAAACCAAAGAGCCTATCTCGCATACAATTTTTACTCAAACATTTCCCATACAAGCATTCGCCTTCTATAAACTAGGCAAAAATTCCTATTATCAAACGAGAATTAATAACAGATTTCCTCTTTATTCATTCTATAACATGATCGCACTCAGGTTCTTTCTGATTCCTCTCACGCAATATTTTCAAAAAATATTATTTTTATATATTTTTAATGTATGTAATTATAAGTTAAAGTTAGTACAAGATAGACTAAGACCATCAAACACTTGCACAGTTTATATGTGAACTGAACAATATAATGTAAACCAAAACTAAAATTACAATTTATGTATATACCAAGTGCAGTGACTCAGTGCGTAACGCGTTGACTTCGCAGTCGGGAGGTCCAGGTTCAATACCCTGGCCGACCATCCTGACCGGGGTTATCGTGGTTTCCCTCTGAAATAAGGCAAATCCTGGGATCGTTCAAAAAGGGCCACGATCGCGTCTCCTCATCATCCTATCCCGTCACAATTCATAATTCAAGGCTTAACAACCTTGCCTTTCGAAGGGATACAGCCGAAATGCTGCTCCCCATAATTACATACTTCTCACTCTAGGACAGAATATGACTGGGACTCGGAAGGGAACGTATAGCGTGGTCAGAAATGACTGATACACTAATGTACGTATATATATATATATATATATATATATATATATATATATATATATATATATACACGCACAGTTGGCGGCGGGGGGGGGGGCAGGAGAGTGGGGGGGGGGGGTCTGGTTGGGCCTTGTTTGCTTTACGGCAATGCCTCTCGAGCGGCCTGTGATTTAGCGTCGGCGGCTGCCATCGCTCGGGAGATACGGGCGCGGCGGCGCGGCGCGGCGCGGCGCGGCCGGACTTATATGGCGCTTATATGGCGCCTTTTACAGGCCTATAAAGCCTATCTGCGGCGGGGCGACATTTCGGGCGAGAGCGCGAGCGGGCGGGCGGCCGTCGGAGGGGAGGGCGTCGGGGCCAGCAGGCAATCGTTTATCGGGCGAGGGGCGAGTGAAACGAGAGCGCCTGAGGTGCAGACTGCCCTGTGAGCAACGGGGCAGCGGAGGTAATTCGGGCATTGCCTAGTGTATGGGGCAAGGTTGCGATTTTAACATGATTGCATTTTATTTTCTGAGCCCGGCATTGCCGGCTTGGCGAGGGCGTACGCATGGCATTAGCTTGGTGTTGGCTGCCCTGAATCGTGCCCGTAGCAGCTTGGTCCCTCGGAGGACATTCTCTCATAATAGGCCGGGTTTCACAATCCCCTCGAGAATGACGATTTGCGTGGAATTGTGGTGTGTGGAATTGTCCAAGTGTGAAATTTCCGTATTTTTTCCATAAAGTTCAGGTCGTGACGGCAGCTATTATTTGCCACCGCAAATATAAATAGTGGATATATATCTAAGAAGAAAATCAGGCTAGATTTAGACCTGTGCCGTTGAAAGTTCCCTTGATAGCGCGTCTCCCGCATCCTAGTTTACAAACTCTGTGTCTTTCCAGCCGTTCTCTTCGACTGATAGGCTAGTGATTCCGGGCAAGTGAACGGCTAGGCCCTAATTGTAGTTCATATTCTGATCACGTTCTTTCCTCTATGGAAGCCAAGATCCGGCGCCGACCTAGGACGGTTTGTGGGGATTTTCCCAAACCAAGTATTTCCCATCAGTGGAGCACCATCCCATCTGGGACAAGCTCTAAACTCCCCACTGGTCTCCCGGCACGTGTGGTAGTGTAGTGCCTGTGAGGGTAAATGTGTGTAGGGGGTAAAGAAAGGACAAGAAAGAGGAAGGAAATATTGCGTGCGGTCAGTGGCCCGTTTCTTAGGGTTCTGCAAACAATTCTGCCAAGAAAACGCGGAAAACCACCAATCAGAGCAGCCGGGCGCTGGAAATCTCCCCCAGACAGTGGTTCAAATCGACCTTGCTCTCTAGCTAGTGTCGAAAACCCTGCCACCGTCGGGATTCAAAACCTAGGAGCTCCCAGTCAGAGGCACTGCAGTGACATCTGTTGATGCCCTGAGCAACGTTTTCAGGCCCGTTCTCTTCGAAATTTATTCATTACTTCGTAGGTGTGGGGGTGTCTAATGGCCAGGTCACTAACTTTCGACCTTTATTAATTGATTATTTAGTTTTCTGGGGGCATCAACTTACTTGTTCATTAGTCATGTAAGTGCAGTGCATGTTGCATCCCGGGAGGTGGTGGTGGTGTTGCTTGCTTATCGCAAGAAGTTTCCTCTAGGCAGAGATTGAATTCGACCCAACTATGTAACTAATATCGACAATCTGCCACCGACAGACCTCCCAATCCGAAACGCTGCACAAACAGCGGTGATACTGCCACTGAGTTTTCTCAGCCGGTTTCAATTTTTTGGTGCCGGGATTCAGATATCGGCTTCATAGACCCAATTTCGAGTCGGGAAAAGCGAGTTTTCAGCTATTTTCCTTAGAATTTCTCCCGTTTTCTTTATCTCTATTATACTTACAATATGTGCCGAATTGTATTTTTACGCTAAGATGGACAGGACGATTTCTTTGCAATAGTTACTCTAGTTATATAACTATTGAAGAGAAAATCGGGTGAACGGTTTAGGCGCTAGCAATGACCAAAGAGAGACAGGCAGTCAGACGTTTAGCTAACAACCTACCCACACAATATGCCTTTTGACCGCTAACATGATAGAGAAAGTAATTTGCAATATAGAAAGAAGATTTTTCCACTCCTTTGTAACCAGAGTCAGAAATTTTGTTACCAATAAGCGGTTTTCTGTAGAAAATTCCCCGTTTTTCCCGCAACACTACAATTCTTCATACTGCGTAAACAGAATGCGAGAAAGTAAATTATATTTTCTCAAAATGGCTCTCAATTTGTGCTTTAAATTTTTTTTTCGTATGTATCAACAGTGCAAAATTCTTGTGTCTTATTTTCGGTGAACTCTATATTGTCTAAAACAGCAAAATGTTAACATTGTATAAAGAACAATATTGAATATTAAGATTTCTCGGAAACACTTTTGCTTCTTATATAATTTTGTGGAGCAATTTATTTTTACTATTGCAAATAATGCAAAAAGTATGCGATGTTGTAGCACCACTAGTTTTATTATAACCTGTTCTAAAAAAGTAGTTTTACGAGTAAGGTCATGTACCGTTTTTGGGAAAATCGAGTAGTTTGCTCGCATTTTTGCTTGAACGAAAGCAATTTATATTTGTCCCAAAACAGCTCCACTTTTTTCTTTTAATGTTTTCCTCGAATATAACAAAGAACACTTAAAATGCCACGGGAATCATTTTTTTTTAAAATCTCTATTTTTTCAAAAATTGTTAAATTTAAGAATAATGCGAGAAAGAATGTGCTGTTGTAGCATCGTTTGGTTTAGATACAATTTTGGATATGTCATAAAATTATTTTTGTGCACTCAACATATGAATACAACGTAACGTCTTGTATTTCATCAAGATGATTTAGTTGAGAACGATACTAACAGTAGGGAATTTTGTTTGCTCCTTGTGCTCCTATGGTTTCCTCCCAAAAGTACAAAGACCTAGCCAGTTACTAGATCATACATTGCTCAATTGTAGAAGAACCGTATGTTGTTAGATAGGGTGTCGGCAGGCATTGCTGTAAGTTAATTCCAAAGGGTGCTTTCGTTTAATCTTGCCTTACGATTATTGTGCACTTGTGCAAATCTTTCGTTTTCTCATAAGCATATTTCTCCACATCATTGAGTGAATATCTGCAAGTCAGTAATGCAATTCAGTGTCCTAGAGTAGCTACTTTGATTTTTTCATCACAGAGTTTACATCTATGTCATGTATCTTGTTTAGGTTGTTTAAATGCAAATTATATTGATGAAATTATTGCTTATAAGCAGTTCAAAAAAGAGGATCATTTGATTTGCTTTGTGCAAACTACACAGGCGAGTAATAAACAATATTTGGGTTATAATTATTTTCATAAAAAGGAAAGGGTAAAATATGCGATATAACATTTTGTAATTATTCTTGATTGATACATTATTTTGAAATTTTTCTAGTTAAAACACGATGATAAATTCTGATTCATAATTATTACCTATTCATGGTCAGGCGTGTATGTAATAAGAAGCTACCTACATTCCAGTATGAGATATTAAATTTGTTTAGATAGTCGACTCTCTTTGAATATCCGACTCAATTCGAACATAAATGGTGAAGTCGGCTGCATCGCGTTAAACTAGGCGTAAATAATTGATCAACCTTTTTTGGACAGTGTTCCTCCAAATTGACTAAGGTGCGCAATATCACCGCCACCTTCCGAGGAAAAAAAACATGCTGTACCATTACGGGACTAATGTCCTTAGCAGTTGACGTGCCAGGAATCACTAACAATCAATCATCAGACATCAGATGATTTACAAAGTGTCGAATGTCCACGCAGGGCCAACTAGTTATTAAGTCCATCTAGTTATTACGTCCCGATGTCCACCGAGGCTCGGCTCAGCGCTGCAGGCGGAGCCGCTACGCGCGTGCGGCGGCCCGTCCACGGAGGCCGTGCACACGCGCGCGGTCGCGCTGGGCGCTAAATTAATTCCCGAGCATCTTGATAGGGCGCTGCGCCCGCCCTTAATGGCGCCTAATAAAGCCTTCCCTTCGCCCCCTCCCCGGGCTATAGGGCGAGCTACGGACCATTCGGCCAACGCCACGCGAGATAGACATCTTAAAGAAGTGCTGCCCTTTCCATAAAAGGAATGTAAGAAAACGCCGGGAAAAACCACATAATAGAACAACCAAAAGAAGTAAAAGTAAACCGAATGTCAAATATGTCGAATGAGTGAAAGCAATTGAATGGGAGTACTCTGCCTCACTAAACACAGAAAACAATGCCATTGCACAAAACATTAAGCAGTAAACCGCGACCGTTATGTCAGCCTCTACCACATTTGTTAAACACGAAGAATCTTAAAGACAGCTAACTTGAAACATAATTTAGTCAGTATTGTTGGGCGGTTAAAAATGTAGCGAAATAATGAAAACAGCAATCACACTTGCTGTAAAAAAGAAAAATAATAACTACGATTGTTGCCCTTCAAAGAAAATGAAATCGGGAGAATCAGAATCAATGTAAATTTGAAATAACTATTTCGTCTTCTTCTTTCTATGGCTTTTATCCAGCCGACGGCTGGTTACTCTTTGCGTCCCGATGGGACGCATATTTGACCATACACTAGTCACCAACACACTTTGCGGACTCCTCTGATCTGGGATCAGCAGAACGCGAGGCCCTCCGCGACAGCACATACATGAGAGGCAAGGGACGAACAACCATACCGAAGGTGGTACTCGAACGCGCGGCCTTTCGGACCGACGCATTGAGTCAGTACACACTGTAAGCCTCCTCGGTCGTGCATATCTATTTAAATAATCTATTCAATACATAATAACTATTTGAACAATTTAAAACAGTTACATATATTAGGGTGAAAATACTCGGCTGGGCAAAAATACTTCTAGTGAATGAAGAGAGAGTAGTTAGGAGGATATACCACGTCAGAAGTAGGTAGCCGGCAGAGGAAGTACTGGAATTAGCAAGTGGAGGAAAATGAGTGAAACCTGAGAGTTGAAAGATGACTTGGAAAAGCAGGTAAGAGAAGTTGGGCTAACAGGATAAAAGAAGCAGAAACAAAACTCAGAGAGTCGAAGAGCTCAGAAGAAGAAGAAGAAAACATATCTTCAAAGAGTAGAAAAGAACACTGAATATCGTTTGGGTCTTGGGAGCGTTTCATACTGAACACAGATATCTACAATAGGGTTCAATGAAAAAGTGTTAACAAAATATAATAAGTGGGTGAAGTCATTTTTACCAGAAAATGTATAATTTTGGGACATAAATATTAGATTTTATTTGAAAAAATATCAATGGAGTTGTGCTGTTTTTATTTATATTAAAAACAAATATTATTAAAAGACTTTTTCAAAAACAGATTCAAATACTTCGAATTGTACGCATGTTGTACTAATAAAAATTAGCTCAGAAAAAGATTAACACTATTTATTAATTTTGAAAGGTTTTATTGATTTGTATGCACATCAAAATAATACATATTTTATTACTATTTTTAAAGAGAAAAGATATTTCGATTTCTAGTTGAATTCATTATTGTCGTAATATAGCGAGACCTAAGTGTGGACTGTAAAAGTGAACAGCCAACTTTCAAATATCCGCTTTTAATTATGTTTTTGTTTTTGAGTTATATTGCTTGTTCTAAGATTAAACTTTTGTACTTGAACATGCATGCACTAAATAAGTTCATATCAGTTACGTGTAATAAAAAAGATTTCACAAAGTACGTCATATAAATAGTACGGTGGGGATTCCGTAGTTACGAGTGATTTGCATGCAAATGTTAACTGTAAATGTATTGCATTCATTTTATAACAGACAATTTTGAGACACGATCCCCAGACATTCGATATCTACTTCGTGCTTCACTGAACGCGTAGCGTACATGTTGCATGAGATATCTCAACTATAATGTGTTCATTTTTCATTATTACTACATGGATTTCTGGTTCATTTATATATGCTTTATCTCTTTCAAAATTGACTAGGTTAATGACTCTTGTATTTCATTTAATATAAAAATAAAACTTGTCCTAGAAAAATTCATTTCATTGTCATAATAAGGCATATAGCCTTAGCAATTTAAAGAGTAATTATTAATTAAAAATTCATCGATCTAAAGAAGAAAAAATAAGGTAATTAACCCCATTATATTCGTATTATATTCACAGAAAAGGTTTAAACGAAAATGGGAGGAATTGTCATTTGATGCTAAAGGGTAAGAAACAAATCCTCTCGAGCTGAATTGCATTTACAGGACTAACGACCATAGGAGTAGATACGCTTGGCAGCACCAAATAATCCATCTTTAAATCTAAATAATTAAATTATGAAAGACACTGATGAGTCTGCAGTTTCAGTATCTAAGCACATTTCTGTTTTTTGACTTGCCAATGTCCTTGCCTTCACTTGCTAATATTCATGTCACATATCTAAATCCACAAAAACTTCTACTCTTTTATTTGCATTTCTTTCTAACTCGCATTTACACCCGAATTTATTCAACACTTTATTCTGCGACGACAATGAGTAAATGTACGGTGGATCAACAATACAAAGCCAATGTGAAGGAACAAAAGTGCGCACAACCAAATGAAAAAGAAAAAAGTGTACCTGCGAACGCGTTACAAGGTGCCTTTTATGTTTTGTTTATTAGCGCTGTCGGTTGTAATGCCGGTTTCGTCGTTAACTTTTAATTTATAAGAAGGAAATGTCGTCGATGGGGGCTATATTTCTCACTGCCTCTTACGATACGATGGTGGTGACCGTTGAGCTGCAGAAACCTGTCTTTCAGCGCGGACCAAGATTTTTATCAGCCGAGATAAAGTGTCAGACTACAAATAAAGAGAGGTCGCAATGGAAATAAATGATAATAAATTCCCGAAGAAGAAAGTCCGGATAACATTAAATAAAAGCAATATTTCTTAGAAGAATATTAATGTTAAATATTGATTAATACAAGAGAAACGTATCTATGTAGTTTGTCAAATTTCAATAGCATCTACTATCTTTATGTCTAGATAAGAGCAAATTTGAATATAAAATACATTTACAGCATTACAAAGCAAAGAATTGTGCGGAAATTAAGATTAATGAGAATTGTTCAAAGAATTTTGATTGAGATTTGATGAACGAAACTGGCGGAGAAAAGAGATCCCGGGAACGTTATTTTACACATTATATTTTAAAACCTCACGTGCTTATAATTTTACGGTGATTGTCTTTAACCTCACATCAAATACCGTGCAAAATTGTATTAGATTACATCAAGAATTTGGCCTTAATATATTCCCATAAAGATTATAATCAAATAATTCAAACTATTCGTGAAATAAATGAGTCTGAAATTGTTTTTGGTGACTGTACTGTTTATTCAACTTAACCAGAGAAAGGAAAAGCCACCTTTAACGGACGCTATCTATTTGGGATTTCATTGTCCGCCGTTCATTAAGAAATAATGAGTTGTAGTAAAAGATGACGCATGAATACACTTTTACCAAAAAAAAAATACTTCTTGTTTACATGATTTTTATCTTCTCGCGTACGTAGTTGTACATACGAAGTAGTATACAATGAACAGAAAACCCTTGAAATGCTGCGGAAAATTGATTTCTAGATTTCAACCCGTGATACTTAAAAGTATATTTTTTCTTCAAAAGTTGGTCCGGCCGTCTGTGAGCCTGTCTTCTGTGAACAACTCTAGCACATAAATTATGCTTAAGATTTGTAGGAAGTTGCTGCATATGAAAAACAGAGATACAAAAAGATATTAAATTCTTATGCGATCAAGATAAAAAATATTGTATTATGCAATTTCACTTTTTTGCGGGATTCAGTATGGAATATCTTTTGTTTATTTAATTGTTTAACACTGGATTACTTTCTTCTAAAAACTTATATTATTGCTAAAATTGTATCTACCAGTTACATGATAAAATTCCTTAATTTTTCCAAATCTTCCATTAGTATTTTGGGGAATGTTGTGAATGACTACAAGTAATCCTCCTTGTATTTTTAATAACACAAAATTACAAAATGGCTAGTAAAATCTTGTAAAAATATGTTTAAGAATTTTGATAGATTTTAAGAGATAATTACATATTTGTTTCAGTCTTTAAGAAATATTCTGCAATATTAAAGTCTAAAAGGAAAATAGTCTAAATAATAAAGTATGAAGAACAAATTAGTCAAGGTGCTTTTCATTCTCTGAATTTCCTACGTCACACCGAGCAAACGAGCAAAGCACACTGCTGCAAATATAATCACTGCCTACAAGTCATGAAATTCCGCATCGTTGTCAGAGGCTGCCTCTTCTCATCATTCTTGTCCATGCCATCAAATAACATTTTCTGAAGCCTGGCTGCATGATTGGGGCAACCCAACTTTTAAAAAATGTTTCTGTGATGCTATTCTGTGGAGGAACCCTCCAACTGAAGTGCAAATCCGAATCGATGGCGATATCTGTGCTCTTCTGATATCCTGCCTTTCCATGGTGGTGCCAGTAGTCATCCACAATTTTTGAAACATGAGTCTGGTAGATGTTCGTCTTAACACCCCATAGTATTGATTTGGCTGCGTCCGTATATAATCGTTTTACGCAACCTGATAATCGATTACGTAAGTTACAGCTCTGAAATGTCTCCCAAAATGTCCAAACTTTTGAGACACAAAAACAAAAAGTGATTGAATTATCCAAGCTGAATTTGTTAAATGTAATGAGTATTATGTGATTTTACAATAAAATAACTTTGAAAAATGTTCATAAATTGTCACTTAATTTGACAGAGGGTACGACAAGGTCCACGTATTTATATCGCCTGTTGTATGACACAGACTTACACTGACTGACCTCTAATCGTCATTAGTCCCGTAAACGTACTGAATTGTACATCCTTGGAGGTGGCGGTATTCCTCCCCCATTTGATCGTGAGACCTATATATCAGTTTGCGAGCTTCCGCATGCAGGTATCTCCGCCAGCGGGGCACCGTCCAAGCCAGAACAAGCTCTAAGCTCTCTACTGGCCACCCGACGTGCAGTAATGATGTGCATTTAAGAGAAAAAGTGTGTGGGTAACTGGGCTGAGGGCAAGAGGATGCGAAAGGAAATATAACGACAGTTCATCGGTGTAACTCGACCCCGTAGTACTTCTCGGTTAAATGCGCTGCAGTGGGAACAGCTGTTGCCATGAGCCACCACAGCCAGTGGAACTCCACGGGAGGGGGCGTTATCAGATAGTGCTGCGGTGAGCAATGGGCGCGTTACACAGGAGCACTCCTCTCCTTTATGTGGCTTAATGCGCCCACAACTTCCGGAAGGACGACTGACTAAGCGGCGCTCTGGAGGAGAAACGTGGCGGCGTGGGTGGGAAGGATGGCGAGGGCGGTGTGGACGGTGTGGGCGGAAAGAGCGGGGAGGACGGCGTGGACGTGTGGGAGGAGAGAGAAGTGAGGACGGTATGGACGGTGTGGGCGGAGAGAGCAGCGTGGGCGGTGTGGACGGACCGGAAAGAGAGCGCGGTGAGGACGGCGTGGACGGTGTGGGCGGAGAGGACGGCGCGGACGATGTGGGATGATAGAACAGCGAGGATGGCGGGGACGGTGTGGGCGGAGAGCAGCGAGGACGGCGAGGACAGTACAGGCAGAGAGCGACAAGGACGGCGTGGACGGTGTGGGAGGAGTGAGCGGAGTGGTAGCGGCGAGCGCGGCGTGCACGGTATGGGCGATGTGAGTGGCCAGGATGGCATTGGCAGCAAGGGTGGCGAGGGTGGCGTGGGCGGCTCTGGTGGATAGAAATGACGAGGGTTGGTTACCACAGGACAAAGAATGCCGTGCGCCTGAGGAGCGGAGCCGAATATTTTGGGATTGAAAGAGAAGAGAAGAGAGAGAGAGAGAGAGAGAGAGAGAGAGAGAGAGAGAGAGAGAGAGAGAGAGGGGCGGCAGAGGTGGTTCTGGGTGGCAGTTGTTGGCATTGCAGAGCCCTTTACCAGGAGGACTTGAGAGTCAAGGTCCTCTGATAGTGGACTTAACACACTACATAGCTGTGGACGGTAGGTTGCTAGGATGCAGTCTGCCGCTGTCTGGAGCTCATACCGAATTCCAGAGACCGTGCGTTTGGTGTTTTTTTGATTGAGTAATAAGTGATTTCGGGCGCGGAACTGCTAAGCTCATTATCCCAGTAAGTGTAATGCTTACTTTTATCGCGGGAGGTGGTGGTGATTTTTCCCTGCTTGACGAAATCCAGCAACGTTCTACCCATCGGCTTGCGGGTGTTTCTCGAAACAGGTATCTCTCACCAGCGGGGCACCGCCCCAACAGACTTGCTACAAACTCCAGATTGCTCTCCCAGCACGTGTGGAAGCGCAGTGCATGTAAGTGTAAGTGTGTGTATAAGGGGTAAGGATAGGATAAGGATTGGGAAGGAAAGATCGTCCGCAGTCCGTGGTCACTTTGTAAGGGTACTGCTTCTGCATTCGCCTGGTGTTGATACGAGAAACCCTGGAAAACTACCGAACAGAGCAGCAGCCCGGTAGAATTCTCTTCCAGACCGCAACTGAATTTGACCTAGCTGACAAGCCAGTGCCGAAAATCCTGCACCGTTGGAACTCGAACCCTAGAACCAGTCAGAGGCAGTGGAGTGACATTTGAAGCCAGTGTTCACGCGATCTTTCCTTCATCATCCCTGCCTCCCCTCTCCCCTTACACTCCCCGTACACCTAAACGCTCAACACACATTCCGGGACACTAGGGGGAGCTAAGAGCTTGGTCTGGCTGGAGTAGTGCCCCGCTGGAGATACCTGGAGGGGAAAATCTGCGCAAATAGACTTCCGGCATGTAGACCGGCGCCTCACGTTTTGACGGGTGAGTAACACAGCCTCCTCCTGATTCACATTCACTACTTACGAAACTAATTACCACAGTAGTTGACAGTCTTGTGTCACAAAATAATATGTTTCTCCTCTTTTTCAAAAATTGGATCCATTGCACACTTATTGGCCCTTCCATCTTATTTTCTGTCGCTCAACAGACCGATTTCCTTTAGGGTATTGTGCAACTTGAATTGTGGAATTTTCCATCTTTGTACGTGGTTTGCCCATGCGCTCCTGTATTTTTTCATTTAAATGAAATATCCATTACTTATTTCTTACATCCTCATTTCTTATTTAATTTGGTATTACTGGAGAACGCAAAATAATAAGTTAATTAATGTTAGAAGCAGATCAGGGAGACGAGGTGAGAGCAAGAGAAGCTGGGAGCAACGGGTGACGAGAGGTTACAAAGTGTGTTCTCAATGAATTGTTGAGCCAATAAAAAATGAAAATGAATTTCCATAAGGGATATCTATAGCCAGTGACATAACGTTCAGATCCGCAATGCGGACGGACTCAGGTAAAAGAGCGCCTATTTTTACGCTAAAAGTTTTGCGATTGTAAGAAATATTAAACTCTTTAATATGTTCTCTGATATTTTGCTATAGTTGATACAATCAAATATTAAAAACTCTTTCAGAAGAACGATTTTTTCCCGCTTTGGTAGTTTATGCAACACTTTTTGCAACATTGAACTAACTAATGAATATGAACTTGTTAAAGGATTTTTTATTATTTAAGATAATGACACTACTTTTGTGTGCTATATACTTTTATAAAGGGGATCTGGATAAAAGTTTTGCGGGCTGGTCTGCACTCATTTCGTTACGCTACTGTATATAGCATTAACTACATTGTATATTTAATTTAATGACCTTGAATATTGATATATTCTCATTACATATTCAAATACGTATGAATACCCTTCGCAGAGAATCACCTAACGTCACAGGCACCCCATGTCTTTGAACTTCTTTTTGGGCTTGTAATATACTTCTGCATGCTTTTCAATGAACTATCACAATAGGTCTCAAAACACTACTTCATTTGCACATTCATTTTGAAAGACCTACATCTCAAGACAAACTTCTGTAGCTAGGTCAGTCTCTCGATCAGCAAAAGGCAATAAGAGTCATTTTACTATAATTATAATCATCAGCACGATTGTATAAGATTTCATTAATGTTAGCGCAATATGTGTTTCATTTATTTTCTCGTAGACCTGGTATAGAGTAATAATTGCGCATTCTCTCCATAAAATATCACGTGTAGTTGTTGTTTATTACGTGAAGAAAATCAACAGGAAATTCTTTACCATATCGAAGACGTCATCATATTAGCTCCTTCGTATTGAAATGTTTATCAAGATCTGGAAAGCATGCTGTATTCTCTATTACCCCTTCAAGGGTGGCTTTGTTTTATTCAACGACAATAGGGTAGTAATTTTTCAATACCTATTCATCCAACTACTCTGACCGAAGAAGAAAACGTACGTACGTTAACTGATCACAAGCAATGGCAGTACCTCATATGTCATGGTCATCACAATCACCATTACTCTCATTACGCTCAGTATTACTGTGAAAGCTTACCGCCGATATTTGTCCCTTCCACTCCCCATCACCATCAATCTCCTCCAATATCGTGATCACAACGACTCATCCAACCTCAATGAACGGGCGAAGCTACACAATCACCCTCAAATTGAAGATCTCACTTTATAATTGCTGCAGTTATCAATTTCATTTACTCAGCCCAAATACGCCCACCAAACATGGCTTATCCTTTCTCATGCTCGCCTTCCCACCCGTCGCTCTCCAGCTCGCCCGTGCGCTTCCTCCTCACCTCCTCCCCCCTCTCGGTCACTCGCCCGCCAGCCCTATTCACCACACGCTCTTTGGCTCGCCTGCCCGTCCTTGTGGCCTTCCACCTTCTCACCATCCCGCCCGCCCTCCCGGTTGCTCACTCGCCCTTAACCTCGCGAGCCCGCCCGCCCTATCCAACCACGGTCTCTCTCTCTCTCACACTCTCTCTCTCTCACTCTCTCTCACTCACTCACTCACTCTCACTCACTCACTCTCACTCACTCACTCACTCTCACTCACTCTCTCCTTCTGTCTCTCACACTCACTCTCTCATTCTCTCTCACACTCACTCTCTCTCCTCTCTCACACTCACTCTCTCTCCTCTCTCACACTCAATCTCTCCTCTCTCCCCTCTCCTTCTCTCCTCTGGTCTTTCTCTTCTCTCTCTCTCTCTCTCCTGCCCATTTTCCACCACGCTTGCGTACCCCCACCTTTACCTTTGCGCCTTCTCGCCCGCCCTTTCCGTCGCCCGCCTGCCCGCCCGCCGCACGCGGCTGCACCCCCGCCCGCGCGCCCTTCTTCGCCCCTAAGCGGCGGAGCCGGGCGGCCGAGCGGCCTCCGCCGAGGAGCTCATCTTACACCGTGTTGTGTGTTCTGGCATTAAAAATGAGGGGTTGAATTTATCAAAAGCGCATCAGCGGCGCGGAGTCGGGCGTCCGCAGTGTATACATTAGCGCGCATTTCCATAATTCGTTAATTGCAGTTTCGTCCGCCGGCCGCGGTGGCGGCGCTGCTATCAGATGCGCGGACGTCACGGCCTTCCGTAATTGCTTGGCGATCTCGCTGCCCCCCCCCCCCCTCCCGCCCAGACCGTACGGCTGCCCGCCCGCCCCCCGTCACTCAGCCGCCCGCTCGACAGACCTTTTCCGCGCTTTTTGTGGTCGAGGCGTCGCGGGGCCCGGCCTGTTTCACGCAGCGCGGCCTCAGACGGGCTGTCACCAGCACGAACCGGTGGAAGCGCGGTCCGTAAGAAATTTCAAATTCCGCTGGGTGATTTAAAGTCGTATTCAAAAGATGTTACACAATATGAAACAAATTGATGTTTGTCTCTTTTTATGTTGAAGTTCTTTCCTGTGGAAGATTTCAAGAATCTTCTGAATAGTGTTGCTCTCTTTCGGATACAGCGAGTCCGGAGTGACGAGAAGGCACTAAAACATTATGGACGTCTTCGCAAATAATTCAAATGAATCGTATTAGTATCCCTGCGTATTTACCTTGTTACTTACTACAATGTCATTCAGAGAGATCTTTTCGTGAACTTTTCACCGTGAGGATGTTAATATTTCTGTGATTTTGAATACAATCTTTCAATTCATTCATTCAATTATCTCTCATTCAACAAAATGATTAAATTAAACCAATGTTAAATTTCGCATATCAGACTTCGGTATTCAGTCAAGAGGAGTTTGGGGGGGGGGGGGTTACACAGGTTTATTTGACGTCACTGGAGATTCGCCCAGGAGACTCTCCCACGGTTCTCGCGTCTTCTCTGCTTGCCTGCTTCAGCGGGGGAGGGCTTATCTCAGGCTTTTGTAGCGGAAAAGATCGTCGGTTCTGGATCGTTTGTGTGGCTCACAAGGGCGGTGAGGACCGGAAGGAGCGACGAGGATAATTTTTTGATTCTATCCGCTGATTTAAAATCGCTATGTCACAATGTTATAAAAAGCTGGGAGGAGATCGAAGCAGAACGAAGTTAAAAGACGTTATAAAATATGCAAATGGCTTGAAGATGTAATGAAGACGTAGCGAAGGAAGATCAGGAAAGATAGACGTCGATATCCACATCATGGGCCTCTAGGAGCAGCTGGATGAAGGCGCAAACCGACTCACGTGGCTGAAGGCTACATCTGTTCCGCGTCTCAGGTTCCGAAATCATCAGCGTCAAGTGTCTAATAATAATAATAATAATAATAATAATAATAATAATAATAATAATAATAATAATTATTATTATTATTATTATTATTATTATTATCGTCTCTTTATTTCACTCCATTGGAGGCTAACATCTTATTGCGGTCTGTGAAGCCAAAGGATGCAAGATTTAGGTATGACATCTTTCCCATCTACTCTCCCAATATTCTTCGGACAATACTGCAGGTGTCTAGAAGCACGGACTTCGGAATGGATATGTGCACATTACGATTCAAGTCCAAGATGTCAATGCTGCTATTCAGTGTGTTGGGAATTTCACCTGCAGTGCCAATAACAACTGGTACCACTACGTCTTTTGCCATACCCCACATAGATTTGATTTCACCTGTCAAAGACAGGTATTTGTTAATTTTTACCGTGTGCCTTTTTTTTCAGATTGGCAGGTAGAGGGACTGCTATATCGACCATGTAAGCATTTCTTTCTGTCTTCAAAATCAGTACGATATCCGGAATGTTGATCGGTATTAATTTATCTGTTAGTATTGGGCGGTTACAGTAAAGTTTGCAGTTCTCGTCTTCTCTTATTGGTGGTGGTTCATTATTATTGGTATTATTATTATTATTATTATTATTATTATTATTATTATTAATATTTGCTTAACACCTACTAATGATCGTCTACTTTTATAGAACAGCTGTAGTCAAGTATTTCAAGTGCTTCTGATGCCTTCCCGAAAAACCCTTTTACTTTTTTGCCATACTAGATAAGTCGTAAAGAAGAAGCACCAAAGCCATGCAAAGAAAATCGGCGATGTTTTGATAGAACCTTATTTTTGTGGGGATCTGATAACTTAAAAGTGCGTACATTTTGTTTATTCGTGTAGTAAATTACTTCCTCTAACACGTGTAGTCAGAATCCATATTTTGAGGGTCCTTGATACCGAAGATTTGATTGGTGGCAAAACGTCTACCCGTCTGTCCGTCTGTCCCCTTCAGTCCGTCCGTCATCAACAGTAGTGCCAAAACAGTTCACACCACAAGTGTTCTTTTTTTCGAAAATTGATATTTCTCAAACAATGTAAACGAACTCAGGGCCTGCAAGTTTGAATTAAATATTTTAATTTTTGGGACACTTGACATGAAATTTGAACAAATTTCGACGTTTTCCAAAAAATGTCGTGTTAAAAATTGACTAATATGAGAAAGTATATTCTGTTGTAACAGCACTATTTTCCTATTGGTCATCAAGTTATTCACTCCTTTTAACCAAACCGAGACCACTTGAGGGCAAAAATGTTAGATTAGATTAGATTTAGATTAGATTAGATGTATTCAGTCAGAAAAACAGTAAAAACTGTATGTGACGTAGGGGGAAAAGATTATCTTGTCACTTCAGCACCTTTGACCGCAATATCCTTCGGTTCGAGCCCTGGCGGTTGCCACTTTATGAATTAGCCTTGTAGCTAGTTCGAGATGAGGCTCAGTGTGCAGATGAAATCGAGCCGGCTGCTCTGCTCGCACGTTTCCCGCAGCCTCTCCGAACGTTATCAGGCAAATGCCGGAGCAGTGCCTTGACGAACATCTCGCGGATCGCACGCAATGTTTCCATCCTCATCGACGACCATTCCTCTCCCCTTACACAGACACTCTGTGCGTTACTCTGAGGTCAATCGGTAGCTTAAAGGCCCGGCTGGAGCAGTGCCCAGTTGGGGGAATATCAAGAGGGGACAATTCTCAAGAAGAACATGTAGGTCGGTTCCGGACCTTTCGTTTCACGGTGGAGGAACACCACCGCCTCCCGGGGTATAAAAATCGGTATATGTACGTGACGTAATGACTTTTACACACAATATAATCACTTAATCAATGTACGGGAAACATCAGTGGTTTCCCCAAGCTTCCATCAGGTGGAAAACTCCAAGAAGACAATAACAAGAGGTTGAAAATGTCCCCTAAAACTCGGGCCTGTCAGGGACGCCGAGCTGGCGCCTTCTCTCTAATCATCCGGCGCTTTCCCACTCCCTCCACCTCACCCCAAATTCTCCATTCTCGTGTGACCGACTGAGGTGGGTCAGGGCATCAGTTAATGCCACTGAAGTACCACTGACCGGGAGATCCTAGGGTTCCAGTCCTGACGATCCCAGCACGATTTTCGACACTAGCTTCTTCGGTCCGGAGTAGAATTTTAGCCACAGGTAGCTCTCGTCGGTAGTTTTACGTGTTTTCTCCGATGAACACCGGGCGAATGGCGGAACATTTCCGTCACTAAACGGGCCACGAACTCGCGTGATCTTTCTTTCCTCTTCCTTGTTCTCTCCTCACCCCTTACTTACACACACTTACACTGCACGACACTACCACACATGCCGGGAGATTAGAGATTGCCCCGGATTGGGCGGTGCTCAGAGCTGCTGGGAGATCCTAGGGAAAGCCGGACAAGTCGACATGTAGTTCGGTGCAGTGGGATATGGCACTGGGCAGTTCGATCCTGAGAGGAAGGATCTCCGCCTCCTTCGGAATAAAGAATGCAACTACACTTACGGAACTCATATTCTTAGCTCTTGACGCGTGTGGAATTAGTAATCAATGCGTGAATGTAGCAAACGGCGGGCAAGGGCGAAGCGCCGGGTGGCGAGATACGAGACGACTGGCTCCTTGCAGCGTTGCCCGCGAGCAAAACTACGGAAGCTGCATCAAATGCTCGCGAACGCTTATTCCGCTCTAACGCTGCAAGCGGCAATGTCTTGTAGATACGATGTGGAAAAATGAATGATACGGATCGGCGATATTATACTCTCAAGTGAGAAGGGTTGTGATTTAACTAGACTTGGGAAGAGTTTTGTTTATATGACTGCTTGCTCCTTTACAAAGAGGTTTACTTTAAAATTGTTTTATTTAAAAAAAATTAAGAAATTGAATTTTGTTTTTAATATTTGACGTTATTAAATTTTGTAGATTTGCTACTCCGTATTCAGCATACAATTCTACAATACCTGCTTATTTCAAATTAAAATTAACTGAAGGTCAGATGTGCTAGTTAAATCAGTGTGCTGCAACATTTAGTTAGGGGGTCAAAAGAAATTTAGTATAGGCCAGAGATATGAAAGAAAGAGAATGAATTATATATGTAACTTACTAATTTACTATATCACTTTATTTTAGTCGACAAATCAATGAGATGGATGACTGCAAGGTTGTGAACGTTCACTGTAAGTTCAGAAACGCAAAGTCTCAATTTCCATTATAATGAAGCACTTTTTTATCCAATTTTAGGTAGGCCTAATTTGAGATAAAAAGGCGATAGTATTTGCTACGACAATAGAGTAGAGTTAGAGAAAACTTTCTTTAGAAATACGTTTTCAGAAATTTTAAGGAACATTACACTTTTTAGTCTAGAAGAATGGGTCTGCTTCAAGATCACATATTTTCATTTGAAAACTAACAACAAACTCCATTGGGTTATTGCTCAATGCAAGTTTTAATTTTAGGGAGACAAAATCCTTGAATGGCTGATGTTTCTATGATGATTGAATGATCTTCTGTAGATTTTTAGACGGGTAAGCATTGCTCGGAGATTTTTCTCAAATGTTTAACTAATAATTTTCAATAAGAAAGGCAAATGCCACTTCGGAAATGGTCCAACTGATCATAACTTGAGATGTTCTCTCTTGAGGCAGAGACAAAGAGGTCGCGAAGAACAAAATCATGTGTAGCTGTGGGCATGCACACCAAGCAAGCGACGACAACGGCGATATTTGGAGCAGTCAGTTGTTTTTTGTCCGCACTCATACACACGACTAATCACACATAGCACTAGACCAATACAAAAAATGAGAAATTGCAAGAAATGAAATATTTTTTAAACCGCCGATTTGTCGTCGAAAAACAAACATCATCTTCATTTGTGAGTTATTTATAAGACGCAAAAAGAAAAAGCATCGGCTATGGGTTCACGTTAGTAGACATTTATATTACTCTTGCTCATAATTCTCCATTCTGGCGTCTTCCTGGTCACACTTCATTCATCAGCACGTTTCGCTTACGCCTTGAAGATGCAAGCTAACGCGACATCTTTTCGCATAGGGTCGGGTCGTGTCCTGTTTACGCAACTCCCGGCTCTCTGAGCCTGTCGCCCGCTGTCAGTCTAGATGTTTACAGTGCAATACTCAAACTATTGTTTTATATATAAGGTTATCTTAATGAAAAAAATCATAAATAAAATGTTCCGTATTTATGACATATTGTTATTAAGAGATCGTCTATTTTATATTTACATAGTGTTTGATTGATGAGTGTTTCCAGGTTCGTCAACTGCTAAGGTCATTAGTCCCGTATGTGTAGTGCATGGTTTTATGGCGCGCGAGAGGGCTGTGATCTTCTCCCGCTAGATGGTGAGATCCGGCGCCAATGTACGTCACCTTGCTGGGTTTCGTCCAACCATGCATTTCCCTAGCATTGCATCGCCCGCTTCGGGACTAGCTGTAACTCCCGACATATGTGTAGTGTAGTGCTTGTAAGCGTACACGTGTAAGTATAAATGCTTGCTCTGTGGCTCGTTTGTTAGGGTACTGCACCGGCACCGGCATCTGAAAAAACACGGAAAACTACCGATCAGAGCAGCCGGTCTCCAGTCAGCGACAGAATTCGACCTAGCTGAGAAGCTGATGTGGAAATTCCTGCCCCCGCCGGCACCCGGACTCTATGACCGGCCTTTAACAAACAGTTTATGACTGTTTTCGCTAATAACAATCTCACATTATGAGTCTTCTGCCTTTCGTCGTTCCCTTCACGAGCTGCCAGCGGCGACGTTCCAGCTCTCCCACCTCTGCGCTTCCCTCTACAGCTGCGATCTCCAGGCCCTGCGCCCGCCCTGGGGCGAGGGCAGAAATACGTCTGCCCGCGCGGGCAAACCCGCGCCCGCCGCTGCCCACCGCCCTTGGCAGGTGGAGGGCGGAGGACTTGGGCGTTCGGGGGCGCCCGGCGCGACGCGACGCGACGCGACGGCGCCGTCGGCCCGCGGGCCCCCGCCCCCTCGCCCCCCGCGCACCTGGCGAATTAGCAAGTCAATGAAGGCGGCTTCCATCAGGGCGCTTGTTAGGCGCCGTTTACGGTGTCACCCGGCGGCGCGGCGCCCGCGCTAACGACCACACGACCAAACGACCAGACGACCTGACGACCACACGACCAGACGAACAGAGGACCTGACGACTAGATGCCTAGACGACCACACACCATACCACATGACGCCCAGACGAAGAAATGAGACGAAACGAGACGAGACAAAACCAGAAGACGAGACAAAACCAGACGAGACGAGACGAGACGAAACCAGACGAGGCGGAATGAGATGAGACGAGACGAGACGCGATGCGACGGGATGATGCGTGACGGGTACTCGGGGGCGGCTTAAGACCATTGCAGCTTCCTGGAGTACCCCAGGGCTGTGCTTTGCTGAGCCATGAACATTTAAATACCAAATGTTGATACCTGGGCGTAACTCATCAAAAACAACGGAGATAAATGAAACTTCAGTACTAATAATTCATTATAATGAATAGGGAAACATAATTTAATTTATTTAATATTATATTAAGATTTTTTCCGTTTTAAAATTCCTTTATTTTCAGTAATAGTTTTTCAAAGTCGAATTCGCTGTCCTCTAGAGAACCCTCAAACGATTTTAGAGAGTTTTTAAAGGTT
Source organism: Gryllus longicercus (assembly GCA_038098605.1). Taxonomy (NCBI): domain Eukaryota; kingdom Metazoa; phylum Arthropoda; class Insecta; order Orthoptera; family Gryllidae; genus Gryllus; species Gryllus longicercus. The sequence goes on along the minus strand of JAZDUA010000024.1, from coordinate 4,933,109 downwards.
CATTTTAATTTATTGGCTATTGTACTGACGGTTGCCACGTCTCATGTAGGAATCGAATTTAGATCTTCGAATTTTATAATCGTTCGGCGCACTGCGTTTTCGACATTCAACAGCACGTCTATCGAAGATTAGGTCCACTTACGTGAGCAAAGCCCGTCCGTAATGTCTTATTTGAACTTTTTCCTTGATTATGCTTTACTTTCTCACTAATCAAGCATTTATTTCACGATATGGCTCTACGCAATTCATCGTATTTCAATTATGTAGCACTTCACTAAAAGTCACTACGATTAAATCCAGATATTTCTTCTCGTGGTACTACCACAGATGGTTAGGGCAAATATTTTGTTCAGTCTCCCACTTAAATTGCACTTAGATCGAGTACAGGTGACAAATTTTTGACACTCGCTAGCGAAAAGAATAGCCTGGTCAAATTCTGGCTCTGTCTCAAAGCAAACTCTACAGTGCTCTTATAAGTAGTTTTTCATGAATTTTCAATTCTAGACGAATGCCGCAGCAACATTTTAACAAACGGATTACGTATTGCGCAGTAACTTACTTTCCTCATCATTGCCACCCTCCCTACTTACGAATAAATCACTACACTACAACCCATGAACCCCATGAACCCATGGACCCTAGAACCCGCGGGTGACCAATCGCGAGGTAAGATCTTGTTGCGGTTGGGGCGGTGCTCTTCTGCAGAAGATACCTGATTGGACAAAACCTCGGAAAGCGACGTATGTCGGAACCGATCTCTCGTTCTATAGAGAAACGAACACCACCACATCCAGGAACATAACGTCCACCACTTTTACGGGCAAATAACAAAGCAGTGGACGTCCCCAGAAACAATGTAGTCAAATAATTGTTAATATCTAGATTCACCAAAACTTGGCCTGTGAGACGAAAATCTTTATACCTCATTCGCATACTACACGCTCGGTTCTTCAGCAATCGTCCAGCCAAAGTAGGAAGGGCGTGTGATATCTGTCCATGAAGAACGCTGGCCCGTAACGATGTTCCTGCGTCACAGGGCAATGTTCTCACAGCCCCCGCGGGCGTTGAAGTCTCCAGACCAACAACATTCAAGCTCTCAGTCTGTAGCCAGCGGCTTCAGGTGTTAAGGTCTCGTGCGTGCATGCTCGTATAACACTCATGACATGCTTCTTGACGTTTTAATTTCATTGTAATATCTTGCTAGATTGTTTCTCCAGCTTTAAATGACACCCATAAAACGATCGCCAGTAACCAAAAGATGTTAAGCGTCAATTTTATTTTGGCGTGTTGTAGCTTCGCAAATTTCCATCTATACGTCCAGGATGGGTAAAAAATATTTCGATGGTCATGAGATGGTGAAACCCAGGTTTGCCAGAAATCACAATCAAATGCCAAAGTACAGTAAACTAAAAGCAATCCTGAGTTACTCATTCTGATTTTCAAAACGTTGTTGATGGATTTGCAAAATCCTTTATTTCGAATATAATTTGTGAATTTCTTGTTCATTCTTGCGTAATGATATGATGGACTTCCATTCATCACCTTTATATCCTGTCATTACTCGCCGGTTTGGTAGTAGAGATGTTTTCGTGTACCCATTACGTTTGTACGTTTACAGATAAGTTTCCCGCTCTCCCTGATCCCTAAGTTGTGTTTGTGGCATGTTGTACATACTCAAGTATGAGTGAGTGATTTGAGTGAGAGATGATGGGGTGTCTGGGTACGTGAAATCGTTTGAGTGCGATTTGTGTGTCACCGTACACCCACAATAATCGTTCGAGCAGGCGGTTGGGCTGACGGGCACAAATGCGAAGAACCAGGACTGAGATGTGCCAAAGGATAAGGACCGAGATGTGCCAAACGATCAGGACCGAGATGTGCCAAAGGATCATGACGGAGATGTGCCAAAGGATCAGGACCGAGATGTGCCAAAGGATCAGGACCGAGATGTGTCAAAGGACCAGGACCGAGATGTGCCAAAGGACCAGGACCGAGATGGGCCTAAGGTCCACCTCGGCTGATATTAGAGGAGCGCACCGAAGATAAATCAGAGATTCGACTGTTCAGAGAATTGCTCTCTACCGGCAGGAAGAGAAGCACCGTCGCGTCCTTCACACGGGTGATTTAAGGTATTCGGACGTGTCAACTATTCTGGAAAGTGTAGTGCATATTAATGCCCGGGAAGTGGCGGTGTTTCTTCCCTTTGAAGTGAGATCCGGTGCCGAATTGCTCGGTGCATTACGGGGCTTTACCCCGCCAGGTATCTCGCAGGCAAGGCACCCATCCAGCCGGAAAATGCTCTAAGCACCCGTCAGGTTTCCTGACGTGTGTATGTGTAAGTGTGTGTGTGTGTGAGAAGAGAGGACGAAAGTATAGCTTGGTATTGATCGAACAATCTACGAAAAACTACCAATCACATTTGATAGCTACTAGAATCCTCCTCTAGGTCGCATCCTTCATGCAAAAGCAACTCCCACCCGGTCTAAGGCCTATAAAGATGGGTTGCGATGCGGAGGACGCCCAATTAGGCAGCTGCTATGTTGAAACCACGCGGTAAAAAAATTGGACGGGCCCAACTTGGGAACTAATTAGAGCCTATTTTGGGCGTTTTCGATACAAGTATTTTGGAGACATTTATGTCGATATTATTTGCTTTTCCATGAATAACCCCCTCTTTGTGTCATATGCGAATATGAAGAGACAACAATGTGATCGTGGCCATGCTAGCCCATCCAAGCACATCATCCTTTTTCTCATTTCGCGGGTCAGTACCATCCTCACTTCCCATCTGTATCCCAGTGCTTATTCCGACCAGGTTTTTGATCAACTTCCCGCTCTGCCATCCTGCGCGACACTCCACGCTGTCCGTTTCTCACACTCTGCATCGCTCTCCGATCTGCACCGCTCCCCACCTCTGGCTCCCTGTCACTCCACCCACCGCTCCTCTCTCTCAATTTCGCTTCGCTGTCTTCTCTAACACGTTTACCTTCCGTTCCGATCCCTACGCTGCCCAGCTCTCTACCCTGTCCACCCTGTTCTTGGCTCCTCTTTCTTCCCTACTCTCTAACGCATTCTCAATATCTAACCTACTCTCTAACTCACCAGATCTCCACCCCGTTCCGAACTTAATCTGGTCTTGCTCTGTCCCCGTACGTTCTTGTTCTTCCACTCTTGTCTCTACTCCGCTATCCTGGGTGCTCCACGCGTTCTATTCCATCGGCTGCCTTCTCTATTCACTCTCTGACGCACTCTCAATAGCGACCCGTTCTCAACTGTGATCCGCTCTCTACATTGTCCCGCACTCTTACCTAGCCTGCACTCTATTCTGTCTCACCCAGGTTTCCTGCAGCTTTTTACTACCCCAACTATTCTCCACCCTGCACTCTACCCCACCGCTCTCTGTACCAAGTCCAGCTCTCCATCCTGTTCCACTCTGCCCTGTCCCGCTCTGTATTCCGTCCCGCTCTCTAACCTATCCCACTCTCAACCCCGTCTCACTCTGTACTCCGGCTGCTTTATACTACCCTCGCTCCATTCTCTACCCTGCACCCTACCCCTTCCCGCTCTCTGCCCCCTTTCCCGCTCACTGCTCCTTCGCTGCGCCTTTTTCCCCAACCATCTCCGCGAGCGCTCGATTCGCGTCCCGTCTCAGCGCTCCGCGGCGCTCTCCCTTTCTCTCCGCGCCCCAGAGCGAGAGCGGCTCGTTAATGAATGGCTCCCGGCGGCAGCGGACGCTCAGTGAGCGACGCGAGGCCCACACTGCGCAGCGAGTCTCTCTTGTTCGGGGAGGGGAGTGGAATGGGGCGACTGGGGGAAAACACAGTGAGTGGTGCGGTGACGTAGATGCAGAGGTGGCAAATTATGGAAATGGCGAAGGCGGGAGAAAATAGACGATATCAATTGCGGGAGGAGATGAAGGCCAATATGTTGGAGGTGGAGAGGTTCATGTGGAAGAATAGTACTGCGGAAGGAGAACATCGCCGAAAGTGGGATCGGGCGCCAGTTGACGCCACTACAGTGCCTATGAGCGGGAGATCCAAGGGTTCGATTGCCGACGGTGGTAGGATTTTAGACACTAGCTAGTTAGCTGGGTCAAGTTCAGCCACTGTCTGAAGGAGAATTGTAGTGGCCATCTGCTCTGATAAGTAGTTTTACGTGGTTTCTTCGATCAACACCAGACTTGACTTTTTGGACTTGAGGTGAAGCACATTATGGATTGTTGTATACATAATTCAGGTCTCAACAACACATATTATCCCTGTGCTTGCATTACTTTTCCTGAAGGACATTACTAGTCCAATCCTCTGGTAGTCGAGCAAAAGAAAGGCGTAAAATGTTTTTCTTCTCTAGACTAATTGATTGATGGATTATTATTTTGATTCCGGGTATGTCAACAGAAATTGTACCCCGCAAGGGTGTAGTTTATTCCTGCTGGAACATACGATCTGGTGCCGTTTTGGGCCAGTTGGCAGCTTTTCCCATAATGTCCGAATAATGTTTTTGTCTTCTTGGCAGCTGGGGGGGGGGGTAAAACGATGTTGCCACTTACTCGAGTGGTACACACGTGGTCATGTGGTGTGATCCTTCTTGCATCAGATCACAACAGTAGCATTACACAAATCGCATTAAGAGCACCCAACAGCAGACGACCCAGAATCGCACACGCGATGCATAACCAAAGAAGTAATGGCGCTCTTCAATTTACAGATGCTTCGCGCTGTAAGATTTCATATATTTCTTGATAAGTATCGGCAATTCCGCAGTAACGTCGCCGGAATTCCAAGCCTCTGATTGAATAACAGAACCCCCTCTCCCAAGTCAGTCGCTAGCTGTCAAGTAGACAGAAGTATTATTCGATTTGTAGTGTATCCCCAGCAGCGGGGGCCATTCCAGTCGGCAAAGGCTCTACGTTCCCGACTAGCCTCCCTGCACACATGCTAGTGTAGTGCAATGAAGCGTGAGCGTGTCAAGGGGGCGAGGAAAAGATGTGAATGAGGAAGAAAATTTCGCGCGGTTCGAATCCCGTTTGTTAAGGTACTACTCCAACATTCATATGGTATTGGCGAGAGAAACTACTGAACACCTTTCTCGAGAATAGCCGGTCGCTAGACTTTTTCTGCAAAGAGGGGCTGAATTGGACGCAGTTGTCTTCTGCCAATGTTCGCCACCGTTAGATCCCGAAACTTAGGTTGCCTCGGTCAGAGACACTGCAGTGACGACAGTTGTTGTCTTGAACCGTCTACACCGTCAATATTCCCCTAAGGAGTCGAACAGCACAATGGAGCAAAATAGCCCTTTCTCTCGATTCCATGGCGACTATCTTCCCCTTCCGTCACCTATGCTACAACACAAACAGCACTTTCAGGGCACGCCTGTTCTCTACTCTAATTTCCTACTAGATAAATCTCGAATGCCATCGAGACACGAAAACGTCACCGCGTCACTCAAGCATATCTTGACAGCTATGGGGCGCGACAAGAATAATGAGGTTTCTGCAAGGAGAAGCGAATAATCACGCATGCTAGCACGGAGCAAGCTCTGGCTCAAACTAAATGTAAAAATATGTAATAAAAAAATAATTTTCGAAAGTACAAAATGTTTGTTTTGAATTCTTACATCGCTTACTAAAATACCCGAATATTAATATAGGTATTAATCTAAAACAGTGCTTTTAAATTTCATTAAGGTGTAAGAAAGTACAATAAAATAATTTTTTCATATGATAATATCTATATGAACGAAAATTCTGAGATTCTTTTGGAATGAACAATAACACAATAAATTATTTTTACGAAACATTCACGTTTATCTCAACTTCTATTCTTCAAGCCCATCGGTTCAATTATTCTTATTTAATATAATTTACTTGTTTACTTTGACGAAAGTCAAATTAATCCAGTACATTATCTTTGGAAAATAATCGTGAGTAAAACATCAACTCCATTCACTTCACAGAACGTATTCGGCTTACCGTGTTACACTCAAGCAGCTAGGGATAAGACTACAATTGAAATAATTCAGAGCTAGAAATAACACACCCCAAAATTTCAAGAAATTAGCATTTTAATGTTTGAATCCCCTTACAAATCATAGTTCTCTCATTAATAAGTTATTGTGTATTTTCTTATTTACGTACGTATTAGTAACATTTCTACAATGTCTCTGATAAAATATAAATGAGCGTAGAATCAGCCTATACGTCTATATTAAACTTATATTGCGATAGAAGAAAACCTTTACGGTGGAGAGAGTTGCCATAAATTTATTTCACTATAAACTGCAGTTATAGATTTCCTCTTTATTTTAGTTGTGTATTTCTGTCATTATCATTTCATATGCTGCTAAATAATATTTTTTATTACATAAGAGGAATACAAAATTAGCATATGCAAATTATTTCATGAGAGAAGAGAATCTATGTGATCGGCAAAATTCAGAGCAAGAAAATGAGAAATTTCATGTTAGTGGTTAAGACGTGTATTTAAGTAAATATAGACAATTCCACACTACCACAGTCTCACACTTTGCGGATCACCTAAATTTAAACAAACACACATTTGATAAACACATAAATTTCTGAATTCTAGAAATTGAAAACAGGTACTGGAACAGAATAAAATTAGAAACCATACACATACACAACGTCCTCAAAAAACAGAACATGACATGTCTCAATCAGCAAATACCTGAACTCTCGTCACCTCTGCTAAAATTAGCACAAAGTGTACACCCCTAACCCACCCCCAGCCCTCCCCACTCCACTCACCTTCGCTCGCCCGACCGTCTCTCAGCCTCCACCAGTACCCCCGCGGTTTACGACCCTACACCCACACCCCACCCCTCTTCCCGCCCCCTCCCAGCTGCCGACCGGCTGTGTTCTTAAACAAGGCACACGCCCAAAAATTCGCAGAACTTTGTTTTCGGCCCAGAAGCTGCAAGGTATGTACGACCCAGTTTGCTTACGCATCTTGCATACAATAACCTGTTACCTACAACCTGTTAATAATATTTGTATTTAATAATATTTGTATAATATTTGTATTACATTTTAGCTCTGATGATGATCGCAACGCGATCGAAATGATCATAAGTTGATTAAAAAGTTTTGATACCGGACAATATCTTTAGTCATTTATCATAAATATAGACAATATTAAGGGTAGAACATTGTTGTACTATTCTAATAGGTATATGCAAAAATAAAAATAAAATTATAAAATAGTAGAAGAAAATTTAAGTTATACGTAAGCACTGCTCCAAATCTTGAGTATGCAACTTAAAGTAGGTAATAAATTTTAATTTTGAAAAGATTTGGTGTAATTTGATTTGATTTATTTCATCAAAAAACATAAAAAACGTCATGAACGTATGGGGAAAACTACAATCTGCGCGCGTTTTCTTGAAGTTCAGAATCCCTCACCCCATCATTTTTCTATACATTGTTGAATGGTGAATAAAACAAAGTACTAACAAATTTGTTATCACATTTGGAAACCAAATTTTTGCTCTCTAGTGATTCTCAAGTAATATGTACTTACATAGGTATACGATCTACAGGTTTGATTTCACAGCATTGTTAATCAAATAGCCACCCACAGTCACCAGCTTTCTTCTTACCACAATTCGAAAAAAGGGTGCCCAATAAAACATGTGCGTAGTGAAGATACGATTATGTCCAGAAGCAAAACTTTATTGAGGACGTGAATTTATGCAATAATAAATATTCTAGATGGTGGTGTGTACTACAAATAGTTTCAAAAGGGTTAATAGGTATTTTCTTTTGTGACTTTATGGTATACGTCGATTTTATCAGTTTATTTTCTCTCCCGTCTTTACTTCGTAAGAATTCTGTGCCAGAAAACGGTGAATTTTCGAAACAAAATCTCTTAACGCCGAGTTTTTGTAAACGAAATGTGGATAATTATTGCTTCTAAGTACATTAAATTACTTCCTCTAAACACCTTGTGTTGTGAGAATCCACGTTTTGTGGGTTCTTGATACCGAAAAATTGTTTTACGGCAAAATGTCTGTCCGTCTGTGATCAATGCTAGTGCCCAAACCGTTCTGCCATTTTTTCCAAAATTGATAACCCCCGATCGATTTAAAGAAACTCAAGACCCATCGAGTTTAAAGAGGTTATTTTAATTTGAAGGGGTACTTTACATGAAGCCTCAATTACATTTTTGTAATGAAAAATGGCTTCAAAGCTCTTATTCAACTTTGTCCTCGGTTGGTGTGAAAGACGCTTAACAATGGGAGTATATCTGATGTTAGATGAAGTTCCGGATTCTTTGTTCAAAACTGTTTTCGATGTCGTTCTACAATTACAATACTGAAGCTTTTTTCCATAATAAAATCGATTGTGGAAAGTCAGCTATTGAAATAATGTCAGGCACAATTTTTTGAAAATGTGGGTACTTTTCGCGTAATTTTATCTGAGTAAAATATTGAGTTAAGTGTTGAATACTTGTTGAATAATATCACTAAGAGGAGGAAACTGTTTGCTATACCTACCATTCCTACTACCTTTCGTTTTCCATCCGTAAGATACAGGACTACGAGATAATTCTAGGAACAGCAATAGACCTTTAATTTTCCTCCAATGCTTCTTATTTTCCTTGGTAAATTCCATTATATATTGTGTCATGGTTTTTGTTACCAACGGTACACAATCTTATCTTTCCACAGCAAGAGTATATAAAAAAGGAAATAAATATTTTCTTACATTGGGTGTATTAAGAGAAAGTACGTGTTCTGTTACAGCACAAAAAGTGAAAAGAAACTGCTACGTTGATTAGTTTGGCGTGGACAGCCAGCAGTGGGGCAGGGGCGGAGGCGGGACGTGACGGAGGGTGGGAGACAGGCAAAGACGCAGCTGCTGTGGTGTAGGGGGCGAAGGCGGAGGCCAGAGAAGTAGCAGCGGCCACATTAGGTAGTTCGGCGTATGTAAATTGGGGACCAGAAAGAAAACAAAAGTTTAACCCATACGTAAATTGGGGACCGACGCAGAGGAGGGAATGCGTAAGTTGAGGACCCAGAGGAGGGCATATGTAAGTTGAGAACCGACTACCTCATCCCCTTCTAGGTAAAAGTGACACTTTATTTTCGAAGAACATTCCCATAGTCATTAGTTTTAAAACACAACTCTCTTCCTAATTTTCCCCGATTTAGGACTGGCATTTCTTTCGAAATATGGTTTGGTTAAATTCAGTTGTCATTTACTTAAATCGTTCGTTGATTGAATGAATTCTGATTATCCCTTAACACTTTTATATTCTTCCTCTTTCTCTGCTAATATTCTATAATTCTCACATGAAATTTCGACACTCTTCAGGTGCTTTCTATGCTTTTAATTTTGATATAGGAGCGAGTCTGTAAATTTTCCAATAAGGTGCAAGACACCAGCGTAAGGGCGGCGGCCCATACAACGCGATTACCTGGTTAATAAGTCTTTTTCCTTATCTGGTTTGCTTTGGTCCCCGATTTACGTATAGAATTAGAAAGTACGTTTCGCAAGAAAAGATGAAGGGATTATTTGGTCCCCAATTTACATACGGCCAGATAGCTGCACGAGAGAGATGACGGTATAAGAGAAGGCGGAGGCGAGGGCGGAGGCGAGGGCGGAGGCGAGGGCGGAGGCGAGGGCGGAGGCGAGGGCGGTGGCGAGGGCGGAGGCGAGGACAGAAGCGGGCGCGCATGTGAAACGAGGGTGGAAGCGACGGCGAGAAGTCGGGGCGGAGCACTAAAAAGCTCGCGAGCGACGACGGCTGTGGGTGGGGGCGTGGGGCGCGGGCGGGGCGGGGGCGGGGCGGGGGCGGGGCCGCAGCTGGCCGCGTCCGCGCCGCCGCAGGACATCCGCACGCGGGCGGCGGGGCGGGGGCGGCGGCGACGATCAATTACGCCGCACATAATGGAGGCGAGATGACCGTTAAGTTAATAGCGGCGCGAGCATGTGTGTGAGGGCCCACTCGGCCGCCGCCACCGCCGCCGCAGCTGCCGTTCCACGTACGCACCGGTCGCCACACTCACACACACGCACACACTCACCCGCACCTCGGTCCGCGCCGCGCCGCGCCGCGCCGGCCACATACGCAACGGCTGGCCGCCCCTCCGCATTGTGTGCGCCGCCGTCTCCGGTTTCGCCTTTGCTCGCTCGCGCGCGCGCACGCACGCACGCACAGCCGCCCCGCGCAGCCCCGCGTCCGTCGCGACGGACGCGGCCCGAGCCAGCACACACACACACACACACAGGACATGCGCTGCCCTCGCTGCAGCGACGGGTTCCAAGACGCGGAAAGCAGGAACGAACTTCTCACGATTTTAAAAAATTTCTGTTTTCTTTTTTACTAGTGGGCGAATGACGTAACACATCGCCAAAATGATCAATAAAATGTTCATAAAATGTTTTTGAAATTCTCCAAAAGCAAAGTAAAATGTAAAAAAGTTTCTCAAACCCGTTCTCAACTCAGATGAACAACTCAAGTTATTATTCGTATTCTTATTACTGCACCGGTAGCCGAACGTTTTAACAACGCTTCATGAAGTCACACAAGTTAAGCAGCTCGGGATAACGCTGGTCCTTGGATAGCTGACATTTTGGGAACCTCAGGTACTAACGGCGCTGGGGATTTTGGACACTAGCTAGATCAGATTCAGTCGCAGTCTGGAGGAGAATCCTAGCGGGCGACTGCTGTAATCGTTAGTTTCTCTTATCAATCAATCCCAATAGTGGAATCTCTTATCAATTAATCTAACGGCAACGATTCCGTGGCTGAGAGGGGAAAAGGCAATGTCTTACGACTGGACTTGACGTTAGACTGACTATGAGTAGACTTACTCCGCGTACAAAGCCAGAAAGGCTTGGATACCGTTCAGACGAGACGACTGCACGCACCACATCGCCAGCTGCCACCATCGCCATTACTGTGTTTCTGACACTGCGAGCGAAAATTAAGAAGGATGGATAGGATAGGATGTAGTTGATCGAAATTCCATAATGGAGTAAGAAACAGAGCAGAAATAGGATAGCAAAGTTTCGTATTGGAAAGAGATGAGGAGAATAATGTACCGGGGAAAGAAGGAAGCTAAGATGTGCAGGATTTATGACGGTGACGCGGAGTGATGGAAGCATGTGATTGAGTGGTTTTGCCCTCGCCCACGCCCTCGCTTTCGCCCCAACCCACCCGCACCCACTCAGCGCATAACTCAGCTGCACACGTCTGCGCCACAAGCTCCGGTACCTGCGGTCGGCGACGATGGCGAGGACGGGAGGATGCGAGAACGGCGAGGACGGTGAGGTCAGAGAGGACAAAAAGGGCGGCGAGGGCGGGGAGGACGCGAGGGGGCGAGTACGGCGAGGGCGGCAAGGACGATGAGGTCAGAGAGGAAAGAGAGAGCGGCGAGGGCGGGGAGGACACAAGGATGCGAGAACGTCGAGGGCGGCGAGGACGGTGAGGTCAGAGAGGACAGAGAGGGCGGGGAGGACACGAGGATGCGAGAACGTTGAGGGCGGCGAGGACGGTGAGGTCAGAGAGGACAGAGAGGGCGGCGAGGGCGGTGAGGTCAGAGAGGACAGAGAGGGCGGAGAGGACGGGGAGGTGAGAGAGGACAGGGAGGGCGGCGAGGCAGCATGGACAAATAGGGCAGAGAGGACGGCGAGGATGATGAGGACGGCGAAGAAGGCGAGGAAGGTGAGGAAGGCGAGGGCGGTGAGGCGGTGTGCTACTTCGAAGCACAGCTGTCAAGTTGGCAAACGGCGCCATTCTAGCACGTCCGTTTTCGGGAGATTACGTGATGCAGCAGGCCTCTCAGCCGCTGCGTGTCTGCAGGGGGCTTTCAAAAGTCACTTGTGGAACCTACCTCCTCTCTAATTTTCGTTTATTGTTGAATAAAAATAGCGGCCAATGATAAAAAAGGGAAATGACAATGCGAACTAAGGTTAGATAATTATTTTAGTTTATGCAAAATTAAATACACATGTAAACAAATGATAACAAAAATAATGACTAACTGATTAATATGCGTTGAAGATGAATGTGATGAAATCAATCATAATTACTTTAAAATATTTTCTATTAAAAAATATAAAACATTTCAAAAATCCAGTTTCGTGTAATGGCAAATGCACCTACGTACATGTGAAGTACGCATTGCTTAAGAAGAGCAATGAATATTTCTTTCAACTTGTACGTGAAAGAAATATTACCCTTCATGGTTAAAATTAGGGTCTCGCCGGGAGCAGGCCGGGCTCAGGTCACGGGTGATTAAGACTACCCGAACCGCTGTCAACGTTGACATGATCCAGACGTGGAAACAGGAATGTTCGGGAACTGGTTAGTTTTCAAGAAAGGCAAAAGTCCTCTGACAGTTATGTCAGTTTATTGCGTCTAGGGGATGCCGGGTTCTGGCGGGGGCGGCGTAATGGCCTCGTTAAACTCCCTGTTTCCCATATAAGGATCTGCTAGCGTTGGGAGAGCAGAGACCGCCTAAAGACTTTGCTGTGTACACATCACGCTGCTCTGCAGCTCTATTAAAATTTCATACTTCATCGGACTTGGTCTCTAATTGAAACCTCGCTGACCATCACGCTCCTCCAGGGAACTTAGCTTCCCTGCGAACCCAATTTTTATTGCATCCTGTACTGGAAGCAATTGTAATTGCCTGCAATCGCTGCTAGCAGCACTACACCTGCAGCGAAAGGCATTACATGGTGGCAGCGGTGGGATTGAGGAGCACAGCGAATTCAATTACTTTCTGCTGACGGCCGGGCTGGAGAGACTTCGCGCCTGTACCGAGGTGGGCCGGAGCCTTTCTCGAGGGAACAACGCTCCAGAGGAATCCACAAGGCGCCGTGGTACCCGTTCACCGCCTGCAGAAGCCGAGTCCGTGGTTTGGAGGCCAGCACCAGCAGCCGCTGACGAGCCCGAGGGACGTCTTCGGTGATTAGCCGTTGGCAGCCTGCGCCGCGAGAGGGTCCTCTACCCTGAGGGGAGCTGCGAAGCCATCACTGGAGGCCCGAACTGCGCATCTTCAAGCCACCCTACATCTTTTTCCTGGTAAGAGGTTAATCCAGCCATGGCAGACAATGATATTGGCGATAATGAGGAAAATTATATATCAGTTATACAGGCAGTAAAATTAATATCGCGTAACTTTGATGGAAATCCCCGACATCTTAGAGAATTTATAGAAGGAGTTGAGGCAGCAACGGAAGTAGTACACCCCAATAAACGATCATTGCTTTTGAAATTCATTGAATCAAAAATTACTGGCAATGCTAAAGATAGGTTATTAGCACGAACAGAACGCGAAACTTGGGAACAGGTTAGAGCGATATTAGAGGAAAACTTCTCTGTACGGCGTACGTTAGAATATTACGCGGGCGTATTATTCACGTCGAAGCAGGGATCAAATGAAACAGTAGCACAATGGGGTTCGCGAGTAGATAGTATGGCTATAGATCTGAGAAGAGAAGTAAAAGGCAGGTTGGAAAAATTAGAACAGAAAGATAATGCGCGTTACGTAGAAGGAGGTCTGCAGTTAATAGGAGAATTCTTAAAGGGAACGTTTATTGCGGGACTGAAAGATGAAAGGATAAGGTATATTGTTAAAGCTAAAGGAGAAGAGGAATCTTTAGCACAAATAGTTGAAACCGCTTTACAAGAAGAAAGCGAAGTGAAATCGCAAAGGTATAAGAATAATCAGGGGCAATGGAATTCGCGATACGAGAATACGCGATATGATTCTAGGAGGCAACAAAGTACGCATATTAAAAGTGAAGTTAATGTTACTGCTGTAAATACTGTGAAATGTTATAGATGTCAGGAACTGGGTCATATATCTAGGGTTTGCAATAATGAACCGAAATGCGCCAAATGTGGTAGGCGAAATCATGAAACTAGGAATTGCAAACAGGGAAACAGGCAGTAGAGTTGCTTGAGCAGCCGCAAGTAACTCTACAAAATGGCTGCGTAGGTGATATGGAAACTGGGGGAAATCACAGCCGTGAAAGAGATTCGCGTGATAAAGATACTGTAAGGAATAGCTCTTGTGATAGAGATTCACGTGATATAGTTACTGTGATGAACCCTGGATGCGGCAAGGAGTCGCGGGAGGTTAACTGCGTAAAACAAGGGGACGCCTTTGATAAAACCAGTTACATGAAAAATGATTTGGGACCATACGAGGTATATGTATTGTGTCCGGAAATTAAGGGAGGCTTAGGAATAGCCTTAATTGATACAGGGGCCTAGGTATCATTGGTAAGGGAATCCTCATTAGTCAAAAATATTGCCCAAAGCGATGATGTAATTGAGATTCAAGGTATTAGTGGAAAAAATATCAAGGTAAAAGGTATGGTAAATTTAACTCTGAATAATTGCAGTGAGTCAATAGAATCCAAATATTATGTTGTAAATAAATTGCCTAGAAATATTGATGTTATATTAGGACAAGATTGGCTTTTAAGGAATAATTATGTGTTTACTAAAAATATTGCAATACCACCTTTCAGTGAGTCAGTAGTTCAATTCCCGACCACAGAAAAAGGAGTGAGATATGTAGAGCAACAATTATTGCAGCCAGGAATAGTCTGTGCGGCAACTTTAACGAATTGTGATAAAACGTTTCCGTGTCTTATTGTAAATGTCACGCCCGAAACGTTAATAGTACGAGAAACACCAATATTAAAGAAACCTCCGACTCAGTTAAATAATGCTACTGATAGGACGAATGAAGACGCGTTCACGAAGCGGAGAATAGAATTATTATATGATAACTTGAGATTGCATCAAATAGAGGAAGGAGCTAAAGATATTAGAGACATATGTAGTGAATTTGTAGATGTTTTCAAATTACCGGGAGACAAACTGACTAGTACGACAGCGGCAAAACATTACATTCCCACACCCTCTATTCCTAAAGGTAGACCAATTACTTTAAAGAATTATAGGTTACCTCAGGCTCATCAGGAGGAAATTCAGAGGCAAGTAGAACAAATGCTAAATGACGGAATAATTACTCATAGTAAGAGCGAATGGAATTTTCCTTTGCTTGTAGTTCCGAAAAAGATCGATGCGACTGGCAAAAAGAAGTGGCGAATTTGCGTGGATTTTAGACGACTTAATGACGTAACAGTAGGAGATAGCTATCCTCTTCCAAATATTCAGGATATTTTGGATAAAATAGGAAGATCGCGTTACTTTTCTGCTCTAGATTGTGCCAGTGGGTATTTACAAGTGCCAATCGAACCAGAGGATCAATGCAAAACTGCATTTAGTACGGCTAGCGGCCATTATGAATACACGCGTATGCCTTTTGGTCTAAAATCAGCTCCTGCTACGTTTCAACGCATGATGAACTCTATTCTGCACGAGTCAATTGGTGACAGATGCTTTTGCTACATGGACGATGTGCTGATAATGGGAGAAACATTAGCCGAGCATAACAAAAAGCTAAGGGAAGTACTCGGGCAACTCAGGAAACATAATATCAAAATTGAACCCGACAAATGTGAATTTTTGAAGGTAGAATTAAACTACTTAGGACATGTGGTGACAACAAAAGGAGTAAAACCTGATCCGCGAAAAGTTCAATCAGTAACAGAATTTCCCAGACCAGGAAATCCGAAGGACATAAAGTCATTTTTAGGTTTAGCAGGTTATTACAGAAAGTTTATCGATGGGTTTAGTACAATAGCAAGACCTTTGACAGAGTTATTAAAGAAGGATGTCGAGTGGCAGTGGACAGAAAAGGAACAGAACAGTTTTGATTTACTGAGACAAAAGTTAACTGAAGCACCCCTTTTACAATATCCCGACTTTACCAAGCCTTTCATATTGACGACTGACGCTAGTGGATATGCAATTGGAGCAATACTTTCACAAGGAAAATTAGGTGAGGATAAGCCAATAGCTTACGCCAGTAGAACCCTGAACAAGGCAGAAATTAATTACAGTACGGTGGAAAAAGAGTGTTTGTCAATCGTCTGGGCTTGTAAACACTTTCGACCTTATTTACTAGGTAGAAAATTTACAGTCGTTACGGATCACAAAGGATTAATATGGATCTTTAATGTGAAAGATCCGAGTTCAAGATTATTGAGATGGACATTATTGCTAGAAGAATACGATTATGAAATTAAATACAGAGCAGGTATTAAAAATTGTAATGCTGATTGTTTAAGTAGATATCCTGTAGAATGTATGCAATTTAATGTAGAGCAAATAAGCAATGAGAGGAAAATAGCAATTATTAAAGAAATGCATAATTGCCCGGTAGGTGGTCACCAGGGAATTCAAAGAACTACAGAAAGGATAAAATTATATACAAGTTGGATGGGAATGGAGAAGGACGTAGCCGATTATATTAGGAATTGCAAGGTGTGTCAAATGAATAAAGACCCCCATCACAAAATAAAACAGCAATTAGAAGTCACTGATACTCAGGACGAACCGTTTTGTAAACTTTATCTCGATGTGGTAGGTCCCCTTCCAGTTACGGAAGACAATTTTAGATATATTTTAACTTGCCAAGACAATTTAAGTAAATATGTTATCGCTATTCCTATTAAGAATCAAACTGTGGAAGAAATAACAGATGCGTTTGTGAACAAGGTGATATTAATATACGGTATTCCAAACTCTATAGTCACTGATCAAGGGAGTAATTTTATGTCTGATGTATTCAAAAGAATATGCAAGTTGTTTAAGATTGAAAAAATCAATACCGCAGCGTATCATCCGGAGAGTAATGGAGCATTAGAACGGACTCATAAAACGCTTGTAACGTACTTACGTTGTTTTTGTGATCCAAAGTCTTTTAATTGGAATACGTGGTTACCGTTTGCATGTTTTTCTTACAATACTACTCCGCATAGTATCACTAAGTTCACACCTTATGAGATATTATACGGTAGGAGATGTAATATTCCAGGGATTTTACAAAGTACTCCACAACCTTTGTACAACTATGATGACATAATACAGAATGTTAAATTTAAAATGCAGAATTGTCATAAAATTGCTAAGGAAAGATTGATACAATTCAAGGAAAATCAAAGAGAGAAAACAAAAGCCAATCCTGTAAAGTTTAAGGCAAATGATTTAGTATTATTAAGAATTGAAGCTAGGCATAAGTTAGAACCATTATGGAAAGGTCCTTATGAAGTAAAGATGATGAAGGAACCTAATGCAATTATTCAAGAGGTAGGTAAACGTAAGCATCAGGAAGTACATACTAACAGACTGAAACCATACTTTTCTTCCGTTTCAGGGAACGAAACGAAGCATGAGGGCTCTTAGGAATTGGGCAATATTAACGGCGTTATTATGGTGGTGGGAAATGGCAAATGGACAGGAAGTGAAGCAGCTACAATCGCAAACCGGGATTTATTTTGATGAAGCTGGAACTATCTCTTTTTACCCAATGCGATGGAAAGTAGTAAGCTACATAAATTTAGAACCAATTAAGGAGCTTTGGAAGAGTACTAAAGAACATCACAGAAAGGTAGCAGAATATTGTAATAAAGTATCGGAAGCAAATTGGTATTATCTGACAGACTGTGGAGCTTTTCAGCAATACATGAGATCTAAAACGTATTATATTGATAATTTGAGAGATTTAGTAAGCGAATATATGGTAGATTCAGAAAATGTCGAATCTTTCAATAAAAGAGCAGTAAGAACAAAGAGAGGAGTATTAAATTTGGTGGGAGAAATAGCAAAGGTACTTTTTGGAACTCTAACACAATCGGATGCAGAGGAATATAATAAACATATTTCAGAATTAGAAAAAGAGCAAAGCGAATTTTTACACATTTCCAAAGATCAAATGACGGTAATAAAATCGACATTAAGTTCTGTTAACTTAACAATTCAAAGAGTGAATCAAAATGAGAAAACATTAAAACAAAATTTGAATAAATTAGCTAATTATACTGATAACAAAGTTAATGCATTAGAAGTGGAGATAGAAAACATCAGTCAGATCAATGAGCAAATAAGAATATTGCAAAGAGGTATCGAGGAATGTCAGCATTCGTTTGAAATTTTGCTAGATGCTTTTGTCCATGCAGAGCAGGGAACGCTGCAGCCACAACTCATTACTACCGCTAAGATCAAAAAGGTAATGGAGAGCCAGGCACTGCCAAATGGTTTGGATTATCCTCCTTTTCCCCTTCCTGAACTCCAAAAGATAATGATTCCCCATGTGTACGCTTTAAAGCAATATTTGGTGTATGTATTAGAAATTCCTCTTCTCTCCCCCAATATCTATCATCTCTATAAGATCCTACCTTTTCCCGTGTCCAAAGGAACTAACACATATGTATTTTTAAGTTCAAGCAAAGAGTTTATTTTTAGTGATTCCATGAGGCAACATTATGGTAAAATGTCAAATGATGAGTTGTCAAAATGTTTTCAAACTAGTATGTTAAACTATGTATGTAAGAAAGAAATTATGATGTAAGAAAGAAACTATGATATAAGAAAGAAACTATGATATAAGAAAGAACTATGTATGTAAGAAAGAAACTATGATGTAAGAAAGAAACTATGATGTAAGAAAGAAACTATGTAAGAAAGAAACTATGTATGTAAGAAAGAAACTATGTATGTAAGAAAGAAACTATGTATGTAAGAAAGAAACTATGTATGTAAGAAAGAAACTATGTATGTAAGAAAGAAACTATGTATGTAAGAAAGAAACTCTATATGTAAGGACGAAACTATATACGTAAGGAAGAAACTATATACGTAAGAAAGAAACTATATATGTAAGGAAGAATCTATGTATGTCAAGGAGTGTTAAAGTTGATGAGGAAGAGAAATTAATTGAACAACAAGAAAGAAATAATTATTCTTAGTGGTACGCTCATGTAATAACATGTAGTACAGTTTTTGGCATATTAATTGTAATATTTTCATGTTGTTTTATGTTTTGATGTGTTAAAATAGGTAGAAATTGTACTTATTGGTTATGGGACAGATGTTCGCCAAAGAATTAATGGAAAGAAACAAGAGAAAGATCCTTATTAATTATTCAGGAGCAGGGAGAATTGTGTTATAAAGCAACTGGTACTCGTGACGAGCAGTCTTCCACTGCAGAAATAAATTCCACAATATCTCCTGCTCACTCATCAAAATTTATCAGTATAACTGAAGTTGATGGCGAGAAACATCTATCCATATCCACACGAACGAGGAGCTCAAGTAAAGCTTTCCGTTAGAAAAGTTTTCATCTGTTGATCAAAACTTTTTCTAAGGGGGGAGGTGTAATGGCAAATGCACCTACGTACATGTGAAGTACGCATTGCTTAAGAAGAGCAATGAATATTTCTTTCAACTTGTACGTGAAAGAAATATTACCCTTCATGGTTAAAATTAGGGTCTCGCCGGGAGCAGGCCGGGCTCAGGTCACGGGTGATTAAGACTACCCGAACCGCTGTCAACGTTGACATGATCCAGACGTGGAAACAGGAATGTTCGGGAACTGGTTAGTTTTCAAGAAAGGCAAAAGTCCTCTGACAGTTATGTCAGTTTATTGCGTCTAGGGGATGCCGGGTTCTGGCGGGGGCGGCGTAATGGCCTCGTTAAACTCCCTGTTTCCCATATAAGGATCTGCTAGCGTTGGGAGAGCAGAGACCGCCTAAAGACTTTGCAGTGTACACATCACGCTGCTCTGCAGCTCTATTAAAATTTCATACTTCATCGGACTTGGTCTCTAATTGAAACCTCGCTGACCATCACGCTCCTCCAGGGAACTTAGCTTCCCTGCGAACCCAATTTTTATTGCATCCTGTACTGGAAGCAATTGTAATTGCCTGCAATCGCTGCTAGCAGCACTACACCTGCAGCGAAAGGCATTACATTCGAATAATTTTCCTTATCCAATTGCACAGCCTAAAATATCGTAGTTAAAACGTGAAAGTAAAGGGAAAATAAGAAAAAGATGCAAATAAGTCAGAAAAGTAGAAAAATTGGGCTTCAGCAGTTAAGAGACAATTTTATATTTTTATTAATTCAAAAATAACTTATGTTTAACTACATCATTTTCTCCCCTTCATTAAAAATTACGATAAGAACTCAGAAACCACTATGATATAAATTGATAAAATGAAGGAATGTTCAAGAACACAATTTGAACCTGTAACTTCAGACATTTATTATTCCCAAAATGCAGAGCATGCAATTTTGCGGGCAAACTGAAATTTCTTTTTAGTAAAAAGCGCATCAAAAAAGAGACATTTATTTGGACTAAAATATAGCAATAAAAAGTATGAAAAATATGATCAAACCTTTGAAAAACGCATTTTTCATCAGTATTACTTTACAGTGGCAACGGAATCTAAAATAGACAAAAAAGGCAAAATGAAATTTCTAAAAACAATTCCAGAAGCACAGTTAAAATTTGACAGTGCTTCTGGAATTATTTTCGATGAGTTCATTTTGCCTCTTTTGTCTATCTTATATTCCTTTATCATTTAAAAGTATTACAGGCGAAAGATGCTATCATTTTCATATCAGACCAGATTCCTAACATTTCATCATTTCTATTTCCTTCATTTAAAGATTCCTACGTTTGCACAGTTAAAAGTCTTGAAGTCGCATCACGCGCAGAAAGAGAAGTTATTGGCCCGGGGCGCGCGGCTAGTTGAGCAAATAGGCGACCGCAGGATCGGGCGAGCGGGGCGGGGGGAGGGCGGAGGGAGGGGGAGGGGCCCAGGTGTGCGGACAGCCAGCGAATAAGCGCGAGTGCGGGCGGGCGCGCGTCGGCGAGAATAGCCCGGGCGAGCGGCGCGCCGGGAGTGGGCGGGGGCCGGGGAGCGGAACAAAGCCCCAGGGCGGAAACAGCGCGCGCACACGGCCAAGATGGCGCGGGGCGTGTCTCCGACGCTGGCGGGCGAAAGGGGAACGAAAGCTGTCAGTTCCATGACGCGCGATCCAGCGGTGGGGGAGGAGGCGGCATGGTCTCCAGGACTCCCCTAAAAAGGCTTACAGTTTGCGATCGTTACCTTCTTTAATTTGGCAATATTAATTTAAATATGTATTTATATTAGAAGTATGTAATTATTTTAAAAAAATATTATTGTATAGTATCATATATACACTACAAAATAATGTACAGTACAATGAAAAATGTTGATTATTTAACAACAATCTATGATGACCCTCTGTAAAATGAGATTGGCTGGATCCCCCTCTGTCCCGAACCCACGAGATCGGGGAACGAAATAACGAAGAAACGGGAACTCAAAGGTATTCTGTTTCGTAGGCCCTTTGTGTATGGTTGATATTGTGCCAGCGTTGGGTTTTTGAGGGGTAGACACACCAATTGCAAATGCGTTCTTTTCAATCTTATATACCCTTTTATTAAATATAGAGACATTGTAATATTAAAGTTAAATAAAAATAGTGGTGCTGAAACAGCACATAATTTCTAGCTCTTGGAAACATTTCCTCAATATATGCTTCCTATATTATAAATCAGTTTCTTAAATAAATTGTTTTGAGTTCGTTTTCTGCTTTTAACTTACGAACTGCAAACGTTCTACAAGAAAAACAGCATTTAAGATAAGTACGCAAATCGCCTCGTCCACTATTGCATATCCCTTTTTTTTCAGATTGTAAATGAATCTCTCTGAACTCATTTGTAAAATTACTTCCACAGAAGTAAATGGATTCGAGCCAATATTGTATCTCTATTGTATATAAATTATAAACAAAGACGTCATCAAGGCGAAACAAAAAGGCGAAACGTTGTAGAAGTTCCGTGCATGCATCGTGATGCTTCAGGCACGCTTCGCAATGTTTAGCACACAAGTCGTGATTCAACAGAAAATACTGTCTCGTATTATTTCTAACTTTTGCAAATTTCGAAAATTATCTCTCCACCCCGCCTCCTCCCCGCCAATCCTTCACCTCCCCGTCTTCCGTGCCTATTACCACCTCCCCCCCGCTTCCTCCCTGCCTCTTCCCTGCCTCCTTCCCGCCACTCCTGGCTCACCCCCACATCCTCCCCGACATCCTTCTGCCCCGCTCCGCCCTACTCCACCAGCTTAGGTGGCTCAGACAATCAACTGATATCACTGCAGCGCCTCTGACCTGGAGGCTCAAGGGTTCGAGGTCCACCGGCGGCAGGATTTTCTGCACAAGCGAAATAGCTAGGTGGAATTCAGCCGCTGTGTGGAGGAGAATTCTACGATAGCAATGACAGTAGCTGCCGGCCGTTCTAATGGATAGTTTTCCGATCAACACCGCATGCGACTACCGGAGCAGTACTCTAACAAATGGGCCAAAGACCGCGCGCGATCTTAACTTCCTCTTCCTTGCTCAATCCTCAAAGGGAGCTTAAAGCTTGTCCCGTCTAAGGTGGTGCCCCGCTAGTGGAAGATCCGTGGATGGGGGAAAAACGTATCCGACGTGTAGATCTAGGCCGGATCTCGCCATCAAACGACAGACGATCACCGCCATCTCTGGAGGGAAATAAGCACTACACACACGAGACTAATGACCGTAGGAGTCGGCGCACCCGGAAGCAGAAATAATGAACCAACCACGTCCCCTCCCCCACCCCGTTCCTCCGTCGCTCTCCTTTGCCAGCCACCTGCCCGCTATCCCGCACTCCACAAGACAGTCTGAAGAGTTTATTATGTGCTCTTCTTGCCAGCACACGATTACTTCCTAACAGAAGCTACGCAGCGCAGCTCGCATTCGGTCATCGCCGAGATGAGGTTGGGGAGGGGTGGCACGCAGCGGCGGCGTCGGCACATGCAGATAAGCTGGCGGTGGATCGCTCGGTTCTGCTTAGCGTCGATTCCCACTGTGGTCAACCCGACGGGTACAACCGAAGAGTGAGATGCCAGCGATCACTCCCTCGCTCTCCAAGAGTGGAAAACCAGCCATGATTTCTGTGGCCACACGCGGTGTTTCTATATCGCGGGCCAGTCCCACTATGCGACAGCGGGTGGGGGGGGACGTTGCCCTAGTTTGGTGGCGCACACAGGGGGGTGGCGAGCCGCCACCCTGACCATCTCGAAACGGCACTAGCGCAATCCGGGCGGAGGTTGAGCAGGCTAGGGGCGCAAACCATACAAGTAGCCTGAGCCTTGAAAATAGTGCTTTTATACAAATCCATTCTGCGACCTTCTTTACGCATGCCCGATCTCGTGTCATTCAGCAACATCCCATATAAACAAAACCCTGTTCTCGCAAACAGAATCCTCCGCACTGCAACCAAAGCCACATAGTTTGTCAGAAATGCAACCCTCCATTCCCATTTCAACCTCAAACCAATAAAAGATCAAATCACTCACACATCTTACAACTTCTTCTTCCACCTACCTAACATAACCGAACCATCCTTTTACTACCTCGGTGTAGATAACTCTCCCTTCCTGAGCATAAAAAACAGACATCTTCATTCATTCTTTAACTGTTTTTCCCCCTTCAAATAGAAATAAATAACATCAGAAATTAATATCAGCTCCCTGTGGTTTACTGGCTGTGGTCGATGTGTTTCCCCACTCTTACTTTTTAAGTATAGAATAAGTCACCAATCATCTGTAGAGTCTAAAGGCTGAACGATATAAATTCTGACAAAAAAGAGTGAATTGAAGAAAAGGCGAGGGGTGCCAGGTAGCTGCGCTACAAGAGGCGTAACGCCACGTAAAATAAGGCAAATTCAATTAAATTCAAAGAGGCCTTCTGCACACGAGGGTATTTTGTGGCTATGTCATTTCATTACTATTATTTACTGAACTAGTAGGCGGTTTTGATGCGAGTAGTGAAATCAAAGTTAGAAATTGAGCAATTTTTCTTGTGCATTTAACGTGACGTGACGAATAAAACAATTACGTTAGACGAATTACTCGTGAATTTGGTACAAGAGAATCCTTGTTTATAAAATAAGGGTCCTGCGAACGCTTATACAACAGCTACTCCCATTTGCATATAAAGATAAATCGATATGAAAATCAAAGAAAAAGCTAGCAACCATTGTGCCTTCCACCATGCTAGAAACGAATTGACAATCGATCAAGCTTCAGTACCTTGAAACCTGATTGGCTCAGGAGCAAATTACGTTTCAACGTACGCTCTTCATTGTGACTGCTTGTCTTTAGGTGTAAATTTTACTGCTAAGTTTACGGCATTACGATCCGTGTAAGTTTGCGTTGTGAATGCGGCTCCGCCACAAGAGGCCGGGGCCGCCCAGAAGAAGACGTCGCCCGCGCGTGGGCGGGGTCGCAGCGGGGCGAGAGGGGGGGGCGCGTCGAGAGGACAGCCTTATGCGGTGTTTGTATGCAAACCTGTTGCCGCGGGCCGCCCGCATCTCCCGGAGATAAATTCGAGATTAATGAAGCCGCGACGCGGAGGAGCTCTGCGGGTGGCACACGGAAGGAGAAGCCCAAACCGGTTTCAACCGGAATCGGTTAACCGTTTTCCTTTCTTCACAGGAAACTCAACAGATGGGGCTCGCGATGTGGTGGATTGGTTTGGAACTTGAGAGGACGGTCACAACAATACGCTAGTTAATGCTGAGGGTTGTTAATGTATGAAAGTATTTAAAAAAAGGCTGAAAGGAACCTATTTTGACAAACAGATAACACTATGAAAGATGAATTGCAAGGTGAGGTATCATCCTACACGTCCGTTTGCGAGAAATTCCCTTTTCCAGGTATCTCTCCCAGCCGGCACTATTTCTAGTAAGCTCTCGGCATGAATGGCAATGCAATGCGTTCAAGTGCGTGTGAGTGGGTAAAGGGAGAGAAGGATGAGAAAGGATGACAAGGATGAGAAAGAAAAGATCGCGCGTTGACCTGGGCCATTTGATAATGAACTGCTTCGACATTTGCCTGTTATTGGCAGTGGAAACTACAGAAAACTACACATCAGTACACTCATATATCCACAGTAGAATTCTCCAATCGATGCTGAACTTCATGCATGAATTACATTTAGTTATACAAATAGTCTAAAAAATTTACCACTACTGGTCTCGAACATAGAACCTTCCGTTCAGAAACGCTGGACAACGAGCTGTCACTGAGCTATCTCAGGTGGTGTCAGGAACCGTCTCTACCTCCTTGATTGATTGATTAGTAATTACGGGCACGTCAACTACAGAGGTTATTAGTGCCGTACATGTAGTGCATTTTTTTTCATCATGATGTCGCGGTGACTTTCTCCCACTGGATGGTGAAAACCGGCACCAATATATCATCGGCTAGCGGTTGTTTCCCCAACCAGGTATCTCCCACCAGCGGGTTACCGCTCCAGTCGGAACAAGCTCTAAGCTCCCGACCGATCTCCCACCATGTGTGGTAGTGGACTGCATTTTAGTGGGTGTGTAAGTAAGGGTTGAGGATAGGACAAGGAAGAGGAAGGAAAGGTCGCGCGCGGTCCGTGGCCCGTTTGTTAGGGTACTGCTCCGCCATTCGCCTGGTGTTGATCGGAGAAACCACACAAAACGCCCGATCAGAGCAGCCGGCTTCTGGAATTCTGAAGGCGACTGAATTCGACCTAGCTATTCGAAAAGCTAGTGTCGAAAATCCTACCGCCTTTGGGACTCGAATCCTAGTACCTCCTGGTCAGAGACATGGCAGTGACATCAGTTGATGCCCTGAGCCACCTCTCCCGGTCCCCCTGGTCACCAGCTCCTTCCACGCCCCCACAAAGTGCGTCGAACGAGCCTCGAGCTCCGGACCGCCATTTCAGCCCTCGCCGAGCCCCGCCCGCACCGGCCCCCGGCCTCACGGCCGCGCCATCGAATATTTCTGCCATTACGTCCAATTAGGCGCTTATCTGCTCCGGCGGAAGACGTAAACTTGGGCGCGCCATATAAATTAATTTCTCCGCGCGATCCGACCCATAAATAACGAAGCCGTTGTCGAGGGAACAATAAACGAAATTCTTGCGCGCGGCCGGCGGAAGGGGCGAGCAGCGGGCACTGGGCCGAAGGACGCACACACCGGGCGAACGAAAAGTCCGCGAAACGATTCAAAAGCGAAACCATAAAACGGATAAAATTAGGAGGTGGAAATGATACCGAACCGTCAATTCAAGTAGTTGATGCCAAACTTAAAATTCTATTTTATCATTCTGACTCAATGGACGACTTCATCACTGTCTTAGAAACGAAGTAAGTCTGACTAGAAACATTCACATAGTTTTTATTACCTTTTGACCGGCCTCGGCCTTGAGTTACCGGCCTTTACTTACCTCTTGACCGGCGAAACATTTCTCCGTTCATCCATAAATCGGTAAATTCTTAGGACACATCTTCCATAATTTTGTAAGTAATATTTGTACATATTTCTTTCTTTATTAAGTTCTACTATCTACATCTATTTACTTGTTTTTCAATTAATTATAAAATTTTGCTGAAGGATCGTTCTTTGACATTATTACTTTCAAATTTCTATGTATTTAATATTTTAAACCTATTTATTGTTTAGTTGCTTATATTTATTCAAAAATTATATTTGCATTTAGGAAATTTTCAATTCCTTATTTATGTCGAACAAAAAAAATGCATATTAAAAAATAAGTTCCAATTTGACTAAAGACATTTCGTTCAAACTGTTTATTTACATAAATCGCATAAAAAACAGCTTCATTTTTAAAACACATTCTCTTTAAAACCACGACGTTTCTTGTTTGTCATCTTCAGGTGATGAATAGGGTAAAAATATTTAATTTGAAAATATATTTACAAAAACTTTAAAAAATATTATCTAAACAATTATTATAGCTCAATTATATGAGCAAAAAAATTATATAAGCACTCATTATAAGTAACTTTGACCCATCTGTTATGTAAGCATATAAATGAGGCTAGGACGTCCAAGGTAATCAGCGCATTTTTATGTAATGTATGTAAATAAACTGTTTTAACAAACTGTTTGTAATCAAGTTGGAACTTATTCTTTAATGTGAATGACCAACAGACAGTTTAGACAAATATAATAAAAAGTACAAAATATTTAATTAATTCCTTATCATTTCTCCTAAAGACTTGCTAACCTAAACAAAGTAGAAAAGGCTAAAGTCGGTATCAGAAAATTCCTAATTATTAGTGCGGCTAGTAAGGTCTCTTCGCATTTTCTCTGCCCCTCAGTCGTACTTTACTTCATCTTCACGGGTTTCACTTAATATACATATCTCACACACATCATCATTCACAATTCCTGACGTGAGGCAAAGCTCAACAGGGCAAAAGTCATAAATAAAGAATATGCAACATAAACGGAATCATAATTTGATAATGTGTTTCATTAAAATAATGAGTTCTTTGTAAGTTCACCAATTAAAATCTAAAGACGTCCATAAACTCTTAATGAAATTCCTTTAAGATAGTATAGGAAAATATAAACCTTCAAAGGATTACATAAAAAATAAAATAATAATTTTGTTCTGCTTTATTTTAATGCATGTGTGACATAATTTTGTGTGTGTTACAGACTGACACGATGCTTTGTGTATCATACAACAACCTGGTCATAAGCCTGTGATAGTGAAGTTTACGAGCGGTTTAGTTGCGTGTATTGCTTTTCAACTTGTGTCTTGGCACTCATTTGTTTCTGTGACACTGTGTGCCATGATGAAAACATGTTGGTTACCTCTCTTACGCCCTTGGCGTATCTGTTGTTTGCGTTGATATTTTTGTAACAGGCATGTTTGAAGTCGTTTCATTATACTAATCGGTGTTTCCCTGGTCCAGGGCTTTCACGTGGGCGACTCAGTTGTCATGCCGTGGCTCCTCTCCATGCTGGTTCCTTGAAAGAAACCTTTGTTAGTGGATTGATTGATTGATCAGTGTTTCCAGGTGCTTCAACTGCTAAGGTCATTAGTCCGGTAAGAGTAGAGCATTTTGCGAAAGGTGGCGGTGATCTTCCCCTGCTGGATGGCGAGATACGGCTCTGACCTACACGTTGACTAGCGGGATTTTCTCTAACAAGGTATCTCCCACCAGGGAGCTACCGCCCCTGTCGGGATAAGCTCTAAGCTCCCGACTCGCTTCTCGTGTAGTGGTAGTGTAGTGCATGATAAGTGAAGAGAAAGGTTAGGAAAAGGAAGGGGAAGGAACGCACACGCGAACCGTGAATTTTTAGAGTACTGCTTCGGCATTCTCCTGGTGTTGATCGGAGAAACCACGAAAAACTATCAGCCGCTGGAATTTCCCTTCAGACAGCGGCTGAATTCGACCCAACTATCTAGCTAATGTCTAATATTTTGTCCTGTCGGGACTCGAACAGAACGTCTAGTCAAAGGCGAGGGGCAAGCAGTCCATGGCGAGCAATTGGGCTTTGGCAGCGACCATGCGCGTGAGCAGCCCTGCGTTGTGCCTTGTGCCATGTGCCTTGTGCGTTTGTGCCTTATGCCTTGTGCGCTTGTGTTTGTGTCGTGTTTTTGTGCCGTGTGCCTTGTGCCTCGTGCCTTGGTGCTTGTGCCTTGTGCGCTTCTGCAGTGAGTCTTGTGCCTTGTTACTAGTGTATTTCTTGCATGTGCCTTGTGCGCTTGTGCCGTGTGCCTTGTGCCGTGTTCCTTGTACCGTGTTCGTTGTGCCTTGTGCGCTTGCGCCTTGTGCGCTTGCGCCTAGTACGCTTGTGGCTTGTGCGCTAGTGCCTTGTGCCTCGTGCCTTGGGCATTATTGATTATGCCTTGTGAACTTGTGCAGTGTGTCTTGTGCCTTGTTGCTTCTGCCTTGTGCACTTGTGCCGTATTCCTTGTGCGCTTCTGCGCTTGTACCTTGTGCGCTTGCGCCTTGTACGCTTGTGGCTTGTGCGCTAGTGTCTTGTGCGCTTGTGCCTTGTGCGCTTGTGGCTTGTGCGCTTGTGCCTTGTGCGCTTGCGCCTTGTGCGCTTGTGCCTTGTGCACTTGTGCCGTATTCCTTGTGCGCTTCTGCGCTTGCACCTTGTGCGCTTGTGCCTTGTGCGCTTGTGCCTTGTGCGCTTGTGCCTTGTGCGCTTGTGCCTTGTGCGCTAGTGCCGTGTGCGCTCGCGGCCCAATGTGCGCCCACTGCGCTGCGTAGGCCTAGGCCCCCGCGGCGGGAGAAAGCTGACGCGGTTACCGCCGCCATATCTGCGCGTCTATCGGCCGCACAATTAACCACGCATGTGTTTCCTTTTGTCTCTCCTTTTTGTTTCGAGCTGAGGGCAACATTTCAATTGTATTCCATATTTTAATTAACCTTCCTCGGGCTCTGACGTAATCAATTATCTCTCAGCAGAAGCTCTAAAGCGATGCGACGCGCGTGTGTGTGAAGGGGGGGTGCTGCCCTGAAGGTGGTGGTCTGCTCTGGTGGATGGCGGGAGGAGACGGTTGAGCGGAGGTGGCGGTTGTGAGGGCCTCTCAGTGATAGAGATCAGGTGGACTTCCTCAAAGACAGAAAGAATGATGACAATATTATCGTGGTGCTAGTGAACGTGGTAGTAGTGGAATGTCTTTTTCGATTGATTGATTAGTGATTCCGTGTGCGGCAATTGCTGAGGCTATTACTCCCGTAAGTGTGGTGCATTTTCTTTTCTCTGGAGGTGGGGTGAACTTCCCTCACAGGATGGTGAGAATCGGCGCCGTCCTATAGTCGGCTAGCGGGGTTTTCCCCAACAACGGGACTCTGCCCCAGCAAGCCCATGCTCTGTGGTCTCCCGGCATGTGTGGTATTTGAGTGCATGTTGGTGTAAGTGTGTGAGGATAGGACAGGGAAGAGGAAGGTAAGATTGCGAATGCTCCGTAGCCACTTTGTTAGGGTATTGCTCCGACATTCGCCTGGTGTTGATCGGACAAACCTCGAAAAACTACCGAAGAGAGCAGCCGGCCGCTAGAATTTTCCTCAGACAGCGTCTGAATTCGACCTAACTATGAATCTAGAGTCGGAACTCCTGCCACCGTCGGGAGTGTAACCCTATTATCTTCCCCGTCATGAATCAATCAACGCCAAGCATTTAAGTCATGAAAAACTATGAGGATACAGGAAACCGACGAAGAGAGAGAGAGATAGATAGAGAGAGAGAGAGAGAGAGAGAGAGAGAGACGGGGAGAGAAAGGGAGAGGGAAGGAGAAAGAGGGATATGAAGAGCAGGACGTCTGCCGGGTTCAGCTAGTTGTTTATAAAAAATATTGAGGCATCAAGGTAGTCAGTCAACATCGTTGAGTTCGTTTGCTCAAATCACACATATTCAAGGATCTGTGTCTGCTTCAACACAATCAAGATAAAATGAAATGCTGGCATTTTTTGCCAAATCTTTCAATCTCGTAAACATAACTTTAATTATTAGAGCGAAAAAAAGGATTACTTGGGACACTACTAGTTCGTGAGTGCACTGCGTGGGTGCGTGGGATACGTGGGTGCATTATTGAAAATATAGTACCATAGCGTCAAAACAAAACTAGAAGAGTAAAGAAATGTGTCCTGAAATTTTCCAATCACGAGAGAAACAATATCTTAATTTATACATAACGCCCTGAAAACTTCAAATAAACAATGTGATATCACTGACACATTTTTAAAGTAGTTTACGATATTGTCGCTATAAACGGAATAAAGAGGAGTGAAGAAACCAAATACTCCATTCTTACAGTCTATTTAGTCCGAAATACCTCTACCTGTACTGGACCTTTGGCCTTACTATTCTTACTGTTCGCAATGGACACACGAGATTTATTAAAGAAACTATGATTCCTTCATTAAAAAGTGGCCAAGTAGGTTGAGTTGATTACAGTTTGAGCAGGGAAACGAACATTAAAGTTTAGCTACGGGAAGAAAACCTTGAACAACAATTCATTGTATTGAAGATGCTTTCTCAGATGCTGATATATTCATAGCACAAGTAAAAACCATATTTAAGGAAAACTTATTTTTTATCACGTTTACTTGTCCTAAATGATTTTTTATCAGTTCTTTCAATTTTTAAATGCAAAATATTATAAATGTTAATATTTTTATAATATTTTGAAATTATTTTGAATTTACCTGATCTATGTATGCAAAAAATATGCTAGGACAACAAAAAATTTGTTTTATTTGAAATAGTGACATCTTCACCGTATCTCTTTTCTGCTTCGGTTGCTTGTTTTTGCGCCTGATTTTGCTCGTGCAACGATTTGCAAATGTTTGCTCACGTACGCACGGCTCTGGCGCTCTCTGAACAATTACGCCCAGTATTGCTCAGCATACGCAGTCGCCATCGAAACTCATCACACCGCGCCCCATCCGGGGGGAATACCCGACACAGCATAAATTATTTTATGTCATTGTAATTTCATTTTCTCGCTCTCATTTCGTAAGAAGAGAAAGTATTGTAATCGCGCGCCGCAAGTGTAATACTCACAGCGAATTATTGACCGAATATTATTGCCGGGCCCTGGTAACTAAAAGGTGGATACATCTTCCAATTTATAGTAAACTAGCTTAAGTACCTAGCGTTGAAGGGTAATTTACCATAGGTAATACCACGAGTGCTTTGGAAATTCTACTGGCGATGCGAGGCGACTGGCGATGCGAGGAGCACTAGTGGTATTTAAGAGGTATTCCACGAATGAAATGATGCCCAAAACAGAGTTCCAAAATGCGCAAAATATTGAAAATAAATGAAAGCGTATTTTAAAATCAGAGGTTCTGTTGTATGCATACTCTATTTATTGTACATCGACATTGCTATCGATGTATAATGCCTCCAAAGATAGATTAGTCACAGTTTATGATTGGCCAGTAGGAAGAAGCAGTAAGAAACATCGGGTAGAAAAAGCGATAAACTTTTTGAGATACACCACCCTGAATAGGGCATTTTGTATGTTTAGTTAAAAACTATTGGTTTTAATTTCACTAGTGTAATACTCACAGTAATTTATTAGATAAGATGAGGTATTCCATATATTCCCGCCCTGCCGCGGAGCCTACTTATATCTATTCTGTTGAAGCCCCGCGTCGTGTTGTCCAACCTCTCTACCTCTTGAAAATACCCTGTTTTCCTCACTCGCTTTCTTACTAAAAATATTTATATTTTTTAATTGGTGTTCCCACCTCCAAACTTCACTCACTTTATAACTAAAATAATTTAAAAAATCTAAAGAAAAAACAAAAAAAGTACTCGTATTACTTTTGTGAAATTTTAGTATTATTCCCATTGTTTCAATCACTTGCCACATTGTAAAACTTATTCTTTTTCATATTATATCATCTAATGTATTTATAAAAAAGTTTGAAATTGATCTTTGATCCCAGACCGAAGCAATGGAAATATAAATATAAATAAAGGGCTTTTAACGGAAATCGAGTTCGTGTTTTAGAATCCTTGAGAAATAGTGACTGACGGAACAGTACCATTAACCACTTAGTCAATTTTAATATCTCCAAAAATACGAGATCACACAGCTTGTACAAAGTTTTTCGGTTATCTAAAAACTCTTTTGCTTTTTTTTCAACAACCTTGAAAAACAGTGTTGACACATTCAATTCCTTCCAGTTTTCTCTTATTCTTTTTCTTCAAATCTACTTCTTCTTGCCGAACTTTCAATTTAAATAATTATTCTTTTATCAGTTGATGTTCCGCTTTCTGCACCATAATGAAACACTTCCCTACAAAAAGGCATCCACCAGTCACATTTTCAGCCTAACACGTAAATCATTCATAGTAAAGTTTCACTTTCACTCACCCCGTCCCACTCCGTCCCACCCTTTCCCACTCCCAAAACCCGAAATAATCTTGCCTAATGTTCTACAACTAAACCGATGAACTCAATCGTAGACCTCAGTCGTTGTCCTCTGGTACGGCACAGCCAAATTATTGCACATTGGTGCACTTTTCAATCTGTGATGCAATGCAAGGCGAAAAACGTCGAGAAAAGAAATTATTTTCTAAATATATTAAGGTTTATGGCTGCAAATCATAGCCTATAGTATGATTAACCTTCAAAGGAAGCTAGTCAAAACGTTTTTTTTTATTTTTTTGTTTTTTTCGATTTTGGTCCAGTACATTTAAAGATAATCGCGCTGTAACACAACACCCTTGTGTCTTTATGTATAAGTATAGGATAGATATACATTACTTCATCTAACACTTCGCGTTGTCAGAATACGTGTCTGTCGGTCCATGATTTTGAAAAATCGATTGACTGCAAAATGTCTGTCCGATCGTCTGTCTGTGGTCAACGCTAGCGCAAAAAACCGTTCAGCCGATTTTAAAAAATATTGATGGTCCTCGATTAGTTTAAAGGAACTCAAGGCCCTTTGAGTTTGAAACGTAAAGGAAGATTCAGAGAACGATGCAGATCTCATTTTTTTTGAAATCACTAATTTGCCGAAAATTACCAAAATTCAAATTGTTCAAATTTTTTAGGCGTCTTTCTGCAACTACAATATATATATATATATATATATATATATATATATATATATATATATATATATATTGTAGTTGCAGAAAGACATTGGTAATTTAATAATTATATATATATATATATATATTTATATATATTTTTAATATATATATATTATATATATATTTTTTTAAAAGAACAGATTTTTTAGGCGTCTTTCTGTAACTACAATGTATATATATATATATATATATATATATATATATATATATATATATATATATATATATACATTGTAGTTACAGAAAGACGCCTAAAAAATCTGTTCTTTTAAAAAAAATCTTGAAATAGGATCACATACAGAATTTCGAAAATATGAGTAGTTTTCGTGTATGGTTTTGTGAAATTCTATTTAAAGATTTTTAAACAATTTCAAAAAAAGACTCTAATTTTTATCTTTAAATTTCCTTCAGTATCTCTCAAAGACAATAAAGACTTAGTACTAGTTTTATTTCAGGTGAATTCTTTATTTCAAAAAATTACAAAAATTTAACATATCTAAACTATAAAATTGAAGATAGTGATTATTGCCTTAAACCTAATGTGTTCAAAAATCAGATGTTTAAAAAAAGCAATGTACAATTATTACAATTATTGGTTTTTCACTACTGCTTGTGCACAATAGAGAAAGTATTGTAATACAATAGGAAAAACATATTGGACTTTTGCAATTTTTGAAAATTCAGGGATTTTAAGGAAAATGAGTCATGGAGCATTTTCCGAGTTTTTCATTCACGTTAATTTAAATTTAAATAATTGAAACTTATATTATAGAGTTTGATTCCCGCATGCCTCAGCATTGAATCTACGGAAATTGTATATAATTGTTGATTTTCCTAAAAAATGAACACTAGATGAATGTGGGCCCATTCGATTGTGAACGGTGGTAATGATTGTAAATGATAATGTAAAATAAGTGAATTCGGTGAGAGAAAACTATGTGAATTAATATTTTACTCTCCACATTATTTTCATAGCTCTATACAGCTCAAGAGGGACGCAAACTTTCCAGAAGAAAAAGGTGATCTCACTGCGCCTCAGGTCAGTCTGCCAAAGCCTAATCACAAACATCCGCTGTAGCATTTGACATGACCCTCTAGTCGCTTATGTTTCTATCGCCGACCGCTACCTGGGCGTATTGCAGACACTGTTATAACGTTACCCACTAAGGTGGTTCAGGGCAACAACTGTGACCAGTGCAGTGTCTCTCACTTGGAGGTCTGAGAGTTCGATTTCCAGTTGAGTCGGATTGTCCACACCAGCTAGATCAAATTTAGCTGCTATCTGGAGACGAATTCTAGCTGTCAGCTGCTCTGATAGGTAGTTTTCCGCGGTTTCTCTTATCAATAACAGGAAAATTCCAGAGGAATAACCTAACAAACGGTCCACGGACAGCACACAATCTTTACAACACTCCTCCTGGATACCTCTTCTCCACACGTAGTACTCTTGGATGCGGTTAATTACTTTACATGGCGGGAGCTTTGAGCTCGCCTCTACTGAGGCGTTGAACACCTGGGGGTGGGGGGGACCAGGACGGGGAAATGCTTCGTAAACCGACGACTAGGTCTGCGCTATATGGCATATTTCAGCTGGGGAGGGACACGATTGCAGACACATTTAGCCTTCCATGCTAAAACATGCACTACTCTTAGGGGACTTATAACCACAGTACTTGAGGCGCCCAGAGACTCAAAATAGTCAATCGATCATCAGAATTCGTATAAATCGTTTTGCCCTATTTGCTGCCGACGCAGCTCCTCCAGGCGCGCATTCACCTGAATGTTAACGCAACGTAATCATTCTTATCTGCCACTATCCTTACGCCTGGAATCCTCCAATTCTCTCGTTTGCTTTTTATGCGATCTCCCAAATAATTTTACTCCGGTTTTGTCTCACATCTCTACATTTAACTGTTGCTTTTTTTGTCATTCGAGTTAACAACGGTCAGATGACTAATAGCAACCATGTGTGTACTGTAAACGACGTATTTTCCTGTTTCCGATTTTCGAACATTTGGATTTTTGAAATTCATTTCTCAGCAAGGCAACTGCCCTTTCACAAGGATGTTCTAACGTAGAACACTTTATTGAGCAATTATTTACAATGACCCACATCAACTTACAGCGTTACAAAGTCAACTCAACGATCACGTAGGAAACAAAAGGGGTTTGCAGAAGGTGTAGGTGTTGAAGAAGGGTCTTCGTATCCAGTCTAGGTTCGTAATTACAGCGCAGCCCAACACTCTCCAAAAGACTAAACGAAACCAATGCAAGCAGTAGATACTTCACTTCATGCACGAGCTTTAATCACTTCCTCAACCAGAGTGTCATCTTCCTGAATTGGATTACTTACTACTCCCTCGCAGCTCCTCTTATACAACGTGACACGCCTGGAACCTTTCGTTACGGTGGCTGCTTCTTAGAGCAGGTGATTCCCAAAGCTGCGCGTTGCCCTACTGTGCGGGCGCCATTTCCAAATGCCCCCCCCCCCAAACACATAACAATATTGAATTTCTAGGCTTCGAAGACCTTAAAGAGAGACACCGAGCCTCGCCACCACAGCTGTGTTGTTCGTACAAAGGCGAACAAAGCGGAGGCGAAGGATTCACAACCGGTGCGAGGCTGGCACGCCCTCTTTGTGTGGAGTCTTTGCCCGGGCAATAAATCACAGACGTGAACGGTTTGTAATCTATTGAGTATTTATTTGAAATAAGCTCCAACACCTGAATACTATGTACAATAATTAAAATAAATAATCTTGACCCGTTACTAGAAGGAATGTTCCTGGTCACCACCACCGCTGGCCTGATAATTAGATATCTTATTCGGTGTGATGCACCGGTAGCCTACGTGAGCATACAAGCGAGTATGCCGCACCTCCCATCTCGACGTAGCACGCCGGCTTCAGTTCCCTGCCTCAGTAGCCTATGCATTGAAATGCAGCGCCGCGCACAACTCACACGACTTCCTACCGACGCGCCCAAGAATCAGAAGGAGTTTAGGTCCGGGGTCCGTTTATATTACCTTCTGGGCCGGCTGACGGAACTGCGTCATTTCGCTGTTTCCGCCGACGCGTTTCCACAGCTAGCCTGTCTACGGGGTTCACAAGTTTGCCCCAAGTGGTCTACGGAGTTCACAAGTGGCCACCCACGACACGGCACCCCTTCCCTTCCGCTCCCTAGGTTTGCCATTGTTCAGCCCGGCGTCTCTTCCCGCCAGCGCTGTCCATGAGCATGAAATGCACGTGGCTAATATTTGATCACGTTTGTACAAGGCGACTGATATGACGCCACAATAGGTTTCTCTTCCTTTAGGAAACTCAGTCTAAGACACGGGATGATTTCGATAGAGCTGTCGTGTTCTGACTCATTGAATCGGGATCCTTTGGGATTATACTTCGATTAAAACATTAATTCCGTTGCCATTTCGTCAGCTGTGACGGACTCATCCAATCAGCAACCTGTACATCATTATAGTGACGTCACCATAGTGTCGTTCAAGCGCCCGATCGGATGACAGTGGCACAGCTGAATAAGTGTCAACGCACTTAATCTTTTAATAGAAGTATACTATTACGGGAAAATAATGGAGTACTTTGTTAATAATTCACAATACGAAAGAGGAACCAATATGAGTATTCGTTTGAGTTGTTTCGTCATAAGGGGCAGAGAAACACTTTTTAAGAAATTTTCGAGGAAAAAGTCATGGAGAAACTTTGAGAAACCGATGACGTCCAGTCCATATCATTAGTAACGTTTTAAAGTTTTCTCGACGTTTAAATGGAAGAGGGAATGCCATCTTTCAGGAAGATATTGGCAACACCATCTCATGCACCTCCGTCTGGCACCGTCCCGCTCTCGGCCTCATGTTGCCTCCTCGCCGGTTCCTGCGTCCAGGGCCGCTGCTGGTGGGCACGCGATTACGTTGGGGCCAAATCTGCTCGGAATATGGACA
This sequence comes from Gryllus longicercus, assembly GCA_038098605.1. Lineage (NCBI taxonomy): Eukaryota > Metazoa > Arthropoda > Insecta > Orthoptera > Gryllidae > Gryllus > Gryllus longicercus. The sequence goes on along the minus strand of JAZDUA010000024.1, from coordinate 4,895,779 downwards.
CGTCATGGAACTTTGATTGTACTTTCTATACTGAGGTTTTTGAGGTCGTTCACTATGTCTCCAAAGTTGAAATTTCAAAAAACATAAGACAGATTGCGGGCTAAACATTTCTATTAAAATATGACAAAATGTAGAGAGAAAGTATTATGATAAGCAATGATTAAACGACATTTTAATTGGACACTAAACAATAAATTTGGATTTTGAACTGTAATTAAGATTACCAATATATCCTACATTTCTGAATCAACGCCAACATTGTCAATGTTTGGTGGAATTAATACTGTACTACTTTCTTGTGATAAAAATATTAATTTTATTTGCAGTGTTTGATTTTATATTTATGTATTCAATGTTACAACGCCATTTTCCAGTTCAAACTTCAGTAGTTTTCGTAAGCTAATATTTTCACTTATCTGTCCAAAACTGGTATGAATTGATTGCAGAAAGGCATTATTTGTTTTTAATACAAAATTAGGTAATGCTACAGGTTACTATCTCCATTAGGTACATTACAGAAGTCTGCGAAATTTAAAACTCTTCGTATATTTAGAAACAAAGTTTTAATAACTTTTGAATATCCCACATACAATATTGTGACAAGAATAAATTATGAAAATTAAATAAATAACACAGTTTATCACTTTCTGAAGGAAACATTACATTTCCTTAACTCGATCGTTATTCATACGATCGTCACATTTAAACTAATGGCGAGGGGAGGTGTATGTAAACCTCTTTTCTAGCTGAGGAATATGACAATTCCAAAACGAATCTGACCAAAATGATTCTCATCACTGATCCTACGACCAATACACCCTAATAACAAACCTATTTTGAATTTTGACCACTTTCTCGGGCTTTGTCCCAGTGTGGGGCGGAGGGGGGGGGGTCGTCGACAGGCATTAGCTGTGAGATTCGGATCGCTGGGCGGGGTGGTAGGGGGCGGCGGGCTGTAACAATGGCCGCCGTAAGGCGACCAGATAATGAGAGCGCGCGGAGATCCGAGTGGCAGCATCAATTGCTTCTAAGAACTAATAAGCTGGCTGTCTAGCGCGGCGCGGCGCGGCGCAGGGGAGACAAAAGGCGCGGCTGAGGAGGGGCCGAGGGCCGCAGGGCCGGCCCTTGGCGCCCGCTGCGAGCGGAAGGACAGCTGACGCCCCACGCCGCACCGCGCCGCGCCGCTGCCCCGAGATTTATGACGCGTCGTACACGTTGACGAGAAAGTCGCTCACGCAATTTACTGGATTCATTAACGGGATCGTAAAATAAAATCGACGCAGGAAGCAATAAATACCAGTTGCGATTGCGAATCATCATCAAGAGATTGTTCTTCGATTGAATGGAATTCCTGGCAACTGTAATGATTGGAAACTATAATCCAGGACACTATAATCCTTTCTGATCGTGCATGACGATGAATTTTTTTTCTTCATATTTTTGAACAAGAACTAGAAAGTAATTAGTATGTCAGTTAATCGAGTTTTCTCCTCAAATGTCGCTCTTTTCTAAGAGAACAAAGGAAAACCTCATTAAAATTGAAGGGTTTGAAGCAGTAACAAGAGAAGCCACACGAGCCACAGCAATCATTCCATTAATTGTAAATGTTAATATTTCGGGTTTTGTTGTAGTGTGTTCATCTTGCTATTGACCCAAGGTCTCCACAAAATTAATATGAACACGATATACATGTAAAATCCACGAAAACCGAGATTTAGCATTTGCAAATAGCAGAAAACTCGCTGAAGCTAATTAGGGTTTTTTTTGTTTTTGCTCCAAAACCTACGCCTCAATTAATACGAATCTTTCCTGAGGCGTTCCAATGGTAATATTATAACGTGAAGACCCTTAGACACTTAGACACCGCAACGACCTATTAGTACAATAAGAAAGAATGTAAGTAAAAAAATATGTCACAATCTCTATCCCATTTCAAAAGTCGAATCATATTTCTTTCGATTCTTTACAACTTCCTACCTCTCAAAACCACCTGCTACCTTGGCGGTCCACAGTTCCTTTTCTTGAATAGTCGAAAATAATAGTAGTTGTCACACAGTTTCACATATTACGTCAATCGTGTTTGATATTGAACTTCAAGAAAATAATTGAGAAATATAACCTAAATGATCCATTTTATTAATTAATGACTAAATCGTGCTACACGTACAGCAATAATAAATATAATTAATATGCTATATTTTCTTGAATCTCATTGTAGTCAGTGCGAAGATGAATTAACTACAAAGATTAACAATATTTTCAAAATTAAATAATATTTTTTAATCCACTGCTCACAGGGAGCTTCTTAATAATTCTTCTCAGGCCCTGTAATATTCTGTTTCGAAGCACAGTATAAACCATGTTGTAAATGTCATTCCCTCATGATTTCTCTCATAAATCATTATGATGAATACAAAATACTATTACTTTGCACGTCAGTAGTAATATTTTTTTGCACATACAAATATTAAGAGACCATACTTGACTGTTTTTTAGGTGAGAGCACAAAAAGCACCCTTGAATATTTTAGTATATGCGAATATTTGGAGGGACGATTGAAGGGGAAACCTCCTTCCAATACTTGTTTCACACATATTGGACTTTTCCGGGCCTGTCGTCAGTTGTTACCTTTACGAAGGGTAAGTTTGTGAATACGTTGATTCGAGTGCTATTTCATGTATGTTTAGATTGGCATTTGATTTTTGCTGCTGGTAAACCAGGTGTTCCTATTAATTGTCTTAAGTAATTGTTTTGATTGATTTATTAGTGATTCTGGGCGTCTCAAATAGTCAGGTCATTATCCTCGTAAGTATAGTTCATGTTTTATCAGGGGAGGTGTAAGTGATCTTCTAAGTTCCCGACAGGTGTGGTAAAATTGTGTATGAGAAACGGTGATGATAGGACAAGGACGAGGAAGGAAACATCGCGTGCGGACCGTGGCCCGTTTCAAAACGTACTGTTCCGGCATTCACCTGGTGTTGACCGGAGAAATCACGAAAAACTACCGGCCGCTAGAATTTTCCATCAGACAACGGCTGAATTCGACCCAGCTATCAAATAGTCTAGCTAGTGTTGCAAGGGGTTGAAGATATATCAAGGAAGAGCAAGGAAAAATCGCGCTCGGTCCATGTCCCGTTATTTAGGGTCATGTTCCAGCATTCGCCTGGGGTTGATTGGAGAAACCCAGAAAAACTAAAGGCCGCTAGAATTTTCCTAGAGTCAGAGGCTGAATTCGACCTAGCTATGCAGCTAGTGACGACAACCCTGCCACTGTTGGGAGTGCAACCCTAGAACCAGCCAATCAGAGGCACTGTGGTGGCATGAAATAATGCCCCGATCCGGGAACATAACGACTTTGACTCTCCTAACAAACGGGCCACGGACTGCGACTCCTACTTCCTCCTTGTCCTAACCCCACCCCTACACACACTTACTTCAACATATACTACACATGCCACGCGAGACCGTTCGGGAGCTTAGAACTTGTCCCCGCTGGAGGGAGATACCTGATTGGGGAAACCCTCGCTAGCTGACGGTATATCGGCGCCGGATCTCGTCACACAGCGCGGGAAACATTCACGACACTCACGGGACTAATGACCTGAGTAGTTGGAGCGCCCGAAATCACTACCAATCAATCAATCGATCACCTGCTTCCAATCGCAATGACAGTTCCAGGTAAAAGAGAAGGCGACGGGCGAAGGTGGGCGGAGGCAGCTGCCTTGAGGAGGCCCGCGCGGTGTTTTTCACCGCAAGCGACAGCCCCCTTCTGTTCCACCCCCACCCTCCTCCCTCCTGCTTCCCCGTCAACGCAGCCCCTCCTACTTTTCCGCGGTTCGGGCTTTACCCTTTTAAGCCCAATTAATTTCGCAGCGCGCACGAAGCGCTGATTGTCGCCTCGCTCGATCACGCAGGGCCATTATTGGAGCTCTCTTTCGTTGTTTTTTTGTTTTTTGTTTTAATTTTTTTGAATGTGTACATAGCTAGCTTTGGCCAGTTAGACTTACGGCAGCAAATAAACAATGTTGTTTAAGGGTTTATTTAGATTTGTGTAACTTTATAAAACAAGCTCATGCATAATTAGGAATACTAGGAATGTTAGTAGGAGACGAACGTAATTCGAAATGTTATTAAGCGACGGTCAAAAAATTGTCTTGGTAATTTGCGTTTTAATCTATTTCGATATGGATTGTGTTTGCCTAATTGAAAGTTAATTCCAGATAGAATATTATTAATTTTCCGAAAGAAGTTTACCGAAATTATCAGAAAGAACGTTCGAATAGAAAGTATACGTAACTCATGAGGTTTTTTTTGTTAAAAAAAACACGGGGCGTTAAGAATATTTCGGAAGCACACATTTTGAATAATCTGGATTCGAGTATGTTTGTTTTAATAATTTCCAACGTAATAGCTTATTTATTGTTATGTTGCTAAATAATACTACTAGAGCACTCCAAAACTTCAACAATTGGTTATATTCGACAGAAAAGCTCTTGTTGCCAGGCTCTGGTAACAAAAAGTGAATAAATCGTGTTTCTACATGTGTAGTAAATTGCTTCATCCAACACGTTATGTAATTAGTACCCATGTTTTTATACGTCCTTAACACCGAAAAGTCACGTGACAGCAAAACGTGGGTCTTGAGATTTCTACTGACCAGTTGATTTCTGGACCCTGACGGACACGAGCGTTTGTTCTTCAATATGTAATGAGTTTTCACAAGTGATGACTAAGATGTGTCAATATGGCCAGAAATTGCGGTATTACACTATTATGTAATCGTTTGAAATATGAAAAGTTTCCACGATTTTTGGGAGCATTTTCGTAAGAGCGAAATCATATGGAGTATTTATCATTGCTCGTTTACACAAGGCCAGAAACGTGTAATTCGTATTAAAACGAGAAGATTCGAAGAATAATTCAATATTACATGATTAAATAATTTCTATTATACATTTTTCGTACCATTTGCGTTTCCTCTCTTGCACTATCAGGGTTACTGGGTAGTGAAATGTATATGCCAGACGAAATGCCTAATGGTTTAATAACGCTGTACAGGCAGTACAGCAGGCAACACAGCAGCGACACCCGCCATCGCCACCGCCGTCCCTGGATTGAATTCGCCGCAAGATTGACTTCTATTTTTTTAATTTCTCGCATACTGTTTACGCAGTGTAGTGTGAGAGTGTGCAGGCCCCGTGCCCGTTTTGCCATCAATAGATATTTCGGTTTCAAGGACACATGAAACAAGGATTCTGGCTTTACCAGGATTTATCCACTTTTTCTTTGACAGGGCCCGGCAAGAAGAGTTTTTATTCCGAAAATTCGCCGTTTTCCGGCGCACGATTACATAACTTTCTTTTCTTACGAAGTACCTTCGTAAGAGCTAGAAAGTAATATTGGATTTGCGAGACAGATAACCCCTCTGAGAACCATGTAATATTTCAAGGAATGCAGATCGGAAATGATATGGGAAGCCTTTCTCGCTCTAGATATAAGGTGCAAGTAACTTGTTTCTAATGTCGGGAGGAAAAAAACTTTTCAGTAGCCACAAAAACTCTTCATAGTAAAAAGAAACCAAGATTCCAGTAGTCACAAAAAACGGGAAGTCTGCGGGAGTAAGTACGATTTTAAAAGAAGGTTCGAACCGACGTCGTGAAAACGCCCTGTCCCGGCGCGTGCACTGCTTTAGCCCTCTGCGGCCTGGGGAGGCGCCGGGCGCCTGACGTTTTTCGCCGCAAGCGCACACACGACCACTCCGCTCTCACCCCCCGCCACGCCCCTACTCCCTCCCACCCGAACCCGCGCCGGCCGCCGTAGCCCCTCCTGTTTTTTCGCGGCTCGGCATTAAAATCAATACTTGGCGGGCGGACGCGCGCGCGCGCACGCGGGCGGGGGCGTGACGAGGCGGGGCGGGGCGGGGAGCGGGGAGCGGGGAGCGGGAGCGGGGGAGCAGCGGCTCCGCTATCGCGTAATTACGCGCGGACAAAGCGGCACGACGGCCCCGCTCCGTGCGCCCGCCCGCCCGCCCGGGCCGGACCCAACCGCCCCCTCGTTACGATGTTTACGGCGATATCGGCCCAACAGCGGCGCGGCGGGGGTGAGGGCGGCGCGGGCGAAGCCGCTGTTATCCGCCGCTAATAAACGCGGCCGTATTGCTCGCGCGGCGCCGGAACCACCGCCCTTGTTTCCATAAACAAAGTTTGGCCGGAGCGGGTCGGAGCGGGCCGGTAAGGGCAGACCGGGGCGGGCTGTAGCGGGCCGGAGCGCGCCGGAGCGCGCCGGAGCGGGCCGGAGCGGGCCGGAGCGGGCCGGAGCGGGCCGGTGCGGGCCGGAGCTGGCCGGAGCGGGCGGGCCGGAGCGGGCAGACCGGGGCGGGCCGGGGCAGGCCGGAGCAGGCCGGAGCGGGCCGGAGCAGGCCGGAGCGGGTCGGAGGGGGCCGGAGCGAGCCGGAGCGGGCCGGAGCGGGCTGGAGCGGGCCGGAGCGGGCCGGAGCGGGCCGGAGCGGGCGGGCCGGAGCGGGCACGCCGAGGCGGGCCGGGGCGGGCTGCAGCGAGCCGGAGCGGGCCGGAGCGAACCGGAGCGAACCGGAGCGGGCCGGAGCGGGCCGGAGAGGGCGGGCCGGAGAGGGCGGACCGAGGCGGGCCGGATCGGGCGGGACGGGGCGGACCGGAGCGGGCCGGAGCGGGCAGACCAGAGTGGGCGGGCCGCAGCGGGTGGGCCGGGGCGGGCCAGAGCGGGCCGGAGCGGCCGGAGTGGGCGGCCCGGAGCGAGCGGACCGGAGCGGGCGGGCCGAAGCGGACGGAAACGATGTTTGAAAAAATACCATTAAAAACACTTTTTAAGACCCGTTTAGTGCATTTATTTAGTGCATGCATGATTTTTTTTTTTAGAAAACTATGTTTGATTATGTTTTCAATCTTACCCATATAGCATTCAAATTGCGCCCAAACCCTAATATTTTTAAAAAATGGATACAACGTGCTTAGAGAACTAAATGTCTGTTCGAAAATATTTTATTTGAAGAAAATATGTCTATCCTTAATATTGTAGTTGTAGGAAGCGGCTCGAAAATGGTAAACTTTTGTAATATTTGAAACGTGAGAACTAAAAGTGAAATAGACTATCTTCCATTTTATAAGTCTCTTTCAGTCTATTGTTACAATAAGTTTAAAATAGTTATATTTAGAGCCATTTTTGAGAAAATTTTGAAATTGTTCTTAGTGGTTCGTACTAAGTGTTCACGGACGAACATTTTAAAGAAAAATCTCTTTTTCGGTATTTGAAGGCCACAAAACGTGGATTCTGATTATGGCACACGTTACAAAAGGTTCTTTACTACGTGCAGTAGCAAGTAAAATCAATATATTTCCCTTTGCCAATTGCGTATTTAATTCGAATTATATATGATTCTATAACTTATATTAATGTCGAAATACACATCAACAAAGATAATGATAATTAATACTAATGTTGAAGATCAACAATTAAATAAACAGAAGATATTACAGTATTCGGTAGTGATTCCTGGAAAAAATCGAAACCCTATACAATACAATATTTTTATACAGATCGTGTACATATTATAAGTTATTTTTTTCTTGACATGCCACAACTTGGAGATGATGATATAAAATATTAATACAAAGTTATCCAAAAATATTAATCCTACAGTTGTAAAGTTGGGTCTACCAGACTCAGTGTAAAATTTATTTCAACATATTTTGAAATGAAAACTCAGCACTAAATTGAATTTTCGTCTATCTTTCAAAGTAAAGATTTTCTTTAGTATTATCATAAGTACTATATTTCATTGTCAGCCATTGCTGAGCGAAAAAGATATTTGTGACGTGGATCTGACCCATATATCCTCATATACGTCTTTCTACAATGATTAGATAGTTTGTTAGTTCTTGATTTCCGAACAGCGTGTGCCTATAGCTTTATAGATTGGTTGTGCGTTACATAAATATGCTTGAAATGGATGAAGAATATGAAACTAGAGCTGAGCGAATAAGATGGATGTTAAAGGAAGTGCTATATGCGTCGAGGGAACATGAAGATGCCTAATGAGATTTCTGTTTATGCAGCACGATACTTATAGTGAGGAAGAAGATAAACAGTGATACAGTGCAACAGTGAATATTGATACCAATTACGACTTAAACATCTTAGGAGAAGTCAATACAATTAAATGGAAAAGATCAATATGCAGTGTAAATATTCACACGTCGTAGGAGTTACTAGCGGTGCCGCAGTTCGCAATAAACGCTCAAATGAAGAGATGTTGGGTAATGATTTTGTCTCAAGATTACTTGTACTTTGTTTTATTTCTCGTGTAGAATATATATTTTTTACTACGAAAGGATAAAGCTTCATTTCTATAATCAATTAAGAAGAAATGTTTGAATGAGCCTCTCAAACCCGTTACCACTGATGAAACTTCCTTTCATGTTACCACTATAGGGTTAAAGAAGAAGTTTAGAAAATAGTTATGTTCGATAATGTTTGACAAGTGTTGCTTTATATGGCAAGACAAATATTGAAGAACGAAAAGCATTTGAGTAAAATATGCAGTAACCAGTACGTTCGTTAATGGATATATAAAAAAAAACTTTGTTATAAACTCAACGATGAACGATGGACGATAAAAACCTAACGCAACATTAGTACCGACTAAAGAAAAGAAACAAGGTAGAAATGGACATCACACTTCCAGGAAAACAACAATGGAGAGATGAAGACAGATAGGGACAGCTTCCGAAAAGGGAACATCAAGCCCGCATTAAGAATGAGACGGAGAGCTGAGAATGTGATAGATTATTGACTCGGAAGGCAAAACAAAAGGCGGCTCTGGCAGATTTAGTAGGAAATTCATTACGCGCGCATTCCGATCGGAGTCAGCGGCGGCGGACAAAAATCGCGACTACCTGTAGAAGCGCGGCCATCGAGTTGCGGCTCGGGCCAGCCGCGGGCCGATGCGTGGGCGGGCGGGGCATATCAAAGGCCACGACGCGACGCGCAGTAGCCAGACACCGCCTGGCAGAGCGACCACGCCTTCCCTCGCCCACGCGGCCCGACTCGCGCCGCTCCGTCTGGTGTACTGGCTGGGTTGGGTGGTTGACGGCTAAAGTCATTTCTCCCGTAATCGTAGAGCGTGTTTTATCGCGGGAGGTGGCGGTGATCATCCCCCGCTGGAACGTGAGATCCGGTGCCGACCAACTATCGGCTATCGAGGTTTCCAGCAACCAGGTATCTCCCACCAGCGGGGCACCGCCCCAACCGGGACAAGCTCGAAGCTCCCTACCGGTCTCCCTGCATGTGTGGTAGTGTAGTGCATGTAATAGTATGTAAGGGATGAAGACAGGACCAGGAATGGGAAGGAAAGATCGCGAGCGGTCCTTAACCCCTTTGGTAGGGTACTGGTCCGGTATTCGCGTGGTATTGATCGGAGAAAGACCGGAAAACTACCGATCAGAGCAACCGGTCGCTTGAAGTCTCCTCCAGACATTGACAGATCTCCACCTAGCTATGTAGATGGGGTCGAAAATGCTGCCACTGAGTGTAACTCAAGGACCTCCCAGTCAGAGGCACGGCAGTGACATCAGTTGATGCCTTGAGCCCCCTCTCCCGGTGCACCGTCAGGGACAGCTTGGGGCAACAACCATTGCTTTCGCTCTGCCTCTGACCGGAACACCCGAGAGTTCGAGTCCCAATGGTGGCACATTTTCATTTTCGCTACACGCTTTATACCTCGGCGGTTCCATAAGTTTCCGGCCCGATCTAGATATCCCTCATCCTTCTGAGCAGTTTATACTTTTATCTTTAATTGCTGTAATGCTATAAATTTGCAGCCGACATCTTACTTACTAGGTACTTGAGCAGGACGCGGCGCGTGAAATCTCATGTTGTGTAGTTACTTCACGACAACGCACCTGTGCTTACTACTCGGATTGCAAAGAATGCTGTGAAAAACTGTTGCTTTTGCAATTAGACCATTCACAAATAATCGATATTGGGTACCCAGCGACGTCAACTACTCATCAAAACCTTCCAGGGAGAAACGTTTCTGACGAGTTTGAGGTGCAAAAAGGGTTTTCGACCATTTCGCAAATAAAAATTCGGAGTATTATTTCAAAAGTGTAGAAACGTTAATAATCGACGTGATATGTGAGTAGGAGTAAAGGATGTTTACGATGAAAAGTTAAGTTTTTTTTCTTTCTATCAAAAATAGAAGTAAGCGAGGCCAGAAACTTATTAGTAGGAATTCAGTCGCTGACTGGAAGTAATACTTCACCTAGAAATACTGTAGGGGTCGACTGCTTTGTTCTGTCCGTGGCCAATACCAGGGGAATGCCCAAGAACAACCATAACAATGAGCAACGGATCATACGCGATATTTCCTTCCTCACCCATTACTCATCATATCCACTTACCCACTTACATACACTACTAAATGACGCCTCTGAGCTAAATTCAAAATCTCCTGTTTCTCGCCCAAGAAATACCTCCTTCCTCTGCTAGTTGATGAAAGGAGCGTAGCGAAATTTGCGTGGTCAGACGGAAGAGCGGGCCTGATGGCCCGAGTCTCGCCACGTAAAATAAGGCATTAATTCAGTTCAATTCAATACATACATTACAATATTAGTCATGTCGGGAACTTCCAGGTTATCCTGTCTCGGGCGGTGCACTTATGGGGAAAAACTGGAGGGTTAAACCTCCCAAAACGATGTGTAGGTTGGCGCTAGATATCCCGTTCCAGAACGTGAGGATCGCCATATCCTCCCGAGATCTAACATGCACTATACTTTCGGGACAGATGAGTAAACGTTTCGCAGGAAAACACAAAATAAAAATAAATGTATAAATAAAAAATAAATAAATAAATTCCCACCGCTCTGCCCCACCGCACGCCACCCCGCGCCGCCCCGCGCCGCAAGCGGGGCTGAGGCGCACGCGTGTGAAGATTTAAAAGGCGCTTCCTACCTCTTGGTCGGCTACCTCGGACGGCGGGCAGCGGCCGGGCAGCCGAGCGGCGGTCAGCCGTAAATAAAGTGCGTACCTCGTAAATAATGATATTAACGGCGGAAAAAATCTCGGCCGTAACTCATCCGGCCTTACTTGTCTTGTCAACTTTTTAATTTATTTTCGAGATGCGTGGCGCGTCCCGCTGCTCGTTTTGTGGCCGCGGCGACGGAGGAGGCGGAGGAGACGGAGGAGGAGAGGCTTCGGGGAGGGGCAGACGGGCAGCATCCTAAGCCGCGCGCCTGCGTCGCCACCGCTGCGCTCAACGCCAGACAAGCCGTCCCCGCCCCGCCCTACCCCGCCACGTCACGCTTCCGCCTTACCCCGACACACCCAGTCCCGACCTGCACCGCACTGTCCCACATTGTCTCCCCCACCCCTCTCTGCCGCCCCGCCTCGCTCCACCACGCCCTCTCTTGCCGCATCCCGCCCCGCCCAGTCCCGACCCTGCCCCGCGCTGCCCCGCCCCGCCACGCCACGCCCCGCCACGCCACGCCACGCCACGCCACGCCACGCCACGCCACGCCTCGCCTCGCCACCCCACCCTGCCTCGTTCTGCCCCGCTCTGCCCCGATTTTCCACGCTTCTCCCTCCCCGCCCTTCCCCGCCCTTCCCCGCCCTGGCCCGCTCTACCCCGCTCTTTCCCGGTCTACCCCGCCCCGAACTGCCCCACCCCCTCCCATATCTCTCCTCGCAACGCCCGACCGGCTGAGATATCTAGGGTAATACTTCTTATCATTGTAGCATTTCTGTACTGTATCCACCTCAAGACCCTAAGATTCAAGTCCTGACGGTGGTGAATTTCACGCCCTAGCGACATCGCTAGGTCCAAATCAGCTGCTGAATGGAGGAAAATTCTAGAGACTGGTTGCTGTGATCGGTAGTTGTCGAACCGCGGGAAATCTTTTCTTTATTTTGATCTTCTTGTCTCCTTTAACATACACACACATACACCCACATGCACTTCACTACAGCACATGTCGGGAGATCACTCGAGAGCTTAGAGCTTGTCCCGGCTTTCCCGGTGCCTCGCTGCTCGCGTGTCGTCAGCTCGACTTACGTTCCGAGAAACATTGCTACTTGATATAATACGCACAATACCCACGGGACTCATGTCTATAGCAGTTGACGCACTCGGAAACACTAACTATTCATCACTCAATCATCCTGTTTCATGGACGTTGTTGCCGGTGCTATGCTGGAACTGGAAACTGGAAACTGGAAAAGTTGTCAGGTTCTGCACGCCGAGTTAATTTATTAAATGTGTTCGTGATGTTTTGTCAAATACACATTTTATTGTATATACCGAAGAAAGAAAAGTTGTAAGAGGGCTGTGACGATCATTTTTTGGCCCCCAATCATCGTATTGAGAAAATTGGTTATATTGGAGAAAATTGGTTAATGTTACAAACACAACAAATTTATTACGGGCATTTAAATAAAAAGAAAGCGTTTGAGTCTGTAAATTTCGTTATCTGCAATACCTGAATTCTTCTTTAATCACTTCTAGGACATGTGGTAATATTACCAAGTCCATTTCTTCTCCTTGAAAGTTATAACGGATCGTTTCTCTGTGTAATGTGTTACAGATATGAGATGTACATATCATAACGTAACATAAATGACCTCCAGATAACGTTTCTTTCCCTCGGCAGTAGTTAGGAACATTTGGAATTAGAGGGCGTCGCCCCCCTTTAAGAGTAATTATCATCTTACAATCATTATCTCGCCCGTCATTGTCACTTCACTGTCACGTTGACTGAGAGTAAGGCATGAAAGAAATTAACACAACTAAGATATTGATCGCTTAATGTACGCTGCTGGAATCTGCAGTCATTTGTAATACATTTTGTAAATCAACCGCTTGGACAAGAATTGGAAGATAAAGATTAATATCTTCGAATATCTTAAAATCCAATCTGACTCGCCCAGTCTGAAAGCGAATACGAACGCACCATTCCGGAAACTTTGGATGTTGGAAGCTAATTCTGCTGTCATCATTAAACTTCATGAATATTGAAGATATTTCTGTTTTCTGAAATTCAATTTTAAATTAGTAACTCTCACAATTAACATAATTTTCTTGAAATATAATGCAGTTGCGCAAAGATTCGTCGCTACCGCGTAAAAAGCTTTGCTCCGTCAAGAACAATCTACACCCATCGATGATGTTACGAAATCAGTGTGTTCCAAAAAACTGAAAATACGGTATGATGCATTGTTCTTAAAGAGCACGGGCTGTGGCAATCTCTTTCGAATCATTCACAGATCATTAACTTCCAACAGCTGTTAAAATACATTCATTTAACCGTAGCACAGTATTAGATAAGCAAGAATGTAGCACTATTTTTTGCTTGCTTTCTGCCTTGAAGACTTCCTCTGCTAATAGTGGACCACCTGAGGATGAGCACTAATAATTGAATGTAAGTTGTTCCACATTCGGGAATAAATATTGCAATACCAAGAGTAGAGTATTAGAGTACATTAGAAATCATCGTACGCAGTGAAGTTTTTGCATAGAATTTTCAGGCATATTAGTGGATTTTAATCTGTCACCAGTCAAAAATATACGCAATATAGGAACTTTGTATCTAACTTATTATATCCTTTGTATTTGGAATATTAACTGCAAATTTCAATAAAACCTGTAAATGAATAAAACCATTTTAAACATGTTTTCAAATCGCACTAGTAATCTTACTGATCTCATTAAATTTCTCATGAAGAGTTGGTCAATAACCAAACTACTTCATCTCGCTAACATTTCTTAATTTTCATAATTACTTTCATCTCTTAACAACGTTTGCTATTACAGTCTACAATCAACTGCAGTCATTTGCTAGGTGGTCACATGATTTCCAGAAATCTCCCTGCGACACACAACACGTCTTCTCAACAATATTATGTTTACAAAACCATTCATTAAATCATCAACCATGATGTTGGAAGAGAATACATGTATGTTGTGGAGAGATTCCTGCATACAACCTTGTGACAGTACATGACTGCAGGTGACTGTAGAATGTTAGAGATGATGAGAGAATAATAAAGAAACGACGAACAGCTAAGGTTATTTAGTGACTGACTAACTGCTGATTCGAAATTCCTTACGAATGAATTACACGGTGGCTTCGAGAACACTGGTTGTCTCCTTCTTCCAACCATTCTGAACCACTGTGCTGCGGTGGCAGCCACACTTTGTCGTCTGCCAACAACTTGCTATCCTGGCAGACATTAAATCTCCGCAGCGGGAAATAAAGAATTTAATCTATTAGCTTCTCACCGACCTCCGAGTTTGCGTAGCGGTCCACAACATACACGAACACAGTTTCCTCTTTTTTTCTCTCTCTTCGCCTGGCACGCGCGCCGCGCGCTGCTGCAGAGAGAACTGAAAACTTTTACGCAGATAACGCTGAGAGATTCTTGAATAACCCAGTCTCCTGCTGGGTAATGTCGGATCGCGCAGACGATAGTTCTGCACTGGAGTCAGAAGGTTGTTGTGTGGGGAAGTAGTAGTATTCGTTGTTCAGTACCTCCCAGATTCCGCTAGTGTCTATTATTATTTTTTACCTTATCGTTTGGTTTCATCCTCGAGTTCTTGCACCCGGAGACATGGCTCAGGGCATCAACTGATATTACTCCAGCGCCTACGGTCACAACTGTGGCAGATTTTCGACACTAGCTGATAAGTAGGTTTCTACAATCAACACCAGGGGACTGCCGGAGCAAACGGACCACCGGCCGCGCGCGATCTTTCCTACATCTTCCTTGTACTATCATCTCCCCTTACTTAGTAGGGGGACTTACACTAACACGCAATACACAAGCATACGTGCTGAGACACCAGTCTGGAGCTTAGAGCTTGTCCCGGCTGGGGTGGTGCCCCGCAGGTGGGAGATGCCTGGTTGGGGAAACCCCCGCTAGCCGACGGTAGGTCGGTGCCGGATATCGCCATACAGCAGGGGAAGACCACCGCCACCTTCCGAGCTAAAAACATGCACTGAACGTACGGGACCAATAGCCCACATAGTAGCCACGCCTGGGCAATTTATCTATTGAGTTTTTGTAATTTGTAGCAAACTGATGGCAGTGAAGGATTATTTCACCGAATGTATTGTTTTCGGGGGTACAACGGCGTGCCATTTGTCTCGTAAGTGTAGTGCATGTTGCTTCCACTGAAGCACGGTGTTACTCATAGCAACTCGCAACAGCATTGTTAGGATTCTATGGTAATTACAAGAGCGTATGGAAAAACTTACTAAATTTCTCTTATTTTACCTGGAAGTTACAGAGGTTTCTCATTGCTTCTCTCTGGCAATATACCCACCTATTACTGCTAACCCAGTTAATACATACCTGACGCACTTTCAAGAGTTCTTAAAATTGAAAAATATGAAATATCAGAAACAAAAAAGGAATTCTTTCACTATACTGAGAACGATCGTAAGGCCGTTTCTTATCTCTTGTTTAACCAAAGGAGGAAGGGGATCAGGGGCCCACCGATGAATTTTTTAAGGTTGCTGTTTGAGGCTGCTGATTTACTGTTTGTGACATGCTTTTTGTTCAAAGTGTAATGCAATATATTATAAGTGTTTGTAGTAATTTGATATATTACAGCGGCTTTCCCTACGAATAAAAAATCGGAACTATTCATTCGAAAATTGAACATGCAGAATGTATTCTGAAAAACAAGCAGCTTTTTAAGTCTTAGTTTAATAAAGTTAAATACATTTATTGTGTACAAAGATACAGCAGCCTTTATTTGGTGTAAATGTTAATAGATTTTGTCATTAAATTAAAACAAATTGAAGTAAGAAAGTGGATTATTTTTGCAGTTTTATAGTCGGAAATTGAATAACGTTTTTGTTTAAACGAATGCACATGTATATTAATCGTTATATCAATTCCGCGGTGGTAGCAGGTATCTTGTGGTAGTAGGTGTAGGTTGCAGCCAACCTTTACTTAGCTGTAACCAGCATGTTTTGCTGTTTTCATATTTTTTGACCATGTTGTGAACATTCATGGGAGACCCACGTTGTTTGGGCAGGATCCACTGAGGATGGGAAAAGTGTTTTCCTGAAAGTTAGCTCTGGAAAATTATTAAGAAAAATTATTAAAATTTTGTGGAGATTATTTCCTTTACCATATCGTTATATCAATCTATTAACGTATCAAAATCGTGAAAAACATTAAAATCAAACAAAGTAGTGACACTTTACGTAAAGATATATTACATAAAGTAATGTCACTAATGTGACTGCAGTGTCTCTGATCGCGAGGTCCTAGCGTTCTACTTTGGACGGAGGCAGAATTTTCTTCACTAGCTTGTTAGTGTGGCGTCTTTGCCGGGGCAAATAATTACAGACGTGAACGGCTTGTAAATATTTAGTATTTATTAGAATAAAGATACTCCGACACCATAACACTATATACAATATTTACAATTAAAGTTAACTGTTACAAGAAGGAACCTTCCCTGGTTACCACCACCGCTGGCCCGATAATTAATTACCATCCCCGGTGTGATGCATCAGTACCTTACGCGAGCATACATGCGAGTATGCCGCACCTGCCGTCACGACGTAGCACGCCGGCTTCGATTCCCCGCCTCGGTAGCCTATGTATTAAAATGCAACGTCGCGCACAACCCTCACGACGCCCTACCGACGCGCTCAAACCTGAAGAATCAGAAGAACAGAAGAAAGCTCTTAAGTCGGAGTCCGCTTATATACCCTCTGGGCAGGCTGACGGAAGCGCGTCACCCGCAGTGACCGCCGACGCTTTTCCGCCGGCTTCGGGGTTTCCAAACCTGCACCCACGACACGGCACTCCTTCCCAAGCCTTTGTGCAGCCCAGCGTCACTTCCGCCAGCGCTGTCCACATGGCTGATATAGTACGTTTGTGCTGGCGACAGATATGACGCCACATTAGCTAGGACGAATTGATCGTCTGTCTGGAGGACAATTCAAGCGGTCGGCTGCTCTAATCGGTAGTTCTCCGATCAATGGCAGACGAATGCCGGAGCAATACCGAAACAGTCGAACCGCCCGCGATCTTTCCTTCCTCTCCCTTGTCCTATTCTCACCCCTTATGTATCACACACTTACACTTACATGTACTACACCACCAGACACCACGGGAGAGTAGTCGGGAGCTTAGAGCTTCTCTCGGTCGGCGCCCGACAATAAGTCGGTACTGAATCTCATCATATAGCGGGGGAAGATCACCACCACATCTCGAGGAAAGCACACACTACACTTACGGGACAAATGACCTTAGTAATTGACGCGACCGGATTTACTAATCGACCAATCAAAAGTGGACTCCGGAGCCAACTTAAGTGCAATTGAAAGGACCTTACTTTTATACCTTTAAGGCGGCTCCAAACATGCGGCTTTCGGCGAATCCCGAGCAACCGCTCGCCGAATCCTAAGTAGTGTGGACGGTTGCTTGCGATTCGCCAAGCGCCGAACATTCGGTATTCGTCCTATCCACCGCATGCCGGTCTTTATAACACATCAAAAGGAGCTAACATTCGCCGAACACATCAGTTGTTTGGTATTGGGCGAGCAGTAGCTCGTTGCTCGGCGAATGCCGAATGTGTGGAGCCGCCTTTAAGGCTGAAGCTCTTGTACCAGCGCAACGGGAAACGTCGGCTGCCGGATGCAGGAAAAGGGGTCTGGACCCCGGACACGGCGGGAGCAGTTGACCGGCGGTGAACCCGTGCCCCGGGGGCGCTAGTGGGGGCCAAATCCGCACGGGCGGCGGCGGGAGGCCATCTGGCGCGCGGGGCGGGGCGCGGCGGGGCGGGGGCGGAGGGGCCAGCTGGCCGACGCGCCCGCCAAAACGCCCTCGCGCCCGTCAGGGGCGTCGAACTCCTTCCGAGGGCCTTTCCCAAGCTGCAGCCTGAGGTTCGCAGCCAACGCGGCCTGCTCACATTCCCACTTGGCAGCACGCAAAGCATTCGAATACGTAAAGTCGTGGGTGGCTCCCGTGATCGGAGCCATGTATGTGATCTTGGCTGTCCGGGTGACGCATCGAAGGCTGTGGTGCCGATATTTCAACCATCACGTCGTGGGCTTCCTCAGAGTTGACCTGCTCAGGGTGGCAGACCAGTCCTGAGGAAGACCACGACAAAATGGTCACACCCTCCGACGCGGCGCCATCCGGACAGCCAAGATCATTTTCAGCATCCGTTACCTTATACACTTACATCACTGAGTACTTATTATTGATGCCATTATCTTTTAGCTCTTAAGCACTCTCAGAGTTCGTCCTAAGTCTCTTTCCATTCTTGTGTTTATATCTCTTCATTTCGGAATAGACTCCTCCCCCTCGTCGGCTTTTGGGAGGGTGCGTGGCGTGCAGGCCCGTACTAGGATGGATGATATAGGGATAGGAAGTTGGTTTAGTCAGGGATACGGGTCGGTGTGTCCATCACATCTGTGAATGTTGTGCATTAACGTACAACTTCCATACCTTACTCGAGATTCGAACTCACCACCCAAATGTAACAAGAACTTGGGCGCAAATTCCCCACGACTCTCATCCCCCAGGACGGCAAGGAATTGAAGAAGCATGGTTGAAAGTAGATTCATTGTTTTTTGCGAAAACCCCGCCAGAAAAACAACACACAAGTCAAATCCATCCAAGCGATCTCGACTACAACAGCATCCATATGTATTTCAGACACGACATTCTTAACTTATGATGATCATACATGACAGCAGATGATCTTATGTCATTTAGTATGTACGTTGTAATTTTTCTACAATCGTTTAAAAATTAGGAGTTTTAGTTAATGCTACTGAAGTTAATCTTTTCTTGATTCATTTGAAAAATACGACACCGCAGAAAAGGTTTCATTTTTCACGGCGACGTTACGGTAGTCTAAAAAAGACTCTTACACTGTATAATGTTGAATAAAACTGTTGCCTTTCCAGCCCGGATAGCCGAGGTCGCCAAGGCTGAAGGGCCGTAGGTGCGACGGCTCTAAAGATCGCGGGGTCGAATCACGCTTCGGGCATGTATGTTGATGTGTGTCCTTGTTAGGCGTTCTTTCTACAGTTCCCTCTACGGTTGGAACAATCACAGTGGTTGCTATACGACCAAGTCGCTAAAAAGCGACCTTAAAAATGTTACTTTGTTTCGAGAACCCTTGAAGAGTAGAGATGAGACAAAATATTTGTAATACAAGCATTTTATACGATCATCGAAAAAAATGTGTATATTCTATGAGCGAAAAGATTGTTTCATGCACGTTCTCTTTTTTTTCTCGAACTGTCGGTCTCGGCAAAACCCCTCAACCTCTATTTCGCAAAAAACATTTTCTATCACTTAATATGAAACAATTTTCTTACATTGAACTGATTGCTCGAATAAATGACTACTCGAGGAGAGCAATGACACGATTTATTAGAGCGCCTAAAAATTACGGTGATTTTCTAGCAAAACAAAACACAAAGGTCAAAATAGATATTTAACAATAATTCCTATTGCATCACTTTAAAATTTTATTTCATATGTTTAAATTAAAAGAAAACTTGAAGTAAAACGAATGGAGAAACTATAATAAATTCATGATTAATAAGTCAAGAATCGAGTTTATACAATAGAGAAAAGGGAAAAAAATAAGGATTGTTCTTAAATTACATATTTTGTTGCAAAAATCCATAATGTAGCCATAATATAATCCAAGATCAAGATATTAAACAATTGACAAATAAATGTACAGCGACTTTTTCCAAGCTCAATAAAGTATTATGGGATAAGAATGTTTTTATTGACAAAAAGTACTTATTGATAATGCAATATGGAGAAAGTGTTGTGGTGTATGGTGCAAAAATATCGTTTTGTCTAGAAGGTTCTTACACAGTGCAGTAAGAACTAGATTAGAAAAATGCGTAATACAGTAATTCCTTTCATACAAAAATGAGAAAGAAAAAATTGATTTCGTATTATCAGCAATATAAACATTAAATATTGCTTGGACATATGGAAATAATGGGGGAAGAAAGAATTACAAAAATATCTTAAAATGAATTCCCAAAGTTAAGAAATCAATTGGACGCCCTAATCATTCTTGAATGATTTCCCAGACTGTGGCTAAGAAATATTTAAAGGACGAGGAGTGTGTAAGGAGAATTATATTACGAAAATTCAATGAAGTACTTTGTATGTGTTTTGTATCCAAAGGGTATTATTTTGGTAAACAATACCAACCTGTTAATTTAAATGGCCTAAACGTCCAATTAGGGCATCTAAAGGCATTCCAGGTGAGATGTGACTCTCGACGGGCCAATTTGTCACTAAGATCAGCGATTGGTGTGAAGGTTCGAAGGTGACACGGGTAGGGGTCACCCTCCATCTTCCACCGAGAATGTATATGAAGGGGACAATACAGAATTTTTTTTAACAGTCTTGTTTATCATTAAATTGTCATCAGATGACATCATCAGATTTATCGCGTTTAATTTATGAATCTTCAGCAGTTCATTTGTGCAATGCAAAAAGAGCGCTGCGCTTGACACTTTTATATAAATTTATTTAACAATTTTTACCAATCGGTTTTGTGAGCCGTGCAGCTATAAACATGTAAACATGCAATACTCTTGAGCCGCAACATAGTTGATCGCATGTACATTTTGAGAAACACGCAATACCGAGAAACTTTGGCCATGTCTGGAATTTGACGTTTATGGAATATTTCTCTCATCTCAAACTCCGAGTGGGTATTTTACCGAGTGGGTATTATAGTTACCCACCATACCCACAGTATCCGCCGGGCCTGTGTGACACCCCTGCCCCTTCAGTTCCCCAACGACGCAATCAGAGCATCTACTCGCGTACGCGCCTTTCCGCCCCGTCTCGCGCTTTTTGCTTCCTGGGCAGTCTCGCGACGATTCCAAGTCGACTCATTCTTTGCGATGTTCTGCGTCAGCACACTGAGTTTGCTTAGCAGCGAAGAGAGAGGTATCGATAACGGATTGTTTTCCGGAGCTCTTTCGTTGCCGTTCATTATTACGCATGTCTCTAGAGGTTGAGAATCAACCTTGTTATGGCGTAAATATTCCTCCTGATAATTTCGTTTGAACTAATATTTTTCTAGAAATAAAATCTTTAATTTATATAAAGATCCATCTGAAATGGTTCTTCGTGGATTTCTAGATTTACAAATAATAGTGCTAGAGAGACTGAATTTTGTTTGCTTTATGGGAAATCGAAAGTGGTTGGAACTGAGCTCATTATATCGGCATGTGGGTGTGGCTTTCATAAATCATTGTTTCGTGCCACGTGGCCTCTGTGACCTCACAAATTTCCCACAGACGTCTACGTATGATCAATACAACGCTGGTGCTACTATGATATTAATTTGACACGTGAACATTAATGAAATTAATTTTACACCTTGGGAGTAATATTTTCAGATTTTACTGATTGCCGACTGTGAAATAGAGAAATACACACTTTTCTTCTCTATTTCACCTGAAACTTACAAACAAGCTCTTCATTTTTTGTGTCTCAGATTTTTTTAGTTTTGATTTCCATCATCATCTTTCTATGACCACTTTTAATTAAAACTCCTGTTCGTAGTTGGTTGTCATTTTTCACAGGTGGTTATAGAGTGTAAATCACACAAATTAACTTTGTCAAACATCCCTTTAAAATAAAACTATATTCCTAATATTTTTATTCATGAGTAGGGATAAAGCACCAGTAGTGGTCACAATTATATTGAATTTTCGTACGTTTCTCAAAATTATTGGGCTATAGTACATAATTCGTTATGTAAAAATCAACGGGGAGTTGGCATATTTTTTCGAAATAGCTCCATTACCTAAAAAGTTCCAATTTTTAATCTTATATTTTTTATTAATTTATTTACAAACTATCATGTCATTCCAGTAGACGCCACTTAAAAAGTGCAAACTTTTGTAATTGACACATAATCCATTCAGTGATGACTTAGAGTATATCGTTGCCTTTTTCGTTCGTGAATTCATGAGACAAATGCAATCCACTCGTGACATTTTAAAAATATCAAGAGTATTAGAAAGCTAGAGAGTTGAAAACTATGTTAAAACTAATAAAAGAATTGTTGAAAGCTAGCGAGGGAAAATTGAACCGGATCTGTGCAAACAATACAGTACTTGGAATACAACAACTTATTTGCTATGCGAAGTATATCTATTACTGTTTTTTTAGTGAATGTACTACATCGCGTCCTTAATATGAGGTGTTCTTCCTATTTTAAACTATCTGAATCTCTTCAATCCTCTTTCTCCTCAATCCTTAATCATTCTCCTCCTCCTCCTCCTCCTCGAGGCTGATAATGAGTTGTTTTCAATTCTGAAAAATTGTTTCATAGAGATTAAAGAGCCCCTTTGAAAATAATCTATTTCAAAATGAGTACCGTGCCCAGCCGGTAGGAAATATCTGAGGGGAAAACCGGGTAAAACCTCACAACTTGATGTAGCAATCGGCGAAGGATCTCGTAATTCAGCATGGGGAGAACAACTGAATTGAATTGATGCGTTATTTTATGTGGCGAGACTCAGGCCATGAGGCCTGCTCGTCCGTCTGACCACGCAAATTTCATCAACTAGCGGAGGAAGGAGGTATTTCTTGGGCGACGAAACAGGCGACTTGAATGCCCCCCCTGAACCAAACATGTACTATACGTACGGGACTAACGACCACAGCTGTCGGCGCGCTCGGAAACCCGAAATACTCAAATCAGTTGAGCTCCTTTCGTTCTCTCCTGGGGAGGCTGCAGCTCTCGCTCGCTGCGGAGGCGCGCGGTAGCCTTGCTGAGACGCACGGAACACGGCCGCGGGCTGCGGGTGCGGGCTCTCCGCTTCCCGTGGGGTTCGCGCCCGGGGGCCAGGGAGTGACCGGTAGGGCCCGAGGGGGCCGACGGGGGCCGGGGGGGCGGGGGAGCCGGGGGGGGGCCTACGCTCAAGAATGCGGACGCGCCGCAGCTCCGCACCTGTGCGCGGGGCCCACGAGGGACCGGTCCCTCCGCTTTGAAAGTCGCGGCGCCGAAACGGGGTTGAAATGCCATTTGTAACGGAAACGGGTATTCCGAGGCGGCTTCTTGCTCGTTCAAGTGCCCTTACTCACTCAGCCATTCTTCGCGCACGGCGCTGTTTCCGAGGCAGCCTCGCTTTCGCCAACTACTGCAAACTACGAAATTTTTCAAAAAAAAAAAAATATACGACCTTAATGACAGAACTAACTATGGAGGAACACTTTTACATGAAGGAAACATTTCTCTCTTCAATACTGAAATAATAGCAATAAGCAAAAAAAATAAAATTCTACGCTCCCGACTAGTCCCAGGACATGTGTGGTTGTGTAGTGCATGTAAGTGTGGGAGGAGAAGGAGGATGAGACAAAGCTCAGAGGAAATACCATGCGTGGTCTGTCGCCATTTTGAAAAATACTACGGGAAAATATCGATCAGAGCATCCGGCTGTTATTATTCTCCTCTACTCAGGCGCTCAATTAGAAATCATTTTACCCTATCTCCCAGCCTCACATTGATGTCTCTATAGCCTCTGATTGGGAGGTCCTAGGGTTCGAGTCCCGACAGGGAGAGGATTTTTGTGCTGTACCTAATTCAGCCACTCCGCTAGATCGAATTCAGTCGCTGTCTGGAGGAGAATTCTAGCGGCCGGCTGCTGTGATTGGTACTTTTCCGTGGTTTCTCCGATCAACACCAGATAAGTATCGGAGTAGTACCGTAACAAACAGCCCACGGTCCGCGCGAGATGTTTCCATCTTCTTCCCTATCCTATCCTCACACTCGCATTCACACGCACTACACTACCGCTCATGTCGGGAGAAAAGTCGGAAGCTAAGAGTTTGTCCCGGGTGGGGTGGTGCTCAGCTGGCGGGAGACACCTGGTTATGGGAAATCCTCGCATGCCAACACAGGTGTGTGCCGGATCACGCGATCCACCATCTCCCGAAAAAAAATCTACACTTACGAGTCTAACCACGGGAGGTCCTAGGGTTCACGTCCCGACGCATAAAAAGCATGCACTACACTTCCAGCGGAGGATCACCATCTACAGCAATAAAAACATACACTATGCTTACGGGTCAAACGACGGGAGGTCCTAGGGTTCAAGTCCTGACGCATAAAAAGCATGCACTACACTTAAGTGGCTAATGACCTTAGTAGTTGGCGCACTCAAAGCCACTAATCAATCTATCTATCCTCCCAATGTGAGAGGCTGAAGCGATAACAACTGCTGGGCGAGCTCTCCCTGGCTGTGGAGGGGGGGGCGGAGCCCTGGCCTTGCGCGGCGCTTGACCCCTCGCGCTGCCGCGGGGGATGCGTTGAACTTTACGCGCTGCCTAACGCCAGCTGCGCTCCTCCCCGCCCCGCCCACACACGCGCACCCGCCACCTGCCACCGCCGCCGCCGCCGCCGCACAGACCTCGCCCTCCACGCACCAGCCCCGCATGACCACTGCCTCTGCAACGTCGCGTCAACCCACGGTGTCGGCCGTTGTTCGACATTCGCCTCGTAGCCACGTCACGCGTCGGAGAGCAGTCGGGCGTTAGAGCTTGTGCCGAAAAGTGCTGGTGTATCGCTAGGGAGAACCTCTATTGACGCTGGAGCTCACGTTCAAGAGTGGAAGGAACACCGCCACCTCCCGGGATGTACCATTCACTACACTTAGGGGACTAATGACCATAGTAGTGGGCGCGCCTCTAGATAAAATACTCAATCAAACATTGATACTTTTGCCACAGGCATCATCGTTATCATAATTAGATATTATAATCAGAGGATAAGTGTTGCTAGGGACGAGGCGGAAATAACATTTTTGGGGACATGACTACGGTGATGGCTACCGACACAATAACTGGGATTGTTAGAAGAGTGGCAGCGACGTAGCATTTAGTTATGTGGACCTGTGCCAACATCGTTTGTGAATCTTAGTTATGAAACCGAAAAATATTGGAAATTAACTACGGGTT
Organism: Gryllus longicercus; assembly: GCA_038098605.1. Classification (NCBI taxonomy): domain Eukaryota; kingdom Metazoa; phylum Arthropoda; class Insecta; order Orthoptera; family Gryllidae; genus Gryllus; species Gryllus longicercus. The sequence continues at coordinate 4,870,759 of JAZDUA010000024.1, read as the reverse complement.
TTTCCCATAACACGTGCTACGATGTGTGGATACCGTTGAAAATTGTAATAGAAGGTTCCGAAAGGTTTATTGTGTACAAAACGGCATCAGGAAAGTATTCGAGTCCCGAGGAGAAAGGAAAACAGAGTATAGAAAGCCTTCGACATTTCAAACATTTCAAAGATATAAACAAAGGTATCGTATTTCGGAGAAACGTGTGCTGTGTGTTGTCTGAGGGGCTGTTAATTTCGTAGTGGTGTCATCTACAACTTTTTACATACTTTAATCTGTTTGATGGACTGCTAGTGGGTAATTGCATATCCAGCTGCAGTAGATTTGTAGAGTTTGATGCCGATGATGTGTTATAAATTGTACAAAATCATATTTTTGATCATCATAAAAGTATTGCACCATAAGTGACGTTTTAGTTTCCGGTGGTGATGGCGTTTGGCGATACGACGATATGCTGTTACAAAACGCAGAAAGTACTGTACTCTCTTTCGATATCTGGAATCGGGATTTAAACCACGCTCTGTCCCTTCTCTCTAGTTCTCACTTGTTCATTCAGCTTCCCCTGAGTCATTCTTCTCTCAGTCGCTTTCCTCTCTCATCCCTAGCCCTAGTCGTTGGCCCCCACAGCCGCAGCCCCACAGCAAACTCCTCTGTCACATCGAGAACCATCCTCTTCCGCAGCACCACTGTACGCTATCTGACCGCACCGGCTGACATCGTTCAAAACACAACTTGCGACCGCAGTGTCTTTGACCTTTGTCGGGTCTGAATCAATCCAGACAATGACGGAAGTTTGACCGTAGCAATGTAGCAACGCCGAATCTATTCCTGGCTGCCCGGAAGAGAATGCTAGCGACTGCCTAGTTTTTTTTGTTTATCTTGTCAATACCAGGCGAATGCCGGAGCAGTGCCCTAACAAACGAGACACAGTCCGAGCACAATTTTTCCTTCATTATTCTTCCCCTATCTTTCCTTACACCCACTCTCTCTCTCTCTCTCTCTCTCTCTCTCTCTCTCTCTCTCTCTCTCTCTCTCTCTCTCTCTCTCTCTCTCACACACACACACACACACACACACACATTTATATGCATTACACTACCACAAGTCAGGAGACAAGTCGGAAACTTCAATTTTGAAAATTCAGATATTTCAATGAAAATGAAATCTGCACCATTTTTAAACTTACTCGAAGTGTAAGAGTAATCAAAATATTTAAATTCACTTTTGAGAAAATTTTGAAAATGTTGATGCTTGATGAAAAGAACCCTCCAAAACCAAAATATCCATTTCGAGCTTGCAGGATCTTTATTTCGTTTATATCAGTGGAAGAATATCAATTTTTGGGAAGTTCTCTGAACGGTTTAGAACCTAGCGTTGACCGCAAGCAGACAGACTGGCAGACAGACGTACTGTCAGACATTTTGTCACCAATCGATTTTTTGGTATCAGGGACTTACACAACATGGATTCTGACTACGAATGTGGTAGATTACTTTCTACATACAGGAATAAGATTTATCCACTTTTTCATTACAATGGCGCGGATATATTTCCGCTGCACGATTAAAATAGTTTCTCTTCTTACATTCGTAAACGCGAGAAAGTAAAATATCATTGGAAAATTAATAAAATTACTTTAGAGAGAGTGCCATGAAATATTATATTTTATACTATTTATAATCTGTTATATTATTATTTATTTTATATTATTATTTATTATTATTTATATTTTTATTTATAATCTTTTTTCAATTTCGTTCGAAAGCTGTTGAAGATAACGAGATATAAATGATTTTCCTGTCGATAAAGGGCATCGATTCATTCTCTGTAGTTCTTATTCAGTGTTGTTCCACAAATTAAATATGTCGTTAATGGGCAATAATTGCATCCTTGTTTTCATATTTTTTGTGAAAATCGCGTTTATAACATCACATATTTAAAGTGACCAAATACAATTATTCACAAATGTCTTATGATTCCATTTCTATGTAAGTACTCATGCATTTTTTCCTAGTAAATGAGAAGTTTTCAAACATTCTCGACATTCACCTGAAACCATTATTTTAGCGGTAGATCTCACAAGCGTGTTGCCATAAAAGCTATTAACTTTCATAAAAGTGACATATTTATTCACAAAATGTTCATAGGGTTGCTTTATCAGATGTTCTTTATTACACCCCTAAAACAGTCTTTAGAATCAGAGAATTAACCACATAATGACTATAATTTGTTTCCAAACAATCCCTCAGAAGCCAAACATATGCAGCAGATAACAGGGGATCTCTTGCTCGGTTAACATCCGCCCTAAGAGGGGTATAAATATTCTAGCGCTCGCTATCCATTTGAATGGAGAGCGTCCGTTGTTCGCATGAAACCGAATGTGAGCGACAGTGTGTGGTTAGATGCTCATAGACACCCTTCCCATCCGCGACGTGTCTCACATTCGCCCCACCTGCGCTACTTCCTGGGAATCGAGGTATTAAGTGCACCGCAGCGAGTGATAATGCCATGCACCCCGGCTATCTGGCGTTCGCATCGGCCGCCCGAGCCGAGTAGCGAAATTTCCTGCCCGAAGCTAAAATCGTGTAATCTAGAGACCATCAATCTCCGGTTACAGCCGTGCGTTAACAGTTTTCCGAAATTATAGGGGTGCGTGCGCGGGCAGGGGTGCGTTTTCTCGGCAGGTGGATGGTGCTCCACCGCCCCCCCTTCCCCCCGGTGGGCTGAAGACGGCTGAGCTCGTCGTGTACTCCCGCGTTGCAGTTGCCGCTATCTAAACACTCTGCACGAAGTGGTGCTGAGGACAATTGAATCGGTGATTTACAAAAGGAAATAAGTTGTTGTTAATCTTTAAGCTAGAGATGAGTGTGAAGACAAAACTTGACCAGCTTAAAGTAGGTATTCTATAGCCAACTAAAAATTCTAATGTAAGGAAAAGAGAAACACGTCCAGGCTCAGTTTCTGATCCTCATACAGAAGAACTAGCACTATGAGCTACGAAACGCCTAAATGCTTCATGACAACAGTAATGGACCCTGAAGACATCACAGTCTTCAAAACCCCATGATCGAACTATTTTAAGAAGATAACTAAGTCACTCCCTCGTCCTGGCAGTTGTCATTGTGAGCCTGGTGTGACTCTTCCCAAGTAAAGCAGCTAACGTATGACAGAAAATATTTTGGTTACCTCGAGGGACGTGGGTACTCATTCACGTTAGCGAAAGGGAAGGAGTGTTCCCTGTTCTTTCTATTAACGGAAAGAAAATAATCTATGTTCAAAAATAGTGAAATATATCCCAGATGAAAATGTCTATTTCTGTCGAAGGTTTCGAGAGTGACACAGAAATCTATGATGAATAGATGGTACTATTATTAATTTAGTAAGATTATTTTTTATGTCCGTATACAACTGTAGTACAATATGTTATATCACATTATTTTATATTTATCCTACGATTATATTGTTTCATAACTCTAAAAAAAAAGAAATAAAAAAATTCGAATAGTGCTGGATTAACGTTTGCTGATTTATTTTTAAATGAATGGTAAGGCTAGTATTTTTACTTATGTAAAACATTGAAAATATTTTATCAAAATGTATTTTCCTAAAAAAAAGTATTTATAAAAATGAATTTGCAAAATGGACGAACATGCAAATAGAGATTTTCACCAAAGCACTTTGAGACCCTGAGGATCGTCGAACAGATCATCAGCTAATAGATGATGTCAGTACTGTACTAGAATGTACTGTAAAATAAAACGAAAGAAAATTATTTTTATGAAATAATTTTTAATCTTTATTAAAATTTAAACCAATTACAATGAAAATAAGCTTAAGCAGCGATATATATATATATATATAAAATTGAAAATTTTCCCCTGTCACAAGGACTGAGTATGAAGAAAACTCGGGCAAAATCGCCGGGTATTTTGCTTCTTGTTTTATAAACGAAATAAGTCCAAGGTATAAAAACAGTTCTGTACATCACCGAAATATAAATTTTAATTTACAGAGTTGTCCAAACAATCAATATCCACTAGTTCAAGAACTCTTGAATATAATATAAATTGCCCAGATGCCAACTATGAATATTCTTTTGTTCTTTTGTTTTTTTCTCAGAACTATGGGCAAGGACTTATTTCCCTTTGCAAATCATCTATTCAAATGTTACATAAACTGGAAACATATTGCAAAAGCTGATTTAAAGATCAAAGTTTTGCTGAGACGACTTTCATTTTTAAAAAATATGATTTAATCAAATTTGTCACTCAAATCTGTCTAGCAAAGCCAAAGAGAACAGAAAATTAGGTATTGTCAAATATTCTAGGATTAATTCCGCCAGACTTATACCATTTTCGTATTGCAATATCTGTTTAAATGACAATGTTGATAAAACGTTTTGAACGACTGATGCTAGAGGAAGAGACTAGAGATTGAATGAAACTCAAAACCAAAAGAGAGTACGTCACAAAATGTGCTAATTTGAAAGCAAATTAACACACCAGAAAAAGTAAATAAACAGTATCAACAAACTCAGATGTATATTTTAAATGTGTAAGTAAAAAACATGTGAAGAAATATTGCAAAAATAAACCACGTGAAAAATATCTGACTTATTGTAACTAACACTGGAAACTTCATTGGAAATAATTCTTGGAAGCACTTCTACTCTGATATATATATATATATATATATATATATATATATATATATATATATATATATATATATATATATACCATAGGAGGGAACTCCGACACCGTGTGACCGATCTCCATGGAAGTTGATCATTTACGTGTTTTTTCACCCAGACGGTTTATAAGCTCTTGTTTTGGTTGTAATTGCACTAGATGGGGTTGCAGCACAAGATCGCGCTTCATTTTAATTCAATTTCAATTCAAATTGGGCTCCACATGGGCTTCTTGTTGCAGGACGTTGCTGTGTGACTCAAGGCGAGGTCAAGAAGGTCAAGGCAGTGGATAGGACCGTTGTTTTCCAAGCAAATTGTCAACGTTTTGTTACTGAACTAGGGTTAATCCATAAAAAATTACAGGTCATTAAACTCGCGCATTAATAATAAATTATTCAAAATATCTTTATTAGTTGACAGCAAAGTGCAATGTGAGTTATTTTCTTTAATTTTAAGATGTCGTTATAAGTTTTCTTTTTAGAATTTCTCTGAGAATAATTCCCATTGACACTTAATTTCTCTACTTCGAGAGGGCTCCGCAAAGTTGCCCCTGGGCCAATTAAGTAAAAATACTACCACATATCGACAGACTGGCCCCTGTCACACTAAATGAAGAGACCTGCCAATTGAAATCAATTTAGGAAATCTACCTTGTGTTGATTTATGTTCACAAATTTCCCAAACCCCTAACTCAATGAAATAATCCGTCCCCAAAATTAAACTCTCTTCAACTTCGGAATTGCGCACCGTGAAAACTACCTAATTGTACGGCCAGTTGTCATTCTAATAGCACGAAATAAAGATGTGATTTCATAGCAACCCGGTCGGGTTTTTAATTTTACAATGCTAGTGGGAACGTCTAATCAGAAAAGTCATGATGAATTGCATGTTATAAAATCGAGACAAAATATGCCTTGTGTATTTAAACATCAATATATATCATCACTTAAAGACTTTAAAGATATTATAAATTTAAAACAATGAAAATAAACTTACCTCAAGCACAAAAGTTAAACCCGTGCCCTATAGCACTCCATAGATGGAATTCTTGAAACAATGTTTTCATAACATGCGTTCTCTCTCACACGTTTATTTTAAGTACTATCCAAATCAGATGTGAGTAGTGAACAACACAAAGTTACGAAAAATGAACGACAAGTCACTGTTCTTATTAGATGTCTAATGCATGCGCGCAGGCATCTCAATCGTAACCTTTTCCTTAAAAGCCATATCGCATAGTGAACTGATAGTCCGCAGAGTATTGACTCGTACGACTTTTGTGATTCATTGCCTTGGGTGCCACGGAACGCCTGGCCCGCCTCGCTGGAGACACATGAGCTATCAGCAGAACAGATGCGTTGTAGACCCCTAAGGACTCTAGCAGTTCCGAGAAAATAGTTCGGCAAAGATTAATAGGCGAAGACGAGTGTGAGACTGCCTTTGTCATCAAATTCAAATGGCAATTAGAAGCAAATTGACATTTTTAATATTTTTCTTTTACGGGCTGAGGCATTATATGAGAAATAAAATATGAGAAATAAAAACAATAAAAATTTAAAAAATCCGTGACTTCTAACAAAACTCCCTGGGTTTTCCAAATTCATGCTATTATCTGACTTTCCCCTCTTTTCCAGAAAGTCGCCAGCCAGCAAATAAAATTACTTTTATGCTGAACCAACTATAGGTTTTCAGATTGTTTAGAGAACTTCTTCTCCAGATGTCTTCTGCCAAATACACAAATTGACAGCTTGAAAATAGTGAAAAATAGAAATTGATCATGTTTGCGGAGCGAAATGTTTTCTTTTCGTCCACGGGAACCCTATCTAAATTTTGAGAGAAACCACGATCTCCCTGCTTTCTGTGCGCACGTTTATGCAGATAACATCAAGAAATCTCGTCAGTCAATGAAGTCGGAGATCAAGAATGTCAATACCAATCATCTTTTAGAATCATCTTGGAATTTTTCGTAAAAAATATCCTTTTACACCACAATAGAGTGGCCTGGTTGAAAGAGAGACTCACAAAATAGTGTCAGGTCTGTTACACAATAAACTTGAAAAAGTAAAATAGGAATCCATTACAAGGGTTTGTCTGACCTGGGTCAGAATAATTCAGTAATTATATATAACATATTACAGCAGTGTTAAAAAATATGCACTTATCAGCAGAACTTAAACGGAACTTAAAGAAGCTATAAAAGCATAAGCTCGCAAGGTAATACACATTCATAATATCAAGCATCGTCTAACAAAAGCACCTCTATCGATGTTTTTTGCGGACTTAGAAACAAACTTTGCGAAATTTGCAACAAAAATATGATATCATATATTTACTACATGCAAAAATAAGTTTTGAACCACCTCGCAAACAACGAGAAAAAATATAATGCAAGCGATGTCAGTGCTACGAATACAGTTTTCGTTACGGTATGCTTCCGTGTAGCTGTGTCAAATGTGGAAAGAATCACGATAGTCGAACCTGTACTAAAAATTGAGGCTACATATGATATTTGTAGCCGTGACCATCCAGAAAATTATAAAGGCGGCAAAGTCTATAAAAAATTGTAACAAGTGTTCATTTGTAGTCAAAATCAATGCAGTAGAAATTCTATGCAAACAAAACTGAAAGAAGCAATTTTAGTTCACAAAAAAAGAATCAATCCATAACAACAGACAGCTCACATATGCACTAGTGGTCCATTATTCGCAAATCAATAATCAAAATTAATCGAATGAAAATAATATGGTATCGTGATAAAATAATCTTTAAAAATATCGAGTCCGTCTCACCAAAGCACACTGAACAAATTTTCTGCTTGATTAATATTAATATATCATGAATACAATTATGAAGAAACTATGAGTAATTTACTGAGAATCGTCTTCTGGAATGCCAACGGAATATTCCAACGTCGTAAAGAGAAGTGTTTCTACATCAAGAAAACATGGCATACTTCTCTAATATCCGAATCACATTTTACAGAAAGAAGCTATCTACGTATACATAAATACGTACATACATAACCATTGAACAAATTATCCAGATGGGACAGTTTATGGAGGCACATCAGTAATAATTAAAGCAAAAATCAGACATATACCAAGACATACACCGAAGACATACACAACATTAAAATGAATATCAGACATAGACAATACTTACAAAGAAAAATCTGAAGCCTATCAACAATCAACCTCTATGCAAGTAGACGATAAGTTCGGTACGCGTATAATTTCAGCTATATACTCCCTCCAAAATAGAAGATAACCACTGATCAACATTAATTTTTTTAGAACACTCGGCCCGAGGTTCATTTCTGGAGAAGGCTACAACTCTAATCAATTTCATCAGAAAATTCCACATACTGGTCAACGGATGGTAACAGTACCTGATGTTTTGGATATCTTCGTTACAAAGGGAATGGCACAGACCTGTCACATAATAGAGCCGTCTTGTGATTTGTCATCTGATTATTCTCCAGAAATATTGGCAATATATTCTTCTAAAATCAGAATGAAATAATATATCTTACGAACAGGGGCAAGCTGCATCTAAAATCTCCCGAAGACATTCTGAGATGATAATGTTGAATACTTAATACAACATATTCAATAGGCCGCTGTATGTGCAACACCAGAAACGAAAGTGTTTGAAAAAAATAAATAACCTTCAGAGAAAATACAGGTGAAGACGACATGGCAAGGCACTCATCAACCGGATGTCAAACAAATAATTAACAGAACGCCTTTAACAAGAAAATTGCAATAATTTCACTAGGAGGAAATTAAGGAACTTAAGAAATTAAGGAAATTGAAGGAATTGAGGAAATTAAGAAAAGCTGTCATATTAAAAAGCAACGGATTACTCGTTATGTAAAATTACAAAAAAAATTAAAAGGCATAGAAAACCCGTTCCCCCCTCCGTAAAATCGGTGAAAATTGGGCCAGAACAAAAGAAGATAAAAAGGCCTAAAAAACCTCTCCCCACTTTCCGTAAAATAGATAGGAGTTGGGCCAGAACAGAAGAAGATAATGAAGAAGAATTTCCAAATTATTTTACAAAAACATTTCAACCACACCCCTCAGCATTACTCGCAGAAAAACAAGAAATAATAGAATTCCTGGAATGTCCTCATCAACTGTCGCTTCCAATTAAATTCTTTTCAACAAAAGAAGTCTCCACAGGGCCAAAACTACTACCAAACCACAATTCTCCTGGACATAATCGTACTACAGGAGCAATGCTTAAAAAACTGCCTAAGACATTTATTGTCCTCGTAAAATCTATTTTTAAAGCAATAATACGTATCAGACACTATCCGTCGCAGTGGAAACTGGCACAAATAATTGTAATTCCAAAACCAGGTAAACATCTTCAAGAAGTTACATCGCACAGACCAATTAGTTTATTGCCTTCGAAGTATTTGAAAAACTATGCATATATCCTATATTTAAAAAAATCCCAGATCATCAGTTTGGTTTTAGAAAACAGCATTCTACAATAGAACAGATTCATATAATATCGACACCATCGATGGTGCCCTAGAAAATAAAATGTGTTTTTCCGCTTTGTTTCTAGATATTACGCATGCGTTTGACAATGTGGCATCAAGGCTTTACAGGCTAACAGACAAAATCAAGAAATGCCCGTATCATCCATTCTATAACATAATTCGATCCTTTATTTTGAATCGACTTTTTTCCAAATAAAATTCGAAGGCGAATTCGTTCCATCCAATAATATCAGGAGTATCACAGTGCAGCACCCTTGGACCAGTCTTGAATATGTTGTACACCTCTGTCCTCTCACTTACGTAGGTCACCAGCTGTTACCATTGATCATATGCAGATGATACAGCCCTGCACGCTTCACACTAAAACCAAAAAACGGCAACAATAACATTAAAAGATCGCCTGGCGCTTATACGCTAATGAACCAAACAACTTAGGAGAATAAGAATGAACTAAACGAGGTCCAAATGCATAACATTTACCCTAAGAACAACAAGAAATACAAGAATATAAATGAACAATTGAAAACGTAGACACCGTCAAATATCTCGGACTGCATCTTGACAAAAAACTAACCTGGAAGAAACATATTGCATTTAAAAGAAAGGAAGCAGAATCAAAATGTAGACAAATTATATGGAGAACAAGAAAACAAATTCTTTAAATCTAGAAAACAAAGTTTTACTTTACAAAACTATATTGAAACCCATTTGGACATTCAGAATTGAAATCTAGGAACAGGATCGTACGCAAATGTTGAAATAATCCAAAGATTTCAATCAAAATTTCTTACTCTATTAAGAAATACTCTCTGGTTTGTATTAAACGCCACTATACATCAAGATCTCAATATCAACACAGTTAAAGAAGAGATCACTCACAAATCTCTTAAATACGAACACACTATTAATCATCTAACCATAATCATCTTAAATAACAGCACAATGACAAGACGACAGAAAAGAGTACATCCTCCTCATTTAGGCCACAGATATATCTGGTATCTGGGCCACAGATGATACCATTTTCTTTTTGTCACAGTGTTTGCACTATTGTATGAATGTTTGTTTTTGTATTATTGTTATTAAAATTTAAATTGATGTTTTTGCTGTCACTTTTCTCTGTTTGGGAAATTGTTTATAAAATATTTTTTTGAAAGAAACAGAATTTGATGGTTTTTTACAAGTCAATAATGTAACGATACAATTGTATTTGCCCAATGTTCGAGGAGAGCAAATTGCAAATAAAGCAGATGTGACACAAAATTGTGAAAAGAACAACGGCGCAGGTGATATTTTCGTTGAATATCTGGATTTTTGTAAGTTTCAAAACTTCACATTTTTTAGCATCTTCCTACAACTACAATGTTGCAGATAGATATTGTTTTCTTAATAATATACTATGTTATTCAAAGACAGATTTTGAAATAAAGTCATGTATCGTTTCTGAAAAATATGAGTATTTTTTGCATAATTTTGCATGAAGTATAAGCTCTTTTTATACAATTATTTTTTGAAAAATGGCTCCAAATATTTTCTTTAAATTTTTTTCCATGTCTTGTGTATTTAGTGGTGACAATATTACATCTCTTTTTTCGTTGTTTATTCTGAATTTTTGAAAACTGCATAAGGTAGGAATAATGAGAGGACGCAATGGATTTTTAAGCGTCGGGAAAGCCAAGTATAAGAGTGATGTAGTGACATCCTTGAAGTGTTGATGTCAAGCGCATGAAATGGAATATTGGCGCAGAGAACAAATATTTGCAGGTTATGAACACATTCAGACTGATGTAGTAGTATAATTTTGCCCACCCTTTACATATTATGCGAGAAAATATATGATGTTGTAGCACCACTATTTTAGAACGAATATATAGACATTTACAAGTGTATGTTCTTAGGATCATTCTCAATATACGAGATGGCAGCAATGTTCATTCATGATGTCGCAGAGTTCTGTTTACTTTGCAGTGCTCAATTGTTTTATGTGACCATGACTTCTTTGCCGTACGCGTATCGTAAAGCAACACTTTCCAATGAATAAACACTGATATTACGTTCTAGTTTTCATGCGTGCGTTCTGGATAAGTCGTTTGTTCAGCTGGAAGGAACCTCATCAACGAAAATAAATGTATATATTGTACTACAAGAAATTTGCCATTAATTATTTAAATTAATGAAATATGTAATGAGTACAAGCATTAAACTGAAACCCTTAGTATCAGAATGGTATATGTTTTCAAAATCACATTTTGAAAACAAGTCTATGGCATTTTGTAGTATTATAAAAATTAAGATTTAGTATTTTGTACCATTTGTCAAGAAAATAATTATCAAGGGAGGACTTTTTGAAATAAAATTTGTTTTGATGCTTTTGAACTCACCCCATTAACATCAGGTAATGAGGGAAAGTAATTTAATATTTCTTCATTTGTGAACTGCAACAAATATAAAAGCGTAAGAAGCATAAAAAGATAGATCAGTAACGCGTGCGCTGTAGGCAAAGGGCCTTCCTCTTCTTTCCGTGATCTCCTTCACACAGCGAATTGAGAAATTAATTGGATCGCAGGTGAGATAGATACCTTTTTATTATGATAAATAAATAAAGATATTGTCTGGTATCAATAGGGATATAGATATTGATAATAGGGATAATAGATATTGTCTGGTATTGATACCAGACAATATCTTTATTTATTTATCGAATTGAGAAAGCCGAGATCCTTTGAGATGCCCTGAGCACTCAGGTTTTCTGGATCAGATTTTTTAATTGATGCTTTTTTGTCAGTTACATCATATTTATAAATCAATACCTACGGCGACTCTTAAATTAAATGTTTTTAAACACCGTCATGTCGTTATCGATGTCGCATCCCTGGTTAGAGAGCGAACCCGAAGGAAACCGTTAAATGCAACCATATCGCAGATTCACGCCCGTTTCACACTTTGTAAGTGATTTCGAATTTTATCATAAATTGAAAATCTTCAGAACTATACTGCACCGATCGTCAAACATACAATTACTAATTTTTTCAGCTTTTGGTAACATTGTTTTGCAATCTCTAAACTCTGCCATCTCTAAGTGCATCGTCAGCAATTGCAACTGTACGGCTCCTGGACTCTCAAGGACAGGGCAATCGAATAAGCAAAAGGGAGTCCCGCCGAGCCGCAATTTCCTTCGTGCGCCGAAAGGATAATGGACTTCTTTCGTCTAATTTCGCCCCGCGGTCGCTCCCAAGCCCACGAAAGAAGGGGCGCGGCCAGGCAATTGGATCAGTTTAATAAAATGACGGGTTATTCTGAACAGAGGGACGGACGGGTAGGGGGGGTCTGGAAGGGGGCGTTCCACAAAAGCCACACGAGTCAATCACATGCAAAACACACACGTACGTCGCATTTTCCTTTGCTCTCTCTAAAGCGCTCGACATGTGTTCGAAAGGAGCACTGCCCGTCGGCGGTTGGCCCCCGCGGCGACGCGGTTGCGACGTGTGTTCCGCGCTTAAGGGCTCGCGCGGCGTCATGCGATGTCCTTTCTGCGGTCAGTTGACGCGCGACGCCCAGGGCCTTCGACGCGGTAAACAAAGCTCTTGCACGCGGGACGATGCTCTTTCTTTTTTTGTTTCGGTGACAGCCCGGGGTGGCCGCGCCGTCGCCCTCTCCGCCGCGTCGTACACAGTGGCACAAGACACGAACTAAGTAACTCTTCAGTTAGCGAAAATGAATCCATATTGACAACTTCCAAGCCGGGAGAAGTGGTTCAACTGATGTCACTGTAGTGCGTGCGACCGAGAGGTCCTAGATTCGAGCCCCGGCCGTGGCAGGATTTTCGATACCAACTAAATCGCTAGGTCGTTCTCTGGAGTAGCATTCTATCGGCACGCTGCTCTCATCGATAGTATTCCGTGATTTCTCCGATCAACACCAGGCGAATACCGGAACAGTTCCCTAAGAAATAAGCCAGGGATCGCGCGCGATCTTTCCTTCCTCTTCCTTCTCATATCCTCACCTCTTTCTAACAAACACACTTGCTCGCACTACCACACATGCCGGGAGACTGGTCGGGAGCTTTGAACTTGTTCCGTTTGGGGCGGAGCCTCGCTGGAGGGAGAAACTTGATTGGGAATAATCCCCGCTAGCCGACGTAGGTCAGCGCCAGACCTCGCCATCCAACGGGGGAAGATCACCGTCACCTCTCGAGCAAAAAAAATGCACCTCACTTACGGGACTAATGGCCATAGCACTTCGGAATCACTAACAATGAAAATTCCAAGGCTCTTCCAAATTGAAAGAAAACTGTGCTGCCTCTGAACATGTGAGAGGAATCTTCAGTCTAATTAGATACCGAGAAAATCGAGAAAAATGCAACGACAATAAAACTTTATATTGGGATAGAAATATACAAATATTTGAGTATGTTAATGCTCCTATTCGGTATACACAATGCGTATACCGATAAAATTCTCAAGCACAGTGTCACTGCTTATGACATAAATGACGTCATGCGTCAGCAAAGCTCAAAGAAAGACGCCGCACGCCTATAAATATCTGCTGCCCATATGCTGTGTTACGAAACAGCACCTATTACTTTCTGACATTAATACGTTTACATAGTAAAGAGAAAGAATTGTAACAATGCGGTGCCGGTTTTTCTACAGAAAACATGTCATTGCCGAGCCTTGATAACGAAAAAGTGCGTAAATCTTGATTTTATGTGTAGTAAATTACATCCTCTAAGATGCTGTGCAGTCAGAAACCAAGTTTTGAGGGTCCTTGATACCCATAAATCTATTGGCAGCCAAACGTGTGTTCTTCCTTCTTCCCGTCCGTCTGCCCGTCCGTCTGCCCGTCCGTCTGCCCGTCCGTCTGCCCGTCCGTCTGCCCGTCCGTCTGCCCGTCCGTCTGCCCGTCCGTCTGCCCGTCCGTCTGCCCGTCCGTCTGCCCGTCCGTCTGCCCGTCCGTCTGCCCGACCGTTCGCACGCGTGTCTGTCCGTCTGCAGGTCCGTCTGTCCAAGTGTACGTCCATCCGTGTGTACATCCGTCCGTCTCTCTGTCCTCCCCTGTCCGTCTGTCCATCTGTCCGTCCATCCATCCGTCTCTCTGTCCATCCATTGTCCGTCGATCTGTCCGTCTGTTGTCCGTCCGTCAGTCTATCTGTGGCCTACGCTAGCGCCTAAACCATTCAGATGATTTTCTCGAAAATCTGTATTCCCAGATCGGTCTGAACGAGCTCATGGCCAAGGGTGTTTGAAACGGCTATTTTAATTTTGGGGTTCTTTACATGAAGGATCAGAAACATTTTTTAGTATTTAACTTTGACCGCGTATAGTGTACCGAACACTCAAAATAATGGCGCAGGTCCCATATTCGTTGAAATACCTGGTTTTTCGAAAATTGCAAACATTCAACATTTTGATGACATCTTCCTACAACTATCTGCAAAAATTCTACGTCTGTTGTTGATGTAGAGATTTTTTCGCAATGAAATCAATTGCTGAAAGACATTATAAAATAAGGTGATGTAAAATATTTCAAAATTTTACTTACGTTTTCTGTCTATGGTCATTTTCAAATTAGAAATACTCTATTTGGCCCTTAATTTAAAGACCGAAAATTACATAACTGCTTTATATCAATGTTAGATGTGGTATATAATAATAGCAACGTTTCGGAAATTAATTATTTCCATCATCAGGCATAACGTCAAAACCAAATAATTAATATAATAATATTAATATTAATTATATGAATATTATATAAATTGTAATAATTATTTGTTATTATATAAATTATTGCTTATTATATAAATTATATTAATTTTTTTACAATATGCCTGATGGAAATAATTAATTTCCGAAACGTTACTGCTATTATGTATCACATGTATTCAAGGATGTAAAAATATTCAAGGATATATGCCAGTTAACAAGTACTTGGTATTTTCTCGTTATCGGCTCAAAATCTAAACAATGAAACGTAGGAGTATTTTCATTGTTAAAGAGAACACATATTTCCTCTGCCGAAAAATCTGGCGTGGTTGCGAAACTCTTACTGTTTCGAAAATGTATAAAAATATAATTTATTTACCTTCCAGTAATGTAAGGCCTATCTAGAAATGTTTCTAGGTGAATAATTTGTCGGTGATTCACTGTTTATAAAATTAGTAAAATGGGTTTCCATTAAATTAAAGGCAATATAAACTTGAAATATTATAACGAGATTTATTTAATTGAAAGTAAAATTTTAAAGAAGAACTTTTCGCAGTCTGTTGCGCTCACTTCATCAAAAGAAAATTGTAAGATTAAAGACAAGAAATTGAAATTAAAATAGTACCATTAAAATAGATGATTGACAATACTAAAAGGATTCACGGTACTCTATCTCCAGGAAATTTATATAGGAAAATATGTTAATAGATCTATTTTAATTTTATTTTGTAGTTTTTCTACCATTTGAAATTTTCATCTGATCAAGTGACCGCAATAGGCCACGAAACGTTACGCATTTCAATTTAACTTTCAATGCATTAAATATCTCTACTATATTTGAAGTTTATATTGATTGCTTTTAATTTGAAGATAAACCTACTCTACTAATCTAGAATTGATATCTCAATAACGAACTGTGTACAATTTGCCGCGCTTGGGCCCGGTTCGACCATCGTGCAATCGCCGCTCCCCGCCCCTCCCCTCCCCGCCCCGCCCCGCCCCGCCCCGCCCCGCCCCGCCCCGCCCCGCCCCGCCCCGCCCCGCTCACGGCTTTCGTGTGGGCTCCGCCAGCTGCCGCCCGGCTCTCCACGCGATGAAGCACGTTTTTCCTTCTCATCCCACAAAGACACTCGGCCGCCCGCCATGCAGGCGCGGCCGATGAATATAATTTGAGCTAACAAACGAGGCTATCTCCAACTTTAATTAATCATTTAATCCCGGGCGTAGTTCCGCCACGTTCGCGTATTTTTGCGTGGAGACCAAGATGTTTCCTTTTGGTAACACGAAACGCTTCTTGTAGCTCACGTCCATTACCTGTCGAGTGATACAAGAAATGATAAGGGAAGCATGAAACGATAGAAGGATAGAAGATACTCTAAATTGAATTTTCGGGAAAAATCAACGAGCCATCTTTCCGGTAACGAGGTTCTTAATACATAATCAATCTATATTTCTGGTCACACACATAAAGCAAATAAAAACAGTTTCATGAAAATCTCACAGAAATTTGCACTTCGGTCTTGAAAGAATTGGTGCTACAACAGTACAAACTTTCTCGAATTATTTCTAAAGTTAGAAATTTTCCAAAATTCCGAGATTAACGAAAATTAAACTTACTCCACTTTAAAGCATATTTTGCTCTCTCCGTAAAAAATATTAAATTAAACAATATGGATGTCAATTTCAGAATATTTTTATATCTTGCATGAACATCAAGCAACAATTACAAAAAAATACTCGTTTCCAAAAATGTAGTACGTGGTCTTATTTAAATATTTTTAGTACAGATTTTATGCAAGGAAAAATTATATTGCCAATATTGTACTAATGCAATGTTATTTTTTTGTTATTTTTGAAAATACGAGTTCGCCGAAAACAACCAGCTCTTTTTTTTTGCCGTCATTGAAGCTTTCGTTTAAAACATGCGACTGCAGAAGAGGAAAAGAGTGGATTTTGACTACTTAGAGAATGTAATTTACTAGCTGTGAGAACAAGATTTATTTACATTACCGTTACCTGGGCTCCACAACACGAGGTTCTCTGTCAAAAAATCGCTTTCCCTACACACCAACTTTCCCTACACGAAAGTATAAAGGATTTTGCAGGTAATGAATATGTAAACATTGACTAATGCACACGCTTTTGTTATTTCATGATCGTGCAACGTTTTATGCAATTCGTATACATTTGAATGTATTATGATTATTGTGTATTACATGTTGATATAATTTAATGGATTAAATGAACAATTATGTTCTTACAATAAATATTACGAAATTGATAATAATTATTAACAGTAGGCCATGGATTATTACATTATGTATTGTAAAAACATAAGGACAGGGAATTCCATTTCGTGAAGATTGAGTACAAGTGTTTAATAGCAATTTCCACCATTACGCCAATGTATAGCAACCAAATAAGAATGTTATATGTGTTTTGGTTTTTATGATTCAATTTCTTATGAATAAACAATGTACTATTTAATAAGAATATTCACACGCTATACTCTTTTGAAACTCATTTTTGTTTCGTTTGGCGGACAAAACAATCCTCAACGAAATCCAGACGTTAAGAGTGACTTTTCATTTCTCTGCTTGGTTGCGTATTGTAGAAATAACAGTAGAGTATTATGAAATAATTATTAACGTGATGAAGTCAATATGGTGCAAATAACGAACGCAATTGAATTCGGCTTCCGCCTCGATTTACAACCAACAAATTCTGTTATTGGTGACCCATGAGACGTTCAATACTTTTCTTTGTACCTCCTTCATACAAGAAAAAAGTCATATAAATAAGAACTACCTCTGAATGGAGTAGTAATACTCATCCGCCAATTCTAGCTACAGCTCGTTTATTTTGATTGTTCTCATGGAGAGGGGAGATCGGAAATCCTCAAGAGACGCCGCCGTTGAGAGATTTTTCATTACTGTGATAGGATGCGTTATGTCGAAATAACATTTCAATATTATGAAAATCAACAAGGCGTCGCCGCCTCCACTCGGACAGCCGCCGCCCGAGGCCGAAGACGCCACTGTGCGTGGGGGAGGGGGGGCAGGGGGGCCGCAAATGTAATTAAGCCATTAGTGCAGCTGGAGATTTACGAGTTCCGCGACCGGCGCCGCTGCAGGCACTGCAGGGCGGTGCAGGGAGCTGCAGGGCGGTGCAGGGTGGCGCCGAGTGGCGATTGGCTCGCGCGGGGCGACGGAGGACGCATGCAAACACGCCAACCGGCGCTCCCGCTCCCGCGTAGACACAACGCCAGCACCACGCACACACTTTCATCCGCCCACAGCCGCCGCTCACCCTACACTGCCCATCGCTCACCGCCCACCGCCCACCACCCACTGCCCTGCCGCCCATTGACCATCTGCCACCGACATCCGCCCAATATCAATCGCCCACCACCCACCGCTGCCCTCTACTGCCCACCGCCCACCCCCAATCCCCCACCACTCACCCTTCATACCCATCGCTCACCACCCACCGCCCACCACCCACTGCCCGCCGCCCATTGACCATCCGCCACCGTCATCCATCCAATTCCCCTCGCCCACACCCACCGCTCATCCTCTACTGCCCACCGCCAATCCCCCACCACTCACCCTTTATACCCATCGCTCACCGCCCACCGCCCACATCCCACCGCTCACCGCCTAATGACCATCGGCCACTGCCATCTGCCAACCACCAACTACCCATCGCCCATCTCCCATCCTTCACTACCCATCGGCCCATTGACCATCGGCCACCATCATCCACCCACAACCCACTACCCATCAGCCACGCCCAACCGCTCACCCTCCACTGCCCACCACCCACCGCCCACTGCACACCACTCACGCCTTATTGCCTTTTGCCAACCGCCCAGTACAGATCGCCTATCACCTTCCACTGCCAATTGGTCCCCGCTCACCTCTCACCGCTCAACATCCACCGCCGACCGTTCACTACCCACTGCGCACCTTCTTCAGCTTACCGCTCATTGCTCACCACGCACCGCTCATCTCCCAGCGCCCCGCCTCCACACAACCCCGCCAACCGCAGATCGCCCATCGCTCGCTCGCACAGCCGCCTGCCCCCTGCTCATCAGCCTGGAAAGCAGGCAGCCTACCTGAACCAGTAGCCCCAAAGCACTCTCGACCACCCGACCACTCACCCGCCGCGCCGGACCGCTCGCTTACCCGACTGCTCGACTGTACCCGTTCGCTTGTCGCCCCACGACCCTGCCGTTTTCCAGCTCCAGCGCCTGACCTTTCGCCTGCCTGCTTACACAGCTTGCCAGCCCGATCGCATACCCACCCGCCAACCCTCATGGCCAGGCCCCACCTCCTTCCGCGTTGCCACCACATCCACCTCCCTCACTAACCCATTTAAACGGCTAGTAGTCGTTCCCTGTGGCGCAAAAACACTCCCGTCTCGACTACTCGTTTATCCGCGTACCTCCCGCCCTACCGCACCTCTTATTAAACCGAACACTACGTCTCCGACCCAATCCCTCGCCGACTTCTGTATTGTCCACTCACCACTCTCTGTCACCACCCTCGGAATCAGTGGCCTGCGCCCGGGCGATCGCGCTCTCGGGCCGGCGTGCGGCCCCAGCCCCGCACACCCGCCCCGCCTCACCCCCGCCCCCGCCCGCGCCCAGCGGGGACGCGCGCGCCTCGCGACGCCGCCGCGCATAATGAGTGACGTGCCCCCCTCTCCCCCCCCCCCCGTCAGCGCTTTTTGTTTTTTCAACGTTTTACCTTTGTTCTGTCTTCCCCTCTGTTTGCAGCGCCCCTCCCACCCTCCATCCTTTCCCCCCTCCCCGCCCGCACCGCCCCCACCCGCGCGAGGAACCGCCCGCCGATTCGCAACATAAATAGGAGGAGTCAGTCAAACGCTCTTTCTCTTTTTTATGATGACCCCGCCCACCGCGCCCCCCACCCCCGCCGCCGCACGCGGGGCGTAGGGGGGAGGGGGAGGGGGGAGGGCCGCGGGGTGGGGGAAGCACGCGGGAAGCGGAAGCACGCTTGGGAGGAAATCCATTAAGCGCACATGTCAATGGACTAATAAAAGTGCGCAGGACGCGGTGGAGGCGGCGGTGGAGGGGAGGGGGAGGAGCGAGGTGGGGGAAGCGCCGCGGGGCAGGGCGGGGTGGGGGGCGGCGTTGGCATGGCAACCCGCCGCGCATGCACACGCAGCGCCAACCCCCCTCCCCTCTCGCCGGGAATGACGCCGCGGATCCACATGGAAACGCAGCGGCCATCAACACTTAAGCGCATAGAAATAGAGGAATTAATACTAAACAGACAACAATAGCACATGCAAGACCTCTTCATTAATAATTATGCGAAGCCCGCCTCCGCCCCCGCCCGCGTCGGCGCCGCCGTCCCGGTCTGCAGACGGCTGCAGCATATCATATGCGGAATGCTGATGTAAACTAGTGGGGCGGAGGCGAGAGCCGAGGGAGCGGGGTGAGGGGTGGGGGCGCCTCTGCAACTGCAGGCCCCGCGGAGTCTGCCCCCCTTCCACCCCCCGCCCACCACTCCCCTGGGACCTCCCCGGGAGCAGTGTGCGATGCAAACCAACAATTCGCTGCACACACGACTATGAATATTTTTACTTTTTTGCATACCGCGCATACAATGTACAGAAAATTATATAATGCAGGAAAAAACGGGGGTTTTCGAGAGAAAAACACGTTTTGTGGGTTTCTCGTAACGAAAAAGTGGATAATTCTTGTTCCTGTAGTAAATTACTTCCTCTAACGCTTGGTGTAAAGTACGTGCTGTTATGCTGTACGTACTGCAATACTAGTCTCTTTATACTTATTGTTCTTAACGCAACCAAACACAGGAACGGAAACCACTCTTAAAGACTTGCGTCAGTAAGGATTTCACTCTCTGCTATCCCGTCGAAGAACAATTGAAACAATATGTTCAAACCAAAGATTGCATGTGTGCATACTTATTCAAATGAATGGTATTTCTTACTACTATAATTTTTTTCTTACATGAAATTAAAATTATGATAAGTATTGAACAACACACGTTGAAATAATAAAATCACGAATGCTTATAAACTCCACCTTTCGCCTCTGTTTATAAACTTCACCCTGTTGTTTGCTGTTTACTGCTAATGACGACAATAACCGTTATACATATCAATACTAAAACTAGACCGTGGAAATTCTCTTTAGAAATTAAAACACATGCCCTCGAAACATTTGTTTTCCCTAAAATAATCGTGAAATTTTCGCATTCTTTGATGATGAGGACTCCAGCCGATTCTACTTCAAAGTTTTCTAAGTATATTTATAGGTAGGCTGTTAATAAAACTTTAGTTAAATAATTAAGTTAGTAATAATAGATTAAAAACACGAAATTGCAATGACCCTCACCATACAAAGAGTTTTATATTTCTTCTTTACAGTGTCTCTTATTATAATTTTACACAAGCTTGCCTTGACTATTATCGAAGTGAATTTTTTCGAAAATATAGAGTTCGCCAAACAACGAACTAGCATCACATTTTTTCGGATCATTCCAACAAGGAAAAAAGTACCACAAAATATTAGATACAATAGAGGGGGAAAATAAAGAAAAATATTGGAGCCGTTTTATGAGAAAATAATTGTTTAAAATTTAAGAATTGCCTATGATTCACGCTCAATTTCACAAAAACACATATTTTCTAAAACTAGAACCTTTGTTTTTTTGAAAATCTGTACTTGATGAAAAGATTTCATTTAAAAATCTTTCTATATTTGAGTTGTATGAAGACGCTGAAGATTTTTAGAATTTTTCAATTTTCAAAAATTTAGAGAGTGCCACGAAAATGTGATCGAAGCCATTTGGAAAATATTGAGGATTAATTAACCCCCAAAAAATAAAATATTCGTTCCAAATTCAAGAGGCCGTGACATAAGTGATATTGATAAACGAATATTCAATTTGGTGAAAATCCTACTTACGTTTTAGACGCTAGCGTTGTTCACAGACAGACGGGCAGACAAACGGACACGCGTTTTGCCGTCCATGGATTTTTGGGTACCAAGGATGCGTCCAACATGGATTACGAAACACAATGTGTTAGAGGAAGAAATTTTCTACATACAGGAACGAAAGTTATTCACTTTTTAGCTATCTGGGCTCGTCAGAGAGAGTTTTTCTGTCGAAAATTTGCCAGTTTTTTTCGCAGCAATTCAATACTTTCTCTATATTGCGTAAGCTGCAGGCGAGAATGTGAACAGATGTTTTGAATGGAAACGAGGGACAGGCTAAAATCAAGTTTTTGTTAAATAATTAGGAAATATTTTTTAATATAGGATAATTTCTTTCCAAAATTTCTTAGAGGTCCTTGGATATCGATTATCATTGTATTAGAAGTTGTGACGAGCGTGATGTGGAATATGTTGCTTTGGTTATATTTTCACAGATACGCTATGACTGAAAAAATATCCTTCAAGGAACTGCAGAAAATTTCTGCAGGTGAATTGTACTAGTTGTGTGATTTAACGGAGGATTAGCAAACATTTGATTCACAGTTTGGTGCAGACTCGGATGTGGATGATGCTCTGCCGGTTGCATTTCCCACAATATCGCGGGACCCTCAAGAGTCATCAGACATCGATGATGATTGTGGTATTATTTTACCATCTCGTAAATATTCGTAACACATTCGTTTCCTAAAGTTATGATGAATACGGCAATGGAACAGGTACTCCGAATTTCAATTTTACGAAGAATGGCAGAAGCCTACTTTCAATTCAAAATTCAATTCATTTAAGCACACCTTCATTTGTTTTCGTTCTCATCAGTTCAGATCAGGCGTGGAAGTAAACTTCGTATCTCCGCCTTCGTTGATAATGTTTTTCTGACATTTGGAAATTCCATGTTGGAGCATATTGTTAGCCAATCGAATATATTAATTTCCCGAAAGAATACCCCCCGTATCTAATTCTGCAAGAGCTGAAAGCGTTTGTAGCTTGTTATAATGGGATTTCCCCCTTACCTAACATTAGTCGTTATTGGTCTTTAAATTATTTTTATTTGTTAGTCGCATTGCAAATGTCATTTCGGTAAGGCAAACTTTTAACGCTCTTCGTTACTTGCATCTGAGCAACTTGGAGAGCATGCGTTAAAAAGGAGAAGTGTTTGACAAATTGTGCAAGGTTAGACTACTAATAACTCATTGGAATAAAATATATCTCGATAGTGTGATTTCTAGCATGTACCTCAGTATTGATGAGAGTACGATAGCGTTCAAAGGACGAACAATACTGAAACAGTACATGCCACTCAAACAAATGAAGAGGTATCCTCATATGGTTTATAGCTTGTGTTATTTCTGGAAACATGATACAATTTCAAATTTAATAAAAAGTCAAAAAGGAATTGAAAGAGGAAGTATCTTCAGGCGAAAAAGTTGTTGAGAATCTCAGCCATTTCACTCCTCGAGATATTTCTTTGACACCTTTTTTACAAAATTACCTACCTATAAATTTACTCCTAAGTTACTAAATAAGTATATTTTGTTGTAGAACTATGATGAAGAATAGGAAAGTTTCCCCAAAATTCTTAAAATACCTAAAAATATTAAAAAAAGTTCAAGACCAAAAGAATCTCCCAAAATAATAATTTTCAAAGCCAAATTTGCCAAAAGTGTCAATTCACATGAAGTAAATGAGAAGACGCTGACAAAAGTTGGAGCTCACATGCCAGAAGAGGAAACTTTCAGGGGTGTGCATTCTGCAGCACGAAGCAAAGAAGTAAAATATTACGTAAAGAGTGTAAAATAACACTATGAATTCAGTGCTTTGCAATATTTGAAGGGAAGTAAAGGTTGAAGTTTTTCTTCTATTTCAATCAGCATATTATTAAAATGTAAGACTTTAATAAATTATTTTTTTAAAGTATAAAATAAGATTTTCAGATTTTATTTGTTTTACATAAAAAGGTGGTTGCAATACTCTTTACCATCCACATCATTAGTAAGATCGCTCTAAATGGATAGTGAACATTACATAAGCCATCTTTCAAGAACCCCTAGCAATAAAAATATTAAATTAGAAATCTAAGAATATGTTTTCACTGTCTGTAAAGAAATTATTCATCTGATTTCAATACAACACACTTTTTTTAATAAAAAAATAGTTTGGGCCTATAAAGAGACTGTTCCATTATTACGATGAACATACACATACATTACAAAACTATTTAAAACAGTTTTTGAATCAACTTCAAACACCCATTTACTTGACACCTATCGGGAACATTCACCAAACTGTGAATATGACTCCAATGTAACGGTATAAAGCTGGTAAAGCAACATGATTTGTGTGCAGGTGCTAAGTACTATCACCAAACAATTCCTCTGGGGTTTTTTCGTTCGTATGTTGGAGGTTCTTATGTTGGCAGTGTAAACACGGTATCTTCGTTGGGTAACTTGATTCGACTATAAACTGGCTAAATCTAAGTACAAGTACTGCGTAGAAGTCGTCAACATATTTTAAAATTAGTTTTGAACGTCCATCATCTTCACTAAGAAGAACATACAATAATAAAATATGCCAACACATTTTAAATACGTGAATTCTGAAAGTATATGAGCTTTGAACTCTTTCAGACTCAGGATACATTGCCTTTTTTTAAGTACTCGTAGGAATGTAGAACATAATTAATTTATTAAATAAGTATGCTTTATTTTAAGGCACTCTCTAATAATGTTTTTTACAATAGAATAAAATCGTAATTAGGTTTAATTCTACCTTCCGTATTTTGAGGAAACAATGAAAAAAGCGGGTTAGTTTTAAATGTAATTCCCATAATATTTATATTTAAAATATTTTTCAAACAATGTAGTGTAAAAACGATGTAACTTTATACAAAATCTTATAAATCTTACGTACGAGAGACGAAGAAGTATTTCTGAATGACACACGAATCGCTTATATCGTGACGTTTTAGGTACAAAATTGACAGAATAAACGTTAACCAGAAAATAATATTAAATAAAAACTGGAATTTAAAAGAATAGTTTTAACGTCGTTAGACTTGTTCAGAGCAAATAACGGACGCGGTTGAAGTGCACAAACAGAGCAATAGCCAACGTTTTTAACCAATCAATTCGTTTTTTGATATTGCCTGTGTGTAGATAAATGCTACATTTGGGTATTCGTAATATCACATTCTCGTCACGAAAAATGTAAAAATACTTTACCTCGGAATAGGAATATTCACACTCCATCTTCAGCCACTCATTTGTTTTCATTACTCTTAACAGACGCGGTCGTTATAATTCTGAAAGTACGCCAGCCGTTAAGAGGTTCGTCCCTGTTTGGTTTCGTTACGTCGCTGTCGCAGGACAGTACTCCAAAAAGACATTCTCCAGCAGTCTGCTTCGAAGAAACCGAAATTTGCAACGAGGGCGGATGGATTTGCAGTGACATGAACGACACAGCGCGTGGAATTGAAAGCCTCCAAGTGCCTGATTTGTGTTCACGGAGTGCGCGCGCAATGAGTCGAGGCGTCGCCCACCTGGGTAATGGATGCCGTCGGCGTCGCCTGGTCGTGTGGCCTCCCGACGACATTGCGGGGCTGGCGAGTGCCAGGTGGGCGCCGAAAAGGGCCGCGAACCATAGTCGCGGCCAAATCCGCCTGGCGGCGCGACAAACGAAAGTTTCACGTTTTTATGTTTATAGGGTGTGGGAGATCGTAAATAAATACACTTTTTAACACGCCGTGTGCGAATCGCGGTTTCTCGTACTTGTTTTCTGTATGCGAAACTAATCATTTTTTCACAGTGTGCGAAATATCTGTATCGATTCGCTCTTGTCTTTCGTCTTGATGACGTCTTTGTTTATAATGTTGCGACACTGACTGGAATCCTTTTACTTTTGTACAAGTAATGTATTTTTAGCTATTAGATATTTGATTTATGTTCCATTACTTGACGCATTGCGTTTCGCTCTCGGTGAAATAGTAAAGACAATAAAAAAGAGTATAGGCAACATGGGCGGATCGTCACTACGCTCGGTCGACAAACTCGACTCGTGCGTGAATCACCAGTGTTGCACCCTCGCTACTACTATCTTAATTCAGATGACCACAACTACCATATAAAAACACATACCTTAACTACCATGTAAAAATATTAATCTTAGGCTAAAATTTTCTACACTAAATTTTCCACAACCCTTATATTATCTCTTCGTCGCGTATAGCGTGAATTACATGTTAAATGAGGTTCACAGTGAGGATTATCTCTGATGTATTTCGTGGGTTACGTCGAGTTTGTTTTCTGGCAGTTCATCGGTACTTCTTTAGCAGCGTATTTACAAAGAATTTGTGTCTTTTTTAATTTGTATTTTTGTTTTACTGTTTGTAACCCTTTCTAATTAAATCCTGTATATTGTTTCATCTATAAGCTCAATCCAATAAATCCCAATCCTTAAAATTTCTTGTTAAATTTCTTAAAAAATACATTTTTTGTGAGTAAATATTACCCCCAATGTCCTAAATGGCAGGTATGGAAGAGCAAAGTGCAAGCAATGACAGTAAAATAAAAATGTAATTGAAGAGCTAGCGTTCCATTATGTTCTTGTAGAGAAAGTTTTCAGAATGTGTGGGAACCTTTTGAAGATAAAAATTGCTGTTTTTAAACCGTTATCTTGCTCCTAATATTCTAGTTTTAAATAAGAACTAGTTATTATGTACTATAACGAAAAAGAGTCTCATATTATTTATGTTCTTCTAAGTTTTGAATTTACAAAACTTTGCATTTTGAAAGATATGATGGTTCACGTTGCAATATGAATTGTCATCAAATTGCTAGAAAAATCATTATGGAACTGAAAGTACAAAGCGAAGTAATTCTTTGCATAATTAGTTACTAGAATAGCAGTGTTGGAGTATCCATGCAATGTACAACAATTTACTACAAGAACTGATAGTAAAGATCACTTTATAAAATTTTAGGTAAATTTTCAATTAATGGAAAGATTAATTTTAGACAGACATTTTAAAATCATGTAATTTTTAGTTCAAACTTTTATAAGACAATCAAATGAACGAATAATTTTAATATGTATATTACATGCCTTTAATACGTCTACCTGCAATTGGCTTTACAGTTGTTTGGAATAATAATACAGACAGTAAATTTTAAATTGAAATTTATCTGATTTATTCAATATTTAATTTATTACCCGGAAACTCCAAAGCTATTTATGAAAATACTTCCATAGGTGAACTTTTACATGTACATGTACGGGAGTGGTTAAGAACATTCGAAAAGTTTTGTTGTTCTATTCGAATGAAAAAGCAAAGTGTTTAACATCCACTGCTTATGACTCAATATCCCAATATAGTAGCTGAGAAATTGCGAATGTCCGTCAGTGCGTTCGTCCATCACTCAAGGTTATTGAATTGAATTGTTGCCTTATGTTACGTTACCGCGAGACTCAGACCATGAGGCCCGCTATTCCGTCTTACCACGCAAATTTCGCTAGGATCCTTTCACCAACTCGCGGAGAAAGGAGCAAATTCTTGGGCGACGAAACAGGCGATTTGAATTTTGCTCAGAGGCTTCACTGAGGCTTTAGGAATTTTTACCATGCAGTAAATTAACTAACTTGGGACAGCCGACTTTACTTCCCTCTTCCAAAGGAAGGCGTACGAAGGATTTTTTCGCCCTAAAAGTCCACGGCTTCCATCGGGTTTGAACCCCTATACGTGTATATAACAGTCCAATACGCTAATCGTTACACCATCGCCGCCGCAAGTTTAGACCACTTCCCATCCACCAATCGGGGCATATGAGGTGTCATTCGTCGCATCTCGATCTTCTGGTGGGGAACTGCTAATTTTTTAAGGATCCGGCCAGAAAGTTCTAAGAAATTTCCCAAAATGTATTTTTTGCGTGTTTTAGGGCAGCGGTTGCATTGGGTAAACCGGGAATTAAAACAACGCCACTTACATAGATAGATCTAGGTGACGTTGATTAAACCCCTGTACCCAGGAGTAATTTTCACTCCACGTCACCATAATTTACTTTCAAGAGGATGGCAACACTGATTGTTGCCATCTCTACGTGCAACACAAAGCTACAAACAGTATTGATAGAGAATGCTAGAGTGTTGTGAGTAACGCTAGAGAGTGAAAGCACATCCGTTTTCGGCTTTTCACATTTGGTTCTTACGACTGCAAATACCGATTTTCAAAAATGAATATGATTAACGACTTATTCTTAATGTAACCAACATTTTTCACATAAAAATACAAAACAGTCGTCTTTTAAAGTTTATATATTTATATCCAAGACGATTAATAGATCACTTGCAGAAGTAGAAGTGAACACAAACCAGACCGAGTTTTAATCTCTTCAAAAATTAGAGAAACAAAAATATGAAAGTGTTAAGAAAATCCGGGGAAGAATCAAATGATTAGTTGTAGAAGATTTTGCGACAAACATTTTGAAACTATTGGGCAATGATCTTATATTCGGATTAGTGAATAACGCTGGAGATCAGCTTACAGGTGATTTTTCATGTGCAATTTTGTGCACATTAGCACAAAAAGTGTAAAAATGGTAGCTGTACTAAATTTGAACTATTCGCATCATCCATAGCTACAAATATTTATTACGGCGATTACAATTTTGGTATGTAATAGCCGTAAATGTTCACATTCACTATGGAAGTAACATTCATTGGATGTTCGAAATTTTTGAACAGGAGTATAACATCAGCTACTGTTCATTCATTGTTAAGTCCAATACCAAGTTCCAGTCCTTATTTGAACAAAGCTATACATCACATTTAAAAAGTTTCAACTAATGAAAATACTTTTAAAACAGTTTACAGCGTCGGCGACGCCACATTCGCGCTAATTTCTTGATAATTTTGTAATTAGTCATGAGTTTAGAGCTGTTTTCTTGAGTTTCAATTAGTGCGCGTTCAGTTTTGTATTATGTGTTAATAGTCAATTATATGTTAGCAGTTACTGAAATGAGTGTAATAATAGTGATATTTAAGTTGTTTTGCCATTAATGCGTGCTTTTTCTCTACCCTCTGCTGCAACCTACCTACCGTGCAGAAAAGTTTTTTCAAACTGTGACGAGACGTGACCAAGTAAAAATGTCTTTTCTGCACGGTGACATCATGTTTCCGGATGTTTCAAGAAAATACTAACTTCACACAGTTCGCAGAAATCCACATTTAACTACTATCTCTAAAAAAAAGTATATTTTACCCAGTGACATGACGTCGCGGCAAGGAAAAATACAAATTTCACGGTGGCGTCACATTTTTCAAATGTCTTAAGAAAAGAGTACGCAAGTAGCGGAAGGAAAGATTCTTATTTTTTACGAACGCAGAAAATACGTATATTTACGGCGGATGCAAATCAATCGTGATTGACCTGAAGGCGGGTGGGCAATGGCCGCGGCTCAGTCTTGGGGCCGGGCCGACACAGGTCATTTTTTTCTTCCTGGAAATCTTTCCAGCTTCAGGGGATGCCGATTTCGACTACCCGCGACGGGCACCCACTATGTCCGTCATAGGGGCACATATTAACCATAGCATTTGACACTAACACATTTGCGGGCGCCTCGGTCTGTGGTCAGCAGACTCACAAGGCTTTCGTGATAATGCACATACATGAAAGACAAGGAGCAAACAATGGACGGACTCGAACCCGCGACTCTTTCGGCCGAGGCGCTGAGTTGGCGCACGCTCTAGCCACCTCGGCTAGGTGCAGGCCATTATTGTTTATTTCTTTATCAGATCTGGCAACACACATGGTTGCAAGTGGTGGCCAAGCTGCTGGAGACGGTACAGGTTCTCGAGCATTGCTCCCACCTACGCACCAACTCCGGTAACATTCGATTTACCTCTGCACATGCGTTAAAATAAATTAGAAAACTCTTCACAAATATACCCATAATGATTTTTTCCATCTACCGAACTCACAATCACATCATCTATGAGCGAGCATGTGAGCTTTCACTCTTTTCCTGCGTCATACCGCGCACATGTCTGTGATTTATTTCGTGGATCATCTCGTACAAGGGTTTTCTACTACTGCCCTCTACAACTTGAGGAGTAACAGAAATAAAATTAAAGAAAAAAATAAAATAGTTTCCGTTGATGGTATTATCCAAACAGCGAGAGTTATAAGATAAAACAAAAAACGTTTTTTCCAAACAGATAAAAATCAAAACAAAAAATTATTCCGGTAAATTAACAAATTATTTTAAATCTATTTCTACCTTAACAAATTAACTTACACATGAAGAAATAAGCCTAACTTCTTAACCTAAGATCAAATCTGAGATTTGTGCACCTGCAACTAATTTTCCTTTTCATTATCTTTTTATTTTTCGCTGCCGCTTGCGCAGTAAATGATAGTTATGTAATATTGCGCGAAAAAAACGGCGAATTTACGGCAGAAAATCTCTTAACACCCTAGTAACGAAAATGTAGATAAATCCTAGAATTTGTATATTTAGAAAAACAATCCTTTAACATGTGGTGTTGTCAGAATCCACGTTTTGTGAATCCTTGATACCGAAAAATCAAATGACGGTCTGTCTGTCCGTCTGTGAACATCGCTAGCGGCCAAACAGTTCAGTCGATTTCCTACAAAATTGATATTCCTTAATCGATCTGGCTGATGTCGCGGCGTCTTGAGTTTGAAACCGATACTTTAATTTTGAGGGGCACTTTACTAAGGCCCCTTGGGCATTTTCAAAAATATTTAAATAATGGCTGCATTGCCTTTTATTACATTTTGTTATTGGATAGTGTAAAGAACGTTTAAGAGAACGGTTTAGGTCTCATTTCAGTTGAAAACTCTGATTTTCCCAAAATTGCGAAAATTCAAACATTTTTCGAAGTTTTCTTACAAATAAAATATTAAAGATAGATATTTTCCCTTAATGAAATAGCTTCCATATAGATGGAATTTGAAGTAAGCTCACGTATGAGAATTCGACGTTTTGGGTGAAAACACGAGCGAGAAAGTGCGTGCCACCACCAGCTCCGTTTGGAGAGGCGGCGCTCCGTGTCGTTGGGGAGCAGGCCAGGCCCGGGCGCGGGCGCAGGGCCGTGCGGGATGAAAGGAGACGGACCGGTCCGCGTCTTTTGTGGGGAGCGCGACCCGCATCGCGCTGCCCGCCTCCTCCTCCTCCTCCTCCGCCGCCGCCGCCGCCGCCGCCGCCGCCGCCGCCGCCGCCGCCGCCGCCGCCGCCGCCGGCACAAAAAGGGTTCGGCTGCCGCCCCGCCCCGCGCCGCGCCGCGCCGCGCCGCGCCGTCGGAACGCGCGTTGCGCGCTGCGTTGCGACTGTCCGCGCAAGATCGCCCCGCCACCAGCGCCGCGCCGCGCCGCGCCTGCTTCGGCCTGGCGCTAGGGATGCGACATCTTTCTTTTTCTTTTTTCAAATAGCTTTATTTTCTATCTGTTCAATTCACTGATTGTACAGAGATTAGCATAAATTAAAATTAGATCTGGGTCAGGGCATATGCAGGTGGGGTGTCGAAGTTCCCTGTCACTTTGCTAAGTTTCTCTTAATTTAGTGTTTGGATTTTTTTTTTTTTTGAAAACATTGTTTTGAATTTGTGTCATTGTATTGTATGAAGTTTGTATGTTTAATAGATTTTTATATTCAATTTGCAGTCTTAATCAAGCGTTTATGGCGGGCGTAATTTATCCTTGGGATATCCTAAAATAATTTTGATGTTTTCTGCTCAACGTCCTAGATTAAAGTAAGGGTGCGTCATCGATGCACTGCCAAGCGGTTCCGTTGGGGCACGCTGAGCGCTGTATGAAGTAATAAATAGTTCAAACTTTCACCATAAAATATTGCAGAAATTCAAATAGAACTCCCTGTTGTTTTTCATCACATCCTAAATGGTGTCATCATGTACATTTCAAAATTTTGAGAAAAATGTTAATATTTTTTTAAATTATAAAATTATAGTAATTAATTGTAGTGAAAATTTTCTAAAAGATAATTCAGGCAGACACGAGTTAATACCGATGTTTTTTTAACATCGATGGTTTGTGACAGATTTTCCCTTTCCCGATGTTTTGTTTCTCGATGAAAAAGTCCCATGATCACAATACAGTAAAAGTTAAAATATGAAATAGAAACTGATAGTAGCACAGTTGTTCATGTGTTGGAACCAATAGACCGCTGTTTGCACTACCTTCATCGACTTAATTATCTTGCCAGAGAGGCCCTCCATGCCCTTCTATTTCCTTTTTCTTCACATTCATTTCGCACGTTGAGATATCTTCAACGTGAAGCTTTGCCAGAAGATGCCTTTGCGTGAAAGAGCGCCAACGTGAAGCCAGGCGCCCGCACGCGCGGGCATTCAGTGCGGCCCACGCACGCCGCGGAATCAATCATTTCCAATTCTTCAACTCAAACTAAAAGAATAATATGAAATTAATTGTAAATAATTTATTATGTAGGACCCTTCCTGGGTATGTTTGCATAGGCTTCCGCGGCAGAAGTTTGTATTATCTAGGCTATCTGGGACGAGCCGCTTCACTGATATGGTGGCTAACGTTTCGGCTAGCGGCCTTCCTCAGCAGTACGTTCTGAAGAAGGCTACAATACGATGGCCGAAACGTTCGCCACCATGTCAGTGACGCGGATTGTCCCGAATAGCCTAGATAACACTCTTCCTTGGTAACCTTGTGTGTATGTATGTACTTGGTGCGACATCCCGTCAACGGGCTCAGGCCTACCGGCGACGTCCTTACCTCGCGGCCATGGATTAAGAGGGTACGTGTGATTAGCACGTAGACATATTCCACGCGGTATTCCGGTCTTCTCAACCTGCGAAGTGATTTTTCTCAACGTTACACTGCAACATATACTGGGACATTGCAAGAAAAACGCACATTATAGTTTTGCCTGGCCGGGAATTGAACACGGGTCCACGTAGTGAAAATCGAGCACG
Organism: Gryllus longicercus; assembly: GCA_038098605.1. Taxonomy (NCBI): domain Eukaryota; kingdom Metazoa; phylum Arthropoda; class Insecta; order Orthoptera; family Gryllidae; genus Gryllus; species Gryllus longicercus. The sequence continues at coordinate 4,837,904 of JAZDUA010000024.1, read as the reverse complement.
CTGACCAACAGAAGCCACGAGGCTCCTGGGCAACCTTAGTAATTATAATTCAGAGCTATTTTTCTAGTTTACTGAATTGTGGGAGAAAAAAATAGTTGAACACGTCTTTGCAAGACATTTGTATGTCGAACGGACTTCAGCGGTGGCGCGACGCGGAACCAATCATCTTTAATTGTTGGGTTGAATTACACAGGTACACAAAAAAAATTGTCAGCCCCAAAGAGTTGACACATGTTTCTCTATGTATGTAGATATAGTTAAGCCGAATCTAAAGCAAGAATTGCGTCAACACTTTCTAGTGTTGACATTCAGTCAGAAGTTAGTGCTGGTAGTCGACGTGCATAAAACACAAAGTGGCAATAGCAATTGAGGAATTACGGGAATAAATCTGGACATAATAAAGCGTTAGAATGCCTAAACAGTGATGAAAATATGAACTTCAATAATTTTGAAAAATGTATTAATGATACTAGAGACTTGTGTCTGGTATCTGGTATTGCAAGCCCGTAGGTCTCCATACGATTGTATTCCATGAAAGGGATGTAATGGAAAGTTACAATTTGAAAGTTGCAAGAAATCCCCATTACACAGTTCTCTGAAGAAGCCCAAGAAGGAAGAAAGAAGAACATTCAGTGAAGAGAAGAATATTCAGTGCCCTCTTACAAGGAAAACAGAGAGAAGACACTAACGCTAAACTCTTGAACAGGCTTCTCTTAATATCCGATTCTTATATTGCAAGTTTCCAGGGTTCTTCTAAACCCAAAAAGAAAAAATACTATCAAAAATTGTTAAAAAATACATTCATAAAAAAATTATTAAATGCCGTCACCTCATCCGAGGGTTAATTAGATGGAGACTGAACATTAGTGATTCATATCAATCCTTTTTTATTCTAATTCTTTAATTTGTTTCCATATTGACTAGTCTATATTTTTTATTTTTTATCTTATCGGTTTACAATTTATAATATATCAATTTGCTTAATTTATTGTTTATTGTACACGTTCATTTTATTTCTATTTGCGTTCATGAACTGACACATGTTGTTCAACTTTTGATTTTTTCAAAAGAAAACATTTGCCGTCAAACTTTTTTAAAGAAAATTGTTCTGGATTTTAACATTATATTTTACTTTTAATATATACTTTGCATAACAGTAAAAAATTACAGTTTTTTGGATTCTGGCTTTTTTCCACTTAGATGACCAAAATTACACACTGTGCAGAGGCTAAATTCGATCTATGTAAGTTCGTAGAATCCAAAGTGCATCACGGTCGGAACTCGAGCCCTAGACGGTCAGAGCTCTGCTGAGGCAGCGACCACGTGACCTCAGAGCCATCCCGGCGGGGATTTCGGTTTGAGTAATTGGCCCCATCCGATAACAAGCATTTACGTCTGTGGCAGTTGATCTCTCCAACCTTTTTGCAGCGCCGAAGTCCATTTGTTTTTCCTACAGGACTGTACTCCAACATCAGGGGCGACACCCGTTCCGAATTCATTCGTTCCAGATGTTCAAGCCAATTTTGCTGGTATTCTGTCGTCCTTTCACACACTGTCGTTTCCAATTACCGTCGAATATGTTCATTTCTCCGAGGATCTTCCAATTCGTGGTCAACCAACGGCCTTAAGTGCCGTCGCTGATGATTCTGGTGTTAGATGTCTCTCTTCGTAACGGTTCATGGCTTGGAACTCTACATGTGCAAGTGGCGGTATAGCTTAGTGTTAATATCAGTTCAAAGGCGAAAATAAATATAAAGTTAAATACCTGCTTACCTTTCCTCTGATTTATTAATAATATTTTTTAGGTTCTGCTATTAAAATTTAGTTTTTCCAATAATTGATTATGATACAGTTACGATCAATACACGGTTTACTGATAAATATATTTCAATTATACAAAATATTAATCTGTTCGTTGTATTTTTTTACGAAAAACAATTACCGCAATGTTTTTCACTTTTCAAGCAACTACACTCTTTTTGTCCAAATATTCATGCAAATTTTGGAAAATTACCCGAAAAGATATAGAAATAGACATCTCCTTCTAAAGAACTGTGTCTTCCCTCATTCATCAGAAAGCGTCCCTAATCTCTCTTTCACATGTGTTTATTGATCTATTTTTCTGGATAATGGTTAAGTAGCTTGTGATGTATTTAACTGCGACTCCATGTCAATTTGGTCGCGGATCTGAGCACTACGAGCAGATACCTGAGAACATGAATGAAGATTTGTATTTCAGTTCAGCGTATTATTTTATGAAACTTGTTTGGGAATATGTTGCCATGAATTTATTATTATGAATGTTGTATGAAATATATTGTATTTAAGTGTTATAATTGACAGAAATTTCATACTGCAAATTGAACAAAGCTCAACATTAATTGAATAATTAAAAATAAATTTATATTACTATAAGAAGTGAAATGATATTTTTTACTTGTATTTTGAACACTTTCTACTTATTAAGATTTATAAAATTATTTTGCGAGTAAATATAAAATAATTGGCGCTGTGATTTTGTGAATAAATATAAAATATTAGGCGCTGTGATTATACAGTGCGTGGGAAACGGAAATCATGCAGACATCTCTACAAAATAATAACTATTTTAAATCTTTACCCCTCTACATAAATACATGTTAGAGGGTTAAGAGAAGAAATCATTATAATTAATCTTACAATGGATGTGTAGAAAGGAGGTGAATGTTGGAATACAGGAAAGATTCACAAAAGCGAACAATATTTTACATTTTCAACTTATTTTACAAAGCGCATTAAAGCTTTTCTGTTGATGGTAATGTATTTCCTTTACCTATATATCCAATTTCGTACATTTTAATGTGTGTCTATTAAATTCGTCCAGACCTATCACTGTCTTCTTTCATTCAGGCTTATTTGGCGATGGTAAATCGTTTCCACAAGCATTTTCTCTTTCCTTGTATCGTGCATTTCTCCTCCAGGGAGCGGCCTACCTATTCGACCTACCGATGTAGCTGGTAGCGAAAATTTATGTGTATTTAAGAAGTATTATACATGAATTTAGCACTATATTTCAGTCATTTTCTTCATGCTTTTTGTCAAAAAAATATTTTTTTGAGGTAAGGCAAAGGTATATATTAAAGAACCATTTCTGCATTTGCGATTGTTTTTCTTTTTAGATAGTTCTACATTCAAATATAGTTGCGTTGATTTCACAACTGTTCTCTATACCGTCATATACTATAAATAAGATTTCACAAATCTTAGTACCTTATTAGTTTGCCCCGTGTATTCAAACTTACGTATGAAACATTCTCTTTCAAATTGAATTTCCAAATTACTTACTGGAACTTCTCACCTATACAATGTCTTCAAATTTCTAAAGGATATAAAGTAATTTTATGCATTGTAAATAATTACATACATGACAATAATAAGCTTGCAATTAATGTGGCCAAAAAATAAAAGCTTATTTTAAAAAATGTCAACGACATTACGAGCAGACCATTCTGTAAGAGGACGCTGGTATTTTGATGGGTTTACGCAGGACGACGGTTTACAATTGTTTTGTCCGATAAATGAAACTATCACGAAATATTCAGACAGGTTCTAATGATAAAAGTCCTAATCAATGAAATAGTTGCTCCTTACCTAAACAAAGACAGGAAGAAAACCACGTGGGAGTCGGTCGTTGACCCATTCCTTTCGTATACAAACAGTGCGTACAAGTAAACATGCACTGTAAAATGAGAATAAACCGCGTATACACTTTATGTGATTGGTCTAAAACCAATTTGTTTTTCTAGAACAAATGTCCCTGAAACGTTTTTTATAACTAATATTTTAGTACTCAATTTACATTCAGCATTGGTCAAATGTATACCTCGGTAATTATTGTTCACCTTTTTAAAAGGAGTAATAGTTGATTCATTTCAATGTTGTAGTATATGACTGCACTCTCAGTACGTATTTAGAACATTCAGAAACCTATACAGATATTGTTAGAACACATTTTTATGAATTCCATTTTCATTCTATCAGTTTCGGGGGACATGGGATTTTTTAATTTTTCGTGACTTTGTGAGTTCATTCTTACATGTCTGTATGTTAAAGGAATTTACATAATTACATGATCAAAATTAGCATTCTAAATACTTTCGTCGCGGCGGGAATTAAAAAAAGTTACATTCTCCAGGAAACCACAAGTCCAACTCCACAAATGAAGCCTCCAATTGTCTGCCGACCGCGTCGTCATCTGTCACGAAAAAATGCCCCGTTAGAGCATACTCATCGAGACTTCTAAAAGTCAATGTTACCAACGTTACAAAAACAACCTACTACTTGTAAATACCGACAAGAGGCAAGTCAAAATAGAATTCATTTGAATCTCTAATTCCATGTGGATCCGGAATAATTTTTAACATTCGTGCAATACTAAATTAAAATTCATTTGACAAAAAATGTAATACATTGTATTTCATAACGCTCTCACAAAATGAAAGTGGTTTTAAGCAATTGATTGCTTCCGCGTGTTGGACGTGAATTCCGAAAAAAAATCAAATTTTATTTGAATGAACGCCATGCCTCTAACGTGTGCTTCGAATATTGAAGTGTAATATTTTAATGGATTTAAATTTGTGTTATACACTTTTTAAAACAAGTGATCATTTATGCAAATATTAAAATACGTTATAGCACAATTAAGCTCGTGCAAATGCCTGAGTTACAGTTCAAATCATAGATACTCGCAATCTAGTAAGTAAGAGTAATAAATATAATCGCCGTTACGTCACATACAGAAATTTCTTTTCATAACTTTTCAGATTTTTAAAATTAAATTCTAAGGTGGTAATGGAAAATGTTTACGTTAATGAGGACGTTCTTAGCGAGTACAAATATAGATTCTGGGAGAGTATCCTACCATTTGAAATGAGTAAAGAGAAAGTTAATAAGTGATAGTGACTGTCAACTAAAATTAAAATTACTTTTATTTTTTGAATAGAGTGCCTAATTAATTCCTATCAAGAAGTATTTGCTTTTAGCTGTGTGACTAAGAAGAATGCGATTATAGTTTTAACAGTTATCATTTATTAATAATTATTCAATCGAAGTGATAAGTACATTCTTCAATATGTATATTAGTCCTCGCATACCATTTCTATATTTTATTTTTGTCATATAATAATTGAGTGCTGCATATTGGTTTGTGGTTTGTGTGTTGTTCTTACGTTTTATGAATAGAGAGTTATTGAATTTAATTTTTTGATTGTTTAAAAGGGATATTGCTGAATTGAAGATATAAAACATATTTGGTTATTGGATAAATATATAACTTGAAACACTGGAAACATGCGAGTAAGAGTAAATTAATCCTAAAACAAAAGTAACAATGGAAATTAATGTGCATCTTATTTTCTTTGAGATTTTATTTTTAATTTTTTTCTTAAATTGCGTCGGTTTTGAAGTGAAGGAGTAAGAGCACATGGTAAAAGGAATCACATTAACTTCAAGAACACTTACGAGGAATTCCTTTTTTATCACAAACGTGAGCCTATTAGAATTTGAACCCTCTGGCAACGGGATGGTGGAACTGAAGTTATGTATGCATCAATTCCGCGTCTTTGCAATGGAATAATCAAAAACAGAACGCTCGCAGCGGAATGTGCGTATGCTGTTCCAGACAACCAGTTCTGTTCCTCTGCAACGAGGCCGTCTTTGGCAGGAGAACGGGGGACACGCCCCTCAATGCGATAGCGTCATATGCTGTTTTGCCTATCTGGTGAGACGAAATGCTATTGTTTCTGTATCTGCAAACTGCATATTACAATTTCCTTCCAGGAACTGTGGACTTCGTCCATCTATAAACTTGTGACGATGTTGCATCTATGAAGAGACTACTCCCGTGCAAGACTATCACTTAACGGCAGATACTCGTGAAGCAGTTCTTATCATGCTCCTTCAATATTTTTTATGTATTTTTGTAGCAATTTTATTCGAATGCCATTGTTTTTACTGCAGATATTTCCAGTAAACCATAACGATAATATTCCGTATATAACAATCCGAATGTAAAGCGGAAACATGGTGTATACAAAAATGTTGTCATCTTTCATTAGCCAAAACGTCAAAACTTCGTCGGAAATTAATATAACGAAGCAGCTCTCAAAGACGTATGTAGGGTTCCGCCGCGGTCCTGGATTTTCAAGTGTAATGAAGAAATCCAAGAAGCCCATTGTTTTCTGCCACTACAGCCAAACCCTTCACTAAACAACTAAAATATTAGTCGGCTCTTCTACAGCTCCCATCTTACTGGCCTAGGTGGCTGGGGGCATCAATTGATTTCGCTGCAGTGCACCTCTGTCTGGAGGATAATCCTAGCGGTCACTGTTCTGATCAGTAGTTTTCCGTGGATTCTCCGCTCAAAACCAGAAGAATGCCGGAGCAGTACCCTAACAAACGAGCCACGGACCGCGCGCGATCTTTCATTCCTCTTCCTTGTCCTACACACTGCTGGGAGACCGATCGGGCACTTAGAGCTTGTCTCAGCTGGAGCTGTGCCTGGCTGGTGGGAGATACGTGGTTCGGGAAAATCTCGCTAGCCGACGTCCGATCTCCATCTATCCATCGGGGAAATATCACCACAACTTTTTGAGAAAATCATACCCTACACTTAATGGACTAATGACAGCAGCTGACGCGCCTGTAAACACGAAATAATCAACCAATCGTATTGGAGATTATCATGAGTAGCAGGCAAAATGCATATACACTCATACATAATGAAGAAATACAAGGTTGGTCCACACAAATCGATAAACATTTGCGGCGTATATCCATCTGAGTCCGTTTTCTGGTTTTACTTATCAATTTGTCTTTCTGGAGAATTCACTAGAAAGAGAGAGGTTTCTCCATTATGCCATGTTTCTCCTAAAACGTTAAATGTTAAATCCTATATGAGAATATAATATTGAATGTAAATACCTTTCCCCTCTTGGAAAAGTGTATTTCACGAAGATTCATAATTTTGGAAATAACCACTTCAATTCTCATTATTGCTATAATTTCCACGAAATACTACATCCACAAGTGAAAAAATGGAATTATTGTTTTTGATCACATTTTACTTCAAGTTATCTTGTTCTGTTTCTTTGGTTGTGAAGATAAGTCATATTGCTCGTTATAGAATTGTTTCCTCCTTTGTTAACATGTGCGGGTAGATTCTCACCAGATATTCATAATTCATATATCGATAGATAGATCTTTGATAGAACAAGATACAAACAAACTAAACAATGCATAAATGAGAAATAAAAGAACAGGGATATGATCTAATATGATAGGTTATTAATGGTCATTTTTATTAGAAATGCATGAAAGAAGAGTATTCTCTCTCGTACATTATGCAACGGTAACAATGCAAACGATGACAGAGCGAATGAAAGCGGGTATGCAAATAGTGGACGTGAGCCATTTTTTTTGCTTTCTCCGCTGTTTGCTCGTCGCTAATTCTGCGAGGTTCGTTTTGTTCCGCCCTCGCCGGAAGCAGAGTTATCCATTCCACAGCGCGGCCGCCCGCCAGCAGAGCGTGCGGGGCGAGTGGTGCGGGGCGTGCGGAGCAGGACGAGCGGAGCGGGGTGACCGGAGCGGGGCGAGCGGAGCGGGGCGAGCGGAGCGGGGCGAGCGGAGCGGGGCGAGCGGAGCGGGGCGAGCGGAGCGGGGCGAGCGGAGCGGGGCGAGCGGAGCGGGGCGAGCGGAGCGGGGCGAGCGGAGCGGGGCGAGCGGAGCGGGGCGAGCGGGGCGAGCGGAGCGGGGCGAGCGGAGCGGGGCGAGCGGGGCGAGCGGAGCGGGGCGAGGCGAGCGGGGCGAGGCGAGCGGAGCGGGGCGAGGCGAGGGGAGCGGGGCGAGCGGAGCGGGGCGAGCGGAGCGGGGCGAGCGGAGCGGGGCGAGCGGAGCGGGGCGAGCGGAGCGGGGCGAGCGGAGCGGGGCGAGCGGAGCGGGGCGAGCGGAGCGGGGCGAGCGGAGCGGGGCGAGCGGAGCGGGGCGAGCGCAGCGGGATGAACGGAGAGGAGGCCAGGCCGAGTGCAGCACAGATGAAATAGCGCGGGGAGAGAAGGAGCGGGGAAGGGAAAGGAAGGTGGGACGGGGCGGGGCGGGGCGGAACGGGGCGAGGTGGGACGGGAAAGGGTCAGGCGGAGACGGGATGGTGCAGGACGGGACGGCGTCGAGGGCTGTATAGATGAAACGGCGCGGTTCAACACGGAGTGGGGCGGGGAAGGGACGGGGAGAGGCGAAGCGGAGCGGGGTTAGGAGAGCAGAGCGGGGTGGAGCGGAAAGATTCGAGTCGGAGTGGAGAGGAGTCATGTGGCCCGGGGCGAGGCGCAGAGGGGGCGGGGAAGGGGGGAAGAGGCGGGGAAGGGGCGGGGATAGGCAGGGCATAGCAGGGCAAGGCGGAGCGGAAAGATGCAAGCCGGGGCCGAGCGGAGTTCTGGACCGATGAAGTGGCGCAGGGCGAGGCGGGGAGGGGGAGGGGGGAGTGCTGCACAGATGTAGTGGCGCGGGCGAATCGAGAGGGGCGGGGCCGGAGCGGCCGGGGCGGGAGAGGCCTACACGAGCCCCGCATCGCAGCCGTAATTCCAACCGGTTTGCGGCGGCGCCGCCGCTCGCGTGGCCGGGGGCGACGTGCTGCCGGCGCAGCCGAATCGACGCCGAAGCCGCGCCGCGCCGCGCCGCGCCGCGCCGCGCCGCGTCACTCACTAGTCGCTCGCGGCTGCTCCTCCGAAAATACGAGAAATTTATCTCAAAAATTGTCGCGCTAAAAGTAATATTCCAAATGCGACTTTCCGCTTACTTCATATCAACACAACAATTACAAAGCTAAAAGATTACAGGCATACAAAAAATACATGGGAAAATGTCACCACTTCTTGCTAATTTGTTCCCAAAAAATAAAGTTTGTTGCTCTTCAATAAATACTGGCAATGCGGTTTTCTTTTAGCTTGATGTCAACTTAATTCGACAATTAAAATAAATCAGAAATTACGGAGCTGAATAGAAAAATAAGTTCATGAGAAATTGTCCCTTATTTACTGGTAATTAGTTGCACAAAAAGAACATTCGTCACAACAAAAAGAATACTCGAAATGCTATTTTCCGCTAACTTGCTGTCAACATAATTCAACAATTATAAAAAAGATAATACGCCATTTAAAAAAATCAAAGTTGCATTTTTCCTATTTTAAAGTTGCGGGAAAATGAAAAGTCATCGATCTAAAAATTAGTATATCAGAAGTGCGAAATTTCGCCAAATTGATATACAGGAGCCTGACAATTTCAAGCAAACCAAGATATTACAGAGATAAATTAAAAAGTAGCTACATGGAAAATTGTCGTTTCTTCCTATCCCTCCTTCCTTCTGGTACATACACTGCTATAATACTTGGATATCGATTTTCAATTTGTGGTCTGAAGGTAGTATGCATATGTTCGTTTTCCCAGAAAAGAAACAAAAAATGAAAGAAAAAGAAAGAAAGAAAGAAAAAGAAAGAAAGAAAGAAAGTCAAAGAAAGAAAATGAAAGTAAGAAAGTCAAAGAAAAAAATGAAAGAAAGAAAAAGAAAGAAAGAAAACGAAAGAAAGAAAGAAATAAAAAAGAAACAAAAGCCATTTGAAAAAATCTAGGCCCAAAATTCACGGGGGAAGGAAACTGCAAGCGGAGTATATAATAAAATTCAAAATAATGCTGATATATATTTTGATATTAGAAAACATGAAATAAAATTGTATGGACATATTAAAAACGGAATCAAGACAAATTGAAGAATTTTACGAAAATTACGGAACTGCTAAAATGGAGACAATTAATTGGACTGGTGAAAGAACTGCTGAATTAATGTGTATTAATAACAACAGAAAACTCTGAGTGCCTCTACTAGCACAGAGAGCAATGTGATCAGTTGTGTGACTGCCGCAGTGCCAGCAGAATGTAACCCGTTTCAAGCGGCGATCATACACCAAGGTAGCCATTCTCCTCGAGAGAAATACCCGAGAATGTCACACGGAATTGGTGGAATCTTTTGGAACTATACCCGTCTACGCTGGACAGTCGCGAGGCAGTCAAGAAGAGAGCGGGGCAGAAGTGCTTCAGTGAACACGCGTAGCAACCAGTGATCAGCGACACATGTGACTACTGTACGTGAGCGGACTGATGTGGCACGTGCGGTAATCGACAATCTATCTAATCGGGCATACAGACCAGGTATGTAATGCTTTTGTAATGTTGTGAACTCGTATATGCTGTTATGTTTAGCCACAGGAAACTAGTACTCTCACTTTACACACAAATAATAAATATGATAAACGCAATTTTGGCGTGTCATTAAATATCCATTCACATACTTCATACCTCGATCCTTCAGGGGTATATTTCACATTTTCACCCTCTTCCCCTCTCCACCTGCTCGTATTCTCACCAAAAAACTAGTGGTGCTAGAACAGCATGTACTTTGTCGTCCGTATCTTCACGCAAAATTTCTCTGAGAAATGTTCTCAGATTTTCGAAGAAAGTGTTCATGATCTTATTTAAAAATCTATCTTTGAGGAACAGATTTCATGAAGGGAAAATATCTCTATCTTTAATATTTTAGTTCAAGGAAGACGCCAACAAAACAACGAACTTGAGATTTCCACAATTCTCATCCTATCCATCAACAGAAATTAATCAAAAATGTTCCAGGGATTCATGTAAAGTACCCCAAAAAAATAAAATATATTATAGAAATTAAAAAAAAATAAATTCAAGTCACCGTGACATCAACCAAATCAATTGAGGAATACCAATTTTGCAGAAAATCGGGTGAACGGTTTAGCCGTTAGCGTTGTTCACATACTGACAACACACTGACGGACGGATGAGCAGACGTTTTGCCGTCATTCTATTTTTTGGTATCAAGGAACCACAAACATGGATTGTGGCTACAATACGTTATAGAGTATTGTTTTCTAGATTTAGCAACTGGATTTGTCCACTTTTCGTTACCAGGGTCCGGCAATGAGAGAGCGTTAAACGTCGAGCGTCGAGCGTCGAGCGTAGGGCGTCTTGTGGCGCGCTCCTGTTAGTCTGTTAGTTGCAAGGAAATGGTCAAATTGTCCTCTGCCAGTAGCATTCTCTTCTAATTCGTGGATGGACACTTTTAATGCTTGATCACTTTGTGCAGTGCGAGACTTGTATTGCTCAATCCATCACTCTATTTATTTCTTTTTACTCTTACTTCAATCTAGCCTACTGTAAATCTACATCTTGGTAATCGATTTTAGTTATTATATACCCTTCCAATATTCCCTTCTTCTTTTTTCTTTATTTTAAAATCGGTGTTTTTTAGGCTCACCGTTGCTGAGTTGTTCGACAAATCGTTACCATATAATACAAAGTTTCATTTCCAGAATGTCGTAGCGATGTCATGTAAAATACCCCCTAACAAATAAAACACCAATTAAAAATTCAAGGGTCCATGACATTAGCCAGCTCTATCCGAGAATATTAATTTTGGTGAAAATCCTTGAAACGGTTTAAGAGGTTAAAGTTGTTCAAAGATTCCTTAGTTTGTACGTTGCTAGTTTTCAAGGCGCTACGGGCCAGCCCAACGGGAGGACTTCGTGGAGTGTCCACCGCCGCTCGGCGAAATGGTCCTCCAGGTCAGCCGCCGCGCCGTCCCGCCGCGCCGCGCCGCGCCGCGCCGCGCCCGGCCGTCTAGCGCCTAACGACCTTCATATTTTGTCACCAGGAGACGAATTCCGCATAAATATTCACTTAAACAAAACGGGTCTACGGTGCTGCATGGTACGGGGCGGTGCGGAGCGAGGCGGGGCGGGGAGCGGGGCGGGACGCAGGACGAGGCCTTGGAGGAGGCTGCGCGGGTTCAGCGGCCGGCGCGGTGGGCTGGCGAGGCCGCTCGCAGGCCTCAACCTCGCTCACTACACTTCACGCTGCCAGCGCTCCCAGCACGCAATCCAAGCGCCAACTCCATGCCCTGCGCCCCGAGCGGCCCCGCTTCCTCCAACTCTTCTCCCCCCTCTCCCTCTCTCTTTCCCTTCTCTCTCCTCTTTCCCTTCTCTCTCCCCCTATCTCCCCCCTCTCTCTCTCTCCGTCTTCTCTCTCCGTCTTCTCTCTCTCCGTCTTCTCTCTCCGTCTTCTCTCTCCGTCTTCTCTCTCCGTCTTCTCTCTCCGTCTTCTCTCTCCGTCTTCTCTCTCCGTCTTCTCTCTCCGTCTTCTCTCTCGCACTCTCATTCCTCTCAGCATTTTCCTCTTTCTTTCCTCTCTATCCCATTCCATCTCCCTCTATCCCATTCCATCTCCCTCTATCCCTCTCCATCTCCCTCTATCCCTCTCCATCTCCCTCTATCCCTCTCCATCTCCCTCTATCCCTCTCCATCTCCCTCTATCCCTCTCCATCTCCCTCTATCCCTCTCCATCCCTCGCCGTCTCTCTCTCCATCTCCCTCCATCACTCTCTCCATCTCGCTCCATCTCTCCATCTCTCTCCCCATCTCTCTCCCCATCTCTCTCCCCATCTCTCTCCCCATATCTCTCCCCATATCTCTCCCCATCTATCTCCCCATCTCTCTCCCCATCTCTCTCCCATCTCTCTCCCATCTCTCTCCCCATCTCTCTCCCCATCTCTCTCCCCATCTCTCTCCCCATCTCTCTCCCCATCTCTCTCCCCATCTCTCTCCCCATCTCTCTCCCCATCTCTCTCCCCATCTCTCCCCATCTCTCTCTCCATCTCTTTCTTCTCTACCCCTCTCTCTATTTCTTAAGCAAATTGAACGAGTCAACTATCATCTACTGAGAACGTGTGTAGTGTCATTGATCGGGAAGTCATAGAGTTCGACTTCCAAACTGGCGTATTGTCCAAATGATCTTCATAGCTAGTAGGTCGAATTCAGTCGCTATCTTGAGGTGAATTCTACTAGCCAGCTGTTCTGATCGGAATACTAGGTGAATGGCAGAGCAGAACCGGAAAAAACAGGCCACGTTCGACATTTCCTACATCTTTCTCTCCTCCTCTTTCCTTGCGCGCACACACACTCACTCACACACACACACATACATAAACACTGACAAAAAAACACACACGCTCTACAATACACTACTATACACTTGGGAGACGAGACGGGTGCGTAGAGACTTGTTGGGACGGTGTCCCTTTTTCAAGTGATACTTGGAGAGGAAACTAGTAAGGCGACGTGTTAATTGGCTTCTGTCTTAGTGCTTAACATACATTTTTTAAATAAATACGTTTTTATTTTCAGCTCTTTTGAAGTTGATGAGCTGGGGGATCGATAAGGTCTTAAGTTATTAAAAGCCTTGTACATAGACAACACCTTTTAAAATTTATTCTTAGCACTTTGTGCCTGAATTAATCTCTTCGACGCTACTCATTCTCTCTTCTTGGGACAACCTAGCACAAGCAAGACGTTTCTACCCCACTGCAATAACTTCCCATTCAGGGAAAATTGAGTGGACGTGCATTCAAAGATGGAGGTCTTAAACATCGCACTCTAGCAGGTTTCTTGCATGTAGGTGTACGTACAACACTCCATATCCACAAAGTATTCAGCAGGAGCATTGAATTCCAGTATTTATGCTAATACTGTTTTCCAATGTGTTGCCAATATTCTGTCAAGTGTACCTTCTCTGTAAAGATAACGATCTTATGCACATTTTGTTCCCTTGCTGAAATAGCATCGTCAACTGTTTTGTTGCTCCTACATTATTTTAGTAGGAGCAGTTAGAGATGTGATTCTGGGCACCGTAAATCTTCAACATACGCTGCTCCAACACCGTCTGTCAAGAGAAAATGTAATTTGCAAAGATTAAAATCCATTTTCAGAAAACGTAATTTCTTCAATTGAAGTGAAATGAACCTCGAAATACGTTCTACGCCACAATAATAATATGGTAGTTGATTAGTTATTATATTGCAACATTTCTTCATTACACAAATGCGAAAAGCGTAGGAGGAGATTTATCATTTATTTTTTAATTTTCTAATTTGTCTCACGAAATTATAAACCAAAGACAAGAAAAATAGAGTATGGATGAAAGAGAAAAGGATAATTCAGGGCAAAAGGATGAAGAAATTCCGACAAGGAAGGAAAAAAAAAAAGTCTGCTAAATCAATAGATTATACTATTTTTGTTCGGAAATTAATGTCTTAAAATGATATAGATAAAACTAGAATTATCAATCAATATCGCAATATATTTATACGGTAGTTAATTACTATTCTTTATTGGTATTATTAAGTACTTTTTGTAACTAGTATATTAGTCGAAAATTATGGTTTTATCTTCATCTATTTAAAAAAAATGAACGAGTGGACTTCACGAATAAAACCATTGGTGCTACAATAGCACACACTTTCTTGCATTATTGGAAACAGTTGCGAAATATAATAAAGTAGTATCGCAATGTCTGCACCCACTACACCCATCAATGAAAAACTACAAAAATATTCAAACGAAGCGCTTGATCTGCATATCTGCAATTATTTCATTACAATGGCACAGTAGCTCTTTCTCACTTCTACAAAAGAAACAAACATACATAAAACTCAACTGATACAATATTTGCAGCACATTTCACAAGCACTTAAGGGTAATTTAACATATAAATTAATCATCCAGAACTGAAGATCCAATATATCGACTTATGAACTCCATAACTACGTTATCATTACGTACATCTTGCACAGTATAAATATTGTTTATTGATACCGGGCGCGTCAACTGCCAAGTTCTTCAGTACCGTCAATATAGTGCATATTTTCAACGCGGGCGATGGCTGTGATCTTTCCCGCTGGATGGCGAGATCCGGCGACGACGCACGTCGGCTTGTAGGGATTTCTCCCAACCAGGTATCTCCCACCAACGTGCCAACGCCCCAGCCGGGACAAGCTCTAATCTTCCGACTAGTCTCCTGGCAAGTGTGATAGCGTAGTGCTTGTGAGTGTAAGTGCGCCTAGGTAAGAAGTGCGGATAGAACACGGAACGGAAAGGAAAGATCGCGTGCTGTCCGTGGCTCGTTTGTTGGGATACTTCTCCGGCATTCGCCTGGCGTTGATGGAAGAAACCACGGAAAACTCCCACTCAGAGCAGCTGGTCGCAAGAATTCCCCTGCAAATAGCGACTGAATTCGTCCTAGCTGTCTTACTAAAATCGAAAGTCCTGCCACCGTCGGGATTGAAACCCTAGGACCTCCAGGTCGGAGGCGCTGCGCTGACATCACTCCCTTTGCCGGGTGAAGGTGACGACGAATGGCCGTTCCACTCCAAAGGAGATAATTCCCGGGCAAGCGTTGGGGTCTGTCCGTTCCGGTCGCATTCCGGGCGGGCACGAACGAGCCGGCCGTTCATAATGGGTTTCTTAAATCTGTATTTCTTGCGAAACATATCAGCAGGTGCCTAACCTAGCCGCATCGGGCCGGTCTGTGCCATGGAATGCTGGCCATAATTGCTTGCTTGTGTAAACTTAAAAATTTCGAGAATCCTGTTCCGGTTATCACAGTTTGGCCACATGACCAATAACTTGTCTTTAGAAGTGACTGATTGGCTGATTGATTATTCTGTGTCACCAGGCGCGTCACTATCCCATAAATGTAGTGCATTTTATATCCTGTGAGGTGGTGGAGCATAATCTCTACGAGAGTGTGAGATCTGTTTCCATCTTCAGATATCTGTCACAGCGTGACACCGCGCCAGTCGGGACAACTTCCAAGCTCCCAACCGGTATTTAAGTATGTGTGTGTGTGTGTGTGTGTGCGAGGTGAGAAAAAGGGAACAAGAATGAGACAGGAAATATTGTGCGTGGTTCGTGGGTCTATTGTCAAGGAACAGTTCTGGCATACTCTCGGCGTTTGATCGGAGAAATCACGGAAAACTATCGTTTAGAGCAGCCGGCCACTAGAATTCTCCTCCAGACAGCGGCTGTATTCGACTTGTCTACAATGTTCATGAAAAAGGGAGAGCACTCGATAAGCAAAATAGAAAAAAAACAACAGAAAAAACGCATTAACGCATTTTGTATCAGTATTTAATATAGACCATCATCAGCTCTATTTCTTTCTTCTCCCCCATTTACGATTCAAGTGAAAAGATTCGTTCACAAAATGCAAATGAAAATGGTCTGAACGGTTTTTTTATTTTAGTCGCAAAGTGCAGACACTATCGTGCATACGTTTGTCAGCGCTCAAAACAAGGATTTTCACGTTTTCTATTCTAAATTAAATAATATGGTAAATGATTCAACGTAACAGATGTTAGTCACGTGAAAAAATAAAGGACCACAAATATTGAAAATTTATTAAAGGAGGGCATTTAAAATACATAGGAGCACCAGAGAACACTTGACATCAATGGAGGGCTGTTCTCCCAAATAGAGGACGGTTGCCAACCTAGATTGTGAGCAAATTTCGCTTCCTTCAAACTCTATGACACCCCCGGGAGAAACGCTGCAGAGCCAACAGCTGTTGCTTGAACCATCTGAGCAGGTACTGGCGTTCATAATGAGGTTTCTGCTTTAGCGTGAAACTCTTCGACCATTCTTTTTCACCCATTGCAAATTCGAACGAAGACTAAACTGTGCGTGACGGCGATGGCGTAACGATTAGCTTACCGTACTGTTATACCAAGTTCAAATCCGATAGAAGACGTAGATTTTTAGAAAACATCCTTCGTATGCCTTCCTTTGGAGGGGAAGTAAAGCCTGCTGCCCCACGTTAGAAGATTTACTGCACGTAAAAGATTCTCAAGCATAAATGAAACATTTGAGCTAAATTCAAATCACCTCTTTTGTGGCTCAAGAATTACCTCCTTTCTCCGTTAGTTGGTGAAAGGAGAGTAGAGAAATTTGCATGGTCAGACGGAATAGACGTGGCCTGAGTCTCACCACGTAAAATAAGGCAACAATTCAATTCGATTTAATTCAAACTATGCTACTCCACCGTGGAAGGCACGCGCACTGACCTCTACACTACAGTTCGCCCTCTGCCTCGTCCGTCCCCTTTCCAAGTCTCCCCCCTCCAACTCTCACCTTACGTTGGCAAGTGTTTCGACACTAACTTGTCAGCTAGGTCCAATTCACGCGCTGTCTGGAGGAGAATTCCAGCGACCGGCTACTCTGATCGATAGTTTTCCCGATCAACATCAGGGAAACGAGGGAACAGTGTCCTAACAAGCAGGCCACGGACCGCGCGCGATCTTTCCTTCCTCTTCCTTGCCCTATCGGCACCCCTTTCTTACATACACTTACGCATACATGCACTACACTACCACACATATCGGGAGCAAAAACCTTCCTGATAGGGTACCACTTACCGCTGGTGAGAGATATCTGGATAGAGAAAATCCTCGGAAGTCAATGTAGGTCGGCGCCGGATCTGGCCGACCAGCGGGGAAGATCACCGCCACCTTACGAGATAAAATGCACTACACTTACGGGACTAATGACCTTACAAGTTGACGCGTCCGGAATCACAAATGAATTAAACAATCAAAAAAATATAAGTCGCCACGGCCGCTCGGTTCGGCTCCTCACAGAGACGGGGAGGGGGGCGTTGGCGGCGGCTGCTGCTGCTACGAGGCTGCTGATTTGTGGCGTGTAAACGGGTGCTGATTTTTCAATCACCATAACAATTACGCGGATGCCGTGCGTTCGCTGCGGCGCCGCGGGGGACGGCCCGTCCCAGCGCAAAGGGCGTTCGCCGCTTGCCGATTTTCTCTCCGTAAATCGCCCTCCGCCTCCCCCACTTCGGAGACTGCTCATGGAGGAAGGGAAGCGAAAAGTAAATAAGAAGATAATAATGTTTGGGAGGAGGTGAAGATCCGGTGAAAGTTAATATGATGAGGAAATGCTATTTTGTCTGGTTAGAAACAGTCCAGTAATGTGCTGTTGTGCAGAAAGTGTCCAGTAGAAGCAATCTAGTTATGTGTTCATGAGTAAAGGGTCAGTGTACCTCTACTCATGAACACATTCAGGTCAGTAATATCATCATCCTGATTATCAGAACGGAACTTTATAAAAGTATTTCTCCTTAAATATTGACATACATTACAGATTTCCAAAATATTGTTTCCATCTCACATGCAATATGTATGGTAATTTTGGTCGTGTAATAAATAATAAAACACTTGAAATGTCGTAAAGAAAATGTACTCATAGAGAGATATGTACAATTATGTTTGATTTCCTTTGTTACTGTTCAAAAACTTTCAATAATGTCAACAGCCGTTGTATTTTGTTAACTATTAATACGAGACCACTTGTAAAGTACAAGGAAAAAACGCTGATGTGCTAAGCATTTGACGTGTTACTACATTGCAATACTTTTTTAAATTGACGCTCGGGACTTTAAATGTTCTTAAAAACACTTGCCCATACATTGTCACAGGTGTATAGAGTAAGTTACTCAAACTAGAGAAAATAAAACACAATTAATATTATTTCGGTATAATTAAGTATACAGAAGCATGAGTGTTTTCCAGTACTTAAGTGTAGTGTTTTACTAGCCACCAAGTCGCCTGGACGTAGGTTCTCCACTTTATACATGCGAATGTTTTTTGTTTTGCTTTTTTCAGAGAGGGAAATAAAATACAATGAGGAATGCGGGTTCCAACATGAATGGCTTCGTGACTAACAACTGCGAAACGAGGTGTCAGGCAGTTGCAGATGTACACTAATGAAAATTATTACTGTCCTTACGCGAAAGTAACAGAAATTCTGCCTGCTGGCATAATGGAGGAGCTTGTCTCATTAGTAACTCACAGACTAACCAACGCCCAGCTAACACAAACGCGACTGTTATAACAATCAAAATTATAAATATCATGTAAAAAAGGATTATATAAATGGATTGGATGGGAAAATTATTTCTATTTACTCATCTATATGGATTTCTAGAAGATTTCTGCGGGTCCTATCGGGTTTAGAGTGATTATCCTTACTTGCTATTTCAACTCTATATTACAGATAATTGGGTGATAGTATGATATACGAGGTAAGAAATATCGTGGTCTTTCCTTATTACATGAGTTTACTCATTACATGAAAAATTTGTATTACATTACATTAACTATGTTTTCGGTTTCAATTTGCTAATTAAAAACATGATGATCACAACAAAAAACACAAAAGTTTGCTTGCAAAAGATGTAAACAGCATAAATGGTATTTTTAATTTCTTGTGTTTTCTGGTCAACCTGGTTTGGTCGGTTGAGAGCACTCGGGGTAAGAAATGTCGCTGTTGTCTCTCAGTCGCAAACCTTAGAATTCGAGCTCAGAGAGTGGTTGATTTTCCACACATGCCACATAGGTGTGACGTCCTACGCCGCAGTAACCACAGATATCATGGCTTTGATATGTATACAAATTATTTACAAATAATATATTGTACATTATATTTTTGTATATCATACATATTGTATGTTATACATCTGGGAACCTTAAAATTTACTTCATTTCCATTTAAATGTAGTCTTCCTTCAAGGTCACGAGATGGATGGGGAGAGGGCCACTGTCATCCAATCCTAAGCTTCAATGCCCAAAATTTAAGTCTTAATGAAGTTCCCGTGTGGAATACAGTGGCCCCCTTCCCCTTCCATCTCGTGTCCTTGAAGAGACACTACATTTAAATCGAAGTATACATTTAGTGTTTGCTTCCACTCCGGCATGAAACTGGCACTTATAATCCTCAAGCTTGCGTTGGACTAGGCAGCCTGGCTTCCTCGCGAGAGCATTGCAGCAGATTAGAGGTTTCCAAAACAAAACCCACGTGCTGCTGCGCATCTCCGCGGTTTGTAGGAGTCTGGCAGTGACTCACGTCGACTCCCCAACGGTCTCTGAGCATAGTGTAGCAACACCCCAAGTGCCAGCAAAGATCGTACCGTCTCGCTCTGCGACTAGTGGGTTTCGCCCCATCCTCTTTCCTATCGTGAACACATTCCTCAATATGTCAATGCACTCCTAATTTTATTTTGAGACCTACCATTCGCTAGCGGGGTTTTCCCTAGTTAGATATCTCACACTAGATAGGCATCGCCCTAACCGAGACAAGCTCTAAGTCCCCGACCGGTCTCCCCGGCATGTGTGGTAGTGTAGTGCATGTTTGTGTAAGAGGTGAGGATAGGACAAGGAAGAGGTAGAGAAGATCGCGCCTGGTCCGTGGCTCGTTAGTTAGGGTACTGCCCCGGCGTCCGTCTGGTGTTGATCGGAGAAACGAGAACTACCGATCAGAACAGCCGGCCAATAGAATTCTCCTCTAGACAGACTCCTAGCTGTCTAGCGAGTGTCTAAAATCCTGCTCCCGTGGGACTCCCGGTCAGAGGCACTGCATGGAATTGATGGGACGAACCCCGGACAACCATCCACCGGAGGTGCGTCGCGTGTCGAAAATCGCAGCCGCCGGCCAGAGACCCTGCAGCGGCGACGGTTGACGTCTTGGAGCCACTTTGGCCGCGGGGCAGCGGGGGCGGCGGGGGGCGGCGCGGCCGGAAGCCGAGGGGGCGAGCGGGCAGTCTCGGCGGCGAGGGCGTGCGCCGCTGGCCCCGCACAAGGGCCGGGGGCGGCGGGGGAGGGGCGTTCTCACGAGTGTCGGTGTCGACGTCCCCGGCCCCAACCCCAACCCTTCCCCGCGCCGCGACGTTTTTGTTTGTCCCCGTAATGGGCTCTTCCCTCCTGCCTCCCCCTGCCCCCGCTCCCGCCCAGTGCTCCGAAATGACACCAAGCGCGCGCGCGCTGGCGTAGCGCGGAGACTGGAATTTCCAAATAAGCAGCCGCCTCATATACCTCAGTTGCCGCATTATAATTTGTGCCTGCACTGTTTCTGATCGGACGGTTCTGCAATTTGAGTCCCCACGACGGGCGCCGGAGTTTCGGCACTTGCTATAATGCTAGATCGAAGCCAGCCGCTGTCTGGAGGAGACGTTCAGCGGATGGCTGCTCCAATCGGTAGTTTGGCGTGGTTTCTGCGAATACCGCAGCACTTCCCTGACAAATGCGTCACTTTGCTCCCTCTTCTTTGTTCCCTCTTCTCCCTTTAGACACACACATTTACATGCACAACTATATCACACATGCCGGAAGAGCAGTTGTAAGCCTCTGCCGCCTTGGCAGAGCCCTGTTGTCGGAGCTATCTGCAGGGAAGAGCCTCGCAAGGTGACCTACAGGGGAGGTTCCGAATCGCACGTTCCAGTTAGAGTGGATCACCGCCATCAACAGACTTAAAATATGCTCTACAGTTACGGCATCAATGACCATTGTAGTTGAAGTACTCGGAAACACAAATCACTCATTAGCCACTCGTGCTTAGGTTGTACAATCCTCAGATAGACGAGAAAAAAATTATAATTCCGTTCATTTCCTATTTAATGGCATTCAATATCCAAAATATTACAGCAATATCGATGTACGCTCACTGGAACGAAGTTAAAACCTTAAGTTATTTTACTGGGTTTAGTCTTTGACTGCGCCTCAACACAGGCCACTGGTGTATACCTCATAACGATGGCTACGCAGTGTGTGTGTGCGTGTGTGAGTGCGTGTGTGTGCGTGTGTGTGTGCGTGTGTGCGTGTGTGTGTGCGTGTGTGCGTGCGTGTGTGCGTGCGTGTGTGTGTGCGTGTGTGTGCGCGTGTGTGTATGCGAGGGAGCGTGTGTGTATGCGAGGGAGCGTGTGTGTGTTTGTATGTTTGTGGGGGGTATGTCAGACTCGCAGAGTGGAGTGGGGGACCTCGTCGATCTTGTAGGCCTCCGAGGGGAATACCGTTTTTCTGTCTTCCTCGTCTGACACCAGATGCATCTCGCGAGTGCTCCTGGCAGATCAGGCCTGAGGCAGATCACGACAAGACGGTTGAAACTTGGGCTTCACAGCTTTCGACGCGGCATCACACGGATATTCAAGAGCACTCGCAAGCCTCTGTTTGTAGAAGCGTACGGCACCAATTAGCTACATCTTAATTTTATGCATTTTGCGTGTTATTGAAAAATTTGACACAATTCTTGATGTTGAATTCATTATTTATAAATATTTTCATTCGATGACGGGTTTGTTGATTCAAAATTTACATTTGCTGACTATGGTTTGTTTTGTGCCTATGGCCTTTCCGGATGAAACGCCCTTTTCTGTTCCTCCTCTTTTGCATCGCGTGTGTAATTGCTTTGCCACCCAAGTACATTTTCAGCAGCATTACATAACTTTCCTCATACTACGTTATTAATACGGGTAAGTAAAAATTGAAAATTTAAAAATGATGGATAAATTATGTGCTGTTGTTGCATCACTAGTTGCAGATGAAATCGTAGATATGCCACAAATTCAGAGAACCAGGTTGCAAAGCTTTCGTTCTAGTTCAATTTTACAATTTGAAATTTGCCAGTTTCTAAAAACAAATGTGGTCAGTAAGTGGTTGGCACCTAATTGGTATGCGAAATCAGTACGTCAATTGCTTATGCAATACGACTTTGTTCTCAATTCATGGAATCCCCTTGATTCATATTGATAACACGCCACGAACCGCAGGTCAGAAACAGATACAATGAGTTCTGAAAGGGCACACTGCGTTCCGCCAAAACTGATGCCCTAGAACAGTGTAATATATACAATGCTATTGAATATTGGAATGTAAATGTGATATTTAAAATTATAAAACTTTCTAATACATGAATGCCTCAATCTTTAACGTAGATAAAACGTTGTGTTATATGAATTTTGTTACATCTTGACATACTCGATTGGTTATGTGATAAGATGTCTTACTTTAATTGCTTACTAAACATGCACAAAAAAAATTGAGAAGTTGAGGAACATTAGATTAGTGTTTGTGTACTAAGGAGCCGTGTGTTGGAGATCCGTCGGCCGACGCATGAGATGTTGCCTTGGCAGCCGTGAATCTCGTGGCGAGCTTTTGGCCTGAGGCGTCTGCGGGCACAGCGACCGGCGTCCGCCACCGCTGCCCTTGCGTTGGGTTCATTCCAATCACCCACGCCCCGCACGCCCCGCACGCCCCGCTCGCGTCGCCCCGCCCGCGTCGCCCCGCCCGCGTCGCCCCGCCCGCGTCGCCCCGCCCGCGTCGCCCCGCCCGCGTCGCCCCGCCCGCGTCGCCCCGCCCGCGTCGCCCCGCCCGCGTCGCCCCGCCCGCGTCGCCCCGCCCGCGTCGCCCCGCCCGCCTCGCCCCGCCCGCGTCGCCCCGCCCGCCTCGCCCCGCCCGCCTCGCCCCGCCCGCCTCGCCCCGCCCGCCTCGCCCCGCCCGCCTCGCCCCGCCCCGCCCGCCTTCCCCGCCCCGCCCGCCTCGCCCGCCTCGCCCCGCCCCGCCCGCCTCGCCCCGCCCCGCCGGCCTCGCCCCGCCCCGCCCGAGTCGCCCCGCCCCGCCCGCCTCGCCCCGCCTCGCCCCGCCCCGCCCGCCCCGCCCGCCTCGCCCGCCTCGTCCCGCCCCGCCCGCGTCGCCACGCCCCGCCCGCGTCGCCCCGCCCCGCCCGCCTCGCCTGCCCCGCCCGCCCGCCGCCTTGGCCGCCGGCAGACGCGCGGCGCTAAAGAGGCTCAAATATTGACTTTCCAAATGTGTCTGAAGCGCCACCGCCACCTGCGTTCATTCACGGCGCACGCACGGCCGCTTTAATTAAACAGGAGGCCACGCAAGAACTCGCGAGGCGCTGCGCAGGTGCCCCGACAGGCACTCGCCTCGCCTCGCCTCACCGCCCAGCCACGCCCCCTCCCAGCCCAACCACCCACTCTCTCCACATCGCCACCCTCCCCTCCCAGCCACCTTCGTAGTCCCCAACCCCTCCGCCCGCCACTCTCTCCGGTCCGCCACTCTCTCTGCTCCCAGCCCGTCGTCCCAACCTCTCTGTCCCGCACGCCCCCACATCGCCATCGTATCCACACCGCCACTCTCTCCATCCCACTATTCTGTCCTCACCCAGCCACCATCTTAGTTCCCACTCTCTCCACCCGACACTCTCTTCGACCCACCACCCTCTCAGGTCCACCACTTTCTGCTCCCAGCCGCTCGGCCCAACCGCACTCTCTGTCCCGCCACGCTCCCACATCGCCATCGTATCCACTCCGCCATCCTCTCCATTCCACTATCCCGTCCTTCTCGCCCAGCCACCTTCTTAGTTCCCACTCCCTCCACCCGACACTCTCTTCGACCCACCACGCCCTCCGCACCGCCTCTCTCTGCTCGCAGGTCCGCCACTCTCTGCTCGCAGCCTCTTGTCCCAACCGCCCTCTCTGTCCCGCCACGCTCCCACATCGCCATCGTATCCACACCGCCACTCTCTCCATCCCACTATTCTGTCCTCACCCAGCCACCTTCTTAGTTCCCACTCCCTCCACCCGACACTCTCTTCGACCCACCACGCCCTCCGCACCGCCTCTCTCTGCTCGCAGGTCCGCCACTCTCTGCTCGCAGCCTCTTGTCCCAACCGCCCTCTCTGTCCCGCCACGCTCCCACATCGCCATCGTATCCACACCGCCACTCTCTCCATCCCACTATTCTGTCCTCACCCAGCCACCTTCTTAGTTCCCACTCCCTCCACCCAACACTTTCCGACCCACCACGCCCTCCGCACCGCCACCCTCTCAGGTCCGCCACTCTCTGCTCGCAGCCTCTTGTCCCAACCGCACTCTCTGTCCCGCCACGCTCCCACATCGCCATCGTGTCCACTCCGCCACCCTCTCCATCCCACTATCCTTCTCAACACTTCCATCCAGCCAGAATTTTCACCCCACCACCCTCTCCATCACGCCACCCTCTGCACCCAGCCACCCTCTCTGCCCCGCCAACGTATCGGACAAGTTCTCGTCTGCCTACCTTCCGGGCCCGATACTCCAGCTTGTGCCCGGCTCACTTCCCAACACCACCTACTTTGCCGCCTCCCCCCTTTGATTCTCTTATATCACTCAGGTACAACAACAGTTGTCCCAGCACTCTCACGGGGAGGTCCGAAGATTCGCCGTCTGTCAGATTTTTAACTCTCGCTATTTAGATAGGTGCAATCAGCAAGACAACACTTGCGGCCAGCAGCTCAGATCGATTGTTTTTGTTACTATATTTTCTTTTCACTTTCTCGCATTTTACATACCATTCTCACATAATACATAGAGAAAATATTGTAATGCTGCGACAGAAAACTATTATTTTTCGTCAGAAACTTATGGTAAGGTCCTGATTTCAATAAATTCGATATATCATGTTTCTACAGTAAGTAAATTACTTCCTCTAGCTCTTTGTGTAGTCAAAATTCTCATTTTCTGGGTCTTCAGTAGGGTAATCTGTGGCGCCTTAACTGTTCAGATAATTTTCCCCAATTCTCAATTTTGCCGAATTCAATGTTCTGCTAACATGAAACGGATATTTTAAGTTTGAGAGTACAGTAATTAAAGTTAAAAATATAGCAGGCCCCAATTCCCTGAATTTTCAAAAATTGCAAGATTTTTTCAGCAACTTTCTAACACCAATACTGAAGATATGGATTTTTCCTCAATAAAATCAAATTTTCAAATTCAGATCTTTGAATAAGATTCAGAATATTATAGAAGGGAAAATCTGACTTTACGCATACGTTTTCATTGAAACATAGAGCCGATTTAAAAAAAACGTCTTTCATCACTTCTGAAAATGCGCATTTTGAAACTCATTTTCATGCCAAACACGCCCGCCACCTCCCTATCTCTCCCGCCAGTTCCGGTTGATTGTTAGTGATTCCGGGCGTGTCAACTACTAGGGTCATTAGTACCATAAATAAAGTGCATGTTTTTTCGGGAGGTAGCGGTGGTCTTTCCCCGCTGTATGGCGAGATCCGGCCCGACCTACCGTCGGCTAGTGGGGTTTTCCCCAAACCAGGTATCTCCCTCCTTCGGGGCATCGCCTCCGCCGGGACAAGCTCAAGTCTCCCGCCCGGTCTCCCTGCATGTGCGGTAGTGTAATGCATGTTAGTGTAAGTGTGTGTAAGGAATGAGGATAGGACAAGGAAGAGGAAGGAAAGATCGCGCGCGGTCTGTGACCCGTTTGGTAGGGTACTGCTCTACCATTCGCCTGATACTGATCGGAGAAACCACGGAAAACTACCGTTCAGAGCAGCCAGCCGCAAGAATTCTCCTCCAGACAGTGGATGAATTTGACCTGACTATGTATCTAGAGTCTAAGATCCTGCCACACCGTCGGGGGTGTAACGCTATCACTTCCCGGTCAGGAGCGTTGCAGTGACATCAGGGGATGCCCTGGGCCACTTTTGCCGGTCCTCCGGCTCTGCATCGGCCCTTCCACCGCCGCCGTCTCCCCAACGTCTCTACGTCTATGGGCCGTTCTACTTCTACCTGGTTTACGTTTCTACTTCTTACCTGAGCCGTTCCCATTGGTCCCGTCGATGACGACTCAAAGCGATCGCCCACATTCCAGAGACCCCTTCCCACCCCCACACGCGCACACACCAGGTGAATCAGGGACTCGTTAAACATTCACTGGCGCTGACCATTACTCGCAGGGGAGGTGGCGTGCGGTGATAGCGGTTTCCCTTTGACGACCTCGGAAAATTGCAGGGTAACACCGCCCTTCTCTTCCGTTCAATTTGCCCCACCACAGGCCAGTGGATAAAAGAACCAATTCACGAAGCAAAGATTAAATCTGAATTCTTTGATATGCAACTCTGCAATTGATCTCGTTTCCTTTTAAACATGTAACTCGTTGCATGCAAAAAGTATTAATGCTTCTTAAAATATAATAATGCTCAAAGTTTCTGATGTTTTTAGCTAATTTTTTTCCAAAAAGAGCTTTGTAGCGTAATGTAACGTAACGTGTATTTGGAAAAGTATGATGTGAGCAGTATAATATTTTGGAGAAAACTAGACCAGTATTTGTAAAATAATTAAATTTTACATTTTTTTCGGTCGATGGCATAATGAACACCAACCAGAACTTTATGATAAATATATATCTTCATATATTTATGCTAAAATTTTTAAGAAGCGAAAAAATATCGATTTTGTTTTCATAATGAGAATTATGAAGTACCAACTCAGCTGCAAAAGGGTAATAATTTATATACATTCTCAAGGAAATAACACACACGATGATTGTCCGAATGTGCACTTTTTATTTATCATTATTCATTCGATCTGCCTGATACTTTTTCTGTTAAGAACTTACGGAGAGAAATCTTTGTCTTTATAAGAAAACGAAAATACCGAACCTTACATAAGAACAATCTAAACTACATAATAGCATCTAACTCGTTAATAAAAATTGTTTTAAATAAAACGAGGCGTACCTCTGATTTCAATACATTATTCGTTGACTATATAATTCAAAATCATACTTTCTTCCATTTGCATCTGAAATTCTTTTCAAATCCCTTACCTTTAAAAAATTAAGTTCATGCCGTAATTAACAACTCATCATTTTTTATCGGCGTATCATTAACAGCGAGAAACAAAACCATAATAAAAGCAAATCCTTGAAAGCGCCGGACGCAAAGCCAAAGCCCCCTTGAGCCCCAAGACGCTCTCTGCATTCGGAAGTCCCTCGTCGGCAGAGGAGCGAAGATCTCGACGGACTCAGACGCAGACGACAATGCGAAATGGACCAAAACAGCGCGTATCGTTGATGAGCGGGAGGAGGGGGATGGGACGCGGTGGGTGATGAGAGGATATGAGGAGAGGAAGAGGAAGGGGAGGGAGAGGTGGCGGAGGCAGAGGAGGTGAAGTGGAGAGAGACGAAAGGGGGAGAGGAAGGGGGTGGGGAAGGGGGGGGGGAAGGGGTGGCAGAGGGAGTGGAAGGGGGAGGCGGTAGAAATGGAGGGGGAGGAAGCGGGCCCTCCTCTGAAGGATGCCCATCGGGCGGGCTGCCCGGGGTCTCGAGTGGGCGGGCGGGCGCGTCACTCTCCGCCTGCAGGCAGCCCGCGACTTAATTAATTAGAGCCTTGATTAATGGCGTGGAGCGGCGCGACGCGGCGCCGGGAATAAAGGCGGGCCTGAGGGGACGCCCTGAAGACGCCGCCGCGCGCTGAGGATACGCTGAGGACGGCGTCGAGGACGCGATGCCGCCGTGGAATCACCGCCCCCGCCCAACCCCCACTCCAGAATGGGACTTCCCATTGGGCGAAGCCGCAGAAACCGCGATCTTCCCGGCCCCCATCGGTTGTTTGGCTCGCGCACTTTCGCGTCTCACTCCGACTTCTGTACCTCTTCAATTGTCTTTCCTGTCCACTCGTTTCCTTTCCTACTCCGTTCCTGCCATTACTAGTGTGCTCACTTTCCTTTCATGTTATTGATTTCTATAGATGAAGATAAATAGTTTCCTCTATTTTTTCTCTCATTCAGTCACCTCGCGGTCCCTATTTCTCTCCCTCTCTGCTTTTTTTACTCCTGTTACTCCCTTTTACCAAACATTATCCTTCCTAAACATGTCTCCAACGTTTCTGTATCATACTCTCCATTCAGAACAGATTACCTACGTTGTATTGTCCGTCATGTATTCCATCGATTCGGACGCATTCCCACCCCGGTATCTCCTCCCACAGCTCCGCCTTCGCTTACGCACGTACACCTCGCTACCTTCTTCACGCACCTCCGCCTTCCTCGTGCAAACATCCCATCCGTTTTTCCCTCCGGTCTCGCCCCGCCCATCTTCCCGTATGTGTCTCCACGACTCGCCCTCATCTCCGCCCACATTCCCGCCTTCGATAACGGGCCCCCAGTCCTCCACCCTTCCCATCCCCGTCCTCGCCCCCGTCCACTTCTTCTGTCCTTCCACTTCCAAACTACACCCTCACATTCGCCTACTCTTCCTTTCTCGCTTTCGTCTACAACCCGACCCCACGTACACTTCCTTCCTCCACCTCGCATTCACCTCTACCTCACGCCATCTCCTCCGCCTTCGCCCCCGGCCCCACCCTGCGCATTCGCCGCCGCCGCCGCTCGCGCCTACAACTCGACCCCACAACGCCTTCTTCCTCCGACCCGCCTTCACGTCATCTCACTCTTACGTTTCGATCCCCCTCCGCCTTCGACCCCAGCATGCCCCTGAGCTTCCGCCTCCTTCGCTCGCGCCTACAACTCGACCCCACATAGGCCTTCTTCCTCCGACCCGCCTTCACGTCATCTCACTCTTACGTTTCGATTCCTCTCCGCCTTCGACCCCAGCATGCCCCTGAGCTCCCGCCTCCTTCGCTCGCGCCTACAACTCTACCCCACATACGCCTTCTTCCTCCGACCCGCCTTCACGTCATCTCACTCTTACGTTTCGATTCCCCTCCGCCTTCGACCCCAGCATGCCCCTGAGCTTCCGCCTCCTTCGCTCGCGCCTACAACTCGACCCCACATACGCCTTCTTCCTCCGACCCGCCTTCACGTCATCTCACTCTTACGTTTCGATTCCCCTCCGCCTTCGACCCCAGCATGCCCCTGAGCTTCCGCCTCCTTCGCTCGCGCCTACAACTCGACCCCACATACGCCTTCTTCCTCCGACCCGCCTTCACGTCATCTCACTCTTACGTTTCGATTCCCCTCCGCCTTCGACCCCAGCATGCCCCTGAGCTTCCGCCTCCTTCGCTCGCGCCTACAACTCGACCCCACATACGCCTTCTTCCTCCGACCCGCCTTCACGTCATCTCACTCTTACGTTTCGATTCCCCTCCGCCTTCGACCCCAGCATGCCCCTGAGCTTCCGCCTCCTTCGCTCGCGCCTACAACTCGACCCCACATACGCTTATTTCCTCCAACCCGCCTTTACCTCTTCCGAGACCTCGGCCTTCGTTTCGCCCCCAGCCACGCCCCGTGCATCCCCCGTCGCTCGCCCGCACCCCCACCTTACCAGGCCGCCCCACTGCCGCCCCCACCCCTCCTTCCGGCCGCTCGCGATGCGAAATCCCGGAGAGGCAAAAGCGCTGCGTCGACGGCGCCGGAGCCGATAAAATTAATTAGATGCTAATGACCGCGTAACGAGACCCGGCCCGAATATTTAATTCTCGTAATCTGCGGGGGCGCGGCTATCGGTTGCGGGGCGCGGGGCCGCGCCGGCTTTTGTACGAAAATGAAAATTAATGCAAAAAAGTTTCATTAACAGTTCGAAAGCTTATCGGAGGCAACGTAAACCTCGCATTACGGCGGCAACGCGCGCGTGTTCTCAGCGTATGCTAATGCGCGGCGGCGGCAGCGCGCAACGTATTATTTGGGCGGCGCTGGACGGGCAGTAGGCGGGGCGCTGGGCGAGTGCCGGGCGGGCGGTGGGAGGGTGCCGGGCGGGTGCCGAGCGGGTGCCGAGCGGGTGCCGAGCGGGTGCCGAGCGGGTGCCGAGCGGGTGCCGAGCGGGTGCCGAGCGGGTGCCGGGCGGGTGCCGGGCGGGTGCCGGGCGGGTGCCGGGCGGGTGCCGGGCGGGTGCCGGGCGGGTGCCGGGCGGGTGACGAGCGGGTGACGAGCGGGTGACGAGCGGGTGACGAGCGGGTGACGAGCGGGTGACGAGCGGGTGACGAGCGGGTGACGAGCGGGTGACGAGCGGGTGACGAGCGGGTGACGAGCGGGTGACGAGCGGGTGACGAGCGGGTGACGAGCGGGTGACGAGCGGGTGACGAGCGGGTGACGAGCGGGTGACGAGCGGGTGACGAGCGGGTGACGAGCGGGTGACGAGCGGGTGACGAGCGGGTGACGAGCGGGTGACGAGCGGGTGACGAGCGGTTGACGAGCGGGTGACGAGCGGGTGACGAGCGGGTGACGAGCGGGTGACGAGCGGGTGACGAGCGGGTGACGAGCGGGTGACGAGCGGGTGACGAGCGGGTGACGAGCGGGTGACGAGCGGGTGACGAGCGGGTGACGAGCGGGTGACGAGCGGGTGACGAGCGGGTGACGAGCGGGTGACGAGCGGGTGACGAGCGGGTGCCGAGCGGGTGCCGAGCGGGTGCCGAGCGGGTGGCGAGCGGGTGCCGAGCGGGTGCCGAGTGGGTGCCGGGCGGGTGCCGAGCGGGTGCCGTGTGGGTGACGGGCGGGTGACGGGCGGGTGCCGAGCGGGTGCCGAGCGGGTGCCGAGCGGGTGCCGAGCGGGTGCCGAGTGGGTGCCGAGCGGGTGCCGAGCGGGTGCCGGGCGGGTGCCGGGCGGGTGCCGAGCGGGTGCCGAGCGGGTGCCGAGTGGGTGCCGGGCGGGTGCCGGGCGGGTGCCGAGCGGGTGCCGAGCGGGTGCCGGGCGGGTGTAGGGCGGATGTAGAGTGGGCAGGCGCTGAATGGGGCTCTGGGCGGGGCAATGTGTAGGCTGGGCGGGCGCTGGGCGGGCGCTGGGCGGGCGCTGGGCGGGCGCTGGGCGGGCGCTGGGCGGGCGCTGGGCGGGCGCTGGGCGGGCGTTGGGCGGGCGTTGGGCGGGCGCTGGGCGGGAGCTGGGCGGGCGCTGATCAGAAGTTCGAAGTTTTCTCGGGTTCCGTGTGCCGGGCACTAGGCGGTTGTGGGCGGCCGCTGAGCAGGCGTTCGAAGTTTTCTCGGGCCTGGTGCGAGAACTTCTATATGCGGAACTTATGAATGCACACTTTACCAATATGTTTTTCTCCTTCCGAAACACTTGACGAACGAAACAGGCTGGAGTCGGACAACGCGTTTTCATGAACGAGAAGTGAAAGGGCATTCGCGGGTAAGCGAAGATGAGGGAAAACTGAGTGCGGAAAGCCGTCAGGCGACTGCCGGCGCGAGAGACCCCAACGTCGACAACGCCTGCGCCGCCCCTGCAGGTTCATACGTTGCTTTACGCGGCACATGAAGGGCTCAGAAGAACTACTGATGACGCTGCAGCGTCTCTGACCGCCAGCTCCTTTCGCACAACGGCGGTGGAGTCTCGATCTTCCCTGGATAGCTGGGTGGAATTCAGGTGCACTCTGGTGGAAAATTCTAGCGGCTGCTCCAAATAGTTTTCGTGGTTTCTCCCACCAATATTACGAATACTAAGCAAAAGTCTGAAGTTTTCTGTTACAAAGAGGTTGATTGATTCATTCGAGTTTCCGGGCGCGTCATCGTTAACATGCTGTCATTAACATGCACGAAAAATCATTCATTCACAAGACTAATTGTAGTATATCGCGTGGTGGCGCGATTTTATCGCCGTAGGTGGCGGTGATCTCTCGCCGCTAGATTGCGAGATTTTGCGTCGACCAACACCAGATTGCGCGGTTTTCCCCAACCAGGTATGTCCCACCAGCAGGGCACCACCCCAACGGGAAAAGTTCTAAGCTCTCGACATGTGTGATAGTGTACTGAATGCTAGTGCAAGTGATGGAAACAGGACTAGGAGAAGAAGGGACAGATGGCGCACAGATTTTGGTCCATTTGTTTGCGTGCTGCTCCGACATTCACCTTGTGTTGATTAGAGAAACCACAGATCAGACCAACTGGCCGCTGAAAATCTTCTCCAGAAAGCGACTGAATTCGACCCATGTATCTACCTTGTGTCAAATCTTGGCACCATCGGGGCTCGAACCTTAGGAGTACTCTCCCGATTAGAGTCGCTGTAGTAACGGCAATTCATGCTCTGAGCCATCTACGCCAGTGGCGAAACAATGGGCCACGAAATCTTCCCTTCCTCATGCTTGCACCCACCTCTCCCCTTACACAGACATACACATACACACACACACACACACACACACGAGCACACACACACAATTGTCTCGGTTGTTGCCAGAACTTGTCTCGGTTGGCACGGTGTCCCGTTTGCGGAGATACCTGGAGGGGCAACCTTGCCAAACACCGTGTAGCTCGGCGCCAGATAACCGTTTCAAAGGGAGAAACTCTGCCACATCCTTTCTCCCCTCACGGGAATTGTAAGCACGGTAATTGAAGCGAATACGATATACCCAGTCACTCATACGGCTTCGCGTGTTGGGGCAAACTGATTATTCCAGGAATTATTTTGATTGATATGTTTATCGACGAGGACGGGTTTAGACGGATGTTGTCATGAGCTTCATAATAGCTCAAGTGATTTAATGTACCAATACGAGCACGGATACTTTTAATGAGTTCAGAATGACCCGTTTTTATAATCAGAATTAAGTTTAATTTTTAAAAAGTCTACAACTGTACATTATTACCCAATATATACTTTCGCCTGACGATTCTAATCAGGATGGTCATATACATTTTAATCAAATGTGTATCATTCAGTCAATAATAACTATACTAAAATTACAAAGAGAGAGAAGAAGAATTCACTAGTTCTTCTGCCAAGCCAGAAGTTAAAACTTTTTTGTTGCTTTGAAAAGGTTATATCGTAAGAGAAATAATGTAACAAAATCCATTTTTATAGGAACCAGTAACGTGTTCTACAACACATGACAGTCCATTTTGGTATTTAATATGTATATTACTAATTTCCGAACGCGTAGAAAATGACCATTCAGTGGGTCTACGACTTCATTAGTTGCCCAGAAACTGTGGAAAAATAGAAAAACCAAGATACATTTTCGATTTAAGAAATGCAAACATATATTTGTATTATTCCTTACCACCGATTCTCTATATGCTTGAACCGTCAAAATTTCCATACTCAACACGTTACTTCTTTCGATACTTCTGACATCATACGACAGCAAGGCTCGCGGGAAGAGGCCACATGCTAGTACTATTTGCTCTTCACGTATTGCGATACCAAAAAGGGACATTTTTGATACTCTTGAACTCGTATACTGTAAATCTGTACGTACTACAATATGTTATTGAAGTGTTTGTTATGACTGTTTTTTTTTCTTGAGTTACCGCAGTGTTATATAAGAGGGATTTACTTGTTCTTGAATAGTGTGCGTGCTATGATTGAAAAATACTTTGCGTGATTTCGTTTGGCAGTATTTTTGCTGCTCCGGATTTCTAATTATTTTCTGTTAGAATAATTCGAATTTGTTAACGCAGTTGACATGAAAATTCCAAAACGATCAATTACTTTTTCGCACATTTTAGCTATTACAAATGAGTAAATATTTCTGTAGCGGCTTACACGCCGTTCTCCAAGTTGTCTGTGCTGAGGGAAACAGAGCTACCGGTAGAAGTGGCTCAGGGCATCGATTAATGTCACTGAAGTGCCTCTGTCCAGGAGGTCCTACACATCTGGGTCCAATTCAGCCTCTATCGAAAAGAGAATTGCAGAGGCCGGCTGCTCTGATCGACAGTTTTACTTGTTTTCTCAGATCAACACCAGGCTAATGCCGGAGCAGTACCCTAACAAAAGGGCCACGAATTGCTTGCGATATTTCCTTCCTCTTCCTTGCCCTATACTCACCCCTTACTTTCACACAGAAATATACAATTACACACACATCCCGGAAGACCATTCGAGAGCTTGAGCTTGTCACGGCTGGTGCAGTTGGAGGGAGATACTTGGTTGGGAAAACCCTGTTAGCTGACGGTAGGTCGGCGCTGGATCTCGACTTCCAGTGGGGGAAGACCACACCCTCCTCCTGAGAGAAAAACATGCACTACACTTGAGGGACTAATGACCTTAGCGGTTGACGCGCCGCGAATCATTAAGAATTAATAAGTAAGTAAATAAATAAATAAATAAATAAATAAATAAATAAATAAATAAATAAATAAATAAATAAATAAATAAATAAATAAATAAATAAATAAATAAATAAATAAATAAATAAATAAATAAATAAATAAATAAATAAATAAATAAATAAATAAATAAATAAATAAATAAATAAATAAATAAATTATAGCAGAACTGACTCTTGTG
Organism: Gryllus longicercus; assembly: GCA_038098605.1. Lineage (NCBI taxonomy): Eukaryota > Metazoa > Arthropoda > Insecta > Orthoptera > Gryllidae > Gryllus > Gryllus longicercus. The sequence goes on along the minus strand of JAZDUA010000024.1, from coordinate 4,803,176 downwards.
CCTTGCGCTTGTGCTTCCTTTGAGAAAGGAATGAAAACATATTTGTAACTCGTAAAATTTCAAATCTGTCGTTATAGTTATCAACTCACTAGGCTGAGAAATAGAGTTATCAACCAAGTCCATTATTTGTAATATGGATCATGTGTCATTCAATTCTTTTTGCAATACGTTACCTCAAAGAAATATCATTGAAAAAATACCTTTTCGAGGAATAGAAGAACTTCTACTACAACTCATTTGTTTCCTTTGTTCATAAAGGACGCTGGCTGTTAAGAATAATTTTTCGTCTGTCTGTTTGGTTGGTTTGTCTGTAGAGAGTATATTATTACAAAAATATACTAACATTTTTCCTGAACGCATGTTCCTTAGCGCGTAAGTGCTGGTATTGTCTCTTCTGAGATACGGCCCTGCTTGTTAGCAAAAAGTGAGTTAGTACTTTTGAATAAAGTATTGTATAAAAATTAATAACCTTTAATGATAATAAATAGGTCAGCCTTTACCTGCCACAAAAATTTGGTGTTTTACGTCGAGTGGCAATATTTAAAATGTCACGTGTAATTGCAATGTTGTAAATGCTGTGATTATATTTCATTACAGAGAGTATGTACCCTATTACATACTGTGATGGCGGGTTCAGAAAATAAATGTAAATTGTGCCTCCTTGTATATTTACAAAAGGATGCAAAGGATGCAAATGATGAAATTGCGTAACAGGATATTTAAAGAGCCCACAAAAATCCGCATGAAAAGTGCCATTATGCTTCGAAAAGGGATTATTTAAATATACTCTTTCACTCCCAGTGCCTTTTCAAAGTCAAGCATGCTTCATGTTTTCAAATCGCATGATGAGAGATTAGTTGTTCAGGTAGGTTGTTAGAGACGAGAGAACATTCTACCTTCGGAGGGTTTCGGCTCTGCAATAACACACGGAGCAGCCGTAGAAAACAACGTGTATCAAGGGAAATTACCTACTGCATTTTTAAACGTGACCAAGCCAAGGCAGCTATCTCCCAGTTTTCAAGTGGAGAAGTGGACTTCAATTAGCGTAATTATAGTTCTCGACCGAAGCGTTCGTTCAATATGCTCTGTAGATAGCTATTAAGTGTTTCGAAGAACTGATTGTGTGGGTGGATTCGGAAGGAGAGACGTAGATAACGGTAGAGAATGTGAACCGTAGAAAGGATGATATAACTCGTTGAATTGGGTGTAGAAATACCGGTAGAAGAGATGAAGAAAACTGTCATGCACGTAGAGATGCAGATAAAAAAAATGTGTGAGAACAAAGATATTACGCGGAGATGAAAAAACCAGTTTATACATGAGAGAAGGGGCGAGCGAGGGATAAGGGGAGAACGTCGACAAGAGAGAAGAAAGTGGAATCCGTGTTACAGGAGAGGGGAAAAGAACTACGTTCAAGCAAGAATAACAACTTGTTTTTGCATCTATTCTTAATAATACATTCCCAGCAAGCACACAAATAGAAGTCTTTATAACGGTCGAAAGTTTCAGAATGAGGGTACCGATATTTATCGGTACGTCCATACTTCATGTCGATAATAATATTGCCTGAACTACTGCCTGATATATACTGAAAAATGTACATTTTTTAACACGTTACAAACATCAATAATATGAAAAAATGAAATAAAGTGTAAATAGAAAAATATTTGTATTTATAAGCTACAATATTGAGAAAGACGTAATACGAAGGAGATCTGGAAAACTGTTAATTATGAAATCAAAAAACGAAGATGAGAAAGAGTCAAGATACGTCTAGGAGCAGAGAGAGAATGCAAGGGGAGCCCAGGGAGGCGAAGAGAGGAAAGCGAAATATGAGCTGAAGCAGTAAGGAAACAACGACCACAGAAGATGGAAGCCTAGAATCGTAATTAGAAAATCAAGATAACGCGGGAATGGAAAGTGACAATTGGGGTAACGATAATCATGAATCAATAGAAGCAGAAATATACAAGAAGCATGGAGAATTGCATGGAAATAACTGACATTAAATTTCTAGGGATACCTTGAACCACTTAAGTTATTAAAATAAACGTGATGTAATATAAGACGAGTGCTGCGTGTTATATCAAAGTAATATGTGAAAAAGAAATCCAGAAAGTTTAGGCTTGAATATGTGAAAAAGAAGAGTCGTTAGAACGTGGATAGGCCCGAGAGATCCGAAGTAAAAATGCCTTGATGAAGGCTGAATAAAAGCCGAAACGTTGGCACTTTAAATGATTATTTAAAGTTAACGGAAACGCGACCTTTTATTGACCAAAACCCACAAACATTTCCTTACAATTAATCAACGCGGTCAAAAAATCATGCTTATTAAAATATATTTTTTATTCGGTAACTATCATAGCACGGAATACATTAACTGTGAGAAACCATATTTTGTGGGTAGTTTCCTATTCAATAAGATGTGAGAATTCAATATCATTTAATATATTCAATAACATATTCAATGCGTACGACCTAATAAAACATTCAAATAATATTGGTCGTTTCGGTAGCTCAGTGTTTAGAGAACTGGGCATAAACAAAAAAACCTACTTTCCATAGCAGATTAAACAAATCTGTCGACAGTTTGAGATGACATACTTCTTTTCATTTCTTGATTGTCTGGAGAAATATTCAGATCTCCTTAAAAATATCTACAACTACAAACAAAACAATTCACACGCTCGAGATAACATGAAAGTTCTTGAATTTTGAAGGCAGCATGCTGTCACAAAACTTATATTTTCTTGGGACTAGCATTTGTATGAGCTAGAATCTGCGCAGATTTATTAGGAAAACATATTTTTGAAAGTGACCAGTTAAGGTAGCGGGAAAATATCTGCGCAATGAGAGAGTGAAGGAATAGATGCGGCTACTTTGGCTAAATATTTTGTTTTCTGGACCCGCAAATTTTTGTGGTTATTAGCCCCAAAACTGTAATGCACATTTTTGAAAATTGTATAATAACAATTTGAAAATACAAATTGTATTGCACCAATGGAGGAGCATTTCTTAGCACTTTCAATATATAACTTCATAATATTTTAAAACGATTGATTTAAACATTAACAAACAAATTTAAAGTGAATTATAATTGTCTTCGCAATGTTTTTCATTAATGACATTCACAAAACGGAACTTTCAATACATAACATTTACAAAACGAGAAGTAGGTGAGTACGAATGAAATAATAAGGTATTACAGAACAAATAATTGAAACAATACGTCTAAAGATTTAGAATATAAATGATTATACTAATAGTTGTAGAGCTGATATTAATTCACAATATTCTTTAAAAATTTCAAAGATATATTTTGATGAAACTGGAGCGTGGAGCATGTGATGCAAAAATGTTAATGTCTTCATTTCAAAGGGCGTTTCATTATGGAAAAAATATCTATCTTTAATGTTTGAGTTGTGGAACCACTGAGGGTTTTCAACGAACATGAGACCTGCACCATTCTCTTAAACGTCCTTTACGCAATCCAAAAAAAATTAATAAAAAACAATGGAGTCATTTTTTGAAAAATTGAGCCATTTTTTGGTCACAAGGGCTTCATGTAAAGTACCTCCTAAAATTAAACTATCGGTTTCAAATTCAAGAGGCCGCGACATCAGCGGGGAGATCAATTTTGGAGAAATTCGGCTGCACGGATTAGCCGCTAGGGCTGCTCACAGAGGGACACACACACGATTTGCCGCTTTTTGATTTTTCGGTATCAAGAACCTACAAAACATGGATTCTAGCTACGCCAAGTATTATATAATTCCCCCCCCTAAATGTGTCAACTGCGTTTATCCAATTTTTTGATACCACGGTCTTGTAATATGAGTTTTTCCTGCTAAAAATTCGCCGTTCTTTTGAACAACAATACATAACTTTCTTCTGTGTAAGCGTTAGCGAGAAAGTAGATTTTCGCCGCCAGCTTTGTGGCTCGATATCCGTGGCCTCCGCATCGAAGTTGCTGCAGCGGCAACAGCGTCGCCCTAAGCCATCTCGGAGGGGTCGAAGGGGGGTTTCTTCCCCGCGCGCGCGCGTGTGTGTGTGTGTGTGTGTGTGTGTAGGGGAAGGGGAGGGGAGGGGACGGGAGGGCGGGCAGACGCAATCAGCGCCGGGCACGCGCCCCAGTGCATGGCGGCGCGGCGGCTGCATAATGGACGCGAGCGACCGGTGGCCGCCGCCCCGGCCCCGCCCCCTCGCTCTGCGCGCCCCCTCGCTCTGCGCGCCCCTCGGCGGCCGCGGCGGCTCCGGCCGGCAACCGTCGCCCTGCGCGCGCTCGGGCCGCGAGGCACCGGGGGTCGACTCCCGGCCGAGGCGGATTTGCGACGCAGACGAAATGGGAAGGTCCCGTTCGGCTGCTGTCTAAACGAGAAGTTAATCAGGCGGCTGATCTGATTCTAGGTACTAGAGAACTAGTACTGATATGAGGAACTTGAGAGTTACACTCCTAACGGAGGCGAATTTTCAATACATATAGCTAGGTCGAATTCAGCCGCTGCCTGAAGGAGAATTCTAGTGGCCGGCTGCTCTGATCAGTAGTTTTCCGTTGTTTCTCCGATCAACATCAGGCTAATACCGGAGCAGGGCCATAAAACGGGTCACAGAACCGCGCGAATTTTTTTTTCTCCCTTATCCATGTACCGGTCTTTCTCCTTATACGCATACGCGCACACGCACGCACACACACATACACACTCACACAATTGTACTTACATGCATTACAGAACCACACTTGTGGAGAGGCCAGTTGGGAGCTTGTTGCGACTGGGGCGTTGCCTCGCTGCGGGAAGCGCCGGGGCCGCAAGCTGTCCGTGGGTAGTAGCGCGTATTCTCGCCTTTCTGCAAAGAAGGAACACCACCATCTCCAGGAAATAACGTGCACTACACTTATGAAACAAATTATCAGAGGTAATACCACGAGTGCTTTGGAATTTATCTGAGAATTTCTTAAGCACGAGTGGTATTTAGTTGGACTATCCCACGAATGAAATTATGTCCAACAGAATTTCAAAATGTGACAAATATTAATAATATTAATGTATTTTACTCAATTGTCTTCATATTTATCATTCAATTATCTTCATATTATTCTACAATGTCCATCTGCTAATACAGCAGATGGGCAAGGTTAAACCGTGCAGTCAATACGTAACCAAAATCGAGATAAACAAATGAATATGCAGACGATGACACGAAATTTATGTTTATTTAGATTTAAAGTAACAAACTTTGGATGTAATAAACATTAACATTCAATGTAACAGCCACATACATTCTTTCAGAGCAAATTCGGACGCACTTAAATTAAACACGCACTTTCTAAATGATGAAGGACCTTCTTTATTTTGATTCACAATCGTGTTGGATTAAAACAGATGTGTTTGATGATGAATGTGTCGGTCTTAATTTATTTATGATAACCAAACAAAGGTGCTGATTGATTTTCAGGTAGGGCTTCAGTGCTGATTTAGAAGCATCGTCTCCTATATTATTTCAGTAGTATACATACCTTTTTGCGGCTTTCACACGCTACCAATCTTTATAAACGAGGTCTCTAAAGAAAGAGAATTTCGCGGAGACGTGACGAATTGCACTTTAACTTTAAATATATTAAGGAATTGTTTAAAAATCGCATCTAAATATTCATGTCAAACATATTTTTTGTTCTTCCCTGTGTTTTTTGGAGTTTCACGAATTATTTCATTGATTTCTTTGTCAGACGTGTCGCCGAATCTCGCCATGTTATTACTATTACAAATTACTGAAAGCGATGTTAAAATCAAAGTGGTTATAGTGCACACACGCGCACACGTTTATTGCACACAGCGGTTGATACATACCGCCTCTTAAGACACTTGAGTAGGAACTTATGATTGGCCAGTAGGTAGGAGAGGTAAGACAAATCGGATAAAAAAACGATTAAGTTCTTGAGATACACTGCCCTGATTGGGTCATATTATATGTATAATTAAACACTATTGGTTCTAATTTCACGAGTGGAATTGTCAAAGTAATATCACGAGAATCGATATGATCGCCTGTAATTTCATTCGTAGTTTGTGCTGACAATTTGTATTTTCTTTCTTCACAAAATTCTTGAAATTGCTTCCACACATTCCTTCTGTTCTTTTTTTGCTGTTTCTCGACATTGAATCTTTAATAATAGATTCAATTATAGAGTTTCAAACATTACCAAACGACTCATTTTAATATTATATTGACGCTCACAAGCTATTATAGACAAACAACAATTGCTTTCAATGACAACAAAAATGTGAATGAAATTATTACAGCGGTATGCAAAATTCATACCCATGATGATAGATATCAGGGATTGGTTTAATTTGAATACGAGTATTTTTCTTGCTTAGCATTGGTTACTTACGTCACGAGCAGACGTGGGTGAAATAATCAAAGCAGTTCGACGCTCGTCAACTGAAAAAAACAATCAATTCTTGTTTCATCGTGCTGCGTATTGCTCACCCCATCCCGCCCCGGGCTCCCTCTCCGACCAGCCATTTCGCGCTCCCTGTCGGACGCTCCCCGAAGCAAAACAGCCCTGGCAGGGGAGCATTGATTACCCGTGCTCCATTTCAGGCGCGGTTTAATATTGCAAGACTCGTCAATATCCGTTCACACGTTTGCAAACGTTTAAGAATTAAGGGTTCATTGTGACAAAATCAATTACGCGAACAGAATATTTGCGAAAGCATGTGCAAAAAATCCTGCATTGTATAAATTGCAGGATAAAACATTTGCCTGTCAGAGGTATGTTCCACCTGGACTATGATGAAACTACAGGGAATATGGATGGATGGCGTATGTCAGTACCTCGTGAATCGTAAAAACAGAATGAAAACATTTTCGCATGTGGATCAGCACTCGGTAATTATGTGTGCACTCGATTTGCTACTCGCAGTTCCTTTCGCAGTAGGCAAATAAAATTGATTTATATCAACGAAAAAAAGTGAAACGAAGCCTTTCAGTTTTACAAACCTACAATTTGTTGGTTAATTTTTCAAATGCGAAAGAATTTACTTCGTATTGGAAATTGGATTACGAAATTAAGGTCCTCCCTGTTTTAATTATTTGGCCAACTGTGTACCTTCATTGAAACAAAGGCAGTCTATATGCATTTTCCTACAACAAGTAATTCAAATTAAGAACAAAAATGTTAAAAGTGCTTTGATTATTTAGCATTATGTAGTGTATGGGAAGTGATGTCTTTGGATACTCTAAAATCAAAATTATCACTACAAAGCTACATCGCGTACCGCAATGTTAAATTTACTTCGAAAAGAGAGAGGAGGGAAATTTAGGAAATCATATCTAGACAGTAATTTTTACCTTGTTTTGAAGGTAACATATTATCATTAAGTTCAGAATAAAACTGTAGGTTTCTGTAAAAATGAACAAAAAAATCATCTTTATATTATTAAAATAATAATTGACAAAAATTAACGTAAGTTGTTTAGTTTTATTTATTTCCGCTGACCAGCAATTTTGATTTTCAGGAATTGTTTTAAGTTATAAGATAATTCAAACACAAACATTTATAAAAATAAAGAATTAAAAACACATTTCATTCTTAATTTTACAAAAAGGTAAGTTTTACAGTGTAATAGATGGAAATAGAAATAAAAGAAATATTTAATACCAGAAAGAAAGGAAGCCCACAGATTATTGCCACGTCCATCATTGTTTAATGTCTTAACAGTACGATTGTTTGTTTAATCTTTTATTATTTGTCACTATTTTGACTGTGATTTTGTGTGATTTAAAGGGGATAGCAAATTGGAATTAATATTTATCATTAGGAAATCTATTTGTGATTCATGAAGTTGTTGCGGATGTACCAAGCCAGTAATACTTAGTTTCTGGTACACTATGTAAGTAGGTGAAAAAGCAATGTTTACGTTTGAGCTTAGTTTGAAGGACAGTTCTTGTTCTTAATTCTGAATGTAGTTGTGAGCTTCAAATGAACCAAGGGGTATTTACAGATACTTTCAGGATTTTCAACCCCGTGCATAGGAGATGTTGGAATGGACTGTATTCGGGTTAGGTACGCCACTGTTGAAACCCTATCAAGTAGCATGCATTCATTGCAATGGGGAGAATTATTTATTAATACAGAATTACTATACATTCTGTTTTCACATTTTGTTTGTTTATTAAAGAATATAATATATGTCGCCTTCAGTTTATTTGGGTTATATTGACATTAAATTGTAAGTTCGTGTTAGTTTGGTATTAATTAGTCCTATAACATATTTAATTGGTTTGTTTCTTGGCAACTATTCAACTGTTTGATCAACTAGTTTTAGTTTTCTTTGTAGATAGTAGTTATTGGACACAGAATGAAAACTTTTTCTAAACATTTGCTAGGATTAAATTTTATTTTCCATTTATCTGCCCAAATTGTAATTTTGTTAAGTCCATCTTGTATATTTTATGCAGATTTTTTACACATTTGTTAGAAGTTAGTATCGCACGGTCATTAACAAATAACACTATTGTCGTATTTTCTGTTAGCAAATGTTTGTAAATATTTAAAATACTGTAGCTGCTAACAAGCTGCTTTGGAGTACTCCTGCAGTAGCTAGTTTTGGCGAAGAATAAGCTGAATTTATTCTCACTGAAAATACAATTCTTTACAAGTAAAGGGGCAAGCCTGATTCTTGTTGTTTTTATGCCAATCCAACCTACTACGTACGAGTTGTTGTTGTTTGTTCAAAATCTTCATATACAAATTCAGCAGTTCTTAAAAGTTGATGAGTATTTTTCTTTGAAACCAAATTGGAAAAGTGAAATTTTTTTGTATGTTTCAGCAGCCGCTTTTGAATTAATTTCTAAACTACGTTTTCCATAAGAGGGATTGGAAGTCAACAGGTCTATTGTTTTCAGCGAATGCTGATTTTTGTTAGCTTTGGTATTGGTATTATAATAGAGTTTCCATTTTTCAGGGTAGTATTCTACTTTTAACATCGAGTTGAATACTGCAATTAAATATCGAATTACTTCCCTAAAATGTTCTATGAATTAAAACAGAATTCATAATTTATACTTGATAGGACACTATTGTTCAGTTCCAGAGATTACTCCTATCAATCCGACAGAAAGAAAAAAACTGTAAAAATAGTTGAATGAATGTTTATATCACGTAAAAAGGCAGTGTGAGATTAAAAAAATTAGTTGGTTTTCAATCACAAAAACTTTTATTTACTTAAATTATTATTTATTTATACAGATAAGAATTCATGTTGCATGTTCTTCCTTTTAGAGTGAAATGCGAAATGTAATGTTTGATAAAATATTGTTATTTATAAAGAATAAAGGAAGTATCATTTGCAAGATGCTTTTATATGAGGAGAAGTATGGAACTTGAGATTTAATTATATTTAAAATACGCAGAGTTTATAACATATAATTTAAAAATAAGAATTCTTATTAAATCCACAAGGAGATTTTTTTATCGCTTACTGACAAAGTACGAAAAATACGTTTCCATCTCATGCTTCTGCTTTTTATGTGTGTAGCAATTATCCAAGCAAAAACAGGAAACAGCGGAACGGAAGTGATGCCGAACGAGCCGCAAGGGGCGCAGAATTTCCGCGAACCTTCACTCGAGCCCTCGTCGCAGCGCGCGCCCTCACCCTCGCCCTCGCCCTCGCCCTCTCGCTCTCGGCGAGTCTTTCTCCGAAACTTTTAACGACGAGGACTGCGGCGGCAGCGCAGGCGGCGGCAGGACGGGCGAGGCCACGCAGGACACAAAAATCGACTTAGAATGTTTCTGTGCAACAAAATATATGCGGCGTTTCGGGTAGAAGGGCAGCAAACAACATACGACCAATTTCTAGGTCCTCGCCTTACTACGTTCACGTGAAGATAATGTACTGTAATGCGAAGGAAATCTGGGAAATGTTGACACAGAAACTCCAAGCATTGACATCAATAAAGTGGATAAATCCTGTTCCTTTTTGAAGTAAATTACTTCCTCCGACACATTGCGTCAGAACTACATTTTCTGGGTCGTTTAAAGCGAAAAATCAATTGACGGCAAAACTTGTGTCTGCCAATCACTCAGTTCGTCCGTCCGACCGTCCGTCCGCCCGTCCGTCCGCCCGTCCGTCCACCCGTCCGTCCGCCCGTCCGTCCGCCCGTCCGTCCGCCCGTCCGTCCGCCCGTCCGTCCGCCCGTCCGTCCGCCCGTCCGTCCGCCCGTCCGTCCGCCCGTCCGTCCGCCCGTCCGTTCGCCCGTCCGTCCGCCCGTCCGTCCGCCCGTCCGTCCGCCCGTCCGTCCGCCCGTCCGTCCGCCCGTCCGTCCGCCCGTCCGTCCGCCCGTCCGTCCGCCCGTCCGTCCGCCCGTCCGTCCGCCCGTCCGTCCGCCCGTCCGTCCGCCCGTCCGTCCGCCCGTCCGTCCGCCCGTCCGTCCGCCCGTCCGTCCGCCCGTCCGTCCGCCCGTCCGTCCGCCCGTCCGTCCGCCCGTCCGTCCGCCCGTCCGTCCGCCCGTCCGTCCGCCCGTCCGTCCGCCCGTCCGTCCGCCCGTCCGTCCGCCCGTCCGTCCGCCCGTCCGTCCGCCCGTCCGTCCGTCCGTCCGTCCGCCCGCCCATCCCTGGTCCACGGTAGCGCCTATTCCGTTCAAACTATTTTCTCCAAAAATGAGATACCCCGACCGCTTTAGACAATCTCGAATCCCCGCTACTTTGAAATGGATATTTTGATATTTGGGGTACTTTACAGTTTTCTCAGAAAGCCACCAATTTTTTATTACACTTTGTTACGAGATAGCATGAATAACCCGGAAACAATATCTCAAGATTAATTTTTGTTGATGTCTCTGAAGTTTTGGAAAGTTGGGATAATTTTGTTCCTTTCTAGTAAATCTCTTCTATATCACGTTGCATAGTCAGAATCCACGTTGTGTGTCCTTGACACCTAAAAATTTATTTACGACAAAACGTGTGTCCGTCAGTCTCCGGAACAGTGCTAGCGGCTGAGTAATAAGCAGAATTTTCACCAAAATCAATATTCCCTGTTCGACTTGACACATGTTGAGACCCTTTTAATTTGAAACTGATATTTTAGTTTTTGGGGTTATTGTAAATAAAGCCTCGAGCCATTTTTCATTTTTTCTCTAAGTTGGCTCCAGCTGAGGTGGCTCAGGGCATCAAAACATTCATTTCAGTGCCTTTCTCCGGAAGGTCCTGTTCGAGTGCTGACGGTGGTAGGATTTACGGCACTATGTACATATGTCGAGTTCAGCCTCTGTCAGGAGGAGAATTCTAGCGGCCGGCTGCTCTGATCGGTATTTTTCCGTAGTTTCTCCGATCAACATCAGGCGAATGCCGGAACAGTATCCTAACAAACGGGCCACGCACCTCGCGCGATCATTCTCTTGCTTGTTCTTGTCTCACCCTTACACACTCTCACTTTCGCTAGTGTCCAAAGTTTTAGAAAGTCTTTAGCTAGATTTAGATACTGTGTCTCTTGCTAATGTCTAAAACTCTGGCGCCGTCGAGACCTGAATCCTAAGATCTCCCTGTCAGAGGCTCTGCAGTGACATAGTTGACATGACATGCCCTGAGCCACCTGTACCGGTTTTCCAGTTCGGTGAACTCGTCCTCCTACAGGAATTCCGATCACTCGCACAAAATTTGTGCGCGGCATTCGCCGTACGTTTATGCACGTGTGGACGTGACTTAAAATGCAAATGTTGCTTCAGGTGTCATTCTGATGTCTCTCATCATGTAAATGAAAGCTGAAAGTCAGCACAGACCTTGAAAATTGGGGTGCGTATGTTTTTGTTGATTTTCTAATTTGAGGCGACTAATTTGGGGTTGATTTTCTAATGGGCGAAATTTTTTTGACATTGATGACAAAGCAAATCAGAGGCGAATAATCGTTGAAATTATTCGCATTCATTCTCCGATGTTGGTTAACTTGTGTTTGAGCTATATTCCTTTCGTTTTTGTCACTCCGCCAACTTGAGAATATTTGCAAAGAAAACAATGTATTTCTTCAAGAAGAATGCGAGCTAAGTCCCTGTTAAAACGTTCTTTTTAAGAAGTACTTGCATGCATAATTCTTTTATAGGTGAATTATAAGTTTAATTTAAAGCGTAATGAAAGTAACTAAAGCGAGATCTTTGAAATTCGTTTTTGTAGCCTGGTCAGATTGTGTTTATTCAATTACTTAATTGAGAGGCATACAGATGAGGAGCTTGTTTCCAAAAGGTACTAAATCTAACTGTACAAATTTTAGAACAGAAAAACTTACAGCAACTAAAATAGTTACTATATTAATCCACTTTTCTCTTAGAGTTCTCTGGGAGTCAATGTATAATTTTATGGCAATTGTTTTCATATTTTATTCCCCAGTTATAAGGATTTTAGTTTTGGATTCGGTACTTTTTGACATATATAAAAGTAGAAAAGTTGGATGTAGGTATAATTCCTCAGCCTCCATCGTCGGTGGAAGGAGCGACGGTCAAAGAAACTGTCGAAAAAAATCGTCCACTGATGTGAACAAAGCACCTTTGACGGGCATTGCCTCACTTCGATTTTCTGTATCAAAGCATTCATATTAATATGTTCCCATTCTATTTGTTATGTATCTAGTGAACGTCCACCCCGAAACAGTGAATACTTCCGTAGGTGCCCCCGAACGTGAGTTTTTCCAGTAATTTCAACTGCCGCTACTTTCCACTTACCCATCGGCGCTGTACGTTCACTCTACTCTTGAAGTAATGTCGAATAAAACAATTAAAGTTACAACAAAAATAACATATATTGTTACGAAGTTCTATATGGCCAATCAATCGGCAAACTGTTACCTGCTTCGCTTTCGCGGATAATTTGTTCCTTATTTTAATTTAATTAATCTTAACCACTTAATCACTTCGCCAAGGTTTCAGCAATTTGATAATCTCTTGAAGCTCCTTCTAATTGGGTATTTAAACAAGTATTTTATGTTAAAAATTATGATCTAATCGTTAAGCGTCCATTTCTTACGGACACTAGCCAAACTCTTCCACACAAATTCCATAGCAAATCACTGCACACTTCTTTTGTTTATCTCTTACGAGTTGAAGTACTCGGATCAAGTTCTACATTTGCATTTTGTAACACTGTCTTTCACAATTTCTATCAATTTTCACAATGTTATTTTTAATGACTTCGGAAAAACGTAAATCCTTCCCAAAAACTCTTTGCATGCCTGTCCTTCCAACTGCGTTCCCTGAACTGGCTCTTATCATTAGGGGACGAATTTTAATGAAATATCTTTTTTCTTTTCACTTTAGAACAATGCCGTTTTAGTATTGATATCAAATTTAAGTTATAATGAATGGAAATTACCCGTTTTTATATGATTTTTTGTTGCACTTTTCATCGAATTCGACTAATAAATCATTTTCAGCATTTTCGCAGATTTCATTAATTTTAACATCATTTCCTGGTATTAATTAAATTCTTCTAAACAAAAGAAGTCACAGCAGGGCTGAAACTACTACCAAATCATAAGGCTCCTGGACATGATCGTATTACAGGGGAAATGCTTAAAAAACTGCCTAAGAAACTCATTGCCCTTGTAACATCCATTTTCAATGGAATAATACGCATCGGACACTATCCTTCGCAGTGGAAACTGGCACAATTAATTGTAATCGCAAAACCAGGAAAACAGCTACAAGATGTTTCCTCGTACAGACCAATAAGTTTATTACCTTCTTTGTCTAAGGTATTCGAAAAACTATTACTATTTCGCATATATCCATTACTTAAAGAAAATGACACAATTCCAGACCATCAGTTCGGTTTTAGAAATCGTCATTCTACAATAGAACAAATTCATAGAGTAGTCGACACCATCAACGGAGCTCTAGAAAATAAAATGTATTGTTCCGCCTTGTTTCTAGATATCGCGCAAGCGTTCGACAAAGTGTGGCATCAAGGCTTGCTATATAAAATCAAGAAATGTCTGCCGCATCCATACTATAATATACTTCGATCCTTTATTTCAGATCGATTTTTTCAAATAAAATTCGGAGATGAAATACCACCGTTTCATCCAGTATTATCAGGAGTGCCACAGGGGAGCATCCTTGGACCAGTGCTGTACACGCTGTACACCGCTGACTTACCTCAGTCCCCAGACGTCACCACTGCAACATATGCAGATGACACAGCCCTGCTAGCTTCGCACGAAAACCAAGAAACGGCAACAAGAACATTGAAAGAGCACCTCAAGCTTATAAACAAATGGTGTAAACTCTGGAGAATAAGAATGAATGAAACAAAGTCCAAATGTATAACATTTACCCTCAGACGAACAAGAAATACAAGAATAGAAATAAACGGAAAACTAATTGAAAACGTAGACACCGTCAAATATCTCGGACTACATCTAGACAAAAAGCTAACCTGGAAGAAACATATTTCGATCAAAAGAAAGGAAGCAGAACTGAAAAGTAGACAAATGATATGGTTAATAGGAAGAAAATCTAGTTTAAGTCTAGGAAACAAAATTTTACTTTACAAAACAATACTCAAACCTATCTGGTCTTATGGAATTGAACTCTGGGGAACAGCATCACATTCAAATATAGAAATAATTCAAAGATTTCAATCCAAATGTCTCAGACTATTAAGCAATGCTCCCTGGTTTGTATCAAACGCCACTCTACATAAAGATCTCAATATCACCACTGTTAAAGAGGAAATCACTCTCAAATCTCACAAATACCAACACAGACTCGAAAATCATATTAATCATCTGGCCATAAACATCTTAGATAACAGCACAACGACAAGAAGATTGAAAAGAGTACATCCTCTTGATCTGGACCACAGATATAAATAATATTTTTCTTTTAAAATAATTGTTACTGTAGATGTATTTTTTTGTCACAATGCTTGCACTATTGTATGTTTGTTTGTTATTGTGTTTTTTGTTATTTCAATGTGATATTGTTTATTGTTGCTTTTGTTTGTTTGTCTTTTTCTCTCTCTCTGAACTGGACAATTAGTTTAAAACCATTTTTAGAAAGAACCAGAATTGTATAGTTTCTTTACATGTCAATAATATATGTACAATTGTATTTGCCGAATGTTCGTGTAGAACAAATTGCAAATAAAGCAGATGTTAAAAAAAAATTCCTGGTATTTGCTTCAAATAATATTAACCAGATACACAAATGATCTCCACAGAATTCCTGAGTACCCTGTTTGATTTCTTCGCTCAAAAATTATGTTTACCGTTGTAAGTATGTAATTAATAAGCTGCGGATTAAAAGGTACGAAAAACTGTAGAAATAGGCAGGCAAAATATGCACTTCAAAAGGTAAAATATGCACTTAAAAACGTGCAATATGCACTAAATTGGTACTAAAATTTTTCGTATCCTTATTTATGTACTTATTTAGCAATTTTCTGAAGGTAACATAATATTATTACATTCACGGAATGTTTGCTTTCATCACTATTCTGACAAATCCTAGTAGAAATCCTATCATTGCCAGGGAAATTCGGACAAAAGGTTGAATTGCAGCAGCCACATTTTAGCTTTTCATTAAATGCAAGCTGATACTTAAATGCTACACATATGATATTTTTTCTCATCTTTAATCAAAACATAATTGAAAACATTTAATGATTTTTTTCAATCGCCATGCATAACACAAAAGTAACTAATATGTACAACCGCAACAACCGATCAACAACCGCACGTACTTTTTCGCATTATTTCCTGAAAAATAAACATTTGCAATTTAAGAAAATCAGTGTTCAACGAAAATGAGATGTGCACCGTTCTTTTAAGTGTCCCTGGTTTTATTCTGAGAAAAAATGAAAAAAATTATAGCAGTTTTGGGGAATTATATTTGTAATTTTGATTAGTTCCAGGCAGCAATTATGCGAAACCATATCTTAAAAAATTATAAATCACTTTTTTTAAATCTATTGTTTTAGAACAGATATCGTTTAAAACAAAAATTACAATATTCAATATTGTACTTTTGCAATGTTAAATTTTTGCAATTTTCATAAATACAGGGAGTTTGCAAAAAAAAATGAGACCGGCACCATTTTCAATACCGCCATGCGGAGGAAATTTTAAGAAAAAAATGGAGCCGTTTTGCAGGGAAAAAAATGTTAAAAATTTGAAGTAAATTAACTTTGTAATTTTGCACGTACTACATAATAGAAAATACCTGCGCTGTAATGGCAGTAAAACGGAATATATATTTATTGAAAGTTGTGTCTGTACTTTGCAGGAATAAAACAAAAAACGTACTTTAAAAAAAATTCTGGCTAAGAATAATTGCTTGTTGATCAATAAATACGATAATAGACAACATTGTGGCATTTGAACACAAAATAGGCACTAATAAGTTAAATGGGGATTTGTAGACACTAGAAAATTCTCATATAATGATCCTAATGCCTCGAAATGAATAAGAAACACAAAGATTGCGTTTTCCATTGAAGGAAGAAAATAGGCAAATATCCGCAGCTTACTAATTAAACTTCTTGACCCCCCTCAGCACGATTGTCGTTGTGGCCGATTTCGCTAAAGACAGATTTCCGGGTAAAGAACAGTTCAAACTAAAAGTTTCCGAGCTGAGTTTACTTAAACGGAAGGAAGAAGCCTCGATTATATCATCAACATATGCAACAGCTTGAATTATTCATATGAACTGATTTTGATCATTTTTAATGTCATTTTTCTTTACTTTTAAAGTATTTATTAAACTTTTTAAAAGCATTTTACTGATCATTTCTGGTGATGTTATAGGTCATCCAAATCCGCCCCCTTCTTATCATCGTCTGGTTGGCAGAAGAATGCTATTCGCAGAGCGATGCTGCGTTCCTGGGCGACGTTCGGCGGTGTGAGAACCTGTCGAAATGAAACTGGTCCGCTGCCCCTTGGCCGTGCGGGGTTTGCCCGGGGAGGGTGGGGCGGGGAGGGGCGGGGCGGTCGCGTGGTCGCTCGAAGGGCGGAGCGAACAGCCTCCGCGCGCACCTGCGAGGGCTCAAAGGGCGGGGGGGGGGGTCGCTCGAGAAGAGCCCTTGCGGCGGCTGCGACACGTCGGGCGACCGCCACCGCCCCGCCCTTCGCAGGGCCAGCTGCCCTGCACACTGCCCAGCACAGTGGGCAGAAAGGCGCGCGAACCACGCAAAAACAAAGCAGTAATTCCCTCTGTATGGTCGATCTATGTAAACTCATTGCTCATACTTGGCCTTCCTCACGTCTTTAGAGTTACACGTGTTTCAAATGTTAATGTCTGAGTGATATATTCGTCTAATTTTAAGTTGGAACCCTCACATATTTCTCAAATGTAAGACAATCTGCTGAAGACCCCATTTAGGATGAGGTTTTACTGAACTTCAAACTGTTGAATCTTTCGAAACTTTACAGTTAACAATGAATATCGGACCTGTGTATCTCTAAAAGTGTATTTTACTCTATTTGTACAGGGATTTAAAAGAAAAAAAATAAAGCGATTTTGAGGAAATTTAAAAAATGACCCAGTGCTTCATGTACAGTATCGCGTAAATTAAATGAATTATTTTTAAACTCGCAGAGCTTCGAGCCGAGAAGATCGACCGGGGAATATTCCTGTTGAAAAAAAATCCCACAGTAATTTAGGCGGTAGTGCTATTCACAGAGGGCTGGGTGGACTGACATTTAAAAAAAACTACTTTCTTGGTATTAGGGGGCTCCAAAACGTGTATTTCCGTTGAAGTTTCGAAATCGATTTTCCGCAGCATTACATAACTTCCTCTACTATCTACATTAATTGGCATTTACGAAGGTATACAAGAAAATAAACTAGTGGTACTACAGAATAGAACAGCCTTTCTCGATCTACGAACTACTTCCAGAATGATATCTCATCAATTGGGGCAGTTTTTTCAATTTTTCCCCTTCGTCTTCTCAATTGCCATCTATTGCTGCCTATTTTACCATACGAATGTCTCCTGCAGGTTTTGTACGTGACATTTTAAGGGGATTACTCGCGAAGTTCCATGTAAGGGTCGGTTTTAGTTACCGACGGACCCCCATTCCCAACATCATGCTGGGCGCTGCTTTCAGAAAAATCCTAAAGATTTATTAAAAATGCCACTCCATTTATAATACTGCAACTTTGTTCTAAAACTGCAAACAAAAACATTAAGAAATTACATAGTGATTTGGACGTGTATTATTTATTTTTAATTTAAATATATTTTTAATTTATTTTCTTCAAATAGAAATATATGTTGAGTTTTTTTAACGGTGGGACTTTTTTTACCCTTGAATTCCCGTAGTGGTGGAGAGGCAAGAATTTGTTGTAATTAGAGCAATCAAACGACCGAGCTAATGAAGCGACTAAGAGTTAACTAGAACTAATTTGTAACTCATTAGTAGGCCATTTAGTTGCACATTTTACAGAAAAGTTATTGCATTTATAGTTCAATTTTTAGTTAGCATCTTTTATTTTATTGTTCTTGGTTTCTAATTTTTATTGCAAAATATTATGACCACAAAATGCATTTTCAAATGTTCGGAGCGATTAATTTTGTTCAAGAAATACAACGAATAGGCAACCTCCCTTAACTATTAGAATAAAGAAATGAGAATTATAAAGAGAAAAGAGACATGTTATTAGATCATAAATGAGATAATGGTTAATTTTTTATATTATGTCTGCCAGATTGAGGAGGAAGATGTGTAAAAGGAGTCCAATTACGTATACGAGCAATATTTACTTACAAGGTTGAAATGGAAGGTGCTCGATAGGTTGAAACAACGTGTGGGAAATGTTTGCGACTTACGCAGGTGAGGACTGGTTGAATTGCCAAGCTACTGTGAAGATACTTATTTTTAGGTACCAGGAGCAGGGATGCCGTATTGAGCTGAAATCCGCTAATTGGACGAAAAGAAGGCGACAACTCGCGGAGGGAAATGCATTTGGCAGGTTTTCGCCAAACGGACACCTTTTCCTTATAAAAAATATCCTTGTAAAAAATATCGATGGGGACTGATGTTCTATCTACAAGTATTTAATCTCTGAACATCGTGCAAATGTGCAGATACGAGAGCGTATTCTTACCGGGGAGGTGATTTGTACGAGTATATTATATGAGAATATATATTATATTAAGAACAGATATTAGAGGCCTCTTCATTTTTAATTAAAGAGGCATGCGATCGTGCCAATTGTCTTTCTAAAAATGGTACAATTTTCTAAATATTCATGGCTTATGTTACGATGGCTTTATGCACGAGGGAATTTACTTGTAAACATCTTATGAAAGTGCAGCTACTTTCAAATTACCATCCATTTTTCACCACTCACGGAAGAGGAGGAATTGGGCGAATTTTTGTTCCTGACAGATTTTGCAAGTGGGGATCTGGCAATCCTGAACAGACCAGTCCCAAACGCGCGTTTTAGTTCCTTCTAACACTCGTTGCGGCGCTGACCACTAGCAAGTGGCGACGGCGACCAGCTGCCATTGCCGGGAACACAGTCACAGCGCCGTCCCCAGCAACGGCCGCCTCCACCGCCACCGACATTGCCACCCATCACTGCCGGCGTCGCTGCCGCCGCCGCCGTTGCCACCAACATCGCCGCCATCGCTATAAACATCGCCGCTCCCGCTATCGTCACCGCCGCCATCACCACCACCATCGCCACCACTGCCACCGCCACTACAGCCTTCGCCAGCGCTGTCGCCACTACCGCAGCTGCCGCCATTGCCATCGCCACCATCATCGCCGCCACCATGATCGCCGCCACCGCCACTGTCACCACTGCCACCGCCTCCACAGTCTTCGCCACCACTGCCGCCATTGCCACCACCATCGCCACCACCGTCACCATCACCGCCGCCGCCACCGCCGCCGCCATTGTCGTCGGCGGCGTCCACACAACGGCCGCTCTCCCCCGCGAAGGCGATCTCGGAGGGCGTTGGGGGCTGCTGCGGCCGGGGAGATCTGGTTCTGGTAGAATAGAATATCCCGACCTCATTTCAATGACGCACATTCCTCCTCTCTCCGCTCTTAAAACAATTTAAAATCAACGTCATTAAGCCGTTATGCGGCAAATAACTGGAAGTGGTTGAAGTTTGTACACCGAAGGATAGCCGAGATTTACAACAAAGTCCGTTGTGATATTGGCTGAGTGTTCTTTACTACTTTTCCTAATGTCAGCTTCTTACATGTAAAATTCATACAAATACGAATTAGCATTTGTTAGAGATATCTCATCTACAATTTTTAGCTGCAACTCACTTCAATCCTAACGGCGAACAATGAAATCCTAATGAACGCCGGACGTGGGTTTTTCATTCCTCGTAGTATTAAATAGATGAAACAGACCAGTAGGCCTACTAAGAAAATAAATATATTGTAGCTACTGCCTGAAACAACCAAACAGCAGTAGCTATTATTGTAAGCGATAAGACAGCAAGTGTACGTGGAGAGTGTAGAAGGTCTTGAAGTTTGTAAGATTCGTACGAGGTTTTGTCGACAACATAAGAAAAAAAGTATATTAAGATTAATTTCAAGATCAAAGTAAGGAATATGATAAAAAAGGCCGATTATAAAGTTGATTCCGGTTTCAGAACTGTAGGTAATGACCATATTTTCCATTGAGAGAAATTTTAATTTTTCTCCCAATAGTGTAGTATAGTGTATAATAGTATCGGATCGAAATATTTTGGAATAACTTCATCAATATGATCTCTAATTTACGTTCATACACTGCGTTTCTAAGGTTATTTTGTACTCTAACTGTGCACACTTCACGATTAAGGTCTCGTAGTGCCCTTACAAAGTTGGAGCAGATGAAGAGGAGATACATACAGCTTTATACCCCCAAAATCGGAATGTGTGTCTGTATGTGTTACCCATACCTCTGCCAGATCAATGAGTCGTTTGCAACGAGAGAACGAAGTCGCACGCCTTTCCCCTTGGTGATCCAAGTTCGATTCCCGGACGATCTCATGTGAAATTTTTTCCAACAAAATGGGTTTGCCCTTCCTCCAACTTCTGTGAAGTGACATAAACCCTACCTTCCCAAATTATTTCCCAATTCTGACCGCTGGGTACTGACGCAGGAGCGCGTGTTAAGAGGCGGAGATGCTACCTGGCGGTTCTCTTGACAACTGACCCGAATTACGAACCACAAAGTTCTAGTATAATTAACGGAGAATTCTTACATAATAGAAACATAATTAATGAAGAATTACTCCAGAAACGCGTTCTACGCCAAGTTCTTGGCATAATAAGGAATCTTGTGACGATGAGTAAAAGCTTTTGTGCTTCAACTTGGTAAATATGTCAGGAGTAGTGAAGATCTTATTTTGTCTTTCAATTTGTTTACTCAATACAAGGAAATGTTTTTACAAATATAGTTCCGTTTCCCATTGACACCTCTGATAATTTGAAAATTGCAAAAGTTCAAATTTACTTTCGAACCTGATCTACACCTCCAATCTTATTTTCTTCTGTAAATACATTGACATCTTCATATATTGGAAGGGTTCTGGAAATTTGGGGATGTGTTAATCGTAAATAGAGAAATCGCTTAACTTTGTACAGGTAAAGGAAAGGGTAAATGCTTGAAATATATTCTCCTTTCATTTCCTTTTTTTTTATTTTCTACACAAAGAAGTTCCTCTTTGCCATGACAATTATAAAAACAAATTGAATTACAAGAATCGAAGTAGTACTGTTACAATATCAAAATAATAAAATAGAAAAATGTTCCGTACCGGTCGGATGACTATCAAGGGTGACCGTTCCTATTTCAAAGTACACTCTTAAGTGTCCCTCTTCATATGTCTGCGGTTTCGAATCCCTGCAGCATGAATGATTATTCTTTACCTTTCGCGGCCACAACCGACGCGTCTTCACAAACAGTGGACGATTATTAGCACCGAGGCACACTTCTAATATGATTGATTGATTTGTGATCCTAACTGTTAAGGTCATTAGTCTAGAAAGTGTAGTGCACGTTTTTATCGGGGGGAATGGCGGTGATCTTCACCCGCTGGATGGTGAAATCTAACGCCGACCTACGTCGTCTGGTGGTGATGTTTCCCCCAACCAGGCATCTCTCACCAGTTTCTTTCAAGGCACTTCCCCGGCATTCAGATGCTGCTGATCGGAGAAACCACGGAAAACTCCCGATCGGAGCAGTCGGCCGCTAGAATTATCCTCCAGACAACGACGGAATTCGAACTAGCTGACAAGCCAGTGATGCAAATTCTGCCATCGTCGGGAGTGGAACCGTATGACTTGCCTGTCAGAGACACTGCAGTGACATCAACTGACGCCCTGAGCCAGCAAAGCCAATCCTCTAATGCGAAATGTGAAAGAGAGTAGCGCGGTGTCGCAGTGACGCAACTGTGTTCTGTGACGCAACGCCGATGGCAGGGTGGTTGAGGCGGCGGCCACGAGCCGGAGGGGGCAGCAGCTGCCACACGCCCGAGGGCGAAGCGGGGTATTCCCAAGCAGACTGATGACGGCTGCTGTAATGCATTGGAAGAAGGTACAAAAGACATGAACCGATAATGAATTAGTTTTGAAAGTTGAGAAAGGGGATTTGGAAAGTTAAAAGAGTTGAAAATTATTAACCCATGGGTTTCGGATTTTGGGCTGTCACTGCCATCGCGTAGCAATAGAATTAGGTCACAGAAGAATTCTGTGAATTATTACATTATATAACATATTACAAGGTGATGTTTGCAATATAATGAACAAACAATACAATTTTATATAATTATCGATATATAATATGATAATGTAGTTTAACTAATGAAGGTAATAAAGTTTAAGTGTGGGTTTAGGTTAGTGAAGGTAATAATATTAGTTTAAAAATCGGGTTTCAGTATCCTTCTGATAAATAAACATTTGGAGTATTTCAAGAAAACTTGCGATACTAACTGTATTTTCTTATAATCTCACCTTTCAAATGCGCGTTCTAACCTTTACCGCGTTCAAACTTTTCAAATACTAGAATTCGAAAGGTTAGAACGCGGAAGGATGTAGGTATTGTGATGGCTTGAAAGTCTTCGGACCTAGCCACAAATTATCAAGTTATTTAATTTATATGTCTAATGAGTACCTATTAAATAAAAAAATATAATATTGTTTACATCATTATTTTCGATATTAAATAATAGAATAGTCATTTAATGGTAATTCGTGACACGATAATCAAGCCTGAATGCTTGTTTTAAAAATATCCAAGACCTTCCTTCATCTACTGGGTAATTGTTCGCAATTTCTTCTGGTGAACAGATCTAAACTTGCAGAGTGTTCACTTTACCTGGCATTTTCAGAGCAAATTCAAGACTATTATTTTACATACATATTGTATGTATATACATACTGTATTAATATGTATATGTGATACATATACATATTAATACAGTGATACATTACACATTAATATATTCATACAAATTTTAGTCATTCATAATCAATAAATTCAGAAAAATTACATTTCGGAGTCATAAATAACAAATTGTGGAAAAAATGCATCTTTTGAAACCTGGGATTTTATTTGGGAAGAGAGGCGTACATTTTTGACCTAGAATATTATAAACTGGGTCAGTTGAGTAAGAACAGAAAGTATAATATATTGGATAGTTTACTGATCCACGATTTTAAGGAATCCACAGATAATTGTTGTAAAATTTGTTCATTTCCGATAAGTCATTTAGTTTTTAATACGTGCAGCTGCCCTGCAGAGAGCAGCATTGTTCACAGCGGAGGGGCGGTGGCGCTTCTAAAGCAGGGCCCGGCGACGGGGGACGAGTGGGGACGCCATAGCGCTGCCCGGAAGGGGGGTTCGCTCCCCTCCCAACCCCCCTCTCCACTCAACCCCGCCACCCCGACCGCCTCATCACTCGCACTGCTCGGCTCGGCAAACTGATTCGGACATCCAGCTTCCTCCGTGACGTCAGCGGTTTAACTCGCTAAACCGCATTTCGGTCGCCAGCGAATGCCTCGGACGCTTTCCCAAACCAACTCCTTTTCAGTCCAGCTGAATCAACAAACTTCATCGGAACAAACTTTCTCGCATTATTTGAAAAGGCGACGCAATACTGTACTACTACTACTACACGAAGCAGCAAATGTGTTTCCAACAAGCAAAAAAGTGCCCTACTGGCCGAGATTCGAACTCAATCCCATGGAGTTAGCTAGCCATGCGCTTTACAGCTACGACACGCAGTCGCTCGTCCACACTCACCTTCACCAACAATTAAAACAAAATTGGTCTCTCCCATTAACTCTAACTTATGCATTTTTAGATCTACCGATTAATTGATTAGTGAATCCGGGCACCTCTACTGCTAAGGTCATTAGTCCCGTACGTGGAGGATCTTCCCTCGCTGGATGGAGAGGTCTGACGCCGTCCTGCTGGTCGGCTAACGTTGACCACAGATAAACAGACGTTTTGCCGTCAATCGATTTTTCGGTCTCAAGACCCACAAAACATGGAATCTGACTGCACAACGTATTAGAGGAAGTAATTTACTACACATTCGGAACAAGATTTATCATTTCTTTGTTACCAGAGCCCGACAGAAAGTTTTCTGTCGTCAAATTGCCAATTTCCGCCGCACGATTACATTACTTTCTCTTCACTACTTACGTAGTAGGGAAAGAAAAAAAATTAGAACTGTTTTAGAAGCAACTTTCCTTACATTTTGAAGGAAAATCTCTGTTCTTGATTAATACCTGCTAGAAGGTGATAATTTTACACCTATTTTGTTTAAGAGTTTATATAATAATTGTACTACTTTTTAATATTTCGTGGTGACTTGCGCGAAAATTGTTGCCAGTTTGAAATCAAAATGTTGCAGTCAAGATTTTGTCTGGCGTCCTATGACGAATTGGATCAAATTAGACGTGTTATTTAATGTAAAAAAGAGTTCAAAACTGCGTGTGACGTACCACGGGGAATTTACAAATATTTCAAATATTTATATTTACAAATGTAAACCAAGTAACCCAATTAACAAAAAAATGTTTGGAAACAATTTGAGAAATTTTGTAAATAAATGAAATAGAAATTTATCGCATTTACGACGAATGAATAGATAGCAAATATTTGAAAAAAATTGGAGCATGAATAAGAGAAAATTGGATTGGCAAGAATACAAAGAATATACCGTAAAACCTACGAATTCATCATCTACATTAAATATTAGAGAACAAAGCGTGTCCCTCAAATATAAATAATGAATACTGCATTTAATAATTGTGTCTTTAAATAATTTTGTCGTGATTGGTTACGTTTATTTTCTTGTTCGTTTTATATTGTTTACATTTCTTTGCGGTACAACATGAATAAATGTTAGTTACGTACGAAGTACGTTTCATAAAATTATATGAAGTTACATGAATTAAACTTTTTTGTGAAATAGTCCAAATAAATTTCACTCGTGCCCTGGAAATTCTAAGATAAATCCCTATTTCTAAATAATAAGATTAATCCAAAATTGCTCAAACACTCGTGGAATTACCAATAAAAATTCCCCCATAACGTTAACGAACAATCCATAAAGACCCTACACACGTCGAAACCCACCTTCACCCCGGACGGAAGAGGTCTACCTGAGCGACGGTCGGAAACAATGAAAGCGAGAAACCTGAAGAGGAGCAAAGCGACGAGAACTGCAACACCCGTTCCCCAAGTGACTTCCAGTGCAGTGGGTCGCAATTTCCATACGCGCTCTGCGAATTCCTCTCCTGCTGTGCGAGCGCGTCGCGTCGCGGCGAGGGGAGCGGTTCAACCAGCCGCCTGCAGCGGAAACGGGCTCTGCAACTCCGCGCGCGGCCTCGCCTTCTTCTGGCGCGCGCCCGCGCAGCCGCCCGCCGCGCCGCGCAGCTCCGGCCCGCGCAGCGCCGCGCAGCGCCCGCAGAGCAAAGCCGCCCGCTAGGCCACGGACCGGATGCCACGCTGCGTAAGTTGCTACTCAGTTGATTCATTGATTGATTGATTAGTGATTCCGGGAGCCGTCCACTGCTAATGTCATTGTTCCCGTAAGTGTGGTGTATGTTGTATCGCGGGAGATGATGGTGATCGTCGTCGGCTGGCTGGTGAGATCCGATTCCGACCTACGTCGGCTTAGTGGTGGGGGGAGATTTTCTCCGACCAGGTATCTCTCACCAGCGGGACACCACCCCAGTCGGGACAAGCTCTAAGCTCCTGACTGGTCTACCGACATGTGTGGTAGTGTAGTGCTTGTAAGTGTAGGTAAGTAAATGTGAGGACAGGGTAGAGATGAGGAAGGAAAGGTCGCGCGCGGTTCGTGGCCCGTTCCGTTACGGTGCTGCCATTCACTTAGTGCTGATCGGAGAAACTATAAGAAACTGCCCTTCAAAGCAGCCGTTCTCTAGAATTCTCCTCCAGACAGCGATTGAATCCTTCTTTCCAGCTGGAGCCGAAATTCCAGCCATCGTCGGGATCGGAACTGTGGGACCTCCTAGTCAGACGCACTCCAGTGACGGCACTAGTAAAAGCAGTTATCTCAGTGCATGCGTAATGTGCTAAAAGTACGACGATGTGTAAAGTATTCAGATAATTTCGCGAATGCATCAAAGAAAAAAAATAATTTGGTCTCACCGAATCATATACTACTGACTTTAATGTGTTATAATGTGATATGCACACCTGAAGTAAAATAAAATTAAAGTCAGAATGGTTGTCTAAAAATAGCGAATGACACGTGATAAAAGTTATTTTATGTAGCTCAGAGGATTGTGTCACTCGGCTTGTGGTCGTTGTGTCGTAACATTTCTTACTTGCAAAATAAAATGTCACTTTTTCTACTTGTGTTATAAATAACGATTTCGCTTCCCCTATCAGCGGTCGGCAGCTCCTTACTTTCTCACCTTGCTACAAATTTACGTACTCACGAGGAAGTTTTATAATGCGGCAGAAATCAGTGACTTTTCGATGTCTAATCTCCTACGATATGGCCCTGGTATTGAAGAAACTAATACATTTCGTTCCAGTAAATTACTTACTGTAACACATCGTACGGTCAAAATCAAACATTTATGGGTCCTTGGCGTAGTTTGATATTCTCGAGTAGCACCACCAGTTTTTCTAAAACACGGCTCCAATTTTTTGGTTTAAATGTTTTCTCAGTTAGTTCCACTAAGATTTTAAAATGCCTCAGGACCCATTTTCGCGGACTCTCTGTACATTTGAAAATTAGAAAAAAAACTTAACATTGCAAAACAACAATATTGATGATAGAAACTTACTCTCTTAAAGAAATCAGGTCTTTCAAATCTATATCTTAAAATGAAATTAAAATCTCAGAATTTTTGAAAATTCATTTGTTATTCAAGCGTCGTTGTTCTACTGTTATTTAAGCATCGGAAAGGTTGAGTTTATCTGCGAGGCTGGTGATATAGTGTTAAGGGTACTGGAATCTTAACTTTAGAGACATTTTAGTCCTATCGCACAGAAAACAAATTGCTGATTGGAAATACTTTTTTCTACGATGGTATAAAAATGTGGGTGCTCCTACGAGTACGTGAAACTACTGCTCGAACGTCTTTTTTTAAAACATCTGAAAAATGTGTCGTCACCGTGCGCGAAACCCTTTTTTACGGTGACGTCACAGTGCAAAAAATATTTGCACAACATAGGTAGGTTATAGGAGAAGAGAGGAAAAGTATACATGAATGGCAAAACAACTTTAATTTAATTATTAATTACTTGCCAATAACAAGTAACATATAATTAACTGTTAATACATAAATAGTAAGTAACTACTAACACAATGTAGTACAAAACTCGTATCAACTCTCAAATAAATGTACACCAATTTCTCAACTGTTGGTACGTTATTTTCCTAAATACTCATATCTTTGGAATCATAGAAATTAGAATCTGCAGCTTTCGTAGATTTTAACAACTCCTGTAAAGTGTTATCACTGCATTTCATCATTTTAAATTCAGTAATAACTACTTGGATGTACTAATGACACAACAGGATATCGTATTAAACAAGAATGTTGCAAAACCATGGCCTATACAAGTTGACGAAACTGGAGTTCCTTTCGAATAAACTAAGAAGAGTAGAGCTGAAACAAATCATCATCTCTACTCTTCTACAATATTTTAAGTATTATCTTCCTAATATAAGCATTTTTATACAATCGTAGAAAAAATGTTTACATTTCATGAATTGTTTCTTCTAGATCTCAATTGAGGGTTTTTTCCTCACCTATCGGTTTTAGTATAAAAAACTCAATCTCGATCGTGCAAAATGCATTAAATTCACGCACTTTATACAAAAACAACTATGACAAGTTCATATAGTACAGTTGTCTTTCGGGTATGAATAGGACTCTCTTTATTTTATTCTAAACATTATCTAAGATATTTAAGATGTCAAGAGTCCTATGTATTATTTTAATAGCATTTTCTGTCATTTGAGTAGCAATTCCTCAAGTCATACTGTGTTAAAAGCTTTTACGCCATTCAGATACACCACAGAACAGACTTTTCTGGGTATGCGGTTTATTGACGAATGTCTTCATCTAAAATCAAACTTCTCGTCAAATAATCAGGTTGGAATTTTGCACATGTGACTTTAACGTGTGTGTGACAATTAGACGTTTTTCAAATACTTTTAAAATTACAGTCAATAGTGAGATAAATCCATACGATTCCATTTCGTGAGGTCGTTTGCCTGGGTTGTGGAACGTAGCCACTTTCCAACTAGTAGGAAAATACTTCAATCTAATAGTTACATTTAAAGATATCTGAGCATGACAGAAGACTTTCTTCTAGATAGGCCGCAAAAAGATCTGCTTTGTTTTTGTAGTCCCTTTTTCGGTTTCGTCGGCCTGTTCTTATTGAAGGAATTATGATTAGTCTTTTGATTCCTTTTGTGGGTTTCCACAGAGATTAATCAGACTCTTCATCACCTGTGAAGTTTGTCAACACTGATTTATTTGTTGTTGGTTTTTTTGACATACGGATATATCTTTTTGGTTTCTCGTCTCTTTGTTTGGCCAGTCTTATCAGTAGGGTTGTCACTTTCGTCTTGCTGCCAATTTTGCCTTGTTTAGTTCACTTCCTTTATTAGTGACCAGCCTTGCTCTCAGTCAAAATGTTTAGCATTCATGTCACCTCCCACTATAAATCATTCTTCTATGTGTTGCAAGATTGCTTTGTAGTGTTCTGATACCAAATTGTGTGTTAATGTCAAATGGGGATACAGATAGTACCAATTGTAAGATCTTTTTGGAAGATTTCATTATTATGCAGTGAGCTGATCTTCGTTACTTTGGATAGGAAATTCTTTATAATTTATATCATCTCTGCTGATAATCGCACTCTTTCCCTAAGCGTTATTATCTGGTGAATATAGTAGTAGAACTAAAAGCTTAAGCAAAGATCTTAATTTAATGTAAGATTCTTTAGTAAAGTATGATCCTGAGATGAGAACTACATATTTATATGTAGTTAGGAAACATACTAGTTAATGTTCTTGTTCAGTACGCCATATACATTCCAAGTTGCTTTTCGTAGTTCTTTTTTTATTCCTTATTTTATTTTAGGGTGTCTTCACCTGATGCTCTCGGTCATGATTCTTCTCGGTCTTTCTTGTTTATTTTTGTACGTGTCCCATTGTTGGTTCAGCTTAACTCATTATCTTAGTTAAATTTTGATACTCTGTTATAACTTTAAATTTAAATTGCTTTTTATTCATTAGTAAAATATCGCGTCGCCGATGCTGTAAGATGTTTTAAAAATAGTTTCATGTGTTGAAAATTTCTTTTATACTTCAATTCTTAATTGCCGAGCTTTGTTCAAATATGTTCTTTCAATATCTGATATTGGACTTACCAATGATTTGTAGCTGATAATGTTATACTCACGTTTCCAATACCCAATGGCCTTGTATCTTTCCTTCCTACGAAATATGAACTAGTCTTTTTGCAATTTCAAAATTATAATTGCCGTAACAAATACATGCGCATAGCTCATTTGCATTAGCACAAATACTAAATTCAAAAATACAGATCATTCCCAATTAGTTCCGAACATTTTGCCGCACCATCTTTTACAACTACATTTGATTCTTCCCCGGATTTACTTAACACTTCCACATTTTCTCCCCTAATTTCTGAAGAGATTAAAAGTTCACAAACTCAGTATAATTTGTGTTCACTTCCTTCTGCAATTGCTCTATTAATTGTTTTGTTTGCGAATCTAGCGTTGCATGCAAATCTAACATAAAAAGGCGACTATTTTGTATGTTTATGGTAATATGGTGTTATTTAAGTTTAATAAACGTAAGTTGTGGGTCACATTCATTTGAAAATTGGTATTTGCACACTTATGTAAGAGCGTAAACTTGAGAAGTTGAGCATAAAGTTCGTTCATTCTCTACCATTACGCACAGTTTTGTTTTCATCGTATTCTTTAAATTCTTCACGTTTAGTAAATTCTCAGGAAATACTATTCGTAAATTTAAAAAAAAGAACTTATTAAAATGCGTTAATTCGAATCTAAATTCAAATCAATCTGTAGCGCGATTCCCTTGATAATTGAATTAATTATTTAAAAATGTCAACATCAGTGTTGCCAACGTCGTGAAAGAAAAATATAGCGTATTAAGCAAAAAGGCCTTTGCGTACTGGAATTTAATCAACACCATCTTCGTAGATCGATTTAGGAGGCGTTGGTTTAATTCCTGGAATTATCACCAATATCGCAGTGTCAAAACACGGAAAAACACGTTTTTGGAAATTTATTTCAATCTTCTGGCCGGATCCGAAGACAAATTATCAGTTCCCCATCAGAAGATCGAGACGCATCGAACGACACCTCACACATCTCGATTGCTGCAAGGGAAGTGGTCTACCCTCGAGTGACGGAATCGCACACACACGCACACCCAAGAGTTTCACTCGAATACTCACATACATACGAGTTTCACACGAACAGGGATAAGCGTCTCATAGTACTGAAGCTTTCGATTTTGAAGGTGATATTTAATTTCCTGTAAATTAATAGATTACTTAATACTGATGATGGCTTCTTCTCTTTCACAGGTTTTGTTTTATTTACTCCCATATCGTGTTTTAGACTTTCTTTTAGCATTACACTTGGGTAGTAACCAAGCTATCGCTGTAACTATTTCCTCTTGTTCCTCCTCCCAGCTGGTCAAAATTTAGGTTTGCTTAGGTATGACTTGAAAACTTTCTAATTGATTGCGGATATTGGTTATTACTTATTCTGCCTTCTTTAGTTCTTCCTGAACAATTTGTATTATTTTTCCATCTTCACTTAAATCTGTTTCCGGCTCATCTTCTCATATTATTTTTCAATTAAAATAAAATATTTACGGTCGCTTTATAACAACATAGTTCATCGGCCACCTCTAATGTGTTTACATCAGTACATTTATATGTTAAACAACTAAAATTAGTGAAGCATTATTATCCCTTGTACCCTAACATGATTGTAATCACTCTTACAACTAATATAGTGTTATTTATAACCCCATGTACCCTCCTTACTAATGTTTCTACTACTGTCACTGCATCGGTCAGAATAAGACAAGGTGGGGTGGGTCAACAAAAAAAATTACATCTCCATCGGTTCCGAAAATATGAAAATAAAACCAATTAAGTTTGTCTCAAGGGTAGTATCTGTATGTTAAATTTTATGTTGACAAATAGAGTAGGTTTTGAGTTAAATTGGTTCGTACAGGCTGACAACAAATAATTTGACGTGAGATTTGTTTTAGTAATCGAATAAACAAATTGAAAAAGTATTTAAAAGCTGAAAATTTGAAAATCTCAGATAGACACTTCAAATTTATTTATGTGTACTGGTATCTGTTGCTTATGCCATTTGATTTAATCATTACTGAACTGTTTTAAGTATTTTGCTCTTTATAATATCTTATCTGTATTTTTGTGTATTTTTCAGTTTCATTTTTTGGTTTACTTTAGTTTTTACATTCATCATCTATCTTTGTCCCACCGAGTAGCTAAGGACTTAAGGTCAGCCAATTCAGAGTCCCGCAAGAATAGACAATATCCTATTACCGTGGAAATTTGCCAGGTATCCCACAAGCTCAGTTCGAGACACAGGTACCCTTGTGCTACTCTAGCCCTCGGCACAGGTTGCTTTATACATTGCTTGGGGAATTAAGAAGAAGAAGAAGAAGAAGAAGAAGAAGAAGAAGAAGAAGAAGAAGAAGAAGAAGAAGAAGAAGAAGAAGAAGTTAAAGAGTATAGAAGGGTGAAGAAGTGGGATCGTGATACGTGAGAAGTGAGTGTAACGAATGAGACACTAGCCATCGAAACCTAATGGTACCAGAGTCGAAAAACAAGAGGTCAATAACGACCTACAAGAGGGTTAAAGGAAGTGTGGTACAAACCACTCCCCATTAGGTAGTTAACCATCATATAGATCAGTACTCGCAAGTGGGAGAACGATAATGATATTATAGATAGGTTTGAGAGTATTTGGAAATTTGGCGAAGAATAGGACAGATGGGTCGTTAAAAGGAAGAGCCTCTTGGCGCTCCACTTGGTTTTTTGACACTAGCCGGGAGGAGGTAAGGGATCGTTTTATGAGAAAGTTCTTTATGATACAAACCTTGCTGACATTTTTAATTGGGGAAAAACATAAATTAATAAAACTATCAAAATAAAATATACTTAAAGGAATATGCAATGTGCGGCTAAACAGACGTGTAAAATGTTAAACAAAAAACTCTACATCGAGACTTTTTATGTGAGAAAAATACTACGGGTTCATATTAGTCTTCTTTCTAATAAAGAGCGGTTTGTTATTTAAGTTGTATTTTGTAGGGCCGTAGAAATTCAAATAATTTTACCGAAAACACTTTATTTCATATCAATAAAAACAACTGGATCTGTTGTACGCTTCCCGCAAAGTCATAACCTGGTTCAAGCGGCCCCCTCAAATAACGGCCAATTTTCGCCGGAACCATCAGTGACCGCTGTTTGACTGTAATATTTGTTTTAAAAAGGTGAATCCTCCTCCGCCAGGCCTTCAAGTTTCACTGTGTGGGTGACGGTGTGAGTGTGGGTGAGGAGGTTTGCGTGTCTCAATGATACCGGGGGCATTATAGGGGTAGCATTACTAAACTTACGCGCCCGGAGTTTGTAGGCTATCCGGGACGAGCCGCGTCACTGACATGGTGGCTGCCACCATGTCAGTGACGCGCCTCGTCCCGAATAGCCTAGACAACACAAACTAGCCACCATGTCAGTGACACGGATCGTCCCGGATAGCCTAGACAACAGCATTACTAATCTACTGGCGAATGAATTTGCTCTAGTATCGGTTAAGTTCGCCCGTGTTGAACACGTCTCGGCTGAAGGTAAAGACGAAAGGCTTTCTCATAACGATCCATCTGTCTTATTCTTCGACAAATTTCCAAATCCTCTCAAACCTATTTATAATATAATTAACGTTCTCCCACCTGCGAGTACTGATCTATTTCAGTAGACTTTTCCTACAGTTAGGCATTGATAACATACATTGTCATTGAACTACACAGTATATAGTCTGGCAGTTTCCTTCAGGCCATATGAAATAAATTTCGGTTTCTTTCAAAGTTTTTAAATTAACCCGACATTTTATATACTCTGTCGAATCTGAGTGTTTATGCAACGATTGAGTTGTATTCAAAAGAGTGGCAAAAAGTTTTCTATTCCAAACGTTACTTTTATTGCTAACAATTAAGCATGGCCAACAAAACAATCGTGGAGTTGGAAAGAAACACCATCATGAAAATTCTTTAAACTATAACCATTTGAAACTAATATTGTAGTTTGTTCCTGAATATTTAACGTTCGTACCAGACATACAGAGACAGAGAGACACAGAGACAGAGACACAGAGAGACAGAGTAGGCAGCCTGCAACTTTAAACTTCCTTATCTTAATCATTCCATCGTGAAAATAGCATTTCTAATAAAATACGTAATATATCATATTTATGATTGTTATTTGAAACACCATAGACCTGTTAAAGAAGCGCGATTTGAAAGAAGGTATTCTGAGAAACCACGAAGAACAACCGAGCGTTAGAATTCTCTCCCAGACAGCGGGCGGACTGGAGAACAACACTATTTACTCGTAGCAAGTATGGAAAAGCCGCTGCCGTCGGGAATCGAACCCTATGTTGTCCCAGTCAGAGACAGTGCAACTATAAAACATTGCATTACAGGCATCTCGCTACTGCGGGGGGAGTGCAATGGCAGAGCATCGGTTTGCGGTGTTCCATCCATAGCGGCCTAGATGGTGTAACAGCTACAGTGTTACAGAATTGAAAGTTATCGGGTTCAAGCCCAACCGGGTGGATTTTTAACGGTGAAAAAATCTTTCGTGAGCTTTCCTTTGGAGAGTAAGTTAATCTGGCTGCCTCACGTTGCAAATTTACTGTAAAAGATTCTCAAACTTAAATGATGCCTCCGAGCAAAATCTAGATCGCCTGTCTCTGCCAGGCGGTGAAAGGAGCGTAGCGAAATTTGCGTGGTCAGGCAGAAGAGTCATGGCCTGAGCCTCGCTGTGGAAAATAAGACATAATTGTGTGCATTGTATTGGGCGCACGCATTGCTGGCAGAACCAAACAGCGGTCATTGATGTGCTGGCCCTTATAGCCCAGTCAAATTAGAGAAAACGAGTGAAAAAATCCCGGAGTTTCAAAACTTGTCCTGGTTGTTTGTAGTGTTATTTGTATTGTTTTATGAAATTTTTATGTTGACAAAGTACACAATTTTCTGCAAAATGTTTGTAGTTGATCCTTTAAAAAAAACAATGGATTATCAGTTTTCGTATCCGAGGTAATCTCCACTGATATTCACAAACTATATATACAAAATACTATATACAAAATAAGATTTTTAAATTGTAAAATGTTCCTATTTTTGTCGCAAAATATATAAAAGCTTATTGTTGATAAATGTTGAACAATAATAAAATTATTTCCGTGCACTGAATTTATCTCTTTTAAAAATAATATTTTGATAACTGGACCCTTGTCGTAAACAAAAACAAAAAGGTTTCAAGCATTTAACTCCAAAATGGTTAATTTTAAAACAATCCCTCATCAAACCTTTTTTGTAAAAAAATGTATCTACGTTAATTTTGTATACAACAAAACTTTCTGTGGGATTGATAGTTATAGAAATAACTATCAATAACTGTAAACTAGTGTTGCTACAAATGGCACAGACTTTCCCGTATTATTTTTTTATTTCCTTTGGCCTCAGGAAGCTATTCGGACTTGCCACTTCTAGCCGGCTGCCATATATCGCCACCCAAAGTATATTTTCTTGAACAATTTTCTCATTTTGCGGTTTACAAATGGTAGAAAGGAAAGATAATTCTAATAATATTAAAGAACAGTAAAACTTCGTCCTAAATGGCAATTTTCTTTGAAAAATTTGCAGCCGTTTTTATGAAAATGGTGTTTGTGAGCTAATTTTTTTTCGAACTTTGAAGCACTTTTTCGAAAACTTCATTTGAAGTCATTTTAAGTATTTTAACTCACAAATACAACAGTGTTTACAAGTTGCTGGGAATGTGCATATCAACGGCGTATCAACGGCGAGATATCTTTCAAAAAATTTACATCTGTATAATTTTTGAAAAAACAACAATATACACTGAACTTTACGTCATATTAAAAAGTGCAATTAGTACTAACGGTTCGAAAAGTTTGCAGGAAAAATGTAGAGCTGTTTTTGAGGAAATGGCGTTTGAGCGTTTCTTAAATTCAGAATTTTGAGCTAGGGTTCACCGAAAACGGTTGGGTTATCGAGAAACTTTATATGACATTATTTAAACACAAGAACTCATAAATATAATAATGTGAACAAACTGTCGCTAATGTAAGTATTAACAATGTGTTAGACAAGTAAAATAAATTAAATTTTCGTAATTTTTGAAAAAGTACAATAATAGAGCAAGCTGATGTTTATGTCTTTTCAAAGGTCATCTCAAAGAGCACATTTGGCACTATCCGTACCAAAAGTTTAAAGTAAAATTTGACATATTTTTGGGGACAATATTGAAAGTGTACGAAGGACTTCATGTAAAGTATCCCTAAATTTTAAAGAATGTTTTTCAAAATTTCAAAGTTTCGACTCAAACCAGATGGACAGAGAACTTCAATTTGGAAAAATCCTACGCATGATTTAGGCGCTAGTAGTGTTGACAGACGGACAGATGGACGTTTTGCCATCAATTGATTTTTCGGTATCAAGGACCCACAAAACAGGGATTCTGGCTACGTCACGTATTAGAGATTTTTTTTCTTAATTTAGCCATTGGATTTATCCACATTTTCATTATCAGGCCCGGCAATGATTTTTTTCTCCCGAAAATCCGCTGTTTGTTCGTGCAGCATTACGGAACTTTCCCTATACTGCCCTCAAACGGATGCCCAACACCCGGCTTACCCCTCCCCCACTTCAGCATCTTTTAGCATTTTTGCAGTAGGTACCAACAAGCAATCATGCAGTGTCAAAACTCGGGGTTATTTTTCTTATGATGGCCGTTTTTTGGTCTAATTTTGCTCGACTATTGGGATGAAGTCGTAGGCTTCTGCGGCCAGAGTCGTGTGCGTGATCTTGGCTGTCCGGGTGACGCCGCGTCGAAGGCTGTGTTGCCGACGTGTCGACCATCTTTTCGTGGTCTTCCTCAGGGCTGGTATGCACGAAAAGATGGTCGACACGTCGGCAACACAGCCTTCGACGCGGCGTCACCCAGACAGCCAAGATCACGCACTCGACTATTGGGATTTGCGAGGGCGAAATGGCTGAGTACGTAGCGCACCGACTTCGCAATCGGGAGGCCCGGAGGTCCTGGGCTGGCCATCCTGACCGGAGTTTTAGTGGTTTCCCTCGGTCGTACAGGTGAATGCTGGGATGGTTCAAAAAGTCCACGATCATCATCATCATATCTCATTATATTATTATTATTATTATTATTATTATTATTATTATTATTATTATTATTATTATTAACATTATCATTATTATCATTATCATTATTATCATTATCATTATTATCATTATTATTATTATTATTATTATTATTATTATTATTATTATTATTATTATTATTATTATTATTATTATTATTATTATTATCATACCGAATGAAGTTGCTCAGTGGTCAAGGTCCGGGTTCTAGTTCTTTCACCACTCATCATCACCCTGTTATAACAATAGCAATAATTATTATTATAATAACAATAATAACAGTAATAATAAAATCATCCTATCCTCCTAATTGATACTCCAGACTAACAACCTTGTCTGAACCAAGGGATGGAGCTGAAATGCTGATCCCCATAATTCCACACGTTGATCTCTCCGGGATATATAATACACCCTGATTCTATCCTCATCCTCCAAGAGAACTCATCATGATGCAGCCTGTAGTTAATTACTGTAGAAGCCATCTAATCGGGTCACCTAACTTCTGTCTACGGAAGACCTGGACCACAGAAGAGGAATTGCGACTCTGCTCCATCCCAAGGTGCGTGCCAGAAGCGAAGACCTGAAGCGTGACCGTCAACTGGGCAGTGGAGGGGGGGGGGACATATCGTGGAACTCATTGCTCTCGGCCGACGAAGGCTGCGGGGCATTCAGATCCTGGAAACCACGGTTCGTTCGCAAAAAAGCCGACCGCCTATTTCATACAAACGTCAGCTGGTGGGAACTGTAATCTTTGCGTAAGATTACAGTTCCCATTTACAGTAACGCTGCTGAAAAATACAATTGAATTATTTATGAAAATTATTCTTCGCTTCCCACAATTACATCGATATTTATGAAAGTAGGTAATCTGTCGTCCTAAAAAACAAGGAAAACGTTTACTATTAACTTATGCAACTATCTTTTGCTGATTATAACTGAAGGAAATGATCTTGAGGTACATATATTACTCAAGAAACAAATTTGAGCACAAGGTTTAAGACAAAATAAAAAAAGGACTTATTTATTGAAGGTCGTTCTTCATCGAACCCATGCCCTGAGCAGGATTCGTTCCCGTGACCCTTCAGACAGGAGGCAGCTACGCCTATTTGGCTTTAGAGACCTCGGCTATCCGGGCCGGCAAATTAAATTTCTGACACAATTATCTTATTGTTTAGTTTGTTATAATGGAATTTCCCTTAGTTGTTATAATTGCACTAATTAATAAACATTCTTGATTCTTTAGAATTGTCTTTGCTATGCCAACATATGCAAAGAAAAAGGAAACGAATAAACGACTATCGGAAATACTAAAGCTGGGAATATGGAATGTTAGAGCTCTCTCAAATAAAGAAGCTGAATTAGAACAGGAATTAGATAAAGCTGGGATTGATATTGCTGCAATTACTGAAACCAAAAAAAAGTTACAGGGCTCATCAGAATTACAAAATTATATAATGATATACAGTGGAGTACCCCAAAAACAGAGGGCATCGGCTGGGGTATCTATTTGGATCAGAAAAACATTGAAAAACAGAATAATATCGTATACTTTCATAAACGAAAGAATAATAACAATGAGATTTAAAGTAGATCGAGGTTACGTTTCAGTCTTTGCCTTGTACGCACCAGAAGAGGGGAGAACCCAAGATGCGATAAAATTCTACGAACAACTGCAGACAGCAATAAACAAAATTAATAAAAATGACTATCTTCTTTTATTAGGTGATTTAAATGCAAGAGTAGGGAATACCCCTATAAAAGATATAGTAGGCACAGAAGGTGAATACACACTTAACAATAATGGGAAGAAATTAATAGAATTTGCCACGTACAATGAGCTGAGAATTACTAATACTTTCTTTAAACACCGAAATATTCATAAATTCACATGGACAGCACGTGGATCTGCCTCTATAATTGATTACGTCCTTGCAAACAATAAGACTTGGATAAATATCAAGGATGTAAGAGTATTTAGAAGTTTTGATGTGTCATCTGACCATTTCTTAGTTAGATGCCACATAATGTTCCCAAAGAGATGGAAGAAAACCATCTTAAAACCCAAACCAGAAATAGAAACATTTAAAGTTCACCTTTTACAAGATTATAGCATAAGACTTTTATACCAGAGTAGACTCAACCAGAAAAATCTTATTAACCCAGTAAGTAACAATATAAATGAAGAATGGGCAAACATTAAAGAAATTATAACACAGGCAGCAGCAGAAGCAATAGGGTCAAGGAAAAAGAAATTCTCAAAACGAGGGCTAAGGTTTTGGAATGATAATATCAAACAACTAATTGAAGAAAAAAAAGAAGCGTATTTAAAGACTCTCTCATCCTCTGGGAATACGAATCATAAAATAGAATATAAAAGAAAATCTGCTTTAGTCAAAAGAGAAGTCCGTAAGCTTAAACGAGAAAGTTGGAAAATATATGTTAGCGAAATTGAACATGACTTATTTGGAAACCAAAGTAAGGCATATAAAATTATAAAATATTTAAATAATCAAGAAAGAGATAAAGTTCAACTAAATATAATTTCAGAAAGTAAATGGTTAAATTACTTTAAATCGCTATGGACCTCTGAAGACGAAGAAGAAGAGAGAGGAATTAAAATTGATATATGTAATTCTATTGATCTGATCTCTATGGATGAGTTGAAAACAGCCATTAACACAACCAAAAATAAAAAGTCACCTGGTACTGATAATATAAACATGGAATTGATCAGATATGCATCAAATGAATTTACGCAGAGACTTCTTAACTTTATTAATATCTGCTGGTCCACTGGATATGTGCCAGAAGAATGGAATGAAGCCCTAATTTATTCACTATACAAAAAAGGCGACAAATCTGAATGTTCAAATTATAGAGGTATAAGTCTTCTAAATTCCTGTTATAAAATCTATGCAAAAATTATCAATCAAAGATTAGTGCCTATTGTTGAAACTCAAATATCTGAAACACAACATGGTTTCAGAAAAGGTAGATCATGCTCAGACTGTATTTTTGTACTGACACAACTTACCGAAAAGCGAAGGGAATTTAAACTACCGACATACTATGTCTTCATTGACTACGTAAAAGCATTTGATAGCCTTAAAAGAAGATTATTATGGGAAACACTGAAAAATATTGGACTCCCTTCCCATCTTATTACAGCAATTCAATCCTTATACAGAAATAATAAAATCATGATCCGAATGCTAAGAAATGGAACAGAATCAGCATATATAAACCAGGGAGTAAGACAGGGATGCCCGCTCTCGCCAACGCTTTTTAATATATATATGGACGTGATCATTAAAAAATGGTTGAAGACTTTAAATGATGTTTTTAAGATTGATAATGTCGAGAACCCAACATTACTTTTTGCCGACGACCAGTTTATCATAGGAAAATCTGAATATGAAATTCAAATAGCAGTCCACAAGTTAAGTCAGGTT
This sequence comes from Gryllus longicercus, assembly GCA_038098605.1. NCBI lineage: Eukaryota > Metazoa > Arthropoda > Insecta > Orthoptera > Gryllidae > Gryllus > Gryllus longicercus. Next base: position 4,762,712 of record JAZDUA010000024.1, on the reverse strand, counting down.
GCTAATGAGTATGGTATGAAAATCTCACCAAGTAAAACAAAAGTGATGGCATTTAAAGGACTTGAACCTTTAAGAGCAAAGATAGTTATATATGACCAAATAATTGAACAAGTAAATGAATTTAAATATCTTGGGTATCATTTTAATTATATAAAATTAAGGGATATGGAAATAAAGCTGACAACTTCACATATTTCTGTGGAACGTTACAGCGAACTCTACATCATAATGCGCAAAAGGAAACTCTTCTCAGATTTTACAAAGTTATTGCTTTGCCATTACTACTTTATGGAAGTGAGAGCTGGACATTAACATCAGATCAGCTGCGCCGAATTGAATCTGCAGAAATGAGATTTCTTCGTTTTGTGGCAGGATATTCACTATTAGACCACAAAAAAAGTGTAGATATCAGAGAAGAACTAAATGTTGAACCGGTTATAGATACCATAAAGAAATATCGAGAAAACTGGAAAGGTCATGTCCTGAGAATGCCAGAACATAGAATAAGTAAAACTATTCTTCAATATGTACCTAAAGGAAAAAGAAGTGTAGGACGTCCCCTGAAGAGATGGCATGATCAATTCTGAGACGGAACAGACCAAGAGGTCTAATCCTTGCTGTCGATGATGATGATGATGATTCTTTAGAATTTTTATTGAAACTTCAAGAAAGTAATAAGCTGCGAGTATTCAAACACATTGCTGTGCAAATATCGAAATTTAGAATAAGAATAGTTTAAGAGAAAAATAACAAACTTTCGAGTTGACATCCGTAAAAAGCGACGTATTAATATCAAAAATTGAAGAAAAAAATTGTATTCAACTTTACAATCTCTTATGGCATCGAAAATCGTAAAGGAAGTAGAAGATTACGAAATTAGTTCAATGAAATAACATCTCATCAAACAATTGCCGGTCGTTGGAATTATTTTATTAACAAGACAAGTATACAAATGAACATTACATGTATTACAGGAATTAAGAAAAAATAAACTACACAACTTAGAAACACAAATTAATTAATATAAATTGAACGTAAAATTTGAACAATTGGTGAAAGAAAACCCATGATAGAAACTGTTTTTTCATGTGTAGTGACAGTTTTGAAAGGTTCCTCTGCATCCGGCGTGTCTCGGCCAGTACAATATAATCTTGGCGATTCTAATCTTATTACCCACTGACTCCTCAATGGAATGGTCGGCAACAATAAACAAATGCCATCCTCCGTAGCGTTAGGGAAGTTCTACGAAACGAGTGCCCCATGTACTTATCCGCGGTGGACTTTTTAAAACTATTTTGCAATGCCCCTGAGGACTCGTCCAAAGGTATTTACCTCAAAAAAAATTACACGTGCTTTTTCCCTTCGAATAAAATTTAAAAAAGCTTAATTTTTACACAATTTTTAACAGATTTTTAGGAACCAGTGACAATTCTGCTTTAGCCACTATTTCAATTATTTCCTTCGGTAATTATTTCATATCCTGGCAGGCCGAGGTCCTAATGAACTGTTGTATCATTGTCTAAATTTCCAAAAAATCAAGAAACAACTGACAATCAAATATCAATAGTAATATAACCAAGAGCTTTAGACAAGCATGTATTTAAGATACCATTCGAATCAAGTTCCAGTTTCAGTAATAATTTATCCCTTCTAATTATTTTATAATAGTGAGACGAACAAAATATCGCATGCAACTCGTTTTTAATGTCACGTTACTGCGTTTGTACAAATTCGGAACATGTACTTACGCAATAAAGCATAACATAAATGCGAGACATGCATAATATACGAGAACTATTATTTACTTTGGATATAATTTTTCAAATTTCGATAAAACTGAGATAAGATTTAGAACCTCGTGTATTTCTAAAACAAAATTTTAAAAAATGAAGCACCGCTAATTAGAATTTGCAATTTCGATTATTCCAAACTATTCACAATATTTACAAATTATACTTAAACTTTTTAAAGAACTGATTTTTAGAACAGATATCATTTAACTGAAACTCTTTATTATCATTACGTATCTCTTTTATCAGTATTGTACTTTGGCAATGTTAATTTTTTGCTATTTTGGAAACAAATTATCTTACTTTTGTTTGGATTTATACTTTAATCAGTTTTATAGTGTTCTATATTTTTATTTTAAAAAATTGCTAAATTTCACAGGTTTTGATCAGTTTTCTTCCGTCTATTTATACATTTTATATTTACTACATATTTTTTACTTAAAATTGTATTTTTCATAATTTCCTCTCTTATTCCTATGCAATTTTACTTATTTTAAACAATATTAAAAAATTGGCGGTCATTTCTTTAATTTTTAGACATTTTTATTATTATTTTACACCTGATTATGCACATAAAGATTATGCAAAATGCTATGTCAACATTACATGGACATTAAAAATGTTTTTTGAACAAATGTTCATTGATTGTCAGAACAGAAAAAATATACTTGTGTTAAATTACAAATGTGTAACAAAATTACTTGTGTTACAAAAATGTGATGTACAACGAACAATGGCATTTTTTGTCTAATACAAAAGTTATATAAATGCCTATTATCGTTTATCATTACCTTATAGTGACTAAAACATAACTGAAGGTAACGCCTAATGACGTCGAGTAAATATTTAACTCATTATTTCGATTATAACCATTCTCCTTTGCTGCTCATTGATTCTGTGTAGAGGAAAATGTGACGAGACAACGTCATGCTGTGGCAACATGATTGAAAAAATTTTATGACAACATGATTGATACCGACGTCATAAAAAGCCTGTTTTACACGCACCTCTTTTGCTACAAAGGCGCAGTTGCGTACTATGGCACGAGCTCCACCTCCCCGTCCCCCTTCACCCCCTCCACCCGTTCCATCTCTTTCGCCACCCTCTTCTCCTCCTTCCTTTTCTCGTTCTACCTTTTCTCCTCTCCTCCTACCTTTTCTCCTCCACTTCCTCCTCCCTCCTTGGGCAGACTTTGGGGATGCATTTGGGAAGGGGGGTGTTTGGAGGGGCATTTAGAAAATATTTTTGTGGGAACAATTTTTAGAAAACATTTTGGATAAAAATTTTGGGAGAAATTTGGTGGAACATGTGAGAAAATATTAGGGAGATCATATTGCAGAATATTTGGGGGAACATTTGGGGGACATTTTGAGTGTTGCGAATTGTGGGAGCAAGCTAGCTGAATTATTATTTGTAAAACATTTTTGATGCACTTTGGGCGCCGCATGAGTAATAATGTAAATATATACAAATAATGGTTTATTCTCAATCCAGGCTGTGTAGAATTCAATTATTGCACATTACAGTATGAAATATGTATACAAATATATTTATTATTTTGTACAAATTATTATCGTATTTTTAACATTATTCGTTCATATTATCATTAACAAAGCACGTCAAATATCATCTAAAAGTACAGTGTAAAATGGATGTGGGTTATGAATTGCACATTTTATCTAACAAATAGACAATGTTTTAAAGCAAAGGCTGTAGCACGATAAGGGGGAATGAAAGGACTCCTAAGTTTAATTCAATTTTGAATAGATGGCATGCTTAGTGTTATTTTGAAAGTCATTCGGATACTTAAACAAGTATTTCACTTTAAATACTGTGATTTATTCGCCTTGTGTCCGTATTTTTTTAATTCTAGCAAGCCTCAGGACGTCTCAGCCTCAAACTCTCAGAACAACAGCTTGATTATTTTGCAAGATATCAGAAAAAATACTAATCTCGATTTTTAATTTTTCATAACATTACTCGTAAATAAAATTCTGAAAATATATGAGACATAGTTGACATCTGTTACTATCATACGTATCTTGGGGAATTTCTTTCAAAAAAAGTTGCGGAAAAATCATTTTTTTTAAAAATATTAAATTATAAAATGTTTCAATGTTTTATTTCTGAGGTAACGCCTCCAAAAAATCTACAAATTGGTATAAAAGTGTTCTTTACTACTGATTTTTTTCAATTTTTTTCTTATTGGAGCTTCGAACTGAAAAACAATAACTCTTTTTTTGTCATTTATACGTATATAACTCATAAGTTTATCACTTTTCTACGGAAAAATACTTTTCAGGACGAAAATCATATTTTCCAAAGAAAATTATTGCGGATTATTTTTAGCGTCAAATTCAAATTTTCAAAAATAAAAAATGAAAAACAATAATTTTTATCATGTTTTTGGGACCTGTTTTGATGAGAAAAAAATAAAAATTAAAAATATTATAAAAATTGACCGCATAATGACCGCATAACATTGTAACTGGAATTCACCTATCTTGATGGCCCAACTTACAGTACTCTCCGCTTTACAAAGGCGCCATCTATATATAGAATATATAACAGATTATATAATATATTACTAAGCAACTTTGTTCAAAAAACAATGTTTCTTATTTTGCAAGTAACTACATACACTATTTTTCGTTTTCTGTATAATGATTACATATATGCGTATATTATTGTTACAAAATGAAAATTTAGAACTTGGTACGACTATATTAACTCGTAAGAGAAGGAACAATTGAGTAATGTAATGGGTTGCTACGGAGGCAAATTTATTTTCAGGCAGGCTTGCTAGTGTTCGAAAGCTATGGACACAAAAGGAATAAATCACAATATTTAAAGGGAAATACGTGTTTAAATATCCAGTTAGTAGCGTCTTCAAGTGCTTAGATGATTGGCGAAATCTTGATGAAATTATTAGGTTTGTTAATCCGTAGTTGAAGAATACAGAACAAGACATCCCCGACCGCGGAGCAAGTAGCAATTTGCCAATTGATTAGCCATCCAGTACTTTCGAACAATACATTTTCTTTCTGTTGGAACTTAATTGTTTTATTGGAATCTCCTCAAGAGTGAGGACAGCGACGCGACGTTAGGCAAGTGGAAAGCATTGGCAGCGGAATTATATTGGAAATACCCACATTCGCGGCGCCTACGGGAGCACACACTGTTGCGGGACACAAGTCACTAGATACGTAACAATTATTATATTACTATATTCAAGTATTATATCAATATTTCTGTATCGTTTATTACAGTTCATTTAAATTTATTATTATTATTATTATTATTGTTATTATTATTATTATTATTATTCTATCATTATTATTATTATTATTATTATTATTATTATTACCACACATACTACGATGTTGTATTAGAGACATAATTCATTTCACATCGTAAGTTTCACATAGGCCATGTAATTAATAGTAAATGTGGTTTTGTGGAATAAGTTTTTCATAACAAATATCATTAATTGATCGCAAATATTGTTTTTTTATTGAATAAACAATCATTTCTTTGTTAATACACTAGTGCACTTAGTGCACCATGCGAGTACGTGTCAGAAATGAACGCGAGTGGAGAAAGATTAATAAGATGACCGGATGAATAATTTAACTTAAAATTGAGATCTGTAAAAGGTTTGTCTACACCAAATCTGGCTTTACCATAGACACAGTATTCTCGCGTCATGGCGCGTTCTTTAGAATATTTACCCTCTAAATTATATGCATCATACTTCAGATATTATAAAACAATAATTTCTTACTTAGACTATGAATCTATAAAAATCAATGACTAAATAAAAGAAATGATTTATTTTAAGTTAATGAAACCATATAACCTTTCTCTAACCTTAAAAAATTCATTTAAAAATGTATATAATATGGTAATTACATACTAATAATTTATTGTTTTCCCTGCAATATTGAGATAATAAAGAAATGAACGAAATATTTTGCAGTCTTGTAGGTACTATGGTTTTCATTCAATTTTAAATCATTTCTGGAATTACATAGAGAGGCAATGGGAAATACTATGGTATTCCTACATATTTTTAACGGAAATTCTTTGGTACCAAACGTTCTGTTATCTCTAATACATCGTTTAGCGAAACAACAAGTAAGTCTTTGTATATAGAGACATTTAGAATATTAAGTGACATGAGTAAAAGCAATGAATTAAGAGTCGAGAGAAAACATTTATTGTCTTTGCTATATTCATGGTTAATTTAATTTCTCTGTATATTAGAAATTACGTTTCATCGGATTCAATATGTGCGCCGAGGGTTAAAGTACGTGCAAAGGTGAGAGAGTATATCGACATGTAATGCTAATGAAGAAAGTAAATTATAATTCACACACTAACACGGCTCACTTGTTCGCCGTTAATAGCACATTTATCTTTCGAAAGGACAGATATCGCTTGCTAATTTTCATGACATATGAGTACTTTACATCATTATTAATAAAGTATGTTACCTCTAGTATTCACGTAATTATGAATCCTAATATTATATGCTGCTTTTAAGAGATTATTGTTTTTTCTTTGTAGAAACGTTACAGATGTGTAAGCATACACAAAAAGTTTGTTCGTTAAAAACCACATGTTTGTGAGTGACAAGTGTGTTTCCATAAACTTAATGAGGGAAAGTTTCAGCAGAAAATACCTAACATTTCTTGGAATGACGGTTTAGTTTTTAAGTATTCTTGAGGGAAAGCGACCTAAGAACACAGAAATACGCAACGCGCTAACGTAGAAAGTAATGGATTATGTAGCTGCGACAGAAGTACTTTTTATGCAACCGCCGTAAAGAGAAACTCTAAAACTGCTCGTCCGCCCAGAAAGACCGCCCCGCAGGAGCCACGCGTCCTTATAGCCCGCTCTTTAATAGACGCGATAACCGTCGCAGGCGGGTTCGTGACCGCAGTAGCTCCCAAACCGTCATTAACGCGGCCGCAGCGCACGGGGGCCGTTCTGGAGGGCTCCCACGGGCGGGGAGGGCCGCTTCAACGCTCAAACTTTTTGCAGGCAACGTCGCGCGCGGTGTTTGTTTGCTCTGGGCGCCCCCCCCCCCTCCCGACCATCGGCCACTGCCCTCCGCTGCTTCCATCCCGCCGCCCGCCGCCCACAGGCCACAGCCCACAGGCCACCGCCACCGCCCACGCTCCCCGCCCTCTACCCCACGACCACCTAGCGGCGGCGATGGTGTAACGGTTAGCGGGTTCAAACCCGATCGAAGCCGTGGATTTTTAAGGGCGAAAAAATCCTTCGTACGCCTTCCTTCGGAGGGGAAGTAAAGCCGGCTGTCCCATGTTAGTAGATTTACTTGCATGTGAAAGATCCTCAAGCCTAAATGACGCCTCTGAGCTAAATTCAAAAATCGCCTGTTTCTCGCCCAAGATATACCTAGTTGGTGAAAGGAGCGTAGCGAAATTTGCGTGGTCAGACGGAAGAGCGGGCCTGATGGCCCGAGTCTCGCCACGTAAAATAAGGCAAATTCAATTCAATTCACCTCCCACGCCTACCACCCCCGCCCACGCCCAGCGCCCGACCTCTGTCCACCGCGTCGAGTGAAGGAGGAGTTACTCTAAGAAGAAACCAGTTTGACAGATCAGGAAACAAATGAACGTCATATGGGGCGAAGGTATTGCAAAAGAGAGTGATAAAGCCATTTACCAATGAGCTAACTGTAAACGGACGCATTGACAAATTGAGCGCATGCATAACATAGTTTATGCGTTATGTTGCTAGCAGTAGCCCAGCAGTTGCTGTCAAAGCGGTCCCTTCTTACAGTCTGTACCCTCTGCGTCCGCTTCCCTGGACGAATCGAAGATTTGGCCGCCTCCCGCCGAGGAAGTTTCGCTTCGTTCCAAACCGCAGAACCCATTCTCCGAGGCGCGCTGCCATACCCAGCACGTGCCCGTCCTCCCTCCACAGCCCCGAGGCGCGCTCCAGAAAAATCGCTACCGAAAAATCGATCGACGGCAAAACGACGACAGGTCTGTTCGTCCCTCTGTCCGTCTATGGTCAACGCCAGCTCCTAAACCGATCAGAAGATTTTCTCCCAAACTGATATCCCTCGATTGATCTGAACGACATAAAGGCGCTGGAGTTTTGAAATGGATATTTTGATTTTCCGAGGTGTATTACATAAGGTCTCCATACTTTCAAAATTTTCTCTAAAATGGCTTCAATTTTATTAGTAACATTTGCCCTCTGATAGCGTAAGGCCTTTTAAAAAAACAAAGGTTTAAGTTTCATTGGAATCTGAATTTTCAGGAATTTCAAACACTCAAAATCTTATTGGTCTCTTCTTACAACTACAAAATTTAAAATCAAGATTATTTTCTGAATGAAATCGTTGTTCAAACACAGATATTGGTGTTTGGTAACTGGTAGTGTAAACGTAACTGTTTGGAGTGTTGAGTGAAAGGAATCGAATCTCTGCTCAAAGAAAATGTATTTACTGGTTCGAAATTATTACGCAGGTTCGTGTATCCGTGTATTGCGTAGTCCTAAGAGATAATACTAAAAAGTATGTGCTGTTGTAGCACCAGTAGTCTTAATCTGCATAGGTTCACAGGTGGCGGAATAATTTGAGTCTGACGTAAGGCTACGATACTCTAGAGGTTGCAAGTAAAATGCTCAGAATTGTTAAGAAGAACGCTGAAAACACGAAATACCGGTTGAGACGGCCCAGTGGCAGGGGACAGCTTTTGCCACTGAAGCATTTCTGTCTGGGCGGCGCTAAGGCATGAGTCTACTGTGACGTACTTTTGACGCTGCCTACGTAGCAATATAGGCCGCATTCAGCCACTGCCTGGAGAAAATTTCCATTTTTGCCTGCTCTGATCGGTAGTTTTGCGAAATGTCTCCCATCAACAGGCAACTGAAGAACTACTGTAATTAATACGCCACGAACCACGCTCTTTCCTTCCTCTTTCTTGTCATATCACCCCTTACGTACGCACAGTTACGTTTACATGTTCTACACTACCACACATATCGAAAGATCAGTCGGGAGCTTAGCTTGTCCTGACTGTGCCCCACAAGCCGGTGTGTAAGTCTGCGACGGATATAAGTAGGGGAAGAAAGCCGCTGAACGTAGCGGGGTATTGTGATTTGTCTCTACATCTCATCGGCATATCATGTTATAAAATCCCAGAAAAACAAGCGAAACGCCTTTTGAAGTCATAGAGACTAGTTCGAGGACTTCGCGGTTGCACGGATTGTGCATATTATGCGATATGCAATATGCAATATGCAATATGCATGATTTACTGAAGAAATTACAAGTAATAACTTTTTATTGTTTGGAGAAGCTGATAGGACGTGATGAAAGTTGTGAACTTGTTAGAAGGAAGTCTCGTTAATGAATTGTTATTTTGGTTGGATTTCTCATAAGAAGCGATCGACGGCGAGACGATGACGTATCTATAACGTTGTACCGCCACCTCCCGGGGCACACAACATTCACTTTTTTCAATGGCCGTGAGAGTGGACAGTCTACAGAAATTCTTGTGAAAATTGATGAGTCATGTAGATATTTCTTGTAGAGATCATCTTAACAAATAGAATTAGCATTAAAAGAGTTAGTTTCGACAATTCAATGTATTGTGTTGCTAGTTTCTTATGTAGTGTTTTTTTCTAAAATATTGTATGTTCCTAAGTTGTGTAAGTTTCTTATAGCGATTTTTTTCCAATGTGTTGTTGCTAATATCTAAGTATTAATATCTAAGGATGAATGCATAAATCATCACAACGCCCGCTTCATAGTGCGTATGAGGATTACAAGGGCCGGGAATCACCTAACATCAAGAACGGATTTTACACCTTGAACCTTGTAGGGGAAACACCCCACTGTAGGTGCTCTGGTGGAGACTGAAAGACTCAAAATATAAAATAATCACTATTGTATTTTAATTAAAAGATTGTTTTTGAAACCCTATCCACTTGGAAGTTCATATTTTAACACTAAATGAAGCAAAATTATTTGATATTTGAAGAAGTATCTTGCAGTATATTTTCAAGACTCTTTCTGCTTTCGTGAATCAGGCCATGATGCGTCCCGTTTAGAACATTTCTGTATCGCTTAGCAATCAAGTCTGCATAAAGTAAGTGATTCAAATATAGCCAGTGTAATTAATATGGCCAAGAACGGGCTACGTTGTTAGCTGAAACTATTTCCGATTGATAGTACTAGCATGCAGTTTGGGAGAGTGTAAGAAGTGCGTTTACACCTTACCAGGCTTGTTGACTCGCGCGTTCGCACTCTGGAGCCTTCATTGTCAAGAAACCACTGAAAGCATTCGATCTTTACAACTTCTTCCCAGATAACGTAACATAAGTTACACGAAAAGAACGATTTAGTATATTGACAATATACATCATTCTTTAGCGCATTTAATGAGCAATCTAATCAGATTAATGCCGTTTAATTTGTCCAATATTTTACCAACGTAGGAGGGATTATATAAATGTTTTGATATCAATATTGCCAAGGGCTATGCGTCAGGATATCACCAGCACTTACGACCATATTAATTTCATGTCTTCGATACACTAATGTTTTTGTGCTTTTATAAAATTATTTCTGCAAAGGAAAGGGGTGTTTAGAGCCAAACCAATATGGGAAACAAAGCCAGAAATCAACTCTCGCGCTATTGTTTTAAAAATGATATATTTCAAACTTTTTTTGTAAAATTAGTCTGTAAGAGGGTAATTCATATTATATATTAATATAGCTAGCCCTAGTTCCATGGTCACACTACAAGAAACCAGTTAATCTGGCATTGGGCATAAAACCTGTTTCTGGGCATATTACCTTCAAATTACAATATTTTTGTAAAACAACTATTAAATATTCCTGAATAACGTTTTTTGTGATATATCTATTTCAACATGAAGAAAAAGTGTTGAAGTTAATCATGATACTGTTAATTTGGCCAAGCAAAATATACAAGCCCTTGAGGTGCATATCGTGTAACTCATCGTAAGTTTAGCTAATAAAGTAGGAGCCAGCTAAACATGCTTTAAGGTGGGATGTGCATTTAAAAAGGAACTATTCTATTGGGCTCTCTTCTAATGCTCACTATTCTAGTAGTATCCAAAATTTTCCAAGAAAATTTGCAAATAGAACCAAGTTTCACTCGTTTATAATGTTTTTGAAGATATTTCATCTCTACTATTAGGAGACCGAAAAATGCCGAAAATGTGTTTTAGGGGCCAATAGATGCAGTAGGGAAGAGGATGAGCAAAACTGGCAAGTTAGTCTAGACTAAAGAGTGAAGGAATCTAATACGAATAAGCGTATGCCATTATTTAGCACAACTAGTTATCCGTTGCTTGTTTCTAAATACGGACTATTTTAGAATACAAAGGGAACATACTGAATTAATATTCTTAGTATAACTTCCATATCTTACATAAAATCGTTCCAGTAGGCTCTGGTGTTGGTATGTTAAAATAACAATATCTATATTTTACGTCTTATTTTTTGGTGAATAGTTCTTGAAGTGTTTTAGAGTGTTCATTATTCACAAAATAGTCACATTAAATGCCTTTCATGTATAAGAAATTGTTGATAAATAGTATAAAAACGCCCTAGGGGGAAATCTAAAAATTTGCTCTAGGGGAAAAATATCAGAAACTTTTGAAAGTTAAAGCAAGACAATGGAAACTACCAGAGTGGATGTTTGAGGTCATCAATAGCAATGAAGAATACAAGGAGCAAAATTTCGCTGGTTTTCACCCGTCAAATATTTCTGAAAGACCTTTCAAGATTGAAAACGTAACTGATACCCTCGACACGTGTGTTAATGTAGTGCATGCGAGTGTAATAGTATGTAAGTAAGTGTAAGGATACGACAAGTAAGAGGATGGAAAGATTGCGCCCGATCCGTGGCTCGTTTGTTAGAGTACTGCTCCGGCATTCGCCTGGTGTTGATCGGAGAAACAATTGAAATTCCTGATCAGAGACGCCGGCTGCTAGAATTTTCCTCCAGACAGCGGCTGAATTCGAATTAGCTATGTGGATAGCTGACATCCTAAAATCCTGCTGCCATCGAGACTAGAACCTAAGGGCCTCCCGGTCAGAGACATTGCAATTAGGTCAATAGATGCCCTGAGCCACCTAAGCAGTTATTAAGTGTCTGACATCCTGGGACTGAACCCGCGACTTTTCAATCAGAAGAATGAAGTTTTCACGTTCGCCTAACCGGTGGCGTTGGTGAAACAGCCACAAACACTAAGGTAAGGCTTCGAATCATTGAAAAACAATATTCATTTCATTTTATATTGAGCAATGTGCAGTGCAAAGTTTTTGAAAAATATATAATGAATAAAATATATAAAGTTTTTGAAAAATAAATAATGAATATAATATATAATTTTTTTGAAAAATACTAAATATGTGTTAGTTACAACACAATTACATTGAAATTCACGCACAGTTGACACATTCAAAATGATTCCCATACATTTGCTACACATCTCAGAATTTTGTCTCAAAAAGGAATCTCTTCATTAGAAATAATGATATGCTTATTTCAGGTCATTGGACTATTCTTACTTTCTCACCCTTACACTTTGTGAGAAGAAAAACCATTGTAATTGTGAACGGCGAATTTTAGACAGAAAAACTTATTGCCTGACTGATAATATCAATCATGTCGAGAAGCATGTTAGAAGATTAATATGAACTTTCACTTGCTCGCAACCGCTTACGAAGTTGAGAAAAAGTTATGTAACACTTCTAGAAAAAGCGGCAAATTTGGGGCAGAAAAATCCTTATTCCCGGGCCCTGATAACGAAAAAGTAGAGAAATATGGAAACGAGCGATTCATTCCATTGATTCATTTACTGAACGGGCATCGTAAACGTCTTATTAACATGAAATCAACATTGGAAATCTTGCGTAAAGTGAATTAAAATGAATCCAAATCATCACATTTTCCTGTGGACTTCAAAATTAAAAGTCATAGTTCCGAAGTTACTACATACTGTACTCTCGGGTAGTTCGTTGGGTAGCGTGCTCGCTTTGCACGACTCAAGCCCGGGTTCGAGTCCCAGTCGGGACAAAATTATAACTGTGCACTTCCATTACCATTACCATTACCAATAGTATCTATTGTTGTGTGACGATGAGAAAGCCTACCCTAAGGTTAAGAAGACCAATAAAAACGGTACAAGGATTCGTGCTAACCACACGAACATTTTATCCAATGGCCGAGAAGCTGGGCCACTGCTGGTCGGCCAAGGCCCGAATTTCACTGTCGAGCCAAGAACAGGAGAGGACTTCATCCTGTAGGGCACAAAATAAACCCAAAAATATAGTATCGTATATTGATGCTCATGATACTTTTTCTAAAAATCAGAAGATAGATTTCGGAGTCTTTTGAGGAGAAATCTATTTAATTTCCTGTTATAAAGAGACGGCGAAGCAATCACAGTGATTTATAAGAAATAATTCTAGTTTCAAGTGTAATCATAATCAACAATTATGGTTCTGAATGTGAACAGAGGTATTTTGATTTGTTTATTTTTTAACGCTGACATTTTTTTCAAAAGTGTAACAATTCTATAAGGAAAATAATCAAAACACATTAATTTACTACATATGGAATAAATGAACTATTTGTGGTACGTTTTCTACAGGAAGCAGTCGACTCAACATCATATGCCGTGAGCTAGTCCCATTAGTCAGAGCGCCGAACGCGAATGGCAGTTTCTCCTTTGAGAGGAAGAAGCAGTGGCCGGTAGTGTCTGACGTGGGGTGAAGAGCGTAAAGGAAAATAAAAAATTATACATGCGTATCTTCATAATTGAACTCGCTTATTTTTTGCCTACCGAATTGATCCCTATTTTGTCGCTTTTTAACAAATTGGTCATATGGCAACTATGAATTTTTTAAATGTAGGGGTAACCGTAGAAACAACATGTAGGGACAACACGAATGCACAAACTATCTACGGCAGAATTCGAACCTCACCCTTTGAGCCCTTTGAGCCGAGGCAGATACGGTCTCTTAACCTTTAGTGACGCCAGCTATTCAGGCCAGATGAATTGATTCTTTGGTTCTTTAAAGAAAGCAGACGTATCTGTAATGTCTTTATTAATCTGTTTCCCTATTAGGTACAGAAGTTTTTTTCTGTATTACAGTATTCCTGAAAGAAGAGAGTCTCTCGTTTGAAATTTCATTCCTCAGGTATTTTTTGTGCTTTTCAAATAAGGAGAGAGTGCATCGATGTAGTAGTAGTAGTAGTAGTAGAGATGGACCGAATAAGCGAGAAGAAGAACTTAAAAGCTTCCGTAAAAAAATGTTCTTATCATCGTGCATTTCAACCATCTTTTCAATAGATATCTGTCTGTATTTTCGGCATGCACAATAGTGTTCATTTATTAAGCTACATATGTGTTTTATGTAGGCTAATCCAAAGAAATTTTGCAGATTTTCAAGTGTTCTATGTACTGTATTGTGACCTATATAAAAGATTAATAGAATTACGGAGAGAATCAGATATTTGGGAAGATTACGAGTATTACGTGAAAATAAACAAATGAAGTTTGATATGGACATGAGCAAAATTACATACATAGAAGTGGCCAAAATAGGAAGTGACCGGGATTATTACATGAAGAATAAAGTGTATAAAGTTAATAAAATATGTGAGTTGTTCCAATGCTTGGGAATGTACAATACTAAATAGAAAAAAATTGATTATTAAAGAAAAACAATATTATAAGTGTACTGAGTGACAGCTGATGGAAATAAGAGGTGTGCACAACAAATAGACACAGGGCGCGGAAGTGAGCAAAGAGAGACGTAATTGGCGAACTTTCGGTCAGGAAGAAACAATTGAGGGGCAGATAAAAGCCTTTGAAAAACAGAACGCACTCGGCCGTGGTGTCTCGAACGTGAGTCAGTAGCGCAGTTTGTCGTGGGAATGATTCATGCTTGAGTTGTCGAATTAGTGAAAAAAGAAATTGAAGTTTTTGAGAAGCACGCAAACAATTAATGCATATAGGGAATGGATATTTAATGAAGGTAGTTGCGAAACGTCGGGCTTAAATTATACCTTGGAGCAAACAAGATGGCATGGAGCTTACGAATCTGGAACGGAGCTTAACAAATATTTCATCGGTCAAGAGTGCAGTGGAGAATAAAAGGAAGGTGCGTAAATATTAAGTATTGATGAAGGAAGACGAAGTTTTGTCAAATATAAATGAAAAAGTATTCATATAAGAAAAAATCGGTGGTAGCATGTCCATGAGAAAGTAACGGATAGCAGGCGAATAATGAATTGTGTTAATGCGTTGAACATATAGAATGAAAAGACATGATTATATTATATCGTTATAGTTGTTTTTTGCGATTGCTCGTACCATCAACAGTGGATCTGCAATATTGGTTATAATGTGTAATTGTAGAAGCAAATTATAATACTTCAGAACGATTAATGTAGTAATATAGTTATGTAATGTTTTATTCAAGTAGTTCAAAATTAAGAAAATCCTTCGTAAATTCCACAACATTAAATACCGTATGGGCTAGTCTGTAAACCAACATAATATAAATTTGTCTTGGACAAATGAGCGATTTCTACTCAGACACTGAAGTCATCTATGAGTCAAAAATAAACCAAAGCGTTAGGCCGGTGCTGGCAAAAAAATACCTTGATTGTTAAATAAGTAAGTAAAATTAGCAGTAAGATAGGATCGCGGGTCTAAGTATTCTTGAAAATAATGTGCTATCAGAAAGGCAAACAAATTAATGTTATCATAATAGCAAAATATCTCATTGTGCATCAAAATTTGCTCCAAAATTTCACTCGATAAATCTGCACGCATGCATCCTCAGACAAAGCTGAACTCTCCCGTGAGGCGCAATTCGTTTATTTTGATGGTCTTTGCAATAACAGAAGAAAAATACAGTTCGTTCCTTCTTAGCATATCACAAGTAGTCCTTGATTTTGATACATAGTGGTTAAAATCCAATGATCTATTTTGCAATACCTTCAAAAAGGGTATCTGTCAAACAGAATGCCTTGAAACACTATTACCCGAAATGTGGAATGAAAACCATATGTCGTGAAGAAAACGTCTGGCAAGCTGAATAAATTGACCATCAGCCTGTCCAGAAAAAAGTTTGGTTTCCACTCTTCTTTCTTCAATTACACTTCATTTCGAGTTGGAGCTTCCGCAAAAAGTTATTTTCAGAATACATGGCCCCAAGGCAGATATAAAAGCATAGGATCTTTTCGCTGATGTATGGAAGAATGTAGAAATTTCAATAATTAATGATACAATATACGATGATTACTGTAAAACAATGCTGTAACACTGTATTTAGGCGGTGAGCCAATCAATGCACAAAATACTGCAAGAGGGGCCTTCTTATTTTGGGGAGAGATTCGTTTAAATGGCCAGACATTACGATTGCGCCTAATGTTGTTCATAGACAATTGGTCCCAAGGGTTATTTTGTTGTTCGAAATGCTCGACTTTTAGCAATAAAAGCAACGTTTGAAATAGAAAAAGATTTGCAGCTCTGAATATAACACGATCGGTGCACAGACACACATACTTGACACAGCATACAAAATGTCAGGTTTATTTCAAAACATTTGGAAGTTGTGCAATGAAAATGTAGACTACGTTTGAACACACTAGTCTAACAGTTAGACTCGATACAGTACTCTACTGAAGAAAGTTATAATTAGCATTCCGGGGTCTTGCTGCTAAGGTAGACTCAATAAATCGTAGAAGTTTCAAGAAACTGTTGATTTTGATGACATAAAGAAGTCAGGGAGAATTTCAAAACAATTATTATAAGAAAAATATCATGAATCAAAAAGCATTCAAACTTAATTAATCCAGAGAATTTCAAACGAGGTCAATGATTTTGTACAAAAAGAATTTGCAACTTTTAATTATTTATGTTCAGGAATACGACAGATGCCTCAGTGATCTACGATAGGGTTCGTTAGTGCTGGCACTGCTGTAGTGAAGCATATCTTGGATACCATGACGTAAATACTGTTAGAACATTTTGATGATGAACAAAGATCATGAATACCTAAGAAACGCTCCACTACAGCAATGTCAGCATTCAATCGAAATTAAACTTTGGAGTCCCAGATATCTAGAAGGTTAAAATATAATTGAAGTTCGGTTTTAGTTCTTTCTAGTGAATGGTCGGGTGCAAAGATTGCAGTATCATCGTCAAACTGAGCTCTTTTTATTGAGTTGAGTTTGGGGTAATCTTCCACAGTCAGGTTGGCGAAAGAGGCGACTCTTGTACTAATCTTGCATTGACCGTTTGAGAATTTGATCGGTGGTCTTTGATCGTGGTGAAGAAAGTTCCATCTTGTAGGCAGTTTGTGGTTATTTGGATCTGATAAAAAAGTGCACCTATTTCTTTGAGTTTGTACCAGGTATCTGCACCATGAACCAAGTACCATGTGACTGACCAAACGAAGTTGTTCAGGGCGTAACGCGATGACTTCGCATTCTAGAGGCCCGGTTTCAATCCTCGTTCCGGCCATCCTGACCAGAGTTTTCGTGGTTTTCCTCAGTCATCCAGGTGAAGTTTGGGATGGTTTTACTGAAAGGTCACGACCGAAAAACCGGTATCACTAGTGGAATTCGTTAACAATGTAAAGTCGCGAAGGTTACGCGAATTCGAGACATGACGGGTTCCTCGTTGGGTGACCGGCTAGAAACCTCGGGATCTAAAGACGCTGAGACCAATTCTCCTTTACGGAACATACGAGTATAATGGCTAATTACATACAAATACCATTTGCCAGATCCGAAAAAATGCTTGGGCAACATCTAGAAAGATGGCTGTAGTATGTTCCATCTGAAAGGCGATGTAGCTGTCTTCTGAAATGCGTTGTAATTGGTGGTATGTGGCGACGTGTTTTGTAAATCCAAGTTGATCTATGAGAATTGCGTTGCATGCCTCTTTAAAAGTTTTAAGATTATTTTTTCTTAAATTATAGAAGGCGTAGGTAGTACTCGGGTTAGCCTTTTTCTACTAGACTAGCTGTTTTATTTGTCTTGAGAAATGTGAAAATAATTTAATATTTCAGTTCGTGGAAAATGCCCTGCTCGTAAACACGGATTTTAGATATTTGTAATTTGCATATGCCATCGTAGCCCGAGGTTTTTCACAGGCAATGTTTTTATAATGACTTTGATTTATTTTGGGAATATATATTCAACCTTAGGGTGGGAGCCATACATTGTTATGTCATTTGATTTAGTAATTGCTGTGTGAGAGGCGCGGTTTTGTAGAATTTGTTCTGGACACGCGGCGAAAAATTTGTCTAGTTTTTCTGCTCTCTGTTCTGATTTGAAATATTTCCCTGCGTTTGTTTTTAGTGGTGGAATGGTGACTTATGTAAGTTTTTTTGTGGAAAGTCATAAGGATTTGTTGCTAGTCCTTAAGGAATGAAAAAATGTCATACGCCTCAGTATTTTATTAGTACTTTTTGGTTACATTAGTTATTAGATTTAGTTCAGCGGCGTGTCTAATGTCATCTTGTTTTATTTTCAGTGTTTATTAATTGTATTATTTCACATTTCATGTTTGGGGGTATAGCTATTATTTCTAAGTTTTTAGTGCAATTTTTATAATAGAATTTAAATATAATTAATTATATATTAGAGAATTTATTGCTAGATCTATCTCTAGTGGTAGTATTTTTAATTTTGGTATGTGGTTCGGCATGATGGTTTTGAATTCCAATTAATTTTTAGTGTATTTGGTATTGGAGGTGGTGAGTGGAGGGATGTAATTGTTGTATTGTAATTAAAACTAGCATTGCATTGAAGCCTTATTTTACGAGGCAAGACTCGAGGCATCAGGTCTCCTCTTCCGTCTGACCACGCAAATTTCGCTACGCTCCTTTCACCAACTGGCGGAGAAAGGAGGTATCACTCGGGCGACGAAACAGGCAATTTGAATTGTCTTTGACGCTTGATGATGTTTTAAATGCAGTAAACATGGGACAGCCGGCTTTACTTCCCTTCCGAAGTATTTTGTCGCCCGTAAAATCCGTTTTAAACCCGCGAAATTCGGTATAACAGTCCGATACGCTAACCGTCGCCGCCGCCACCGGAGTTAAATCTGAGCTTTCAAGACCAGCCTAAAAGTAAGCATATTGCACGTGAAGCTGAATTATACAAAAACGTAGAAGAAATCTAATTAACGGATATATTAACAAAGTTTCAAACAAAGTCGCCAAATAACACCAAAATACATAGTATAAGGGTTAGGGAACTTTGAACTTTAAGAAGCAGCGTCCCAGGCATTGGCAGTAACTGTAATTCAGATATTAGGTAAGATACAAGATAAACTGAGAAGAATATAATTCTACCTGATTTCGCTCATTGGACAATGCAACATATTAGGACAATACAAACTCCGATCATTCTCAAAAAACAACCCACGTCCAAAAGAAATGGGTGTCTTAAGGATAAATCAAATAGAATATAACCACGACTACAATAAAGTAATTACTGATGGCACAAAGTTTCTGAATAAGGTAGGTTGAGGAGTATTTGCTTCATCCGAGGAGATCACCAAGAAACTACCGAATGATTTCTCAGTGATGTCGAGTGACGTTTGGTGGAGGTGAAAAACACAATGAAAATAAATTGCTGATAATAACTGACTAAACGTGCCATTCTTGTCATAAGGAATTAAGTTGGCGATAATGAAACTATCCAAGATATTTTTTAAAAATTCAATCAATTGAGGAAATGTGGGTACAGAAGTATCCTTGTGCTGAAACCATCGCGGGTTGTCATTTCCGAAAATATGGCAGACAGAATAGTAAAATAGCCTGTTCAAAGTGAGGAAAGAATTTATATTAAGTTTTATGAATATCTCAAGGGGTTTGTAACCAAGCAAACAGATCGGAACAACAGTAAAATCAATGAATTAAGCAAATTAAGAAACCTTAAAGAGTTTCTAAATGTCAATCCAGCAAACACCTTTTAGAGAGCGGATAAAGACGTACTAATCAAACGCAGAACACATTACACCTAAATGAATGATCCATTCATCCAGTCACCTTCGTATCAATCTTTCTTATCACCATTCTTTCCTACCTGTACTATCACTAAAATGTTTATTTTAAATCGAATCAACCTCTCGGTTTTCTTGCGACCTTATTTTCATTATATTTCATTACACTCATTTTATCAGTTACACTTACTGGTTGAATTCACAGATTCCTACAAATAAAGTACAATTTCTACTTTAAACATTCACCTATCTACCTTTATTATATAAAGGAACTGACATGGTGCAAGAAATGAAACGTTAAAATCGATGTTCTAAGTGATATGCAATATTCGTTATCAGAAACAGATTTCAATTCTTATTTTCAATCATGTTACAAAATCACCTAAAACATATTTTTACATACGAACTACTACTAATTGTTGCAAAGTTGTGAATTCCCGCAACTATTATAGGTTGCATTTTATAAAATGCATAAAATATTGTTTTCAGCAATAAATGAAGAATTCATTATTTTGTATTTAAATAATAGTACGTTTTGAGCAGATGATCCTTTTTCACCTTTCTCAAATCGTTATTCTGAAAATGTCAACTTTTGTTTGTCTTTTACAAAAGCCACAAAGAGTCTTGTCAAACTTCGAACGTAATCATAAAAAAACAACAGGGAAACGTATTCTCCTCTTATTTACACCACACAATGAAATTAACCTCAGCCCGTTTTCAGTCACCTGGCAATGAAGTCTTTTTCCTTCCCAGAGCTTCATGAATAAGGCAAATTTCAAGCCGCAAAACGAATACCACAACAATTAATACCGGGGCTTTAGCTCCCAACGGTGACATATTTGAAGTGAAAATGGCCACCTGTGCAGCTAAAGAAAGGCTTACCGAATTACCTACAAGGAAAGCCACAACTCATGTTAAGCAGAACAATCAAACACGAAAACATGATCAATTTTACGAAAGCTCTTCTCGTTAATTACTCCAAAGAGGTTTTGTTCTGTGTTCGCTAATTCTCTTTGAAATATTACGTGTATACTGGGTTCAAAAAGGTTCAAATTCCGCGTCTCAAGAACTCTACAAAAGAATACACAATGGTTGTAAAAATCAAAAGAATTTTTCAAAAACACGGCAGAGGTAACTAATTTATTGAAGTGTTAGAGCTCATAATAATAATGTAGCAAGATAAATTATATTATAAAGCGGTAACAGAAAAATATAAATAATTTGTCCGTTTTGTTGAAATTTAAATAGTAATAGTATTTAAACAAACCAGTTTCCTGAAGAAACTTAAATGGATTGCGTTGAAATCATCCATTAATCAACACAAATATTCTTTTGAAAAATGATGGTGGTTGGCGTATTTCTTTCCATCAACTAGTGGTGTTACAAAAATACATTCTTTCTGGCACTTCTTAACGGCTAAAAAACATTATAAAACTTTAATTTCTATCAATATTAGCATATCTCAGAGATCACATATAAAATCTGTTACAATTCAAAGAACACGAATTCAACAGTTAAAACTTCGTTTTATACAGCTGTAACGGCTCCCAACAATGGGAAAGTATTCTCAGAATTTCCAATTGCCGTGTCGCGGCGCGAAGAAATAATTGTCGTATTCCAATCTGATGTCTCATAAAAGACTAGAAAATGGAGCACAGGATATTCAATTTTTAAGATTTTCAAAAATTACGCATAACACTTTATATTTTTTAAAATGTACACCGCCTTTTTTAAAGAACTTATTTTTTAGACAGATTTAATTTTAAAGAATATTTTATCAAAACTGTCTTTGGCGATTTTAATTTTCGGTTGTTGACTAAAAGTTTCGAAAATACTGAGAATACGCCGAAAATGAGACCAGCACCATTTTCTTTACCGTTCTTAGCTATACAGGAGAAAATAATGCAAAGAAAACATTTAGAGCCTTTTTGAAAGAATAATTGTTTAAAATTATTTAAAAATCGCTTATGTTTCACGCAAAAACGACCCATGTTTTCGAAAACTTATACACGAAAAATTCTTTACGCAAAAGGTTTTATTAAGAAAAAAAAATCTATCTTCAATATTGTAGTTTTAGGTAAATATCTAAAATATTTCAATTATTTCATTTTCAAAAAATTAGTGACATTAATGAAACTGAGTCCCACATCAGGGTTCTTTACGGTATCCCACGACATAGTTTAATCCAAAAATTAGGAGCCATTTCATGGAGGATGAAGGCTATATCAAAGGATTCACCAGCGTCGTTTCCATGTGGCGGTGTCTGTTTTAAGGTTCAGGCGTAATTTCTAACGCTACTTCCGTAATTATCTCGTCGGGTAGCGGTGCGAGCTTGTGAGCCTACTTCTATTCATCTCATCCTCGAATTCCATTTCTTCCCGGAGGAAAGGATGTTGCTCATGTCTTCGTGTTTGTGCCATTCCGTCTGCTAGCGTTGTTGGCCGGTGTACGTTTTTATCAAAGGTTGCAGATCACGATGGCGGAATTTTGGGCTCCAGGATGCACCAACGCTCTTCGGCAGGGTTAAAAGATTAAGTTTCTTCAGATCTTCTCCGAGTGGGAAAGGTGAGTGAAATATTTCGAGTTATGGTAATGACTTACTGTGGATTTGGGAAATAAATTATTGATTGTTGAGTGACATTTGATCGTTTTATCAAATTCATATAATAATTGCATTGGTCAGCGATTCGCCCCATTTGAATTAATTAACTAGTTTATTGCTATTAAGTGTATTGGGTTTAGTTCGTAACTTGATTCATTTCATTCCTGTATTGTGCCAATTCATCTATCGTTCCGTACGTTCCATACAACTTCACACGTGTAACACATTCATAACGTGTAACATCGTGTAACACATTCATAATATTAATGTTAAGAAATCTGGGTGTGTTGTTTCTGCATTATATTTTTCAAACATATGTTTTCATTACAGGTGCCAAAGTGGCTCCGATTCTGTGACCTAAAGTATAGAATTCGGTCATCTGAAGACGTCAGGGAAGAAGGGATCTGAATTGCATGAAAAATATCCGTTAGTAAGTAAGTGCTGAGGAATACCCCTGATTCATAAATAAATAGACAAACTAATGGCAGAATTTTAAGTTCAATAAAGAGGTATTTCTTGAATACGAAAATGGTGACTTACTTTTCACAACAAATGTGTAAATCTTTGCAGTCCTTCTTGGTGAATATAAAATGAACAAATTTATACTACATTAAAATGAATCCAATGAATTAAAAATGTACTCTTTATGGCACTTAAGTAAATGTTAGGTTTATTAAATTATCATTTTTTCAACTTTTGAACATGGATTATAACCAAGTGGAATGATGCAGGTAGATTGTATTTTCCTTGCCAGTAAATTGTTACAAATACTGTGTTTGATTCCTAGTTCATTGGATTAGGTGTTTGAATAACAATGTCGTGAGATCGGACCCAGGAGAGATCAAATATTTGCAATTTGTGATAATCTGTTTTGAATGATTCTGTAGTGAATTATAATAGTTTTACAGTCATGACAAAAATTGTTACTACAGACAAACTACATCTAACCCAACGTGCATGTCATTTCATTATGTGAATACAAAATCATTTATGGCATTATATCACTTATAAAATGGATTTATGTTTTGTGTTATAATTTGAAGAGTTGGTGGAGATACAATTATAATTTTATTAGCACAGATATGAAGATTTGTATGTCAAGAGCTGTATAAAAAATTATGTATTGTGTCTACAATATCAGATTATTCTTCTGAACCTGTGTCTGTATTGTATTGCTCTACGATCATGTAATACATTTTTCAGAATATATTTTGTGAATACTATTCAGAATGCTTGTTTTTTCTATTTGTAAATTGATGCTTCCCCTGCTCATTTTGTCACATTTTTAAATATGCGCGCCCTAGAGGAGCACGTGATATTGTGAAGGTTATTATCGACATTGGATGTCCAGAAAGTAGATTCAGTACCGTGCACCTGAGCCAACTGCTTCAACGATCAATAACTATCCATTTGGCCACTCGCTTATACCTTATTGTAGATGGTGCCACACGTGTTGCCCAACCCATTCTGTGTTCCTCTACGGCCATCTTTTGAGAAAGACCGGCATTCGCCTAGCGCCTGGTACTGGTCTGGCATTCACCATCCCTTTGCAGGAAGGTGGAGATTAATATGAAAAGAAATTGATTATTTTAGTAAAATATAAAACTGCCTATAAAATCAACATGCTAGTATCATACCATATCATACTTCTTTATTTGTGTACTCTTACATAAGTATTGTGGGTTGTGAATCGTTATAGACTTCAACCTTTTAGAAGTACAAGTCCATTTTTTTGCGTGTAACTGGACGGGTCGCATTTATTTATTAATAACCAAATGTTACAACCGTATGCTGCCGACTAACCATTAGTTAAAGACCACTGATTTGCATGAACAAGAGTGGGCAGAATAATGGTTACTGGGAAATAAACAAATTTGTTAATCAATTCATTGAAATAAGAAATGTCTATTACTGTTCGTAGGATAAAAACATGCGATCAATGGTGGTCTGTACGCACACAGAATTTGTTTTGCGATATAGCCCCGAGGAAGGCTTAATAAAAGCCGCAACATTTGTGATTAAATAGAAAATATTTTTCATGGACTAAGCTCAAGAGAATTTCTACTCTATTTCTCTTTTTTACTCTATTTCCAAAGTAGTTTTCCATTTTTTCTAGGAAATGTTGAAAAAAACAGTTGAGGGAGATAAATGCAAGATAATTTCTACTCTAATTGAACATCTTGCTTCCAAAGAATCGTATTTCCATTTCCATTTTTCTAGTTGAACGAATCTATATATTTATAAGACGATTCTCCATTAATGTCCCCACTATTGTGATTAAAATACGTTTCTAATATCTATATTAATTATCTTATCTATCTTATACTAATATATTTCTAATATAATAGTATCCGAAAACTCCGATATTGAACTATGAGTCTTTCTTAAAATTGTGCTTCCTGGTCATATGTCACTTTGGAAAAATGAGTTTCCATCAAGGTAAAAAAAACTGTTACGTATAAATGTGTACATTTTTCTAGGCGACTAAATAATGAAAATCGATACACAAGCTGATGTGCTGAGTAGAATACTTTGTGTTGTATAATTGCTTCTATACAATAGAGACCATAAAAACCTAAAATCATATTGATTACAATGATATTTAAAATATTTTTTACCAAATGTATTGTACAATTTTAAAATACTAAATATGTCTGTAAAAAAGAAGAGTACCTTAGCTTTTGAGTCAATGATCCCATCTAGATAAGATTTTTCCTCCAATTTCAAGTCTTTCATCGAATAAATGCCGAGATGTGCTCTTGTTTTGCGTCTAGACGTAAATGTAACTTCTGTATTTGTGAACATTTTTGTTGAGATCAGTGGCAAATTTAGTTTAGTAAACAATAGCCGGCAAGGTGATTCCTTTACTTGGAGATCGATAAGAGTGAAGACCCAATATCTGCAGCTCATTTACCGTCGCAAATACTTTTTAACACATGGGGGAGAATATTTCTTGTTATCAAATCATGCGAATAACTGCCGTTGTTACCTGTATTCGTAATTCAACCTAATATAGAACAGGGGCTTGAGTAGCGATTAGAGAGCACAAAATGCACTATTCTCCATAGTACTCACACCTTTTTTCAAGTTTTTTTTTTTTCGTTAAATAATAGCAGTATTGTAAGACATCAGAAATTGCAGATTTATCCCACCGTGCATTGTAATAAGATATTATGATACGAATAGCGAACAACGTTTTATCCACTTTGCGTATTTCCCAATTCAGTATTACGTTCGTTCAAATTTGAACAATTCGTGCGAAAAGCCACAAACAAATGTTGATGTACCTTAGTGAAAAATAAGGGCATGAATTAGTTCCGATATTACTTCATTACGCAACTGATCATTGTTGTTAATAGCGAGCCATGCTTAAGCGAGTTAATACCGACGACGACGCCCATCGCCCGCCGCCCATCGCCCGCCGCCCATCGCCCATCGCCCGCCGCCCATCGCCCGCCGCCCATCGCCCGCCACCCATCGCCCGCCGCCCATCACCCGCCGCCCATCGCCCGCCGCCCATCGCCCGCCACCCATCGCCCGCCGCCCGCGCCCCTCCGCGTGGCGCGGAGGCTGAGCTGCAGCCGCCTAGGCCTAAATCGAGATGGCGGCGGCGGGAGTCGCGGCCCGGACCCCGCCCGGGGACGCGCCCTAGCGATGCGAGATCTCGCGCCGGGGTGGGGCCCACGCGACTTTGCCTCGAGGGCCTTCGTCGCACGAGATCGTTAGAACCAGTGAACGCCCGCGGTACATACATAATTTTTTAAACCTAATTTTATTAATTTACTTACTAATTAACTAATCAGATTTACTTATTTACTAATTAACTAAATGTTATCATGACTCGGTTTGTATTTTCATATTTCCCTCCCATAATCCTCTTTCATTATTCCCTCCATAAGAGAACCTGCAGCATCATTCAACTGTTTTCATATTTCCCTTGTAACCACTTCCTTCGATCCAGGTAAGTTACGTAGAGTATATCACACTCTGTATCGAAGGCAATAAGAAGCTATAACGTATCAGTAAAGAATAACGTATGTGATAGTAAGTCGCAATAATTCTATTAAGAAAAAAAGGGGTTGTCATTACCAGTATTTTTTATTTATTGCTTCGTTGTTCCTATTTGTTTTATATTTCAAATGTATTTCAAAAAGAGTTATAGTGAACGAACCTTCATAATCCACACATTTTTCTGACAAATTACATTTATCGTAATTTTCTTACTGCAACCAAATACTTTTAAATCAATTACGCAATTATTCTTGCTTGTACTATGAACGTGTCTTTGTTACTCTATTGCAACCAATACTGCAAGAATGTGGTCATTTCTTCACTTACATCATTCACTCATTTAAAAGAAAACCACATCCTAGAAACATAAAATAATTTGTGGAAAAAATTTTACTTTCAACTAAAATATTGCTTCTAACTAGATATATACCTTTCAATCCCATTATTTTAATTTTGTCCTTTTAGTACAAGTAGCTTCAATTGGTGGTTCTATTTATCATTAAGTTGAATACGAACCAAAATCTAGGGTAATATTGAATAAATTAAGGTCTGTATTTCAATCAGAAGTATTTACCTGATAATTCTTACTTCATCAACATTGCCTCACATAATTAATATATGTAATGCGTAAATGATTAAATAATGTAAAATATGGATGGGGTAAATAACAGAATAGGATAGTGAAGTTGAAACAAAAAAACATGGGGAGAAGCCAGGATAGGAGATAAGGTGAGTGAACATAACAATACCATTGGCAGAAAGGTAAATAAAGGTAGAATGAAACGGGCACTGAGATGGGATTCCAGATCGTGGGAGGAGTAAGAAATAAACACAAGGTAGGAGATTAATAAATGGAATCATAAAACTTGGTATGAGGAGAAGAAGACTAAACAATGTTTAAATTGGCGGCCTAAATGTTTTACATGAAATATATAACTTGCTAATAGGGAAAGTAAGAAAACGCACAAGTGGGGAAATAATCACTGGAGTGAAGAAACATATTAAGGAAGAAGGATATCGAAGAGATAATGAGGTGAGGCGTTATGTAGGCAATGGATATGGAATGAATGATGAAGAGAGGAACAGAATCAAATAAGATAATATTGGGAGATGTTAATGCAAGAAACGGATATAAGGGGAGTTGGGTAGAAGGAGAAGGGAAACATGAGGTAGAAGGAAGATATAAAAATAATGTATCTATGGAGATGGTAAAATATTAATGACATTTTTAGGAGAGAAAAGCCGGTATATAGCCAATGGAATTATGTAAGAAGATTGGAAAGGGAAATACATTTACTATATAAGAGGAGAATGGAAAGGAATAGTGATAAATTGAATGATTCTAGGAGAGGAAAGGAGGCAGGTTGTGTAAGAAGTAATGGTGAAAGAATGATATAAATAAGACCATATTCCTAAGCGATGACTGTGAATTGCAAAATCGAAGGTAATAGCGAAATAGATAAGAGAATAATATGGAAACAAACGTGGTCAGAGAAGGAAATGGTTGTGCAGGAAAAAAAATAAAATTAAAGTATTGAAAGGATATAAACGAGAAATAATGGCACAATTAAATGAGATTGCAAAGGAGGTAGTTGTCAGAAAGATAATTATAATTAGAAACAGTCTTGAATGCAGCGATAAATGATGGTATAATCATTAGGATGAGAAAAAAAACAAAATTAGAGACAGTTTGAGAAAGTGAAAAATTAAAGTAATAAATAAAGTCAGGTATGATAACATAAAAGCGGAATTTAAAAACTTTCTGTAACAATAAAAAATTGGAATAATAGAAGAATAAATGAGTTAGAAAAGGTTAAATCTCAAACAGAATATAATTGAAAAAGAAATAGACATGAAATAATGGTATGAATGGTTCTAGAAAAGATTTGAAGAAAAGATAATATGGAAGAGATGGAGAATGGAGTGAGCTCAGGGGGATAAATAAATAAGGAATACTGTCAAAGGATTAAGAAAAAGAAAGTAGAAAGCTCTAACATGATTTCCAATGAGTTCTGGATCTAATCCAAGGAAATTATTTTAGAGATGGTGAGCTACGAATTATTTAGAGTTTTGCCTTAATAAGGGAGGAAGCTACGAAAATTACATTGCAAAACTATGTAAGAAATGGATGATAGCTATGAAACAAGTGTTTGGTATAGGTTTTCTGAGTAAAGAGGATGGAAATATATGTTAGTATTGTTGGTTTTCTTTGAGGTGGGGGGAAGAAATTTGGGACAAAAAAAGGAAGCAATTCAAGAAATTTTTTTTAAGATGGAACTTAAGGAATCGTATTGTACACCCGGTAAGATAGGAGAAAAGGAGGCAATAAATGAGAAAAGAGATGAGTAAAATAGCATGAAATACGAGCTAAGAATTAGTAGATGGAAGAGAAGTGAGATATGAAGGTGAGTTTGAAGAGGAATTAGATAGGAACAAAGATAATGAGAAATCTGATTTGGGAAGGAGGCAGTTTTTGAAATTATAAATGTTATTCATTGGAGGAAGTGACAAGATTAAGAGTAGAGGGGTTGATTTAAGGGAAGAATTGATTCAAAGTGATGCTTAAATAGTAAGAGGTAACATAAAGGTTTTGTGACATGGAAGCGGAGGATTGCGAACATATTACAAAGATGTCGGTTTTTTCAGGAAGGAAGTATGTGGGAGAAGTGGAATATTCAGGATAAGGTGAAGTGCATATAAAAGCACAAAGGTGAAAGAAAATGCATAATAGAAAGAGACGAGAGAGAGCATAGTATGTAATCATTATTGTAAACATATCTCGCCTATCCAAATATTGTATTTCTACAAAGTGGTGAAATATATTCTTCTTCTTCTGCAAGAATGTGGACGTCTGTGCTCCGGGTTTCATTTGGCATTTCCATCTCTTCCTCTGGCCATTGGAATTTCTTTGTCTTTGTGGGTCGTACAGTAAATTTCTCTTCGGCTGACTGCATTCCTATACAGGTTGGTGAATAATTTTCTTGGAAGACTACATGCACAAATTTCATCACTTTCTGAATGCCTGTTTTGACGCAAAACGTTTTTAGATGAAATATATTTCTAATTAATTCCTAAGTAAAATAACATTGAATGGCCATGGAATGATCCCGGTTTGGTAATTGGCAAATATATTACTTGAGAAAATTACTTAACGTTTTCTTTAATCATTGTGGCATATTAATAATAAAAAGAAAAGTTGGATTTTTTAGTATTAGTATGTTCGTTTCATTCATGTTTCAGTTTCACAAATAAATATATAATTAATATAAGCGAATCATTAAAAATATTGATGGAACTAAACTTACAATAGACTTTATCGTGCAAAATAATGTTTGAATCTGAAAGATTTGAGTTCCCTGTTTGAATTTTCGAGGCACAAAAGATACATCTACGCATTATAATGCGCAGATTCAGTGTATCTCGATTAAAATAATTGAAAAACATTACCTTGCATTATCTATCATTAAAAAAGCATTACGCTGAAAATAACAAAAAGACTTAATGAATATCGTTAACATTATTGGTAGAAGGAAAACAAGTTACGTGTTATAATTGTTTAGTGGAATGTGTAATAAATGATTCATGATTTTATAAATAGAATTAAAAAGCCGCAAAAATTGGATTATCTTCTCACTTTTAGTGAGTCTATTAACAAAAATATCCTTTTACATTTCTTGAGTAAAGATACAAAATTAAAGCATATTCACCTTCATGAAGTTTAAAAACAAATATAATTCAAATGCAGATATTTATTGGTCTTTCCATTCCACGCATATTGCTCGAAGAATAAAAATAATCCTACAAAACTAGTAGTCTCGAAAACAAATATGAGATAAAAACATTGTTATAATATTAATAATTACTGTTTCTCTTTTAAAAAATAAAAATTATTATGACAAGCAATATTCGGAAATTAGTTTTGAAATTATATAGATTTCTGAAGGAAACTAACATATTCAATTTAATTATCTTCTACTTCACTAAACATTTGTTTAGATTATAACTATGAACTCTGGAAAGGAAGCACTTAAATTTACCTTTGTACATCTGTACATTAAAGGGAAGCACAATTTATCTGTACATTTTGTGACAACAATCGTCTGAAGAGAACGACCAAGAAATGGACTTATTTAAATGGAAGATCGTGGTCCACAAGAGTGCAGGAACTACTTCAAACACAGCTACAGAACCGTTGTATTGAATTATGTTCTATGCTATTGAAATATTCCTGAGAACTGTTAAACATGTTCATTTATTGCAGTGTTGCACGTTCTTGAGTAGTGAGCGTACTACCTGTTAGAAAAGCGTTGTTTAGTTTTGTTCAGCAGCATTTTTTCTGCTGCAGAATACTAGTATTTATTAATTCTATTGAATTTATTTGAATGTTAATTTATGATAAAAGAAAAAATAATTTAAAACAAATAAAATTTCTGTTTTAATGGATTATTTTAAATTTATAATACCTCTGCTACGAAATATTAGGCAAAACATCTATTCATGTACAACGTGACTCGCTCCTGAGCAAAGTTCCTGCGTAGTGAAAAACCGTGTTCGAAATGTGATGTGCTTGTCCGTAAGACTGGCCTTGCCGTTTACTGGCTAATGAACTAATCCAATATTTTAGTGGTCTCTTTTATAGAGCTATGTAATACTTCGAACATCATTACTTCCAGGAGATATCGTATCATTATTTTATTTAGTATACTTTTGTTTTCACGACGGACGTTCTATTAATCGGGAAAAAATTATTGGTGGTAAAAGTGACACTTTTTGTGAAGAGAAAAAGCAGGAACTAAATCATACGAGCAAAATAAAATCACTTTTTCTACGCATGACATACACTTCTTTATAGAAATCCTTACTGATTTTTATTTTATTTTAATTTATATATTCAAATCACTTAGCTGAGTACTATGTAACTTTACGGTCACTAGTAGCTAGTGAGGTCAGAGGAATTTATTTTGTGTTTTTTGTTGCATTCATTCACGCACACTTGCACATGCGTAGAATAGAAGAAATTGTGTAATGATGATACGAAAAACGGCGATTTTTTCAGAAAATTTGTCCACCTACCCGACCGTCCATCCATCCGTCCATCCGTCCGTCCGTCCGTCCGTCCGTCCGTCCGTCCGTCCGTCCGTCCGTCCGTCCGTCCGTCCGTCCGTCCGTCCGTCCGTCCATACATCCCTCCGTCTGTCCACACCCGTCCGTCCACACCCGTCCGTCCACACCCGTCCCTCCACACCCGTCCGTCCACACCCGTCCGTCCACACCCGTCCGTCCACACCCGTCTGTCCACTCGTAAAATCTTGCGTCACCGATACCTGGTCTGAGCATCACTTAATAAATCCAATTCATCGCCGAGTATGTTATACTCTCAAGCTGCTTATCATAAAAATTATATGCTCTTAAAAACGCTACTATAGATCGTTTCCCATCAGCATGAATATGTGAGTTCCCGGTCAGCGAATCCATTTTCTGTGTACCTGACAGCTTGCAGTTTCGGCAGCTTGCTTACTAAAACCACAGCCATCGCTCACATCTGCCTCGCCCCGCTCCCGCCCCGCTCCAGCCCCGCTCCAGCCCCGCTCCAGCCCCGCTCCAGCCCCGCTCCAGCCCCGCTCCAGCCCCGCTCCGCTCCCGCCCCGCTCCGCTCCCGCCCCGCTCCGCTCCCGCCCCGCTCCGCTCCCGCCCCGCTCCCGCCTCGCTCCCGCCACATTTTATTCTTCGCTTCCCCCTTCTCCCCGCCACACTCACTCGCATTCTCCATTTCCCCGTGCGTTGCTCCAGCAGCATCTCCCCGCACCGCTACCCTTCGACGCCGACTGCGTCCATCCGTCAAACAAATCGATGCGCGCCGCGGTTTTTAACCGTTCTCGGCTCTTACGTTCTCTGCAAACTTTACGCCAATTTTTTTGCTACCCGCTTCCGCTGCACACTCGAAAAATAAAAAAAGTTAGCCACGCCCGATAATATTAACCGCAGTCAAACTGACACCTATAACACGACAGCGCGTGGCTGCCTGCAGCTATCAACGCAACACGGTCCGCTGTTAATCCGCAGAGCAAGTAAACATTTTCCGCGAGACCAGCCGTGCCAGACAGCACTGTCTCTTCCGAATAAAATATTGCAGCAATCAACGACACGATAGGAACTGAAGTGAATAAAGCTTCACAGTATTGAATTATCCGGTGATTGGTCGAGCTCTTTGACATAAACTGTAATCACATGTTATTAAATCTAATTCAGTCATATGAGAAATTTTTCGGTTACGCCCAATCATTCAATTTTTAAATTTGTTACTCTAAATTCATCTTTTAGCTGCCTTTGTCAATATCGCAGATAACTATATTAACAGCGTTGTAGTTTATCGAAACTGCTTTGTACATCACAGAAACTACAGTATTTTTTTAGTAGAACGAACGATGAAAAAAAACAACTAAAAACTAGTTTTATCAAAAATGTTTAATTAATTTTTAATATTACAGATTTAATAATTTACTACTATAATTTGATTGTAACTACGCTTGATCATCAGCATCTGTACTTACAGGGGAAACTTTCAATACAGGTCGGGATGGTCGTACACAGGAAAATACCCTGTCAAAAGGTCCCTAACATTGGACATTATATTATGACACAATAACTTAATACAACACATTTCAGCGTAATAAAATAATCTGTGAAATTTCTGTATGTTAAGCATGTCAGTTATAGAAGGGACACTTACGATTTTGGTGTGTTAAATGTAGTACATTTGCATTACTGAGTGTTCATTCACTGTTTTAGTCATGACTCTAAACTATACGGTTTATGCCAAACATTTGCACATAAGCGCCAGATTAAACAGTTTATTGTTACATAAGTATAAAGTGATGCCCTTGAAATTTCTTTTGTTTTATAAGACTACTTCTAGCATTCTATTCTTCAGTGGCTCGTTGGTTAGCGTGCTCTCTTTCCACGGCGCAACTCTGGATTCGATTCCCGTCCGAGGCAAATTATAACTGTGTGCTTTCCTTACAAATGTCCCAGTATCTATTGCTGTTTTCCGATGAGAAAGCCTGCCCTGAGGTTAAGAAGACCAGTATAGTACACGGTATGGGATGACTTCGTGCTAACCACACGAAGCCCTTATCGCATGGCCGAGAGGCTGGGCCCACTGGTCGGCCGAGACCCCATCGGGCTGTCGAGCCAACAACAGGACTACTAACATTCTCCCCTCTTACCATTATTATCTAAAACCTTAATATTTTGGAAATAGTGGAACTTCATTTAGATTAAAATTGTTTTGACATTAATTTAAAAGTATGACCATAGTTTTCAATCTTTGAATTTCAGAAAACATGACTAATCGTAACTACCATTTCTTAATAGAATACCAGCATAACGTAGAATTATTTTCCTTTCAAAAGCTAAATAGTCGTTCACTCTATTTATGTTTTGTAAGTATATGGAATGAATCTACTATTTGAAAAAATATAAAGAGAACTTTAAACATTTCTGTCACATCACGGTCAATATTCTCCTGCTATTTTTTCTGAAGAAATTTCTGTAGTTATTCTTCAAGAAATACCTCTTCACACGCTTTTCAAGCTGCGCGCAGTTTACAAGATACGCGCGGTACAACATAATTGTCCGCCCCGCTCGCGCGTACCACTAGTAGTACTTCTTTCCTCACTTGACATTACAATTCGAACATTACTAGCCTTATAATAAGTGATATTTCGTAAAACTGGGTCTTCAAGTGCCATCTGTTTTTGTGGGCGGCACTACTCGAAACCATGGATAACTTTAAAGCTCAACTTAACTTCAACCGCTTGTAATGTACCACAAACGAAATTGTTTGCAGAAGCTGCTACTAGGGATTTTTCCTGACCAAGGACACCCACGGTGTATGAGAGATTATCATTAAAGGTCTATGCGAGTAAACTAACAAACATTATTCAAAAAAGAGATATTTGTTTTGTGTCACGTAACGCCAACAACAGGAGCTGTTAAAAATTCAAAGAAATTTGTTCGAAAGTTTAAATTCAAAGAAAATTGCCAATTATATTACAGAGAATCACAAGTGTCTCATCAATGATACTGAAGTACGTTTTAGACCCTTACTTAACAAACATACATAAGAGACCACACGTTTGCCATTTTATCCCACATTATGACATCAACCAAAGCTCTTAACCAACTTCAATATCAAATATCATGTCATTACGTTTATAAGAGCTGAAATAACTGATACTAGTTGGTCCTATATTTTGAGTTTTGTTGATAGATTTTTACTCCCCTGATTTACCCTAATTAAGTTCATATATTGTCTCCATCCATATTAATTCAATTTCAAGACACATTATATATAATATATTTTTCAGCTGATAAAATATATTGTTTTAATTGTAAATCTTCCGGCCACATTGCTAGTCAATTTCCAAACAAAGGTGACAATCCTATTCCTATTTCAAATAATTCAGACATCTCTTTCTCGCCACACAACCCTTTCCCTCGCCTCAATTCTCTTCGCCCTGCCTCACATCTCCTCACTTCTCTCACCGACTCACCTCGCCTCACCTAACCTCACTTAACCTCACCTCACCTCGCCTCGCTTCACCTCTACTCGTCTTACCTCTGCGAACCTCATCTCACTTCTAATCACCTCACCGTACTTTTCTACAAGCCTTTTCTATACGGTGGAATTAAGTACATTTTTATTACTGGGTAGCCCTATACTTTCCGCGTGCAAGATTACAAAACATCTTATATCTTCATCTAGAACATTTTAATTCACAATAATTTCTTACCTTACCTCCATTTTAGAGCTTTAGAGTTTCTTCAGCTCACGACGAAAATGGATACGCTCCCCCAAGACTTAACTCGGCTCGCTAGGCACGCACAGGTCCAACGGACAACGGTCAGTCCTCCTCAGCGGTCGTGTCGGAAATGGCAAAGTTGCTTCTTGACTGAGTCAGAACTCTTTTCATTTATTCCGTTCGGGACACTACAGAGACGTTCAAGATCTCCAAAACCCCACGGAGATAGTGCGGGCCGTTCAAACTTGTTTGGTGATTATGTATCCTAAAATATCACGTAATCCGTCACAATCTTAAATAAAACGTTTGGAACACGTACTGGCGCTTGGTACAGTACCAATATGGTATTCTCCATTCGATCACTCGCCTAACATCTCGTGGTTCTCAACGTTATACTCGTTTCATTATGATGTCCACACCAAATGTTTTATTAATAACGAAAATCTTCGTATCACTTTAAGTATTAACTGACGGGACAATGGCGGTTAGTTCTTTTGTAGATAAGCAAACATTATTTTACACAAGATTATATTGAAGTGAGATTCCAATTTTTAATATTATAATTAGCAATCGAACTTTTTTAAAGTAAAGGAAATATATACATTAATTATTTAGAACTGCAGAGCATCTAAATATTTCGCCTTGCGTGTGCATATAACTATGGTTGTCAATCTCTTGCCTTTTATCTTTTAAATATTATATTTAAACGCAATAGAAACGTGTGTGCTAAATTAATTCTTTTAAAGCAAATACATCATCACAAATTCAACATTTGAGCATCATCTCACTGTGTAAGATGAGATGAAATATATTTAATTTATATACATAACTACGGCGTCATTCATTACATAATGTCCAACTTAAGAACCATATCTTATTCTACACATTATTTTACTGCATATATTCCTCGCAACTACAATAATATAGTTAAATAAGCCATTTAATTGTTGTAACATGAAGGTTAAACAAATAATGCTATCTTATTATTGCATTCATATCGATCAACAATGAGAAAAATTCTATTCAGCTTTTTAAAGATATGATATTTTAGAACATATTTTATTTAACAAACAATCTCTATTATCATTATTAAAATTTGCAATGTTAAGTTTTGGCTATTTTCTAAAATAAAGAGGGTTCCCCAAAAATGGCCCAGCACCAACCTTTTACAGTTTATTACATACGGCTAAAAATTGAAGAAATAAATTGGAGCCATTTTTTAGAAAATAACTATTACAAACTCGCACAAGCACGCACAACTCAAACGCACAAACTCGCACACGCACAAACTCGCACAACTTACAATTTCGCGCAAAATTACGCAAAAGCTACTAATATTTTCGAAAAATTGTACATTTCTTTATTTGAAGGGCTACAGAATCTTCTTTGAATTGTATTTATCCTTTTAAAATTGTTCATAATCATTCTTTAAGAAACAGATTTTATTACGGAAACAATCTCTATCTTCAATTCAGTTGTAGGGAGTCATAAAAAAATAAACGTTTGCAATTTACGAAAATTTAGAGTGTTCAACAAAAATGTGATTATTTAAACGTCTTTTGGTCTATCCGAGGAGTAATAGTAGCTAAAGATTTTGACCCTTTTTTGAAAATAAATTGAAATTATTGAGTCTTTATGTACAACAAAAATCAAAGCATCATTTTCAAATTCACAAAAGATCACTATCAGATTGATCGGAGAATATCAAGTTTGATAAAAATCCTGACGGTTTTGCCGTTTGCGTTGTTTTTAGACGGGAAGATGATTTGTCGTTAACTAGTTTTCCGCTCTCAAGGATCCACCAGACGTAACTTCTGACTACACAACATGTTTGAGAAAGAAGTAATATTCTACATTTAGAGACAAGATTTATTAACTTTTACTGTATAAAACTCCTTCGAAAAACTCGAGGTTTTTTCGCGCATCATTACAATACTTTCTACATACTCCGTAAGTAGTATGCTAGAGAATAGCTAATGGTGCTACAGATTGGCACAGACTTTCTCGCACTAGTTAGTTTTCTAATCTCATTAGCCTGAGTTAGTTTTTCGATTTTGCCCCACTCTCTTTCCCGCTGGCATCTATTGCCACCTAAACGAAGAGAGCGAGTTTTGAAGTGAGGGACTTGAAATAGGTGGTAGGTGACATGTGGTAGTCTGCAGGCGGTAGGTGGTCTGTAGGCGGTTGGTGGAAAAGACAGAAAATATGGTTGAGTGGAATGTGGTAAGTTAGTGGTGTCAGGCGGAAACGATAGCATGTAAAAACTGTGAGCCGTGTTGAGTTCCACTACGAGTATTGGTGTAGTAGTTAGTATTGGTGGTGTTTACGCCAATTGTGAGAGGAGCCTTTAAAAGACGAGTGTAGCATCGGCGAGGGTATTTAATCCCTGAGGGAGATGAGTAACGTTGGGACGATGGTGAGCAAACAGTGGGAAGCGGTGGTGGATTCGAAACACAGACGGGCGTCAGTAATGAAAATGTCTCTGGAAGATGATGGTGAATGGGGTCAGTGGCTTTGGACGTCAACAATGGTTGTCTGGAGACTTCAGATGCGGGAGATATTTCGTGTTTCCATTTGACTTAAGAATTTTTGCCATTAGTTTCGTGAGTGGCGTGCATAGTATCCTTGGAGGAGATGGTGTTCTTGCCCTCTAGAAGATTAGAACTGGCGTCGATATACATTTGCGATGATTTCTCCTCGATATATCTCGCTCAGCGGGGCATCGCCTCAGCCAAACAAGCTCTTAGCTTCCGACTGGCCTCCCGATGTGTTTGGTAGTGCAGGGCTTGTACGTGTGTGTGTGTTATTTAAGGGTGAAGACAGGACAAAGAAAAGAAAGAAAAGATCGCGCGCGGTCCGTGGGGCGTTTGGTAAAGTATTGCTCCGGCATTCGCCCGGTATTGATCTGAGACATCACGGACACCAAACAGAACTGCCCGACCGCCGCAATTCACTTCCTGAAGAAGCTAAACCCGACTTAGCTATTTAGCTAGGGTCGAAATGCGGCCAGCGTCGAGACTCGAGCCGCCAGATCTCCCTGCGGAGGTATTAGAAGCGCAACTTTTCTTGAACGACGACCTTGCTTCCCTCTCTCTGGCAATTTAAACAGTTGAAGGCAAAAGTTTGCAGCGAGCACTGACAACAACATTCCAAATACATCTCCACTGGCGAAAATATAAACTATTTTTTGTTGAAGACGAGAACTTCTGTCCGTGATTTTCTACAAAAAAATGTGAGGAAATGACCGAAGTAGGTGAAGATCCATCACAGGAGATACCTCGAACTCCTGAGAAAGTTAAAACGCAAGTTATTGAGAAAGTTGCGAAGGCATAATTGATTCTCCAGAGATTGGCATTTCTCCATAAAATGTAGTGGCCGGTTTCGTAACTAATACCCCCACTCTACCCGCATTTGTTCAATCCATCGTTCAAGAGAAGTTGCGCGAGACTACAGTTGGTGCCTCGAGCCCTGAGGGTGTGCGGGCGAGCGCTGGGCGCGCAGCGGAGCGACCGCAGACGAGGGGGGCGTGGCAGGCGATGCTTTGCGCGAACTAAGGCCCGCAGCTGCGAATACCATGCAGATTCCCCCGCCGTCCATTGTCGTCCCCGTAACCAGTTTTCCCTCGACCTCTGCGACGACATTCGTCAGATCAACGCTTGGCGCACATATGATTTGTAAGGGATCTGCATAAACCGGTCCCGACTGCTTTTGCCAGATACCACATTTGTCCTTTGCAGACACAGGGAAACTCGACTACACATGTCGGTGGTTTGTTGATGCTGTGTGAAGATAGCGGACGATACATGAATGCGATTTTATAAGTAATTCGGTTCCAGTTGCAAAATGGCACAAACACATTTCTTATTAACGTCATTAGAGCGATATGGAACAAATAACGGTCACAGTTGAAGTTTTAAACCGAGGCGTTGGCCTTTTTTAACTTTTTATATACATACATATATAATGAGTTATAAACTTAGTGTAGGGAAAGTTATGAATTGCTGCGGCGAAAAAGGCAATTTTTCGACACATAAACTCCAGTTGTGGGATCTTTTAACGAAAAAGTGGATAAATTTGTTTCAATACTTCCCCTAACACTTCTGTATTCAGAAATCACGATTTGTGGGTCATTGTGGGACATACCGAAAAATTGGTTTACGGCGAAAAGTCCGTCCGATCGTACGTACGTCGTGCGGAACGACACTATAGTCCGATTTAAATGTAGTGTCTCTTTAAGGTAACGAGACGGAAGGAGGGGGAAACGTCATCCAATTGGGAGCTTCGTAACGACTTACAATGTTAGTACTGAAGCTCCAGACAGTGTCCCCCTTGTCCTTCTAGGTCATTCCCTTGAGAAGACACTATAATCTGATAATAGGGCGTAAATTATTCACGGGATTGACCACTCTCCGATTTTTCTGAACTAGTGGGATCAATAGATAAATTAGAAAAGAAATCTAGAATTTGGAGGTATTTTACATGATGCCCCATGAGACATTTTGAAAGTTTTTTCAAAAAGGCTCCCTTTCTTTCTTTTAATGTTTTTAAGGATAGTGATAAATACCCTGAAGAACACATCAACGCTGTTTTGATTTATTCTTTTATTTTTCAAAACGTTCACAATCAAATATTTTTAAACGCCTCCCCAGTCAATATTTACATCACCTATGTTGTTAGAACTTATTGTCTTTGTGAATTCAAGTAATTTCAGTGATTTTTTTATGAATTTTCTCGAAAATTCAAACGTTTTTTGTGAAAATGGATTCTTAAATGCGCATTTTCCGAAACGCTCAAACGACAATTTCTCGAAAACGGCAGCATATTTTTCATTAAGGAAATTATTTTGTACGAGATATCTATGCGGATCTGTAGCATCACTAGTATGTTATTTTCCGTCATGAATAGTTCAATACTTAATATAATGCCTTATTGTACGTAAAATAATTATATAAACCATAAATACGTTTCTTTGCGTAGATATGAGTTTCTTTTCTTCCAATTTTTTGTATATTGTTTATAAACAATATATATATATATATATATATATATATATATATATATATATATATGCTGAATGTAAAATGCTCAAGAGTAGTTTGATAAGACATATTCAACATTATGCACAAATTATTTTTTTTAATTGGATTCAAATCACACTTGTGTGTGAGCTACTTGAACCCACATGATGTTTTCATTTATAAAACCACTGAGATTTGCACTGGGTCTATGTAGTTCCTAGGTTTTCTGATACAAACAGGGATGTATATATATATATATATATATATATATATATATATATATATATATATATATATATATATATAATGAACACGAAGATAACACCAATAGCTGAAAGACAATTTTTGTTATACAATTTTGCATCTTTAACAGTGAGTGCCTAATTAAAAATAATTTTACCCTATATCACTCTGGGAGATTGCCTTTAAAAGCTGTGTGTTCTGTCATGCATAGATAAGTAAGTCTTCATAATACAGACTTTGACAAGGTTACTTGCTAAGGCTAATTCATCTTCAGTAAAAATTTTCGGATGGCCCGGTTTATGAATTGGTTTGTTTTTCAGTCTCCTTTTTATACTCGATCGACTAATTTTAAAGGAATCTTCATCTTGCCTTTGTGAGTTTATTCCCGACTGAATTGTTGCCAAACATTCCTGGTTATTTATGACGCAAATTTCCGACTTAAGGAAATCTTTTGTATTTGTGAACAATAACTGTTAGTTACTGAAGATATAAGAGAAAATAAACATTGTTGAAGTTTGAAATTTTGAAATAAAACGATTAACGGATTTAATAAGATTAAAAAACTTGCGGGCTACTGTAATCATGGTCCCAAGTAACCCGGTTTATGAGATTATGTGCTCACAATTAGAAAATCTAACAAGAATGGTAAAGGCATTGTACTAACGGCGAAGAAACCATAACAGTTATATTAACAAATATATATTTACTGAAATGTAAACTTATCCCTTGATCAATTATCTGGAAAATCCCATGTAGAGATAAAAGTTTGCCGGACTGAAATTCAAACCCTGCCAATTTTGAATCCTGATTCTTAATAGACTGCGGTAACTTTCAGCTGTACCACTGAATTTTACTAAACGCGTTTAGTGCTGCACTGGGTTGCCATAGCACGAAAGCAACTGCAAACTAACGGATCAATTCAATGTATAAGTGGCTTCATCCGCTGAAAACATTTTATTGCGTGGGATCAAGTAGTACCCTAATGGGCCAAGTAGCCCGCGATGACGGTGCTGCAAACCATTATGGATACCAGAAAATAGATTATTGCAACACACATTATAATCGGGAAGCGATGCGTCCTACGCCTTTTAAACAAGGTTTGCATGTGCCTTCTGGAGACAAGGATGTGATAACAGGTAAGTTATGTGGAGTCACGAGTTTTGTGAAACGGAGGGGTACATGTTGGAACATATGGGAAAATGATGAAGGACAGTTCGGGAACAGGTGATCGGAGAGAGGTAGGGACATGTTGGCAAATGAAAGGAAACAGATAGGAACCGGATTGTATTCTTAAGCAGTTTTCTACAAAATAAGACCTTTGTAAACTTTCCATTACAATTTTGAAGTCTTAGTTTTCTTGGGTGCCTTCACTCAATCACATGGGTGATCAGAAAAGTGCTTAAGCCGAAATATAAGTAAAATTAAATTGAGCGAAAGATACTAAAAGAATCTCTCCCGATAAAATTAAAGGGACTATTTGATTACCTGTGCATATTAATCTCATCGCTTGGAAATTTTGGAACGTTTTGTCTCATAGAAACAGACCGTAACACACAATTCGGGGATGACCGTTCAAAGTTGGGTTCTACTTTAATTCAAGTTTTAGTTTTGAAACAATTATTATTTGCAAAGATCAGAGTTTTCGCAAGGGTCCAGATTGTATATGTATACGTATACAAAAATAAATACTCTGATGAGGAAAGGTATTTTCTGTAGTCTGAAACAAAAACAGTCATCTTTTACTGTCCCTCCTTTTTGAAACGTATATGAATATGATTCGTAACATTAACAACTTCAATACATGATTGTAATACATGACTTGTTACGTTAACAGATATCATGACCAGCAATAGTGAATATTGTTGTGGTCATTTTAGTGTGTTTCTAGTGTTTGAGTGGCTGCGTTTGGTTACGAAAAACTATTGCAGACATTTTCATAGTAAATTTAGTCGCAAATAGTTTTAAACGCAGAACAGTTAAAAAGACTTTTTTATTTTTTAACCGTAGCCTAATGATCGAAAAAAACAGAACAAATTCACAAAACCGGCGTTATGAAAGAATGTTTTGAGAGTTTTGCGTACATGTTCCCGTGGTCAAATACATACTCATTTCTTTTATTTATTCCAACCTTTTTTGTTTGAATTTTGCGCTGAGAAAATATGGAAAAGATTTTGTTGATTGTATAAATCATTTTCTTGTTTTCACATTTTTCAAAACACAACGTTTTGGCTACAAAGTGGGAAGAGAGAAGGGAGGGGGCTAAGAAAACTTTCAAACAATTTATTTTTATGTTTAAGTCATACTTTAACTGCTCATATGTCATTTGTCTTTAGGGAAAATTTTACCATTTTATTCGAGGGTTCACTTTCATTGAAATGTTATACATCATCACAAGACTACAATTCGTTCACATTTTAATGCACAATGAAATCCATTCACTTTGTTCCTTAATAAATCCATTCTCGGGCTCTTAAAATAATTGAACAACTCCCCTCTCCCTTCACCTTCTTGTTCCGCTCGCGGAATATTTCGCTCGCACCCTCCACCATCCTTTCTCAGGGAGTCCATTCAACTTGCGCTGAGGCCCGCTCTTTCGCCCCAGCAGTGGCCCCGCGCAGCCACTCGGGGCCTTTCTGGACCGGATTCCGAGGGCACTTCGACCGCCACGTCCGGTCAGTTGTTCGGGCGGAAAGTAGACGGTGGCGCTGCACCGTATTCAGACTCCGCGAGGCCTTCGCAAGAGCACAAAATGGGGTCAGTCATGGTTAATATGATAATGCGAAAATTGAGGCTAATGTCATACACTTAACAAATTGTTACTCATTGCTATCCAAAATTAACCAAAAAACAGGAAATATATTCCATTGTTAATGCCTATATAAGCCGATATAACTTATTTTTTCAATCAATACCTTTTCCGTCGAGATTGGAACATTTTGATATCACTTCACCATCTTTGATGAAAGAATATTTTTAAAAATAGGTAATCATTCAGAAAGAGTGAATCTACTTTTCTGCGATAAAAGATTTCAAAATTATTAATTGTCCCATGACATATTCAACCTCATTTTTTTAGGCTAAGGTGGTGCGACTCATGGGGCTAATGTAATACAGGTGTCGGAGAGATTATTTGTATACGCTAAAAATTAACACGTTGACGACAAGAAAGTAATATATTTTTTCAATAGTTTGTTGTTTTATTAATTTAGGACCTTATATCGTATTATACACACGGGAATCCGCATAGCTACTTTTAGGAATTGTAATATTTACGTTTATGTCAAATTTTAGTTTTCAATGAAACAAAAACGCATAGAAATGTCTTGAAACAGTATTTAACTAATTAAATTCATCTGAGAATTCATAAAACAATATAAAAACCAGTATGCTAAAAGGAAAGTTCAAGGTTCACGTGTTGTATACTGACAAACCGATGTGACGATATAATTTCCAGTCCTTTGCAACATTCAATATATTTTTATATGCGTAAATGTTCTTGATATTACACATTGATGAATGAACAAACGTTTTTGATAATTTACTATATTAAAACCAAATTAAAGATTTTTAAAACTGTTTTTAAAGACTCCTATTAGAACTTTCAGTTGATCGAGAGCAATGTCTTAGACATAGCAAGATATAAAAAAAATAGTGATGAGACACTAAATCCTAAGGTGCCTCATTATAGCCAGCTCTTTGTTT
Organism: Gryllus longicercus; assembly: GCA_038098605.1. Lineage (NCBI taxonomy): Eukaryota > Metazoa > Arthropoda > Insecta > Orthoptera > Gryllidae > Gryllus > Gryllus longicercus. Next base: position 4,718,488 of record JAZDUA010000024.1, on the reverse strand, counting down.
CACAATCAAAATCCGTAGAGATATCATGCAGTAACACTTTAGCACCATCAACGTATCGTATTAGCCTCATCAGATGGAGTAAATTTGATACACACTTTTGATATTTTTAAGAGTTGTGGTAGCACTTAAGCTATTTTTTTTTCACTTTGTATTCGTCTTTAGCACAAAAAGGTGCATATTCAGTATTTTTCATGTCTTTGCGAAAATCGATATAGGAGATACTGTAACAAGTTTTCTGTTCTGTATCACAATATCCCTGACTGACGTAACTTATGTAGCAAATTATGTAGGGAGTGGCTTGGGACAATAACAAGATACGCCATATCACCTATAGCAAACCTCCTACTGTTCTAAAATGTCAATATCTCGATTTTGTTCAAAGGGATTTTATCAGTATTAGTATACCAAACTGTTCATGAATATGAACAAAACATATATAGAACCAAGATTCACCACACTTTCACCAAAATGGAGATATTAACATTTATATGCGAGATGCTTGCTGCTTGCTGGCTAAGGTAGCTTATCTCGTTACTGCTCCAAACTCTGCAAAGTTGTGCAGGTGCTGAGTTGTGTGTTTTTATTCGTAAACTAATCTAGCGTTTCCACCAACAAATTGCGAAATATCAAAAGAAAATATTCATGTTTTTAGGGAAATTGTAAATCGGCAAATAATTGTATATTTTACCTCCTCAACCCTGCAGTAGTATTGACTCATTTTGTATTTTTAGTTGCTTGGTGAACTGTATACATATCATCGGAAACAGTGTATCTCAACAAAAAAAACTATCACATATACAAAGAAAAATGTCTTTCATATCTACATTTAAACTTCTACATTCCTTATATCAGCATTCAGAACTACAATTTATTATAATTCATTTGACTTTTCAGATAATGAATTGTTGATATTGTGGGGTTCGCGCAGTCTAACAATTCCTGAGGCTTATCAATATCACTCATAATATCCGCATGTAAAACTTACATACAAGAGAGGAAATTCGTTTGACACAATAATGCTTCGCCTCACTGCCACATAGACGAGACCACGGCCTCCTGCTTTTGGTTTTGAATCATTAGCGAAGGAGGCGTTTTGATACAATGATACTTCACTGCCGTGTACACGATAAAACAACGAAATGCAATAAAATCACAAAGAATGGAAATGAAACAAACTATAATTTGTTATAGAAATATTGTATATGATCGTAGAAAAATTTTGTATGTATTTTGTGAGTGAAATGTTTTGCACGATTGAAATTACAAGTTTTTTGCGGCGACCGACAGGAATAGTTTGAATCTACGTTTTCTGGATCTTCAGTGGTGAAAAGTGGTTTCGACAAAGTGGTCTGCTTTGATGATGCTGGCGGCTAAACCTTTCACAGGATTTTTTCACCAAATTTGATATGACCCGATCGATCTGGCTGATGTCGCAGCTCTTTGAATTCAAAACGGACATTTTAATTTAGAGGGCGTTCTCTACACAATACGCCGACATTTTCGAAATTCCAAAAAAAAAAATTATTCAATTTTTTCTTTAATTGTTTTTTGCTCGATTATAAAATACACGTATAAAAATGGATCAGGTGCGATTTTCGTTGATTTTTGTAATGTAAAAGCGAAGCATGTTAAACGAGTATTTTGATCAGCCTTCAGAGATGTGGAACCTAAGTAATTAGATTTGCCTCCAAATGTTTTTGCAGGTTGGAAATGTTTGTGGAAGTAACTACATGATAATAATACCTTACAATAATAAATACTAAGAAAAGGGTGTGCTGTTGTAACATAACTAGACTGACTATACTGATCCAGCACTGACATTTTATGAATGTATGTCTGTAGAGGTGTTAAGGTTTCGATATTTCGTGTCGATTTCGGGAAATAATTTACACTAAGAAAAATGAATTCAACGATATGTAACCGACATCCACACCACAAAAAGTAGTATATGAATTGATACGAAATTTCTACAGGTTCTTCACAATTGTCGCAGTGTCCTCTCTAAGTTTGGTGAAGGTTAATACCGCACAAATGTGGGAAATAAAAAAATTAAATAATATGTCAGTAGATGCTCGATCATTACTTTCCGTCTGTCGCTAAGAGCAGTTTAGTTTCATATTCCCCTAGTTACTAGTTGCGGTGCTACAGAACTGGGCTTAATAGTTTGCTAGAGGTCTAGAGCAGTGCGTGTGATAAAAATATAAAAAGATATAAAAAATCTAATAGCAATGCAGTTTAAAATAAATTGAAAGATATTTGTAGTTTTTTATTGAAATTTGAACCAATTACATTACAAATAATAATCTTAAACACCGTGGTATTTATGAAATCAATATTTTCCTCTTTCTGAAGGATAGGATATGAAGAAGGGCCAGGCAACGCCGGATATTTTGCTAGTTTTTAATACGAGCTCAGTATTATTGTTTTATTTACTGTCATTAATCTGCTCGCTAATTTATTTGCATTGCGAGGAGCGGGCGGGCAGAGAAAAGCCGCGAGCCGCTGGCGCGGCGCCCGGCGGCGACAGAGCTGTCTCTGAACGAGAGGATTAAGCTCGCGTTACCTCTCTCCATTACGTGCTCTCGTTGGCTTGAGATGCACGTGGTGACAAGTGAGGGCGTAATTGCGGGCGAGGCAGCCAAAGGCCGCGGCACGGCGGCGGCGGCGCGCCGTCCCCACGCCTGCCTGGCACCGCGCACAGGGCGACGCGACGCGACGCGGCGCGCGCCCGCAATCAGCTCTCAGCGCCGCGGCTCCTCCCGGCGATTTGTACACTGCTCGTGCCACCACAGCAGATACTTTCTTGCATTATTTCCAACTTTTGCATATTTTTTTAAAACTGAAAGCGTTCAACGAAATTAGACCTCCCCCATTGTTTTAAGTGTCCCTTGTTCTATCAATGGAAAAAGTCGAAGAAAATATGTGGAGCGGCTTTTGTGAATTTTTTTTATAGTATGCATTAAATTCAACAAAAATCCAGCAAAATATAATATTTTTTAAAATAATTGTATATGAACTTTTTAAAGAGTTTTTTTTAGATCATATTTTATTTAAGACAAAAATCTAGTCTTCAAATTTGTAGTTTTGCAATGTTATCTTTTTGGGAACATATTCCAGAATATTTTTAAAAGATATAATTCTTTAAAACAAATATCATTTATGACAGGCAACTCTATGTACAATTCTGCAATTTTGCAATGTTAATTTGTTGATTTTTTTTAAAACAAGCCACGAAAAAAAGTTCACCGAAAATGGGACCACCACCAAATTTTACCGTCTGCCGATACACATGACGTAAACATTTTTTTAAAAAATCGCAGCCGTATTTGAAAAAAGGTTTTTTCATAAATTGCATTTATTTCAAGCAAAAAATACGTGAAACTGCGTGTTTAAAAAAATATTATATTACAATTTTTTTAAGATTTATTTTTTAGCTTCGTAATTCATTTAAGTAAAAAATCCCTTTCTTCAATATTGTACTATTGCAATGCAATTTTTTCTATTGCATTGCATTTTTTTAATTTACGAAATAAAGAGCCTAAAATGATATTATCACAGTTTTTTATCATTTTTTCTTCGATCCAAAACTTGGTGGGAAATTTTAAACAAAAAAATTGGAGCGGTTTTTGAGAAAATAATTGTATTAAAATGACTAAATTCCACGCTCAGCCGGGAGGTCCGTCAGTCGGTAAGGTCATTAATCTCGTAAGTGTAGTGTATGTTTTATAGCGGGAGGAGGCTGTGATCTTCCCCGCAGGATGGGGAGATATGGCGCCGACCTATGAAGGCTTCTGAAGATTTCCCTCAACCAGATATCTCCCACCAGTGTGGCACCACAGCAATCGGGACAAGCTCTAAGCTCCCGACAGGACTCCCGATATGTGTGGGCGTGAAGTGCAATGTGAGTGTGTGTGCAAGTAAGAGGTGAGGATAGGACAAGGAAGAAGTAAAGATAGGTCGAGGTCCTTGGCCTGTTACTTAGGGTACTGCTCCGACATTCACCTGGTGCTCATAGGAGGAACCACAGAAAACTACCGATCAGAGTGGCCGGCCATTAGAATTATCCTCCAGACAGCGACTGAACTCGATGTAGCGACGCTAGGGTCGAAATCGTGCCTCCTTCAGGACACGAATCCTAACACCCTCCAGTATTTATATTACACCACCGCAGTTCCACCGCAGTTCGCGCGCGCTCTTATTAGGTCGTATTTAATTACACAGGCATACAAAATGAAACAACGTAGTCAGACCCAGAGACTTGGCACATGTTTCTCTGTGAATGTTAATGCGCTGAATCCGATTCCGATGCCAGAATTGCGCCACCATCTTCCAGTTTTTCTCAAATCGTGAACAACCACCGTGAAATTTTCAATTTACAACTTCATTGTGGTTTTTCGCGAATTAAAAAAAACTAGAGGGTGGTGACACAATTTTGCCTTCAGATTCGGATTTAGCGCATCGACATAGGAGTACATGGAAAAACGTGTCAAGTTTTTGGATTCGACAATTTTTTTATTTTTATTTTGCGTGCCAGTAGAATTCACTCCACTTCTTCAGACAATGCAATAATGGAAATTGTACGTTTCAAAATAAAATAGCTCCATTTTATTCGTTCTATCCTGAAGTCTTACTCTTTTTTTTATATGTGAGAACAAGTTGAATTAAACGGGTTTCTTAATAGAGCCCATCATTAATCCCGAAATAAGATTTTATAGACTCTTCTCTCCACAACAACCTTTTACAAGAAAGGATACTGCAAGTGCGTGTCCACTCTCAATAGGACTCGTAAATCGGTAAACGTTTGTACTTGTGCCACCGCCGACAAATAATTAACTTTCGAAAAGACGAAAAGAGGTTTTGCCGAGCATCATCTGCTACGTCAAGGAGAAACATCATACTCACAGGTGCGCTTCTTTCATTGAAAGAGAAAGCTTGAAAGGCGACAGAATTTTCCACTGGTTTGACTCGTAACTTAGTCGTGTTGTTCAATACCAAGAGGTAAAAAGACAGGTTAAATATAAGGCAGGCAAAGCAATTTTGTATTTCCAGCATGCTATTGCACGCACCTGTGTACCAGTGTACACACATGTGTAATAGGTGTTTACGAAATAAGTATCATAAAATATGTTATTACTACGAGATGGAGAATTAGACCTCGATTGATGAAAATTTCTCGAGAGAAAGAAGCCAAGTAGATCTTAAAACGGTTTTTAAAAAATGCTTTGTTTATTGTTGGTGGTAACATCGATGTTAGTGCAAAACAAACCTCATGCGGATTACCATGTTTTTGTCAACAACCCATCAATTGTAATAAGATATTCCGAAATTAAATCACACAGTTAACTTTATAAACTTTCCAATTAACTATAATTATAATTCAAATTTCACTGTTCATCCAAATCCTCACAAATGTGATAGCCTGATGTTGATTAGTAAATGGGAGGCATGTGATTACTCTATTTGAATACGTGTTCTCATAACACTGATTACGAATCTGATCTTAACTTCGTCCAGTCTGACTTGTGCTTAAATGATCGGGGTAGCGTTAACTGCTAGTTCATCGGTTCCGTAAGAGTAGTACATTTTTTTTTTCGCGGGAGTCAGCGGTGATATTCCCCAGGATGGCGAGTTCTGGCACCAACCTACAGGTCAGCTATACCTCCCGGATTTTTCCTCAATATTTCCACAACCTCCACTTGTCTCCCGGCATGTGGTACGGTAGTGCATGTAAAGTGAAAGTGTTTGTAAGTTAGCGGTGGGGATAGGAAAAGAAAGGGGAAGGTCCGTGGCCCGACTGTCAAGGTACTGCTCCGGCATTCGCCTGGTGTTGAGCGGAGAAACCAAGGAATTACGATCAGAGCAGCTGGCCTCTAGAATTCTCCTCCAGCCTGCGACTGAACTCGAAGTAGCTATGTAGCCAGTGTCGAAAATCCAGCCATCGTCAGTACTCGACCCTTTGGTCTCCAGGTCACAGGCGCTGCAGTGATCTCAATATTGATGCTCCGTTTTATCTGTAGATAACCATAGTGTATAACGTTTATGACTAGTGGTGCTACAACAGTACGTACTATCTCGCTGTATGTGGCTAATAGCTTGGTAATATTGTAATTATAATAATTTCTCTCACACACTTCAGTTATCATTTGAAACATTCTTAAACAAAGGAACTGAGAAAAATAGTATACTTTTTTTTAAATTCAAACGTTTAGACGAAAGCAGCTTTCTGCCATTGAATTCAGTGTAACCACGGTCTTCAAAATCTACCAACGCTGCGCGATGCGTATTTTAGCCGTAAATAAAATTGTTAGTTTATATTAATGTGAACGAATTCCGGTCGTCATTATCACCATCTGTTATCAGTGAGGCGTTACAATAATGTGCTGAAATACGCAACAATGACCGCTAAATCGTATGTGATACAACATTATGCAAATTAGCATTATTGATAACCCTTGCAAGAAAATGAAAATGGATACAAAAATATAATAATTAAATATAATATTGTTATATTCATCAAAACTACTCGGTTTTTAAAAACATTATTCTTCATTCCCACATCTTACGATTTTTATGCCGTGGCGCAACGTTCAAGCCTACAAGGCCGGTAATGCTGGCGTTTCAGAAGATAAAGTTCTGCATCTGGTTAAATACCTTAAATATTGACATGACTTATCTGAGTCAAAGATCACAATGAAGATCTTAGCACATCTCTTTCAAACAATAAGCACAATTTATTTTCAATAGCTTATCTCATAAGATACGTCTTTAATATGTTAAAATATACTTTACTATGTAACTTTTTTTTAAATTTTCGAGCGCAAACCATTGACATTCAAATTACATAATTCATATAATCTAATGACTTTTCGGAAGTCAGAAACCATGACCCCAGCTGAGCGAAATCAATTGTTCTCTCTAGCATTCACGGCACTATCAGAACTCTTTCAACTTTCTCAGTAGGCATAACGTCAATGATTTACTTTTACTACACAATTAATCAAATGTATATTGACTCGCATAACACAAAAAATTCTAATTTAAATAGGTTTCATTACAGTATCATAAACTGTGAGCATTTTTACGCAACAAGCAACATAGAAACTCTAAAACATTGTTTTGAATTCATCACGAGAGTTCCACATATTTACAAGGCATGCGTGTTGTCCTGAAAATCTAAAGGAGGCAAACGTTGGAAAACTTTTCAAATTATTTCTTGTGTGATCATGAAAGTCATAACCGAAGCTGCCAATCTGGACTATCAGCACGAAGGGAGGGTTCGTGAGCATTACACTCCAAGAGGGTTGCATGAAGCATTAACGACTTTATAGAAAACGAAATATTCAAATTAACTTTGCATAAAACATCATGCAACCGCCACTTACATGCTCGTAACGTACAAACTGATTCCCCCCAAAAGTTCTTAAGTAATTGAGAAAACTTGATCTTCTGATATGAGCTGATTTTCATTGTTCATTGCTCAAGAGGTCCAGTTTAAAGCATGCGTTACGAAAGAACAAAAGATCAATGTTTTCGCCCATTTACCGCAATCAAAATCAGTTATGAGAGGAGATTCCGTGAAATGGGACCCCGAGACAACACGCAGTAGTATTTCTCGAAACTTTCGGGTTTTCTTTGTGGGTCGACTCCCGAAGCCAACATTATTAGCATCTCATTCACCGAACTGCGTATTTTACAGGAGATGGCCACCCACTTCTCTTTCTTCTTTCTTTTGCAATTTTGTTCTGAAATTTTCATTTAAAATGAGGATTGGATGTCAATTGGGTTTAAGCAAACCAATATCTCAATACTTTTTCATTAAATAGCCAATTTAATTTGGAATATTCGTGTCTAACATGTTTCGTGGCCCAGTTGTGACTACATCCTCAGGCAGAACTTGAGATACAATAGAATACTGTCCCACAGGTTCACAAAGGAAATATGTCACTGACAAAAAAAAGAACCTATTTGAAATGTTTTAAAAAATAAATTCGATATCAGGGGACTCCAAAACTTGTATTTCAATTAAAATATTGTAATCGATTTTGTGCAGCATTACATAACTTTTTCCTTACTACTTATATTACCTATTCGATATTTACATATGTTTACAAAACAGTAATAATAAATCTAAAATTAGAAAGAAAAAAATGAAGAAGACGAAAAATGATAAAACTAATATGCGTGTTACGATATTAACAATATATTATTTGTCATTTGCACTTAATATCATGAGGATTTTAAGAATAATATAAATATGATTTTAACTTTTTCAAATACTCTAATCTAATTTACAACTTGGCTATTTACCTGAAGGGTTGGGACATAAACTACCCATGAAACATAAACTCATTGAAACTTCGTTCATTAAATGATGATGATAATAATAATAATAACAATTATAATATTTATTATTATTATAGTCATGTCTTTACTCCGAATTGGAGCGCAAAACAACGAACCATTCGTGTAACAACAGCAAACGTGTCACAACAATACAATAATGAGGAAAATAAATCTTATAGAACATTGCTGAAATAAGAACAACTTTATTTAGTCTTGAAATAGCGTATGAAGGAAGCTGTCAATGAAATATTATAATGATTCTTTCTGGCCATCATGTGTTTAGAGTCAATTATTGACAAAAGAACAATACACTTCACATGACGTAGTTCTTCATTTACACTTAAATGCTTTCACTACAAGTACATTTTTGGTGTTGTTCTTTTGTCAATACAATAATTGTCTAAAAACAATTGGTGACTAGAAAGAATCATTACAATTAAAAAGTAACATATTTTTATTCCTGGGATTTTTTTGCAGCTTCGTGGGATGCCAATTGCGGCCATCCGCGCTTGGTACCCACTATGTCCCTCATGGCCATACATATTAACCTTTACACTTCATACTGACACACATGCGGGCTCCTCAGACTGTGTTCAGCAGACGCACAAGGCCTTCGGTGACACACATACATGAAAGGCAAGGGACAAATAAGCATCCCCCGGCGAGTCGCAATCAGAGGTGGATTTACGCACAGGCACAGTAGGCACGTGCCTACGGCGGCAAATTTTCAAGGGCGGGAAATTTTCAAAGGCGCAAATTTTTCTTGATATTTTCTAAAACAAATTTAGGTTCTCTAAAAACTATAACAGCATAAGTCATATTTTTATTTTAAAAATATCATATTAATATTTAATACAAGCTATTTATTTGTCTACTTCATTAGAGTATACCTTATGATTTCAGAAGTATATGAATCTGAAACTAAGGCCCGTTGACGCAAGAAAACATGTTGCAATTCTAGTTGTCATGTTTTAGTTTCCTTTTAATGTTAACGTTTCAGTGTTGAAACGTTAATAATGTTGAACGTTACTTGCTATGAAGATACAGTTTATATCCAAAATTAGCTAATCCAAATAAAAAATTTAATATGTTAAAAATTAACATATTAAAATTTAATATATTAATAATGTGCAAAATATAATGTTATTTTTAAAGTTAAAACGTTTAAATTAATGAGGAATTGTTACTGAAACGTTACAATTTGAAATGTAACATTAATTTTAAACAGGGGGCGGCAAATTTGATGTGCCTACAGGCGGCAAAAATATTAATCCGCCCCTGGTCGCAATCCTTCAGATCAATCGAACCCGCAAACCCGTCAGACCGCGGCGATGAGTTGGCACATGCTCCAGCCACCTCGGCCACACCGGTCGGCAACAGACAAATATTATAAAAAATATTGAAATATTACTTACTAGCTTAAGGTAGCGCATTATACGCACATTTTCTTGTTAAAATGTTTTATTTGTGCTTCGCAAGTTCATAATAAAATAAGGAGAGAAAGTAAAAAAAAAAAAAGCATATTACAGGTGCTCAGCGTGTCCATTTTCAAGCGTAGAAAGTTACGTGAAAAAATATCGAGTAATTAAGAGTGTTTCTCCAAAGTACTTGCATGTGCTTTTAATCTATCAAAAACATTTTTGTCTAGAGTTCTACCAAAATAACATAAAGAGAACATGCTAGTAGTTTAAAAAGTCTTTTGGAGCAATCTGATAAAAACTGGTGGTTTGATCCGGAAAAAATTGATCAGTTTCTTCACCAAGAGAACGAGGCGCGTCGAATATAACTTCGTTTATGTCGATAGGTGGTTCCCAAATCTCTAACCGTGAGTGACGGACGAACAAACGAACGGAAGGACGGACGCGTGGACGTACGGACGGACAAACGAACGAATGAATGCTGGTTATTCGAATACTACGAGTGTACAATGATTTAGAATTATAAATAATAAATAATTGATAGACCGATGATTAAACTAAGTTGGGAAGAATACGCATTAGAATACAAGGTTTCATTTCTTTAAAGTCGCTTTTTAACTGTGAAGTTCATAAGCGACCATAGCTATTATACAAAAATACAAGTGTTTTTTCTTAAATTCTCGAGTGATTCCCGTAAAACAATTTATAGTAATATTTAAAGAAATCTGTTTTGCTTCGAATGTTTCGTTCTTATAATTATTAAATATTCTTTGATGATGCCTACCAATGTGGTAGCAATAATTTCGAAAAAGTTATAATGATAATTACTTATAATACTTATTAGTGATTGACTGTAATACAATATTGCTTATTTAACGACATTAACAGAGAATAAGTGAAAATTGTACTTTTTTAGATAGAATTTATTTTCAAACAAACGAGTTACAATATAGTAAAGATAACACCAGAAATAACACAAATATGATTGATATAATTATTTTATATAATTTTGGTTCCGAATGTTTGTATTGGTTTGTTGAGTGTTCCGCATTAGCGTTTGTATTTTTCTGTTTATTTTCAAATAAAAACCATTAGTTTATAATTTTATGGTGTCACTTAGAATAAAAATAATAAATAAAGAAAAAAATCCTTAAAAACAAAGGAACCAAAATGCCTGCCCATGAGAGAATTCTAAATCGACGCTACAGTAATAGAGTGTAAATTCAGGGCGATTGCTGGCTGTGAGAAAGCAGCCACGGCAGGACGCGGCGCTTTCATCAGCGTCTTCTCGGACCGTTCCTTTCGCAGACCCGACAAGAATGACCAACAGATGCAGAGCTGAGCCATACACGAAGCAGCCAGAGCTTTATATTCTTGTCTTATCATCAACAAAGTAAATGCTACTGAAATAAATGCGGAATTGTTAGTTATTTTTTAAAGAAAAAGTAATAGCAACGTTTTTTACATAATATGATTGTTTCATGTAAGCTTGAATACTGCCCTTTTTTTATTCTCGCCTTTCTTCGTAAGAAGAGAAAGTATTGTAATCGTGTGTCATAAAACATCTATTTTGCTAGAGAAAACAATTATTTTTACCGAACCCTCATAATAATCAAGTGGATAAATATTGTTCCTGTATAGGTAAATGACACTTCATGTAGTCAAAATCATGTATTGTGAGTCCTTAATATCGAAAGTAGCTTGATGACAAAACGTCCGTTGAAAGTTTATATTTGTTTGCAATTTTTTGTCCGAAATATTATAATTCTTTGTTAATAAATTCCAACGTTGGCTGGTTAGTTAAAAGTATTGTTGACTACAAAATGAAAGAATGACTTGAAGTTTTAATAATCTCTAAAATTTTGGGAGGGAATTACATTTCCGATGAAACAGAGATCGTTCCAAAATCTGAGATTGCCGTAGCGTTTTGTAGAGGTGTTTCATTATTAAGTGTTTCGTCTCCAAAAGCTCAAGGGGTATTATGTTCCCAGGTAGTATGTCATAACCTGGAATCCATCAACTCACCTCCTACCTTCTAAACCAGTAAGTAAGTAATTCCTTGGATTCCGCTCCATCAAAAAATCAAATAGCTAGGCCTAAATCTTGATACGAAACTGCAATGGAATGACTAAATAAGTGTACAAACTCACTACGCAAAAGTAAAGATCTTCCAACAAAAATTCCTTATTAATTTCAAAAGTAAAACTTCTCTGAGCCAACCTGGATGGCCAAGGTGGCTCAGAGCGTGTACCGACTCAGTGCTTCGGTCCGAAGAGTCGCGGGTTCGAGTCCCACCTTGGGCATCGTTGTTTGTCCCTAGTCTTTCATGAATGTGCTGGGCGGAAGGCCTCTCGTTCAGCTGACACGCAGAAGCCCGCAAGTGTGTGTGTGTGTGTGTGTGTGTGTGTGTCTAGTGTACGGTCGAATATGCGTCCCATCGTGACGTAAAGGGTAACCGGCTGTTGGCTGCAAAAAGCTTCAGGAAAAACATTTCTGAACAATTCAACAACTCTGTACAAACACGTCCGATCTATTATGATTTATGCGCTCCCTATCCTCAATAAAAGATTCGAGAACTAACTTAAACAAAACCCAAATCGTTCACAATAAATACCTCAGATCTATATTACACACAAAGGTTTCGTGGTTCGTTTCAATTTCACAGTCGCACAAAGGATAAAATATCCCATACACAATTCCATTCATTACCGAAAATCTCCAGCAAACTGTACTCATGCATCAATCAAAACAATCATTCCCATTTTATTCCATTTTAACCTCGTTCAAAACACATATTCCAGGGCAAGAATTACAGGATCACGATTCAAGCATTTCTTCAATATTCAGTCCAAGTTGGAGAATAAGTCGGACTCTTTATGAGCTTCTTTACCCTTGAGTATTTGATGCAGAATTCAGTTAGTTTATAAGGTTAATTTAAGTCACTACAAAGTACATAAGTAAAAGTACTGCAGTACTGATATATGTTATTCCCTATCAGTACTGTAGTACTAACCTTGCTATTCCAATAAATAAAAAAATGAAAATTAAACGAAAACCTGGAATCTCTTGTCTCAGAAGTCCGATCTTCGCGTGCCCATCACGTGCCTCAAACGTTCCAGAACATCGATGATTCACCTCATACTCAAAGCTTTGATACGCAAAGCTTTGATACACAAAGCGTGATAAAAGCTCAAATTTTGCCGGCCTGGTTAGCCAGCCGGGCGCTAAGGCTGAAGAACCGTGGCTGCCTCCGCTGAAAGGATCGTGGATTTGAATCGTTTCGGCTAGACGGGTCACGGGTTCGAATCCAATACGTTAAGGGAATGGATGTTTGTATATTCATGATGCCTGGCCCTTATGTTTTCCTTTTCCAGTTAACCCCAATGTTAAAATTAATGATATGTCGCTGTATGGCCAAGCAGTTATAAATTGACCTTCATTAAAAAGCTCAATTTTTAGCACTAATGCTAAACGTGAGGCAATGCCCAAATTGTTGAGATGACACTGAATAAATCAAAGAAAAGAAAATATTTTTCACCGCTTTTTGGGCAGTATTCATTGCTATGGTCAGTATTCCCATAAGTGAAGTTGTCATGTCTCTGGCGACGATGTTATTTCCCCTTTATGAAACGTGAGAACAGGCGACGTCCTACACGTCGGTTTGGATGGTTTTCCCCCTTCAGGAATCTCCCTCAAAAGAGAACCGCCTCAGGCGGACAAGTTCTAAACTCCCGTCCGGACTCCCGAGAGTATACTGACTACATCCCGCTGTCGTTTCCTAAGCCGTTTACTTGCCTCCCCAAAAAGGCATAGCCCGACTGCATCCCGTTCTGTTTTCCTCCCTAGTGTAAGGATCGATATATATAATTTATAATTGATCCACTACTGTCAGTTTTCAAGAAACAGTTGCACGTCCCATTAGACCAATGCTAACAATGAAAACCACACTACCAACCTTGTGAAAACAATATTTGAAAACTATCTCGAGCATCTTTTTACCTCGTTCACTTAACATAACAGTTCCGAAGATTCTGTAATTTTCCCCTGTGTTGGAGATGTTATCTATACTGGGGCGAGAACATCTACTCGAACTTGCACTACTTATGCATGAAAACTTAACAAACATTTTTATTCATACCGAAACAATGGATGAACGCAACTGGATGCAGTCGGGCTACGCCTCAAATAACGAAAAGTGAAAGGGGATTAGCTGGGAAGCGGGGAGAAGGGAAGCCCCGCGGGATACAGTCTGGCGATTCCCGGTCTCCCGACATGAATGTTAATCTAGTGCATGCAATTGTGTGTGTGTGTGTGTGTGTGTGTGTGTGTGTGTGTAAGGGAAAGAGTGGGGACAATAACAAAGAAGTAAAACTTGCTCGTAGTCCGTGGCTCTTTTCTTAAGGTTAGACTCTGGCATTCGCCCGGTATTGATAAGAGAAGAACGGAAACCTCCCGTTCAGAACAGTCCAACGCAAGACATTTCCTCCACACAGTGGCTAATGCTCTCTTAGCTATCTAGCTAGTGTGGGTAATCCTTTATCATGGGGATTCGAATCCTTGTACCTTCCCAGAGTCGCTGCAGAGCAACATGCTCGGCGTTGGGGACGGTGAGAGCGGTAGTGGGGATGGCAGGCCTCTCCGGTAGATGGTGGGATCCGGCGCCGAAGCATCGTCTCGCCTAGCGTGCATTACCTGCCAGATGGGCAACGCCCCGCCAAGACGAGCTCTAAGCTCTTAACTAGTCTCCCGGCATATGTAGTACTGTAGTGCATGTGAGGTGCAAGTGCGTGTAAGTACGGGTAATGATAGGATATGAGACCGGGAGAGAAGGCTGAGGGCATCAACTGATGTCACTGCAGTCCCCCTGTCCGGGAGGTCCTAGGAACTCCCAAAAGTGGCAGGATTTTCGACACAAGCTTGACAGCTAGGTCAAATTCAGTCGCTGTCAGGGAGAGAATTCTAGCGGTCGGCTCTGATCGTTAGTTTTCCATGGTTTCTCTCGTGGACACCAAGCGAACGCTGAAGCAGCATCATAACAAAACAGGCAACGGACGGCGCGCGATCTTTCCTACCCATTCCTTGTCTTATTCTCACCCCTTACACACACTTTCACTAACAAGCACTACAATTCTTCACATGTTGGGAGACCAGACGGGAGCTTTGAACTTGTCCTGGCTGGTGCGATGCCCCGCTGGTGGGAGGTATCTGGTTGGGGATAATCCCGCTAGTCAACGGTAGGTCGGCGCCTGACCTCGCCATATAACGGGGAAAGATAAACGCCACCTCCATGAACTACACTTACGAGTCTACTGACCCTAGTAGTTGACGCGCCCGGAATCACTAACAATCAATTAATCGATCAATCGGAAGGACAAGAAGAAGAAGGAAAGATCGCGCGCAGTCCAGGGGCCGATTATTAGTGAATGCTCCACTATTGACCTATCTTTGACCGAAGAAACTACGGAAAAGAAACGATCAGAACAGCCGATCTCAAGAATTATTCTTCAGACAGCGGCTGAATTCGACCTAGCTATGTAGCTAGTGTCAATAATCCTGCCACCTTTGGAATTGGAACCCTCGTACCTCCCGGTGGAAGGTACTGCAGTGACACCAAATGATGCCCTGATGCTCCTCTCCCGGTCCGTGTCTCGACCCCTACGACCTCCTGGTCAGATCCACTGCAGGCACAGCAGTTGATGCCCTGAGGCGCCTCTCCCGGCGACGGCCCGCTTTGCCGGCCAATGAGGTGCCCGAGAGAGGAAACCGAAGCCGCATCGGCCGGCGGCAGGGAGCAACGCCCCGGCGCCCAGCCACGAGGCACCACACGCACGTCTTGGGGACACCGCTACTCCCATTTGCCACTTATCCCCACGGTAATATAGGCATTATGCAGACGCAACAGCACACAACTGTTCCTTATGGCAGGCCGAGCCTTCCCAGGTGACGCACGTTGACTGGCCTGCGGTTACGGAGCAACAATTACAGCAAACCTGCGTTTACACAACTTCGGTAGTCCTCAAAGAACTAGCGGTGCTACATCACATACTTTCTCGCATTATTCCTAAATTCAGAGCGTGCAACGAAAATTATATCCGCGCCATTCTTTTAAGCGTCCCTTGGGATAATACTGAATCCGTGGGATAATACTGAAGAAAAAGGTTGGTGTGGTTTGTGAGAAAATGTTATTCTTTTTCATAGTTTTCATTAACTTCAGTTAGAAATAACGCAAAAGTTACTCTTTGTTCAATACAATTGTGCACATTATTTTCTAAACACCAGATTCTTTAGAACAGTTTAAGAATAAATATTTCTATCTTGAATATTGTACTTTTGCAATGTGAACTTTTTGTAATTTTAGAAAATATCGAGATTTGGCGAAAAATATGATTTGGAGAAACAAATTGTTTAAAGTTCCCTTTTTCATGCACAATTACGGGAAAACTACGAAATTACGAAAAACAATGTGCATGGCCTTACGACAGACAAGAGCTGTCTTTGAAGAACAGGCTTCATTGAAAGGAAACCTCGATGCACAAAGCATTTTGAATTTACGCAATTTTTGAAAAATAAGTTATATGAACGGAGATGTGACCTTAGCAATTATTTTCAGAATTCAATACGTTAACCGAGGGCAAAGTTTAATTATACAAATTGAAGGTATTTCTGAGAAAATGTTCAAATTATCTTGAGGCTTTATGTAAAACTCACGAATCAAAATACCCGTTTGAAACGGGAGGCCAGGAGTTTGTTCTGATTGGTCGTGAAATATCAATTTTGAAGTAAAAATGCTGAACAGTTTTGGTGCTGGCATTGGCCACAGTCAGAAAGACTGACGGTGACACGGACAATCAGACATTTTGCGTTAATCAATTTTCTGTTACCACAAACCCACAAAATGTGGATTTAAGAAATTAATTTATTTCAACATATGTTACCGGGACGCAGGCATTCTCCCAACTCCAAATGAATGAGTGAAAATCAGAACGGTGTTAGTGACATTTTATAAATTCTGAGAAAAAACGTGTTCATTTTAAGGTATACTTCAGTGGAAATGTATTTGCGTGGTTTTAATGAACAATTGAAATCCCGTGGTTCTAATGATGAAACAAAGCGCCCCAAGTTTACTCTGATATTGACTTAAATAAACGGATTTCTCTGAATTTATAAAATGTATGCCGTTCTGGTTTTCACTCATTCATATACTATCTCATTCATCTCCAACACTCATTTCATCTTTGTTCCCAGTAATGCCCCATTGCGCACCTCAGTGGGTGAGGGGTGAGATTACTTGCTTCTGAATCCCCAGAGCACGAAATGGATCTCAGCCGAGGTGCGTGGGTTTTCGAAGGGCGGAAAATCCGCAGTAGGCACAGTAGGTGTAAAAGAACCCTGGCGGATGTCCGGCAAAATTAAATCCCTCGGACAATATCCCGCCCCAAAGAGATATCACTTTCTCCCAAACAGTTAGCTCAGATACAGATAATTGGCCCGACATTTGGCGGAGAAAGTAGGAGTCACACCCCAGGCGCATCAGGAGTCCGCCCGCGAGTCGCGCCTACTGGAAAGGTCCCTAGGCCCACGTCGGAGGTACGCCTCCAAGGAAGTCTGAGTCGTAATGGCATCCAACTACTTTAAATATTCTCTTACGAGGATCACCAAGGATCGCGCGTGATTACTACTACTACTAATGAGAACATCAGTGGTGCTAGATCACCACATACTTTCTCGCGTAATTTGTAAGAGGTGTGCATAGTTTAGTACTACATGAATTTTGAAAATTATTTCACATAAACATTTTCCTCTGCAGAGATTGGAACTCAGGTCCTTTGAGTTAACACTCCAGGCACTTTACCATTTCACTACCTTTCTTCGCTTAACTCAATACTCCCCACTTAAAAACTAGTGCTTTCTCGCATTATTTGAAACAGGATATTTTCAAAAACGCAGAGAGTTCAGGATAAATGGGAACCGCACCTTCTTAAGTGCCCTTTGTACTATTCTTGGAAAAATAATACAAGAAAAAATTTGGAGCTGTGGTTCAGATTTGTAAATAAATTATATTAACTTCACGCAGGAATCACGCGAAAACCACTAGATTTAGAAAAAATGTATGTGGCTTCGGTACTCTCCAATTTTTTGCCGCACGTGTGCTTCATACGAGAAAAAAAAATTCTGTCGTTTTTTAAAGACAAAGTTTATCAATTGTCTATATTTTATTCAAAATGACGAGAAAACTACTCACATCTTCGAAACTCTGTGAGAGATCTTATTTCAAGATCTATGTTTGAAGAAAATATTTCTTTGAGAAAAATCTCTATATTAAAAATTATTGCTGTAGGAACATTCCGAAATCATTTTGAACTTTTGCAATTTTCGAAAGGAGATATCAACGAAAATGAGACCTGTGCCGTTTTCAAGCGTCGAAGGACAACCTTTAATGAAAATAATTAGAACTATTTTTGAACAAATTTTGAAAATGTGGAGAATTGATGTAAAATACCTGCAAAACTCAAAATATCCGTTTAAAATTTTCAGGGCTTAGAGTTCGTTTAGATCATTCGAGGAATATCAGTTTCCGAGAAAAGTATCTGAACGGTTTAGGCTCTCACATCCAGATTGATGTTTGACCACAAAAGCCCTGACAGACGCTTTTCTGTCAATCTATTTTTCGGTATCAAGGATCCACGAAAGCCCGTTGCACGAGACGACCTTAGAGAGGAAGTAATTTGTCGTATATAAACAAGATTCATGCACTTTTCGGTACCAGAGATCGTCAGTAAGAATTTTTTCTGGCGAGAAATCGCCGGTTTCCGCTGTTAATTTCTCTTTAATACTTACGTAGTAAAGCGAGAAAGAAATTAATTGTGCTTCAGCTGATCATTTTTCTCGCATTATTTGTAACTGTTATATTATAATACTTGTTGATCACGATAAAGTTTGCACACCTGAAATGTATTCAACAGAGTTCTACAGTGAATCTATTGTGTGTACTTAGGTTTTTCAGGCGGCATCTTAACTCTCTGAGACACCGTGAAGTCAGAGTGAAACTATTGACAAATGGTTCACTTAAACATTTCAGAAAAAATAACAAAACTCGAACCTACGTTTTATTTATAAGAGAAGAAAAGGACAAATCATTACGAAAAATATAGATTTTATTAGACCATAAAAAACAAGAAAATATAAAATGCTGTACTTCAAAATGCATCTTCTTTTCAAGTGGTAAGTAGAAATGAAGTATCACTCTGTAGGTCACACATAGCTCTTGCGACGCGTTAACCTGCAATCCATATTTCAGCCTTCAGAGAGCAGTCCGCGTAAACGAGGGATAAAATAATAGGAACTCATTTAGACCCAATGTAGTTTAAATGCCTTTTCCATTCGTACATTGAAGCTGACTGTTCTATTCCCAAGAATAACACTCTACAGTTAGGAGCCAAGGAAGTTCATTACTGATATGCTCGTCTCATGCATCTTCGGCATACGCACCGCATTATGTGGCTCAGGGCATCAAGTGATGTCACAGCAGTGCTTCTGGGAGGGAGGTTTTAGGATTCGATCCCCGACATTGGAAGTATATTTTTCCTTTTCCTTGTCATTCTCACCCCTTAATTACACACACGCACACACTTTTACATGAACTACACTATCACACACGTTGAAAGACCAGTCGGGAAATACGATGGAGCCGCCGATGGGAGATATCTGGTTGGGGAAAACATCGAGTGGGGAAGGATCACCAACTTCCGCGATAAAAATATACACATCACTTACGGGACTAATGACGTAAGTAGTTAACGCTCCAGGAATCACCAACTTGGCATACGTTGTCCGATGCTGACCGTCTGACTTGTTCTGTGGGCTACGAAAGTTTATGATCCCATCATCACTCAATGGTTGAATGATTGGTTAAATGATTCATTAATTGATGTTTCCGGACACGACAACTGCTATGGTCATTAGTCTCGTTTGTGTATAGAATGTTTTATCCCCGGAGATAGCGTTGTTCCCCGTTGGATGATGAAATCCGGTGCTGCCCTCCAGGTCGGCTTGCGGAAAATTTTCTCATCCAGATATCTTCTACCAACCGAGATGAGCCCCAAGCTCCAGACTCTGGACTCCAGATCATTTCTTACAAGAAAGCATTGTCATCCAGACAACTACGATGTAGGAACGTCACTTTAATACAGGAGATAAATTAATATTCAAATTCATAGAAATCAAATAGTGCTACTGCCCAGAATATTCACAACAGATACTTTTTCTCACGCCTTTGCCTATACTTAACCTAAACATCTCAATTGTATTCTAAATCTTGTTTACAATCAACAACTACTGATCTGAAGTATAAATTAGTTAAATAAGTCGGCAGTTGAATTCCAAACATCTTGTCAAATTGGAAACCATCTGTTGAGGTCACTTGCTAAGGAGGTATATGTCTTGAATTTCTGTTGAAGCGTTTTGGGATAAAATTGCTTTTTTTTAGTTTTAGACTTTTTCACAGCTTGTAATTTGAAAACCATTAATAATCTTTGAACATTTTTTAATACAAAAAATAATATTTAATAAGTCATAATACATCCCGAAAATGTGCAATAATAGTGCAATTCAAATATTTTTCTGAACCTAGGAAAAAATTATGATAAGGTATATTTTAAAAAGAAAACATCATGAAATAAAGTAATATGTAATACAACACAAACAAAATTCGAATATCGATTGTTTACTAAGAAATAACTTACAAATATGTTTTCCAATAAAGCAACCATTATTTTTGATATTTCGAACGCACTTTGTGCTCCCTTTCACTGCTACAGCTTGCGTGTGTACATCCCTTTTTGGATTTGGAGGGGAAATAAGAGCGGAGTGAGGGGAAGTGGCCCGTCCCTGCAGGAACGCCAGGCGGGCAAGTAGCTCGTGCGAGCGCAGTTTTACGCCTGCCTGGCACTCTCCCGTCGAAGCCTCTATGAGGCACTGCAGAAATGGACACAGAAATATGATTACTTATGATTTTCAGTTCTCCATTCGCCGCCAGATTTCAGTAGACCCAAACGATCCGACGGAGATTTTGGAACGTGAGTATCGGGAGTAACCGTAGGAAGATGAGGTATCTTCACTAACAACGTATCTATTCCATCTGTCACCTGCTTCTGTGAGAGCCGGGCCTGTGCGATGACGCCGCAGCGGGAGGTGGGGCGGGAGGGGACGGGGTTAAATGCATTCAGTCCTCCGTAAATACATCTCCATTTATCTGAGTTGAGAAATGTCCTTTGAACAGGCGATGGCATGAAATATATGATACCATTATGTAAGTAGAAGCAAGTCTCTCCGCGCGGGAGCACTTCCGTCACAGAGGCGAAGCGCAACGGGGCGATGCGCAGCGAGTGGCGGCCAGACGCCGCCCGGCGAGACGCGATGTTATGCGATGCGATGCGTCAAACTCTAGGAAAGAGGCACGGCGAAGCGAAAGGAAATTCAGCTGCCTCAACGTTTTTGCCAACTCTGTCTCGGGCACCGTCTCGACTCTACAGTGTCCGCCCCTGCACGCTCCCACATCGCCACTGCCCCTGCACGTTCCCCGCCACGCCCCACCGCAACTCGTTCTACTGTTTTCAGGGTCTGCTCCGCCCAGCCACGACCCACTTCACGCCGTCCAGCCCGACCCACCTCGCCCCTCCCCGCCTCACCCCACCCCACCCAGTTTTACTCCTCCCCGCCCCGCTCCTCCGCGCCCCGCCCCGCTCCTCCCCGCCCCGCTCCTTCCCGCCCCGTTCCTCCTCGCTCCGCTCGTCCCCGCCCCCCTCGTCCCCGCCCCCCTCGCCCCGTCCCGCTCCTCCCCGCCCCTTCCTGCACCGCCATGCACCGCTCCGCCCTACCCCGCCACGCCACGCCCCATCCCCGCCCCATCCCGCCCCCCTACACCACCCCGCACCGCACTGCCCGAGAATGCCCCATTCCTTCCTGCCCCTCCTTAGTCCGCGCTCCCTTCTCGCCCTACTGCGCACTTCCTGCCACAATCTCGCAATTGCACCATGCCGCCTCGCTCCTTCCCGCCTCGCCCCGCTAATCCTTGCTTCGCCCTGCCGTTCCCCTCCTCCTCCCACCGCTGCTCCCCATCCCGTCACTCCGCCACTCCCGCCCCTCCCTATTCCGCACACCCTTCCCGCCCTCATTCGCACTCCCTGCCCCGCCCTGCCTCGCAAATACCCCGCCTCGCCCCGGTCCCCCCGCCCCGCCTCGCGGCGCCGCACTCCGCCCTGGCCAGGCTCGCCCGACTCCGACCCGTTCCTGCCCTCCTCGCCCCGCCGCGCCGACACAATGCGCGTCGTTTAATGGCGTCGTTCGGGCGCCGTAATGTGAAGCTTCCGCCAGAAAACGGCCGGCAACGCGCAGGAGCCCGCCGCCGCGCGCCGCCGCCGCGGCGTCTCGCGGCCGCGAAAAACCCGCGGCCCGCGCCGCGCCCAATAAACCTAACAAAGGCCGCGCGCACCGCGTCCACCGTAAAACCGGCCGCCGCCGCCTCCGCCTCCGCCTTCGCCTCCGCCGCCGCCGCCGTCGTCCACGCGATTCATTACGCTCTTAAGGCTCTATTGTGGCGCGGGGGGCCAAGACGGCGGCGGCGGAGCCAAAGGCAGCGCGCGCGACAAAGGACGGTGATTGCAGCGGCGGCGCGCGCACAATGTTTGTAATTGGCTTTGATAAACTCGCGGCGCGCTCGGCGCTTTTCGGCGCGCGGCGTCGCCTGCCCGTCAGCCCGTCGAGGAGCGCGCGACGCCCGCTGACAGGCCCCGCCCCTCCGCCCCCGCACGGCGCTCGGCGCAACAGCTGTTGCCGCTGCCGGGTCGCTCGTTTGAAATGTCTTCGGGTTCGCGGGCCGAGGGGGCGGATTTTGGAAGTAGCTGTATTATTACGTCGCATTCAGTCGCTGTCTGGAATAGATGTTGGAAGAATTGATATGTGACATTCAGACGCTGTCTGGAATAGATGTTTGAAGAATTGCTACGTCGCATCCAGACGCCGTCTGGAATAGATGTTGGAAGAATTGATATAATGCATTTGTCAGCTGTGTGGAATATATGTTTGAAGAATTGTTACGTCGCATTCAGACGCCGTATGGAATAGATGTTTGAAGAATTGATATGTTGCATTTTAGCTGCTGCCTTGAATAAATGTTTGAAGAATTGACACGTGGCATTCAGAAGCTGTCTGGAAGTACATGTTTGAAGAAGTGATGCGTCGAATTCAGCCGCTGTCTGGAGGAGATTTCCAGTGGCCTGACGCTCCGATCGGTAGTGTTCCGTGATATCAATATCAGGTGAATGCGGGAGTAGTACCCTATCACACTGGCCACGCACGCCATCTTTGTCCCTTCCTTTCCCCTCAATTACACGAACATGCATTACACAACCACACCTGTTAGCAGGGCACTCGGATGCATAGATCTTGTCTCGCTGGAGTGCTATCCCGATGGAAGAACCAACGTTTAGGTCGGCACGGATCTCACATTCCATCTGGGGAGGAACACCGCCACCTTCCAGGTGCAACATGCACCACACTCACGGTCCACATGACCGAAGAAGCGGACGCGCTCGGAAACTGCACCTAGCTTACTCTTGTTCTCTCTTGAACCTTGTTCTTTCGTCTCTCCCACATTGCTCACTGCGAGCGCCCCGCCCACGCCCGTTCTCCCGATCTCTGATTTTTCGCGCCTCGCCCCGACCCATTTCGCCCCGCCCCGCCCCACCCCCGCGCGTCGCAGCTTACCCGCGCCACATATCACGCGGCACCCGCCACTTTCCTGGACGTTACTCACCGTTGCACAGGATTTTCCTTCCGTCCTCACAGGCAGGGCTTGCACGTCAGGACATTTC
Source organism: Gryllus longicercus (assembly GCA_038098605.1). NCBI lineage: Eukaryota > Metazoa > Arthropoda > Insecta > Orthoptera > Gryllidae > Gryllus > Gryllus longicercus. Next base: position 4,694,856 of record JAZDUA010000024.1, on the reverse strand, counting down.
GTTTCAACGTTTAGGACTCGCAAACGTCACCCAAAGCGAGATTAAAGGAAGAGCTCGGTTTTGCAAAACTCAGTTTCCTCGCCAACTAAATATGTCTGCACCCAACAATATTCCGTGTCCCTTTTTATTATTTTATATCATTACATACAGAAACATGTCACTTCATTTCATAGGTAAGGGAACAATAAAAAATTCAAATAAACGGCTAAAAGAATTTCAATTTTACTTTCTCGCCATACTTCTTACTTACGTAGTAAAAAGAAATGTTGCAGAAAGTGCAATTTTTTGTCAGAAAAATACGTTTTGTGGGTCCCTGATATAAAGAAGTAAATAAATATTACTTCTAGATGTAGTAAATTACTTCCTCAGACACGTTAAGTAGACCAAATCCACTTTCTGTGTGACCATTATACGCAGAACGTCAGATTGACGGTCCATCTGTTATTATTAGTGAACAAGATAAAATTTTGATGCAAATTTATTTCTAATAAGGGCGAATCATTTTATCAAAAATTAAATATGAACGTTACTTTAAAACATAGATTACTGGTTTCACGTTTAACATTAACAACACATAGAGAGTCTAGATTTTCCTATTTGCTGTTTAGCTCGTTATTGTTTTTAGATAGATAGATAGATTTATTAAAGTTCGCTTTGAGCTAATCCTCGGTGGCAAACATGATAACAATTAGAATTAGAATTACTAAACATTTCCAACATGTACAATTAGGTTTACTACTAGAATTAGGGATCGATATCATAGTTCCAATTTATTTCTAGCTAACTCTAAATTCACTTCTAGTTTACATAACTCTTCACTACAATACACTCCCTTCCCCTCCACTACACTACACTTCACTTCACTGTATAAGGAACATGACGATAATAATTATAACAATAGCAATATAAGAAATAATAACTTAAAAATTTCCCCAAAGCTAATGACATTAACAATAATGATAAATTTGTCAGTAATAATATAATAATAATAATAATAATAATAATAATAATAATAATAATAATAATAAAAGTAATAGTAATATTAATAATACTAAAAGTAATAATAATAATGATAAAAGTAAAAATAATAAAAATAATAATAATAATAATAATAATAATAATAAGAATAATAATAATAATAATAATAATAATACTAATAATAAAGATAAATGTCTCAGTATTATTCGAGTTGATCTAGATGGAATGAAGCATATTTTTAAATTTGGCTACATTAGAAGGAAGAGCTTCTGCAGGTAGTTTGTTCCAATCTACTATAGTGCGATTCACAAAGGAGAACTTGCTTACATCAGTTCTTTGCTTTCTACATCGTATTTTCCAAGGATGGTCTCCTCTGCATTTATAATCTGATTTCCGTTATCTTTTACCGATATCTGCCCATGCTGTGTCCCCTCTGTATGTCTTATACATTACGCATAAACGCGCCCGTTCCCTTCTCTTAGATAAGGACTCCCATTCTTCTCGTTCGTCACCAACGCACCCGTGATTTACAAACTTTGAGGCCCGTTTTTGAATTTTATCTAACGCTTCGATTTGCCCTTTTTTGTACGGGTCCCAGCATGCCGGTCCGTATTCTAAAATTGGACGAACAAGTGTAGTATATGCTAGGGATCGGGCATTTGGACTACTATATTTTAGAATACGCATTACAAAGTGCAGCGCTCTCCAGAATTTTTTAACCGTATTATTAATATGATCCGACCAACCTAAGTCGCTTCGCAGGACCAAACCCAAATACTTACAGTTTTTTACACGTGGTATAACGTTAGTTCCTAATTCATAACTGGAGCGTACGTTCGAGCGAGACTTGGTAAAGCAAATGAATTAACTCTTTTCCGGATTTAATTTCATCTTATTTCTGCACGCCCAGTTCCATAAACAGTTAAGATCGTTCTGTAAAACATTGTCGTCCTCAGACGAGCCAATACACCTATATATTATGCAATCGTCGGCGAAAAGTCTAGCGGAATCTGCGGACACACTAGCGCCAAAACCGTTTAGACGATTTTCTTCAAAACGGATATCCTACTATCGATCTGTTCAAAAAACAGGCTCTAAGAATTTGACTTAAAAGTAACTAGAATCTCCACATCAAAATTCGAAATTTTGAATTCACCATATTTGTACCCAAGTTCGTCGTGTCTTTAACAACTTTTGCCCAAGGTACGCAACGTCGATCTTTGGAAATCAAAATGTTGGACTTGCACATACCTTAGCGCTCCCAGATGCGAAATGGTATGGTCGAAATTTGCATTTGGGAAGGCTACAGAACGATTAAATCCAAAATTTTGATTTGCCATTCCCAGTGCTGGTGCTAGGCAAATTTTGGCAAAACGTGGGCAAAATGATGCTATGAGTACTGTGTATTCGAAGTTTCGAAATTTGCTTGTGGGGGAGGTTCTAACTTCTAAGCCCAACTTTTGATTTGCGACATCCGGAGTTGTGCGACTTGGAAAACGTTTTTTGCTTAAGCAAACTTGAGCAAAACGATGATATTTTCAAAGTTCCGAATTTCGCATGTGTGGTTGCTAGTTACTTTTAACTTTTGATTTGCGATTTCCAGCTTTCAATTACTCGGACATAACTTTTTAAAGGTTGGGGAAATTTAGGGAAAACGTTAGTGTATTCAACATTTTGGGTTTCGCAAGTGATCCCAGTCACTTCTATGTTTAAAATTCTGATTTGCGATTTCCGGGGTTGTGTGACTTGGGCAATTTATTTATTGCTTGTGCAAACTTGGGCAACATTATAGTATATGTCTTCTAATTTTTGTAGAAGTTGATGTGCTAACTTCTTGCACCTAAAATTTGACGAAAGTTTATTATAAAAATATTTCAGATTTTCTCAAAATGCCCAATTTTATTCGTTCTATCTCAGAAAACAAATTTAAAATTTGAAGCCACTTTTGACAATTTTTACAAAAGATTGTTGAGAGTTCATATAAAGTATCTCCGAAAATGAAAATATTAGTTTCAAATTCAGTTGACTGGAACATCATTGAACCAGGAGTAACAATTTTGATGAAAATCCTATTTACAGTTTATCTCACAGCGATGTTCACAAACAGACGGGCAGACGGACGTTTTCCATAAACCGAGTTTTGGGCACCAAGGACACGAAATATGGATTTTGATTACACAACATGTTAGAGGCAGTTCTTTTGTTCGTTACAGAAACACCTCAATAAGTTTTTCTGTCGAAAATTCGTAGTTTTCTGACGCACGTTTGTTGTTGTTTCTAGCGCACGTTGATTTTAGTCATTTTCCTATATTCTCAAATTTTAAACTCTTTTGCAATAATCAGAATACTTCCTGTTCTTTTGAAGGGCCTGAAAGTAAAATCTAGAAATTACTACTCGTATCAACGCATTGGAGGGATATCAATTGTTAAGTACTGTTTCATCAAAATGAAATATTTCAATCTTTTCTTTTGCAAGGTCAGACGTCTTCCGTATATGGTCTCTCCTTTAATCTAAAACCATCAGCACTCAAAATAAGCGTTGACAAAAATATTCAATAAGCGTGCAAAGATGCAACCGATATAGAAGATATTTTTAACATACAGCGTCACTTCATATGGCTTTGAAGTACTGCCTTAATTTCATAATTCCTTCAGATAGAAAGATCAAAGTAAACTTCTTTGTTCGTAAAAAGCGCCTGTCAGAGTGTAATTGTCTTTGATTTTACTCATATTTTTATATTCTCAAATTTTACACACTTTTGCAATAACCCACTATATTTTGAAGCCTTGAACAAATTGTGAATAATTAATTGAACAAAAAATAATTTCGAGAAGAGCGAAAAAAGGTTTTTTGTAGACTCATTTGTCTTTTCCAAGTTTTTCCCATATGTACACTCTTAAAACATTAACTTTTCAAAAGTTTTAATGCATATATTTTTGTAAAATCTGTGCATTTGTCTGAAAGTTTACTTAATAAATTCCTAAAAATATTCTTATTCTTGTCACTGCGGGGAATTATCATTTCTGTATTTTATTAAACAATTTTTTTTATGAGAATTCCATGTTTTACAAATTTTAAGACACGTCTCTAGGATATTTCAAAAAAAGGTAAATCGGAAGTTGAAGGTACTTTTGCACGGTTCTTTTGACACGAAACAGTTCGTTCACCAGTGAGGAGTCGGTTCTCAACATCGTGAACGTTCAGTTCGTGAAGAGGCCTACATTTCTCTCTTATTGTTCAACCCAGAAATCTAATTTTACAACCAATGCATTTTGACACCAATTGGTTCGCGACGGATCCTAAGTGCTGCGTTCGTGAGGGCCTTCCACCCCCACCCACCCCCTCTCGGGACCTGGTTCGCGCCTCCGCTCTCGCTCCGGCACTCACGCTGCTTTATAAATCACCGTCACTTTTAAGATAACTTCTTTTAAAGGGGGTAGTAAATAAATAAACGTTTTAAAAAAGTAACTCACCTATTGATTAATACGAGAAAAACGAACACCAACCATGAACAATTAAACAACAGTGACAACAAGAAACCAAAGGAACCGTACCTCCGCCCATAAAAATCCGATCAACCCATAAAAATTATTGCAATTTTATAAAGTGCGCTAAATGTCATGCACTCAATATTATTATTGCATTTTTCAATTAAAAGTGCGATATCATGTGATCATACAAATAGGAATATTTTCATTATTAGTATTCAATATTTGTAGAATTGAATTAAATTTTAACAAATTACGGGTTTGATTTTTAGAACAGTGGTCTCGTTAAGATATTCAAAGACAATTAAAACAGTCATGTAGTCATGTATTTAAAAAAGAAATATTTTATTATAGTAAAATTGACTAAATCGACAACATTTCGGGATACAAAAATTCGTCCGCCTCTCACAGTTTCTGCCTAACACGTACATCATCCATAATAAGTTTCACTTTCACTCCCCCCCCCCAGTCCCACCCCGACCCACTCCGTCCCACTCGCACTAAACTAAACACTAAATAATCTTGCTTAATGTTCTACAACTAAACCAATAACTATTGTGTGCATTCATACCACTTATCTACAATATCAAACATCCATCAGCAAAATGTCGTTTCCCAAATATTTAATATGTGAATAAGTACCCTTCTCTCTAGAACACTTATTACATTCACACCTAGATGCAATAAAAATCCACATCCAAGTTACTTTTATAAATATAGGGAAGGAAAACAATCAGAATCGTTCTGAAATATACGAATTTGTATGAGATATTGAATAAAAAAATTAACAAAGACCTCTGCTATTCTACAGATATACGCAATTATGTGAATTGATGAAGTCAATCTTAGACCTCAGTTGTCATCATCTGTTGCGGCGCACCCAAATTATTGCACATTGGTGCACTTTGGAATCTGTGATGCAATGCTAGGCGAAAAAAGGACAGAAAAGAAATTATTTTCTAAATATATTAAGAGATATGGTTGTAAATCATAGCCTCTACCACTCCAGGCCTTCAAAGAAAGCTATCACATTCGTTTCATCGCTAGAACATTCGTCCAGAACATTCAGAGACTGACGCGCTGTAACGCAACGCCCTTGTGTCTTTATATATTAGTATAGATTGGCCAAATGCTGAACTTATGGAGAATGTCAATCATGGTCCCTTCTTTCAAGGGCTTTTTCTAGCTTCAGGGGATGCCGATTGAGGTTATCCGCGCCGGGTACCTACAATGCTCCTGATGGGGAAACATGAACTCTTTTACTAGACCCACGTACGGGCTCTTCGGTCCATGGTTAGCAGACTCACAAGGCCAAGGCATCCGCGACAACACACATACATGACAGACAAGGGACAAACAACCATGGCCACGGCGGGACTCGAACCCATTCCGACCCTTCCGACCAAGGTGCTTAGGCGGCACACGCTCTTAGCCACTTCAGCCATTGAGATCGGGCAGCTGATATTTCGAATAATGGCTAAACCTTTAACGAAGCAACCATAAATCTTGAGCGCCATCTAATGTCTAGCGAAATTTGAAAGTGGGCGTGGCCCCCCGAAGCTCGAAAGTGGGCGGCAGCGGAAGCACACAGCTCGTTGAGTCGCAGCGCGCAACCCCCGCTCGCGGTAGCTCCTGAGAACAGCGTTTTCCGCGGCGCCCGCCGCGGCCACCCCGAGAGGAGCCCCCGGGAGGCATTCGAAGCACGTCCCCCTGCCCCCGGCTCCCCCTTCCGGGGGCGGCAGGGGGAGGGGCCGAGCCACCGGACATCCTCCCGCGGAGACACTTTCTCCCGCTATCAGTCGCATCGCTCCGAGCGCACCGCCGCATTAACACAACACGAGAGCGTCGTTGGAGGCAGTTTTGAAATTTAAATTTCTTCAAGTGAAATTAATTGTTTCTAAATGTATGCGAACCGTAATGATACGAGGGCCCGCGCGCGGAGATGGCGAGTAGCAATTACGCGCTACGCGACGCGACGGATCACAATCCTTGGAACCCGAGGTCCCCGCTCCGCCCCGTCACGCCCGGTCCGGGCCGGTGCGCCCCGCCGCGCACCGTACCACCCGTAACCACCCCGTCTCGCCCCGCCTCACCCCGCCTCATCTCCCCAACCCTCTCTCCCCGCCCCTCACTCCCCGTCCCTCTCTCCGGGCCCTCTCTCCCGGCCCTCTCTCCCGGCCTTCTTCTCACCCCTCTCTCCCCGCCCCCTCTCCCCGCCCCCTCTCCCCGCCCCCTCTCCCCGCCCCTCTCTCCCCGCCCCTTACTCCCCGCTCCTCCCGCACCACCCTCCCTTACTTCCTCTCTCTCACCGCCCCGCCCCGCCCCGTTCCACCCCGCCATGCCCATCCCCGCCACAGTGTTGAGACCAATGCCTTTATTGCTCATTGTAACCGAAGGTTCACAATATCCCCGTTCACTATAACCAGAATCGACTTTATTCTCTAAGATGACATGAAGATTGACCAAATGAGTAAATAATATATATGTACGAATGATGACACATTCAACGTACAATTCAAAAGAATTTGCATACTTCCATTTAATCGCTGCGCATTATCACGAGAAGACAGTTCCCGGGTTATGAATACCTGCACCAGAATCTCAAGAGGGCTCAACCTTATGAAGTCGGAGGGCCAAATATGTTTTAATATGGAGGCCCGCAGCTACATTGTAATACTATTTCTCGCGTTGGCATAATCACACAGGAAATGTATTATAAATCTACTGTGATTTTCGCTTGTTAATCCTCATGGGGTGAATTGTGGAATATATTAATAAGAAATTTATTATTATTTTGCCAAGAAAAATATGTCCGATCCATTTTTCGTGAAAGACACGAAACTCTTCGGTAACCTTTCTCTTTTCCTTGATGAATTTATGTACCATTGCGACATAACGAACGCTAAATTTTTATCACAGTTATTACAGCACTCTAAACGTTACTAAACTCGCATTTCTCATAAACACACTCCTTCAGAGCACTTTTCTGACCTTGTCTGAAATAAGAGCCAATGAGATGGCTGCTCGATTTTCACGTTGGAGCATCTTGCGGAATATCGCAGTAATCCCTCATTGACACCTTACAATCAGGGTTTGCGAGCGTTCTTTGAAGAAATATGGAAGACAAAAGGGCCAATGATCTCTAATTTCAGTTGCCCGGGTAAACGTTATTTTGGTAAAATTATAGGTCGCTCTTTTTATTGACAATCAAATTATATTCCTTTTTTTATCAAATTATATTTCATCCCTTAGCGACGTTTGGGAGCGACGTTAGCTTCATCATCAGGCAAGTTACCGATATAATATTTAATATATTAGCTTGAATATTGGATTTTTCATCATGGAATACGGTATTCTTTATAAAATTATTTAAAATTAATACAATTAAATTCATTTTCTAAAATTGTCCATTCAAAATGCTAATAAAAAAACCTTAGAAAATAAGACTTGTGTCGTACTAATTGGCCACATGTTTAGGACTACACACACTTGACCAGATTTTTTTTACAACATTGACCTTTTTTTATAAAAACGCTTACTGATGGTTTATTAAGCATTTTCAACGAACCGGGAACCTATATTATTGAAAAAGACCTTAACTAAAGTCGAAACCTCAAAAGAAATAGATTGTTAGTGCACGAGTGTTTTAGTGTCTGTTTTATTAACGTCGGGAAACCATTAAAATTAAATTAGAAAGGAATATAATTTAATTGTCACTATTAAGAGAAACCTACAATTTTACCAACCAACATAGTCAGTCGTTTCTTTCAATAAAGATGTTCTCGCCTCAGACTGAAGTAAGCCGCCGAAAATGCGTCGGCGGGCCGCGGGTTGCGCACTGCTCGTCGAGGCCGACGGAATGAAACACACACAGAAGTCTTTCAAGGGAAATTCCCTCAGCAGGGAAAGGCATGCGACTTCGCCACTGAGCCACGAGAGCCACAGTTGGAATTTGTGTACCGAGCAGCTGGCCTTTTCGTAACAGTTCGGAGGAGCACTTTTCTCAATATACCATTCTGACAAATCGTTACAATTGTACGTAACCGTAGAACCTAAAATGCAGCGCCAATTGCGTATATGGAATTTGTTTTGAATAAATTGAGTAAAACTACAAACAAATTGGATTTGGAGGGGCCTCCGTCTCCTCCTAGGATTCGCTACTGATATAACGTCAGTGGAGAGAAAGAAAGCAATATTATTTCGCTGCTTTTGTGTGAGTCGCCCAATATGTGAACTACTAGTGACTACTAGTTTGTATTTTGATGTAATTTACTTGTTTTGACCGTTTCGACGGTTGACCATAAATGAATAATACCACCATTTGTTCTCTCAGTATGCGAGTAAAATTGAGGGGTTGGATGGAAGAAGGGCGTAATTCAGGAAAAACAGTTTTAAGATGATCAAGAAAAATTGTGAACAAGCTGTAATTCTCACATAAAATAAAAAATACATATCACATTAAAATCGTACCAATAACTTATTAATCTCACAAAATGAACCAGAATGCTCAAATATGTAAATGTACATTAATTTGAAAATGTTGACTTGCGCCCTTATGCCATAGAACAAGCTAATTTTGAAATTAAAAAAAAATGTTTCCTTCTATGAAAGTCTGCCTGTATTTATTAAGAAATATCGTATTTATCAGAAAAACATCTCGTAGAGGTTATTTTCGATAGATTTCTCTTTCAAGTTCATTTCTATAACCTGAATCTTGTATAACAATCATCACCAATGCGGTGTTAAAAATGTCTTAACATTAACATTCGTCTATTAATTGTAGTGTCAAATCCTTCTAATTTTGTACTTACGAATTTCCCTGAACAGATGATATATTTTTTATCACTATTTTGGCATCTTTTCGTCAATTCGTGTATTATGAGTTTCGGATTTTTTTCCTCTTTAGTTCTTTATTTTTATCTTTCACACTGTGTAAATAAGCATCCAGATGTATCACTATCATCTGGATTCTTAAACTCAGTTTCATCCGATGAAAATCAGATATATCGGACAAATTCACAGACATCCTGGCGATTTTTAAAACACCGGGAAACGAAGTGATGCTAGCTCGGAGAGGTAACGATATTGCGGAAAAACGGCGGAATTTAGTATTTCAAAAGTCTCCCAAACCTTTTCTGTTATGGTTAGCGCAGTGCTATTTACAGGGGTGGTAGAAAGTCACCTAAAGAACGTTTTGAAACGTTTTATGGATAAGCGCCATAATTCGGGTTATGCCCTTCTTCCAGCCAACCCATCACTTAAAAGACGTGCTTAATTTCGACTATGAAAAAACAAATATTGAAGAATATTAATTTGTCATTAAGAAAATGGGACAACAAACGTAACACAGAAATTATTTCTAATTTTTTTCTTATTTGAAAGAACATAGAGTATTCCGATTTTCTCATAAACACGAAAACTTTCTTTATATTACGGATAATAATTCTTTTAATCACTCGGTGATGAATTTCTAATATTGCCTTACATTGAATGCTAATAGTTCAGAGATGAGATACGTCATTTTTCAGCTTCTGACTATGTATGACTACGTACATTATTGCAAATTGCATTATAATGGCTGAACACGTGAAATAAGCCTCAAACACCATGCTAACGCTTTCTGAAACTACGTTCTTTCGATTCTCATTCCCGGGAAGTAATTACCTGAGTAACCATGGGTCGTTTTCCCACATGTCTCACATAAATTTGCTATATTTAGTGCAAACTCTGCCACATTCTGTGTTCCTTTGTCATTAACAAAACAAGTAGGCTGATGCAGAAACATCGTTATGAAAATACGACCGTTCTTACCTTCCCAGGGCAACCTACGTAATAGACAGTTAGGTTACTTTCTAAAAATTTATTAATATTCAATTCGAGATGACATTCGAGATTAAACTCGCACATGTGGCGGGAGAGGCGCGCGCTCACTTATGACATGTGCGCTGCTCTTCAGTGAAATGAATTATTCAAATTCCGCGAGGCCTCTGTCATTAAATGTGTCTTTAGTGCGATGTTTCTGGGATGGTTCCAAGAAGTTCGTTTGCGCCATGAGTGCCCAAAAGCTCAGGCTGGAGGACGAGCGAGGGGTGGCCAAAATGCGCGTTCGCAGGGGACATTTCGTCAAAGCACTGTAGCTCAGTTAACAGACGTACCAATGTTATTACGGTTCCAGGAAATTACCAACGGGATAAGACCCCGGAATATATTGTAAGATTTTGAGAGAAAAAATTATATATTTAAGAATTAATGTTACATACATACATAATGTCTTATACATGACGGTTGACATGTCTTGTAGACTACACACGTGTGAAATTGCTTGTTTGAAATACAAAACTACATTAAGACAATTTCTTCCTCTTTTACAATTAATTTTTTGTTACGAAATCAATTTGAAATATCATTTACCGCACTTTCTTCATAGTACGTATTTCATGTTTTACAACGAATATTCGTTTCACTGAGAAGGAATGATCGTGCATTTCTCAGAGGCATAGGAATAGGAAGAGGACATGTTGTTTACTCCTAGGGGAAAGCAAAAAGGTTCCAAACTCAAAGGCTGCCGGCCTCCGCAGTCTATTCGCGTAGGAATCTCAATTGCACACTTGGAATACAAAATAGGAGTCAGCCAAACAATATTTCAGATTTATTTATAAAGAGGCCCAAACTCGTGATTCTTGCCATCAAAGCAGAAAACTAATAGGCTAATACTCACACATCCCATCTCTCAGTTCGAAGAGATGCTAAGAAAACACAATGGAAATATTACAACATATATGGGAAACTCTTTTCTAAAATGGTCTTCTCCTGTAACTTTTGAAATATCTTTTGTGACTCCTGAACTTAGGAATAGTTTTCAGAGATGACTCAAACATTACCTAAAAAGAGGTGTTTATGTATAAATGGTGTGGGACGAACCACAGTTTAGCAAGAATATAACAACTACATACTTAGCAAGAATAAAACCATTTGTGCATTATGTTCATTTCTGCACACATTTCAGCCATACATATCGTTCATGACATTACTCAAAATGTAAATTAACTTGTGATACTACAGAATGGCACAGACATTCTCCAACTAGTCTAATCTCTTTAGACCACGCTAACTTTTTGAAATTGCGCCATCCTCTTCCCAGATGGTGTGCGCTAAAATTGGGCGTGATCTTACTTGAGTATCTGTTTTCCATTAACAAATGACGTTAAAAATGGTATCTTCATTACTGTAGTTGTAGGAAGATGCCAAAAAGGTTTCGATCTTTTTCCATGTTCGAAATTTTAGGGAGTTCAACGAAACTATCACTTAAGACTTTTCTTAAGAATCTTTTTTCTATATCAGAGGAAAATATTCAGTAAAAATCGAAGACTTTTTGAGAAAATTTTGAAAATGATGCTTCGTGTAAAGAACTCCCTAAAAATATCAAAATATCCGTTTCTAATTTAAGAGGCTGTGACATTATCCTGATTCTTTGACGATTATCAATTTTGGTGAATGTCTGCCTCTGTCGCTAGCGTTGTTTACAGACGGACCGACGGACGGAGCGACGTTTTGCAGTCATCCAAATTTTCGGTATCAAGGCCCCCCCAAACGAGGATTCTGACTACACATCGTGTTAGAGGAAGTGATTTACTGCATTTAAGAACAAGGTAAAACGATTTTTTTGTTACCAGAGCCCGGCGGTTTTATGCCGTAAAGTCCCGTCTTCCCCGCAGCATTACAACAAATTCTCTACACTGCGTAGAAGTGTGCGTGAACAATATTGAAGCCGTTTCTGACAATTTTTTATTTTCTTTACTTTATGCAAAATTACACGAAAACTATTCATATTTTGAAAAAAAAAGAAAGTTTGTCATTTAAATATCAAATTTTGAACAACATATTTTACGCACAGGAAAATTTTCTATCTTCAATACCGTAGTTGTCGACGACGACGTCGAAAAAAAAATAAAATTTTCAATTTTCGAAAATTCAGATATTTCAACAACACTGAGAACAGCATTCTTTACTCTATCAGAAGATAAAATTTCATTAAAATATGTGGAGCCATTTTTGAGAAAAATTTAAAATGTCTTTGAGACAATGTAAATTACCCTAAAAATTGAAACATCGATTTCTAACTCAAGGGGCCGCTACATCAGCCAGACCGTTTCAGAAAGATCAGTTTTAATGAAAAACCTGCGTACGTTTTAGCTGTTAGAGTTCTTCCCAGTCAGACAGACGGGTGTACGGACAGGTAGACACCAGAGACGGAGAGACTTTTTCCCATAAACCAATTGTTCGGTATCAAAAACCCCAAAACGTGGATTCTGACTATACAACGTGTTATAGGAAGTAATTTACTTCTTTCAAGAAGAAGAAGAAATTCCCACTTTTTTGTAACAGGGATTTATAATACAAACTTTTCTGTCAAAAAATTGCCCTTTTTCGCTTCAACAATGAATAACTTCTATGCTGCGTTTATAGTATGCGAGAAAGTAAAAACGAACGGGGCTTTACTGTAAACAATAAAATATAATATTCGACAAATTTGAAAGTACTAGATTCAATATTATAGTATAAGAACATATAACTATTTTTAAATGAACTAAGTGGGAGTTCAATTTCTTTTCGAAAAATCTCTAGAATTTGAATAGTTATTTGAAAAGTAATTTCAACGCCAATTGCATCATTACAACCATCAAAAGAGAGCATATGACATACAAATCAAAATATTACTTCATCCTAGATAACATCATAATATCAATGCAAAATTGTAATCATGTACACACGCGTTTGCAAACAGCATAAAGATGTATAATTTAAACAATTATTCAAACGAAACAATAAAGCCAAAGTCTGCCGCTTTAAAATTGAAACGTTTTACAACACCAGGTGAGTAATTAATTAGATATAAAACAACTGCAATAAAAAATGAAAAAAATAAAAAACCGTTAATTTACGAATAGATTTCTTGGCGTTAACAAATATCTACCAAAGTCACTGCTGTCCAGTTTTTTAAGGTGGTAATTTTTGTTGGGTGAACAAGATGTTTCGCTCGATGCGAGTTAGTGCTTCCGCGAGGTGAGGTGGGGCGGGGTGGGCCCATATTTCGGGGCTTTCGTGCCTGCGTCCCATAAACATTTGCCGGAGGCGCGGCCCGTAAGGTCGAGCGCCGAACACCTTGTTGGCCGCTATCGCGCCACAGGCACCCCACGCCACCCAAGTTACGAAGCAGAACGACTGAGCTGTGATGTCACGCCGTTCAAGCAATGCGATTCTCAACTGTTCCCGCTCAATAGCCGCAACATGATCTTTCGTTTTTTTTATTTTATTTTACATTTTTTTTCGTACACATGCCTACCCGCTCTTAACACTTCGTTAATAATTCGCATCTCTAAGCAAATATTTGGCGTTGGCCCCTGTGCCTAGGACGCGGCGTCTCCGGGACAGCCTAGAAGCTACTGACATCGGCCGGGGAGGCCAATACACCCAAATATTTATAACTGAACAACTAAGCTAAGAATGCAAATCGTGAACTTTGAACCAGTCATTAAAAGCACTTCGTACTTCAAATCTAAAAGAATTAATATTTATGAGACATGTAAGAAAGTAAGCAAAGAGGTAGAGGAAGGAAGGTATACAGGGAAGACAAAAAATTATCCACTTTATTATTATTATTATTATTATTATTATTATTATTATTATTATTATTATTATTATTATGGTAGTACTAAATATCTATAACCCTTAGTTACTTGCGCTATGTTTTGTCACACCAACACCCGCGCGGCGTACTTTGTACGCCAAGTCTATTATGTTAGAAAAATGAACTCTGCAAGGCCTGAATAAACTTGAATATAAATTTTATTTCTTTTTATTTTAAATGTATACCTACTACAACTTTAACTAAATAATACAATAATAAATTTAGCATATTACTCTTCAGAACAATTTTTGCATTTGATGACTTTAATAATATGTTTGTTGTATGCAAAATTGTAGCACCAGTTAGTAGTAAGTATTGTAATAATTGAAGTAGTGCGGTTTTTTCTCTTCCGTAATGTGACAGTGATATCTTAATTTTGTTGGTGGTTATTCTTGTTCATCGGGAATTACAGTTTTTGTAAATTTGCTGACAAGCGGTGTTTTATTCCATTTTGTAATCTTGTCTTTGCCAATGAAAACACCTCTTAACTCTAAATTGATGCTTAAATATTCACATAGCATAATCAATCTCAGAACATATGTTCACTCTCGGACACTATAACGTATTCCTCTGAATCCCTTTGCAGCATCGCAAACTTCGTCTTCTGACGATTCCTCTTGTAATAATTCACATATCTGCTTTTCCGATAAATTATTCATCTCTGTATTGTTCCTAATATAAAACAAAATAAATTAGTTTAACTACATCTATAAATAAAAAGTCCAGTGATAATTTAAAGAAAATTAAAATTCACATTTGTGAAGCGCAGCACAGAAAGTACGCCAATGAACACTTTCGAACGGAAATATAATCATCTCGCCACTGCAGTAAATCTTATGCAACTGAGTATCGAGGAGGATGCAGCTGAATGCCTTCTGCGAGGTTACGTTAAATGTCAGAAATGTTGCGTTTCTGAGTGGAGTAGAATATTTCTGTCGTGAAGGAAGATAAGTGTTCTTCAAGAATGGTTTGAACTGCAAGCTATTCCTGTATGTTTTTCAGATGTGAATTGAATTGGAAGTGGAGGCAGTCCATTAGAAAGAGAAATTTCTCTAAAAAGTGTAAATGAAAAGAAAGAATCCGTTACCTTTATGACGTGTTCTCCTTAAACGCAAAAGAGAAATTTGTCTTCTGAATTGCAACGATCTTAGAAGTGTTTTTTTGAAATCAAAAGAGATCAGAATTAGTTTTTGACCCTGGAAATTTCTTGACTAAAATATGTAAGATTATGAAATAGCTGGTGAAAAGGTTGTTATATTCTTTTTGTCGTTCGTATTATAAAATGAGAACATGAAGATAATATTTTAGCCTGCTTAGCCTATTTCCGCTTTACACATATAACAGGATAAGTTCAAAATACCCACATGCTTTTAAATATCTGTTTTTAGAATCAGCTAATCGACCGGTGTCTAATGGAGGAGACCTTCTCATACCACCTCCACCAGATGATTTTAATAAGACTGAAGATTTTGAAAGCGTTCATGAGATTTATAAAAACCCAGATTTGTGCCAAGAAATTGCTGCACAGGAACCCTAAGACAATCTAAATGATTTGGTTCGCAATATTGATTTATCTAAACTGGAAAGAAAATTACTTGCCTCAACATTGAAAGGCTAAAATCGTCTGCCGGATGACACAAATGTAATTTTTTTCCGTCAACGCCAAAAGCAATTCGATCATTCGTTTTCCAGAAAGAATGACCTAGTTTTCTGCAATAATATTGATTTTTATAGTGTCGAATTAGAACGATTGAGAACTACGGCATGCAATAAGACTTCGTAAATAAGCATGTTGAACTTCCATCTTAATTTATTACCCCAATAACCTCACCGTTGTCAGCGATGAACGTAGCGAACATTTCTACCACGACGGCGCTCAAATGGAAAGCCGCTGCCCGGGAAAATGGCCTCCAAATTTGTTGGCTGATTATCGTTGAACATTGAGAAGAAACATTCCTCAATTGATTGATTGATTTTTTAGTGATTCAGGGCACGTCTACTACCAGGGTCATTAGTCCCATAAGAGAAATGAATGTTCTTTTTTTTTGGTCTGGAGGTGGCGGTGATCTTTCCCCCTTTCTCTATGTCGAGATCCGGCACTGATCCGGCTAGCGGTGTGTCCCCAACCAGGTATCTCCCACCTGCGTGGCACTCCCCCAGTGTAGACAAGCTCTAAGCTCCAGACCGGTCTCTCGACATGTGTGATCGTGTAGTGCATGTTAGTGTAATTGTGTGTGTGTGCGTGTGTAAGGGATGAGGGTTGAACAAGGAAGATGAAGGAAAGATCGCGCTCGCTCTGTTGCCCGTTTGTTAGGGTACTGCTTCGGCATCCGTCTGGTGTTGATCGGAGAAACCACGGAAAACTACTGATCAGAGCAGCCGGAATGTTCCTCAAGCGAAGTACACCTATTCCTCAAGCGAAATAAAATTCATATACATCTGAGGTACATGACAATCATCACAGCTAACATAATATGATGCATAGTTGCCAAACACATTTATCATGTGATTACACACAAATCATGGGTAATTGAAAACTTGTGTAAAGAGATTTGAAATCAGCACAGTAAGTCAATAATGATCACCTGACATGTCTCGCCTAAATATATCCCCAGAGGTCACTGCATAAATAATGATCACTTCAAGGCAAAACTTGAAAAATAAAATAAAAACGTCCCACTTGTTTCAGACGTCAGAACGCGAACCTGGTGCCTTCTAGTGGTGAAGTGAATAACGAAGTAAATTTATTTTTGTTCTTTTATATGTTTAACAAATAAATGGAACACATCTAGTTGTATTGCAAGTATTTTTATACTGTATTAGTAATTTTGAAACCTTTAATCCACTGAAAATTGGTTTAATTTTTTTTCTAAAATGAAAATAAATTTTAAAAAATGAGTATATAAGAGCCAAATATTATTGAATGATTAGTTATATAGAGAAGGTAAGATGTTCCTTATAACCTATCGTCAGTTAAAGAGGTCAGCTACGTAATTAACTCGGACATTTACTCACACTTCTAATACCAATTCAAATCTTGAAAATACTAGTAGAATTCCTTAAATTAATGTTGATTGGAACTATTTCATTATACATTTGAAAATTGAAAAGAAAATTTCATATTCATAATTATATGAAATTATCACTTAACTTGCACCGGACAGTCCTATATTAGTTTTTATATTGTTTGTATTTCAGTGAGACTTTTAACGTTACAACCGAGAGGGCACGTTTTATTAGTTGTCATAAACGCTGTTTCGTGACCACAATAATATTCAAGACCAATACTATAAAATGTTAATTGTGTCACAGAATGTCTTAATCAAATATTTATTACCAATTCATTTCGTAATTAATTCATTATGTTACCCGTAAACGTTTAATAAGGTTTTATGTACACTTTGTAAAGCGCTTCGTTTAAATAAGCTGTAGATGTGGTTAATTACAAAAGTAAATTAAATAATAGCGTCTGTATTATTTAAAGAATCTCAAATAAAGTTATAAAGAAATGTCCTGACTATTTTCAGGGTAATTGCAATGTTCCAAGGTTCCAAAAGACATTCCACGTAATCCTCTCTCCGCAAAATATTCCATGTATGTTGTTAGAGACGGGAAGAGCTCGAGCTATAGAGTTTCCCTAACAATCGACCATTATTGTTCATTTGTATTCATCAACTATCTAATTTTGCATTCCTAAAATTATAAAATATAATAAAGAGTTTGACTCGGTTCCACAAGCTAAACAGTGGGATACTATGGAAGATGATAATATAAATACGATGTACATAAATGCTATAAAGAGTCTATATGCGAATTGTCAAAGCTGCGTAAAAGTTAGTGCAAGTAGTTCAGCTTTTAAAATAAACAAAGGCCTAAGGCAAGGTAGTTGTATATCCCTTACTCTATTTGAAATATATAAGGGCATGGGAATACCTATTTGTGAACATTTCTTATACACTTTGATATATGAATACGACCAAGAGGTCGCAGACAGTGATGAGGATGATATACACTACATGGCTCAAAAATTAATTGAAGAATATAAAAAGAGGGGACTTGACATTAATATATCAAAAACAAAAAATATGGTAGTGGGAGGCAATGATCAGGACCTGTTCACCCATAGAAGCATAATAAATGTATAAAGGAATTTAACTATCTGGATGTAATTTTAACAAGTGATGGTCGTGATAGTAAAGATATCCTAAAAAAACAAAAAGAGGTAGGCAAGTCATAAGATATTTACATTCAATAATATGGAATTCAAGCATAAATCGAAACACAACAAATACATTGTACAAAGAAATGTTGAAAGAGTATTCACATATGGTGCAGAGTTATGGGTTATTAATTCCAGGGATAGAAGTAGGATATAAGGAACATAAATAATGTATTAGAGACGATGATGTCAGGATACAAAAAAAGAAAGAATTTAAAAAAAGAATACAAATTCTTAAACCTGGAAAATCAACCTTAGAACTGATAGAAAGAAAGGCTGTAATATAGTATTTAAGAAGGTTGAACAGTGAGAGTAAGTGAAAGAAAATAAGGGAATACCATCCTCAAGAAACCAGGTATAGAGGAAGACCAAGAACGAAGTGCGAGGAAGACGTAATATCAATTATGGCGGTGGAATATTTAGAAGACGATGCTGGGAAGATCGAAAGAAATGGATATTGGTCAGCGAGAAATGGCGACAGCTGTAGAATACTCGCTTTACTACTTATTACTACCATTTCATTTTCAACAATACCCTTCTGATATAATATTTAGACATTTTTACATTATACTTCTTTTCCACTAGTAGTGAAAAAAGTTGAAATTAACAATGCGAAAAATAAAAAAATAGTTGATAAAGAATGCAAACTCACCACCTTATTCTCTTTGACTTCTCAGTGCTCTCGGAGTTGATTTAAACATGTTTCTAATGCGGGTGGAATCTAACTTTCTAATTTGTGCTTTTCTTCTATGTGCAGAAAAGGGCTTTCCCCTGCCCCTGGACCCCTTGTGGCTCTTGTCTTGACAAGGTGAGCAATCTGTGACTACTGGAAACACATGAAAATATTTTAGTCATAGAGTATCTCACTAACTAGAATCAGGAAAATTCAGTTTAATGCAATGTGAATGAACACTCCGTTTCTTTGAAGCACAAGAAATAAAATCAGGAGGCTTGTTATTTTGCCTGTCATTTCAATTTGAATCTGTATGAAAATATCTATGTTGTAAAGAAATAAAAGACCGTTCATTATTGTGCTGTATGACACAGTTGTTTATCCTACCATGTTTTCATATTTTTCATTGACAATTAAAACAGTTTCTTTTAGCATCACAATGTTTCCCATTTCATCCACTCAGAAACAAACACGAGTGTAATGTAATGTAATGTAATGTAACTTCAAATTAACTTCTCCCCAAAGCTCGTCACACACAGTTTTTAACTGTTTTTGACGCAAATAAATAAATAAAGTGAGAGACTTCAATTCTCGATATTTTAAAGGATTTCAATACAACATAAGCTTCTTCTTAGTATCAATAGATGAAATGGTAGTAAGGAATAGATCTACTTTGTGATGGTTGTCATGATCGACGTGTAAAATAGGTAACCAGAATGTTTCTTATCCACGAGAGGGATTGTAGCATTTGGGAATAGCAGGGATAGAGATAAATACAAGAGATTGTATGAAAATGTATTATCGTGATTACGAATAAATAATATGCTCTCTTTGATTATGAATAATTAATTAATTACAGGTCAATAATACAGTATGGTGAACATTACATTCACAAATAAGTATATTAAATATTTTTAAAACATCAGAAATACATTTCTTGTCACAGCTATCAGAGAAAAGAAGTAAAAACTGACTGCTGCCAATACATTCCACAAAATGTCATTACTATAAGTTGTTCATTCAAAGCAGAAGTTGATGTTATAC
Organism: Gryllus longicercus; assembly: GCA_038098605.1. Lineage (NCBI taxonomy): Eukaryota > Metazoa > Arthropoda > Insecta > Orthoptera > Gryllidae > Gryllus > Gryllus longicercus. The sequence goes on along the minus strand of JAZDUA010000024.1, from coordinate 4,674,765 downwards.
TGTTTTTCACCTCTTAATCGCGACGTATGTTCATCTCAGAATCGCATACTTATTGAGCTCCAGGAAGATCTACTGACTGACGAGTCTCAGAGAAACAAACGTGTTTAGTACAGCGTCTCTCAATGGGAGGTACTATGGTTCGAAACCCATCGGTGGTGGAAAGCTACTTATAGAATTGGCAGTCTGCAAAGGAACTCTAATGCCCGGTTCTGATCGGTGGTTTTCCGTGGTTCTTCAGATCAAGTTCAAACAAATGCCGGCACAATTACCTTAACAAACGGGTCCCAGAGCGCGTGCGTTCTTTCCTTCCAAATAATTGTTCTCTCCTCTCTCCTTTCACACACACACACACACACACACACCACCTTATTTACGTGAACTATGTCTAGTAGACATGTCGGAAGCCAAGGAGAAAGCTTAGAGCTTCTCCTGTCTGGGGCGCCTGCTTTTAGAGCCAACATGTGGGTCGGCGCCGGATCTCATACGAGAGGATAGGAGGAACACTGCCGAATTCCGACTTTAAGAAGACGTATGAGACAATAACTGCATAGCACTTGACGCACCCAGAAATACAAAATAATTCACCTGCAGGCTATATTTCTATTCAACAATATTCTACTAAGAACTCGTGCTGCACGCTTGCGATGCAGCGCGAGAAACGGACTGTCCACCCATTGCTGTGTCTAGACAACAAGTATTCCCGGGCGCCCTTCGTAATAAATTGACTCTTCTGGCCGCCGCGGTTCTCATCGACGTACAAATAAATCGCCCCCAAAACAGTTCAGTTCACACGCGAATGACTGCGTGTCACTTGCGATTTTGAAAAGAATTCTTTAAATTTTATGAGTAAAGCCCCTGGGACATTTCCAAACTTTTCTCAAAAATGGTTCTAATGTTTTTCTTTAAATTTCATGTTAAAATAGATTGAAACCCGATACATACAAAATAGAGGTAGCATAAGTACGATTTTCGTTGTTAAATCTGCATTTTTCAAAATTACAAAAGTTTGAATATTATTCGGCGTCTGACGCATAATTCTCAAAAATACCGCTTATACAAAAATACCGCTTATACAGAGAAAGTACTGTATTGCTGATGGAAAAAGATGATATTTAATGTTTCCGGGTGTGTAAATGAATGCTTTGCTCATTAATCTCGAAATGTAGTTAGTAATATTGTGGGTGGCAGAGATGCTCATCGTCTGCAGAATCGTGAGATACGGGCTCGAATTACACGTCGGCTTGCGGTGTTTAGCCCATGCAGAAATATCTTCTCCAACGGAAAACCATCCCCGCTGCAACAAGCTCTTAACTCCTGACTGGTCTTGCGACAGAGTGGTAGTAGCCAATGCAAGTGTGTGTGTGTGTGTGTGTGTGTGTATAAAAGGAAAGGAAGAGACATGGATGAGGAATGAAAATTTGCGTGCGGTCTGTGCTCGTTTGTTAAGGTACTGTTCCGATAGTCACATTGCATTGATAGAAGTAACCAAGGAAAACTACGGGTCAGAACAGTCGGTGTAAAAATTGTCCCCTTAAAAAGCGGATGAATTCTAGCTATCCCTGTTGCTATTAATGAAAATTTCCAGTTGTCCAGAATCAATCTCTAGAACTGTATAAAATCTGTAGCAGTGGCATTAGCTGAACAAAAAAAATCACCGTTCGAGAACGCCATTTGTAACGGCGGATTAAGTCTCGGTCGCAATTTTTTGTGGCCACTGTTTTTTCATCAATATTGTTCCACTGCCGTCGCCACCGCTCACCTGCTAAACAGAAAATTGCGACTCGCCGACGCCCGCACGTAATTGGCTCTCTTGAGCGCGGCTGGGATCGGAAAGCGAAGCGATTGCAGAGGCGAGAGGGGACGGGCGGCGCCCGGATAACGCGATCGCGGCGGTGGATGGAGAGATGGCACGCGCGGCGAAACTCTCAAATTGTTTGCAGCGTTTTAAGCGCACGGGCGCGGGGCGGAGAGTGGAAAGCGGAATGATGAGCTCGGGAACGGAGGAAAAGGTGGAAGAGCAACATCCGAGCGCGCTAATTATTGTGGCCCTTAGTTTGGTAATCGTAGCGCGTGTTTTATACTGGGATTGATTGATTAATTAGTCATTTGGGGCGCGACAACTTCTAAGGTGATTAGTCCTGTAAGTAGAGTGCATGTTTTAAACGCGGGAAGTAGGGATGATCTCCCCCGCGGGGTGGCGAAATCCTATGTCTCCTTGCGGGAATATTCCCCGAACGGGAATCTCCCACCAGGGAGGCACCGCCCCAGCCGGCTCAAGCTTTAAGCACCCGACTGGCCTCCAGACGTGTAGTAGTGTAGTGCATGTAAAATGTATCTATATATATATATATATATATATATATATATATATATATATATATATATATATATATGGTACAGCTCCGGCATGCGCCTGGCGTTGATCGGAGAAACCACGAAAAACTACCGATCAAGGCAGCCGGCCTTTATAATTCTCCTCCAGACAGCAACTGAATTCGACCTTGCTGACAAGATAGTGTCGAAAATCATGCCACCACTGCCGGGAGTGGAACCTAGGACCACCCGATCAGAGGGACTGCAGTGACATCAGCAGATGCTCTGAGCCATCTCTCCCGGTGCCACCCCTATTGATGGTTTAAAGTTGTCTCAGGCAGATGGAAGCATTTGAAGCAACCGAATTGAATATTTTCTTATCCGTCGATGGTCCGACCGATTGTGCGATGTCGCCGGCGCGCCGGCGTGTGAAGGCGCGCGTGAGGCGGCGCAGCGGCATTCCGGGGCGCGCCGCCCGTCCATAAGGGAGCGCGCGCCGCCAAAGGGCTCACGGAGGGCCGGCGGGCGATGCGATCTCCGCCCGCAGCGTATGCCGCGCACGTCGCCGTCGTAAACTCCCACGTAAAGGGCCGAGCGCGGAGGAGGCGGGGCGGCGTGGAACCCGAGCCGGCCGCTTCCTGCCGCGGCCACCGGACACTCGGACAATGCGCCCGCCCGCCCCTCCCCTGGCGCCCTCGCGGCTGCCCCGCCCCTTCCGCCACCCACCGTGCCTTCTCGCTTCCACGCGCCTCAGCCACTTCCATCTTTAGTCGCGAGTGTAGCCGAGGTGCAGGCGCCGACCTACACGGCGGTTCTGTTTTACCCTTCCAGTTGTGTCCCCCCAGCGAGGGGCCGTGCCAGTCGGTACAAGCTCTGATTGGTTGATTATTAGTGATTCCGCGCGCGTCAACTGGTAAGGTCGTTAGTCTCGTAAGTGTAGTGCATGTTTTTGCTTGGGCGGTGGCGGTGATCTTGTCCCACGAGATCCGTCGTCAGCCTACACGTGGAGTAGCGGGGTTTTCCCTGACCAGGTATCTCCTTCTAGCGGGTTACCGTCCCAGGCGAGATTAGCTCAAAGCTCCCGACCGGTCCTCCGGCATGTGTGTTGTGTAGTGCATGTAAGTGTAAATGTGTGTAAGAGATAGGATAGGACAAGGAATGGGAAGGAAAGATCGCGTGCGGTCAGCGGCCGGTTTGGTCGGGTGCTGCTCCAACATTCGTCTGGTGCTGATCGCATGAACCACGAAAAACCTGTCAGAGCAGCGGGTTGCTAGAATTCTTCTACAAACAGCGACCGAATTCGACCTAGCTGACAAGCTAGTCCTGCCGAAAATCCTGCCGCTGCACAGTGTGATTTTGACAATCTAGGTGGAAAAAAGTTAGAATCTACAATACTATAATTTATTTACTGTTATTCAAAACATATATTGAAAGTATATTATAACGTCATGTATGGAATACGTTTTTGAAAAATTTTCACGTGAAATATTTTATTTTGCAAAAGTAAAAGTCGAGCATCATGAGTCAATTCACAAACTGAGAAAGAAAAACGCAAAGAGAAATAAAATGAAAGTAAATAAATAATTCAGCATTCGCATCATCCTTTTCGCATAATTTCTGCTTGAAGGTATTGAAATTTTTTTTAAAAGTCTCAAACGGACCCAATTTTTTTCAGATTCAGCAAAAAATGCTTTAAAATGGCAAATGATTTATTGTCATTGAACTTCAAATTTTCGAAATTTTCTTAAGTTAGAGATAATATGTGAATATGTGTATTGTATCATCACTAGTTTAATGGAATTATATTGCAGGAGGGGAAGATTTCCTCCTCTGAAATCCATCAAAAGTCTACTCTGTCATCTATATGAACGCATGCACTTTGATAGTCATTTGCAGCGCAATATACATCCATCAATATTTAACTTTTAAAAGTATTTATATTTCATGAAGTACTATCATGTAGATTATATCACGTCATAAAATTGATAGAATGGAAAATTGAAGATATTTTTTAATTATGATTCTTAAGACTAAGACGTTCCGGGTATTTTTTCCCCCATCTTTAGGCCAACTGTAATGAACATTTAAATCAAACTACTGCACAAATTATAACATCTAATACCATAATTCAGAAACACAAATATGGCACACTTACTTCTACTTAGAAATAGTAGATTACTACTGTGATGGATAGAGTGTTGGCATTAATGCATCTTGTCGCAATTTTAAATGGTGCGACGTACCGCGCGTCTTCACAACCTAGCAATGCAATGTTTCAACGAGAAAGACTAAATTGTGCAAGGAGAAGTGGAAGAGGCGAGGAAGGGAAAGAAAAAGATGGTTGTTACGTAATTTTTGGTACTAAATAGAATATTGGATCGTGTTTTTACTACTTATACTCTTGTCTTATTTTGATGAAAAATGTTATCACATGTAGTAAAGAATTGTTTTCATTCAGTGGCGGCTCGTGCATAGATTGCACAGTTGCATAACCACGAGAAAATTGAAGAAAATTCTTGTATTATGTTAGGGACATACATTTTCCTTTTAATGACATTCACCATTCAAGGTATTCATTTTGAACCCAAAGAGCGCCTAACGAACGCTCTCTTCTGCATCTGGAGCACTTGCAGGCAGAACACCCACCATTCACGCTCTTAAGCTCTTTTAGTGTTTGGCTGCGCGTTCCTATGCTTTAACATCAGGCCCACGAATTGTTTTCGCACAGCAACGAGCTATAAACTCTCTGGCAACGAGCCAACCGCTTACACCGCACAATGCGGCGTGCTGGCATGGCGATTAGGGAATAACAATATACTATCTTCGTCTCAAACAAGCTGCTTCTTGATGAATTTCGTGTTTTATTGAAAGTTCGCAAATTCAGTCAATTGTTGAAGGTTTTTAATGCATTGTTAATGATGTTCGGCAAATTTATTTTCATTCTATTTTAGGTTTGTTGAATGTTTGCAAAAGGTGCATTTGAAAAGTGCAGTATGTTTTGTGTGAAGTTGGCAGTTTTGGAAGAAACCCCCATTCCCTCCTTCTAATTTTGCACCGTATGTGCAATACTCTTCCCGAGTTATTTCGCGAGCGACGTTGTGAGTTGTGACTGCTACGAGTGTGTAGAAGGTCTCTAACTGTTTTTAGTGTTGTTGTTTTTGTTGTTGCTGTTGCTGCCGAAAAAGGAAGAAAGAATCTCTAACAATTTACTACTTGTATTTTCAATATTACTTTTCCTGACATTTGAAAACAGTTAAAACAGATATGAACTTTATTAAAAGTTCCTTTTAATTCACGTCCTATTGAAGAAAAACTAGAAATTGAAACACTCGGAAGGCCTCCTCCGAGTCTTCAGAATTTCATTCAAATGGTAAAATCATTACAAATAGAATTCAGTAAAATATACAAAAATGATTTTTTACTATAAATACAAGTGGTTATGTTCCTACAAGGTGGAATTTTGAGTCGAGAAGTCTCACAACAATGTTTTAGCATATTTAAGCCGTGATTGAATGCATGAAAACCGTTTTACACTCAGATAACATAAAAAATGTCAGAATACTCTCCCAAGCTGCCAGTAATGTAAAAAAATTGTCATCTTGTAAAAATTAAATTTCTGACTTTCATTTTTTCGAACAACTATGCTCCTTATTTTTATATTATTTTAGCAACTTCAGAAAGTAGAAATTGATGCCCCTGAAATTACACAAACACCTAACACAATCATCTGGAAAGAAGAGGAAGCCCGAAAACAACGAGTGGGTGGAAGAAGCAAAGGAAGTACGAGCTGTAATTATTTTTCAAATGAAAGAATGATTTAGTTACACTTGTTATTTGAATGCTGCTTCTTTGCTCACATAGAAACATGTTCCAGTTTACAATTCTAAATTTCCATTAGAAACTTGAAGATTATTTGCGATTCTTACACGTTATTGAGCTTTAATTTCAGTGGAGCTTAAAGCAATTTACAGTGCAGAGGAGAACAGGAGATTAACAGGTATTCTTAGTTTCCATCACTTTCTCAAAGATAGCAAGCTAGAAGAAACATCTAGTGAAGCCATCACAATATTCTAAATCAGAATTTCAATTGCAATGACCGATTTTGAAGCTGTGGGATGTTTCGCAACCATCAAACGTATTAAGACGTTTCTAAGGAAAAATAGATTTCATTCAGAAAGTGATTGAAAAATGTGTACATCAAAAAGAAAGGCGTATGTATTTCCTCTTCAAATTAAAATGAGGGTTTTGCTTTAATAAATACTGTGCATTAATGTCTAATTTAAATTATAAAAGTACCTCACATTTTCTAATAATTATTGAATGTTTCTTTAAGAAGTGAAGTTTTAAATATGCTAACGTGAATTTCATTAAGAGAGAAAAATTGAAGAACTTATATTTTTGTAATATAGTGTACCAGGGTAGGAAAATTGTGGATGATGATTTAATTATTTGAAGGGGCGGATTTTAATGAAATTTCATTTTATTTACTTTTGAACAATGTATTTTAGTACAGACATTAATTTTATGTTATGACGTAAGAAAATTGCTTATTGTTTGCATTTTCATCGATTTTGATTAATAGGCCATTTTTTTACTTTTTCCCGTCTTTTTTAAACACTTTCGCCGATTTCATTATTTTGATATCTTTTTAATGATACTTGCTTCAACTAATATTTTGCAAGAAATGTTTTCCATAGAATTCCCGAGTATCCTATTCGATTTCTTCGCTCAGAAATTCTAATGTAAGCCGTTGTGAGTATGTAATCTAAGGTTCCTGTGACGCATATCAGCGCTACTATCAGTTTTGCCGATTTGGGGACAATTAGACTGAGATTTCCTGGTAAAGAACACTCCAAACCAAAAGTTTCCCGAGCTGAGTTTACGTGAACGAAAGGATTTTGTCTCAACATATCCAACAGCTCGAGTTGTTAATTTAAAATGGTTTAGATTAAAAACTTTTACGTAATTTTTCTTTGCTTTTAGGGCATTTAAAAACATTTTAAGAGCATTTCATTGATCATTTGTGGTGAAAGTCCGCCCCTTATTTATTACACTCATTCTCCCGCCTTGCCTCCACCGTTTGGCCCGCGTCGCCACAGCGGAGGCAGCAGGCTGCATGCACGCCGCCCGTGGCGCCGTTGAAAGTGACAGGGGGGGGGGGGGGGCGGGGGCGTCTCCGCGTCGGCGGCTGTCACCTGCCCTCGCGTCCAGAGGCGCGGGCGGCGGGCGACGCTTTTCATCCATTTCCCTCCCCACCTTCATGGCTTTGCCCGCTCCCCAGGGCATGTGGAAGTGCTGAGAACACTCCGGCCAGGGCTGTCTCCACCACCGCTCGCCAAAGTGCACTTCAAGATGTGGAGTTTCTTCTCTTTCGGAATTCTGAACTGGTCTATTGACTTAACGAAACGTCGTTTTAACGACCGGTGTCAATTAAAGATATTTCATATTCCGTAGCCCGTTTCAAACCACCGAAAGAAATGAGTTGTAGAATATGGCATATGACGTCTCCTATTCCATTAAAAATATTATTTTCATATTTAGCTCCTTGGCTGTTCGAAAGACTCCGCGTCCAAGGCACAGGTGAAAACGTTTCGGCTGTATATTGCGACCGTTCTCAGAGTGCAATGTCAGCTGTCTTGGAGGCAGTGACGCAATGAGTATGAGAATTCAGTCGGTACGCGCATAATGAAAATAGGTGAAACAAAAATATTCATACTAGTACTTCATACTTTAGTCAAAATCGAAACTGTTTCATCATTTTACTTTTTCGAATATGTACGTATAATACACGTAAAAATATACGTGGTTCAGAGAAAGTTATGAAATGCTACGGAAAAATTATTTCGAAATTACAACGAAAATACGCCTTTTAATTTCCCCTGATACTATTTTTTTTTTAACGTTCGTCCGTCTGCATGTCTGCCCATCTGTGAACAACATTAGCGCGTAAACTATTTGTATAATTGTTTGGAAAACGTATATTTCCGGGTACGTCTTCCCCACTCAATGTCTTACGATTTTGAAAATAATATTTGAAGTTTTATTTATGTGAATTACTTTATATGAATCCCGTGAGATAACTTCAAAATTCATTCCAAAGACTGTAGCGAGGACAATGTGTCCCCAAGCTTAATTCAATTTTAAATAGATGGCATGTTTAGTGTTCTTTTGAAAGTAATTTTCCCAAATCTCAAAACGGAAGACTGATTTGTAAGATATCAGAAAAAATAAAAATTTTCCGATTTTTAATTTTCATATCATTAGTCGGAGATAAAATTCTGAAAAAAATATGAGACATAGCTGACATCTATACGGACCTCGGAGAGCTTTAAAAAATTGGTGAAAAATACTATTTTAAAAAAATTATTAAATTGGTATTCGGTATTTTTCTGTGTTTTATTTCTGGGGTGACGACTCCCAAAAATGCTTACAAATCGGTATGAAAGTGTTCTTTACAACTGATTTTTTTTATATTTTTCTTATTGGTCCGTCATATTGAAAAAAAATGACTTTTGTCGTAATTTACATGCATATAATTCATAATAAGTTAATCACTTTTCTACGTAAAGTACTTTTCAGGATGAAAATCATATAATTTAATCCTACAAAAATATTTCGGTTTATTTATTGGCACCAAATTCAAAAATAAAAAAAAAAATAAAAATGTTGTCATGTTGATGTGACGTGTTTGATGTGAAAAAATTAAAAATTATTTGAAATGATTTTAACTCAATTTCTTTTATTATTATTAAATCAAAACTTTCCAATAAAAAACAATAAGTCCAGTCATGTTACAAAATTGTAGATTTTAAAAACTTTTCGACCTCATTTGTGAGATCCTCTGGAAATGAGGCTGAAACGATTTTAAAATATACATTCTTGTAGCGTGACTGGAATCATCATTTGTTTATTGAACGTTTTTATTTATTTATCCAGTGATCTATTAACTCTTAAATCAAAATACACAATTTTGTTGTTTTTGAGCAAAAAAATTAACACCGATGATCCCATTCAGAAATAATGCGTTAACCTAACGAAATAATGCTTAACGTTACGTACAATCATATGGAATCGTATTCAATTTAATCTTCTTCGCTATCGTCATCTGTGGTCGGCAAAATTTCATCAGTATCAAAAATACGACACGTTTTCAGTTGGTTTAATTTTACAGGACATATACCGAGCATGAGACAAATATTATGTAATTCCAGTTAAATGAGAACAATAATCAATAGTTCTTCTGCCATTAGCGCAATTACATGTATATCGTAAGATTCCAGTAATTTCTATTGTATGTGGTTTATAGTCAATGAAACATTTGTATGTGTTTTTTTCGCGATTGTGCTACGAATTTTACCATAGTTTTTTTTCTTTAAGAAGATAAGATGGATATTATCATCATCTAACATTTCCGCTAAATACGATATAGTTTGAGACAACAGATAACTTCCCGTGAAAAAAAAATATTTTCACTCATTTTTGAAAAATCAATAAATTCATCGGATGACATGTTTTCTACATGGTACAGGTTTACGTCCCCAATTTGCATTTTCAATTTCTGGGGCAAGAGTATTTGCAATATTTTTTCTGACATTCACTTGGTTGATTTATTTCAGCATTCCTTCGTCGGAATTAAAACGTTGACCAAAATTGTTATTTTTTGTTATTAATTGTTTATTTTTGAAAAATTGAACTTGGCACCAAAAATATTTGTGTTCGGTAAAATTATATGATTTTCATCCTGAATAGTATTGTCTGTAGCAAAGTGATTAATTTATAATATGCGTAAAAATTACAAAAAAGAGTTATTATTTTTTAATATGTTCGTACATAGCCAAATTAATTCAAATTTGGCGCCACGCTTGGAACTCATTCACTTTACCATTTCTTTGAGGTTATTTAAGAAGAAAATATCATACATTTCAAACGTCGCGCCTTCAAGATTTCGAGAATTTTCCAGCGCCTTCGAGTATTAATTTTCCTCCAGAACCCGCGAGTCCTCCCTCACAGGAGCAAGAATTTATTTGGTATGAAACTCTTTAAAACAAACCTTCAATTGCTTCCGGTAGATCGTACCACCTCCTGGCCTGCTAGCGAAGAAGCGTTGCACATTGTAGGAATTTCCCGGAATACGATTTTTTCTACATAAGTCGTGACGAGATAGCATTGTTTGAGAATCGAGCGGTTTCGTAGCGATTGTGTAGAGACGCTAAGTAATACGCGTATTGACCGCAATGAAAGTTGGTATTCTACGTTGGTAAGCATTCCTAGCTCGCAATGCAGTCTCCGTGACCCAGCTTTTTGAGACGCGGAAAAACAGAAACAAAAACAGAATAACTAATAGAATCCGTAAGGAGAACTTTTATTTGCTTCCAGACAAAGGCAATCACGACAATTTGTTCAAAACGCAATGATTCTCACGCCAAGACGCTAACCGTCTTGGTTGCATTTCCAAAATCTCCTCTTCCGATAAGAACACAGAAAGACGATGGGCAGGATTTTCTTGATGCAGTTTCTGCAAAAGTTCGCCCAATCATCTAAGCAATGTTTCGCAGCCTCAGCACAATATGACACATCAATGAGAAAAATCAGAAAATATTAGTAGTAAAGAACAACTTAATACCAATTTGTAAGCTTTTTTTGGAGTCGTCGCCTTAGAAATAATAGATAGAAAAATATCGAATAATAATTCACTATTTAAAAAAAATAGAAAATCCCCCTGCTTTTTCAGCTCTCGTAAAGATTCGTATAGATGTTGGCAATGTTTAATATATTTTCAGTACTTTATCTCCGAGTAATGATATGAAAAAACTCAAAAACTGAAAATGTTTATTTTCTGATGTCTTACAAAATAATCAGTCTTCCGTTCTAAGATGTTGGGAAAATGCATTTCAAAATAACACTAAACATGCCCTCTATACAAAACTGAATTAAGCTTGGGGGCATTTTTACTCCCCTTATTCTGCTACAATCTTTTTTCTTTACATTTTTGTAAGAATAGAGTAAAATTCACTCGATATAAAGATGACATATATGTGATTTTCACGATTTTCACATTTTTCGATATATTTCTATAGCTACTCTATTAAATATGAAGATTTTTTCTCCAAATGAAATTTGTACTTCGCAATGTTCTTTAAAAAAATTTCACGTACTCTTTTCGAAAATATTAGCAATTTTCACGTAATTTTCAGTAAAAATTGGCAAAATTAAAAAATAGTTAAAACATGATTTTTTTGGAAAACGACATTAATTTTTTCTAAAGAAAATTTGCTAATAGGAACATACTTCACTATTCTACAGGATTCTTAAAGGCATATTTAAATTATAACATTACGGGACCGTAGGTAATGCGAAAACATGTATTTTTGGCGCCAACAAATTGGAGCCAAAGGCAAGCCAACCGGTAAGTGGGGAAAGAAAACAGAAAATCTAGCCCACACCAAAGAGATAACGGAAACAACTAGTACGAGAAAGCCTGTGCCATTCCATAGTTACATTAGTTGGATTTTTTCTGAATTTCCGGATATCGAAGGAAACCGATGACACTTCTCAAGTAGTCGGGGGATGCGTAGTTTTCTTTGAATTTCTGTAAACTTTAGAAATTAGTATTATAGAAGTTTGATTACTACACGCGACTGTGAGTTCAAGTACTACCTCTCCCGCCCTTGCAAATGTTCAATCGTACATTTAGAGAAAACAGTCCAAAATGCATGACCCTTTTATTTTAAGTTGAATTTATAAAGCTTAATCCATAATATGACATTTTATTTACTACTGCGGTAAATACAAATCTGCTGCCCCCTACTACGCTGCTAATCAGTTGTTTTTTTTAATTCTCAAAATTCTCATATTAATTACTTTCCTAATCTTCAATAACAAACGATTCTCCGATCTGTCACTCTAAATATTTTCCCCAAATATTTGTGGTATTATATGTCACCCTAATACATTTTTCAATAACTTTTTTAAAATGTCAATTGTTCTAAATTATCTATTTTTGAGCAACAACAGAACTCAATTCAATCACCAGCACAGATGAATGATTCTTTGTCTCCTATTTCTATTCCTCACACTCTTGCCACGCCTCTTAATTATTCTGCACATGATATTGAATAGTAACCTAGGCAACAATGTCAACATACTTTGAACAAAGTAGGTCAATAGTCACTCTTGCGCGCCATGCATCTGACAATCTGTTGATAAAAGTGACTCGCATGTATCTGAGGAATTTTCCCAGTGCACATTTTATCAAAATGGAGGCAAAGGAACATTTGACAGCCATCCGACCGTGGAAGTTTATAATTGTGTTTTGGTAAAGTGGGGAGGTAAATTATTGATCACGTTTGTTACTTACTTGTTGTTTTTTTCAATGTGTGTTTCCAATTGCAAATATTAGTGAATTTTCTGGTTGGCGGTGAAATCATACTAAACTCTGCTCATTCGAAAAGTAAGAGACTTTTTCGCGAAATAAAATTAAACTTCTGTACAAAATGTTCCAAAACTAGGTTTTCTGAATACCGGCAAATAAAATTATTACTGATTATTGTGTACCGGCAAATAAAATTATTACTGTTATTATTACTGATTATTCTGTAACAATCAAAATTAAAAATCAATAGTTCGTAATATGTTTCTTCAAGCACGAAATATAAAGTTAAGTACGAAGATGATTTCAACAATTCATAAGATATTAAATGAGTAAGTGCTGTGTAGTGCGGTGAAGTGCTGTGAAGTGATGGTCAGTGTAATTCAAAGCAAAAAAGTGTAGTGTAGTGTAGTGTAGTGTAGTGTAGTGTAGTGAAGTGAAGTGCGGTGAACGCGATCAATGCTCTTTTCAATGCTGCTTTTCGTCTTGTACTGTATTGTACGGTATTATTATTATTATTATTATTATTATTATTATTATTATTATTATTATTATTATTATTATTATTATTATTATTAATGTAAGTGTTGTAATTTTTGCAATTATTGTCACTTAACTGCCACCGGGTCATACCCATTTGCAGTTCTAATAAATGTATAAAACAGGAACTTAAAATTATAATAAACTGCCAGAGAATCTTGTTGCGTGACGAGAGAACAATACTATATTATTGCTTTCTCGCTTTTGCCCTCGAAGAAGAGAAAATACTGTAATCGGGCTCCGCAAAATGTCGCATTTTTGACAGAAAAAGTCTTATTGCCAGACCCTGGTAACTAAAAAGTGGATAAATGTGGTTCCTATTTATAATAATTTACTTCTTTTAACACGTTGTGTAGTCAGAATATGTTTTGTAGGTCCTTGCTGCTGAAAAATTGAGTGACAGCTAAACTTCTGCCTCTCAGTCCGTCCGTCTGTAGTGATTAACGCCTAAACCGTTCAGGCGATTTTCTCCAAAATTTATATTCAACAATCGATTTCAATGTACTCTAGAGTCTGCGTTTGAAATTGATATTTTCGTTTTTGAGGTTCCTTTACACCAATCCTCGAAAACATTTTCAGATTTTCTCAAAAATGGCTAATGATTTGGTTAAACTTTGGCCTCGGATAAGTAAAGGATGGTTAAGTGAATGGGGCAGCTTTATTTTTCCTTGAAATCCCTGTCGTCTTCTGGCGTCTTCTTACAACTACAATATTAAAGATATAGATATGTTCTTTAATGAAATCTTTTCTTCAAATGCATTCGCGAAAAAAGGTCAGAAACATATTTTCGAAAATATGAGTAGTTTTTTTCGTATTTTTGGTGAAATATAAACGATTGCTATCTTTAGCAATTATTAATTCAATAAACTGCTTCATTTTTTTCTTAAAATTTTCTTCTTGTATGTATCAAAGAACAGTAAAAATGTATGCTAGTCTCATTTCTGGAGAATTCAAACTGCAAAAAGTTCACATTGCAAAACTGCAAATTTGAGTAGAGACTTTTGTTTTAAACAATTTTTGCGCATTTTTGAACATGAACATTTGTTTTACAAAAAACCGAGTAGTTGTCGCATAATTTTTGTTTGAAAGTAATGCAATTTATAAAAAAAACATTTTCTCAGAAACCGCATCAATTGTTTTCTTTAACTTTTTTCCATGGGCAAAACAAGAGAATCTCAAAAGATTTTTTACAAATAACTTGAATAAGGTTTCAATATTCTAAAAAAAATATATTACAATTAGGGAAGTCGTGGCCTTCAGCTTGCAGGAATCAACGAAACTCCATCGCGCAATGAATATTGATGTAATAATCGAATTAGTTTTAACCCAAGAGAGAAATGTTATCTAAAATGAAATTGCACTGACATTGCTCATAATAACAACAACCGTTGTGTTGGTTCTTGTTTGTTTTATGTTTGCCAAAGGCGATATTTAAACTACATTATTTAACTGATTTTTCCCCTAGGGGTTTTTCTAGCCAACAGCCGGTTACCCTTTATGTCCCAATGGGGTGCATATTCGACCATACACTAACCACCAACACACTTGTGGTCTTCTCTAACCTGTGGTCAGCAGAAAGCGAGACCCTCCCCGACAACACATACATGGGGGTCAAGGGCAAACAACCATTTCCAAGGCGTGACTCGAACCCGCGACCCTTCGGCCCAAAGTACTGAATCGTTACACGCCCTTAGCCACCTCAGCCATTCAGGTCATTATATTTAACTGAATGTTAATTACAAAGACAATTAAGCTGAATAAATATATTACGAAGAAAACTGAGTATGTTAGGTAACAGCTACGTAATTAGTAAATTATGTTTCTTCATTTTTTTTAAGGTTGTAAATTTGTTAGTGGGAAATGCCTATTTCAGGCGCCCAGGGCTGTAACTACGTATCAAGTGTAGGTCGTTGGGAACGGGACGTCGTGGAATTTCCCTTCCTCGGCGTTTTTGGGAGGCGATGACCCCCGCCCAGAGGGTGCAGGTCGCCGCCGATGGTCGCGCCATCTGCGCCGATAAAACGCGCGCTTAACGAGCAGAGGACGCGCGCCGCTGCGTCGCTGTCTCGTTAGCTTTTGGCCCCTCCGCCCCTCCCCGCCCCACCCGTCGCCTCTCGCCCCGCTCGCCGTGAAGTCCGTAAAATAGTACAGTATTAGGGAAAAAAAAACTTTTCTTTCATAATTATTTAATCAGCCATGAGAGTGAATTTGACATATTCTCGAAAGAATAAATCAAATTATTATGTTCTGGGGATTCAGTGGAGCATCACATCTCTCACGCTGTTTGCTCCTTGATTTATACAGCATTTTCCTTTACATTTCCTTCCACCCCTCTCCTAGCCTGTGGAGGGTTTGGATTTCGGTCTCACATGTAAAATCCCTGGAGGAGATACTCATGGATATTTAAGAGGGATTTGTCCAGGTGAACGTGAGTAGCGTTTGAGAACTCTGACTCCAACCTGGACAAGTTTTAAGCTCCGAGCTGGCGAAGTGGCCGCATGCAGCTTATGAATGAGCCATCTTCAAGATCGTTGGCTTGGGTGAAATGGGCTGCCAGTCTGACGGTGGACGTGTGCTCCCGAATGACTGATTGTTTCGTGTTTCTGGACCCTTCAAATGTTAAGGACGATAGTCCCGTAAGTGTTGTGCATTTCACGGCGGAATGTGGCGAAGATCTTCCTCCGCTGGATGGCGAGATCCAGCGCCGATCAGCGGGGATTTTCCTCAACCAGGTATCACCCACCAGCGGGAAACCGCCCCAGCCGGAGCAAACTGCACGCCCCCGACATGTGTGATAGTACAGTGCATGTGAGTGTAAGTGTATTTAGGGAAGGGTGAGGATATGATAAGGAAGAGGAAGGAAAGACCGCGCGCGGTCCGTGGCCCGTTTGTCACGTTATCTGCTTCAGCATCGCAGCCTGGGGTCCCGACTCCCTCTCATCCTAAAGGGAGTAGAGTCAAGTTGCAAGTAGCAATGAGAGAGTAGAGTCAAGTTGCAATCTAAGTTCATACTCCCTCTACCCCAGAGTTTGCCTCCACCGCCCCGCCGCCCAACCAACCACTCCAATTGAGGCGGTCAGTGCTGACAGTGCTTCGTTAGTCTCTGGCGCCTGTTGCAATCTCCACGATTCCCACCGACCTCCCCCGTTGCCGGAGATGCCCCACAGTAAAAAGCCTCCCCTGACAACCTTACGCATACTCACTGACTGGAGCCTTCGCCACCGACGACATCGCGCTCCCTAGCGGTTCACTGCCGCGTGTCACCCACCCGCTTCTCCGCAAGCCGCAGAGGTTTGGTTATCCCTGTCCAGACGCGCAAACGAAGGTTTTCGTGTTTATCAAATTTACTACTGTCAAATCATAACGGTAGCTGGGCTGGTGAGTGATATTTAGATATGATTCGCTTCCAATACAAAAACGTTGGGAACTCGTGCATGGACTGTAGTAACGTTTTTGCAATTCTACCAACTGGAGATTGTTCCCATCAAACCAAAACGTCCTGCGTTACAATGCACGAAACGTTCACTCCAAACCTGATTAAACAAAAATGACTCCCACGGGTTTTCCTCCAACTGTACTCACTTAACTGTACTTCCAAGAAATTAACAACCAGCACTCAACCCATCTGATTGGCGGAAGAATTCATATCGCAGAGTGACTACGACTTGGATGACGAACTGTTTTATAAACTGTTAAATTAAGCGTCCATTGGTCTCAACGAAGCGTACTCCATCGGTATTCTGTAGAATCCCCTTATTCTCGACTGGTGCTGCCTTTGTCCCGTGTGTCTGCACTTACTCCGAAGCACTCGCCGCCTCGTGGAAGGCCTTTACTCTCTTCTTCCTAACCTGCTTCATTTACGCCACTAGCCCTCTTTCCGCAACCGCTCTCCTAATACAAAAGTACGTTATTTGCGATCACTAATATTCCTGTTTTTCATCAGAACTTCCATCTCAGAGTATCCTCTCCAATCGTTCCCTTCTCAATGTTCTCTTCTTATCTTTCCTTGTCAAATCTATTTTTCTCGCCGTACTCTCCTCTCTGATCGTGCTTCCACTCTTCGCCCTCGTACCTAAGTCGACGCCCCAACTGTCTCCCCGCCCTATCCCCCTTCGTGCTTTCGATCCTAGCGCCGTATCGCTTCAGCCACAGCTGTCACCATGACCGCCGACTCGTCCCATCTCGTCTCATTCTCTTCTAGGGTCATTAGTTCCGTAAGTGTAGAGAATGTGTTTTGCTCGGGAGGTGGCGGTGGGTGAGATCAGGCGTCGACCTTCCGTCGGTTAGCGCGGTTTTCTCCAACCAAGTATCTCGCACCAGCGGGGTACGGCCCCACCTGGGACAAGCTCTAAGCTCCCGACCGGTCTCCCGGCATGTCTGGTAGAGTAGTGCATGGGTGTGTAAGTGGGTGTAAGGAAGGAGGGACGATAGGCAAGGAAGAGGAAGGAAAGTCCGAGACCCGTTTGTTAAAGTATTGCTTCGGCATTCGCCTGATGTTTATCGGAGAAACCACGGAAAATTACGCAGCCTGTCGCTAGAATGTTCCTCCAGACAGCGACTAATTCGAACTAGCTGACAAGATAGTGTCGAAAATCCCGCCGCCGTCGGGACTAAAACCTAGGACCTCCAGTCAGAGGGATGACCACGCCCGCGACGGAGAGTGCTTTCAGGAAGCTTCTACGGCATTTGCGCTCCGCTCTTCCCCGCCACGGTATTCGTCTGGTATTGATTAGATAAACCACGGAAAACTACCCATCCGAGCACCGAAAAGCTCAGATCACTAACTAACATCACTGCAGTTCGTCCAACCGACACTAGGTTTCCACTCTCGACGGTGACTTTTCGACACAAGCTGCATAGCTAAATCGAATTTAGCCGCTGTCTGGAGCACAATTCTAGCGGCAAGCTGCACTGACGGTTAGTTTTCCGTGGTTTCTCTGATCAACACCAGGCGAATGCCGAAGCAGTACCCTAACATAAGAACCAATGAACGCATGCAATCTTTCTTTCCTCTTCCTTACACTATCATCATGAATTTACGCTCACATGCACTACATTTTCACACATGTCGGAGACAAGTTGCGAGCTTAGATCTTGTCCCGGCTGGGGCGGTGCTCCTTTGGTGCGAGATACCTGGTTGGGGAAAATCACCGAAAGTTGGCGTAGATCAGCGCCGGATCACACCAGAGGGAGAAGATCCCCGCCACCTCCCACGCCAACGGGCACTACACTTATGGGACTAATCACCTTATCAGGTTACACGCCCAAAGTCATTAATCAATAAATAACCGACCAGTGCAGCGGGCAGTTAGAATTCTCCTCCAGACAGCGGCTGAACTCGACCAAGCTACGTAGCTAGTGTCGAAAATCGTGACAACGTCGGTTCTCGAACCCTAGCACCTCCTTTTCAGAGCCGCTGCAGTGGCAGCGGTTGTCGCCCTGAGCCACGTCAGAGGCCCGCCCAACCGGTTGGTCGGACCGCGCCTAGCCGTGTGCCACCGCGTCCAGCAGCCGTTGTGAATGGATTTACGAGTAATGCGCCGCGCCGCGCCGCGTCGTGCAGGTGTGGCCGGGCCGGGCCGGGCCGGGCAGGGCGGTCTCTCACGCTCTCTCGCGCACCTGCCGCGGGCCTCCGCCGCGGGGAGCGCGGCGCTCCGCCAACGAAAGGAGAAAGTAAGGAAACTTAGGAATGCGCTCATACACTCAGCACTCAAGAAATTTATTCAATGCTACGTTCCTGTTTTCTAATCAATTTTTCCATTGAATTTATTCAATTTTCCTATTGAATTTATTAAAATTTGGAAATTGAATTTATTCAATAGTATTTTCAATTGTATTCAATATTTATTTAATAATCTCTTGCTGTTTTCCCACTAAGACTATCCAGCAGACAGCCGGTTACTGTTTACGTCCCAATGAGAAGCATATTCGACCATACACTGGACACCAACACACTTGCGGGCTCTTCTGATCTGGGGTCAGCAGAACGGGAGGCCCTCCGCGACAACACCATCAAACAGGACAAGGTGGGATTCGAACCCGCGACCCTTCCGACCAAAGCGGTGAGTTGATACACGCCCTTAGCCACGTCTACCATTCAGGTCCGCCAATATTATGTGATTACTGATTAAAACCTGGCGTTGTTAATTGAGTAAATTACTTAAAATTATTATATTGTTTTTTCTTTAATTTTTCACGTAGTGCTGTTCAATTCGTCTGTATATTAATATTCGAAAAGTCACATATCAACTTTTGAAAGAAATAAATCACTACAATTTTCCAGGAGTAACATTAGCATCAAATGTTTTGAAAATATTTTCCCTTGATCTCACCATGTACTGAGATACGTAGAATATCCAAACCATACTGTAACCATATGCTACCATATTGTAATAATGTTCATTATCGGACGTGTGCACAATTTTACGTTTGCCAGTTTTACTTTCTTAGATTTCAATATCAATTTTTGAACCATAACAAATTTATTTGAATGGATTATATTTGGAATGTTTTCTGATTGGTTGCTTGTTTTTTCGTACCTCGTGTCCTTGAAACCTAATGTTTTTTTACCACAAAATTCCCAATGCTGTTGGAATTTTCGAAATGGTTTCGTTCCCTAATGGTGAAAAGTTTTTGTATCGAGATGTGAATTTTGGAGTAACAAATAAATTTAATTATTTCATGAACTGTATAAAAGACTTCTGAAAGCTCTGCACTGATTTTAATATTGAACTAAATATTATCTCTGATGTTATTTATAAAGGATATTTCAAACTAATTGGCTAATTGTTCATCTTTTTGGTATGACGTGAGGAAGTAATATTATTATACGTGAGAGTTAAAATTTATGTATACTGTTTTGTTATTACTTTAATTCCCGACACAATTGGCGATAGAAGTGGGAAAGTGAATTTATGAATTTCGATAAATCTATATTTTCTAATTACTTTTTAACTTGTCTGTTAACGAACTAAATTAAAGTTTAATGTCTTAATCTACTTTTCGACTTCAATTTTGACAAACAATTCATAACTTTTTTCTAGAACCATACTTTTTACCGTCCCTTGATACATACGAGGGGAAAATGTTTTTAACAAATCGGTGAGTTTTGTGAGTAAAATACGGCTTAAAAAATGAAAATTGACTTTATTTCGCGCAAAATTACTGAAAAACTATTCATATTTTCGA
Source organism: Gryllus longicercus (assembly GCA_038098605.1). Lineage (NCBI taxonomy): Eukaryota > Metazoa > Arthropoda > Insecta > Orthoptera > Gryllidae > Gryllus > Gryllus longicercus. The sequence continues at coordinate 4,654,355 of JAZDUA010000024.1, read as the reverse complement.
AAAATTGAATATGACCTTATTTCAAGATCTGTCTTGAAAGAACAGAGTTCATGAAGAAATACATCTTGTCTTCAATGTTATATTTATAGGATGACACCCAACAAAATTGCACTTTTGCAATTTTCTAAAAATCTGGGATTTTAACGAACATGAGATCTGCACCATTCTCTTACGCGTTCTATATGCTATTTGAGGACAAAGTTTAATTAATTTAAGTTAATTAAGTTAATTTGGAGCCATTTTAGTTAATAATTTGAAAAAGGTTTTAACGCTTCATGTAAAGTATCCTCAAATATCAAAATATCCGGTTGAAACTCCTAAAGCTTCGAGATTGTGTAGATCGATCAGAGGATATCAATTTTGGAGAAAATCGGCTGAACGATTTAGGCGCTAGCATTGACCACAGACGTTTTGGCTTCAATCGCTATTTCGACATCAAGGACCAACAAAACAGGGATTCTGGCTACACCACATGTATATGAAGTAATCTCTGTATATGTAAGAAATTACATATATTCGTATTACGTATTTTCGTTACCAGAAATAAGGGTTTTCCTGCCGTTTTCCGGCGCACGATTATATAACTTTCTCTTATTACGAAGTGCAAGAAAGTAAAAAAAAAATCCGATATTAAAAGTTGAACCGTTGATTAATGAAATGGAAACAAAAAAACAAACATCTGGGAAGAGTGCCGAACAGTAGATTGCTAGTAATTGCTAATGATTGTACTCGTAGATCAGTGAGAACAAAGAAACGTTTGAAGACCGAGAGAATAATGGGCACCGGGACATGCTTTATAGAGACATTTCTAATAATAGGCAATCAATTAATGGTTCTTTCCTCAAACCCTTCAAAATGTCTTTTATCTCGGTCTGTCTGTCTCTCTCTTTTTCTCTCGCTTTCTCTCTCTCTTTATTTCTCTCTCCGTCTCTTTCTCCCACTTTCTCTCTCTCTCTCTCTCTCTCTCTCTCTCTCTCTCTCTCTCTCTCATCACGGTAATTCTCCTGCATGATTTTTATTTTCATAATTTTCTACTTTACGCAATATTTATGGTTTCATTTATGACACGGAATGAAGCCCATAAAAAGAATATAAAAAGTGAAAAATGAAATATATTTGAAGTATATTAAATGCGAATTAATCAGGTTTAGGGTATAGTTAATAGTACTAAAACAATAATGTAAAAGAGAAAAAAAATGTATTTATCAGGGAGAAGAAAGCAAAGTAAATTATGTTAAATAGATTTGTATTAGTTACAAATTAGCAGTAGTTGTACGAAAATTATAAACGTTGAAGGGTTGAAATCACTTTAGTTCCACTGATAGATAATAGTGTTGTTAAATATTAATAATAATTTATTGACATTATGTGGCTAAACACAACGCGACTAAATTTATTTTGCATTATTATAACAATTGTAATTTCAATTCCAAATTGTATTTTGCAATTGTAAGTACTGTCAGAAGATTCCCAGTCAAGGTCAATATTAAAAAAAATAAAAGCGTTTAGAAATGACGACATTGGTAAAATGAGACTCCAACGAAGTGTTCGCGCTTTCCGCAGCAACAGCGGTTGGAGTGGGTTGATTGAGGAATGCTGATTCATTAATTCGTGATTCAATTTTTTTGTCTGTTAAACGCGAAATCCTTTTAATATACTCTGACGTTCGCTGATTCAAAGCCCAGCTAACGGATAATATCAGCTGCGTCATTTCAGCAGGATCTCTTAATTGTACAATCCTTTTAACATTTCATTTCTTACCACATCACACGCGGCGAGGCGTAATTTTAAAGAGCAAGTTGCCCATCTCCTCTCCAAGTGATTGGGCCGGTCGGTCGGAAATTCTCTGAAGACGTCGCGGCGTGTTGCTTGCTTCCTGTAAGAATACCGACAACTTATCCGCTGGCAGTCTCACAGGAAGGTGACGGGGTTCCGCGATGGTCGGGCGATGGTCGGGCGATAGGCGGGCGATTGGCGGGCGATGGGCGGGCGATGGGCGAGCGATGGGCAGGGCGATGGCCGGGCGATGGGCGGGGCGATTGGCGGGGAAATAGCGCAATGGGCGGGGCGATGGTCGGGCGATAGTCGGGCGATGGGCGGGCGATGGGCGAGCGATGGGCAGGGCGATGGGCAGGGCGATGGTCGGGCGATAGGTGGGCGATGGGCGAACGATGGGCAGGGCGATGGTCGGGCGATGGGCGGGCCATGAGCGGGCGATGGGCGGGCGATGGGCGGGGCGATGGGCGGGGCGATTGGCGGGGAAATAGCGCAATGGGCGGGGCGATGGTCGGGCGATAGGTGGGCGATTGGCTTGCGATAGGTGGGCGATTGGCGTGCGATGGGCGAACGATGGGCGAGCGATGAGCAGGGCGATGGGCAGGGCGATGGGCGGGGCGATGGCAGGGGAGATGGGCGGGTGTGTATTTTGCCGCTCTGTTTTGTATCCTCTCTAAGCTCTTTTTAAGTCCAAATCAGTACGGATCCCAACACTAGTTCCGTATTCCATTACCGGCATAACAAGTGCATAAAATATAAGCACCGGCACATAAAATATAAGCAATTTCTTTTGCTTTCAGATTGCATTTTTTAAGATTTCTCATGACGAAATGCAAAGACCACCACGCTTTACCCCGCACTACGTAGTTCGTTGGTTTCTCCCATCCCAACTTGCTATCCAGTAGAATGACATGGTATTTACAGTATTTAGGAGACGCGCGGAACTACGTCATTACGTGACTGATAAGGTATTGTCTGAAAAGCTTTGGCCAACAAAATGTGATCGTTTTACTTTCCTTTCTATTTATAGTCATTTTATTAGCTCTTACCCAGTCATAAATTGTATTTAAATCGTCCGGAAGTTGAATCGTATGGTGCGGTTTTGCAATTTCCCTATATTATATATAGTCTTTGGAGAATCGCGATAAATCATTTACAAAGATAAGAAACAGCAATGGGTAAAGACAGTGCCCTGAGGGACCCCAGAAGAATGATACCCTTTTCTTAAATGCTGTCCAATTCGAACTTTTTTTTATTTCTATAGCGAAGAAATTCCCTTATCTTTGCAATTACCGACCTTTCAGTGCTAGCATCAATGACTTTCAATATCAGTTATTGAAAGCAATAAATCGTCTCATCTACAACTTGACGAATTCAATTGTACATAACATATTAACAATTACTGTCTAGTCAATATGAAATCCTACACCATGGATTGTGATGTGAAACGACTGGTTAGAATACTGTAACTCATGTACGAATTAACTGCTCAACAACTTCATTTTCCAAGTGCCAGCATTTAATGTGATTCTTTAAATTGCACCGGCCTCCAATTGCTGCAGGTGTTCAGCACTTATTATGACTTCATAAGACAATAAATAAGTGTTATCATTTTATTTTTTGTACTTGTTTTATTCATAGTCGGGTTTTATAACTTTAAAATATTTGTATAGTATTGTATAACACATAACTATTACGTATCACAAATAAAAAGAGATGGCTGTTGTAGCTGTAATTTAAATCATGAGTAAGTGAAGTAATGAATAAAACAGCAATATTTTAATATGTTTTTATTATGTTATATGTTCTGTATTCGTCTGAATATATCATAATTGTTTCATGGCTATCTACATATCATCTTAAGAGCTCTTCAGGCTTCTCAGATTTTCAAATATGCATTATAAAGTAACTTGGTATGAAGACAAGTATGAAGACAAATTCTTAGATTTCTCGTGATGTAAGTTTTAATTTGTAATTCAATCACTTAACTTTTCAAAACGTTTAAGAAATTATAAATGCAAAGTATTGAACCATATAATTTTGAAAGAATTATCTATCGACTGTATTCAATCTTAAACTTTCTGTACCATATAAATGTTTGTTAAAGAAATTTATTCAATTATTTTGCATTTCTTGTCTTAAAAAACATGCGTTCAAAAGAAGTTTAACCTTTCATCTCACTGCCTTGATCCTTTCCCGATGTACTTTATCGCCTTGCTACGTACTTACGTAGGTAAAGCGAAGTACTGAACTACCGCGGCAGAAATTGGAAATTTTCAACATAAAAACACACATTGTAGAACAAAGGTATCAAAAAAGTGGATAAATCTTATTCCGTTCTTCTGTAGTAAATTACTTCCTTTGGTAAAGGGAGAAAATTCCTTTGGTCAGTAATGATCATACCCTAAAATACCACGAAGTGAACTGCTCTATCTAGAACGGCTTCTCATCTAAAGCATCCATATCGAATTTGTTGGAAGCAGTGACGAGGCTTCAGAAGGCGCATTTAAAGCTCAGCGTGCATTACTTCATACCTACATAATGCCACATTACCTCTACCAATTGGTTTTATCGATGCCATCTCTGTCGATGCTAAGGGAAGCGGACGATCAAATCAGAGTGGCAGTCAAACAGTTCCTACATATGCATATGAATACTGCAGATGGATTATTCTACCTGGCCAAGAGCGATGGAGAACTGGATTTGCTGCAGCTCGCCCAACACGTTGCTAGAGTAGCGTTGAATCTAGGTTTACGATTAGAAAAATCTGCAGATCTTACTTGTAGATGGCTGAGCCCCTGTCCGAGTTGCTACCAGCGGACATTAAAGACCGTCAAAACACTGAGCTCAACTGACTCTATACTGAAAAAGATTTGAGGGCTTATAAGAAGAAATGCGCCGATAATGAGGTAGCCGCCTGGTAGAATCTGGGGTCCCAATGGAGGCGGTTAAGGCGCATATTAACGATCCGATTGGAAATGGCTTTTGGAAATATTATAATCTTCTGAAACCTGATCTTTTTATCACTGCACTTGAGATTAAATACCGCTGATAATAAAACTACCTCCATTATTAAAATGTGTTTTTGAAGTCATACATGACATGAGGCCACATACTACTTTCCAAAATGTAAGTTGTTGTCGCATAATTTTGCGTACGATTTAGGAGATGTTTAAGTAATTATTTTCTTAAAACAATCCAAATTTTTTCTTTAATATTTTTCGTCTGACTAAGCATTAAATGCATACAAATCTGTTGTATTTACTGTCATTGATTATACCACCGTATTTTCGAAAACTGCAAAATTTTGCAACACATTGCAAAACTACAATTTTGTTTATAAAGATTCTTCCCCTTAAATGAAATGTTCTAAAAATAGATATTTAATTAAGGTCAAGCAAATTTGTTTAAAAAAACAGTTGTTTTCAGCTACAATTTTCTTAGTTATCTCAATTTAGTCTTCCTTTTAATAAACTTCTTCTGGTATTATTCCTATTTAAAAAAAATCGGCTTACATTGTTTTTCTCAGATAGAGTAATGACTCTTAAAAAATGTAGCAGGTCCCATTTTCGGCGAATTTCCTGTATTTCGAAGATATTTTTCACTTATCTGTGAGTTATGCAACTGAACAACCTTGACACAAGCCGCACAAAAAGATCTTTGAAACTGTGCTGGATCAACGAATCGTTTCGCGTCGGCATCCGGCGCTGTCCCCGCACGCGCGCCAACGCGCGTCGGCGCAAGTCGCTTATCAGATAAAGCAGCAGCTCAGTTGCCACAGGGGCTTTACGTTCGAGTCACTCTTTCCCTGCGTACTATACAGCTTATTTTTTCATCCCTAATGTCAGATAGGGCGAAATGATCGATATGTATCCTTTTTGTTGATAATTTAAACTAGTAATGCTGAAACAGCATGTACTTTCTCACCCGTACTTTCGGGCAAAATTACGCAAAAAGTACTCAAATTTTCGTAAAATAGGACATGACCTTATTTCAAAACTTATCTTTAAAAAATATATTTTATTCAGAGAAAAATATCTATCTTTAATATTTTAGTGGTAGGAAAACGCCGAATTAAATTTGAACATTTGCAATTTTCCGAATAATCAGGGTTTTCAACGAACATGAGACCTGCACCACTCTCTTAAACGTCCTTTCCACTATCAAAAAAAAAACAAATTTAATTAAAAACAATGTTTTTAATGTTCAAGGAGCGTCAGGTAAAGTAACCCACAAATTAAAAATACGGATTTCAAATTCAAGGAGCCGCAACATCAGTCAGATCGGTTGAGAAATATCAATTTTGGAGAAAAAAGTCTGAACTATAGGCGGTTTAGCCGCTAGCGTTGTTCACGCACAGACAGACCGACGAACCGACGGAGCGAAGTAGCGACAGACGGACAGATGGACGTTTTGCCGACATTTGATTTTCTTTATCAAGGACAACAAAGAATGGATCCAGGCTACACTAGGTGGTAGTGAATTTTTTCCTACATTTAGCAACTGAATTCATCCACTTTTTCGTCATCAGGGATCTGTTAAAAAAATTTTCTGCCGAAAAGTTGGACGTTTTTTCGCGTAGAAATACATAACATTCTCTCTACTCCGTAGTGAGGAAGTAAAAAGACATCGGTTTCAATGCCATTTCGGCAAGCACGAGGATTAATTGATTGATTAGGGATTTCGGGAGTGTCAACAGCTGAATCATTAGTCCCGTACGTGTAGTGCATGTTTTGTCGCTGGAGGTGGCGGTGATCTTTTCAGCATATTATAAAAGGCTCAATTTTATGTCGAAATTGCGGCATTTTTCAATGCAAATATATTAGAAATTTTAAAAATTAAATTGAATTTCAGAAGTCGAACAGTATCATTGTAAATTGTAATTAATACATGAATTAACTGGATTAACTATAATATATTTTATTGTGACGATTAATATAAAAATAATGGATTGATGTACCAATTGCAACGAATCTCTAGTAACTGATGATAAAAAATAAATCCACATATTTAGTACATCGGGTCACAATGTTCTCCAAAATGAACTACTGTTTTCCACCCAGGAAACTGCCAGATTTAACCGGTAAATAGAAATCCTTGTTAGCAATAACAGTACACACGTGAGTCGTTCGCGGTCTCACTGCTCGCTGCAGCAATGGTTGTTCACGGCGTTAGCGAAACTCAGCGGCCAATACTGACCAAATTCTTTATTTTTTAGTAATTTCCAGCGCGCAACGGTAGTTAATTTTTCCACAACACAAATTGTGAATATCTTTCAATGAAAAAAATCACTACAGATGTCTACTTGAACATTTTGAAAGGTACCTTGTTAGAAAGGCAAAGAACAATGGTTCGAGAGACCCAAAAATCTAAAAGTAGTCTGTATGAAATTGACGAATCAGAAAAAAGTTTATTGATTGCATTAGTTAAAGAAGAATATATCTCTCCCTCTCTCTCAATCTTAACATCTTATTGAATTGTGCGTTTATTACATGTACAATAAGAGCACAATGGAAGTTCTAGAGCCAAGTACTGTTGATCAAATTAACAGTCGCCGCATACGAATGTCAATCGGGTTAGTGATGGCCATGGAGCTAGGGTATAGCAATGGCCAAAGTAATGGCAAATTTAAGCGAAACATCGTACTTCGATACATCATCAAAGGCTTTTGATGTCGTTCAAAACATCGACTAAAACATAGATGTTTAGAAATTTGTTTTAAAAAATATGATGAAACATTTCGATTGGTTCGCGCACAAAACTATGTCTTCTGCGAAATAATGTCAACATTATTTGTACTTTATTACAACCTGTAAGTAAATAAATTTCGATGTGATATGTCCTGGTTTTATTGTGACTCACGACACATCACTATTAGTTTAAAGTATATTCTGCCTTAAATTTGACTGTCATCCTCATTTTATAATCAACGTTCCATGTACTCAAGGTTCAAATAGCGGATTAACGATATTGCCATGTACAAAATAATCAAAAAAGGTAACAACACTGAAGAAATGTTACGAATTACAAACGATTTCGTGCCGCCTGAGGATCGGAAATAGTGACAGTTGTCAATGGCTGTTGAATGGGAGCAATCCAAAAATAAAATAGATACCTACTGGAAATTTTATTTATGTCATGAGAACGTTTTTGAGAAAACAACCACTTTTCTGGAGAAACTTATCGACCTGAAGAAAGCATCGAAAGCAAAACATCAATGTTCTGATATCAATGTTTCTGCGAAAAAAATATCGTTGTTATAAGATCATCGATGTTTTTTTGCTATCTCTAAATCCGGTTGAGGAATGCTGATAAATGTTGTTGACATCAAAAGATGAATTAATTTAATTAATTTGAATTGACGAATTATTTCAATTCAGATTTCCCATGGATAAATTCAGACCACCTTAACTTAACCTTTTATTATTCTAACCTAATAGTATTAATTCCTAAACCTCTATCATTCCCCCAAATCACCCTCAACTACGTAATACGAAAATTGAAATTGAGGACTTCAGAACGAATGGCCTGGCTCTTATTAAGTATAATGCTGACTTATTATGTCATTGATTATTAATGCTGACTTATTATTAATATCAAAACGCTTTTGTAAAACGCTAAGAAATTGTTTAATTAAATTATTTCATCCTCAAAAAAGAAGTATTTGAGAATTCATTATACGTGCATTTAGTAATATATTATTAGCATTTTCTGTGTGATTTTGTTAAAACATGTTCGTTTTCTTAGGTGTGGCAAGAGCATATACGTGGTAGGCTCCATACGTTTATAGCCTCACTGACTTCTGTTTTTGATAGAAAGAATAAATTACGTTACTTTTCAACTTAACCATTCTTTACTCAAATGCAATGTTCACTTCTGTATATTAACTTTCCTAGGTCTTTGAAAAAATACTCCTTTTTGTTCGCAAAATGTACAAAAACTGCTTTTTTCACTCACCTAAAACGTTGTTTTCGGAAGATTTTTCTTCAGTTTTAACACTGAATAGACATCGCTGGTGATAATGTGATAAATCAGTTTATAATTTGTCTTCGATAATATTCCCAATATATTTTTCCAAATGTTGTAGAGTGTTTAATGTTTACTGTAAACTCTTATGAAATATTATTCGAAGTAAGTTTTTCTCTAATGTTTGTGACCTCTATATTTTTTTTTTTGTTATTGAAGGTCGCAACAACTTCTAGGTCATTAGCGACCACTATTGCATGTATGGTAATGTATGGTAACTGTGGGCATGACACGATAATGACGATAATAGGGGGTGAATGGATGAACGCAATACAACCATGCCCGAGGCGGGATTCGAACCCGCGATCCTTCGGTCCACCGGATCCGCCCCTCTATAATCTATTAAGTATTTTTTATTGTCTCTCTTCTTCGTTCAAAATTGGCATGTGGTTCGTTACGAGATTTTTACCCACATTCTGTCGAGAAATTCTCAAAACGCGACGCCTCAACCATAAACCTTGTGAGAAGAACCATTTGTCTGAAACTCAGACTCATCACAACTTACTGTATCGCTGATCAGACAAATTTATACGCTTTAGCACTGCTCGTCACATCGCACATGCGCGTCACGTTCCCAAAGCTCGAAAGATAATCCATCTATCGGAATATACCGAGTTCCTGCCAAGTCACGAATCTAAATCAAGTAGCAAACCCCCAACGACGACGGGTTAGTGGACGCAAACTAAACAGAACTGCGGGAAATAAAATCGAATTAGCACACAATGTACATTTTACTCTCAAGTATACTCTTGAATCGTAAGAGAAGTGGGACAGATGGAACTGAATAATGTATGAGCGCTGAATTCTCAATAAAGTAGAGCTACCTTAAGTCAATCAGAAGACCTAGGTTTTTGCTTCCGTGAGAAGCTACGATGGAAAAAGTGAATGAAACGTGATGAAAACAACGTAAGGACGTGGTACATCTTGAAGAATGTTAAATCGTGTAAATCAGGATCCGGGGTGTCCAAGGCGAAACATCTTGTATACATGTTTCATTCTAACGACTTTATAGCTCATCTCACATTCATTTATTGACACTTGAGTTATTTCCCGCAAAGTCAACGTCTGAAAACGCTTAAGGCTACTGCAGGACTTATAATCCGTATATTCACCCAATTTACTGTCAAAACACTCAAAACTGTATTGATGACGTAAGAGAAGTAAAATCTGCGAGTTTTGCTGGGATTCTGAATTCCTAACAATCTCTTTTCAAAACATTGTTGAATGATCATTTCCATCAAGACCATCTTTTTTAAATGTATTTATCATCGCATCGACATCAAGTTCGTTAGCGACTAAACAGATAAATACATTACAAGTACGAAAATACAATACAAACAATTCAGTACATACACGCAATACAATACATAGCATACATTCAATACATTACATACAACATTTAGTAGCACTAAATAACCTTTCACTGACTTATACTCGATCCGTCCAATCCTTTTTTGTATCTAATTTGTTGAGTCAGAAAATATAATTTATCTAAATTTGAATAAATTCTCTTAGCTTTCTAATATATTTATCATTAACTTCGACACATCCCTAACTCAAAATAAGTAAATAAATTTCATATCACAAATGCTGTGAGAGTATTCCATTTTCTATCTACTTCTTCCTCCCTCGCTTATATTCCTGTTCTCAATGTGAAAAACCACCTCATCCAAATTGCGTACGTATTTATCTTTGAATGACCTTCTTTTCATTAACTATTGTATTATAATTTTTTGAAAATGGTCAGGCGGAAGAGCAGGCTAAATGGCTTGAGCCTCACTATCAGTAAAGACTTTTCTTTATTTGTAACACAAGTGGAATAAATAGTTTCTCTAAATGCTATTGTAAATGTTGATTTCCTTACCGTAATCAATAATTCTCTTTTGATAATCTTTTGAGTTAAGAATGTTATCATGTCTGCCTTCTAATTGGTGTTTTTGTCTGCTGCTTTTGTGTAGAGGACAGTAAATTAATGTGTTTTACATTTAGAAGATCTTTAAAATGGTCACATTTAGCAGTTTTTTTAGTTTTATGCGAGTATGTGCTAATTTAGAATGCCCCGTTGCCAATATTAAAATGGCAACCTGATCTTTCCATGAGAATTCTTTGCATAGGTTTAAAGACAAAGTTTTGGAGACTATTTTGTGCGTTTCAATAGCCTTCATCGATTTTCATCTTTCGAACCAGATATTTTGCATTTGGTTTAATAAATGGTTCCAACAGCCCTCGAATCTGTTCTGAAATTCTAGAGTACGTCAAGCAGTGACAGGGGTGGTCATTTCTTCATCGAGAGAATTTAGGCAGTCAATGATACCATGGGGTGTGTTCCGCGATAAAATGAAGTATTTACTGTGTTCGATCACAACATTGTTTATGAATTAAAATTACCATTTCACTCTTAGGGTGGTTGCTGCTTGTAGTACATACTGCTTCGAGGGAACTGGAGAAGACAATATACTTCTTGGAGTTAGCGATTTTATTAGCTGGAAGGCTGCAAGCAGGGAATATAATTCTGTTGCTGAGGTTTTAGCATATAAATTTAGTTTGTGTTTTATTTCTATTTCTTGAGTAGTTAAAATAGCAAAAAAATTCCAATATTGTTTTTGATGTCCTAAGTATGTATTTTACAGTAGTAGATGTATTTATTGATGATTTGTTTGTACTTTTGGTTTCCAATCTTCTTTAGATGATATATTTTCTTGTAAGTCTTTTAGAGAGAGGTCAGTAGTGGTTTCCTCTCTGGGAGTTTTCTCTCTATATAATATAGCTCTCATCTTCTTATATTCAATTTTGTTATATTCAGTATTATGTTTTTTTGTAGCGATTAAAGGCGTGCTTAGAATTTTTAATGACATCTTTGTACTTACCATTCCACCACTGAACATTTCTTGTTCTGTTGGCTGTTCTTGACATTCCAAATGATTTATGTACTGCATTTTTAATTATTTCTAAAAAAAGTATTTATTATTGTGTCTATAACATTGTTTTCTTGAAGAATATGTAGATCTAATAAGTATTTACGTATTATTTATTGGTAGCGCTTTCAGTCAGCTTTGTTGAAATTCCAACTTGTAATTGGTTATTGAGTGCTGATAGTACAGGGGAAAAGGTTAATATCAGTGAAAATAGAAAAGTGATCATTGTCATGTAGATTATCTAAGGTGTACTAGTTACACTTCGGTGATATATTCGTATATAATGAGGTCAATTGTGATGGTTGTGCCAGAACTCATGTTGATGTGAGTTGGAGCACCACGGTTTAATAAGATCAAATCCATATATTATGTGACTGATTCAATGCATACACCTCTAGTCTGTCTTTTTTGAACCTCATAGAGTGTTATGGCTATTAAAATCTTAAAGTAGTATAAATGGGTCAGGTAGAAGATTAATAATTGATTGGATCTCTCTTGCATCGCAGGAGTAACTATTAGGTAGATGTACATTACAAATGCACAGTGTAAATGGGGCTTGGATTTCAGTGGCTACTACTTCTATGTAGAATGTTGTTTTTTGAACAGGATATGTAATTTTTAACAAATATAGCAACTCCACCACTGGCTATATTGGAAGATGCCCTGTTTCTGTTAAAACATTTGAAACCTTTTATTCTTTTTGAACATTTTGTTTTAAGGTTGATTTCTTGTAAGCAAATTATTTATAGTGAGTGAATTTTACATAACATGCCAAGTGTTTCAAGTCTTGTGTAAAATCCATTCACATTCCAATCGTGCACGTTCCAATTTTAATATCAATCAGTACCAAGGCCAGGTTGCCAAACCTTCAAACTATTAAAAATAAGTAGTAATTTCTAACTTTTATGAATGAAACAATCATGAATGTATTTAACTATTACAGTATTTGCAGTACACATAGAAATAATATAATAATATCTCACACATGGTTGTCTTGATTACATCGAAGTAAGGTAACAATTTCTGGAGAACAGAACCAGCGATCAAACATTTTTGAAGCAAAAGAAATATTTGTTACTTCTTCCTTAATCTATTTCTTTACATAAGAATGTTATATCCATTATACAATTAACACGACCAGCAACAATCACGAAAATTCTAAGAAATTGCAGCCGCCATGATGCCGTTTTGTGAACGACATTTTGAAAACACGTCAAACGAAGCGCGGGAAATTCATATTTATCAATAATTTTTCACTTTTTTTTTCGACAATATAGAGAGTGCGCCGAATATGGGACCAGCACCGCTTTCTTTACAGTTCTTTGCTATATACCTGAAAAAAATTGGAGCCGTAACTGAGTAAAATAATTGGTTATTTTTTAAATTCCCTACGTTTGACGCAAAATTACACAAAATACTCATATACTCGAAAAATTGAACTTTTCTTTAAAAGTTTGTCTAACATTTATCTATTATTTATTTAAATATCTGCTTCTTATGAACACATTTCATTAAGAAAAAATATCTTCACAATTATTGTACTTGCAGGAAAACGCCGAAAATCGTTTCCATTTTTGTAATTTTCTAAAACTCAGATATTTTAACGAAAATTAGTACTAAATCATTCTCGTAAGCGCACTTTTCTTTATCCATATTACAAGCCAAAATTTAATCATAAGATTTGTTAATTGTTTTTTAAAATATAGGTGTTGTGGTGCGTTATTGTTGGCATTTTTCATGAAATAATTATAAACGTTGTAATAATACAACGTTTATAATTATTTCATGTTTTTTAAAAGTTTTAAAAATGTTCCAGGGGCGTCATGCAAAGTACCCTCTCCTACAAAAAATTAAAATATCGATTTCAAATGCAAGGCTCCACGACACTAGCCAAATACACTACGGAATATAAATTTTTGTGAAAATCCTGATAGCCGCGGGTGTTGTTCGCAGATGGACAGACGTTTTGCCATCAATCGATTTTTCTGTGTCAAGAACCCACAAAATATGAATTATAGCTGCACAATGTGTCAGAGAAAATTTTATATATATATATGGACAAGATTGATATACGTTTCCGTTACCAGTGCAAGGCTATAACAGTTTTTGTGTCGGAAATTCGCCGCATTTTCCCACAGAATTACAATTCTTCTTCCATACTGCATAAGGAGTAACTAGAAAGTATCAACGGATATGTATTTTAATTAACCCTCGAAGTGTGAGCCAGACGCCGCCGCTTCAGCCGAGTCAGCCCTCACGTGGGGGAGGGGGAGTAGGGTCGCCGGGCCTAGGTTCGTCTCTTATGCGCGCACGCAGTCTCCGGAGGCGGTGACGGCTTTTCACACGCAACTCCGTGCAACACTGGCCAGCCTCTGTTGTAAGGCAGCTCTGCGTCATAAGGAATACATGGGGCGGGCGAGTATCGGAATCCGTGTCTGCCTCCGCCGCAATTCCAGCGCCAGGCTGCCATCGCAAACGCCACACATTTGCTCCTTCATCCGTACACGATTGCTCTAGATCACGCAAAGATGCGCCTCAAATCCCATCCCTAACCCACAGCAACCCCACCAGACCCCACCACAACACCACCACAACCCTACACAATCCATCGCACGTTAACTCCGCTACAATCCCCCAAATCCCCATCACAACCCCATCTTCAGCACAAATCCATCACAATTACACTACAACACAGAACAATTCCCCACATCGACACATCGGCTTAGGTGACTCAAGACACACAATTCCCCAATGGTTTTCAAACTCGGCCTAAAGATCTCCTTTTGTGGTTCTTCAACATCATATTTATTGATTTATCCACAACATGGCAAATCCCTAATTACAGTAGGTATTACAAGACAAAAAAGTCTATTTCAAATGAAATCACAAAAGTAAATCTCTGAAATCCAATCGCAAGAATGCATTTTTTTAAAATAAGTGATAAGACATAACACACCAGTAAGATAAAAATGGAAACATATTAAAAACAGTCATATAAAAATAATATAATGAAAATGACAGTACATTGACAATATTACAAAAATGGAAAACGTATCTTCAAAACAATGTGGACCTAATAGCGAGCGATACTTTAAATCGAATATCTACATTCAGTAATCATTCAATATTTTATTTTAATTTTGTTTATATTTTGGAAAAGAAAAACTGAAGTCTAAATTCCACACTCTACTCAATTCATTGAATTTAAAAGACATTCTCAGGAGTGGTGAATGTTTGTGTGATGTATTTGGTTTATTAAAATGTAATAGTTCTCGACCTCTTAAATTTGATACTCGTGCATTAAATAACAATTGTGACAGCAATTCACTGCTTTTGTAATAAGATACTTATTTTTTACATAACTTTCAATGCAATACCAAAAAGAACCGATTCCATTAATACACACATCTCAAGTTGCTGCTGTGCCTTTGACTGGGAGGACCTAGGGTTCGAGTCAGGTTGGTGGCAGGATTTTCGACACTACCTACGAAGCTAGTCTGAATGAGAATTCTGGCGGCCGGCTGCTCTGATGGGTAGTTTTCTGTGGTTTCTCCGATCAACACCAGGCGAATGCCGGAGCAGTACCCTAACCAATGGGCCACGGACCTCGCGGGATCTTACCTTTGTCTTCCTTGTCCCATCCTCACCCTTTAAACACACATTAACATGTACTCCACTTCCACACATGCCAGGAGACTGGTCGGGAGCTTCGAGCTGCCCTGGCTGGAGCGTTGCCCCGATGTTGGAAGATACCTGGTTGGGAAAACTCCGCAATCCGACGGTTCTCGCCTTCCAGCGGGGGAAGATTCCCGCCATCCCTCGCGATAAAAACATGCACTACAATTATGGGAATACTAACAATAGCAGTTGACGCGCTCGGAATCACTAAGCAATCAGTCAAAACCCACATACTCACAACCCCACCAGCACTTAACACAGACTTTCACTGCGAGGTTTGCCTCTATCCCGTCACATCCTGCGCAACCATTCTGTCTCTCGAGCATGTCCATTTTACATTGTCCATCATATACCGACTGCACTTTCGACATGTGCATTACAGACAAGGGCCATCCCAGGGGCTCTCGTCAATCGTTGCCTCGCCTCTCCGCCAATCCCTGTTACCAAGCCCCACTTTTTTCCTTCCTGCTTCTTCAGTGCCACTCCGCCAGATGAAAATGTTCCAAACTATGATGAAAAAGTCCCAGAGTAAATGTTCTTGTATTTCCACTCGGCCCCTGCGTCGACCCTCTTTTCGACGCCCGCCCCTGCCGCTCCTCCACGCGGCGTTCCGCCTGGTCGCTCTCCGCCAGCCCCAACGCCGCCGCGATTCCCCTGATTTAGTGCTCACTTAAGCGTCAGACGAACGGCCGCCTTTATGGCTTTTGAAGAGCTCGTAAGCGCGCAATACATTACCGCTGCGATGATTCCCGACCGCTGCTTCTTGCGCGCTCCTTTCCCAGGCCGCCCACCCCGCCTCCTTTCCCTCCTTCTCCAACCCCGTCCTTCTCCGTCCCCCACTGCTCATGACCCGCGAGACGCGTGAGTATTTGGCTTTTCAACACCCGTCATTTCTGCGATCATTAGTCCTTTGAGTATAGTGCAGGATATATCCAGGTATATGGCTGGAAGCTTGGATTGCTCGGATTCAGGGGGTTTCCACTTCCAGGTATTTCCCCCAGCGGTGCATCGCCCCTGCCGGGACAAGCTCTAATCTCCCGAATGGTTCCCCGCCATGTGAGGTAGTGTACTGCATGTAGATGTGTGTATGTGTAAGAGCCAAACAAACGGTATCTGTTGTCGGGCATGGATCAACAACTAAAAATCTCTCACGGTCCTTGGGCTTGTTATTCAAGTACTGCTTCTGATTCCCCTCATATCGATCGGTAAACTACCGATCAGAGCAGCCGGTCTCCAGACATGTGGTTAAATTTAACATTGCGAATATGTAGCAAGGGTCGCAAATCCTCAACATTCCAGACTCGAACTCTGTGACCTTTCAGTCAATGGCGATAAAGAGGCAGACAGTGTGACAGCCATCGCCGCCGCCATCCGCCTCCTTTGATTCAGGAGACCGCAGGCTCCATCGACTCCTACTGAAGTCATGCAGTCCCTGAAAATTGCCAGAGAGCACGTTAAAAAGGAAAAGAGTCCGAGCGATAGAAAAGATTCTGAGCCACAAGAGTTGTATGTACCGTATCCCGTCACCATTGCTGGCAGAGCATAAAATGATAATCTTAATACGCATCTAAATTGATATATTTTTTATAATCTTCATTGATGTTTGGACTCATCATCTTCAGTACATTATGTCATTCTGAACGGCAGTTATTTGCCTACAAATGTGGTCATTGGTGTCCCGATTACCTCCCGTATTCGATGGGCGAAGATCCTGGAACAGTCCCGGAAGTCGACGCCCCCGGAAACATAAAATTCTCACTCACCCTCATTCTCACTAATGGCCTCTTTTATATGATCCACTCACTAACCTATTTTTATCTCGTTTCGTGTTATTCGTAGAAGATGAGCTTTCAAATAAATATAACCCAAGGAATTTCAAAAGAAAATGTTTATGATCAATTACTTTTGTTTTCTTTCATTTCTTCTGATTTGTTACAAAAGAAGTCAGGTGACAAGCGTTTATCCTCACATTACAGTGAACCAGTCCATTCTTGTCGAAATACGTATATCACTAAAATTAATTTATTGAAAATTCTATACAACTAGTGACTTCCAGCAGCAAACGTGCTGTGGAACAAAACAACACAAAGTGGTTTACTATCACGAACACTGTTCAAGAACAAATAAAATACTCTCGTGTAACACTGCAACAACATCAATTAACAGAAACAGTGTTAACAAATACTGCAACCACATAATGTAATACAAAAGATACACAGTTCAATAATTTTTCATACCAAGAATGTAAGAAAGTTGCTATTTCTCAACACAACACGTGAATACAAATACTTAATGTAACGACCTCTTCCTTGGAGCCTTGCTATCGCAAAACGTCGTTGTAGTAAGAAGTGACGCGTTAGCCTGAATATTGGTCTATTCAGTTGGTATTATGCAGTACGCGAATAGGCGGAGTGTCACAACCACTTATTTTCATTTTTCAGTTTTACTAGAAACTGATTGTTCCTAGTTTGATTTGATTCCTTGTTTTGATTTGATTCCTTGTTTGATTGATTCCTTGTTTGATACACGATCTGGTGTCCCCCGTACAGAACTAGAGGTGATACAAAATGCTACAGACTTTCTCGAACTATTTAGTTTCTTAATCTATTTAGTCTTAGCAAACTTTTCGGATTTTACCTCACTCTCTTGCCAGCTGCTATCTATTGGCGCCTAAAATATATTTTTTTATTTTTTACATTTTCTTGGAACTTAAATAGTGGAATTGAAATACGACTTTAATAATATTATACGAGGGTAAAACCAAAGCGTATATGTACATGTTCATTAAAAATATGGATCATTTTTTACGAAAATGATGCTTGAGCGTTAGAAAGTCTGTATCATTCTATATAACCAATAACTATTAATTTTCCCGAGTTCCTGCCTATCTATCGAAACCATAGACACACTTTCACATGGTCGTAACAATATAGTTTTCCGTCCTTTTATGTGTATATTCTAAATTAGTAATATTAGTTGCCTCCAACAACAAGAATCCTACAGAACAAAACCACACAAGTTTTTTTTTTCAAAAAGGACCACGCACTTTGCTCAAGAACAAAATATAAAATTCATGGGCTCTCGTAAAACTCTGCGAAAAATTAAATGTTTACAAAAGTGGCTTCAGGAATATTGCTACAACATAGTAGTATTGTATATACACAGTACAACAGTTCTTTACACAACAAGAATATCGAAAAAGTTGCTGTTCCATAATGCAACACGTGAATAGCAAATATTTAATGGTGGGCGGACTCTTCTTTAACGAGTTGCTGTCCCATGACGTCAGCTGTGTCGAAGCAGAGGTGCACTGAGAATGATAATTCAGCAGCAAGTACATGCAGCTAGAGAATACGCGATTTAACACAATCAAATATTTGCATTTCTCCACTCCACATCCAACTGGTTGTTAGTTCTTACGAGTTTCTGAATATCTAATGAAACCATGGACATCTCTCACATGGTCGTAGAAAGCATAGTTCTTCGTCAATAAATGTGTATTTATCGTTCTTTGTCAAAACATTTTGCCCCACTCCGTTTCGATTCACCACATAAATATTATTCACAATTTCTCAGCACTTGAGTGGATATTTTGAAATGTCTCCATACGGATGACACTGAATATTTATGTGAAAGAAATGGTCTTTAATTATTAAATTAAATTTTTATTACTAAAAAACATTAATACAATTACGAGTTTGTAAGTTGAACAAATGAACAATATATTAATTTTTTTTAACATGAGATACAGGAAATTATACACAAAAACCAAGAAACCAAATTGCTTCATCTACTCACCCCATGAAAGGTCAATTTATTTGTTTTTCGCATAAAAAAAGAGTGGCACACTGATTTATTCATCAGTCTACGATATTTAAAAAATTGCACGACGTATCTTCTCGGCCACTTTCCCTTTTCCCGCTTATTATAGTTACTTTCAGATGTTCATTTGTGTTAATTACTTTCAGAATACATGTGTATCACAAGATCATCTTGATCAGGTTTTTGTCTAGTTTCCCGGATCCATTGAGCAAATGCTGAGATGGCCCCTTGTTTTGCATCTGGACGTAAATATAGCTTAACTATGCGCACGTTTTTGAACTCTCCTTTTGCTTGTAGTGGTAGGAGGTAAGAGCGAGTTACTATTTTGTTGGCAATGCAAAAGAATCATACTTGCAATTCGTTTACCGTTGCAAATAAGTTTTCTATAAATCGGAAACGAAAATGTCTATTTTTTTAAAATATTGGTAATCTCGCGATTTTTTAAAATTTATTTTTATTTATATATTTTAAACTCTTATTCATATTTAACTATTTATAGTTAAAATGACGGGAAGGGATTCTGGAACTCAAGAAAACGTGCGCAGATGCACATACTGTTTTAACTGCTTTTTTACTAAATAAATCTAAATTTAAGATTCTTCTTATTGGTAAAAAAGTCTTCAGTAGCCCATTTCACAGCTAAGATGTCCACTCTCTCGAACGTTTCTTTTCCTCTGCTAGGCAAAGCCTCCTAAATCCCTTCAGCTAAGACAATCAATGCAAAAAAAGTTTGCATACCTCACAGACGAATCACACAATACACAAAATATAATGTGATATTGTACAGTATATGCAAAATTTTTAATACAAATAATTCGTTTCGAAATGTATCTTCGCACATTCAACATATATGTGTGTGTGCAAGATAAAAAAATAGTTTGTGATTGGCAGTCTGTACGGACTCTAGTAACACAAAATCAATTGGATTTCGTAGAACAAAAAATGTATTGTGAACACATCAGGAAGATACTTGCTTATCTGAAATTGAAAAAAAAATCATTTGCATAAGCAATTTCCGAGCATTTAGAAAATATTACTAACACCAATTTTAAACTCTAAAACATAAATATACAATGTAGCACACGAGGAACATTTATTTATTAGCGACTATTATAAATATATCGCGAACAGCGAACGCCTCCGTGGCCTGGCCAGCCGGCGCGTCGGGAACTTTAATTTCCTAGCGCCCCCCCCCTGGGCTCTTCGGGGAGCAGAGGGGGGACGCGAGGGGGGACTAATTACAGGCAGCGCCCGCGGCACCTGCGTTGAAGCCTCCGCTTGAGTTATGGGCATCGAAATTCCCGCATCAGATTCAGCTGCAGATACCTCGATCGCATTTTTTCTCGAAATGTTGCTACGCGCACATATGTCGCGACGCATATCGCGGCGCGCGATCTCTGGCGGTGGGCGTGGGAAAGACTGGGCGGCGACAGCGGTGGCGCCGGCTGCGCTGGTGGCAGCGAACTCGACGGTGGGGACGGTGACGCGCGTGGCGGCGGCGAGTGATGGTGACGGTGGGTGCGGAGACAGAGTATTTCGGGATTGGTTAGCGTCAACAGTTGTGGTCAATAGTTTCCTAAGTTTAGTGCTTGCTTCATTGCGGGAGGTGATTGTGATCTTCCACCGCTGGATGGCAAGATCCAGCACTAACCTTCACGTCGGCTTGCGGTTTTACCCAGACCATGTATCTCCCACTAACGTAGAACCTCCCCAGCAGGGACAAGCTCGCAGCTCTCGACCGGCCTCCTGGCATGTGGTAGTGTAGTGTATATGACCGCAAGTGTGTGTAAGTATGGGATGAGGATAGGACAAGGAAGGGTAAGAAAAGATCGCGCACGGTTCATGGGCCGTTTGATAGGGTACTACTCCGGCATTCTCTTGGTATTAATCGGAGAAACCACGAAAAACTACCAATCAGAGCAGCGGCCACTAGAATTCTTCTCCAGTCAACGGCTGAATTCCACCTAGTTATGTAGCTAGTGTCGAAAATCCTGCCACCTTCGTGACACGAAACTTATGACCTGCTGGTCAGAGGCACTGCAGTGACATCACTTCGTGGTCTGAATCTCCTTTGCCGGTGAGAAAGTATTTCGTTTTTTTCTGGGTGTGTCAACTACGTACTTTGGACACGAGTCCCAAGAGTGTAGTGCATGTAAGGGTTGGGAGGTTACAGCGACAGTCCCTTTGTGCAACGTGAGATCTGGCTCTGACCTCCTAGAGAGCCTGCGGGGTTTCCCTCCTCAGGGGCACTCCCTCCCAGCGGGTCACCACCCAGCAGAGATAAGCAATAAGCTCCCGAGTTGTCTCTCGATATGGGTGGTACTATTGTGCACGTAGTGTTGGGGGGGTGTACTAGAGGAGAGGGCAAAGATGAGGAAGTGAAGAACACGCGCAGTCCGTGAATCGTTTTTTTTTGGGGGGGGGTAATGCTCGAGCATTTGCCTCATCTTGATCGGTAAACTACCGAACACAACAACCTGCTATATATCTTCTCCAGACAGCGGCTGAATTGGAGTCATATCAGGTGGTAAAAACTACACCGCTGTATTCTCCTCAGAGGAACGAATGTTTCCTATGGTATTCTGGTGAGAAGCGCTTCGTCTCAGGACTGCATTTTTTGACGAGATTTCTTCTTCTTTAACATTCAGAAGGTTGCGTTTATAGTGAGTGAAATAGCCGAGGGCTGTTGCTCTTACCGCACTTTGTCGTGGCGAATGCCGGAGTAGTGCCCTAACAAACACTGCACGGTCCTCCCACGATCTTTCGTTTCTTTCCTAGTCCTATCCTCACCCCTTACACACACACACACACACACACACACACACACACACACACACACACACACACACACTAACATGCACCAAACTACCATACACTTCGGGAGCTTAGAACTTGTCCCGGCTAGGTTGGTGCGCTGCTAATGTGAAATACCTGGTTGGGTAAAACCCTGCAATCCGACGGGTAGCTCGGCCTGGATCTCACCATCTAAAGGAAGAAGAAAACCGCCACCTCCCGCGATAAAAAATGCAGTACACTTACGAGAGGAATGACCTTAGCTTTTGAGGCGCCCGAAATCACTAATCAAGCAATCGATCTATCGAACCCAAGAGAAGAAATACTGAAGGATTTGGAGTGGAAGATTATGGCATCCCTACAATCTGAGCGACCCTGCGATCACGCCCGATTTTATGCTGCCGGGACCTCAGCCAGACATAAGGCCATCACAATTGCAGTGCTCCCACTATTCACCAATATCACTAATGACCCTCAACAGCGCATCGAATCTTCGAAATACGTCTATAGTTTCGGTGGGTTACAGGTTTTGACGAAATTGAAAAAATACAACAAAAAAAGAAAAACACTCGACGGAAAACTTCCAAGGCCAATACCGTAATTTTTGTTTTTGCTAATACTACGAGGAAGATGCTGGTGTCTTTTACCGCCTGAAATCGCTCACCATACTTTGTAGCAAGTGGAAAATTCTGCCACCCTAGGAACTCGACCCCTAGAACTCCCTGGTCATTGGCAACAGTTGCAGCACTTCACCACATCAGGTAGTGTGAAAGTGGAGATGACTGTGGATGTGCAAGGGCAGGGGAAATGATGAGTAGAGATCGTACCAAAATAGGAAAATAGGTGGTGAGGATAATGGTAATAATAACCGTGACGGTGCTGTGCGGTGTTAGTGGAAGTGATGTTTATACTGCTAAACCTGCAGCAAACACCTTGAGTAACCGGTCATCTCTAGCAACAACCATTTTTTCGTGCATCCGATTGATTTTCCCATAAGTCACGTCTAAACA
Source organism: Gryllus longicercus (assembly GCA_038098605.1). Taxonomy (NCBI): domain Eukaryota; kingdom Metazoa; phylum Arthropoda; class Insecta; order Orthoptera; family Gryllidae; genus Gryllus; species Gryllus longicercus. Next base: position 4,631,335 of record JAZDUA010000024.1, on the reverse strand, counting down.
TCCATTCTCGTAACCGGTCACTTAGTTCCGCGGGCAGAGCTCAGGCACAAGTAGAGGATTAACCGGTGCATTAGACGGCGACAACTTCCTGACGAATTTGCCATTTTCAGCCGCAACGATAGAAGAAAGAGATGCCGGTGGTTATTTCTTTCCTTCCGTGTCTTTCTGCGTCAGGACGACAAATCAAATTACGTGAAACAGTGCTATCTATAGTGCGGTGATAGTGCGGTATCTTGCGCGGTGATTAATTTGTGTTTTAGAAAATAATAAATGATTTTCAAGTTTCCTAACAGTTGAAGCATCAAATTTAGTTGCGAATCAAGATTAGGAATTGAAAGAAACAATCAGTGCGGGAAATATCAAAGTCCAATTATGGAGAAATGATTGATTTATATATGAGTTGTTTATGAACAAACTTCCATTACTTGGAGTACCGAGGTGGGCCATTGGGCATGATTAATACACTTATTTCACTTAGTTACAACTACACAATGCCCTCCTTTATTACCGTACAGCAATTTTCCCACAATAATACACTAATTATTGTAAATTTTAACGACATACTTCTACAGTTTTAATTTTTAGTGTCTTTCATGTTACATTTATTAGTGACCTGTCAACCTTTCGTTTGGCCACAAATAAATTGATAGCCACGCTTAAAAATCTAGCATCTCTTCACTTTACACATTTATACATTTTAAGATACAGTTTTTCTGTTTATGTGATCGGCATCTGGAAAAATAATAATTTTCTGAAGTTGGAGAATACGAAAGATGGTAAAGGAAATACTAAAATATTCAATAAAAATCCAAATAACTTGATCACAAAGTAAGTGTAGATCAATGATGACGACGTGAAGTAAATTATACCTAAGCAGTATTTGTTTGTACTTGGTGCGTTGGCCCGTGGCCACGGCCTTGGCCTACCAACCGCATCGCAGCCTCGCGGCCATGGGTTAAGGGGGTACGAGTGGTTGGCACGAAGACGACCCCGCGCCGTATTCTGGCCTTCTCAACCTGAGAAGTGAATTTTCCCATGTCTATGCAGTATAAGAGGTGTATAATTCAGTACGTGAAGGTTATTTGATTATAAAATAACACCGCAAAATGTGAACAATGTTAAAAATGATTATCCTAAACGTTTCGCATTGTATCTGGAGATAATTAATCGTTTACTTAATAATTTCACAAACCAGTATGTGCTCGAAATTAGAAATTGGCTTCTAATTAGGCGCATCGAGGATTCTTAAATCAATAATTACCTTCTCTCATTGCACGTAATCACATTTTTATCTGTAAATTGGTATAGAGAGCATCTTGCAACTGGTATACTGGTATTTTGAACACAAGTCGTATTTCTAATCACAATTTAATATTTGAATTATATTTTTAAGTGAATTGAGTATTATACCGAGTCAAAGAATTTCACTTTCTCACATTGCGTTGTCTCACTTTCTGAGCTTTGACTTTTCTCCACATACTGATGTTTTACCTTTCGAGTATGTCAAGGAACCTACAAGTTTGATTACTATAATCGACTTGAAAATATATATCTGAACAGACGGCTGAACTTTTTATCCCCTTTTTAGGCGTCCTTTACATCAATAAAAAGTGTGTTACCAAGACCTACATTTTGTTTTTTCCCTTACCTTGTTCGTTATCTGAATTCGAGATCGGCATAAAACAGCTAAAATTGCTGCCTTTCTCGTCAGGAAGTGTTGAAGATATTATCATTTTTTAACTTATGTTAATAAGTTCAGAGTTAGCTTCGTTAATAACATCATGACATTTTTCAAATTGCTGTTTGGGTTGGAGTATACATTTTCTTTGCAATTAAATTTAAATTCAGAACCGTTTATTGCTTGCAATATATGGATTGATATAATATGTAGTTGAATATGTAACATAATGTGATACATGTAGTATATCAAACATAATGTAAAATATATTATAATATATTACACAATATGCAACTCATTTTCTTGCGTGTAACAGCTAATAACCGTTTCCTGTTAACATAACTCGGATTGTAGTTTCGTGTTCAGTCTTGTTCTTGTGGTCCTCCCTAGAATCTATCTTGCGTATCAGAAACCCAGTTCCCAGATGGTCCAGGTCTTCTCTTGCTGAGAGAGGGCGGTAACCGCTCTCGTTTTTGTTTTGTTTTTTGCTGGGGGTGTCATTTTTGTTGAAATCCTAGGAAGCCGTAAGTCATCTTTTCCTCTTGTGATCATTTTTCTCATGTTTACTTATCTATTTTTACCTTCATACAAAAAAGGAGAGGATAAAATCACATCTTAAATTATAATTGTGTTAAACTTCTTGGTAAAGTTTCCAAACATAAGTAACTTAGATTTTTTTCACTTTTTCTTTCGAAGCAGTAATTCTATACCCCCTGGTTCTTCTCACTTTCCTTCTCATCCCACCTTCCCTTTCCTCCACCCCCTGGCCCATTCAGATTCTTACGTTTGGAGGGAAAACGCAGTAACACTCTGACCAGCAAACGCTTCAAAACCAGCTTTCGGGATATACTTTCTCGCATTTAAGGTTCACTATACGCAACCCTACCAAATGAGTATCACTACTCTGAATATATGAAAGATGTGAAAATACGATCTTAAATAATTCAAACAGTTTATAATGTAATAACATCATGTATTCAACATATGTGGTAATATTTAAAACTTATGACAATGAAAGGTAAGCTTCCAATCAGACAGCGTCGTCTGCTTGCACACGTGTTCATTATTTAGTCTTAAAATATTTTGTATAATATAGTTTGTACAATAATTTCGGTATTTTAACCTTGAATTTTAGCTGTTAATTTGCATCTGAAGATAGAGACACACTCGATCTTCGAAACGTTGAGTACAATTATAATAAATAAATCACAATTTATTCATCATTTTTTTAATGTTTTTTTTCTTATTTAAGGTCGCATCAACTACTAGGTCATTAGCGACTATTGCATGTAACGGTGTGGTAACTATGAGGATGACACGATATGATGATGATAGGGAGTGAAAGGACGAACACAATACAACCATGCACGAGGCGGGACTCGAACCCGCGATCCTTCGGGTCGAAATCGCTACGGCACTACTGCCTTAGCGATCTCGGCCATCCGGACTGGCTTTTTAATGTTGTTGGCTCGAATGAAAATGTGAAAACAAATCTGATCGTCTTGTATTTGGAATTTGGAAACTAACTAATCTGGAAATTGTCATGTTCTTCTCCGACGGGTGGTGAGATCGGGCGCCGATCTACCCGTTTGTATGGGGATTTTCCCTTAACCAGGCATCTCCCACTAGCGAGGCACCGCCCCAGCCGGAAGAATTTGTAAGTTCCCGATGTGTGCTGGTGCAGTGCATGTAAGTGTGATGCATGAGGCTAGAACAAGGAAGGGGAAGGAAAAATCGCGCCCCTTCCGATGCCCGTTTGTTAGGGTACTGCTCTGGCATTCGCCTGGTGTTCATCGGAGAAACCACAAAAAACTTCCGACCAGTGCAGCCGGCCGGTAGACATCTCCTCCAGACAGTGGCTGAACAGGACAGTGTCCAAATCTCACCACTGTTTTCCGATCAACACAGGCCGGAGCAAAGCGGCCGGCCGCTGGCGATCTTTTCTTCCTCTTGCTTGCCTATCCTTGCCCCTTACACACACGTACACTTACATGCACTACACTACAACACAGTACATTACTATTGGATTAAAAATTATGTTACGCACTGCTTCTGATCTCTATCTAATCTGCTAGGTACCAGTATGAAAAATAACGACCGTGGTTCATCTACTAACATTATATTTAAATTATTTATTTTCCAAATATGTGTTCTATTAATTTTTACCAAATTTTGCAATGATACTGCAAATATCTTGAAGAAGAGTCTGTAAAAATTTTGTATATAATGATAAACTACCTTTTGTGATGTAATGTCGGTTACAAGTCGTTGAATTCACTTTTATTAGTATAAATTCAACTGTATAAAGTAATAGAGTTGGATAGGGAGTCGGAAAACGTGTCTACACTATACTTCTCCCACGTATGCCAGATACTAGTGGATAGATACGAGTGACAGCCTTTCCCGTTGTGTGCGCCCGAGTTCGATTCCCGGTCGAGGCAAAAATAGAGTATTAGCTTCCCTTTAAAATCGTCTCAGATTCTACAGCTGTGTGTCGAAGGAAAGCTCAGGCAGGCGGAGTTTGGTGGTAACGATGAAGAGAATATGTCATGTTCGCAACAGGTCTCTCTTAAACCACAAGCGTGGGAATGAAATTAGGTCCGGGCATTGGGGACACCGTTAGCTAGCCGGCAGAAGTCGGACAGTCGACACAAAATGCCAAATACATTTATTATTATTATTATTATTATTATTATTATTATTATTATTATTATTATTATTATTATTATTATTATTATTAATATCATTATTATTATTATTATTATTATAACAGCCTTTTGGAGAAGCCTTTATAGAAGACAATTGACGGTTATTGTCCGAGAAGCGATATCTCAACGACTGGCGAAAAATAACAATCGTGGTGCATAAAACAATATATTATATTAACTATTAATTTCCGTATTTGTGTTGTATTAATGTTAATCAAATTATGCTGTGACACTGCGACAATCCTGAAGGAAAAAAGCCTGTAAAAATTGTCAATCTATTCATACACTACTTTTTGTGGCATAGTTGTTGGTCACAAGTCGTTGCATTCACTTTTATTAGAGTATATTCAACTTTGTAATAATATTGTAATAAAGTGGGTTTGGTAGTCTGAAAAACGTGTGCACACTTTACTTCTCCTACACACGCCAAAGACGGTCTTTTATCGATAAATTAATTAGTGTGGCAGCCTTTTCTCTGGTGTAATCCCGAGTTCGATTGCAGATCGAGGCAAAAATAGAGCTGAAACTTTCCTTTAAATCGTCTCAGTTTCTGAAGCTGTGTGACGAACGAACACTCAGATATGTGGTCTTCGCTAGTTGTGGTGAAGGGAATACATCATGTTCGCCACATGTTTGCTTTACCCTCAAGAAACGGAATTAAACCGGGCTGGATTCCAAGGGTGAACACAACTCCACAACAGTGCATGTTGTATCGGGGGCACAAGTCCCCGAGGTGGGCACCTGAGCTTTTCGCTCTTTTCCACACACCCCGCCGACGCACATGTCCGTCCGATATCCGGGTTCGGCCGGAACCCAGTTTGCCCACACGGCAATCTTCCCATTGAATGCATGGGTCGGGCCGTCCCGCAAGCTCAGAGCTCCTAGCTTTCCAAGCTGGTACCGGAGTCAATATCGTCGAATGGCATCGCGCCACTCACGTACACTGGGACGCCAAGTCCCTCCTCTATACCCCGAGTATTGGGTCACTGCCACGACGAAACCAAGAGCCCAACTGGAGGCTATCCTAACTAAGGTCCGCGTGGCTCGGAGCCCCCATCCCGTCTCCTCACGGCCTACATCATTAGGCTACCGACGTGAGTAGCGCAGAGAACCTAGGCAACAATGACGGTAGGTAATTTCCCGCCGGACTTATATGTGGTTTCCAGAGCGTTCCTAAGAACCTCCTTCACCCAATCCTACCCAAAGGTCAGTACGCCAGGAGCCCAACTGGTGGGTTACTGAGTTGAATCAGGAGCTTGATCATTACCTACTAACGACGTGAGTGGCGCCGTGATACTAGGGGTCCGGGTGGTTGTCTACAACTCTCCACCAGAGATCATGCTTACTTACGCAAACACGACCCTCCCCCTGGGGGAATTAAACCGGGCTTGTGGTATACCGTTAGCCACCCGGCGAAGTCATGCAATCGACTAAACCTGCCAAATACACACAGCGCGGCAGGCCGCCGTTCGGACGCGCAGCGCCCCCGGGGCGGTGACGCCATGGCGGCGCCGGCGAGGCGCAGGGGGCGGTGGCGCCACGAGGATATTCTCACCGGGGCCCGCGCAGCGCGGCGCGGCGCGGCGTCGTGCGCTGGGGGCGTGCTCGTGAATATTCATTGGCCGGCGGAGGCGACGATAACTCACAGTCGCCGCCGTCCGGTCGCCGTCGCCAGCGCTTCCGACGCCGACCCCACTCCGCCGCCTCGTCGATGACGCGGCGAGAAGCGCCACTGCGCCTCTGTCGTTTCAATAACACACACACACGCGCGCTAAAAACGTCATTAGACCCAATTACTTGACGCATGTTTCTGTATGTATGTCGACGCACTTTATCTGAATACGACGCCACCACCACCTTCCGTTTTTTTAAATCGCGAAACACTATTGTGAAATTGTATTTTTCGTTTTTGTTTTCGGGGACTGTCGTCAGACCTAAAGACGTGTCGACGTGCTGACTCCGAATCTGAGGCAAGAATTGCACCACCACCTTCCGACTTTCTTAAACACTATGAAATTGTGAATTGTACGTTTCACGTTCTTTTTTTGCGATTTAAAACAGCTGAACGGTTGTGGCGCGATTCTGGCTTCGGATTCGGATTCAGCGCGTCAACTTACAATATGTGTCACGTCTTTGGTTCTACAACTTATTTAATTTTTCTGTGCCTAGCCACTTCCTAACTCCGCCACCGCCACAAAATGCAGATCTTCCAGTCGCTAGAATTACTACCATTTTCATTCCCAATGCAGTCGTTGATGGATTAGTGCAAAGATGCGTCAGTGTCTAAGGTCTTAAATCCCGTACGTATAGTGCATGTTTTCATCGCAGGATGGGGCGGTAATATACCCCCGCTGATTGGCGAAATCAGGCGCTGACCCACGTCGGCTTGCGGGGATATTTGCCAACCAGGCATCTCCCACCAGCGTGGCACCGTCGCAGCCGGCACAAGCTCTGAGCTCCCGACTGATTTCTCGACGTGTGTGCATGGAAGTGCGTGCGAAAGTAAGTTCGAGGGAAGGACATGGAAGAAGAACAGTTCGCGTGTCCTGGTATTACTCTGCCATTCGTCTGGTGTTGATCGGAAAAACCAAGGAAAAATTCCCATCAGAGCAGCCGGCCGCTAGAATTCTCCTCCAGAAGTTGGCTGAATCTGATCAGTTGTCAGCTAGTATCAAAAATACTAACATTGTCGAGACATTCGGTCCCGATCTCCAAGTAAACTGAGGCACCGTAGTGACATCAGTTGAACCTAGGCCAGAAGAACCATTGCAGTCTTATTCGCAGCAGCACTCCAAGACGGTATCAGATCTATTTGCATTTTTCTTTGCCATGAATGATCCCGCAAGGAGCTCATCGTCATGAGAATTGCTCTCTGAAGAATTAAAATTTTCCTCTCATGAGAATTTCCCACACCGCCTCAAACCCACAGTTTCCTCTACTCCTCTCCCCTAACTAAAGATGCTATGAGTCGGTTGAATATAAAATTTACTCCAAGTTGCAACCAGCTTCCTACGAAGCAAATTTAGGGAATATCCCTCTACATTCCCATACTTTTCGCAAAATATGGACTGTTCCAAATAAGGCTTTGTCAAGCGCTTCTCAATCTTTTGAATGACCTCGGACTTTATCCAAGTTCTTACATAAATTTTGCGGAACAAACCCCAGATCTCCAACACTATGGGGACGATCTGTGCTCCTACGCCCCAATTCGACTGATCTCGATTTCCAAACTCTTGTATTCAATACGTTTCTCTGCCTCTTGAATAAGGACGTTTGGATCGCACGGAACAGCAACATCTACAAGTATTTACACTTTTTCTCCAAATTCCAGATAAATTATCCGGTTTGTTTGCCGCTATCGTGCGATCAGTTTGAATTTTTTGGTCGTACATTCTTGTACACAGACTACCAGACGTCACGGATGTACTCAGTTTTCGTACCACTTGGAGCATGAAACTTTGATGGCATTTCAGATCTGCCAGTGGAGGTAACTATATCCAATATCGTTTCTTTTCTAGTATTCGGTCTTAGCTAGAATTGATCAAGCTGAGACAATATGATCAAGGTTTTCTACTAGTTCCTGGAATATGCGGCATTATTATTATTATTATTATTATTATTATTATTATTATTATTATTATTATTATTATTATTATTAACCCCATTATTATTATTGTTATTAATATTATTATTATTATTATTTTCTTCGCCTACATCTTCCCATCCCTCTCCTGTGGCGTCTGCCCCCTCCTCCTCGCCGCGGCGCGAGCGGGCGACGGCGCCGCACGTGACAGACGCGCATAAATATTACATCACACACGCGCGCGGCGGCGGCGAGCGACACTGAGGGGGCGCGTTTTCTTCATAACTCTCGCGCACGGCCCCCGCTTTAAGTTATTAATATTGAACAGGTTTTTTGAGAGGAATATTGTTTACTAGTTTAGAGGACGGGGATTATTTTCGACGCATCTATGCGTCCACACATCCCCTCGTCGGCCGCTGCGTGAGTTAATGCGCGGACGTGCCTCCATTGTGTTCCCGCCGCCCGGCGCCGCCCAGCGCGCAGCAGGTGAGGCGCTCGACTTGGAGCGCTTTAGGCTTCGGTGAGTAGATTGAAAATTGTATTGTGCGCCTGTACACACACACACTTGTTCTACCAGGAGGATTGCTTCCCAGGGTGGGCCAGTTGGCCCACTCATTCGCCTTTATCCGCAGTGCAAGAACACTGTCAGGCTGGTAACTGGAACCCAGGGGAACACGTACCTTTCACGGGAACCTCCCTAATTTAGCGTGGATGGGGCGACTCTACCGGCTCAGCTGCGACTACCGCTCAGCTACGACTCTACCGGCTACCCGGCACTAGCTTTTCAGGCTAGTACCGGAGTCGAATTAAGCGACACTCTCATTCACTGGGACAAGTTCCTCTTCTATTGCCCGTGAGTATCGGCCACGAAGAAGCCGAGTGCCCTATTGGGGGCCGCTCGGACTATGGTTCGGGTGGCTCGAGTCACCCGAACCCGTCTCCTTACCACCACTATCTTGAATCTGTCGACGTGACTACCGCCGGAATCTAGGCAAGCTGACAGGGAGATTCATTCTCCCGTCGGACTGGGACCCAAACCTTCCCAAAGGTCGGTAGCGATCCACCTTCTCGCTACCTCCACCTTGAAGCTAACGACGTGAGTTGCACGAAGTAACGGGTCTGAGTGGCAGTTACCTCCGCCACTAAGAGCCTCAGGTCTTGCGATCGTATGGCTTCCCCTGTGGAGTATGCTTCGTTCAGGTCGGTACACGATTATTATGACAGGGTCTTAAACATTTCATCAGGCATCTCACTTTTGGTCACCATCACGAAAGATCGTATCCCACTTTTAATGTCACTCACAAAATCACTCACACTAAAGGAGTTGGATACTGAAAACATTTTTGTTGCAGTTGAAGCCAATTTAATGAAAACAAGTACATGTAGATAACATCACATGTCCAAGGTGTAAAAAATTGTTTCCAGTACTTAACTCATTTAAGATTTTGTGAGTGACAGTAAAAGTTAGATATGATCATTCGTGAAATGGCGGATGATTTGATTATTGCCCAAGTGCACATCGTTTTTTGAAATGTATTCTTCGCCAGCGGAATGCCTCAAAGCCCGCGTGTCGATTTGCATCGGTCATTACTGGCTCACTTGGCAAGACTGAGGCTCCAGGGATAGATTGATTCATTAGTGACTACTAAGGCTGTCAGTCCCATAAGTGTAGTGTATGGTTGTTTTCCCTCGCTGTATGATGAGATCCGGCGCCAACCTACCGTGTGCTAGCGCAGTTTTCCCCAACCAGATATCTCCCACCAGCGGGGCACCGCCCCAGACGGGACAAACTCTAAGCTCTCGACCGTTCTCCTGGCTTGAGTGGTAGTGAAGGGCATCTTAGTGTAAGTGTGTGTAAGGGGTGAGGATTGGACAAGGAAGAGGAAGGAAAGATCCCACGAAAGATCCCGTGACTTGTTCGTTAGCGTGCTGCTCCTGCATTCGCCTGATATTGATCGAAAAAAACACAAAGAACTACTGATCAGAGCAGCCGGTAACTAGAATTCTCCTCCAGACAGTGACTGTATTCGGCCCAGCTAACAAGCCAGTGTCGAAAATTCTGTCCGCATATCTCCCGATCTCACTATACTTCAATTCACCTTACCGCACCTCACCTCACCTTACCGCACCTCATTTGTCCTCACCGGTTCCATGTCATCTCACCATGCAGCACCTCTCCTCACATTACGCATCATCTCACCTCAACTAATCGCACTCCATATCACCCCACTTTGCCGCACCTGATCTTACCATATGTCACCTCAATTCATCTCAATTCACCTTCCATCGACTCACCTAACCTGTTCTTGCTGCACCTCCCTACTCCTCGCCTCACTTTACTACTCCTCACTTCACCATACCGTGCGTCATCTCATATAACCTCACCTCAACTCATTGCATCCCATTGCACTTCATCTCACCTCATCGCATCACAACGCACTTCACCTTAACTCACCTCATCTTCCCTCATCTCACGCCACGTACACAACTTAAAAACATGCACGCCTTAGTCGGATTTGAAACCCTGAGTTTTAGATCCGCTTATAATGATTCATTGAAAAGATTTAAAACTAAAGCTCTACAATAGGGGTCACCTGAGGAACGTGTCAGAAAAGTCAAGCGGAGACTTCCAAATAGAGTCTATATTCTAATAGCTTTTTTCTTACTTTGCCTTACAGTCATTTCACACCCGACAATGTCATAATAGTCTCTCTTTCCCTGAAGCACCATTTGTAAAGCATTCTGAAATCTGACTGATCGGTGCAAACAGAAAAGTCAATTATCTACTATTTCTAATGCGGCAGAGAATGGTTGAGTAAGTATTTCATATTTGCAGGTGAGCAAATTATTTTGCTCGTTAGCACTGTACGAGTAATTGTTGGTAATGTTATATCGCGGGTGGTAGTGGTGGGGGCGGTGTTCCTCTCTCACAGACTGGTGAAAACAGGCGCAGATCCACAGGTCGGCTTGCAGGGCATTTCCCATGCAGAGTTTCTCTCCCAGCGAAGAAAAGCTCTAAGCTCCAAAATGATACATACATACATTTTATTAGAACTGCAATTGGGTATAACCCGGTGGCAGTTGATGACAATAATTGCAAAAATTACAACACTTACATTAATAATAATAATACTAAGAATGATAATAATAATACTAAGAATGATAATAATAATAATACTAAGAATGATAATAATAATAATACTAAGAATGATAATAATAATATGTGATGCTCTTGAGAAACGCAAGAGTGGCATGTGTGGTAGTCTAGTGCAAGTGTGTGTGTGTGTGTGTGTGTCAGGGGATAGAATAGGACAAGAAACCTAAATATAATAGAAGGAAAAATCGCACGCAGTCCGTGGCCCGTTTATTATGACTAAGCTGCGGATATATAGGCACGAATAACTATAGAAATAAGGAGGCAAAATAGGCATTTAAAAGTGTAAAACAGGCATTTAAAAAGGTATTATATATTTTCACCCTTATTTACGTTCTTGTGTCGAAAGTTTCTGAAGTAAACAATACAGTTACCTTCATGGAATGATTGCTTTCATCATTGTTCTGGAAAAGCCTCGTACATATTCCTTCTTTCGTTGTTGGGCAATTCGCACAAAAAAAGGTTGAATCGCAGTAGTAACCTTTTTGTTTTTCATTAAATGCAAGCTGATACTCTAATGCTACTTAGTATGATCTTTTTTCTCACATTTAACTTAAACATAAGTGAAAATGTAGTACGATTGGTTTTAATTGCCATTCATAACACAAATTTTGTAGCTAGTGATGGTCAATAGCACATACTATCTCGTATTATATTGAAAAGTCTATTTCAAAATTTGCAATTTTTCAAAAATTCAGAGAGTTTAATGAAAATAAAACTTCTGCTTTTATTTTAAGTGACACTTGTGCTATCGCTAGAGAAAATTGAGGCAAACATTTGTAGTGGTTTTTAAGAACTATTTTGATAATTTGCAAGAACTTTAAGCAGAAAATCCACCAGAAACACTCGTTTTTAAACACATACCCATACCCCTTTGTAAAAAATATGATTTTAGAACATATTTTATTTAACACAAAAAGCTATATATACAATGTATTTTGGGAATATTGCAATTATACATACAATGTATTGGGAACTTTTTGCAATTTTCAAAAATAGTGTCCGTGAAAAATGGAACCGCCACCAATTTTTATATTGTGCTTTGATACAGACGAGGAGACATTTTAAGAACAAAATTGGAGCCGTATTTGAGTAAAAGATTGTTTAAAAATGCGAGAAAGTAAAAATAACTTGACTACCACCAGCCATTCTTGCGCATGTTACATAATACGAAATACTCGCACTGTAGTGGCAGTAAAACGGAACATAGATTTATCGACAGCTATCGATAAATATCGACAACTATAGTTCAATTTTTCTTTTCACCAGGAAAAAAGTACATTTTTTAAAATGTTGATTAAAGATAATTGCGTTTTGATCAACAAATACAAAAAAGGCATCATTTAGACCTTTAAATACAAAACAGGCATTTATTGGCAAAATAGGCATTTATTAATGAAATAGGCATTTACTGGTACTATACTATTCACATATAATACTTCTAATGCATGAAAATGAATAAGTAACCTAAAATATTGCGTTTTCCATTAAAAGTAAAAATAGGCAAATAGGCAAAAATCCGAAGCTTAGTTACGATATTTCGGCAGCATTCGCTTGGTATTTCGCCGTATTAAATAGAGAAACAACGTAAAATTACGAGTCAGGGCAGCCGGCCGCTAGAATTCTCCACCAGACAGCGACTGAATTCGACTTATTTAGTTGCTGTCGTAAATTCGCCACAGTCGGGAAACGAGCCGTGAGACCTTTCGGGCAGAGACGCTGCATCGGCGATAGTTGTTGTTACAGAGCCATTCCGGCTGGTGACGTTCTGGAAGACCTCGCACCATCGTTTCCGTCGATGTCCGAAGCGGTTAAAAAGCGGTTGGGGCGGGAGGGGGAGCTGAGTGTAGTGGGACGCCGGTAGCGGGTTGTCGCGTCGGGGACCGCCAAGCAACGGGGGGTGGGAGGGACAGCCAGACGCCCACGGCCGCGCCGCCCAGGCATTAGCTCCCGTTTGTTACCTGGCAGTCGCCCCGCGCAAAAAACAGACGCTATCGTCTGCGGCCAGCGGCAACGGCGGCGGCAGCGGCGGCGGCTACGGCCGGCTGTGGCGTTTTTTGCCGTCTCAAGATTTAGATTCTCGCGTGTAATGAGTCTGGGGGATAGGGCTCTTAATTTATCTGCGGAAATTACTGCCTTAACTGCGACTAAACTGTTGGTTGTCCGTCGAGCTCCGCAGAGGTAAATAAAAGAAACGGGGCCCCCGAATTTACGAGATGGCGCCTGCCGCCCGCCCGCGCCCGAGCGGCGATGCGCGGGCGATAGCGGGAAGCCCTCGCCTGAGGACCGTCTCCCGCTCAGGGGCGGGGAGGGGGGACGGGCAGGGAACGAAGGAGATATTTCAGAACAGGTGCAGAACGGCGTGCCACTCGGGGAGGCGTGAGCCCCGAAATAGCAAACCGTCACGGCTGCAGCGTGTCTGATCGAGAGGTCCTTGGGTTCGAGTTCCGATCGATTCACCGCGAAAGGAGGCGATGATCTTCCTCCTCTTGCCGGGGACCTACGACGGCTTGGGAGGATTTCCCCAACCAGGTATCTCCCACCAGCATGGCACCGCCCCACAAGCTCTAAGCTCCCGACTGGTCTCACAGCATGTGTGGTAGTGTAGTGCATGTAAGTGTGTGTGTGTGTGTACGATGTGTACGTGTGTTCGCAAATAGGGGGTGACGATGGGGTAAAGAACAGGAAGGAAAGATTCGCGCGCGGTCTTTTTTGTTAGAGTACTGTCCTGACATTCCCCATGTGTTGATCGGAGAAAATACGGAAAATTACCAATCAGAGCATCCTTCGGAGCCGCTCCATCAGAGCCGCTAGATCTCTCCTTCTGATGGCGTTTGACCCAGCTGTTCAGCAATTGTCGAAAACCCTTCCAACGTTGAGTTTCGACCGTGGCGGATATTTTACACAAGCTGGATGGCTAAATGTATTCTATCATTAAATAAGAATTCTTAGGGCTGGCGGTTCTGATAGCCACTTGTCCGTGATTTCTCCAGTCAATGCCCTGCGAAGACCCCAGCAGTACCTGAGAAACGGGCCACGGAAAGCGTGCGATATTTCCTTCCTCTTCTTTGTTCTCTCCGTACACTTCCCCTTACACATTCGCGCATGGCGGGAGTCAAGTCTTGAACTTAGTCAAGGTGGGGGCCACGTTCAGAGAGATACCTCTAAAGGAAAACTTTACAAGAAAACGTTTATGCCGTCGCCGAAAGGCACGTTACAACTATGGAGGAACAACGCGATCATTGGATACAATATGTTTTAAGCTCAAAGGATACGAATGACGTGTTGCATACCCATTTTTTCTGCTTTTAAAGTTTTGTTCAAAATATTCCTTAAGTGTATCTTGTTAAAACTATTTCTAAAGTGTATCTCTCCGTCCCGTTTGTTCCTTTCGTTATTGTTTTTCTTCTGGGTCTTTGCGGTAGGCGTTGGTCACCTTCGTGTATGTGGCATGACCAGAAACTTCGACGGTTTCATTTCGTTATCGAGGTCATTAAGTCTCACCATGTTCTGTGTGCAAGGTGCAAAGTTTCGGCGGATGGTGATGTGAGGCTGACTGATGTCACTCGGACTTGTCATTGGCGCATCTGCATCCCCCCTCCATCCAAAGCTTCGCCATCGCCTCCTTTGAGCACTTCCCATTGTTTCAGGAGAGAAACTATCCCCTTACTATCCCCTTGTTTCAGGTTCACGTGCTGACGACTGTTGACTCCGAAGCGGGAAGGACATCTTGGCCACAATACACACTTATACGTACACATGTTTGCCAACAGTCCTAAACCACGTGGACGTGATTTACAAGAAGTGAATTATCAGGTTAGTGAAGAACTTTTACCCTGCTCTTATCGCACGCGACTAGTAATAGTTCATTAGTCCCGAAAGATGTAGTAGTAAGACGTAGAGCATGTCTTTATCCCGTAAGGTGGTGGTAATCTTTATCCACTGGATGGCGAGATCCGATGCCGACCAACCTGTCAGCTTAGAGTTCTCCCTAGCCCCCAACCAGGTATCTCCTACCAGCGCGACACCGTCCCGGCCAAGACAAGCTGAAAGCTCCAGACTGGTCTCCCGACAAGTGTGGAAGCATAGAGCATGTAAGCGTAAGTACATGTAAGTAAGGGGTGAGGATACGACTAGCAAGCGGTAAGAAAGATCGCGCGCGTGCCCTGGCCCGTTGGTTGGGGTGCTGCTCCGGCATTTGCCAAGTGTTGTACGGAGAAACGAAAACGGAAACCTACCCACCAGAACCGCCGGCCGCTCGAATTCTCCCCCGACAGCGGCTGAATTCGACCTAGCTATGCAATAGCAAGCGTCGAGAATCCTACCTCCGTCCGGTCTCGAACTCTAGGACCTCCCGGTCAGAGGCACAGCAGTGACATCAGATGCTGCCCTGAGACACCTAAGACGGTCTAAACTCAATCGAAAGAACTTGACTTCACACACCAAGTTGAAAACAGTAAAAATGAATGATTATCTTAGATGGAGATAAACGAGCTTAAACGTGCATTAGTATTTTCCACTTTTATAAGTACCCACTTCTTACAGGCAAGACAAGATGCTATGTTCCCAAACTCCTGTTTTAACCTGATATTAGTGCCCTTTCCGTACTACAATCGCTCCCCCTCTAAATTATTTTATTATAATGTAACTTGCACTGAGAAATTATTATAAATAAACAAATAATGAAACTAAATATTTAATACCACCAGCCTAGAGCGAGAATGTATTTTACGAGAATTTTTTTAATGTGTGGCAACCATTCAGTACCTTATAGAATTTGTATTATGCGATCAAAGAGAAAAAATATTCATAAACCGCGACCAACAAGGGCCGAATTGGTTTACTTAAAGGGAGCGAAGAACTTGCATATTGTCGTCTCGAATACCCGACATTAAGAAGTCTCTGTGTTACCCGTTATTGCTTACAAAGAATGTCTCACATGGTGCCCGGATGAGCATCTATCTTTCAACACCAACACCTAGGCACTGGTGGCATAGTGGCCAAACAAGAGATAAGAATGGGACCACTCAAGGTTGAATTTGAAGGGAGACTAAATGGGCTGCAGACCAGTGGACCGCACTTGCCAGAAGACAAGACAAAAAATAAATTCTACATCAGTTCAAATCTAAATGTTTTAATTTAAAATAATGCTCGAAACATTAATATTTCATACCCTTTTTAACATTAAATATTGTATCCATTTTAGTATATTGCAATATGTCAATAGAAATTACTAAATATTTACTATTTTGTTAATTTTAAGTCTCGTCGATTTTTCAGAAGGTTTTCAGGAGCCCTCAGAGTATAACACTTTATTGTTGACATAACAGCATTTGTTACTGATAGAAGATATTTGTACTGGAATCATTGAAAGTATTACAATGAAGTGGATAACATTGTACGATATTCGTATCGTAACGTATTACAATATTCCATTGGTTTTCCAACTCTGCCCAAAGGTGTGTTTTTGATATTTCTCCAAAGTAATATGTAATAAGAGACAATTTTCTTGAATAGTAACTTTTAATACAATAGCACACTGTGGCCCATCAACCTTGGTCTCCAGAAGAAATTCCACATGGCTCGATTCCATTATTATCCACATTTCTCGCGTATCGCTCCTGGCTGCCCCGGACGCTGAGAGCAGCTTAGAGTATCAATTAGTGGCTCAGAGTATCAATTGATGTCACTTCAGTGTCTCTGACCAGGAAATCCTAAGGGTTGAGTCCGGACGGTGTTAGGGTTTTTGACACTAGCTAGATATTTAGATCGAATTCAGCCGCTGCCTGGACGAGACTTCTAGAGGCCGATTAACACCAGGCGAATGCCGGACCAGTACGGACCGCGAGCTATCTTTCTTTCCCCTTCCTTGTTCTACTCTCAACGCTTACTTCCATACACGTATACTCAGTCGCACTACATAACCACACAAGCCAGTCGGGAGCTTAGATATAAGTCACGGCTGGGGCGGTACACTGTTGTTGGGAGAAACCTGGTTGGGGGAAAAACTGCAAGCCGACGTGAAGTTTCGGATCTCGCTATCCAATGGAGGATCTTCACCGCCACTTCCAGCGATAGAACATACATTACAGTTTCAGTACTAGTGACCTTAGTAGTTGACGCGCACGGAAACACTAATCAATCAATAAATAAAAAATTAAAAAACGGGAACTGGGCCTTTTGAATGGTCAGTGACCGCACGTCCGCTGGGGCAGTCAGGAGACCGCTCCCCCTTCCCCAACGACTCGCTCCATTTTCGCTCTCCTTTTTGTCGAGGCGATGGCAAAACCAGTCGTTCTAAAGTAATTGGACAGGCGTGTTTTTTGCAGAACACAGAAATAGTATGCAAGTCCTCCGCGCCGAATCGATTCAAAATACACCGTCCATCAACTCGTGCAATCTATCGATTGATTGATGGTTCTCTTCCTTTTTCATTCCTCTCTCCTTCGATACCATTCGAGCCTGTTTCGTATTACCCACTGCGATATGAAATACTTCCCCCAGTCTCGCGGCCTTGTGGAATATAGTTATTACATCAGTTAATTATTATACACGGAAGTAGCATCGTATAATTTCAACATTTCATTAGCATTGATCCGAATTCTTCAATTATAACTTGGAAGATAAACTATGGTAAGGTGATGTGCGAAGAATCCACTACATTTACAAACAAAATTACTATCATTATCATTTGAAAAGCAACGCATGACGAGGTTGTTATTAGATAAGGAATTCAGCACGGCACGCCTTAAGACCCCTCCTTGTCATTATAAGATAAAAAGCAGGAACACAGAATAGTAATCGATCATTGTCTGTAATGGAAGCGAACCAAAATTAAACAGTCCATCATTAGAAAAGTTCCTCCAAGTTATCAAGCTGTTATTAGACAAGGAAGTTTAAAAAGAAATCGCATTTCAGTCGCCCTTCTGTGTTCCTAGACATGCACCTTTCTTTATCTTCGAGATAAGATGAAGATTCCTCTATCAATGACAGTACTTGTCATCTTCATCAGGTAGGAATTAAAAAGGCTTTACCGAAATCCCTGTGAATGCCTTCATCATTTCATCCAAGTGTGTACGTAAATAATGACTTTTCTCCGGATCTTGACTGAGAATAATGGTGGATAATAAAACATCCTCTATCAGCCAAGTTAAAAACTTAGGTCCGCACAGCTGAAGCAGTAGCAGATTAATCTTTAGCCGGTAGCAGTTAGCAACATTTCTTTCAGATCGCTATCACCTGATCATAAAAATTATCATTCCTTCTCGGTTGAATGTATCAGATAGTTTTCAATGATTGCACATTACATGTCAGAGAAAGGTGTATAATAGATAATTGTAACAAAGCAGTAGTAATTTGGTTTTATGTGCAAAGCTTCTTCACTACTCAATATATATCTTCCTATCGCAATATTAATTTTCAAATTTATTAACTTAAATTCAGCTTTTTTAATTACTAATGCCGACCAATTCCGGCACTGTAATTTATTTCTACGTATCACAAAAAACTAGAGAGAACAGCCGTAGCCAAGCGGAAGGGCTGGCAATTGGAGTGGGTCTGTCAGGGAGGAGCTACTGTCTCCGTAAATCTTCAAACTATCCACTTTCATTTAAAATATGTCATGAAGCACACCTTAAACATTTAATGAAAATTAACACATATAAAATTATTGTAGGGCGGTGGTATCTTCAGGACATTTAAGAAAAATCAATACACTCACACATAAAACACAAGTATTTTTATCATCAAATTCACTACAAACGTTTATGTTTGTTGTGTTATGTTGTTACGTTAACTAAACTCAACATCATGAGGTAGTCTGAATTCAACATGCATATACAACAATTAAAACATGTTCATTACTTATTAAACTTTAAGTAAAAATGCAAGCAACAATAAGATTTAAAATTAGAATTAGATATGAGTAGAGAATACTGTTCCCATCAAAGTGAACATCTTTACATTTTTTGAGATTAAAACTTGAATGCAAACAGAAGAAAACATAAAAATATACCATAAACCACAATTGCTTCATAAATGTTCAAGTGTAAAGCGCAAGTGTTACTTCAGACAAAAACCATTTATATGATATTATTTTAAAATATTTATATGAAAAACATTCATTTCAACCCAAAGGTCATAAACTAAAATCATAGACTAGTGAAAACAAAAGGAATCGACCCAAATAAGGGCATGTCTACAGGTGAGCCTCAGTGGCCAGAATCAGGTCTCCAAATAAAGGGGCAGAAGAAAAAAGTGATAGAGGCCTACAAAGGAACGGGGGGGGCGAGAGCATAGAAGGGGGAGGGATGAGTATGACCAACTACAGGAAGGAGAAAATAAGCCGAAAGAGTAAACTGAACTAAAGGATATTTAATTACTCGCTGACGTGTAATTTCATTTTGGACAACACATTGTCAAAATGTGTCATAATAATTTGTGTCATTTCACTCGTTAGTGAAAACATAGAATTCCACATTCGTATTAACCATCTGATGTATATTAATATTTGCGGTCTCAGAAATAAGCCGAATGTATTTCCAAACTTCCAACTGAAACGAAAGGACCTTTAAAATCAAAATTATGTAAGGTGCTAAATCTGCCTCGGATAATAGAATTTAATTAGTAGTGAA
The DNA here is from genome assembly GCA_038098605.1 of Gryllus longicercus. Lineage (NCBI taxonomy): Eukaryota > Metazoa > Arthropoda > Insecta > Orthoptera > Gryllidae > Gryllus > Gryllus longicercus. The sequence goes on along the minus strand of JAZDUA010000024.1, from coordinate 4,611,579 downwards.
AACTTTGATGTACTTTTCATGCTCCTTTATTCTTTGCTAAAGACGCTTTTGGTTTGACCTATATACATTAATCCTTAAATACAACACTCAATTCATTATCCGTAAATATAACGGTAGAATCTGTCATACCCCATTTTTAAAGTGTGTGTGAGTCTATATATATAATTACCAAAAAGTTTTCGAAAATTCTGTAATTATTTTTTAATTATACATGTACGTCCTTGTATTTGAGCTAAAACAGTTTTAAAGGAAATTAATGCTATTTTATCAAGATATTAGCACCAGTCTTAAAAATTACACCATTTTTGACAAATCTTAATATATTCCCATCAATACGCATATTTTGATTCTCTTTTAAAATATCTCTGTCAAACTTTATATTTTCTTAAAGAGTATAATAATTATTATAACCCAATAGTATTATTATCTTGAAAATGTTATCAGTTTTTCTTATAATGTCTTTGTAAATAAGACTTTCTTTAAATACAAAAATCTAACTAATTGATGCTTCATTAGAGATTTGATAGGAGTAAATTTGGACTGAAAAATGGAAACAAATTGGTGTTTAACTACTTTTTTTTCAATTTACACACTTAATAATAACATGTTTGTAAAAAGTAAATTAAAACCATTGAAAATGGTCATCAAAAACAAAATCAGGAACCAAAGCCGAGTCATTACCAAACAAGGTCCCCGATGTATCATAGTTACCACTCGCATCTAGTAAATCAAGGTATTATGTGTGAATTATCTCTAATGTTTGATGTCATTTTGTCAAGAAAGAAACAAAAACCAAAATTACAACTTTGAAAAACACACACGTAAACATACTACTGGAGTCCAGCAAACCCTAATGCCCTTTCGCACTCTACTGGGGGCTTGCTGGCAGCCTAACAGAAGGCGGAAACAGTGCAAACCCTTCCCAAACATACTTACTGAATTTACGTAGGAGTAAAATATCGCAAATATTTATTTTCCAATTAAACATATGTCACAAAATTTGGTTGGAGTCCAATAGACTCCACGGTTATATTTAAAGGTTGATAGGCAGTCTACACAGACAACAAACTTTGTTCAGATAGTGAAAGATGAACGAAATAAAATTACATAAACGCCGTATTCATATGATTTTTTCAAAAATTACACAAACAGTTCTTTAATATCTCATGCATCGTTGAAATTTACATTAAATGTGTATTTCATTGTTTAATACGTTTGTCAACACAGAAGCTTCAAAGTTTTTTCAATGATAGTTTTTCAAAAATCCATACGTTTTGAATATAGAAATTAAACAAATGTCATTTTCCAAATTATTTCGAACCAAATTATTAATAAGGTTGATGCACTTTTTGGGGAAATTTCCACATTGGAAAAGGATTCAATAATCTCGACATCCTGAAAGCCTTATTTCGATCAAGATATTTGGGGGACCAAAAATAAAAAAAAATAAAAAAAACTGGAAAATGTAAATGTTTTTAATCAAATACTGCATAAAATATCGATTATACAGAAACAGAAAACACATTGAGGTAATTAAAATGAGCTCTAAATATTGTGACTTATGATATTTGTTCAAAAGTTTATAAGTATTAAGGAAAATGTGCAATTGGCGTCTTCGGGCACTTACAAATTGACCAGTGATAAGGGTTAGAAATAAAAGTTTCCTTATAGACAGAGAACTCAAAGATAAAGTACAGCTTGCTAATTCAAATCTTCACAAAATTTCAGCAGGAATTCTACGAGGTTCGCCACTATCACCAACTTTTTTTAACATTTTTTTCATGTTTTCCATTTTTAATAAACTCTCAAAACTTTGTATGCTGACGACACTGCACTTTTTACCAAACATCACATATTACAAACAGCCCTTAAATACCTTCAAGATAATCTTAATCTATTCACAAAAATTGCTCTAAATTTACATCTAAAATTACCGTTTAGGACGAGATTTTACTCTTCTATAATATCCTTAGTCATATTTCAGTTCTACCATTAAGAGATCAAAACACTGAAAATATGTGAAAAAATGTTCATTGGGTACTGATAGATGGTAGCTGAGAAGATGGCCAAACAAAACGGAAAACAAGCCCAGACCATAGAAATTAGAAAACTAACTAGTACGAGATAGTCTGTGCCATTCTGCAGCACCACTAGTGTCTTTAAACTTTTTGTGCAGTTTGGGTTAGTTTCTCTAAATTACTTGCCATTTCGATGTAATGTTTTGATTTTTTAGGATAACTCACGATTTGACATATCCATGAAATTAAATATTTTATTAGAGTCAAAGAAACGTAAAAGGTGTCATATTTGTCTGACTCCAAATACTTCATGTGTGGAGTCACGTGTCTGACCCTAAGGTAAGGAATTGTTCTACATTTTCAGTAGTTTTAATTTCGAAAAAAATATTTATTATTAGTACGTTGTTGCTAGATTTTAATAAAAAAATAACTTTCTTTACACTGTTGCTAAGGAAACGAACGGTTTCAGAATGTTTCAGACAAAATATTACAATTCACAATGATATTAAAATGCACGTAGTTTTAGTTTTATTATTGGTTGGATGAAATTGTAATGTTATAATTCTGAAATATTAACGAATTAGTACGTTGAAATGGTTGGCCTTGTGAGACAGGGGCTTGGGTCACGTGAGTCAAAGTATGTAGACACAAGTTATGTGTTCGAACAACACCCCCAAAAGGTCTCGGAACAAACCAATGACATCATCACATTTAGGCCGACTACCGCATCGGCGTTTGCCTGCGACGCATTAGTGTTGCAATTTTTTTCCATGTTCAATGCAAGGAAAAAATAATTATAATGCTAAAGAAAATGTCAAGTATTATTACTAAACGTATTTAATAAGCTGTGAGCAAACTTTTCCACCCATAATTCAACTAAAACATGTTTAGGTTGCTATAAATTACCTTGCTCTACATAACAGAAGAAACTGAATGTAAATAAATTTTAGATGCGTACTTTTAAATCTTCAAAAACTACCGCGTCAATTGACAAACACACGCGTCAATTGAAAATTTGTAGAATTACATTATTTCTGATTTCAGGTAAGACACGTAGGTTCACCATTATGTAGTTGAAAAACGACAGTGTCCTTTTAAAATGATTGAGCAGAAGAAATTACTTACGGATTCTCTACAAAATACCCCGGAAATCTCAAACATCTTGAGTAGAAGTGTCACTATTGTGAGATAGAAAAACAAAAATGTTCTCACATTTATTAACTTGATCAAATTAAAAATAATGAAACACACTACATACTATTATCAAAAGAATGTGTTTGTTATTCAGAATCTAAATCTTTTAACTCTTGTAAATTAATAAAAACACCAAATATTTCAGGAACGTACCATTTTTGCACAGCCTTTAAATTATAAGAGCATTTCAGAACACTAATAGTAAAATTAAATTTTTTAAATTGTTCAAGCCCTTGAATATCAAATGTTCACTAAATAGTATAATAAAAGTTAAGAGAAATGTTTAATTAAACGATAATGAAATTATTAAAAATCATTAGATCATCAAAATTGATGTGTTTTCAAACAAGACAATGTTCACACTTGCAGCGTTTGCAGCTTCCACTTGAAAAAATTCTCTTCTCAGTCGCTGGGGTCGTCTCAGTATGATCATTCAGAAAAGTATAGTATGCTTGGTGCGTTGGAAACATTTTTCGTACAGCCCCATCTCTGAGTCTTGGCAAATACAATGTTGCGGTAAACGACCTTGCACTGGATGTCATCGACATATTCCAGAACTTGAACAATATCTTCAGGATGGAAATACAACTCACACACAAAGGCAAATGCAATCTACTAGGATTTATTAATAACTGAATACAGAACACATATTGTAGACCAAAATTAGTAATGAATTAAATATTTTAAAAACTACAAACAGTTTAAACATCTGTACCGAGCAAATGAACAAATTTAAATACAAAATGGACGTATAGAATGATCATATATGATTTGTAGACTATATTTTGTTGTAAACTGCTTGGAAGTGTCGATTTCCTTTCTTGTATATTACACAAAGTATGTAGGCGTACATAGCAACAAAATAATTATTTCCATAATGAAACAAAATTTCAAATGCAATACAGTTGCGAAGGATAGATAAAAAATACTCTAACACGTGGTGTAGCCAGAATCTATGTTTTGTGGGTCCTTGATACCGAAAAATCAATTGTCAGCGAAACGTCTGCGTGTCTGTCTGTCCGTCTGTGCACAACGTTAGCATTGAAACCGTTCAGCCGATTATCTCCAAAATTGATATTCCCGAACCATTCTAGCTGATGTCGCGGACCCTGGAATTTGAAACCGATAATTTAATTTTAGGGGATACTTTACATGACGCCCCTGGGACATATTCAAAATTTCCAAAAAATACTGCTCCAATTTGTTTTCTTAAATTTTGTTGTTGATTAGTGAAAAGGACGTTTAAGTGGTGCAGGTCCCGTTTTCGTTGACATCCACGACGTTTTGAAAACTGGAAAAAAATCAAAACTTCAAAATTGGTGCTAATGATTTTTGTCTTAGGCAAAGTCTTGTACAAAATTAGCTCTTTAAAAAGGTCATGTACATTTTTTTTTTAAACGAGTAGTTTTTGCGTAATTTGTGCTTGAAATTAATGAAATATATCACAACAACTACATGCCACGAAAAAAATTGAATGAATGGTATGAAAAATAAATAATTTAATTTTAAGTGTAATTTACTATTGAATATGCTAATATTAATTCTCTTTTCATTTTCTCGCTTTTTTGCTTTTAACTCAATTTGTGTTCCAGTATATTGACATATTTCATTTTAAACAATCTGCAAAGCTTTATAGAAAAACGCAACAATGCGGCATCAATATTTCAGAAGCTAATTGTTGTCGAATGTTGAGATGTTGGCGGTGATAGGATATGACTATTTTATTAAGTCCATCTGGTGGTGGTGTAACTCATAGATCAGGAGCCAGTACTTCCGTTTGCGATGAATTTTGCAGCAATTTTTTATAAATTGCTCCTCAGAATGCCCGGAGAGGTATGTTATATAACATTTAATATCATCTGATCCCTAAAAAATTTACTGCGCATTGAACAGAAGAAAACGATTAAACGCTATCGGAAATATTATCTTCGACGAAAGACAATTCAGGAGAGAGCAGTCAGAATTTTCGTAATTTGTTTTCATGCAAATTGCATGTATTTTAATTTCTGTATTGATATTTTTAGCCAAGCGAAAGCACATAGTTTTGACAACGATGCTCTGGCAATAGTGTGTTGGTCGCTTCTTGGATGAATAGGGACGTTTTCAAATAGTAGCCGGGGTAGCGCAGAAAAAAGAATATTTCTAATTACATAGTTGTTTCCAATAACGTAAGACAATGTGCTGTTGTAGCACCACTAGTTTTATTGATTTAAGATGCAGGCGCGTCAACCGAATAGGTCATTATTCCCGTAAGTGTAGTGCGTGTTTTCGCTCGGGGTAGCAGTGATCGTTCCCCCTTGTGAATGGCGAGTCACGACGCCGACCTACGTCGGCTTACGGCGATTTTCCTCCACTAGGTATCACCCACCAGCGTGGCACAAGCTTTAATCTCTCGAACGGCGTGTGTGGTAGTGGCGTGTGCGTAAGAGATGAGGATAGGACAAGAAAGGGGAAGGAAAGATAGCGCGCGGTGTGTGGCCTGTTAGGGTACTCCTCCTGCATTCGCCTGGTGTTGATCGGAGAAACCACGGAAAACTACCCGTCAGAGGAGCCGGCCACTAGAATTCTCCTCCAGGCAGCGTCTAAATGGAACCCAGCTGTGTAGCTACTGCCACCGTCACGACTCGAGCCTAGGACCTTCCGGTCAGTGGCACTGCAGTGTCATCAGTTGATGCCCTGAGCCGCCTCTCCAGGCGCAACACGCGAGTAAAAATACAAATATTGCTTTGTGTGCAAGCCTGAGAGGCCTTCCGAATGGAGATGCAACGCATTGCGCGGAAGCGGCCGTAACGGGATCGAAGGGAGGCAGAGCGGGCGGGGGGGGGGGGCATGAGGCTCCGGGCTGTTTGCAGAGCGGGTGCGCGAAGGGGGAGGAAGAATCACGCGAGACCGCTGTGCCCTCGGGCCGCATCGCGTGGAGGTATCGAGAAAATCAACACACACATACAGGAACCCTCACTGCCGCCGCCGCCGCATTGCCATCGCTCAACAACTTAAAACAATTATTACACGGAGAGAAGCCTACGTTTAAAACTTGCGAGATGGCAATAATGGATTAAGGAGTTATGCTGAGCCTGTGCGGGTGAGGCGGTGGCTATCGAGCGAGGGCGGCCGGCAGGGTGAGAGGGAGGGGGTGAAGGGGCGCGGGAAGCGATGGCGGCGGCGGCGCAACCAATAGCGCCGGTGGCGCGCGCCCCCTCCGCCGGCCAATCGCCGGCTGCAGCGCCGCCATGGCCGCCGCCGCCGCCCCTCCGCCCCCGCAACCCCTGCACGTGCAGCGGACGGAGGGCGCCGCGCCCTCTGCCGTCGCCCGCTGACGCTGCAACTGCGATGCACCGGCCACGCCACCTCGCCTTGCCCCGCGCCTCTCTCCACGCCTCGCCTCACGACTTCTCTCGCCTCACCTCGCCTCGTCACTCGCCTTGTCCCTCGCTCCGCCTCTCGCCTTGTCTCGCGCCTCCCCTCTCGCCACGCCTCTCGCCTCGCCGCTCGCCTCGCTTCTCGCCTCTTGCTTTGCATCTTGCTTCGCCTCTTGTCTCGCTTCTTGCTTCGCCTCTTTCTTCGCCTCTTGCTTCGCCTCTCGCCTTGCCTCCCGCCTCCCCTCTCGCCTCGCCTCTTGCATCGCCTCTCGCCACACGTCGCCTGGCGTCGTCTCGTGTCGCCTCCCCCCTTACCTCTCGCCTCGCGTCGCGTTCGCACTCAGGGATACGAAGCCCTCTCCGCCACCGGCATCTCCCTCAGCGACACATCCACCGACAAACATGTTTCAGTTGCCGTTGCCGAGTCTCGGTCCGGAAAATTCCAGGTTTCAGGACTAAATTAATGCATTAATCGGACATTATGAATCGATAACGTAATTGGGGTATTGAGGGGTATTGTGATGACACCGAACGCCAAGCCACTCGTCCAACGGTGTAATTGCATTGTAGCGGAAATTTTAAGGGTGACATACACAACATACGTATGTTAACTTTTGAGGCGTCATTACCGAGACGTCCAATGCTCAGTTGATTAGTAATTATTCTTAAAAAAGGACAATTATAATTTAATTCTAATGGTGTGGAATTCACAATTGTAGATATATTTCTTGGATTATTTTTTTTAAGTCTCTACCTCTTTTTTTCTCTTACAGAATTTGCTTTTGTAATCGTGCTGCGTCTTTTTTATCTGGTTTGCCTTTGATGATGCAGCAGCAACAGAGCAAAAACGAAAAACGATACATGGGCCATTAGTCTGTCTCTGACTGGCATATCATCCCAAATGAGAGCCAACCCATCAGCCAGTCTCTTTCGTCGGACGAACTCCGCTCCGGGCATCAACTGATGTCACTACAGTGCCTTTGGCCGGTAGGGCCTAGGTTCGAGTCCCGACGATGGCAGGATTTTCGAGATTAGTTAGATGCTAAGTCGAGTTAAACCACTGTCTTGAGAAGAATTCTAGCAACCGGCTGCTCTGATCGGTAATTTTCCGTCATTTCTTCGAATAATACGAGGCCAGATCAGTATCCGAACAAACGGGCTGCGCGCTATCAATCTTTCCTCTTCCTTGTCCTAACCTCACCTATTACACACCCTTACACTAACGTGCACTACCCTACCGCATACACCGGGAGATCTGACAGAATATTTTTGCTTGTCCCGGCTGGGACGCTGTCTCGCTGGTGAGAGATACCTGGTTGGGGAAAACCCGTAAGACGACGGTAGGCCGGCTCCGCATCTCGCCATCCAGCGGGGGATGATCACCGTATCTTGATAAAACATTGACTATAATTATGGGAGAGGTAAAATTAGTCATTGATGCACTCGGAATCACTAATCAATCACGAACCCCTCTCCTCTGCCCGAACGTGCCCCGCAGCCTGGAACTGTGCTGCCCCGGATGGTCCCTCGCGTTTTAGCCCTCTCCGGAGTCCTGGGGAAGTATTTTCGACTCGTCACTTTACGGCGAGAACTCACTCATAACGTTGTAGGAGAATGTCGAGGATGTTTGCATTTTGTATGCACTTGAGCAGAGAGTGCAGTTATTCGCGCGAAACGTGACCCGAACTCGCGATATGGACAATTCCTCACCTGACGCTCCAGCCCGCTTGCTCCGATCTCTTACGTCTACTCATGGCGTTTCTTTCGCTCTCAGGGCTCCAGCGCCGTGAATCTGCTACCCACTATCTACCACAGTCTGTAGTAGGTCTCCAAGAGGAAGTTTCCTTCGTTTACGGCTTATGATTTGTCGGTATTCCCATATTGTGGAACTTCGAGTCACTTTTCAACCGTGATTGAATGTTGTTCCCCCTCCAATGTGACCTCCTCATAGGAGCAACAAAGGAACGTTTCGTTTTTTGGAGGGGGAGGTGGTCAGGTGAAGACGTAGTGCAGCGCTCGTGATCGTGTTTAATCAAACGAACGATAGTATGCTCTGGAGGAAAGTCTCGAAGAAACATCGCATGTTGTTTAAAAATTGGCGTATCGTTTTAAGGGACGAGGGCTGTCAGTATTGCAAGAATTTGCCGCAAGAATAATATTGTGTCTCTATTGTACGATGCGAACAGCATGTACCCTGGGTGGCCTACTACTCCACACTATCACTTATTCTACCAGGTGGGTTGCTCCCCGTGGTGGGCACCTAGAATTTTTAGCCTTATCCGCACCCCTCTTACGGCGAACAAATACACAGACAGGCTGGTGTTAATCCCAGCAGAACGCAGTTACTCCTCACGGATACCTCCCCAGTTTAGCCTGGATGGAACCACTCGGCCAGTTCAGATCCACTATCTTTCTAGGATAGCACTGGAGATAAATTAAGCGCCACTGACATTGCTCCAAGAGAAGCCCCCTCTTCTTTGCTTGAGGGCCGCTCGGACCCATGTTCGGGTCACTCGAAGCCCTCAATCCCTCTCCCACTCCCTCCATCCTGAAGCTCTCGACATGAGTACAGCCTTAAGCCAGGCAACCTCGCAGGAGAGTTTGTGCTGGCTTTTATATGTGGGATCGGAAGCACGTCCGTCGCACAATCCTTCCTAAAGGTCCGTGGAGATCCTTCTTTTCACTGCCTCTCCTTTGAAGCTAACGACGTGAGTACCGCCGGGGACAAAAAGGCGTTGGATCCGCTCTGGGTAGCTTATTGAGCGTTGATGTCGGGTAGCTGTAGGTGGAAGACGCGGGAATTGCCCACCATTGCAGTATTAATAGACGTGTATGAAGAACACAATCATGTGTGAGGGAATCGAGCGATAGTCGTACACGCCACACGAGTGTGGTAATTCCCATTACATCGTGTTTCATAAAGTACATTTTCTGAAATTGACAAATATGCGCCTATTATGATTAACTAAATACGTACATTAGAATAAATTGAACTGTGATATTATAATGTATTGCAAACGGACCTCACTGTTCCCGAAAAGTCTGGTGACGCGCAGATGACGATGCCTTGAGATTATGGCTTGGTCAGACGCTGTTAAGGTGTCGCACGCGGGCGGGGCCTGGAAAGATCCTGGACGCAGGTGAACAACATTCCAGAAGTATTTTGAGAACTTGGAACTTGGAAACATCAGTTGGTTCGAATGGCGGAACCACGTGGCGTCCCGGCTATCACATGATGCTGGTTGGCGCCCGAACGCGACGGTATGACGGCGCGAGTCACGTGGGGCTGAGGACACTCGGAGCTCGAATCGCGGGGGTGGGTCTTAAGGCCAAAGTATAAGCGACCAGAGCTCTTGGTGGAGCAAGGGAACTGAAACTGTGCAAAGAGACCTGAAACATAAACTTTGTATTTTCGCACATGCAATGCGCGCCAGGTGGCTTAAGTCATACTGACCCTCTGTTTTTCTTTTTATGTTGCAGGAATGACCCTAGATGCCAGTAAACGGTATGAATTCTGGTACCGCAATGGCGAAAAGTGCATTACACTTTCTGGGTGTACAGAAAGTTACACACGTGAGTTAGCTTGCGGGTGGGACTTGAGTAGCGTGCGAGATCTCATTCAAACGCACAAAACGTACTCCCAGGGGGGTGCGTTGGCGAGCGATGCTCGTGTGGCAACTCGTGTGTCCGGAAACCGCAGCAGTAGTTCCAATCGTACCAATGGTCGTACCAATGGTCACGCGGTGTGTGTATGTCTTTGATAAGTGGAGATAGCTATGAGTCAAGCAATTAATTTCAGGTAGTAAGGCAGCGCTCGTGTGGTCTGAGGACAATCTACCAGAGCTGGTTATAGATATTTTAATTGATTATAACTTGTACATAATATTATAAATAAACCTCTGTAAAAATACAAATTTATTATTTTTAAATAATATTGTAAATAAACCTATATAACAATTCGAGCTCTTGTATGTGATTTGTAGTGAGATTCCCATGACGACACAATATGTTGGCAAATGTATTATTAATTAGTACATTCTCGAATCAATGTGTAGCATGCGATTTCCTTTTAAATGATATAATTCACTAATTTTAATTTTATTTGGTGATTCGACTCATGCCTGAATATCAGGCAAAACAAATCACGAAACGTTGTAGTTGAATTTTAGGATATTTTCAAAAATATGTTTGTTGTTGAAATTGATAAATTACTCATCTTTAATTAACCGAAAAAGTGTATTTTAATTTAGAGTTGACACGGATTCCAGTAGCCACGTTGCTAAAAGCTCATTTTGACTCCTGGGGCTAAAAAGACTACACGAGGCGAGAAATGAGAAAAATCAGCCTGCTTTATTTGTAGATTTGCCTCGAAGGCAGCTGCGTCGGAAATTTTATTAGGTCTACAAAAGTAAAATATGTGTGTCTGTGATTGCTCAGTGTTCAGTTCAAATCGCTCTCGGATGGTTCTCGTCTCTCACATTTGACGTCATTGATTCATTTATTATTTTGTGTTTCCTGGAGCGTCATCTGCATGACCATTAGGCCCGTACGTTTAGTTAACATTATACCTTGGGAGGGGTTTTACGCCGAGTGGTTTTGAACCGTAAAGTCAATGAACACATTTTAAAAGCAGGACTTTCCATTAACATGCACAAATGTGAATAGCCGGTGGTTTGAAACAATAAGGTAGAAGATCGTCTTCTGGGAAATGGAGGAAAATGAATGTACACAAATATAAGTATTTGGGGGAACGTTTTATAAAAAGGGAAATAGCCAAGAAGAAATTGGGTGACGAATATGCTTGGAAAGAAACGTGACATGAAGTATAAACTCAGAAACAAAATAACAAAAAACACGACTAAACATCGTCTTTACTCCACCCTAGTCAGTGTTACAACATACGGTTCAGACGTTTGGGAGGGTGATAAAAGAACAAGAGCGATGTTGCGGGGCCTTTAAATGGACTACTGGCATAGAAGTTGCTATGATAGTAGACGTGAAAGAATCAGGAAAGATTACATAAAGAAAGAAAATGGATATAAAGAAAACTATCCTTGAATAGAAAAAAAACAAATCGTCTTGATGTGGTCATGTTATGGGCATGACAGACGAAAGATGGCCAAAACGATACCTGCTATGTATGCACGGAGAACAACAGAAGAGGGGAAGACCCAGACTAAATGGCAGCAGGGATTGCAAGAGGCTATGACGGCAAGAGAGGTGCAGAATGATCTATGCACATATAGAAAGGCATGGAGACTGAAAGCGGAGAAACGGCGACAACTGTAGAGCAACTCACTTCTACATATTGATTTCTGGGATTTTCCAGCGGATCACCACCCCACCCTGGCTCAAGACTTGTCCCTCACCGTGTGTGATAGCGTAGGACATGTAAATGAATGTGTATATGGGAGAGGGTAAGCCAAACAGGATGAAGGAAAGTTTGCTTGCGGCCCATGGCACATTTGTCAGGGTACTTTTCAGCTATTTGCCAGACTTTGACGGGAGAAACCACGAAAATTATCAATCAGAGGTAGCAGACAGTCGCTAGAGTTCTCTTCCAGACTGAGATTGAAATCGACTTTGCTATGTCGCTACAGTAGATAAACAGTCAATGATGGGATAAACCACGAAAATTATCAATCAGAGGCGGCAGTCCCTAAAATTCTCATTCAGACTGCGATTGAAATAGACCTGGCTACGTCGCTTGTTTACATACTTAGGCAATGATGGGAGAAACCACGACAATTAGCAATCAGAGGCGGCAGTCCCTAAAATTCTCTTCCAGACTGCGATTGAAATCGACCTGGCTACGTCGCTTGTTTACATACTTAGGCAATGATGGGAGAAACCACGACAATTGGCAATCAGAGGCGGCAGTCCCTAAAATTCTCTTCCAGACGGAGATTGAAATCGACCTGGCTATGTCGCTAGTGTAGGTAATCTGGCGCCGTCGCACCTGGACCTCCCGGCCAGCGAAGGAGCGGAGGCAACGACGCAATGACTCGCAGAGCGCGAAGCGAGAGGCGTGAGGCGCGCGAGGCGGCTGCGTGCTCGGGCCCTAAACCCGCGGCCGCCCGCCCCGCCCGCCAGCTGGGACGCGGCCATCGCCCATCGCCCGCGCCCGCGCCGCCCCGCTGCACACCAATTGCGGCCGCGTTGTGCCAGGGCGGCAGCTGCCCGCCCCGCCCCGCCCCGCCCCACCCACCCGATCACCTCGCGCAGAGCCCGGCCCGCCCGCCTCACACCCGCCGGACCGCACATCCTCTCGCTACGACTTGGCCTTCAGCGCTTCTCGCTCAGCCACGTGCAGTTGTCCGGCCGGGATGGATCTGGGCAACAACTGGAGGCACTTAGTTTCCAATACTGGCGTTGTTAGTTTTTCCACAATAGTTACGAAGAAGCTGTGTCGATGTATGACTGTTTAACGTTTTCGTGTGCATTAACTGCTAAGGTCATTATTCCCGTAAGTGCGGTGCATGTTTTATCGCTGGAGGTGGACGTGATCTCCTTTTGAATGGCGAGGACCGACACCGATCCACTCGCCTGCTTGGTGGGTTTTCCCAATTCAGGTATCTCCCACCAGCGTGGCACCGCTTCAGCCGAGACATGCTCTAAGCTCCTGACTAATACTCCGGCATGTGTGGTAGTGTAGTGCACGTATGTGTGTGTTCAAGAAAGGGGGCGATAGGGCAAGGGGGAAGGAAATATTGCGAGCGGTCCGTGACCCGTTAGGGTACTGCTCCGGCATTCGCCATGTGTTGATGAGAGAAACCACGGAAAACTACCCATCAGAGCAGCCGGCCGCTAGAAGACTTCTCCAACAGCGGCCGAGTTCGATGTAGCTGTCTAGACGTTACACTAGGTGCTTCCGGTCAGAGGCATTGCAGTGGCATTAATTGATGCCCTGGGCCATCTAAGCCGCTACTGATAGGAGGGTAATGCTAGCGACCGGCTGCATTGATCGGTTATTTTCCATGGTTTGATAGAGGAGGAACAGGGGAGTTCTGAAGCAGACCTCTAACAAACAAGCCACCGACCGCGTGCAATCTCCCCTTCGTCATCCCTACCCTCTCCTCTGCTCCTACTACTCTACACTACCTCACATGTCGCCAGACCAGTTAGGGTTATCCCGTCTACCGAAGATACCTGCATGAGCAAAATCTCCGAAAGCCGACATGTATGTCGGTTCCGAATTTCGTGTTTTGCCGGAAGAGAACACCTCCCATCTCCAGCGATGCACTGGACTTACATTGCTAATGATGATATCAGTTGACGCGCCCGGAAACGCAAAATAATTAATTAATCGATCTTCTGTAGTCGCACACCATCATGCTTATGACAGCACCAAAAGGACAGATGCACGAAATCTCAAACATTAACACTTATTGACAAGCGACACGCCTTGTGATCATAATCACAACCTCTGCCGCATCAGCAGCGTACCGCCGCCCAGAGCCTCCCTTTGAAAACCTTACGCTCACGGTAGTTAGTTTCTCTTTTCTCCAGCGACAGCATACGAGTCAGAGCGGCGATGCTAAACCGAGATAAATATAATAACCCAAAATATATAAACATATAAAGAGACATAAACATATATAAACAGATAAATATATAAACCAAAATAAACAAATCTTCGCAAGCTAATGCTCAGGTCGAGCAAGGCAGATAACGTGCCATAACACGGGGGGGGGGGGAGTAGGAATGCGACATAGATATCTGTTTTCAAAACATCGAAGTGTTTGTAGAAACATCGATGTTTTATGCATTGGTGTATTAACACCGATGTCTTTTTAACTTCGATGTTTTGTAATCGATGTTTTTTTTCTTTTCCTGTGTTTTGTTTCTGAACGAAAAATGTCCACGATCACAATACTGTAAAAGTTAAAATATGAAATAATAACTGACAGTAACGCTGTTATTCATGTGTAGGAACCAAATGAACGCTGCTTGCACTATCTTCATTGACCAAACTCTCTCGCCCGAGCTGACCTCCATTCATTTGCATTTTCTCTTTCTTCATTTTCATTTCCAAATTGAGATAATAGAGTCAACAAATAAGCTGTGGGGGCAGAGTCTGCCCATTTTTCTTGTTCCTTTATTCGTTGAATTGATAAACATGAACACCCTGAAATTAAGTTTTGATGCGCACGAATTAAGTGCTAGAGATTACTAATTCAGTCTAAACACATCAATGTTGCAAAACATTTATATCTGCTAACATCGATGTGTTGTTATTGATGTAGCGTCATTAGTGGGGAGAGGACTGCCAGAGGCATTTACGACGGCATCGTCGCCGACATTGTAGTGTAGTTCCTCCTGCGGCATCCTGTCATTGTTTTCTCCGCTCCAGCTTGCGAAAATACTCCGGTTCTGGTCGGGAGGGACCTGTCTACCCCCAGTTCAATAGCAGCCTGACCCTCCTTTCTGGGGCACTTCTCCACTCCGACCCTTGCACTCTCGTCGACTTACAATAACTCCTCGCGGAGCGGTTACCTGCGATACCCTTTTCAGCGATTATTTTGAAACTCATTTCTGCCAAATATTTTTGGACCGTGGTCAATGAGTAATACGTAGAAATGATCGGGACCCCTTTTACAAATTGTTGGTCAATCTGCACTGCAGATGTGGTTCTCTCTATTCGTTTCGCTATTCCTTACACTAGAGAATGTTCCCAAGAAATTAATATATTTTTGGAGCTTGATTCCAAAAAAATTACACATCAAACCAACTTTAAAAAGTTTTATTTACACGGATTCTTCTCTGATTAAAAGTACATATATTTTGTTTTTAATAGGTATAATTATTACACTTATTAATTACATATCTTGATACTGGGTGGGCCGAAGGCCTCCATACCATTACATTACCTATATCCTAAAGCATTCTAACTTTCCGAATTCTAATATTCTGAGATGTCCCCTTCAGAGCAAGTAAGTCACAGAAAAGAGACCATATGGTACGAATAAGAAAAAGTCTGAAGGGGCATAAATCAGCCATCAAAAACTATTAGAAACTTAGCTATCAAACTATTTGTTGTTTCCATTACGCGGACGTCACACACCCTTCTTCCAGTCTTTGGTCTCCTCAGCACCTGAAATAAAACAGAGCCCAGAATATCGTCTGCAGCCTCAACGCTGCATTTACTTCTCGAACACTAAGTTCCATGTGTTCCCTAATGTGCTCATTTACTTATTTGATTATTTACTTATTAAGTAATAACTGATTTACTTATAAACGTACTAACTTTAATACTTATTAACTTATTTATTTATTATTTAGTAACTGAATGTGGTCGCTGATGCTGCAAACTGTTTTAAAAGTTTTTTTATGCAATGAAAATTTCTTAATGTCAAGCAGAGTTTTGTCAAGCATAGATTCTTACAGTCTCTCGCATTGAACTTACCAATGAATCAATCGTAGTAGCTGATAATGTTATACTCTCGCTCAAAAATTTCAAATATCCAATGACCTTGCGTGTTACCTCCATGCAGGATGTGAACTGGTAATTTTACAATTTCAAAATTGTAATCGCCGTAAGAAATACTTACAGATATGGATGTTGCGGATAGTTAGTACATTTATAGTTTGAACCTATTTTTGGTAATTTGCACAAAACTGCACATAAAAGATTACGTGTAAGCTGTACTTCAGCCTATTCTCTAATCGTAATATGAGAACATTCTTAACTAGTTCCGAAAATTCCGTCAAAACCCTCCACAATTACATTTGGTTTTTACCCCGTATTTGCACTCTTAAGAACGCAAATGTGCAAAGTCGAATACCCACATGCTTCCGTTCTCTAAAATTACTGACAGTTCTGGTTTTCTCCGTATTGACGTTGTGTTCTATAAATTTTATATGGTGGGAGATAGGGGAACCCGTGAGATAGAACGGCTGATTTCCAATAAACTTGCGGATATTAAAAGGCAAGAGATCTGGGCAGCAACGGCTGAAAAACGTTCGCTAGTAGCTCAAATACATGCGAGTCCGTTATGGGGTTGCGAAAGTTACGTTCATACTCTCGGAAAGGACGCAAGAGGGGGATACGCTTGGTTCAGGGTTGGGGGATGGATGCAGCGTAGACTAAAGGACGCAAGTGGTAATGGCATCTGTGTGCTTTGCGGTGATAGGGAAGACTGGATCCACATCCTCTTAATTTGCTGTGCAACCGAATCATGGAGAAAAAAATGGATGGGAAGGGGAAATTACTACTTCCTAAACAGGAACGTAACGCTCGCCCAAAACATTTTAGGTGATAAAAGGTCTAAATTCATGAAAGAATTAGGAACATTTTTAGGAAAGGTTCGGACCATTAGGGAAACTGAAATTAGGGAGTGGGAAAACAGCACCGGTTAGCTTGAGCGGAGCCTAGACTGGAGAGAAATAAATAAGTCAATAAGCTAACAATATGTAAGTTAATCAGTAATTTTATGTTAAGTTAGTAAACAGTTAAGAAATAAGTCATAAGTCGTAGTCAATTGGTAAGTAACAGGTCAATATAATAAATAAAATAAAAATGGCATAGTAATAAGCACATTAGGGGGGGGAAGGTAAGGGGGATCGAAAATATAAGGGCAGAGGCGCTGGTGCGGACGATCTTCTGTGGCGCTGTTTGATTTCAGGTGCTGGGGAGGCCAAGCACTGGAAGAAGACGGCGGGACGCCCACGCCCGAAAATAAATAGTTAAAATAAACGTCGGATAGATTAGTATGTATTCGGCTTCTGACGGCAGGTTTTTCCCCCTTCAGGGGTTTTTTCCTGAGCCGTACCTTATGGTCTCTTTTCCGCGGCTTTGATGCGATGGAGAGGCCATTTGGGGTGAATACCAGAATTCGAAAGATTAGAACGCGAAAGGATGTAGGTATTGTAATGGCTTAAAGGCCTTCGGCCTAGCCACATAGGATCAAGTAAGCTAATTTGTTTGTAATAATTACTTATTGAATAAATAAAAATAAATTTTATAAGTTCCAAGGTAATTCTGTGCTTTGGATCTTACAAGTTTTTTTATTAAATACGAATTACAAGTCGTAAAATGTTTTACGAAATACTTGTGCCGCATGTGTCGCATGTTCCAGAACAGGGGTTGCCATGCTCATAGAAGAAAATTATGGCGTCGTGGACCGAAAATTACTGTGGTTTAATGAACGCTACCTTCATCTTATAGGAATCCCAAGCACAATTCACATTTGCCCCACAGTTTGGGACACTTGTATACTTGAGGGGTACACCCAACGTGGCCTCAGACTCGTAAGTGCAGAGCATGATACATCACGGGAGATAGCGGACTTCTTCCCCCGACATAATAGGAAATTTGGCGTCCACCTACACAGAGTTTTCCCCTCCAGGTATCTCCGACAGATAAAACCAACCAGAACAAGCACTAAGATCTCGACTGAACTCCCGGTAGGTAGTGTACAGCATTCGTAAGTATAAGTGTGTGCATTCTTCGATTTATTTGGCGCTGCACTTGGCAGTTCGTCAGCTGTTACGGTTTCATCCAATCTGGAGCTTACACATCACTACAGTTACGTCACTGTGGTGACGTTCAACCTCTCAATTGGATGATACCGCAACAGCTGACATACGTCAGGAACACTTAGGTTTAAATCCAAAAATAAGGGGATGGCAACAAGGAAGAGAAAGGAATACAGCTCGCGGTCCGTGGCCTGATTATGAAGGTTCCGCTGTGGCAATGCAGCTGATGGCAGGTTGTTTGCTGATAACCGAAAGATAAAGCGGATGTTAAAATGCCCAATGACGATGTACCGGCCTCGAGGCGGCGGGACGCAAGGGAGGCTGCGCAGCGGCAGAAAGAGGCGGCGGCTGCTCGAGAGCCATTCCGTATGCGCAACATGCAAGCGCGCGCGTTCAGCGACGGCGGGTGGGAGGTGGGGGCAAGGGCCGGAGTCCTGGGATCGCGCGCCGGCTGCATCCGACGCTCGCGACGACAGGTGGAGCGGCCGCCGTATATAACAGATGCCGCGCGCATCGTGGGATGGGACAGGGCGGGGCGTCGCGGGGAGGGGAGGGACGGGGTGAGGCGTGGCGGGGTGGGGTGGGACGAAGTGGAGCGGGGCGGGACGGGGAAGTGCGGGGCAAACTGGGGCGGGATGGGGAGTAGCGGAGTAGAGTGGGGCGGGGCGGGACGAGGAGAGGCAGCCGCCTGTGTAACGCTCTTGTCCGCCCCGTTCACCCAGAGAACCCAGCCGGAGAGCGATGTGTGAATTCGCAGGCTATTGCAAATGGATGGCTCGGAGAGTTGCATAGGGTCATTAAGTGTAAACATTTCATGATCGTTCTTTCCTCTACTCTTCTCTTATTTTATTTTTTGTATTTGATTTCTTCCTTGTTACACTCACATTTAAAAATAACTGATGTTTTTATGGCGATCAGCTACATTCATTGCTACGGGAGGATTCATTGCCTAGGAGAGACACACAGAACCAATGACCTCTCCTTTCTATTTTTTCTTATAACACTCTCCATTTGACAGCTCTTTAAAAAAAATTAAAGGTTTGTTTTGATGGGCTACACTATCGCGCGGTAGACCGCGCCCAATCTTTCTATTCTCATCCGTGTCTCCTTCTCTACCCAAACACACGCACATGCTCACAATACATGCCACAATACATACCACCCATTTCGGTTAGTTGGTTTATTATTTCGTGTTTTTGGGCGTCAGCTGCTAAGATCATTATTCCCGTAAGTGTAGTGCACATTTTTCATCGAGAGATGGCAATAATCTTCCCCTGCTTCACGGTGAGATTCGACGCCGTCCTACACCAGCTTGTGGGATTTTCCTCTACCAGGTATCTCCCACCAGCGTGACACCAGCCCAGCCGGGACAAGCTCTAAGCTCCCGAGAGGTCTTCACGGCATGTGTGATAATGTAATGCATGCAAGTGTAAGTGTTCGTCAGGGACGAGGATAGAACAAGGAAGCGGAATGAAAGATCGAGCGCGGTCAGAGGCCCGTTTCTTAGGGTACTGCCCCTGGGGATAATCGAGGAAACCCAGGAAAATCAGATCAGAGCAACTAGAATTCTCCAGAGAACGGCTGAACGCGATATGGTATCCACAATTCTGTCACCGTCGACACTCGAACCCTAGGACCTGCAGGTACAGCAGTGGGATCAGTTGATGTCCTGATATGAAGCCACGTAAGCCGGTCACACGCATTTCACGAGAGCAGTCGGGTGCTTCTACTCGACTAACGGTTTTCGCCAATTCCTCCGAGTTGCGATCGCCTAGTCCCCGGCGTGCGACAATGCGAGGGCGCGAGGCGAGCGGTGCGTGTGCGAGCGCGTGGGGCGGAGGGCGTGGCGGGGCAGGGGGGGTGGGGGCGCAACCAGTTGAACAAGCGTCGGCCGCGCGCGGGAGAGCGCGGGACGTGGCTCGCAGAGCAGATGTGCAGGGCGTGCCCGATTGCATCCCGCGTTCACGGTCTCCTGACCCTCTTGGCTCAAGAAGGCACACCCCGGGTGCGTCTCAGATGCTATCGCCCTCTGATATCGGTTGAGGGAGCTCAATGCAGCAACTTTTTCCAATGTCTGCAATCGGAAACTCCTAGGGTTCGAGTTCCTACAGCGGCAGGATGCTTTCGACATGAGCTATGCAGCTAGGTCGAATTCAGTTGCTGTTTGGAGGAGAAATCTATTGACCGGCTGCTCTGATAGCACTTTTCCGTTGTTTCTCCGATCAATACCACATGTAGCAGGAGTAATATCTAAACAAACGGACATATCAGAATTGAAGAAAGCAATCTAATTTACTTTGAATGTTAATTAGTCATTTAAAACATGTTAAAATAACAAAATATTTCTAGAACAATACGAAATATAAGAAAAAATTACGTTCTTGAATTGACCGCTGTATACTAGTCAATTACAGAAACACATTAGCACATTTTTAAAAAGAATCAAAAATATCTATAAATTTTTCGACTCCCAAACAAAATCAAATCTACGCAATGTACTACCGTTGTGTAAACAGTCAAATATTTTCGTTCGAAACACGAACGACGAGCCGAGACAGCTCAGAGAAATGGCATCTCTGCTTCCAGAAGATAAAGATGAGCTACTGCCAATCTGTGATGGATAAGTGAGGTGATGGATGGGGAGGAGACATTTTCCATTAATTTCCTTATTGAAATCATCTGCTTGACAGCTCCTAAGTCTAATATGCTGAGAAAAGTCCTCTAAGAAGTTGTTCATAAAATGATGTAAAATAAAGTTCCAAACTGAATGCTATTAGGTAAAACTTCAATATCACATGAAAGGTTGCGGCGGCGATGGTGTAATCGTTAGCGTATCGGACTGTTATACCCAAGTTGACGAGTGCAAACCTGATCGACGCCGTAGATTTTTAAGGCGAGAAAATCCTTCGTACGCCTTCCTTCGGAGGGGAAGTAAAGCCGGCAGTCCCATATTCATAGATTTACTTGCATGAAAAAGATCACCAAGCCTAAATGTCGCCTCTGAGCAAAATTCAAATCGCCTGTTCGCCGCCCAAGAAATACCTCCTTTCTCCGCCAGTTGGTGAAAGGACAGTAGCGAAATTTGCGTGGTCTGATGGAAGAGTTGGGCCTGATGGCCCGAGTCTCACCACGTAAAATAAGGCATTAAGGTGGGCGCAAATCAATTTAGAATTTGTCGCGTTTAAAACATCGATAACACGCAAAAAACTTGTGGAGCGAAAACAGCACGTGCTTTCATGTCCGTAATTTACGCGAACAGTACTTAAATGTTAGAAGAAGTGCACATGACCTTATTTTAAAATCTTTAAAGAGTAGATTTCATGAACGGAAAAAATCTTTAACTTCGAAAATGTAATTGGAGGACGCCGAAAAATATTTTTCAGTTTTACAATTTTCGAAAAATTAGAGTTTTCAATGAACATGAGATTTGTGCCACTCTCTTAAACGTCATTCACGCTGTCCAATAACAAATTTAATAAAAACGATTGAACCACCTTTTCGAAAATTTGGAAAAAGTGTCAGGGGCTTCCTGAAAAGTATTCCCCAAAATTAAAATATCAGTTTCAAATTCAAGAGGCCGCGTCATCAGCCAGATCGATGTATCTTTTTTTTTTCGTTACCATGGCCCTGTAATAACAGTTTTCATGCGGAAAATTCGCCGTTTTTTCTCGCAGAATTACATAACTTCCTCTCCACTGGGTAAGCGGTATGTATGGACCCTACGGGCTCTACTACACCATATATGTACTTGTCCTACCAGGAGGCGTTAGCCTCAGAGTGGGCAACTATGCTTTTATCCTCCCCCCTCCCCGCCGACGCACGGAAAACCATGGAAAAGTTACGATCAGAGAAGCCGGCCGCTAGAATTCTCATCCACTCTCACAGGAGAATGCGGAATACTTTTTGGGAGGCCTGGGAGCTGTGGCGTCATTTCAGTCGCCTTGTACAAACGTGACAAAATATTAGCCATGGGCATTTCTTGCTCATGAAATGCACGAGGAAGTAATTGCGACAGCGCTGGCGCGAAGGGACGTCGGGCTGAACAATGACAAACCTAGGGAGCGGAAGGGAAGGGGTGCCGTGTCGTGGGTGGCCACTTGTGCACCCCGTAGACCACTTGGGGCAAACTTGTGAACCCCGTAGACATGCTGGCTGTGGAAACGCGTCGGCGGAAACAGCGAGATGACGCAGTTCCGTCAGCCGGCCCAGAAGGTAATATAAACGGACCCTGGACCTAAACTCCTTCTTCTGATTCTTGAGCGCGTCGGTAGGAAGTCGTGTGGGTTGTGCGCGGCGCTGCATTTCAATGCATAGGTTAATGAGGCAGGGAACTGAAGCCGGCGTGCTACGTCAAGACGGGAGGTGCGGCATACTCGCTTGTGTTCTCACGTAGGCAACTGGTGCATTACACCGAATAAGATATCAAATTATCAGGCCAGCAGTGGTGGTGACCAGATACATTCCTTCTGGTAACGGTTCAATATTGTTTATTGTAATTATTGTAAATAGTATTCAGGTGTTATATTTCAAATAAATACTCAATAAAATACAAACCTTTCACGTCTGTGATTTATTGCCCCGGCAAAGACGCCACAGAGCCTATGCCCATTACCAGAGTGGTGACAGGGAAACTGCACTTTTCAGGCATAGGAGGCGAGCAATTAATTTGACTTTCATTTCTGCAAAATCATACTGCGACTTTCGCCGGTGAGTTAAATTTCACACTTCACCTCATGTTAATTTCGCAAATGTTAGCTAACTTGTGCTGAGACTGTGGTATTTCGTATTATTTTTGTTATCCCGCCTTGGGTAGACTATATTTGCATGAAATCAATGTGCTACATAGGTAGAAAGCAAGAAATGTACATTTGTAACATTCTATTACAAGATATATTACATACAAGAATTATTCTTTTATTAACATTCGAAGCATTGCAAATTTAGGTGAAAGCTTATTGAAAGTGAATAGCGCTGGGCTCTTGGACATTCAGTGATCGTGGACTGCCCGTGCAGTGCTTCTATATGCAGGGCCTGACATTGAATTTCTCTTTAGAAAATTCTCCTCACACGCTTTTTGAAATGATTTGTGCTAATTCTTCCAAGGAGTGTTCTTAAAGTACGATATCACTTTTGTTAATTAATTGCATAAAAACTGCCGATACATCTTTCATAAGCATGTCATATAAATGAGGAACTCAAATGGTGTTTTTGGATGTTACAGAAAATTCTTGTAATTCGCGGATTCGCCGTAGTTGGCGTTTTGTACCGATGGCGACTTCTGACGAAGAGCGAGGTTTCTGTGTGCTGAAATTTTACAACAATAAAATTGCTACAGAAATGAAACGGAAGTTCATAACTAAGTATGGCAAATACAACTCTTGCCATATATTTTGGTGCATATCCTCCGTTACTGTGATGGCATTTCAAGGCTTGAGCTTCTGGAGATTTTATAATAAATATGGCATATTTCCATTACCTTTGGGGTATCCTCAAAAGAAAGAAGTCACACAGAGTGGCATCCGAGATTCCTCGGATGATATTCGGGGGTCGAGGATGCGGGCTTTCTAAACTATTATCCTTATTTCCAGCTCGTCCGATCCAGCATTGAGGTAGCCCGTGTTCGGCGAAACTCAACTGCTTTAAAACTAAATATAACTGCCAACTGGCTTCAACAAAGCATATTGGGTTTACATGCGAAAACTGTAAGCAACAGGAACCTTGGTGAAAATGTCCATCTCAACTCAAAGAAAACATGAGAGTTACGGATCTGTCGTGTCTTTTTGACACAAGTGAAAGGCAGGTACGTTGCACTTAGAACTGCTGGCATTTTTTAATCGGAGAAATTTATTTATGGATAAACGTTCGTTTAAAGGAAAACATTCAACCTGTAACAAATTGATTATGTTGTAGATTAGCTAATATAGATACGAAGTTAATATAATGAAAATACGTTATAAGCGTTTCAAATAAAGTTTACATGTTTTGATACTGTTGAAATTACGTTACCCGTAATTACATTGTAGCGGGCGTAATAAATTATCATCAATCAAACAGTTTTAAAAAAACACAAAATTCTTCATAAATTTTTGATTTTTAAAAAATGTATATAATCGTTCGATTACCAAATGAAAATATTTTCTTTCTTTCTTTATTTACTATACATATCAAAACAGAATTTCATGTTACCATACAGCATTGTGATTATCCTAACAATGAAATGTGATTTTACCCTCCATTTATACATTCAGATCAATAAATTAATTTTGGATACATTCCGTGTTAATGGCGTTAACAACAGTATTAAGTGAATAATTAGTTTTTTATTTAAAAAAAACATCGTATTATTTGCTGTCAAACATAGTTTGAATTAAAGATAAGTGTCGCGTGACAGTCTTACAAACTGTTTATAGCAAGGTAGGAATCGAAAAATGTGTGTTCAAGTAGTGATGACTACATATTTTCGGCTGTTCTATCTCGTTTCATCAGTGAGTATTTTATGGGAGCGAAAGTGCCTTATCTTGCATCTCGCTCGCCCTCGAACGAACTTCCAGGTCCTAACTCGCTACCTCTCCGGTTAACCAGCCATCCCAATTAAGGTGCGGAAGCGGCCGCGAAGGGCGCAGGGCCCTCGCAGGTGGCCCTTCCGCCTTCCCTGTGGAGGTCCCTGCCCCCGTTGGGAGGTTTGGCTCAGGGCATCAACTGATGTCACTGCAGCCCCTCTGACCGGGGAGTCCTAGATTCGAGTCCCGATGGTGGCAGCTAGGGCCGCTTTGTGATTTGTGGTCAAATTCAGTCGCTATCTGGAGGAGAAATCTAGCGGCTGCTCTGATTGGTAGTTTTCCGTGGTTACTCCGATCAACACCAGGCGAATATCCTACCAAGCCCTACCTATGCCCTACCAAACGGGCCACGAAACCGTGCGCGATCTTTCCTACCTCTTCCTTGTCCTATCCTCACCCCTTACACACACACAATAACACGCACCACACTAGCACATATGCCGGGACCCCGCTGGTGGTAGATACCTGATTGGACAAAAACCCCGCGAGCCTACAGTAGGTCGGCGCCGGCCATACAGCGAGTGAAAGACCACCGCCACTTCCCGACCAAAATATGCACTACACTTACGGATAACTATTACTAATGACTCTGATAGTTGACGTGCCCGGAATCACTAACAATCAAGCAATCATTGGGCCCTCTGAGGTATTCGCTGGGCGAAAGTTATCGAGTCTCCCACACAACGCGAGATTTACGATATTTGTAACAGGCTGAAATGGCTCAAGAGCAATGTTAGTTTAGTCTTTGCTGTGTCTCTGACCGGGAGGGCCTACGATTCGGATTACACGAATTTAATGGGAATAGGTCAAGAAAGATCGCGTCTGATCCGTGGGCCACTTGCTAGGGTGCATGGCCCGGGATTCGCGTGGTGTCGTTCGGATGAGCTTTCCCTTGTAAAATATATTAAAGCCGTTGAGTCTTAAAGTAATATAATGCACAAAACAAACTAGAATATAAGTCGATTTTTTTAGATATAAACACTTGGATAATAAATAATAATAATAATAATAATAATAATAATTATATAATATTATTAATTATAATATTTATTAATATTATTATTATTTATTAATAATTATTATTGTTGTCTTTTCTTTCAATACTTTATGAAGCCACCTTTACACACGAGAGATTCCGCCGAAATAAAACACGATTTCAGAGATAGGTCCTGTTCTTGCGGTGATGATAGACGTTCCAATACAACGCTCATATAATTGATTGTTTAATTGAGTTGTTCTCTCGTCGCGTCAATTCGGGACTTCGTCTCGTGAGTGCAGTGCGTGTTATAGCCGAGGGATGGCGGTATCGCAATGTCCACTCCTACTTGAATGATGATTCCTCGGCAATCTATGCGTCGGCCCCAGCTAGGTAACGTTTCAGCTCGCTGAAACTAAGCTTCTGACTGACCTCCAGCAAGAACGTCCAAAAGGTGGGGCAGCTGGGGGCACTTGCTCTTGGTTCCCATTTAAGTGGGTCTCCAAAAATGCATTCAATTATTTTTCCCTTCAATCCATTTAAAAAAAATGTAACTATAGTTGAAATATAATTCACTTTAAAAAACATTAATAATTAATAGTAATAAATAAGGTTGTTTGTTTTGTGGCCGCCAATGGGTCTACCCCATGTTTTCTCTCGGCGCTCCTGGTGTAGTGCATGTGTGTATGAGTGTATGTGTATGGGCGGACATGGCCATAGAAGGGAAGATCCGTGGCACGTTTGTTTTAAGGAACTCGCGTGCTATTGAGAGGAAAACCCACGGTGAAGTACCGATGATAGCCGCCAGAAGCGTCCTGCTGCCGCGTCTGCGTCGCTCCGCGCACACACGAAGCTGAATGGGGGGAGAAGGGGCTGTGGAGCGGGCGGTCGACGCACTCGCGTCGCGGGACAAAGAACCCGACGGACAATGGACAACGCGGCGACGGCGGCGGCGGCGGGGCTGAGCGACGGCGTGGTGGCGGTGGTGGTGACGTTGGCGGAGGCGGCAGGGGCGGCGACGGAGACGAGGCGGCGGTGGCGGATCATTTGAGGCGGGTGTGGCGGGGTAGGCGGCAGGGCGGTGGGGTGGTGAGGACGCAGGGCGGCGGGGCGGCGGGGAGGCGGGGCGGCGGGGCGATCGGGGCGGCTTGGGCGGCTTGGGCGGCGGGGGTGGGACAGGGAGAGGCGGTGAAGGCAGAGTGATACCAGAGGGGTGGCGGGGGTGGGGGCAGGGAGTTGGGGACGGCAACAGGGGGAGGCGGCGGCGCAAGAGCAGGGAAGGGCGGGGTCGGCGAGGATGGGGTGGCGACGGCAGGGCGGTGGCGGGGCGAGGAGGGCGGGGCTGCGAGGTGTGGGCCACGGCGCCCTCGCCATCGCCGCTTGACGGCCGCGTGCCAGTGGAGCACGCTCGTGCCGCGGCGCGCGAATGCACGTGTTGCGGCGCCGCCCGCGCCCCGCCCACGCCCTCGCCACGACATCACGCGCCCACGCAGCGCCTCTCACGTGGACCGCCTCGCTCATCGGAACGTTACATATTAAATGTCCAACTCCTTCAACCCGACCTCACAGTTTAATATTTTCTAGACAATACAACTGATTTACTTGAAGACTCCACGACTGTCGGTACCAAGTTCAAATTACACTGAACTGCCGCTAACCCCGCCCACATACAGCCTCTAGCCGCTCAAGAGGAAATTATGCGCAAAACAATGAATTATCTTGTGCAACAATGTGTAGTTGGTTAGAAATGTTAAACAACGCTATGTAATTTGGCACAACAGCTGCTTACGGGACGAGATCTACCGGCGGCTGCCTGGATTTTGCGGTCCTGGGTTAAGGGGTACGTGTGGTTAGCACATAGCCATCCCTACGCTGTATTCTAGTCTTCTTTACCTGAGACGTGAGCTTCCTAATCGTCACACAGCAACAGATGCTTGTACATTGCAAGGAAATCGCACACTATAATCTGCCCTGGACGGGAATCGAACCCGTAATCGCGTCATGGAAAGCGATCACGCTGGCTAGTGAGCTACCGAAGGGGCAAAAGTTAAACAACGCTATACATATTTTAAATTGTAACTTTCTCACAGTACACTTCAGTATTATGGCTTTCAGAAGAAAACACTTTTCGATAGATTTCAAGCAGTAACTCTAAATTTTAGATAAGTTCGTTGTTCGTTGCAGAAAGCAATTGCTAGTGAGTACAATATTCGATAAGCCACAAATTTTCTGTTTAAATGAATGTACAGTCTTAGGATTAATAAATTGGATAGTCCATTGGTTTTTAAACCAATTTTAAACCTTCTCAACAGTCCCGACTAACGCTAATTCGGCATCCACATGTTCAAGGAATGACCGGATAAGGTCTACTGTATTAGTGACTTTCACACTCGTGGAAACTTTTAACACACCTTGCATTTAATTCCCCTATCGACCCTGTCAACTCCACTGCTCAGAGAATTCTACTTGTTTATCTAGTCTCTTTTCACATGTTCCCCGATACTGTGTAGGGAACAGATGACTACGTTACACACGCGTCACACAGCACAAAGACTTGGACGCGTGGGAACCGACGAACCCTGTCGTCCACCAAATGGTAGGGCACGACGTATGCAGCGACGTGGAGCAACTTTTCGCACGATCCCACAATCAGTAACAATTAATCTTCCATCGGCACTTTTCACTGTCTTTGTCGCCTTTTTTTAAAATTCTTTTAGATGTATTCTCATAGGCTTTAAAAAAATTTATTCAAAGATATTATTTTAGAGAAATTTATTATGACAGAATTACTTCATCAGTTAATTGTAAATCAGAAATCTTTCATCAATCAATACAATCTTTCCATTAATAATTTCGATTCCTTTTAACTAATGCTTCTATCTTGAAAACATCAACATATTTTTGTCATCCCAATTGCGGATTCTTTTTTATGGAAAGAGTAACATGAAACCTCCTACTCGACTACTATATATTCTCCCAGAAGACGTAATGTTGGAAAATGAGTGCGAGACAGGACTCGTAATACGGACAGTAGAAACTCAGTTCATCATATGCGCCGACGACGTGTACTAAATATTGTATTGACAATGTTTATGATAACAAATACGATATCTATGGTAACAAATTAAGTAGGTTATGTTAGGATTGAGCACGGAACGAGACGAAAGTAGAACATGTACATGTTTTATTTCTCACTACATGATCATTCCACATTACAATTCAGCCAAATAGAACGCTCACGAAACTGTACAAAAGAAACAAGTCACACCACACGCTTTTCAAATCACAGTTCCAAAAAGGGACGCCCGGACCGCGGTAATCAAACTGAAGTTTGTACGCAAAAATAAAGAGTTCGTCATTTTTTCTTACAAATTACATGCCCTTTGGTCCGTCACGTAATGTGTTTTTTTAATTTATTTTCTTGTTGATTACTACATAGATAAGTAAAATGCTACAGTATACATATGTGTGATTGCTTACAACTCACATACAAACTCTGCTTAATATACTGTAACACATGGCCGAGGAAGCTAACTAGGCTTCTCTGTTAATTTCAGGGGAAATGGAAGTACTCCGAGAAAATCTGCCGTGAGCTTGCTTTTTCCACCTCAAACACCACTTGCGACAAGTCGAACCCGGGCCCCAGCGGTGGATGGCGTGTACCCTGTCCACTACGCCAATAACGACTCTTTTTAGTGTTCTGTGGTTCACAAATGAACTTCACTGAGGCCATTCACGAACGCTAATTGGCATAGCCAAGTGGTTGTTTGGTTTATTCCGGCGCGTCAACTACTGAGGTTATGAGTCCCGTAAGTGTAGTGTGTGTTTTTGGTCGGAAGGTGTCGGTTGTCGTCCCCCGCTATATGGCCTATCGTCGGCTAACGAGGTTTTCCCTAAACAGGTATCTTCCACAAACGAGGCACCGCCCCAACCAGGACAAGCTCTAAGCTCCCGACCGGTGTCCTGGCTTGAGTGGTAGTGTAATGCACATTACTGTGTGTGTAAAGGGTGAGAATAGGTCAAGGAAGATGAAGGTATTATTGCGCGCCGTCTGTGGTCCGTTGGTTTTGGTACTGCTGCAGCATTCGCCTGCTGTTGATCGGAGAAACCATGGAAAACTTCCGATCAGGGCAACCGTCGCTGCAATTCTCCAGACAGCGGCAGCACCCGACCTAGCTGACAAACTAGTGTCGAAAATCCTACCACTGTCGGGAGTGAGTCCCTAGGACCCCCCGGTCAAAAGGAGTCATCAGGTGACGCCCTGAGCTACCCTTCCCGGTCGCTGGGTGGTCCAGTGGCCGGAGAAGACAGCAACTGCTAGTTGACGACGCGAAACAGTATAGAATAAATTGCATTATAATTCAACAAAAAAATTATAATATTGTATGATAGAACTACTTATATAAAAATTTAATAATAAATTACAAACATTTCCTCCCATTTTGTGTAAACATATTTAAAATATGCCTGCATGGGAAGGAGAATAAATATTTGAAAATTTCTGCATTTACGGTCCGTTCGCCGGGACACAGCGAGACCTTGTTTTTGATAAACTACTTCAAAATTCATTATGTTGGCCCGATTGCTAAAACCGGGAGGGATAACCCAGGGCATCAGCTGATGTCGCTGCAGTGCCTTTGACCAGGAGGTCCTAGGTTCGGGTCGCAACGTGGCAGGATTTTCAACTCTGGTTAGTTAGCTAAGTCCAGTTCTGTTCCTGGAGGAAAATTCTAGCGGCCGGCTACTCTGATCGGTAGTTTTGTGTGGTTTCTGTGATCAATGACTTTCTGTGATAATGCCGGAGCACTATCCTAAAAAACGGGCCACGGACTGCGTGCGATCTTTACTTCCCCTTTCTTGTCCTACACTCACCACTCACTTACATACACATTTACGTGAAGTGCACTACACACATTCCGGGTGACCGATTGGGTGCTTAAGCTTGTCCGGCTGTGGCGGTGCCCCGCTGTTGGGAGGCATCTGTTTGGGGAAAAACTTTGCCAGCTCAGTTTCCGTTACTCAAACTTCTCCAGTTCAGACTCTTCAACAACAGCGTCTGCTACCTCGCCCTCTACTCACACAAGCTTATCCTTTGCAACTGCGCCTAAACCAGATCCGTTCAGCTAGTTCAGCATTCGCTCGAACTGCCTTCGCCAGGACAGCTGTTGCCTCAATCACCTCATCCTAAGGCTGCCACCGCGAGCTCAGTTTCCATTTCAGCCAACTGTGACTTCTTCACCAACACTCCTGCCAGCTCAGCCTCCGCCAGTGACGCCCATTGAAACATTTTATATGAGCCTTTACCTGCATCAACTAGGGCTTCGTCAGTACACCCTGCGCCTGCTAAGCCTCACTACTGCCAGCCCCGCCTCAGCCTTCGCCTCCTCCAGCACGGCCTGTCTGCTCAACCTCAGCCTCCGATCTTCAGGCTCAGTTTGTTAGCCTCCTCCTGCTCTACCATCCATAACTCGGCTTCTGCCACGTCGATCTCCATCAGCTGAGCCTCCACCAGCATAGCCTTTGTCAGCACAACCTCAACCTCCACTTTTCAGGCTCCCCTTGTCAGCCTCCTCCAGCTCTGCCACCCGCAACTCGGCTTCTGCCACGTCAGCTGCGCCTCCGTCCGTCACACCGCCGTCACCTCCAGCGCTGTTGCTAGTGCGTTACGGCCAACGCCACCGCCTGTTACATCCGCCAACATCGAGTCCCCCGTGCCCGCCCAGTCTCCGCCACCACCGCCTCCACGATCGTCCCTGCTGCTACGAGCCATCGGCCTCTGCGGTGGCGGCCCGCGGGGGCCTTCCGAGAAGCTTCCACCGTGTCGAGGGGTCGTCGGCCGGGGTGCAGTCGCCGACGCTCGGCCAATCAAAGAGCGCTCCGTGAATGGACGGACGCTCGACTGGGAGGACGGGCCGCAATACACACGTCCGAGCCTGACAATGCGCTTAGCCGTTTGATGATCTTACTCTGATTGGCGAGAACTAGAAAAGGAGGTTACCTGGAAAAGGACTATTAAAACTTTTTCTTTGAGTGTGTTTTTCTATGTACTCAGGCACGACTTATAATAAGTTTTCAACCTCCCAGACCCAATAAGTGGTATTTGTGTGACTTTTCTGTTGTTGTTATTTTCTCTAGAACTTTGTAACTTCAAGTCCTGTAGAAAAAAGATTCGAATAAATTTTAAAAAGAATCATGTTTCCTCCAATTTTCGTACATAACATTTCTTTTTAAACTAATAATCAAACGAGCTACAGCTTTTCAAAAAACACAGTTTTTTTCATTTCTCAATAATGTATGCAAAAATAATTATTTATGATATAATAATCAACTTACAATAAATATAATAATTATTACATGTAATTCTATTGCTTACCTCACTGTCTGTGTAAGTATTGCCACACAAATGTACCAATTGCCGAAAATATTAATTCGTAAAAATTAAATGGATATATACTGTACGTGATTGTCGTGTTCCAGCTTATCTCTTCAATGTGGGAACAATGTCGTGTCAACAAAACCTGGTGCACACTGTTACTGGGGAATTGCATTGGGGAAGGTGGAGTAAGACACTCCCAGAGGGGAGGGAGGAAAGAGAGTGACATTATCCTTATCTCTACAGCCGGCAAGTCTTTGCTGCATCAGTCCTCAGAAGTGAATGTGACAGCCCAGGTGTCCGGCGAGTGCAGGGGCCAGTGCAGGTGCCATCATTTACAGCTCCCGGCAGCAGGGGCGTGGCCGGAGGAGGTGCGGTGGCCAAGGTTGGGTAGTGGCCTTCGCCAGGCTGCACGGCCACTAGCAATAAAGTGCCTTTCCTGGAACTCGTTGTGGAATAGACGCTGGACCCAAAGGGCTTTTGGTTGATTTTCCTCGAGAACTTCCTTAACAAATGCGAGCTTTGGCAATGATATGAAATGTAACGAAATGTGTAAATATTAATGCAATGTAAAGTTGTAAATGATATTCAAATTGCTTATGACTAGGAGCGGATTTTTATGACCTAAAACATCGCCATAAATGATTAATAAATTCTCTTACTTTTTTAAAAATGCCTCAAAAGCACAAAAAAAAGGTTAAAAAATTATCAAAACCAGTTCAGAAGAACAACTCAAGTTGTTTGATGTTACTGATGTAATCGAGGCTTATTCCTTTCGTTCAAGTGAACTCAGCTCGCAAACTTTTGGTTGGACTGTTTTTCACCACGAAATCTCTGACTAATTATTCTGAAATCAACCAAACTGACAATGGCGCTAATAGGCGTGACAGGAACCTTAGATTACATACTAATATCGACTGACATTACAATTTCTGAGCGAAGAAATCGTATAGACTACTCAGGTATTCTGTGGAGAACATTTGTTGCATCTAATAAATATTGTTTAAGCAAGAACCATTAAAATTATATTAAAATCGATGAAATCAGCTAAAAGGATTTCAAAATTCAGGAAATGATAATAAAATGACTTGTGATAAATAAATGACTTATCGACTAGTCGACATTGATGAAAAATGTCCTATAAAAATAGTAATTTGCTTTTGTCATAACGTAAGTATGTCTATACTAAAATTCATTGTTCTAAATAGAAAATTAAAAAATACATTTTACAATAATCCGCTCCCCCGATCAGTTGAACAGTGGTCTAAAATAAATTAAATAATATAAAAAAGTAAACCTCTACCGTTGCTCAGTTTTCTTTTTGATCAAAGACAACAGTTTCATCTCTATCATACAAATTATCATATATTGTTGCTCGTTTGTGAAGTATTATTTGCGTGAACGTTTAAAATGTTCACAAATTCACTGCCAACTAAAGAGATTACTAATACGAAGTAGTGTGTAACTAATACGAAGTACAGTGTAGTAACTTACTAATACAGAACGAATAATGAAGCAAACTCGTAATGTGTTTTCTGTTTGTGTTATACAGACGTGATATGGATTAACTCTATTGTTTATCAAAGCATATTTTCAGCATTCAAGCCATGAATGAATCTCATGGACCCTGAAATTGTATTGCATTTGTTTACATCAACAAAATCACTATTACAATAAAAAAGGGTTCGTGTAATGAGTGTAATATTTATTATTGGTAATACTAAAGAGAAGTGGATTTCAGAGCGACTATTTGTTAAAACGTTCAATGTGCAACTTGCAATGAAACTGTGCTTTACACCTAAACAGATTGAACAACCATCAACAAAGCAGCAAAGCAAACTGCATGAGTATTAATCTTGAAGAGGGGATGATGAATTCCAAACGACATTTGACCGACATTTTGCTCCCTCAAACCGGGAAAATTCAACATTACACCGCGCCAAACTTGGGCCTTTCTATCAACATTTACCGACGTCTGTAGAGTTTTTTTGATAACGTTGGAAAGCACATCCATATTCGACTTTTCATATTTATGCTCTTATGCATGAAAATACCGATTTTCAAATGAATGTGACTAACAACTTATTATTAATAAACTTAACTAACACATCATTCTCATAAACATACAAAACGGTCGTCTTTTAATGTTTATATAGATTCGCCTACAATACGATTAATAGAGCAATTGCAGAAGTAGAAGTGAACACAAACCAGACTGAGTTTGTGGAGTTATAAACTCTTCAAAACTTAGGGGACAAAAATATGAAAGTGTTAAAAAACTTGTAACTTAGTTAAGTGCAAACTCGCCTGCACACTTCTCTTGGGCTATGAATAATATTTTAGACACTGACATCTAAAACTTCTTTTAAAGAACTATCACTTTACAACACTTTTCACAAGTAACTCTTTCACGTATTATATCTGGTCATACAAAATATTCTCAAAGAGATATACTGGAGAAAAACTTAAACCGTTATGCGTTATGTATCTCTAGCAATTGCCTGCTGAAAAGTAATCACATCCTTCAGGAATGATCCCAATAAAATTTGGTCAGACCTCAATTGTTTGATTTATTTTAATTCTACTCTAATTGATGATAAATACCTACGTAGTGTAATAAAATGTATTCTTTGGACAATATTTAACCATATTAGAATAATGTAATCTGTTACCCCTTTTCTATAACAATAATAATCATTGATATATTTTTAATGTTAATGTACAACACGTTTTTCTATTCATACGCATAGAACTATAATATTGTAAAAATGTTACAGTAAAATGTATTGTAATATACTGTATTTTTAATCACTAATAATCTCGATATTAATGACTCAAAATAAGATTAATTTTTTAAACTTTACAGACATTTTGCAAACTTAAGTAAATAACTAACTTTATATTAATAACCAACTGTTTTATGACTTTGTATAACCAAACGGAGAAGCAAAAATGTAAATTTTAGCAGCAGGTGTTTGTTAAAGATTTAACAATCTGCCATCTTTTAAGAATAATCGAAAGAAAATGGTTAAATCAAAGACGTCATAGTACGTGTTCTTACTCAAAGAATACGGTATGTATTTCTATTATATATTTTTGTATGATTTTTCCATTCAAGAAAGTGGAATTACGAAAGGTATTGAAATACATAAGACCGATAACTTAACGGAGTTTGTTGATTAGAAGCTTCGAATTTCGCTTTGGTCTCCAAATTTCAACCACGTCCCCCATTTGCTCTGTGTGGCCAAAATCATCAATAACCGAAAACTAGGGTTGCCAGATCCGTTGTGAGAAAGTCCCCCATCGGCGGGATAAAACTCCGCCCAATTCCACCAAACAACCGAGTGCTGAAAAGAAGGTGAGGGCGAATAATTTCAAAGCAACTATACATTCACAACATGTATAAACTAAATACTCTCATGCATAAATCCTACATACCTAAAGACTTTAATATTTTGCACAATTTCTCGAAAAAGGTGAAAAATGCATGCCTAAAAATAAAAAATGTCTCTGACATATTTTCATCGTAGTTGCACATTTATAAGCTGATCAAAACTAAAATACTTGTTCACAGGCCATTTTTTTCAGAAACCATCAATATTTGTACAATTTGTACAATTTGTACGAAAAGGTAAATATTATTTACGATTTAAGTAAGGAAAATCATTCCGTTCAAAATACTTGCAGGAAACAACGGACTCCGTCCAACTGACGAAATCCGGGAAAGTGCTTTTTTCCCACAAGTCGACGCCTGTTGTCTTTTTTTTTCTTTTTTTTTTTTCTTCACAACTGACGGCATTCCGCACAACAAAGCATACCCGGCGTAAGCACAGGATCTCAGTCGTAGTTCCGCGCTCGAACTTTAGAATCTCCATCGAAATGAAATGAAATGGAGTGCAGGGTAAGTTGTATTTTTTAGTTTAAAATATCTGTATAGGATAGCCATACAAAGTGCAGTTAATGTCATTATTGTTGCTGTTATTGTCTTTATTGTTATCATTGATATTATTAATATGGTAAAGGAAATAATCTATACAAAAGGTTTAATAATTTGTATTAATTATTTTCCAGAGTTAACTTTCGGGACTCTGACAAATAATTAATAAAAATTATTAAACCTTTTGTGGAGATTCACCATATTATGGATTACCACAAGTTATCTGCTACCACCACGAAATTTATTGATATTATTATTATTCTTTTAAAATATTTTAAAGCAACATTGTTAATCTTCCTAATTATGTTTGTAAATTGTGGTGTTCATAATCAAGTTACATAAACCCACCTGCAGAAATAATAAATATCTCCCAATCTGTCGGCTACGAATTTCACTCGTGTCCCAGGAATGTGCTTTGGCTGGTTGACAGAACCGTACTCGCGTGGCGACATGGGGCGGGGCGCGGTGGGGCAGGGCGGGGTGGGGCGGGGTGGGACGGGGCGGGGCTGGGCGCTGACCAGAAGACTCCATCGGTCGCCCGCGGGAGGACCTCTGCCCGTCCGGCCCGCCCGACCGCTGCCCGTTGCCCGCCGCCCGCCGCCCGCCGCCCGCCGCCCGCCGCCCGCCGCCCGCCGCCCGCCGCCCGCCGCCCGCCGCCCGCCGCCCGCCAGCCATTGCTTGCCGCCCGCCGTCCAACTTGCAGCGACTGTTGATTGCATTCGCATCGCGTCCAATCACTTTTCTCTTTGCTTATTTATTGAAGGTCGCTTTGCAACTGCTCTGGCCATGAGTCACCATTGTGATTGCCGTTGGTTAACATTAATTTACAGTTATTAATTTTACTACAAATTTGTTATGCAAGGATTAAACAGAAATATGAAATAACCATTTTTTCAATAAATAAGAAATATATAGACAGCAAAATTTTTAGATCGGTGCATAAATTGTTGTTGTTTTTTTAAATTTGGTATTACACCGATAGTGAAAAAACAAAAACCTGTGAACATATATTATTGAGTCAAGGCTGGTTGATAATCTTAGAATTTTGTCACATACTTCCTTTGTCCTGAACAAATCAAGGAGGTCAAATCACTTTGAACCGACAATCATTTTATCAAGTTTTAAGCGTGTTAAATGGTTTTCGTAATTTTCTTTTGTAATATTGACATAACGCATCACCGAATCCGAATCATTGATCCTACCTGACAAAACTGATGGACAACTAGCATCAGGTTGGGAAAAATTATTAGATCACATTTAATTTGTTGATCCATTACCCATTAACTATCAATATCGTCTATCACTTTTCCTAAAAAGGAATAGTCAAACATAAAAGAAAATTATTGAAGGAGCATTGAAATTCTTACGAAGTGGAAAAGACGTTATACGATATTCGTATCGTATACTAGGATATTACTAGGTACAAAAAATTTATAGGTTTCAAATGTATTTAGCTACTATTTTTAGAATTTTTGTTCAACATTCAACCATATATAGTGAACGAGTGGGGTAGAAATTCTGAAGCCCAAGAAACGTGCGCAAGTTATTAAAACATCCCCTCCATACATCACACACAGGTTTATACTGTTTTGTTGTTATTTTTGACGAAATAAATCAAATCAATTAAATTTGTTATAAACTCAATTTGTTATAAACTCATGCTGACGTCAAAATAATATAAATAATAACTACCGTTTCTTGGATTAGGAAAACTGATCCACCATCTTTAGCTGCAACTCATTTGTTTCTACTGCTCTCCACGGACGGTGTGCTGTTAAATCCTTATCAGATGCTGACCGTTAAATATGGCTTTCCGTTCCTATGGTGGTGTTTAGTCGATATAGCAAAGTAGTTCTATGAAATATTATTTTACATTACAAGGCATGAAAGTTAACCTTTCCCTGCCAAGACCGCCCAGGAAAGCCGAGGCGGAGAGTCCTGTCGAGACATGAAAAGGGTATTTTGCATGTGGTGTACAATATGTTATCCCTTTTTATGCCTGTGTAATTAAATAATAAAACATGAAAGATGTGTAGTTATCACTGGATCATTTGTTCTGTTAGATCACATACATGTTGATCACTGTTCTTGTGTTTTGCTTAATTGTAACGAGAATGTCAGGTTCTATCGATGTAATAGACTTTCGAATGGAAGATAATTTGGAAATAGTGTGAATTCCTATATATTAGAAGAAGAGTTGCAACTTTTCAATGTTTATATTAAAATCAAAATATAGATATGTGAAAAAATACAGGGAATTTGGTAAGTGGCAAGATGCGAGATGAATAAGAAGTGTCACAGTAAACGTGCTTCTCACATTCTTTTACAAAATGTGGGTAAAGTATCGTCAAGGAGCTCTCAAATAGATTGTTCAATGGCAAATTAATGAAAATAGTTTCAAATAAAATGTCAATATATAAGTGCATCATTGAATGCTAACTCAACATGTTTTGACCTGTAACCTTGCTATGTGCTGAGAGTAGTTTTTTTCTTAGCTAGGTGAATGCGTGTCTTGTTCCACACATAAAAGCGCTGTATGAGTAGACAGTCTATGACAGGTGAACTAAGTCGAAATTTTAATAACGACATTTTAATACAATACAATGCGATGCTACTTTGTTCTTCGTGGGCAGCAGTTCCGTGGTGAAAATATTTTTTTTTATTTTTTTTTATTTGCAATTTGTTCATCTGAACAATAGGCAAATCTTTCAGCAAAGTTACAATGGCATGTGAAGGAACTGGGCATTCTCAGTCCTTCGTGAATTCATTTTCAGTAATGATCAAATAAATGGAATAAATCACAAATATAACATAGGACAAATATGATCAAGACAGAAAAACAACAGACAATATATAAATACATTTACAATTCTGGCAATCATTTTAAATAGCTGTCAAAATTTGATTTCAAAGAATGCTGTATGTTTCTTCTTATTATTATCGCCGTACCTCCATGGGCTGTGCCATCTGGGTGTTTTCTCTGCAATGTTGCGCTAGTCCATTGGCATTCCATACACCAATACGAAATGTCTTCATAATTTGCTTATTACTTTGGTCATGAGGCTTATCAGGTTGGAGATTTGTTCACTTTGCTTGGTAGTATTGATTCAAATTTTTGAAAAGTTTCTCGAACAGTTGATATTAGTTGTGCAATTTCAGTATTACTATTATCATTTATGACTTGATGTGATGGAGGGTACTTGGCTACGTAGGCCCAAGTGCGGTGTTGCATTTCGCTAGGTACGTCACTACTTAAAATTTTGTTGCTTCGATGGTGTGAGTGTGAAAGATACGAATTTTGTGTATTCTGGGGATATTTACTTTGTCTTATTTCTTGGTAGACTTCGCATCCCTTGTAGTTTGCTGGGTGGTTTTGCTCACATAGAGCACATTTAGGTGGGTCTTCTTTTCGCTTTTTACAGACTTCGGTCGGATGATTTTCTCCACATTTCACACAGCGATGTTTTCGATGACAGTATGTCCTTGTATGTCCATATTCTTGACATCTTTTGCATTGTACGATTTCTTTCTTCTTTCGAGGTGCTTCTATTTTGATTTTGCATTTCAGTAAACTATCTATGTTATAAATATCTTTATTATTTTTGCTAGGTTGTAGAACTATGAAGAAGAGAGGGAGTGGCGCTTTTGTTTGTCTGTGTTGGATATTATAAATTTGGCAAACCTTGTGGCCGTAGCTTTCAATTTCCTCTTGCAGTTCCTTAACATCTGCATTTGCGTGAATTTGTTTAAGCACAACTCTAAAAGAACGCTCGTCTTTGAGCTGATATGTATGAAATTGCAATTTTTTATTTTCAAAATGTTTTATGAGCTTTCTATATGCTTCAACTGTACTTAATATGACTTTGACACTGTCACTGTTCAAT
This sequence comes from Gryllus longicercus, assembly GCA_038098605.1. Lineage (NCBI taxonomy): Eukaryota > Metazoa > Arthropoda > Insecta > Orthoptera > Gryllidae > Gryllus > Gryllus longicercus. Next base: position 4,571,800 of record JAZDUA010000024.1, on the reverse strand, counting down.
AATTTATAGCTGTATTCCTCTTTTTTTAATACTTCTTCAATGCATTTTTTTAAGATATTCACGTCTTTTATTCCTGGTAGAAATATGGGTGGAATTTTATTACCATTGGTTCGTTCGTTGGATTCAGATTTTTCTATTGTGTTGTTTTCTGGTTCTGTAGAAGAAAGAAGTTCGAATTTGTTGTAATTTGTAATACTTTCTGTAACTGGCATTTTCTTTAGAGTTCTTTGTGAAGGTTCACTATTTTTTCGTTTCCGCCGTCTCGGAACGACTTCTTGCCACTCCAGAGTGTTATCGCACGTACCTTCAACAGATGACATTGTTGATACGTCTGTTGTACTACTGCTTTGTTGTGCTAATCTATCGGTCTTCTGACAATCCGTATCTGCACTGCTTGTTGATAACGGAAACTGTGGTTGCTGCGTCAAGAGTTGCTGTAGTTGATCTATTTGTAGAGGCGGTTGTGGAGGCACATGATATTGAGTTAGAAGTTGAGAGAGTTGTATTTTTACCATTTGTTGCTGATGTTGGTGGTATTGTAGTTGTTGCTGAAGAAGTTCTTGCTGTTGAAGTATTGCTTGATCTGGGATGGGTTGCACAGATTCACTGTTAAATGAGTTTTCACCACCATTTTCACTATAGGTAGCGTCCATTGCGCTTCGAATTAGTTGCCCCGTAACGGAGCAACTACTTGTAGCCATTCACTAGTTTAAAAATGATTTATTGGCTTTAACTACAACTAAGATAACACCTTTTCTGAACGTGGCACTGTTCGCACCGCTCACACGAACGACACTGGCACTGAGTGTTATCGCACTGTGGTGAAAATATGGTGTCAGTGAAGTCCAGAAAAATACATTACACGACGCTTTGAACATAATCGTTCTTGAGTTAACAAATTTCTTACAATGAGTACATTTCTTACAAAACAGTACAATGAGCTACTTTCGACTCGAATAAAAGACGTTTAACACATACTGCAAATACGAGATATTCGGTACCTAACGTAAACCTCTCGTCCAAACAAATATTCACGTGTAATCGCGTCAGCTGCCACGCAGTCAACCAGTATGTAATGGGATTATAATAACCAAAATTTACATACTTCACTCGAAGACGACAGTTTGCCGCCACCGTCCGCACACATGCACACGCGCGCGCGGGCGCGGGCGCGGGCGCTGGACGAGGGCCGCTTGCGGGCGACGTGGACAAGGATCGCCATTTCGAATGCACGGGAAACAGGTCGTGGAGACATGTGGGTAATACGGAGCGTCACGTGTCGTCAGGTGCGTGTGCGCGCGCCGCGGCCGCAGAGTCCGACTCTTGGAAAGCAGCAGCTGCAGCAGCTGCCGCGGCGCTCAGACGCCGTTGCGGTCTGTGTCGCGTTTTAGGAGGAATGGCCTTTGGTACAGCAACACGCAATTAATTGGAAAAGTACAGTATATAATTTTACGCCGATGAATCTACACGGCGATTAACGTTTCCGATTATTTAGCTCCATTCATTTGATTCAAAAGACATATTTAGAATTGTTCTGAACTGAGTACGCACACCTATGATAATTATTTGTGTTATTGTTTCTACACGAACCCGATTTTGGTTTTACACTTGACCGTAGACGTTTGTCTCGTGAGTAGGTGTAGAATTAATAATTATCGTCTACGTAAGTAATCATATTGATACAGATTGTTTAATTACGTAACTTTTATTTTAGTTTGTTTTAACTCCATATGTACAAAATAATAATTATAATTCACATTAACACTTTTTGTATTATTTAAAACGTGTAAAAATTAATCGATAATATTATATTATAGATTAATTTAGAACTATTAATTAACATTGAGAATGATGAAATCAATCGATAAGAAACGAGTATTGCAAAAAACTCGCGTGAACACGAATTCCAAAGCACCGAAATAATCAATTATTTACACTCGTGTTAAGTGCGGATATATTTTCAGGCGGGAATATATTTTCAGTAAACGCCGTTGTCTATAACTACAACGCTCGACGTAGTAATCATATTCATCAGGAGGCAGTAACAACATCTCACTACTAAAAATTCACATATAATACATGTACATTATTTTACAACACCATGCCAGATGACATTAAAAGATTAAATTCGATGCAAAAGTTTAAGTCCCAAGTAAAATCTTTTCTGCTGCACAACTGTTTCAATACAATTAGAGACTATACCGAGCATCCAAAAGGAAAGTAATATTAATTTTAACAATGACATTTAATGTGCGATATACCATTTGGATTATTGTACTTCAGCTTCTGGGTTAATGACCCCCATCTCGATCAGGTTTTAGTCTAGTTTCCCTGATCCTCGAGCAAATGCTGAGATAACCCCTCGTTTTCTTCTGGACATAAATGTAATTTCAAATTAACTTCTTCCCATAGTACGTCACACACAGTTTTTAACTGTATTTGACGTAAATAAATAAATATAAAGCAATTGTTATATACCGTAAATGAATTACTTAACAAAATCTAGATTTTGTTCGCGAAATTCGTATAAAATGAGTAAGTAATAGTTTGCTGTAAATGATTATGTTTCGACAATATCTTTATCCTACGTTTTGGCAAATTTTCCTCTAGATTTAGCGAATTTTGAAACGTTTCAGCGGAGAAAATATCCAGTCGCGCAAAGAAGAACATTTTGCGAATTTTATACAATTATAGGGGATTATTGGAGAAATTCATGAAAATACGAACATTGTTGATAATACCACATTCAAAAGCCTAAGTTGAACGCAATTTCAACCATATGATCATCGTAAAAACTAATAACGAAGCAGAATTAAGTCGCACTAGGTCTATGATAGCTCATCAACAATCAATTTGGTCCACAAAGGAATCGTAAATGTTGCCCATTTACACCTTAGTGAAAAGGGATTGCAAATAAATGTCATTGACAATTGATTATATATTCTGAATAAAAATAATAAAATTATATTTTTAATTCAAATATATAATCAGCTTCTTGCGGGAAATATACTATATTTTTAAAACAAGATTCAAAATTTGAGAAGGATTTCAAATTACCATGGTGGTAAAGGAGTTGTTTTGTTTAGCGAAATGTAAAAAACAATCTACGAGCAAAGTCCGTACACAAAGCGGAAACAATGATAATGGCGCAATATCGCGTTACCAAGGAATATGTCCTCGTATTTTGTTTATGGAAATGTGAATCTTCGTCGTTGTTGCGTATCAATAGAGGAATGTCAACGATGAACCACGCGGTAATTTTTTGGCACTATTTTTTACTACCCGTATCTTTGTGTAGGAGAGTAATTACTGTTTTAGTCCAAACCCAATTATTAAAGTAATAAAGGATACATGTAGAAAAACAAATGAAAGAGCACAAAACTTGTTTACAAAGTTCAAATAAAAAAATGAATTCGTTTTTTTGTTATTTTATGCAAATAAAGTTTTAATGAAATATTTTCTCTAAGAATTGTGTTCTTTATAAACCTAATTTCATCCTCGTAACACATTAAAGCGGATGAGCTTCTAAGATACTTCGTAATGATTTCGATTTTTTTATTAAAACTTGCACAAAAGTACGACCTTTCCTTTACATAAGTTAAAAAAATGTTCGTCGAATTCAATTAGCACTTTAAGTTAGACTTTCTAACGAAAGAATCTCATTCCCGTTGAGAATGTTGAACTTAAAAAGTAATTATGATTACAAAGCGCCAATTCAGTGTCATTTCGTATAGCTTTTCTCTGCGTTGAGTAGAGTCGGCCCTTGCGCCATGTGCTGCTTACTTCATCGGGAGCATGATGCAAATGTTAATAAATGTCTTACATTGGGAATTTGAAAATCAGAAGAAAATGGGAAAAATGGAAAGCGTGTCTATTCCGAATGGATTAACGAGGGCGCCAGGGGTTCTTTTCAGCGGCGCGGACCGACCCGGGCGGAGCAGGCCGGCGGGCGCGAAAAGGCGGACTTGCCCCATTGGACGCACGGGAACAGGGAAGAAATTGGCTCTCGAGCTTCCAAAATCCCATGGACTTCATAAAAATGTTCAGGGCAGCATAACAGTGAATAAAGAAATCAGACATAGCAGTGCGGGAAAAATGTGGTGCTTTATCAGCGAAGGAGCGCGACTCAATTGTGTGCCGATTGCAGTGAAATTGTTAAATTGTACGAAGCGCTATTATTATAGTACATATTTCTAGTTTTAATTTTAATTAAATTAAAAGTATGGTGAATAAAATTTCACGAAGCTATGGCCATTTAAAAGGGGCAATTTCTATGGCTTCCACGTAAAATTACCCATATTCCGACTAATGTGGCACACTGTTTATGTTAAATAAGTAACGTTTTATGACCAGGAAATTGTTGTGGGATATAGTGAGCACCACCTGAGCCCGTTGAACAAACAAACCAAACCACAACGCTGACGTTTTGCCGTCAATCGATTTTTCGGCGTCATCTACCCACCAAACGTGAATTCTGACAGCAAAAGTAATTTACTTCATACAGGATTAACATTTTTCCACTTTTTCGTTACGAGAGCCCGGCAATAAGATTTTTTTGTTGAAAAATCTCCCTTTTTCCACGTAGCATTACAATATCTTTTCTATATTGCATAAGCAGTAAGCGACAAAGTGAAAATGTGTTCGTATTTATACCGCAGCGTGTGGAATGTTTTGGACCAAGAGAAACCAAATTCGCATATTTTCAACATCCCCACTCTCTCCTCTCTGAAACTCGGGAAAACCTTTACATGACATATGCTTTCAGGTATACTTTCATTAAAACTAATAAAAACATAATAATACATTTTTTCGCTCCTCTTAGAATTTTGGTTTTGGGTTTGCCAGATATACTGGTTTCAGTTTATTGTAAATTCCAGTTAATACTGAAAAAGATTTTTAACAATGAATCAAAAATTTCATAAACTTCATTTGCATTGCTGAATAATATAACTAGAATAGAAATAACAAAAGACAAAAAAGTACATTTGTCTAGCTCGTTAAATTAACATTATTCTTGCATATGTGACAGGAAAAAAAAGTGTGTCGTGGAATATTGTAAGAAATTCTTGACCTATGTGAAAAATTGTAACACCTTTCAAGTATTGTATGCCTGTGAATTACAAATGTTACAAGGTTTTGTTACTAATTTTGTAAGAAACTAAAAATGTCTGACTTGTTTTCAAGTTATTTTTTCTGTTGCAATCCCTGTCGGTAGGATATTCAATAAAATTTTCTAAAAAATTTATGATCTACTACAAATAACATTTTTTTATTTAATCAACAACACAGGAAATTATTCTATAGCCGCCAGAAATATAATTTTACTCTCGAAATTCTAAACAAATTTGCCCTAAAAGGATGTTAGCTATGTTAGTAATTACCATCTTAAAATTCTGTTAGTAATAAAGCTATTTTAGGTGAATTACAGCATTTGCTTTTCGTTTTCTAATACCCAGAAATGTGCGAAATAATTTAAATACGTAAATCAAAGTAGTGATTAAGAATCCGTTGCCAAAGAGCTTATTAATTAGATTACTCGTCTCTATCATTTCTCATATTGCGCCGATGCCGTTTACCCTTTTCCCCCACAAAACACGCTAAAGACTTTCCGTCGAACTTTTCATGTCTTCCAAAAATTGTCCGTAAGATTACTGCAATTTTCCTGCGCAGATTTGTATGTATAAGAAAAGTAAACACAAGAAGATAGAGTACTTCCATTTTCAACAGAATGTATCGAAGATAATTGCTTCCTCTTCTTCTTTGATACGGCCATTTTTGTCGTTTGTGCTTCTTCTCTACGTACGCTGCAGAATATGCAGCTGCGTAATTTATTACCAATTACAAGGGGCTTCCGCAGGCACAAGTAAAGCCGCTCTGAACAATTGCGGTCAGGGCAATGACAGATGGAATCGATGAGATCGTCATTATTGCTCCTGTATTCACTAAGTGCTTTAAAATGGTGGCACTAAGGGTCATTTCAGGGAAAGAGATCAGTTTTGTGATTTTATGTCTTTATTTCTCGTCTTTTAAAAATAAGATTCGAAAAGGAAACAAAATCGCTACCTTTAATATTTCATTGCAATATCTTCTTCAAAGGTTACCTTCTGTTAAGATGGTAAAAAACCCCCTAAAACCAAATGATATTTAGTAGTTAAACTTTTATTCTAAAGTAAACATAAGATTTTTGAAAAGTTTCTTAGCTCCCCCAACCCAGAACCCGAATCTTTCACTGCCAAAAACGTGTGTTTTTTTTATTTTGTTCGCAAAATATATTGTCAATTATCTAATTGAAAAAACTCGAAAAGTAATAAATGTTTTTAAATTATCAAAAAACATGTTTTGGCATCCTATAGGTGACAATTTTAAACAAAAATAACTTTTGAAAAAAAACGCAAAAAACAATTTTTACTCTCTTAAAACACAGGAACAAACAAAACATCTCAAAACTTCCTCTCAAACCGCCGTTTGTTACTAAGTTATTCAGAATTTTTCGATTGCTGACATGCCGTTATAAAATGAAACTATTTTTACTCTTTTCTCACCTTTAAACCACTTCCGATTTTAAATATTCTTTGAAAATGACTGCAGTAGTTGATTAAATTTATTTTTGTTTTTATTATACATAAGAATACATTTTTGTTGCACGTAGGTTTTTTGACCTTGGACTTTAAGTAAGAATTACCGTATGTACGCAAATCTAATGTTAAATTTTTTGGCCAAATGTAGTACTCAAAATCGAGGTGTGTGTTAGATTCAATGGCACATTAGATTCGAGTGCAAATCCGTTCCGTAGAGTTTATAGAGTTCCGTAGAGTGCAAATCCGTTCCGTTCCAGTAACTTCATTCAATTTTTCCGTTTTCTACGTCACAAAAGATTGTTTGAGTTTCGATATTCAACTTTGTTTCATTTATCATTGGCTATTATTGAGGGATTTTAGTTGTGATATGGAGGGCAAACAGGGATGAACGTCTTGTGGTCCTTCATTAAAGAGTAAAGCAGTTAACAGTAAATGAATTAGATTGCTAATTATTATACGATAATCCATTGGTGTATTACTAAATTGAAATAAAATACATTCGATACAAAACTTTTTAATAATTTTAAGTGTCAAATATGATGTGCGCATTAGATTCGATGGCGCATAAGGTTTCCGTGAATACGGTATATTATTTTAAACCTTCGAGTAGAATCATGCGCTAAGGAAAGACGATAGTTTTTGGTATGTTGTATCGACATAAAACCCTCGCACGTATGCTACTAGGGGTAGGTAATTACACCCATTCTTGATCCATCAGATTTCAGAAGAGAAAATAGAAATTTACAGATTATAGTAAACAAAACAGATTATTGTGAAACATAATATTAATTGCGACTAACTTAGAAACAATTCGATTGAGGACAGGCATTTTAAATCAGGTTTGCATACATCGAGTGCCAATCCTTTTGATCTGTTTGCTGTTGAATTGCTACTTTTTTCTACAAAAAAAGAAAGTAAGGATGAAATATTATAAATATTAATCAGTTTCTAATCCTTTATGTCTCCCTGACGTTCACTTTCCGTAAAACATTTGCTTTTTCCCTTTTAAATATTGAAAGCAGAAGCCGCATTGTGCATATGTAAATATTTTTAAATATCCTACATTAATTTAGTATTAATTAAATATTGTATTTTACTTCTCCCCAGACCCAGTGTTGCATTACGCATTACCTGCGAAGATGTTTAGATGAATTCACTTTGTCATCATACTCGTGTCGTATTCTGACAGGACAGACTGACGCAAGCGCAAGGGGGGGGGGGCTTCCTTGGGGAACGCCTGGGCTGCGTAGGCCCTGACGTCAGCTCCCCACAGAGGCCCCGTGAGGCAACCGGATTCGCTCAACGCTCCAGCTCCTCCACGACAGCAATTCGTGTCGCGCCCGTCCCCGCTCCCGCTCCCCTACCCTACCACTCCCCATCCCTGCCTTGCTCCCATCGCCACTCACCGTTGCGCCCTTAATCCCACGCCATTTGCAGATTACACTCCCGTTCCCCCTTCCGCTCTCCAAAACACGCGAGCTAACATTGCCGTTTGCACTTCCGCTCCCTTGCCTCCTCACCGCGCCGCTTTCCATCCAGAGCGCACACCCACTTCCAATCCCACATGCTCCCGTCCCGGTCCCACTACCGCACTGGACTCCGCGCTTGCTTCCATTCCCGCGACCATGCCTCCACTTGAAGCTCCGTTACCATTCATGATCCCCAGCCCTCGCTCGTTTTCGCTCGCCCTACCGCTCTCGCTTCTACGTCCTCTGCCCTCCTCCCAGTTCTCTCTACCACTCGATTTCTTCCAGGGCCGTCCCCTCTCTCGCTGCGCCTACTCCTACGGACCACGCCCCCTCGCCCGCTCCCATTGCCTCCCGTTCCCTCTTCCGCTTCCCTTCCCATTGCCGCTACCGCTCCTCCTGCTTTCCGCTCCCCCCTTCGCTTTCGATCCTCCGCCCGCGTTGATTTCCGCTTCCGTTCCTCTCGTTCTTGCTCCCCCTACAACTCCCCATATCCCTCAGCCTCCCCCGCGTCACATGCGTTACCGTTCCCAATCCCCCCTACAGCTCTTTCCCTCGTCCTCTCCCATTGTCAATCCACGGCCGCTGGGATTCTCCTCCAGACAGCGGGTGAGCTCGACCTAGCTGACACGCTAATAGCCAAAATTCTGCCCTCGTCGGGACTCGAACTTAGGACCTCCCAGTCGGAGGCACTACAGTGACATCAGTTGATTCTATGAGCCATCTTCCCCGGTGAGAAACAATAGTCATTTCGGAATGTGTATCACGTATAGAGCGGGGTGAAGTGGGGGGGCTGAGGGTTGGGGGGTGGAACGGTCTGGAACGGGGTGAACGGTGTGGGGCGGGAAGGAGGGGCGGTTGGACTGAGGAGCACCGTTGCATCCCGTCACCGTATTCCCCCCCCCGCCCGACACTACCCACGCCCCATTTCACTCCAACCCACACGGCGTCCTCTGCTCAGTCCGTCTCCGCCCCCTTTCCGACCGCGCCCACGCCCCATTTCACGCCGCCCCCTCGCCCCCGCCCATATTGCCTCACTGGCGTGGAAGAGGGCGGCGGCGGCGAGGGAGTGGAGGGAGGGTCAGAAGAGGAAGAACGTTCATTTCTGGTGTAGTTTTTGGACATAATATTACCGAGGATGGAACACCGTAATCTCCAGGATATAACATGCACTACACCCAGGTATTAATGTGCAAAGTAGTTGATGCGTCCGGAAGCAATAAACACACTCACTCATTCAATGAGTCAATCATTCACGCTCTGCTACGAAAGAAAAACAGGAACTTAGTGAAAATGGAAGGAAGAAGGAGTCGGCTGCTAACGTTGGAATCCACCATAGTTGAGGATAACTAGTCAGTGGGGACGACTGCTAGACGAGGTCGAGGCCCTCGTTTGACCAGATGGAAGCGAACGTAGAGGAACCTGGTCCAATTAGTGGTGTGTCCGGAGACATCGAGGTACTAGACATGCACATGAAATGTGTGGCATGAGAGGAGTGGCAAACCTGTTTTGTATAAGAATGGGTGCTAGTAAATATACAAAGACGGGTAAGAAGGGCTGAACTGCTCAACTCTCTTTATGCTCAAGCTTATTACTTAAAAACAAATTCTAGGAAAATTTACATTACCCATTTAAATTAACTTGAATGTTGATATAAATCATGTTGACCGTAGTGTATAATGTACCCAATGAAAACTAAGCAACACACCAGAGGGGTAAAGAAGTTTTGCTAGATATCTCATTGAGAATTATTAACTCTACGACAGTAAATATATTTTTAAAAGTAAGAATTAATAATAACTACGTCTGTTCTGAATCATGGTTTCCCTGTTCTTGTAAATCGATAAATCGGAATCAGATAAATCAGACCGTTTCTTCATGTAATGGCCAAATATGCACTGCAGACTTTTGTATTCATGTATAGTTAATTCGATCTAGTACGTAACTACCTAGTGTCGAAAACCCGCCACCGTCGGGGCTCGAGCGTGAAATCCTTCCAGTCAGAGGCGTTGCAGCGGCAACGTCCCTGGCCAGTTAAGGGAAATAAATGAAGAGTCCCCATGGCGCCAGCTCATCCCCAAATTATACCTTGTGCAACAGATTTGACACAGAACGAGAATCTAATACGGCTCTGACATAGTGTATTCCCAGACGTTCAGCCACTTGAAGCTCGAGGAGAAGAGGTAAAAACGGGAACAGCTCTCAGCGAGGTTTCCACTTTCCGTGTACTCGCCACTGCGGAGAACCGCATCTCCGTCGCAAAATCTGTTCAGTGGCATCGAGTGGCCGGCGGCGGGGTAGTGGGAGGGGGAGGAGGCGAGGAAGGGGCGGAGACTAAACCCGCGCCATCAACTTTTATTACTTGTCTTATGCTTCTTCGCGTTTATTGCTACACAATTAAACACTTCTCGACAGCACGGACCATAAGAAAGATTGACAATGTTCGACCCAAGGGCCCCGTAAAGGGGGACGGTGAATGAGGGAGGGATGAGGCTAGCTCATTAGCTGCGCCAAAGTTCTCACGACGCTGCTGCTCCCTGCGACGAGCTAATGAACGCCGGCTGCCAGCTGCAATCCACACTGGGCAGTTTTCGGTTCATCGATACCTTGCCAGTTCTGCGAACCCTGCGTAAGTGGAATCAATCCCATTCGCTCAGCTAGCTCAGTGAACAACGTTGGCTGCTGACGCATCTCTGACAGAGGTTTTCTAGGGTACGAGAACCGATGGTGGAATATATTCGACATTAGCTACGACATTAGCGGGGCTTTAACTGGTGTTTTTGCAGTGCCTCTGACCGGAAGTTCCAAGCATTTGAGTACCGACGGTATCAAAAGTTTAGGCACTGGCTTGTTAGCTAGGTCGAGTTCAGTCTCTGTCGGGAAGAAAATTCTAGCGACCGGATAGAATTTCGGTGGTTTCTCCTAAACGGGACAAGGACCGCGCGCGATCTTTCCTTCTCCTTCTCTGTCTCATCTTCGCCCCTTCCTTACACACACTTTCACTACACAGCACACATGTCAGAAGCTTAAAGCTTGACCCGGGTGCGGCGGTGCCACGCTAGTGGGAGATAATTGGTTAGAGAAAATCCTCATGAACTGACATTGGTGGGTGTCGGATCTCTCCAACCAGTGGAGGATGATGACCGCCTCCTCCAGCGATAAAACTTGCACTACACTTAGCAATGACCGTACCAGCTCACGCTCGGAATACCTAATCAATTAATCGAAGTCAGCCACGGTGTGGAGAAGAATTCTAGCGTCCAACCTCTATAGTTTGGCGTAATTTATCGGATAAACATCAAGCGAATGCCGCAGTAGTACCTTAAAAACGGAACACAGATGGCGGCACAGATTTGTCTGGCGTCATCGTTGTACCCTCATCTCTCCTCATACACAAATATTAAATTTACTAAACTACCACACAACCGCACATGTCCAAAGATCATACAGGAGTTTATGGCGCATACTGGCTGGTGCAGAACCCCGCAAAGGGAGGGGGATATCAGTCAGAATATAACGCACATCCCTCCTTTAACTTGCACTGCACTCCCAGGAATAATGACCACAACTGACGATGCTCTAAAAGCACGAAATACTTACTTGCAGAGACGATTGTCTTTCACGCTCAAAAATCTTTATTTTCAATATCGTAGTTGTAGGAAGACATCGAAAAACTTTTGAACTCTTGCAAATGATGAACATTTAGGTATTTCATCGAAAATGAAACCTACGCCACCTTATAAGTTTACTTTGCACTATCCCAGCAAAAATTTTAAAAAGTTGGAGACAAATCAAAGATTTTTAGACAGAACAACTCTTATTGTCGGGTCCTGGTAACGAGAGTAAATAAATTGTGTTTATGTGTTAAAATTATTAATTTACTACCTACTATATGTTCGAAGTAAATTATTTCTTCTACGAAATTTACTATATATATATATATATATATATATATATATATATATATATATATATATATATATTAAATTAGTTCTTCTAACATGTCGTGTAGTCAAAATCCGTGTTTTGTGTGTCCAATACCGAAACATCGATTGACAACAAAATGTCGGTCTGTTGACAACGTTAGCGTCCAAACCTTTCAAGCGATTTTCTCCCAAATTGTTATTTTCGCAGAGATCGGCGATGAACTCGACCCACAGAAAGTTTGAAATTGATATTTTGATTTTGGGGGCACTTTACATAAAGCCTCAACAACAATTTCAAATTTTAAAAAAAATGGTTTTAAACGTTTTTACTAAACTTTGTCCTCGGATAGCGTGAACGACGCTTTTGCGCCATTCTTTTAATGGCGCAAATCTCATATTCATTGAAATGCCTAGTTTTTCGAAAATTGCAAAAGTTCATTTTTTCGGTGTCGTCCTACAAGTATAATATTCAAGATACAATGTTTTTCCTTTAATTAAACCTGTTCTTCAAAGCCAGATTTTAAAAACAAGGTCATGCATATTTTTAAAAATGTAGTCCTTTTTGCGTAATTTTGCCTGAAATATCGGCAATTTTCAGTTATTTTCTCAAAATCAGCCTCAATTTTCTTTTGAATGTTTTCCTCCTACGCATCAAACGTCGGGATAAAAACTTTCGCTGGCCCTACTTTCGGCGAACTCTTTGTATTATTGAAAATTGCAAAAAATATTCAAAAAATTAGATCTTAAAAAGAAGTCTTATACATTTTTGAAAAAATAAATAATACTTTAACAATTTTTGTTTGAAATTAATGCAATTTATTATAAAAATATTTTCTCAAACACTGCTCCATTTTTTCTTAAATATTTTCCTTGTACGTAAAGACGTTGCTGGACCCATTTTCGACGAACTTTCTGTATTGACGAAAACTTCAAAAGTATAATATTTATGTGTTTCTGTTAAATGAAATTTGTTTTAAAAACGTAGTTCTTTAGAAAAGGTCAATTAAAATTGTTTTAAAAATATGAGCAGTAGTTGAGCGTAATGTAGGCAGCCGGCGCCGGATCTAATAATAATAATAATAATAATAATAATAATAATAATAATAATAATAATAATGCCTTTATTAATGGCGAGGCTCTCGCTCCCGCCCGCCAGCAGGGGAAGTTCACGCATCCGGAATCACTAATCAATCAATTGAATGGATGGATGGTTGGTTGCTTGTTGGTGATTACGGGCGCATGAACTACTCAGGTCATTAGTCCCGTAAGTGTAGTGCATGTTTCCCCTTGTGATGTGGCAGTGATCCCCCCGCTGGATGGCCAGATCAGGCGCCCAACTGCCGTAGGCTAGCAGAGTTTTCCCTCAACCAAGTATCTCCCAGCAGCGAGGCACCGCCCCAAGCTCTAAGCTCCTGACCGGCCTCTCGGTATGTGTGATAGTGCAGTGCATATCAGTGTAAGGGGTGAGGAAGAGACAAGGAAAGATCGCGCGCGATCCGTGGCTCGTTTCGTTAGAGTAGTGCTCTAGAACTTGCCTAGTGTTGGTCGGAAAGAAACACGGAAAACTACAGATCAGAGCAGCCGGCGGCTAGAATTCTCCTCCAGACAGCGTCTGACTTCAACCTAGCTGACAAGCGAGTGTCAAAAATCTTGCTACAGCCGGGACTCGCACCTAGGACCTCACAGTCAGAGGCACTGCAAATTGAATCGATCCGAGTTTGAACCCGGATGAGGCCGACTGCCAGCAGAGCGACCGCCTGTAATTGTGTGTGTGAAAGGTTCTCCCGGAGGCGCAGGTGACAGCGCGGCGGTCGCCTGGCAGGTGCTGGCGGCTCCGTCTGTGCTCTATGAACTGCCCGCCGCTTTCTCTTCACCGCCTGTCAACGCGACCTCGAGTGTCGAGGCGTGCAGGTGCGCAGGGCAGCGCCCGGTCACAGTTGTAGAGAGAGATTACTATAAGAAGGGAACGCTTTGACATCTACTGCGGGGATAGTGCTGACAACGTAACTGCAGGTTTATCAATGCACTCAAATAGTCGATGGTATCGTTTACAGTTAGCTTTTAAATGGCGACATACCGGGGGAGATGGCTCATCAACTCAGTCACTGGAGTGCCTCTGACGGGGAGGTCCTACGTTTGAAGCCCGAATTCAGCCGCTGTCTGGAGGGAACTTCTAGTCATCGGCTGCTCTGATCGGTAGATTTCCGTTGTTTCTGCAATCAGCCCCAGGCGAATGCCGGAGCAGTACCCAAACAAACGGACCACAGACCGCGTGAGATCTTTCCTACCTCTTCCTTGTCTTATGCTCACCCCTTACTTACACACTTTTACACTTACACTTACATGCACTACACTACCACACATGTCGGGAGACCGGACTGGAGCTTAGAGCTTGTCCCGGCTGAGTCGGTTTCTCGCTAGGACGAGATACCTGGTTAGGGAAAAATCGCTACGCGACGTTAAGTCGGCGTCGGATCTCGCAACGAAGCGGGGGAAGATCACCGCCACCTCCCGAAAAAAAAAACGCATGTACTACACCTATGGGACTAATGTCCTTAGCAGTTGTCGCGCCCGGTATCACTGACAGTCAATCAATCAAAATGGCTTCATCACTATCTCTTGTAATTCAATCGTCCTACATCACGTTCATTAGTTTCCCTACCTACCAAACTAGTCCCTTCTAAGAGTAACTCTTCTTTTATCTGGGTGAGTCGATGTGGGAGTAGCGAGCAACGCCATGCTTTTTCAAGCTAGATGACGTTTTGACAGATTTGAAAACAGTTGAGCATCGCAGAATAATCCATCGCTCTGCGAAATGTTTCTTACGCCAGCCACAGGAACCAGCCAGATGTTTTGTTAATGCCTAAAAATGTCAGTACACGCACGTTACAGGTGAGGAATAGTATTCAAGTGTAATTCACATTGTTTCTTTATTGTAATAATTCTACACTGAGAGAAATGTTGTAGTGCAATGTACTAACATGATTAATAAGCGATCACAACGTTTGGTAAATCCAGTTATTCCTGTGGTAAGATTCATTAAACATGATTTAGTTTCGTTTAGTAATTCAGCCTATTGAAAATCGTAAGTGAATGAACAAAGAGAATTGTGAGTGCTAACGTACTTGTAAAAACATTCCGTGATATCCATGTTTCATGTCGTCACACTTACTAAACACAGCTTAGTAAGCAGGTGTTCCCAGAAATCTGACCAATTCGAATTGTTATAGAACCTATGTTAACGGGGACATATCAACGCAGTGTTAACTAGGTGTTTAGTATTTTATTGATATGAAATAGGTATATGCTGTATTCCAAATGCAAAAACACCGTCGACAGCCAAACGTCGGAAGCCAATGTTCCGTAACCATCGTGCTGGGCTAGAGTCTGTCAAGATACCGAAGTTGAGGAAGTAGAAGTCCACGGGCCCGTTGGATGGGTAATCGCTGGAGAACCTCACTTGCGAAACTACCTGGCTGAAGGGATAGGAAGAAAATACTCCCTTTCACTTTTCAACCTTTTCCCCAAATTCCATGTATCAATTCTCCAAATTGTTGGCTTAAAGAGGGGCAGGGATCAGGAATTGATGTCTTTACAGAAATAACATGTATTATTACGTAGGTCTACGGGTCCCCCTCGAACTTTTCAGGGAGGCAAGGCACCTGCCCCTCCCCCAGCTTGGGCGTACGCCTGTGGCCAGATGTACGGTGCAACACCGTGGCACATTAAGACAAGCCGTCTCTGTACGTAAATGATGGTACCTATTCACTCAGTCTTGGAGAGATCGGAGGGAGGATCATAGCCAGGGTGTCTAGGTTTGAGTCAATTCACGTGAAATTTGTGGTGACTAGTGATGCTACAAAAGCACGTACCTTCTCGCATTATTTTTAACTGTTCCGCTATATTATACTACTACATGAACCTGCAAAAGTGTTTTCAAACAGCGTTTTTTTTCGTGTCGAGCTTTTTTCCCGGTTCTTGATTAGTAACTTTTTCTTCTTACGATGTTCCTTCGAAAGGGCGAGAAAGTAAAAAGGGAGCTCTCGATAGATTTTCTTGACCTCTGCCATTTCCTTGCCTCTCATTCCTCTATTGCTCTATTCACCTCATCGCTGTCATTTACTTCTTACAAGGGACCTCTCAAGAGGTGCAGGTGGAAATGTGGGCTAATTTTGGTTCTACACATAGATATTTACTATTTCTACGTGTTTTGAAAAAAATTGCTGCTGTCGCGTACTAGAAGTTACTGAAAAAACATTAAAATTCCACAATTTTCACGCCGCACAACGTCGTTCCTGCGGGATTTGTGCAGCCCTGGCTATTCTGAAAGAATGACTGCCGAGGGAACAAGCGCTCCTACGGGCTCACGGGCAAGTAACTCAAGGCAACGAAACACTGAGATAATGGCATTGCCAAGAACTTCAACACGCCGGCATTACCACGTGGCACAGCGTGGTTAGGCACTACTTCTTCAACACTGAAAAATAGAAACTCGATGTGATACCAAAGTGTGTAAAATACAGTTAACGTTATTTGTCAACCTTCTATTATTTTTTTACGCAGACACATCAATGATTCAGTTGAATGCATTTGAAGTACACCCCGGTTAAAACTAATTTGGATCGTTATCCATGTTGGCGACATCTGGAGAGCTCATAACTTCAATACCCGTGACTATCATTGTTTCGTTCGACATGACGGCTCTGAGCGACTCAAAATTCAATTATTAAAATTATATTAATTAATGAGATAATCATCGCCTTCGGGGCCACTCAAACCAGATGCTGAAATAGCGGTTGTGTAAGGAACGACCCGAATAAAACAAATTCGGACGTTACCAGAACCTTGCATAGTAAAATTAATGCAAGATAAGAAAGTTGTAGCAGACTGGGAATTAGTACTGGTTAGAACGCAGCCTGAGACGGTTAGAATATAAATAAAGAAATAATAGATTATACTTCAAAAGTGCGAAATGCATTATTTTTCTCAACGTGTAATTGTAGCTCGAGGACTTTAGCCTGGGGGCTACAATTATACTATGGGGAAAATAATTTTTCTTGCGAGATGTATCTGTTATTTTTTCCAAGACCAAGACCATTTTTTCCAATAATTTTCAGAAAATATATTTTATTCACTTTGGTTACGTTTAGTGAAACATTGTGCTATTATAATCAGTTACGTAATGCAGTACTTCACCGCTGTAGTGTAGTAAAACTTTATTAGCACACAAATGCGGTAAGATTTAGATTTATTTAGTCAAAAAAACGTAAAAACTGTATGTGATTGGGGAGATTATCTGCGCACGTTTTCTTGAGTTCCAGAATCCGTTCCCGTCATTTTAACTATAAATAGTTGAAAGGTAAGTAAATGTTTAAAATAAATATTTTTTTTAATTTTAAAAATAAATTTTAAAAATCTCAAGATTAATAATATTTGAAAAAATAGACATTTTCGTTTCCGAGTTACAGAAAACTTTAACCTAGTTATTCACTTAACTTAGTTAAAGAATTTGCATCGGTGAACGAATTGCAAGTATGATTTTTCTGCATTGCTAACAAAATAGTAACTCGCCCTTAGCTCTTCCCTTACCATTACAAGCAAAAGGAGAGTTCAACAAAACGTGCGCATAGTGAAGCTACATTTACGCCCAGAATCAAAACAAGGGGCCATCTCAGCATTTGCTCAATGGATCAGGGAAACGACAAAAACCTGTTCGAAATGTGGGTCATTGACCTGGAAGCTGAATCACTGCTTTGTTAAAATAAACATTATTTTTTTCTTTTTGATAATCAGTATAGTCTCTAATTGTATAGAAACAGTTTTGCAGCAGAAAAGATTTTACCTTTAACTTAAATTTGTGAACCGATTTCTATTGTTTAATGTCATCTGGCAATGCATTGTAAAGTACATGTATTGTATGTGGATTTCGGATAGTGAGCTGTTGATACAGACACTTGATGAACGTGATTTTTACGTGTGTTGTAATTATAAATATCAGTATTGCATGAAAATATGTTCCCACTGTTAAGTAAGCCACTTTTGACAAATATTACAGATTCTTAAATATATAGTGCAGGCAGCGGTAAAATTTGAAATTCAATGAAGAGAGGCTTGTAAAGTATTTTGCCACTCTTAAAAAAATGGGCTTCTCTGTCTTCTAACCTACACTTTTCCCTTTTAAAACCGCTAATAACTGAGTAAACTTACTGATATCAATGTTTTCTTGGCTGACAGGCGAAACTTCGGCCTCTGAGCCAACGACGCAGCGTCACCCGGACAGCCAAGAAGACATGGACTCGAACCGCGGAAGCATGCGTTTATATTTGATATTAGTGTTGTCACAAAGTGATATTGTACTCATTAACATAGAGTAGTGGGACTTCTTGGTTTCTCATTCTCTGACTTGCCAGAAAAGTAAGCAATAAAAACGTTTTCCGAAATCGAATGAACTTTTTTTCACACCAATCTTTAAAAATTTAGTACTCCCGCTCATATTTATTTCTTAATTTGTTGGGTAACAATGTTTCTAATGCAGAAATTGCTGCCTTTTCTGTTCCCAAATCAGAACTATATTCACTTATGTCGAGAAGTATACACCAAGTGTGTTTCAATTGTTCTCCTTATTGAGAACAGTGTCGCCACGAATGGAAGAAAATATGTGAATATTAATTGAAAGCATAGAACGAAATTTCACATTAAATCTAATAAACGTTTACAAAGAGGATAAAATGTTGCATGATATTCGTGCCGTAATATCTTATTACAATACTCAATTGGTTACAGCCCTAACGGCATCGTTTGGCAATTTCCCAATCTCATATTGAAATTAGACACTTTACGACACTAATATCGTAAATAACTATAATGTAGGAAGTTATAGAATTTAAAATACGTGACACGTGAATAGTGTTTGTTATCAAGGAAACATCTAGGCGTTTAATGGAGGACATGGCTGACCTTAAATGCGCATTTGATGCTGCTAATAAAGCTATTATGGCTATTAGACATTTAATGCCAAACATTTTTTATTTAAGAAAATTACGAAGAAACTTATGGGAAATTTAAATATTGGTGTAAAGATAAAGAAATATTATATATATAAGTCAGAAAGTCATGCTGGGGTATTGCAGTGAGGAAACAAAGAAGTATAAATTCTCCGCAGGTTGTGCTGTGAATTCTATGATAAAGACATCTATGAAAATTAATGAAAACATTGATATTAGTAAATACTTGAAGTATCTTGTTTTTCTGAAGAGAAATTCCGACTGTTACACTCCAAAAAACAATATATTTTTTAACAAGAGATAACATGAACGATTTTGTAACAAAAGCAGATTTTTTACTATCTGATAACCAATGTAAATAAATAATATAAGTATGATCGAATGCACAAACAAATTTAATACATCATTTTGTTATTTTTAAGTATGATACATTTTTCGTTGCTTTATTTTTTGGGGTGGCAGGTGCTTGTCGTTATGACAAATTGATAAATTTACAAGTACACGATACTACAAACACAGGATTATCTCAAATTGTACATAAGTACATTTAAAAAATTGTAAAAACTACCTACCAAGAACAATTGTTATAGCTGCAAATGAAGTAAACGTAGAATGATGTGTATATCGCAAATACATCTCATATTGAAATCAATATATCAATCATCGTCAACTTTTTATTTATTATTAATCTGCAAAATCTACCACACAAACAGCTAGCAAAAATACCATTTCCAAAGTCTCAAGTATGGTCATTTTTGAAGTTGTCCAATCCTAGTTTGTTCTCAAGTCTTTCACTGTTTTCGGAGGATGTCAAGGGACAATATTAGCTGATGCAGGTGCTAAAACAGCTACTATAAAACCTCCTAAAGGTTGGAAGTCATCAGCCGTTGCAGAACACTGTATAGAATACTCTATTCAAAACAAAACAAATGTTGCTAACCAACTTATGTAAGATCCACGTACGTCTATTAACGTAATTCATATAACAACCAATACTGTTTCTATATCACCAAATGTATTGCGTAATACGAATGTGAAAAAAATGTAAAAATATTACATATACCATAACTATTAATAAGTAAGGATTTTGTAATTAATTTTTGAATGAGTGCAATTTCAATATTTTATTTTACGCTGTTTTCAAATACATAAAATTGTACTTGTTTGTTTTCATTGTCGTAATCTAATGAAGGTAAACAATATTTAATCCCTAGGGAGTAAATATTTTCTCCGTTGGGAGCAAATGCTTCACTTTAGTTCCTCATTTGCTAAGAGTAAAATTCACTTTCTCTCCCGAGCGTGGAAAAATAAATTAAATACACAAACAAAATATAAACACTGTGGGTGGTGGATGGGGAAGTGTACGCGGGAGGCAAGCACAAGGTGGTGCTGCGGACGATTTTCTGTGGCCCTGTTTCGTTCCAGGTGCTGAGGATGACGGAAGGAATCTGGAAGGAAAATACACGTGACTTCCGCCCCTGGCAAAAATTAGTTCAAAAAGAGTTTGCTAAATGAGTATGAACTCGACTTCTGCCGGCAGATTGTTCTCCCTCAAGCGGATTCTTCTTTCACCTTACTATAATGACCTCATTTCCGCGGGTTTCATTCGAAAGAAAGACCATCTGGAGTGAATATCAACATTCAAATGGTTGAACTATCGGTATTGCAACGGATGAAAGACCTTAAATCTAGACATGCGTTGTCGATTGATGAAGTTTATATTTAAAATAAATGGCCTGCTAATTAAAAAATTGCAAACGTTATTCGACATATTGCCAAACTAAACAATTCGAAGTAAACGTTATTTTTTTTAAGAAGCCTACGGATGACGAATTCGTAAATACTAGGGTAATATACGGCTTATTAATTGCATTTTTTTGAAATTATCCTGCTCTCAGAATTCAAAATTTTATAAGACGTATTATTTGAACTCGAAAATTATTTAAAGAAGAAGTACTGAACTTCATCTTAACAGGCCCGAAGACTGAATGAAGTTGGCAAGCAGGAACCGAAGAAGATACACTTCTGATAAATGAATATAATTTTTCCTTCATTCGAAAAAATATAATCGATATTTATAGTTCGCAAAACTGTATGCTGTTCACATGCGTGTGCGCTGTAGCAATCAATATCACAGCATGTGACGTCATTTCAAGTAACATCGTAAAACTTTCAAACTTGTAGAAAAGACGTCCCAAGGGACGGACCCAACATTTAAAGTACTAAAATTTAAAGAATTAATTTCAAAATCGTAGAGCTTTGACGCGGGTCATGTCGACTGGGGTTATTTACTTAGAAAAAGAAAATCTAGGAGTAGTGTATACGCTACTATTGTCCACAGACGGACGGACGGACGGACAGACACATGGGTGGACGTTTTGAAAAAAGAACAAAAAAATACTTTTGGTATCGGGGAGGCCCAAAACTTGTATTTCCTTTCAATTCTCGAAATCGATTTTTGTTTGCCTATTTAAATTAAATATATTTATTTTCAAAGTAAATGCGAAATAAAATTAAAAGTCTTGATCTCTCACGTGTCATGAAATCTCAATTCCATCAGCAGTAAATTGCTAAATAATTATAATATTCTGTAATATTTGTTGACATCATTAGGCCGATAAACAGCAAATAACGGGCGCGATTGAAGTTAATAAACTGAGGCGATAATGGGAGTTGTGTGTATGTGTTTTATCAGTCGTGTGTCCATCAATACTTTTCAATACTCTAACTTCTTATAAGAAAGATGCATGTAATTAAGAAATACATTCTCTTCGACAATGAGTTCTCGAATGCACAGTAATCACGTAGTAATGAACTACGTGAGCAAATATAAATTGAATAAGAAATATTTCTTATCGGCCTGTTCAGGAGGGTATTGTAGCTAATCTTCTATGTCAAATGACTACCCTCATTTCCGAGCTCCAGCGTAAGTTTCCGTTCCTCGCCAGCTTACATCCACCTAGAAGAGCCACAGTTTGTCATAGCCACTCTAAAGATTCCTACCATGCAATTATCATCACTCTCCTTCGACATGTCTGGTTATTTAATAATCATAACGTAATTAGCAACATCTCTCTTTGTCTAATGATTTTTCTAGTATTCTAAATGCTTCGTCCGTTTTTTTTTGAATAAATTGTACCCGACCTTACTTAATATTTTTTAATATTCAATAACAGAGTTCACTAAAGAAAAAAGTATCCTAACATCAATATTGAACTTTTGATATTTATGTTATTTTTTTCAGTAAAAGGAAGTTCACTGAATTCGTCAAAAACGAACCGGCGCCATTTTTTAATTGATTAATGCTATATTCGAGGGAAAAAATTGAAGTGGCTTTTGGAGAAATATTTTTTAAATTGTATTTTAAATAAAAATTCACGCAAGATACTTCTTCGAAAAATTGTTCATGATTCTATTAAATCTCTGTCTTTGGATAACAAACATATCAATATCTTCAATATTTTAGTTGTAGGAAGCCGCCAACAAAAATTGAAATTTTGCAATTTTCGAAAATTCAGAAAGTTCAACGAAAATTATGACAGCGTGATCTTTTGATCTCTCCCAGGAAAAAAAATAATCAAAAATTTTTAGAATTTTTTAGAAAAAGCATTTTTTTAGAAAAAATTGAAAATGTTAATGAGGCTTTATGTAAAGTAATCAAAATATTATTTTCAAATTCGCGGGGCTTCGAGTTAGGTCGGATGAGGGAATATCAATTTTCAAGAAAATTTTGTAAACGGTTTACGCTCAAGCGTGATCCTCACCGCCAGGTGGACGGACGCACAGAGACCAGAGGAAAATGTTTTTACAGAACGGCCGTCAACCAATTTAGGAATGCCCAATGCCCTCATAAACCAATTAGAAACCGAAACAACTTGCATTCTGACTACACTTCTTGTTCAAGAAAGTAATTTACTACATACAGGAACAAGATTTATCCACTTTTTACTCTTCGCCCTTCGTAAGAAGAAAAAGTATTGTAATCGTGTGCCGGAAAACGGAAAATTTTCCACTCAAAAACTCTTATTGTCGGGTCCCGGTTACAAAATAGTGAATGAATATTGTACCTACACGTAGTACATTACTTTCACTAACACGTGGAGTAGTCAGAACCCAAGCTTTGTCGGTATTTGACACCGAAAACTAGATTGACGACAAAACGTCTGTCTCTTTGTCCGACCATCTTTCTCCGTTTGTCTATCTGCGATCAAAGCTAGCACAATTCAGCCGTTTTTTTCTCCAAAATTGATATTCCGCAATCAATTTAAGCTAACTCGAGGTCCTCTGAGTTTGAAACGGATATTTTGATTTTTTGGGGAACTTTACATGAATTCTAACATTTCAAACTTTTCTCAAAAATGGCTCCAGATTTGCTTATCAAACTTTGTCCTCGGATAGCGTAAAGAACGGTTAAGAGAATGATGCAGGTCCCATTTTTGTTAAGTTCCTGATTTTCGAAAAGTTCAATTTTTTTCGGCGTCTTCTTACAACATTGAAGACGGAGGCTTCTTTCTTGATTAAATCAGCTCTGCAAAGACAAATCATAATTTAATATCATGTTCAATTTCACAAAAATTGTTTTCGTACATTTTTTGGGAGGAATATAGACAATGTTAAAATGTTTTTAAATATTTTTTTTAAAACGGCTCTAAGTTCTTTTAATTTTCTTCGCGTATGAATAAAATGACCGTAAAAAATTGTTGCTAGTCTCATTTCCGTCAAATTTTTCCTTCTTTTCAAAAATTGCGAAAAGTTTACAATTTATATCTACAAATTTGGAGAGAGCGATTTTGGCCTTAAAGAAAATCTGTTTTGAAAATCAGCTCTGTAAAAAAGGTTATGAACATTTTTTTAAAAGTAGTGATTTTCCCGTAATTTCTGCTTGAAGATGCTGAAAACCACAGCAAATTTTTGCTTTAATTTTTGTCCACAGATAAAACAAGGGTCACCTACAACAATGGCGCAAATCTCATTTTCGTTGAAGTCTCTGACTTTTCGAAAATTGCAAATTTAGAAACGATGCGAGAAAATGAGCACCACTAGATCACTATCGGGTGCGCACAACATGCGATTTTCTTTAGAACATTCACCGTATTTTGCCCCAGCTTACAAAACTTTCTCAGTACTACGCATGTAGTATGCGAGAAAGTAAATAAAAAACTGCACTGACGAGAACGGTGAAGTTGCAGAGCTACATTCCCGGCACGTACTAAACCGGACAGCTCAAGGAAACGACCAAAAGTTGTTCACAAAACCCGCGGTCAACTGTGTACTGCTCTGACAATGAAATTATCCCGCCAGCAAAAAATCTCAAAACACACATCAAAGTCCTCTCACTTGAACAAGCTTACGTATTTCTCTTTTTACTGACCTCGGAGTATCGAACAACGAGAATACACCCCGCGCACCGAAGACTCACAGCGCCGCCACTGGCCACCACACTAACTCCACCACGTCCGCTACTGAATCCTCGCGCTTTCTAGCGGGCATCATTTCAACTACGAGCTCACCTTGAGAGCGCGGGCGTTTCAATTTTAAGTAGCTTGGCGTTAATTTTTATACGAATTACCGCCGTCATATATTTGCGGTCAAATGAAACTCAAGTTTCGAGTATTACCTGCGACATCATATTCATAAATATACAGGAGATTTGTGGAACTATCCCCATTTGCAGATCAAAACACCTAGCCAATACAGAGTAATTTGAGCCATTAAATATTCAGGATTCATAACACTCAAAAACTAAAAGTTTTTTCAATAATATTCATTTTGTCAACAATATTACAACCATTAATCAATTTTTATGAGAAGTAATAAAGATATTGTTTTAAAACTTCTTCCCAATATCCATAGTTTAAGAACATTTCATTAGTTCAGTAACAACCGGTAGACTAACTTCAGAAAGGAGCTATGAGTTAATATACAATACAATATAATGAAACGTTACAATAACACTTTCTCGTGTTATTTATAAAGATTACGTAACGTTATTATCAATGATGGGAAACGTTCGTAAAAAGGAATTGGCCTCGATCGCAGTTACTTATCAAATATTGTACTAAATTACAATTACAAATTATATTTGCAGCATGTAATTATTAATATTACAGTTACAATTACAAGTAGAAGTACAGATGTGTCGTTCATGAATGAACTAGTTTAAACGAACTAATCGTCGTTCGGCGCGCTGGGATGGAGTCACGGAAATTCTCCTATACCGTGGAGGGGTTTGCAACGGCCATTCGTTCGCAAACTAATACTTAGCAAGCGAAAATAACTATATAGACGTATTTACAAAAAGATTTATGATTACATGCGATGTAATGATTACTACAAAGTAACGATTACAATTTTATATCATAGTGTAAATTAAAAAATTTTATATAAAAGTGCATGCTGTAAAAGTAACGATGGTATGTATGTACTTGGCGCGACAGCCCATGAACGGACGTAGCCCGAAAAGTAATGATTACATGCTAAAATTACTAGCAAAGTAATCATTACAGGTAATTGAATTACTTTTACTCAATTACTCCCCAACATTGGTTTTTATATTGCAACTTCTAGTTTCCTGAGCGATGCGCACTCACTGGAGTGACGTACAGACGGATTTGTTTTTCTCAAGAAAACAAGCTAGAGTTGTTAATTTCTATTTGTTCAAACCACGGCGAATTGATCACCATTTTATTTGCGACGACATCGAGATATAATAGAAGAAATGAAACTGGGGGCAAAGGGAGAAAAAGAGAGGATATTAAAACAATGTGCGGCCATGCAAGAATATCAAAATGCTAAATGATTTTCCAAGTATTTAGGGATACAAAATCTAGTAACACGAGCATACCACACAAAATGCTATTGATCAAAACCACATAAACATTTTCCCAAAATATGGCAGGAATACTGCTTAAGGCTAACAAATACTCTAGTATAACTTTACATAAAATTAAATATTTTAACAAAAACAGACTTCACGAATACTGAAATAACATAGTATATACATATATAAGGGATGCTATAAAAAATTTCCTTGCCAAATAATAATTTCCAAAGGTCCCTTGCATACACAAAATAAGATCGGCATGCGTCGTAAGTCTTAGCGATAATGAAGTAATGCATCTCTAGAGATTTATTTAAAAAAATAATTGTTAACGTATTTTAATGAAAAAACAACCTTATCATCAGAAATGATAATTTCGGTTGTTTCATATTTTGCTCCATTTTTTAGAAAGGCTATCTAAATGGTGACTAATTGGTTTAAAAATATTTTAAGTACTAGACGTATATATTAATGTTCATCAATTAAACTAAAAAATATATTTTAGGCCACATTTGACCAAAAACAATTTACATTCTTTTATAAATTTATTTTCTCTATAAATGATTACGTTTTCCTGTACAGTAACTTCTCAACTGTGTATTGCATTAATATCTCAGCGACTATTATTTCTTTAAAACATTTATGATGTCTTCTGAAATAACGTTAAAAGATAAAATACAGGGAAGATTTGTTATTCAATTTTTATTGCAAGCATAGTTCTAGAAATATTATATTAGACTTTTTTATTGGCAGTTGGAAAATTTCTTCGATACTCTTCAAGAATATATACAATGTACTATTGTTGCGCTTCAAGAGTCCGTAAATAGTTACATACTTCCAATAGTTTGATATTTCTGTCTGCTAAGTGATTAAATCTTAGAATCTATCATAAGAAACTAAATTTTCAGGATGTATTTGTATCCAGTCAAGTTCAAAGCGAACTGTTTAAAAAATGTGTCATTAAAATATGTTAAAATTAATTTTATGATATAAATCGCTACAGGAACTTTATATCACTATAACTTAGGCTTAAGATACATGCCAATCTTATTGTTCATATCCATGTGACCTTAGGAAATGATTACTTAGAAAAAAATCTCAGACACCCTAATATACATATATTATATATAATATGGAGTCTGTGGTTTTTTGTTTTTATACGGTTTTTCGCAATTTTAGAAAAAAAGGAAGATGGTGGCACAAATCTCGCTTCAGATTCGGATTCAGTGCGGCGATATACACAGAGAAACAAGTTTCAAGTCTTTGGGTTTGACAAAGTGTTTTGTGTGCTGAGTAATTTACGCCATCGGATTAATTACCATCGACACCAGTTTATTATCACTCGTGGAATGAACATTCAAACTTCACATTTAAATAAAAATTGTAGTTCAATACTTAGTGTTAATTTATTCGGTTCCTAGTTATATACAGACAACCATTTGTAACTTGCAGTACACATCCATCAATACGCAAAGATTATCAACGTTCATATTTCATGAAAATAATTTATTAAAAGGGTCTCCCGCTCAAAAAGACAGAAAAAATGGCAAATTTTGTAACATGAATTGAAATAGTATATTATGCAATTAGTTTATAATATCTTCTTATGAGTAAAAAAATGTAACCTTATGAACGAGTTGCACACACTATTTTTTGTATAAAAGTATTTCAAGGATTTAAGGAAGCGAAATTAAATTGGATGTTAAGTTCTAATTCGTAGTTGTAGTACTTCTGGAATTCATGTTATGACGTCATGAATGCTACCTAAGCAACTAATTTGTTTACAGATGGCAATTAGTTGGAAAGTCACGATTCAAAAATAATGGATTTGCCCAGAGAAATTGTGGAAGAAGCTGCAAACACAGAGAATGCTTTGATACCGAAAGTCTTGCAAACTTTATGAGAAAGAGTACTTAAAGTTTAGGAAATGGATGGATGAAAAACATGCAAATTTATAATGCCAAGCTGTTATTCTTTCGTACCTGTCGGAGCAGGTTGATTAAGTTGCACATGCTAGAATAAAGACGTTTAATTTAATGCATGCTTCTTTAAACATTAAGTCCACAGCATGAAAAGCGTCGACACTATGGTGCACTTATTCCAAATTAAAGGCAATGCTACAGATCAAAAGCAATATTGATATTGGAACTTTTCATAAAGTAAGTTTACTTATGAAACAAGCAAATGTGGGATATCAACCTATAAAGGCAATGGTATTTTCCCAACAAGATGTAAACACATTTCTTACAAAAGCTGATGAAACGTTCCTTTTAACGAAGGTATAGTAATGATAATGACGATGAGAATTAAGTTTTATTTATTAACTGGTGTATTGTATTAATAACTGGTATGATTTTCAGGTTGTTGCTATTTTTTGCATATTTGGTGCTCGTAGATGTGCCGAATTGTACAATTTGTGCATCAACGATGTGAAAGAGGAATGTTCTGTTTTGATAGTGAACATTAAAGAGACAAAAATGACAAGCCCGGAATATTAACTATCGTATCCAGTGAAAAATTTAATTATGTTGAAGTCTGTGAAAATACATTTCCTTAAGACCCTCACATGTTAAACACAAACTTATTTTTGTTTTACAATCATGGCAAATGCAGCTGCAATCTAATCGGTATCAATACATTTGCGAAAATAGCAAAAAATATTGCAAATTTTTTAAAATTACCAAATGCATAAAAGTACTCTGGTCATTCGTTTAGGAGAACATCCGCGACGTTTTTTGTAGATAATGGTGGTGATATCACTACACTTAAACGTCATGGACGATGGCGGTCTACAAGTGCAGCCGAGTCATATATCGAAGAATTGGTGAATAACAAGATTCTAATAGCTAACAAGATATTGGTTAGTGCAGAAAGCAAAGAAAAAACAAGCACTTTGGATATAAATGCATGTTCTGGAGTGACACTGACCAATTTGTCAAATTTTACCATTAATGTACATGTTCACAAGAATTAATTTTATGTTTTTGTTGTTCTTATTATGTTGTTCTTGTTATATTACCAAATAAAAACAAAATAAGTTTTGAAGGAGTAATAAATTAATAAATCAGTTTTTAAAAATGAGTTTTTTATAACGAATTCGATTTTACTGCGAACACTGCAATATATTTACATGGTACCACTGCCTTCTTTAAACTCCATAACTGATAATATATAGGGGCCGTGACTATTACGTCAGTGATGGCTCATATTTCGTGCAGAAGTAGCAATGACGTAATGATTCGTGTAATATGTCATATGAATGATTTTGTTAATG
Organism: Gryllus longicercus; assembly: GCA_038098605.1. Classification (NCBI taxonomy): domain Eukaryota; kingdom Metazoa; phylum Arthropoda; class Insecta; order Orthoptera; family Gryllidae; genus Gryllus; species Gryllus longicercus. The sequence goes on along the minus strand of JAZDUA010000024.1, from coordinate 4,542,732 downwards.
GAAAAGTGTTGTTTATAATGCTGGTATATAAAAAATATAAATTACATAAGGGCAACGTTTCGGAGACTTTTTCTCCCCATTTTCAGGGCATCTGAATTTAAAATTTAAATTAAATCAGCGTACAAGTTGTAAAATAAAGTCGTAAGTCGTAGCAGAAACAAGAATAAAACACGCTTACTTTTTCTAAAAAATAATAGAAAAAGTGCTGGTATTTTGCTGCAAGGTAACCATCTTGTTCAAATTTTGAGTAAGTGTATATTACAATGTACTGCACGAGTCTAACGGGCACAGATTTGGTACTTGGCGTTTCAATGTAGTAACTACATTGTAATTACATTTAAGGTGGAGGGGGAAGAAAGGGGAAAACTGTTGATACTAATTTCTGGCTTTTAATTGGAAATTTGAATGTGATTTGAATTGACATATACACTTTGTCTCATTTTATGAAAAATTTATCATTTACAGCAGTGATCTGGTTACGTTTAAAAACAAAATTTAATGTATTTTTAAGTTTAATATTAACTGTTTCCGAGACTAAGCTCGGATATCTTCTGGGATCAGTGTCAATCTTCACATTTTCAAAATATAAGATGTGCGATTTATGTAGCGAATGTCTATTAATTGAATTATGATGGTTAGGACACTGTTATAAGACAACTAGAAACCAATGTTCCAAGGGAGAGCAAATAATATTTTTCAAGAGGTACGTACGTAGACAACACATTAAAATTAGTTAATAAAAATGGCATTCATTACACACTTGATAAATTGAACAGCTACCACAGAACACAGAAATATTAAACTTACGTTTGAAAAAGAAGTATATGAAGTAACTTTTTAGATCCTACTATACACACGTATATACGTAATAGTACGTTATTGATTAATTTGTATCAGAAGTCTACACACACAGGAGCTATACGTAATTTCAAATCTACACACTGATTTTCAAAAAATATATCATTTTTGATACCAATTATCCTCTCAAATTTATTGAAATATAGTATCTATGACAACGATTAAAACATCCTCTTGGTATGAACTCCCAAAGCCAAGACAAAACACGGGATGTACTAAAAATAATGGTGCTATATGTATCAAAGGTAACTAGTTGTATTCAATCTACTTAAGGCAAAAAAATAAAATATAGGAAATACATAAAATTACAAAAATGATATTTTAACCATGTGAAATATTTATGAAACTCAGTGGAGAGTAGGGAAGTATTCGAAATAAAACGAACTTTTGTAAGGAACACTACACATTTCAAAATGGGAAAGGGGTTTTAAAAAAGCTAACCTGTAAGCCAACATTTTATACTAAATTTAATCATGAAAGAATTTAACTATAATAATTTCCACTCAGTCCCGTTTGTATACTTTGTATAATGTTTTTTAACTGTTTGTTGAACAGCTTTACTTCTCAAATAGTATTTGTCACAGGCGTAGATTTTATTTATTTGATTTATTTAACATAAAAAGTTAACACTGTGATGTAATATACAGAGAAGTGCAATCTGTGCACGTTTTCTTGATTTCTGGGAAACTAACCCTAACTCGAATACAAGTTGAATTATACATAGAGGAGGAAACGAATGTTTTTGGCAACAATTGATAAGAATATCTCCGCTTCCTCGTAAAACAAGCTATTTGCAACGTTAAATCAGCTACAGATTTTAGCAATTATTCCTCACCCAGCCCTTGGTGAAGGAATCGACTTATTACCGCGAAAATTTCAAGAAACTTGTTTTGGTATAACTATATTTTTCACTTACCATTAGAAACTGCAAATTAATGGCAATCGAGAATTTGAGAATATTTTCTCAAATACCATAATAAAAAACTCCCATCAAACTCAACAGAGAAAAATAAAAATCTAAAGAAGATACTAGTGGCGCTACAATTGTATACGCAACGTCACAGTACATACAACGTCCCGAAAATTAATTCACTCCTTCAGTGCCACAAATTTCACCAGGTAGGTTGGAAAAACTATCGTCGTCCAAAGGTCATAAAAGTAGAAGTCTACCCTGAGGTAAATGTACCGGACCTGGAATGGGGACCATTACTGATGACCTTACAGTTTCACTGCGGAAACAAAGTTTGTGTTCTGCGTGGGCTACAACTGGCAGCGGCGGCGCGCGAATACTTGCATCTGTTTCGAGCTTGGTGCTATTCCGCGAGACAAAGTGTGTTGTGTTCTACGTAGGCGACACGAAGTGCACATATGACACATCTCCACAGCCTGGTGGCACCGTGCCGCGCGAAATAACGACCAGTTTCATTAGCCGTTTGCGCCATCATGCTACGTATGTTATTTCAAAGCAGCAAATTTATAGGCACGAAAAACTGTAAAGTATGTAGGCCAAATAGGCATTTAAAAGTGTAAATTGGGCACTTAAAAAAAGTTCTGTATATTTTTCTTTTCCTTATGTTCCTGTGTAGAATTTCCGAAATAAACATAATATAGTTACCTTCATGGAATGTTAAGTTTCATCATTGTTCTAACAAATCCTCATAGAAATCCTTACTTTCATTATTGCGCAATTCGGAAAAAATTTCTGAATCGCAATAGCTACCTTTTCGCTTTTCATTAAACGAAAAAATATATTTTTAAAAAATTGCAATTTTCAAACATTTATAGAGTTCAATAACATAAGACCTACGCCATTCTTTTATGTCCCTTGTTTTATCCGTAAAAAAGATAAGCATGATCTTTTTTAAAGATCTGATTTTTAGAGCATATTCCATTTAAGACGAAAATCTATGTATTCCATGTACTTTCGCAATGTCAACTTTTTGCAATTTCGAAAATACAGGGTTCGCGAAAAATGTACCGGCACACATTTTTTACCGTCCTTTGATACATACGACAAGAAAATGTTCTTAAAAAATTTGGAGACTTTTTGAATAAAAAATGTTTAAAATTTGAAGTAAAAAAGAACCACAAGCATTTTTGCATGTTTGTGTTTTGTTTAATATGAAATATTCGCACTGTGGTGACAGTAAAATAGATAGACATTTATCGATAGTTCTTCGATTTCTCTGTAATCTGCAGGATAAAAATGAAAAATGTACATTGTTTTAAAGTTGTCATTAAAGATAATTGCATTTTGATCAGAAATACGAGAAGAGGCAACATTTAGACATTTAGACATAAAATAGACTTTCATTAGTGAAATAGGCATTTATAGGTAGTACAAAATTCTCATATAGTACTCCTAATGCCCCAAAATTAATAAGTAACAAAATATTGCGTTTTCCGTTGAAGAAAAAATAGCAGCAAAAATCCGCAGCTTAGTTATTATACTTCAATTTAAATATAGAGTTCGTTGGCGTAAATCGGCTGTTTAGGGTGTCATCAAATCGGGAGCTTGGAAGACATCTACAGTAGCGTTTAAGGCTCAACTCAAAGCGTTGCGATTTTGAAAAAAGGTCTTAAAAATTGGGGGGTACTTTACATAAAGCCCCCGGGACATTTTCAAAATTATCTGAAAAATGAGTATAATTTTTTCTTTAAATTTCTTGTAAGAATATAGTAAAATACACTCATAATGGTGGCATAGGTCCGATTTTCATTGTTAACTTTGAATTTTCGAAAATTGCAAAAGGTTGAATTTTTTGGCGTCTTCCTACAACTACAAAATTGAAGATAGAGATTTTTACTTTAAATTAAATTAGTTCTTCATAAATCAGTTCCTTCAAAAAGTCAATGTATATTGTTTTGAAACTTTTAATAACTTTGCAAATTTGGCATAGAAAGTATTTTTTCAAACCAACTTTTGAGTGCTCATTGCGGCTCAACCATTCTAAATCTTGAAGAAGTTTATTAGACAAAATATGCTTAAAGTTAACAAAAGAGCTTAATTTCGTTGTTTCCTTCCCTACCACCAGTACATAGTAAATTACATTCTCTAACAAGTTGTGTAGTCAGAATTCGTTTTGGGGGTCCTTGATACCGAAATCTCCATTGACGGCAAAATGCCTGCCTGTCTAAAGAACTCTTTAGAGAAATTGGTGTAAAAGTACACATTAGATAATGTTGCAGATCTCATTTTCGTTAAAATCCTTTATTTTTGAAGATTGCAAAAGTTTAATTTCTTTTGGCGTCTTCCTACAACTAAAATATTGTAGTTAGAGATTTTCTCCTTAATAAAATCTGTTCTTTTAAGACATGTTTTAAAATAGTCATGTTTAATGTTTTGAATATTTGAGTTCTTTTCGGGTAATTTTGCGTGAATTATTGGTAATTTTTAAATTTTTTAAACATTTTTTCTCAAAAACATCACGAACGTTTTTGAATAATTTTTGAGCTGAGATAGCGTACAGGACGCTTTAAAAAATGTTTAGATCTTATTTTCGTTAAAATTCCTAATTTTTAGAAAATTGCGAAAATTCCAATTATTTTCAGCAATCCTAATACAATTATGAAGATTTTTTTTTCTAAATGAAGTATGTTCAGTTTTTCGGAAATATTATTTTTGCTCCCACTCAAATTGCCATACAGCTGGGCGCCACCAATGTTGTTTATTTCTTATGTGATATTACCGAACCATGAGTGCCTCAATAATATCGAAATATGAGAAAAATTATTTTTGATGGGTAAGCTGGCAGGAATATCTCTACGCAGGCTCTAATTTTGTAATGAATCTAGAGAGATTACATGACCCATAGTATTTGTTTGAGTTATACAATTATTAGGAATCCATAATTTACAGAAAGGAGTACTTCCTGAATTATTTAGCGCCTCAGGAAAAATAAGATATGGTGTAGCCAGAATCCAAGTTTTGTGGGTCCTTGATAGCAAAAAATGGATTGACTGCAAAATCCGTGTATCTGCGTATTTGTGAACAACACTAGCGGCTAAACCGTTCAGCCGATTTTTTTCAAAATTGATATTCCCCAATCGATCTGGCCGATGTCGCGGCTCCTTGAATTTGAAACCAATATTCTAATTTTGGGGGGTTCTTTACGTGAATCCTCTGGGACATTTCCAATATTTTCTAAAAAATCGTTCCAACTTTTTTGATTAAATTTGGTGTTGGGTAGTGTGAAGGACGTTTAAGAGAATAGTGCATGTCTCATTTCGAAAATTGCAAAACTTCATTTTTTTTCGCGTCTTCTTACAACTACAATTGTGAAGATACATTTTTTCCTTAATGAAATGTGTTCATCCAAAACATTTTCAAATCAGTTCACATTATTTTTTTTTGAAAATATGAGTATTTTTTGCTTTTTTAACTACTGCTTACTTTGCTACTACTTATGTAACTTAAGCAATTTTTTAAATTTCAGACAATTATTTTCTTAGACATGGCATTTTTTTCTTTAATTATTTTTCGCGTATGTGGCAGAAACAGTGAAGAAGGTGGTGCTAGTCCAATTTTCGGCGCACTCTGAATTTTCGAAAATGTTTGGAGATAGAAGATTACTGGGATGGATACTCTGATTTTTGTTTGTTTTAAAATTTGAAGAAGGACCCGTGAAATAAGTTTTTTAAAGATAGGGATATTTTCCGTTATACGTATACCAGATCACTAGCCGAAAGTTTACGCACAGAACAATAATACGTTCCTTCGACACGAAAAATTTCGTTCACCATAAAGGAGTCGGTTCTCTAAAATGTGAACAGATGAACGTTGTGATGCAACTCAATCAACATTTACGCGGTACATTTGAACATTAGTTTTTCATAAGGCATTTATTATTATTACCATTTAATAGTAACACTATTACTATATTACTAATTTTTTAATGCTCTATTGGCGGATGATAACAGAAACCAAAATTAAGCAATACCATTTAATATTTCTGTTAATCTTGGGTTGACGGTGCACCTCAGTCATGATCGCCTCTGCTACTCTCACTTGTTTTAGAATCTAATACTTCCACCATCACCACCACCAATACTATATTACTACTTTAATAACACTGTATTGGCGGTTGCCGCCCCCCATACCCCCTCCCCCCCAATTCGCAAATCACATAAGTCTATGAAAAATACATTAAAAATTTAAAAATAAATCGGGAGTCTACGGTTGTCACTCTGTGTGAACTAATTATTAGAATTTTCACGCTAGAAATCTAATTTTATAACCAACGCATTTTGACACCAAGTGGTTCACGACGGATCCAAAGTCCTGCGTTCGTGAGGGCCTTCCACCCCCCCCTCTCGGGAACTGGTTCGCGCCTCCGCCCTCGCTCCGGCACTCACGTTGCTTTATAAACCACCTTCACTTTTAAGATAACTTCTTTTAAAGGGGATAGTAAACAAATAAATGTTTTAAAAAAGTAACTCACCTATTGATTAGCATTATATATTTTTGCGATGTGCTGTAGAAATTGTTCATCTCGATAGACAATGGAAACTAATTTAAAACACGTACAGTGCGAAAAACATGCAATTCCTCGCCGACACAATGAGAAAAATGTATCATGAAACGTTTCCACGTTCAGTTAACATTCTGTAATACCCAACTTCAGCAAACAACACGAGAAGTGCAATGTACAAACAATTCACCTGACATCATGTAAGAAACAGCACAGGAAAATGACGTAAATAAATCGTAGTAGTCATAGATACTTTAATTAATTGATTTTTCATCGTTTTGTAGCTTCTACTACTGTGGTAGGATGTCCTGTTTTTTTTTTCTTCGCATGAAAAACATCTTCATTAGTATAAATCATAAAACCAGTGGTAATATTTTATTTTTGATTTAGTAAAAAAACAGTAAAAACTGTATGTGACGTATGTACAAGAAGCTCATCTGAGCAAGTTTTCTTGAGTTCCAGAAGATTCCCTTCCCATTATTTTAACTTTACATAGTTGAAAGGTGAATAAAAGTTAAACAAATATAAAAATGACAATAATAATAATAATAATAATAATAATAATAATAATAATAATAATAATAATAATAATAATAATAATAATAACAAGAGTTTAAAGAGCGCGAGATTAGCAACATTTGAATAACTAAACATTTTCGTTATAGAGTTATAGAAAACATTTGCATCAGTAAACAAACTCCAGATTTTATTTTTCTGCATTGCTAACAAAATAGTAATTTACCCTCAGCTCTACTCCTACCACTACAAGTTCAACAAAACGTGTGCACAGTGAAAAGATATGTATGCTCAGAAGCAAAACAAAGGACCATCTCAGCATTTGCTCAATGAATCAGAGGAACTGGACAAAACCTAATCGAGTGTGGTCGTTGACACGGAAGCTGAAGTACATTACTTGTTACAGGCATTTATGTTTGTTTTCTTTTTTTAATTATACAATACAAATGTAAACGAATGCATTATATATCATTGTTTTGTTAAAATAAATATTAATATATTTTATGATCAGTATAGTCTAATTGCATAAAAACAGTTATGCATCAGAAAATATTTTACTTTTAACTTAAATTTATGTACCTACTTTAATTGTTTAATGTCACCTGGCAATGAGTTGTAAAGTTGTACAAAGTATTGTACACCTATTGAATGTGGATTTCTTGTAGTGATCCGTTGATACTGACACTTGATGAATGTGATTTGTACGACCTGTGGTGTAATTATACATATCAGTACTGAATGAAAATATGTTCCCACTGTCAAGTAAGTCAGTTTGGACAAAAATTACAGATTCGTAAATAAATAGGCACTATAATATTCTGAGCTCAATAAGGAGCGGTTTGCGGGGATTACGTGGATGGCATTTTTTCATCATTCGAATAATTTTCTTTTGCAATCTACGAGTAAAAGTCCGGGTGCAACAGAATAAGCAGCCCCAGAATATTATGCCATTTCACTGGCGAGAATGTACATTTTCAAAATACACGCAACGAGCTGCATGAAGGCTAACAGAATTTGGAAGAATCGTGAATTCGTAACACAAGGAACTTAATTCAGTATTTAATTTTGTTGTACATTCCGCATGAGGTTTGATTGAATTGAGATATGAAGAAATTTTGTTACTTGAACATCAGATTGTGAATGATTTGCATTAAAAGCGTCTATGATGTTATAAGTAGTAAAATCAGTATAATATTATTAAGTGATTAGTAACGGTAAAGTGCTAATTTAAATGTTTCTCAAAAAATATAAATTTGCACTACGAAAAAAGAACCATTTTTAATAAACAAGGGAAACAAATCTTTTCGCTTGTAAACTGGTATATGTATATCGTAAAATATCCGAATTAGAAGATCTCCCGGGTGAGAATTCATAACAAATTTATCAAGTAAAATGTAATTCCCTTCTAATTTAATTTGAATGTTTGCCGTCGACCACGACGTTAAACATACCTCAAGGACTTTCATAAGGTATGTGGTGTGTGCTGCTCTCTGGCGATGGTCAATGTACAATGCTTCTGAACGATCAGTTCACACGTGATTCGTTCGTGAAGTGGTCACTGAACGATTCTGTATTGTCGTTTAAACACAAAACTTTGCAGTGGCGTTTTCCACCCGTGTGCCAGAGGTGAGTGGTATGTATTAGGAAAGGTTTTTAAAGCAGAGTATTGCATCTATCGGACAAACAAAAACTTTAAAGTGAAATCGCGTGTTGGTATTCATCTTTTCATTACGTTTCGATGGCATGTACTTAGGTACGGTAGTTACACGACTTTCAATTGTAGGTTAGGAATCGAATATTTTTGGCGTAATTGGTTAACAATAAAAATAATTGTTAGAAAAAACACTCTAATTTCTACAGAAACGACGTAACATTCGTCTTAGTTATTGTACTGTGCTGTCTTTCTTCCAGCGTAATTTAAAATAATCTTACTGATACTAAGATGATCCGCATTCAAGGAGCTGGAGAGCGTGTAGACCCAGTGGAAGAAAGAAAGAAAGTTAGGCAGACAGTTTTAGTGAACTTGGGAACTTTCTTTTTGTTGTGTGGACTCATTCGAGCAGGTACCATTTTTGATGTAGTGTATAAGTGTAATGAAATTGCCTTACAGTACTAACAGCTTATTATTTTTCAGTTCCTGTTGCTGGAAGAATGTTCTGATTCATCAATTACAGATATATTAATCATGTACATATTATATGGAGGATCAAGAACTATGATAAAAGTATTGATATGAAATCTGTAATGGCATGACTGAAATTCCCCATCCCCACATGTAAATATTTTTTTTCCTTTTGTAGTACAATGTTTTCTTTTATATAAGAGTACAGAAAGTGTTCTCAATTATGTAGTAACATTTATCAATAAATAATAAAGGAATTTATTGATGTGTGATTTCAACCTAATAATGAGTAAACACGTAAAATATAATAACCAAGTAAAATATTGATTATAAATACGACTTATATATACAACTATTATAAGACTACATGATAATATAGTCTTCAAATTTCTGCTTTGATATAATAACTTTAATTATCACATGCTAATGTTTTCAGTTTTTTAGGACTTAGTAGAGATTAAAAAATATCAAAGGTTGCTTTTGGACATACCTTGAATAATTAAAACAATTAGGTAAGACAAATTTATTTTTCATATTGCAAATACTTTTTCACAAATTACTCTGGAATTGTGGAGCATTGAAACGAATGGTCATGGCATTGTTAGATTGACCAGGTTCAAATGCATACCCCAAACTCTTGTAGAAAGGTATTAACTTATCTTTACAATTGAGTACTATTTTGTAACAGCCAAGATGCTCTGCCAGAGCAACAATTGTTAGGACAATCAATTTTCCAAGTTGTTTTCCACGATATGTATTGTTGACCACCACGTCTTCCAATTGTCCTCTAATACCAGCATCGTGAAGAAACTTTTGTTCCACAACTAGCGTAGCAGCACCAATGACCTCGTGGAGAAGCGTATCTTCGATTACGGTAACGAAGTAAGTATTCTTACATTCTTTCATTGTTGCAAATCTCTCGTGAAATTGTTCACGCGTAACATGACCGACTTTCGTCAACTGACTTAAAAGTTTTAAGAAACCGCGATCGTAATCTCCTGAATTTAGTGGGCGCACAAGAAGGTTGTCTCCTGGATTCATAATAGAAATTCTTGGATTGAACTTCGACATATATTTTGTGAAATTGGCCCGCCTCAAGATTTCGGGATCATAAAGGTGCTCATCCATTGAAGCTCGTCGATATGAACCACTCATTGTCCTTTGTAAAAATCACTAACGTCAAATCACAGTCGACAGTCCGTCTTCACTCGACAATGTCACACGTGTCGCACCGATTCACGCGGTTGCAAGCAGTCGACTGCCACTAGGGACGTCAAACACCCGACAGTAACAACTCGATATCGTGCACATGGAGGTGAACAGCTCCTGAACCGTTATAATAAATGACCTTCAAATTCTTTAAGTGTCAGGAAGGAGAAAGCCGTCTGCCGCTATGTCGAATGTGGTGCATGAAAATACATTGGTTTACTTCATAACGTTAAACATTGCTTTGAAGCGCACGTGTGCATTTTTGAATGCAAATAACATTTAGCCTAACCTTCCTCAAACAGTTTTCTAATGACTAATAATGAAGTTAATATATTATATTATTATGTGTAAATGCCTCTTTTTCACTCTTAAATCATAAAACTATTAATTAAATTCGTACGATTGAGTCTCGAAAAGCAGCGATTATCGTTAATAGAATAGACATTAGTTTTTATTTCGAAGCCAAATAGAATCAAGATTTGCAGAATTTCACGGGAGCTGATTTCGGTATAAAAGTAATTGTTTCAAGTGGCAATTCAAGGTTCGATTCCAGGAAAATGTCACACAGATGACATGGAATGACATTATCATGAAATGTGGATTATCAGGAAATATAAGAATTTATAAAGTGTGATAAAGGATTAGAATGCTGATAACAGAACTTTACCTTGCCATGCAAGTTTGCTCAAAACTATTTTGAATCATTGTACAACACGAAAATTAGTAAAAAACAAAAACAAAAAAAAAGCCTTTTTTTAAATTCAAATCACCCAAATTTACCGCAGCAGGGACTGTTTCAGAATATAAAACAATTATAAGTAAAAACAAAGTACGTATGTCTTATACACAAAAACAGAAAAATGTCTGTCACTATTACATTCAATCATATTTGAAGAGTTTAGCCACAGATTTTTTTGTCTCAATGGTATAAAAAAACCTTTTGAAATGACCCAAACACATAATTTTAATTGTAAAAGAAGTTTGTTCTGGAATGTTTCGAGGACATAGATTTCTCCCATCTTTAGGTAACAATAAACATAAGAGAAAATTGAGTTAAAAAAATGTAAATAACAAGTTACTGTTTTTTATATATAAAAATGAATTACAATGAAGTACTACCGCTGGGATATAAAATGGCACATGAAGACTCACCATTTAGAAAAACAAAAGATAATTTATACATTAAACTAAATTTATAGGTACATATACACATCAACCAGTGCAAAAGCACATCTAGCATGGCATTCAGATTTAGAGGATTCAAATGGACAGAACGGAATTAACAACTTGTTGTCAAGATATGTTTTGTTCATTTTACCTACTTGTTCTCATATCGAGACTCATAACCCTGTTTTAAGAGCTACAACGTGATTAAAGGCTAATTGAAACAAAGATCAATACCCAAAAGGATTCTTCAGTTCTAGGAAGCTACATTTCATGTATGGGGATAATCACTATATATTTTTAATTGCTTTTAAATCTATTTCATACTCATTAAAAAAAAATGTTCTCTTGATGTTATAAATAATTAGAACTGACTTTCCGAGAGAAAGTTAGTTTTAAAACAAAGAAATGTTCATGTAATTTGTAACTCTTACATACATGATGGCAATTAATATGTACTTACACACTTTTTGGAAAATAACATTATTTGATTCATGTAAAGGCTAGGAGTAGATACGACCACAGTCTCATCAACTTTTCACAAGAAAACTCGTTAAGTTCTTTCTTGCAAATATTATTCTTCAACCACTTACTAAAAATGTATTTTTTTAAAATATTGAATAAGAAAATAAATATTAAGTACCAATGTTAGAAATGTTCATTTTTCAGTACTGTGATAACCCTTGTTCTAAATAAAATGCTGGAACAAATAAGAGAGAATACAGTACTAAAGAAAACTATTTTTATTCTGGACATTTACTATAGTAAAAGCACCGGTATAACCATAGTTCAGGGTATTTTTGTAGTTTTCCTAAAATTCTTAGGCTAAAGTACAAAATTATGTGAAACCCAAAATTTTCGTAGTGGTCAGATTCTTGAATTACATATTCCACCACCTGACAGCATTTAAAGGATTTTATGTCCACAAATGTACCAGTTCATTTTTGTGTCAACATTAATAAAGTGTTTTCAACATATCCTTTCTACATTAAAGAAAGAATTTTTTTTTCCATTCTATACCTTGCATAAGCTCCACTTTCTGCAACTTTGAAGCAAGTGAGAAATCTCCAATTCTTATTTTTCAAGTTTTGTACTAAAAGTGGCCATTACTGGTGTCTATTTATTTTTATTCTCTTGAACAAGGGAGAGAAAATGGTGTGCTTTAAGATGTACATTAAGAGCAGAATTATATTGGTTGGATTTAGATGGTAGAAAATGGGCATCCCCTTTATTGATCTCCCCTGGCCTAGTGTTTCAGAAGCCATCATAATTAACTTATTGTACATCTCTTGCTTGGCTGGAAAATAAGGGGGTCATTCAAAACATGTTCTTTCTGTTTGTAAATTTAGATCTCTAAAAGTGAATGTGAATTCTAAACACATCTTTACTACTTAAAATACTGCAATGAATTCCCAGGAATTAACAATGGCCATTTCAATAATTCTGGTAAACACCATCCAATACCTGTTCTTCACTGTTATCTCACTAACTTATTTGCTTACTATCCAATCATGGTGGTTAAAAAGTAATAGGTATAGATTGTGCCTTCCAGATTGTGGTAGTTTAAATTAATTGATTTGATTCAATGGGGTATAATAGGTGAATTCCACTTTTCAAATTTTCAAGAGAAATTGTTCAAAATAGGCCATTCTCATTAAACCTCTCAGAACTATTTTTTCAACACTTTATTCGTACACTAGTTTTTTTTGACTTTTCTTAGGTTTATAAACACGTATCGGGAAGACCACCTAAAAAAACAGTAAAACTTCCTAACAGTTTCTCAGGGGACTGAAAGGAAAGAATGTAGAAATGAGAAAAACACAACTTAAGTTGATGATTGTGAGTAAAACAAAAACTCAATATTTTTACTTTGATGTGCTCCACCCTTAAACCTTTTACTAAAGTTACTTTTGAATTGTTTGGTCAGAAAACAATACATGGGTGAGAAGTACCATCTGCGCACATTTTCTTTAGTTCCAGAATCTCTTCCCACATTTTAACTATAAGGCCTGTGTCACATGAGCGTTGCGATGACGCGCGACACAACACTGATGACTTCAGCTGCGTCGACAGCACGAGCGCTCTGGGCGACGTGCGTTGTGCGCACAGCTCAAACTGTAAGTCAAAATTGCAAGCGTTTTCTAGCTTTCCATGCGCGACGCGTGTTGACAACAACGCACGTCGCCGAGAGCTCTTGCGTGCCGTTCGGCTTAAATAGTGCTAATCTACGACGCGCGTTAAATGACTCTGCGCAGATATCAACGCAGCTGACATTATCAGCGTTAGGTGCCCCGTGTCAACAAAGCGCTCGTATGAACCCTTACAAGACACACGGGCCAGACATAGTCACGCCGGTGGAAAAGGTAGCATTATAAATCTTTGATATATATTGATCAATATTAATTGCACTGAATTTGTATCGTGCTACGTTGGTGAACATTATGCAAAGCCGCGCCGCAGTCGAAATTTTTCCAGCTTGTTTCTACTATTACAAAATCAAAGATGAAGATTTTTTCCTTGAAGTAAAATTCAGGTAGAAGCTTGAATATTCAAAAATTAGGAAAATATTGTAATGGACCTATCGTTTTCTCGATAAAAAATAATTTTGTCAGATAAAAAAAACAACAAATTTTTATTACAAATTCTGTAATAAAATTGCTCGTTCTGAATCCTTTCAATAATCAAAGATGAAATTTAGTAGGCATAAGTATCTAGGAATATTTTGGTTTATGAAAATCGAAGAAAAAGGTAGTATTTTCACAAACGACTTTTAAAGATTTTTACTCATTTATGCCCTCTATGGCCGTGAAATTTGTTTGTTGCTTGACATCAGTAGATAGTGATACAAAATATTAGACAAAACTTTATGAATACAGTCTTAGCTTGGAATTTTTTTAATGGAATACCGTAAAATTTATTAAAATTCTTAAAATGCCATCATCGTCGATCGAGACATTCTTTGCTATCCTCTTGGGGTCAGAGCTAATCAGAAAAACTCTATTAAACGAAAGCGACAGGAAATGTAATTAGAGAAACGGAGTCGGTACGAGAGAGAGCAGAAAAGGACAAAGGCAGCAGAATTGATAGCGCTGAATAAAGAAACTGGTGGTGCAACAGAATGGCACAGACTTTTTCATACTAGTTAGTTTTCTAATTTCATTAGTCTGGACTAGCCACATCCTCTAGCAGCTGCTATCTATAGCTGCCCAAAGTACTTTTTCCCCCCCTTCAATTTTTCGGTTTCATAATAGAACCGGAGTATTATTTTCAGAATATTATAGAAGAGTAAAACCTCATCATTTAAGGAAATTTTCATTGAAAAATTTGGACCCATTTACGAGAAAATGGCATTTAAGAATTACGGTAAACGTGAAATTTGAAGCTCCTCTTCACAGAAATCTTTTGAATTTTCGAAAAACTTTATTGGAAGTCATTTCAAGCACTTCCACACTACAATGCAATTATGTATAATGCAATGCTGGAAATGGGCATATTAAAGGCGTGAGAGATATTTTAAAAAATGCATTTGTGTAATTTTTGAAAAAATATAAGAATACAGCAAAATGAATTTATATCATCTTAAACAGTGCACTTCACAGTATCCACACGTAACATTTGGAGCCGCTTTTCAGAAAATGGTGTTTGAGCGTTTCTGAAAATGCCGAATTTTGAGCTCATTTTACAGAAAAGTTTTGGGTTTTTGATAAACTTTGTCAGATATCATTCTCGTGTACTCATAAATGCAATAATATAAAGAAATTGCCGCTAATGTAAATATTAACAACGCGAGAGACTAGTCACAAAACTTACATTTTTGTGATTTTTGAAAAAAGAAAAGAATAGAGGAAAATTGTGTTTATGTCAATTCATAGAGTGCATTTAACACTATCACAAAAGTTCAATGAAAAAATTTGGAGCAGTTTTTCAGAAAATCTTGTTTTTTTTATTTTTTAAATTGCACAAACATTACCAAAATTTTAAAAAAAGTACCTGATCTTAACAAAAGAACAAATTATGTAGAACAAACTTCATTTGAAGGAAAAATCTCATCTTCAATTTTGTAGTTCTAGGAAGACGCCAAAAAATTCAATTAGAGAAAATTGAGAGTTAGTTAAAATTGGGACCTGTGCCATCTTTGTAAGTGAATTTTAATATATTCTTACAAGAAATTTAAAGAAGAAATTTGGAGTATTTTTGGGGAAATTTTGAGAATATCCCAGGTGTTTCATGTAAAGTACCCCCAAACATTAATGAATATTTTTCAAAATGGCAGAGCTTCGACTCAGACCAGATCGACAGGGATTTATTCAGGTTGGAAAATATCGTACACATAGTTTAGGCGCTAGTGTTGTTGACAGATGGACGGACGTTCTGCTGTCAATCAATTTTTTTATATCAAGGACTTACATAACATGGATTCTGCCCCACGTATTAGACGATTTTTACTTTCTCGCTACCACTTACACAGTACAAAGAAAATTATGTAATGCTGCGCGGAAAAATGGCGGCATTACAATTTCGACAGAAAAACTTTTATTACAGGCCCTGGTAACGAGAAAGTGGATAAATCCACTTGCTAACTTTAGGGGGAATTTCCTAGGTGGTGTAGCCAGAATTCATATGTTGTGGGTCCTTGAAATCGGAAAATCGATCGCAAGACGTCCATCCGTGAACAACTCTAGCGGCAACACCGTTCAATTGATTTTCTTAAAAAATCCATGTGGCTGATGTCGCTGTTTCTTGTGTTTGAAACCAATATTCTAATTTTGAAAATGGTTTCATCTTTTTCATTAAATTTTGTTGTTGAATAGTGTGTAGGGCATTTAAGACAATGATGCATGTCTAATTTTCGTAGAAAACCCCTTTTTCGAAATTTGCAAAATTTAAGGTCAAAAAAAATTTGGTGTCTTTCTACAACTAAAATATTAAAGATAGAGATTTTCCCCTTAATGAAATATGTTCTTAAAGACTGATTTTAAAGTACGGTCATGTATAATTTGCCGAAATGTTGAGTATTTTCCCGGTAATTTTGCGTGAAATACAGGCAATTTTTACTTTCTCGCTACCGCTACCACCGAAGAAAGTCGTGTAATGCTGTGTGTAAATACAGCGAATTTTCGGCAGAAAATCTTTTATTATTACAGGACTCTGGCAACAAAGAAGTGGATAAATTCAGATGCTAAATTCACAGAAAAAAATCCTCTAACATGTAGTGTACCAAAATCCATATTTAGTCAATAGACTGACGGCAAAACGCCAGTCCGTCTGCCTGTCAACGCTAGCGGCTAAACAGTTCGGACGATTTTGTCGAAAATTTATATTCCCCAATCGATCTGGCTGATGTCATGACCCTTTGAATTTGAAACCGATATTTTAATTTTGGGGGTTACTGTACATTAAGCCCTAGGGACATTTTCAAAAACATTAGAATTTTGGGCAAAACGTTGTCAAATAATTTTAATTTTCTTTAAGCTGTTTTTTCTTCAAAATGGCGCTGATTTTTTTATTAAATTTAGATCTTGAATAGTGTAAAGGGCACTTAAGAGAACGGTGCAGGTCTCATGTACATTAGAATGCCTGATTTTCAGAGAAAAAATAAATGAAAATAAAAAATTCGGTGTCTTCTTACAACTATAATTGAGAAAATACATTTTTTTTCTTATTGAAATGTGCTCATCAGAGATGTGTTAATTTGGAGAGAAATTGTGGTATTAATAGTATTACATAACTATTATTAAAGTACGTGCCCTTTTAGCGCCACTGGCTTCTAAATTAAGCAACTGGATTTAGCTATTTTTTTGTTATCAGGGCCTGCAAATAAGAGTTTTTCTGCTGATAAATCGCTGTTTTCTCACATTACATACGTTTCTTTCTGCTGCATAAGCAGTAGCGAGAAAGTAAATGAAGAATTTCTTTTTAAGCAAGCTCAACTCGAAATAAAAATTATAACATTGAGGGCAAAATGATAAAAAAAAGATGTTCAATAAAGATCAGTGTTTTAATTTTTATATATGCATGTATATATGAAATTTCTATGAAATTATAATTATGATAAAATAGTGCAATTATATATCTAATGCAAGAGTACATGTAACAGGGAAAAATGATAACAATTTAGGGAAAGATATACTAGATGTGTTAACTGAATCACATCAGTCATATGATGTTTAAACCCATATCCCCAGTAGGCAACCTTCTTGAAGGTCACTGGCCTTGCAGCAGAATAGAACAGAGTAAACAGATGCAACTCTTTTATGTGAAACCACACTGTTATAAAACCAGGTACTGTAACAGATACAGTGACCTAAACTGCCCAAAGAAAGGACAATATATTTTTGCACAGAAAAAATGGGGAACGTATTCTATAAAGATTAGAAGTCATAAAACCAATTGAATAATGAAGGGATGCAATGCTTCACTTGCATCCATTGACACTATCCCACTGTTTATCTTAAAATTCTAGGTCCAAAGATTCAAAACCACATTGACAAGTTAATTTTCATTCAAAAATCTGTAAATCAAAGGATAATATGCATTTAAAGAAGACTCCATTTTCCATCTCATTTGTTTCCTTAGAATTCTGGACTTTCAGAAATAAATGATTTAAATAATTTGTAATTTTAGGTTATTTTAGTATCAGTTCAACATGACAAACCTACAGGATATCAGACTTTCTTGTATTATTTGTAATGGTTACATAAAATAATAATTAAGATGTAGCTACATTAGGATTTGAATGGTCCACAGTTTATAAATCATTGTTTTAAAAGTGAAAAAAGCTGTATACTGTATGTAGCATTGAAAGTTTCAGAAAATCCATCCTTGATAGTGGAGATGCTCAGCAAATTCAGTAGGACCTTGCTATCCAAACCCCGCAAATCCGAAATTTCGGATAATCCAAACAAACTTCAGGATGCAGGAAAAATAAACCAAAAATTAAAATGCTCATTTGTAGTGTAAAGAAAGAATTTGATAATTACTGTAGAACTGAACAACTAATTATTAAAACAGAAGCTGTCGAAATTAAACGTCTATTGCACTGGTATCTAGGGTGTATATCACATGTTAATATAGCAGTAATTTTTACTTAAAGGAACATGCAAAATCGGTAATCTTCTTTTGCCATAAGGAACTGAATCTGCTTGATGATGTGATTGCTTCGCTATGTTGCCATTTTCTCACATCGCACGATACGTTGCATTGTGTCTGATAATCCCATACATGTATTTGTATACGTACCATACTTTTTTTGGATAATCCAAACATTTCCAAATCCAAACATACCACACCCCAATTAGTATGGATTATCTTCTAGTATTGTTATGGATAGTTATGGAGGGTTCTGCTGTAAGTAAAAGAATGCCCAAAAGAAGAAATAGTGTAGATTACAACATAAGCAACATAATTTGTATCCTTTTGGGAACACAAAAACCTGGTTTAAGGGTTTAAAATCCATTGTTTCTTAGTTATGCACGATGGTGAAGTGTGTTGCATGGAAATGTGTATTTCCTACCGCATGTGTACCTGCATTTCTCTCTAAAACAATAATATGGAAACTTCTATTTTTTCATGTTATATTCGTTTGATATAGGACTGTGAAAATTTATTTGCAATAATGTATAGACAAGCTCCCATTAAATTGTGGAAGTAGGAAAACTTTATATAAAATACTGTGAAAAAATTGCTAAACATAAGATTTTGATAAATACATCTTTCTTCAAGATCCTTCTAATTTGTACTATGTATTTCAATCATAACAGAATGTTTTATTGTGAAGATTAATATGGTTTCTCAGAGTTTTTGCTCACAGGGTAAAACTGAAAAACTTCAGTAAATAACCAAGTCTTAAAATGATAACAAATGACAATAAATGTAAACACTGAAAAGTCAAAACACAAAATAATTAATATGGTTTTTATTCATCCTGTTTGCTATGTTCTTCAAATAAAACAGAACAAAGTATTCCCAAGAGACGATTCCTAGCTGGTTCAAAATTTGGTTCTAACTCCAAAGATGACCTATAGAAAGTTATTGCTTTCTCAAGATCCCCCTGAAACAAGAAACGGTTAAGTTATTATTGCACAACCATAGGTTCAGCAGAAATTGAAAATGTAACACTTATCAAATGTGTATGATTTCACTCCACAAGTACAGAATATGCTATTGTAACTTGTTACTATTAGAATGTTACAAAACTTAAAAGAATGTTATCACATACCATTGAAGCATGGATATTAGCAATGGTGAAGTGGGCAACAAAAAACTTTGGAGCTAGATCTAGGGCCATATTTGCAACCACTAGAGCATCACTATTGAAGCCCGCTCTGCGAAAAGAAAATGAATTATATCAATGTAACAATGTGCTTCACAAAGTATACTTAACCGTCCATGAAAGCTTATACACAATTATTTATAATTAATGTGATATATAGTTAATTCTCTATAATTATTTATAATTATAAATAACTGACAGACAAAATGGGGCAATACTACTATTTGACACCTGGACGTCTTACTGCTTATTACCATAGAGAAGTTTTATGCATCAAAAGAATGAGTTTTCTGGACAATGAAATGGTAAGATATACAGGCAACAAATAAAATTTACCATGATAATAAAATTTGCACATACCACATGAGAAAAATAGGTACACAAAAACTTGCCCATAAGTGCCAAAACACATCTTTCTTGAGTATTTAACTGGACATTGTAAATGGTTTTCATGATTAACAGTCAATTGTGTTGGAAAAGACAGCAGGTTGCTAAAGATGGATTGATTCCACTCAATTTCTGAGAGGAGTTCAAAAATTTTCTTCCATTGGAGTCATCCTGAGTGGATTTAGAGTGCATTCTCATACACTGAGTGTGTTTCACTCCTGTCTGCTAACACTTAGGTAAGAAAGAAAAACGTGTAATATAAGAGGAACCCTATCTCTGTTCTGTTCAAAACTGTGCTGAATTACATTGAAATACCAGCAAGACTGGTCATTCTTTCTTGCCAAATTCTTGTAACCAAATGTAAAAGAGATAGAGATGACAACTGTATTGATCACTGAAAAGTTCTTAAATATTTTGAATTTCTAGAGATTTTCACAGTTTGAAAAACATGTAGGCTCATTTATACCTGGATTTACCTCTTCAATCAGGCTTTTAAAAACTCTCACTCATTTTCTACAAAATAAAACAAAAAGTGTATAAGAAGGCATTTTAGCCACTTCCATGTCCACTCATTTTGATGTTCAAGGCATTTGTGTTAAACTAAACTCCACACCCAGACTATGCCATTTCGGCCTACTGTTAATTTCAATTTACACAAGTCACAAAATTAGGATATACTAGTTTGAGAAACTCTGAGACTTTGGCCATCGAGATTTACATAAAACATTGAGTTCGCCCAAAATAGATTTACAAGAAACTAAATAAAACTATAAATATTTAGTACTGACTTATTACAATGCTTTAAATATCTATTTTCATCTTTCACAATTTCTAAGAATTTCACCCAACTCAATGCCATTGTTGAGCTGCAGCTCAATCCCTGTCCGTCTTATGAAAACTTACAATTGTTAGTTTTGTATTTCAACAAATCAAGTATACATACCGACTCAATTCCATGCAAGTGAAGTTAGCCCAAAATTTTGACTACTCTTAGTAAACAAGTGCTATTACAACATACCTTGACAATACACTCGCTAGACTCACAAGAGGAATGTTTCTTTCAGTACTAGGAGCATACTGTAGAGCTTGCCTCAGGCAAGTAACAGCTTGGTCAGCTCGTCCAACAATACGCCAATATAATGCAGCAGCTGTGGCTAGAACCCATGACGTTGCATTCTAAAACAGCATATTCATGAAAATATGAGGGGAGAGGATTCATCATTTTACATTGTAAAGATTAATTTACAATGCTTTAGGACAAACATCATTACCCTTCCTGTAAGTTGGGCAATAAAAGTGGGATCATATTGAAAGTTTATTTAAATAAATTTTGTATTGAGGTGTAATTTTATAGACACGTTGGTTATGTGTGGCATATTTTTCTAAATTTAGAGACTTTAAACAACACCAAAAAGCACTGAATGCTTGTGTTCACCCAGTTGCCAAGTTCACTAATTCCATTTTTGTTGTCTACAAGGAGAGAGCAACAAAGATATTAATTTGTAAGAGAAAATATTAAATAAATAAAAATATTTTAAAAACTCCACTTCAAAGAGAGGTTAATATTCACTACTTAATTTTAGATGCAGATAATAATTTTAAAATCGTCAAATAGACAAAGTTCCAGAATCTTTGTCAAGAAATCTCTTTTTCGAAACATTAAATTGCAATTTCAACAAGGTTACAATTGCGTCTTTTTTAAGCAAAACCCCACTCTGATCCAAAATTGCCCCAGAAGGTTATTCTTTAACAGATTTTGAAGTTTTACTGATGGTTCTGAAAAGCCAATAGCGCCTGTGTGACACAAAGACAACTAAAAATTGGCAAAATTCAAAGAATACTCAGAACAATTCATTATAAATTTGAGAATAGATGTGAAAGGCACTACAAAACCATGCCTGTTCCAGGGACACAAAAATATACTAATGTTTCTACCAAAAAAAGAGTATGCAAGGTAGGATCTTTAAACAAAATAAATAAAATGTGCAAATAATTGTACAGAAATATTCACACGCCCCCTTATACATGCAAACTTACATGCTAACTACAACACATGATGGGATTTAGAGATTATCCCGGCTGGACAAAGCTGAACAGGCAGCATCTGATCTCAAGTTGCAACCTCCTGGTTATAACATGCACTACACTTATGGGACTACTGGCTCTGCAGTTGATGCGTCCAGAAATAAAATAATCAATCAACAAACTACCACAAAATCAGAATTAATTACAGAGAATAACCTACTTCCTGCAGAGCCAGTGCCAGACGCACAGCCATCTCCGAGGGTTTGCTTGAAGGGTCTCCAAGAGCGGCCGCCAACCACAGACGCAGTCCTGATTCAGCAGATGCCTGCAGTCGGTGTCGCAGCCTCACACCAGCCAAGTGATCCAACGTTAAGTGGGATGGTGGGAGCGTTCTATCACACTCAGGTTGCTGACCGTTGATGTTAGACCCTGATGGTATTATGGGTAGGGACTCCACTCTGCAATTCACAAAGTGATTTTCTAGTTGCAATCTCTTCAATCACCAACTCAACTTCAAATCTTAATTTCTGCTGTTCTAATCTTTTATTAACTACTGAAATTTTACTGATCTAATACCTCATTTCTATTTATTGGTACTCCTTGCTTCTGAAAATAATTTACTGTTGATTTCTTTTGTTTTCTTTATTCTGTTACAAAAATGTCAAAAACGGTTTGAAATGTGAAAATTTATGGAAAATATTATATATTATTATATATTATTTACAATGTCTAAATTTTTATTAAGATATTGTAATTAGTAATATGTATTTTTCCATAATAAAATGTTGTATGAAAGTTATTAAGAAATTATTAACTAACGTGTTAAGAAATTATTTACATTGATTAAAAATTTCTTATTAAATTGATTTTTTAAACTTCTCTGTTAATGTCCCCACCCAGATGTATTGGGTGCTATGGAGTTTGTGTTCTGTCTAAAAACACCCCTCCTTCTGCATGAGGTTGGTGCGTTTCCAAGGTGCAGTCCTCCCGACATTTGCCCGATTCCTTATTGATAAAGTCTGCATTCCCCTATTTTCGTAAGTACTGCCACTTGTAATTTGGGTAGTACATGGGCCCAACTTGCTCAGTTATGAGTTAGCGAGACGAAATCACAACATACCCAAAGGGACAACTCCACTGTCGCTTGTAAGCTCATACAGTGCCACCCCTGGGGAGTGGCTCCAACTGGACTCTGATGCCAGGCGAAGGAATGAAAGGATATTTGGGAAAGGTGAAAAGAGTGGGCAGGGCAGCACTATAATGCAAAGGCCTTCATGGAACATGTACAGGTAACCCACTGTGAACCCACGAACCAAGGTTATTTCTGCACACATGCTTAAGTGAGTCAGCCACCAGGCTAGCAGGTATAATTTATTCTACAACTCATGAAAAATATTCTGATCCAACCAAAATTTTGAGATAGGGCCAGCAAACTTTAAATCTCCAAGTAGAACCTCAGGCTTGATAAATCAGCTCCAATTATTTCCAAATGCTTCTAACCGAGTTGTCATTCGTTTACGAGAAAAAAATACCCCGCATGAAATAATTCAAGAACATACATATTTAGCATGAAGTTTAGAGATGAAATATTAAATATTTGTGATGAGATGTTTTGAAATATGTCTACATTATTTCCTTGATAAATAACATTTAACATGCTAACTGAGAAACAAAATTTTTGTCTGGATTGTCAAATAACTCTTCCCAAATGCAGTAAGACAATTGATACCTGTAATTGTGTGGAATGTGTCTGTGATTGTGAATCATGTGAAATTTGTTCCGACAAAAAGAGTTTGGCTCCTTCACGAGGGCTATTTCAACCACTGCGAAGTGTCCTAAACCCTACCCCTATCCTAATTCCTTCCCAATTCTGGCCGCTTGGTAGTGACACAGGAGCGTGTAAGAGTGAGGCGCATATGCGGAGAAGCTACCTAGTGGTCCTCTTAACGACTGACTTTGACTAGACTGTATAGTAGTCCAACAAATTAATGGAGGATTACTCCAAATAATAATAAAAATGTTGACGGAATATTACTCCTAGCAAGTGCACAACGCCCTCCTAGGGGTTTCGAGACACATTTCGTTAGTACCAGATGCAACAAAGAAAAAAATTAAAAATAAATAAAAATTCAAGTGCAGAATCTTTTTTACAATCAATTGCACTTTCTTTCTCACACTAGTACCAGAATTATATATTTTCCCCAAAATATCACTGGACTAATGATGTTTCTGATGTGTTGTTTTCAAAGACTACTGATACATGAGGATCAACCTTGTACTATTCAGTTACAACACTTCATATTTCTGAGACATTGATAGGAGTTTTGATGTTCCTTTCTCATATATTCTGTACTGCAACGAATATGGATAAAATTAATAAATTATTCTGCTTGTGCACAGTAAGTCATGATACTAAGAGGTGTAGCTTTGACTAACTAGCTCCAATTTTTTCTCTCCCACGGATAAAACACGAAAAACTTAAAAGAATGGCATTTTCAATTTCAAGAATTTTCAAAAATTGCTTGTTGGAAATAATGGGAGAGACAATTAGATTTTTAAGTGTCAGCACAAGTGAGTATGGCGTGGTATAGTGATAAAGTGTACATCAAGTTAATTTCGCATCTGGCACAGGAAAACAATGCTGGTTTGATACACTTTTGCAGATCCATTGAATAGAATTATATTGCAGAGCAGAAAAAAACACAAAATAAAATGAAAGCATAAAAAATAAAGAATTATATTTGTCATCAGTATCAAATGTATTCTAAACCGCAATTAAGGATTCCCACAACAAGTAGTTTAGGAGTAATTTAATTTTACTTTTAATAAACAATCAACACATATGTGTATTATTTAATGTCATTCTGTTCACATTTCTTGTAATGGTAAGGATGTGTGCATTGTGGTCACTGTATCAAAAGTCTTTCATTGCCATTATCATACCTAGTAGAGGTTTTGATAAATTATTATTGTATTGATTGTAGTGTAAACCATGTAGGTACAATTTTTTTAATATCTAAAATGAAGTAATTAATTAAATTGAGAAACTACTCTTTCTCGCAAGATTCAACCAAAAAATTGATGATAAAATCTTCCCAATGGATAATCCAATTAACAATGGATTCAAAAGAGTGATTACTGACTATGTGTAGAGTTATCTCTAGGTTTTCTAAGAATATGTTATAATCTACAGCTCATTTTGTTGGATGCCTGTAGATGCAAAGTAAGATAATTTTGAGCTAAAAAAGGTGTACAATAGTTATTTCAAAAACATTTTCAACTGAATACACATTAATTCTATCAAGTAGATACAATCAATATCATTTCTAATGAAAATACAAGAACCTCCATATGCAGGACTCTCATTTGATTCTCTTTCCATTCAAAAATACCCGGCAAGATAAAAGTTTGAAATTTGGAAAATTAAGATGATTATGAGATAAACAACATTCTATAAAGCAAAGAATAACTATTTTATTTAAGTTAATACTGAGCCTACTTACATTATTCCTCCACCACTGGAACTCAGCCAGATGGCCGTTTCTTGTCCCCAATCAATGCTGTGAATGCGCTCGCATTCTGAAGGGGAAAGGGCATATGTGCCGCTTTTGTCATACACCCTCAACCACGCATTGTCCATGAGGGCCACAGGCACTGCAAAACCACCAAATGATAATAATGGCCATTCATATAGCTCTTCATATTAGCCGCAGCTTAAGAAAACTGACCCTACCATAAAATTCTCCAAGGTTTGAAGACTGCAGTTCATCATCTCCCAAAGCTATTCGTAATCGAAAATGCTATATGTGATAAAACAAATGTATTATCAGTACACAGTTCATTTTCAAAGACTTGTATTACACAATTTATAAAAATATTATTTATTTACCAGGTTGTATGCAAATACATATCATGCACAAAAGATAGCATAATGCTGCTAGGGCAAAGCCTGTGAGAAAACCTGTTTAATTATGGAATTATCCCAATTATTTCCTTTTGTTTTGTGTAACTTCTTTTTTTATGTTGAGAAAACTAAGTACTTAATACCATCGTAATAATGAAATCTTTTATTATTTAAAGTATTCTCACATTTACAATAATGGCAAAAGAAATTCAAGAGATCACTTCAATTACAATCCAAATTACTAGTTTGTATTTTAAATTCCATTTTACTTTTTGATGTTATTGATTATAATTTAATATTTCCTCCCCTATTTTTCAAAATTGATTTAACATTTGCTACCTGCATAATGAAATTTTGCTGATTATAAATGAATTTATTTGTTCCTGATCATGATGCTTGCAAGTTGAACTACTATGGATCCCGCTTGCAAGGAATGAAAGAACCTTACTAAAAGCACAAACACTTTTTGATGGATGAATGAAACATTTCATTTTAATTTAATTTAAAATTTACATAGTCTCTATATTATTTAATAGCTCATTACTTCCGCTGATAAAAGTTGCAGTTACTATTTTGATGAAATATGATGCACATGCTTTCAATAAATATTATAAACTGCCAATGAAGCAAATTAATCTTAAAATGATATGTCACTACAGAATTTGAGTCTTCCAGAAGAAGAGTATCAAAGAAAATGAGTACATAATACAACATATCAACATCAAGAATAAATTATCGCACAAACTATTTTATTACTATTTTTAAATTCATTATTGAAAAGATTATATGAGCTCTTTAAACTTTAAATTAAAAATTAATATGCCAATTACTGAAAACATCATTTATCTAACAGTCCATTAAAATACACAGTGACTGTTTATCTGTTTTAAGAATCAGACAAAAAAATATTTTCTATTGAAGACTGATCTTAAAAAGCAAACATCTAAAAGATCCTCAAGCCTAAATGACGCCTCTGAGCTATATTCAAATCGCCTGTTTCTCGCCCAAGAAATACCTCCTTTCTCTGCTAGTTGATGAAAGGAGAGTAGCGAAATTTGCGTGGTCAGACGGAGGAGCGGGCCTGATGGCCCGAGTCTCGCCACGTAAAATAAGGCAAATTCAATTCAATTCAATTCAATCTAATTAACTGTTTACATTACATATGGTAGTTACATTATAAGTACTACAAAATTAAGCTACATAAAATTGACTGTGATATATACTGTAAGTGATAAATAGAGTTAAAATTGCCAAGTATCTAGCTATAAATATTGACTGTATCTTGAATGGAATTACCTTATTGAGTAAATAGTAAAAAAATTAAGAGATCTTTTATGTGTTCTACAAGTTAAGCCTTTTTCCAAATACTATGCTTTATTCAGGTCGTCAGGAACCTATGGTATTATAGCATGGGATAGAGCATATGCATATAAGGGGTAGAGCATAATGAACATATAAGGAAAGAAAAATTCATATCATTACAACTCTTTAACTAGTTGGAAGGTCTTTGCAGTGTTATTTGGAGTATTTATAATCCATTTTCATAACATTTTCTTGTGTGTAGGTTTACATACATCACAGTTTTTTAATTTGGTGCTCAGTTCATTAAAAACTTTACGGTTAATAATCTTATGACTTCTTGCGATTTCCTTACTTATTCTCAATATTTCTATATTCTTTATTCTCTGTGATAATACAGGTTTTTCACATAGGCTTTAAGCTTCTGCGGAATAATGTATTCACTATTTGAACTTATTATTACAACATGTTAATAAATTAAAATTGAAATTAAATGAACTGAACGATTATTTTTAAATATGAATGAATATTTTTTTGCATGTTTTTAACTAGAATCAGAATAAAACAATTTTACAAGGAATTCAGCCTGCTCCATAAGATCAGATTCACAAAGCTCGTGACTTCTTGAAATCACAGACACGAATGATGTCAGAAAATGATAATTACATAACCCTACTACCTTAATCCTGTTGGTATCAAATATTCATGTTTTCATAATGTGAGCTGAAATTATGAGTACAGAATATTTTGTGGCCTCTTCTATGAAGTCTTTATAATATCTACACGTTTGACGGTATTAAGATTATTTTATTCCCCTTGATTTTCCATGAGCAGAGTCATGTTTTTGATTTGGTGAATTAAATTTCTCACATTCATTATAATTATAAAGATTTGCAATTTTAAAAAAGTTCTTAAACTAATCATCATTCCAGAAATTTTTTAAATTTTGAATTTACTGAGATTGTCACTTGAGAAGTGGCTACAACTGTCCACAAATCAATGTGATTTTCAATGAAGTAATAAATAAATTTCACAAGGTACAAACTACAAATGTCTTTAATTCCAAAAAGAAACCAATCTTAATAGTTTCAGGTGTTTCTTCACAAATCAATTCTCAAATTGGCCCAACCCCATATGGAAGATTTAGGAAAATATCCATATGCTTTACAGATGAATATTATAAAGACAATCAGTACAGAAATAACATGCAATACTTCAAGATTGAATGTCAGTAAGTGAAGTCATCTTAAAGGAAGAACAGACTGAATTAATTTGAAAAAAATCATTGGGTGAAATATATGGTAAAGACATAACTACTATAAAACATTTGCAGCATGATGAGAGTAGGGAAAAAAACGATTTTTTTTCTTCTTATTCTTTTTATTGATTCAGAAAAGTTTTGTCATTATACTGATTTAATTTATCACCAAATAAAAAACCTCATGAAAATTGCCCAAATGTATATCAATAACCCAAATTAATATTTGATCTATCGATCCAAACCAATATTATGATACTGATGGTAATTTTTTTTCTTTCTTCTTCTTAATCTTTCAATATTAACAATTTTCCATGGGGTTCAGAAAACCTTAGTAGTTTAAGAGTTAATATTGATTGTGATAAACATGAGCAAGTCCAATGCTCAGTAAATTAAAAAAAAAGTACATATATAAAAAATGAAATTCTTTACTTTTGAAAGCACAAATATAATTTCAAATGCCCAGTGCCCCAACTTACTTTGGGTAACGAACTAGGGTCGCCCATTCTTTCCAGTTCCGTCTCATCCGGCTGATCCAGGACATCTTCCCCTGCGCACTGGCTGTTGCCCGGCCCCAGAAGCCGAGCCACTGTGGCAGCGTCCAACGTCATCAGCCCACCTGTCAGGCAGTCAGCTGTCCCATCCGGCCTCTTAAGAAGCAGATTTTTTTGACAGACATTCAGATGAACAGAAGGAAAAAAAAAAAGAAATTAAGTGCAAGCTGAAGCTTCTTCAGAGATACAGAAAATTGGTTTTTCCAGAAGGTTATTACGGGCTGAACTGCAGAACAGAATTTATGTTTGCTCATTAAAAATTGTCTTAAACAACCACTCATGGTTCTGGTGGGTGTTAGAAGAGGTGGCCATTTAACCCAGTTCATTTAATTTACAGGAAGAGAATACGACGTCTAATTCTGCTAACACACTCTTGATTCATCATTAATTCTTGTTCTGGACAAACTCACCTTCCCTAACTTGAACTCCACTTGTCCGCAGTCTGTTTCTTTGCATGTTCCCCCATATATACCCGAAACATTTTCAGCATTCTCTCTCACATTCTTCCAATATATTTCCCGCAGGTTACCCAACACCTTTCCCATACATTTCTGAGGTGTACCCCAAATGTTTTTCCACAACTTCCTTCATGGTGTAGATTCTTCACAGTGTTTCGTAAGGATCAGAAGTAGGTTTTTTGAAATTGAAAAGCTAGGCCACGAAAAGAAACGAGCAAAAATGTTGGGGTTTCTGCTGGATTTTAAAATTTAAGTGTCCTTTAAAAATTGCCTAAGATTCATGAAAAACTAGAATATTTCATATAATATTGATATGAAATGCTTGAAGAATTTGGGATGATAGTTATGTTTTCATGAAAAGTTCAAAAGGGTGTTATGATTTTCTTATCTCATTACCAGAGTGTAAGCAATCAAGTTCACTGAATGAGAGCTCCAGTTATCTTCAGCTGACTTGAGAGTTGTGAGAAAAGTATAGTTCAAGAATTGCCTACATCATTGGCCAAATTTCTTAATGAAGTCACAGAAGTTAAGCAACATGACAACCCATGGATTCCTGGATGGGTGACTGTCTGGGAAACTTTGTTACCAATGGCTCCGAGCCGCTATCCGAAGGGATCAAAGGCAATGACTGTCTATGACGTTACGTGAGAAAAGATAAATTCAATAGAGGATTATTCCATATACGATACATGGATATCAGATATACATATATTATTATTTTAAATATTGTTGCGCCATTTTGGTGAGGAGAAGAAGAAGAAGAAGAAGAAGAAGAAGAAGAAGAAGAAGAAGAAGAAGAAGAAGAAGAAGAAGAAGGAGGAGGAGGAGGAGGAGGAGGAGGAGAAGGAGAAGAAGGAGAAGAAGAAGAAGAAGAAGGAGAAGAAGGAGAAGAAGAAGAAGGAGGAGGAGAAGAAGAAGGAGGAGGAGAAGAAGAAGAAGGAGAAGAAGAAGACGAAGAAGAAGAAGAAGAAGAAGAAGAAGAAGAAGAGGGATGAGAAGGAGAAGAAGGATGAGAAGGAGAAGGAGGAGGAGGAGGAGGAGGAGGAGGAGAAGAAGAAGAAGGATGAGAAGGAGAAGAAGGATGAGAAGGAGAAGGAGAAGAAGAAGAAGGAGAAGAAGGAGGAGAAGAAGAAGAAGAAGGAGAAGAAGAAGAAGGAGAAGAAGAAGGAGGAGGAGGAGAAGAAAAGAAGAAGAAGAAGGAAAAAAACAAAAAAAAAAACAAACGGTTTTAACAAATCAACAGAGATGCGTTGTATCTTTGAGTCAATGAAGCAAGTACTAGAAAGACCTCTGCCATTAAGACCTCCCCCTACGTATGGGGGGAAAAAAATGTTCCTTTTGATCTGACCATGCCTACATGCTGCCTCCGGCCATGGTGAAGCGTCAAAGGAGGTGCATATAATACGTCACTCTGTAAACCACTTTTTTAGAATCAACGTCTCACAAAATATGGATAATGACTAGAGCAAGTTCTAGAGGAAGAAATTTACTGCATATCGGCACAAGATTTATCCACATTTTCAGTATCAGGATAACACAATATGAGTTTTTCTGCTGAAATATCGCCAATTTTTGCCACAACATTACAATACTTTCCTTTTACAAAGCAGTACATTAGGAAGAAAAAATTCTGTATTCACTTCTGGCATCTCTTCATCATAGAAATTTAGCAACCAATAGCGTGGAACCTTAATACTCAAATAAGAATGAAAAAAATAAGAAAATCAAGTTATTGAAGGTATCGACTCAAAAGAGATTTAATTTATCAACAGGAATCACAGGCAGTCGCTCCACGAAAGCAAATGCATACTGGCAAAAGCAACAACCCAACTGATGATTCTTAGTTTATTCTTCAAAGTTAATCAAATGAAAGGCATTTGAATGCTCACTATTTTACTAGTAAACAATGTAGGGCCGACCATTGTCAGCATTTAGATGTGCACTTGTCAGGCAGAACTGGTACATAGACAAAAATGAAAATTCCTCACAAGACCTCGGAATAAATACACTATAAATAAAGTTATGTGAAAGAGAGTCATCGTCCTGCGATGTCTATGAGCTATGGTGGCTATGAGCTAGGCGGAAGACAATCACAAGCAGATCCATATCTTATACACACTTATGGTGAACAGGCAATAGTAATTTGATTTTTGTTTTGTTGGATAGTAATGATTAAAAGTAACACAACAGCACATTTAATGTGCATTTGACAATATTATGTAGAATGTGTTTTGCAAATTGCGTGGAGGTCAAGAAAAATAGAAAGTAAAGATTTACAATGTTAAGTTTCCGGTAGTATGACTTCCACATAGCAACACAATTTACAACCCCAGTGAAAAAGCTTGTGGCACCTGGTACTACTGCAAAAATAAAGTGCCAAACCATTTTGAAAACTGTGTCTGTATTGGCCTCGGAGGGTTACGACAACTTTCAGATGTCGAAGAGAGTAGCACAAACTCCGGCAACAAAGGAAAATCTTCCTTTTACATACAATTATGTAAACAAAAGATGACTAATTACATCCCTGTTAAGGTGTTTTAGAGCTCCAAAGGACAGAAGACAATCCACTGCCCACAAGGCCCTTCCAGCCAAAAGTGGTACAGCACATGACTGGCTGGATAAATAAATGGACCTTTTACTCAAAAATATAATATTGTAAGATAATAAACATTTCTGAATGAATGAAACAAATCACCTTGTGATTTTTGCGGAACAGAAATTGAAAGTTTTTTTTCCACATTATGAAATGGTCATAAAGCTTCATTATTTTACTGCCTTAGGATTGGCTTTAGTGGGGTTGCACCCGTTTTTCTAAAATAAAAGTCCTGAATGAACATTTTTCTGAATGTATTTACTTTCCGAAACCAACTTCTCGAATCTACAATAATGGAAATTGTGTAATAATTTTTGGAACACAATAGAATCCGGTGAAAAGCACAAGTTGGTTTCTTGGCGGGACATTGAAAGTGAATCCAATGATTTTCATTTAATTGTTCACAATTTTGGGGCGACCAGATGGAAGTCTCTATAGCTGTCCCTGTAGTCTATACAGTCTATCTGGTAAATACGAAACTCCATATACAAAGGTTCTGAAAGTAATGAATAAAACCCACACTCTAAGAATGAATATAATACACCCACACAACACGTTATGTGAGACTTTGAGAAAGGTAAAAAATATAGTTTTCATACAACACTTCCTGAAAGCACTATTATGGTAGTGTTTCTTTCATTTGGGTTAATCCATATATCAACCTGAAGGGTTGACCCGAAGGTCAACAGAAAGCTTTCAATGATTATGTAAATAGATATGTTAAAGAGTACATACATATGTTACTTGCACTTGCATTTGCATTTGTGTTACTGCAGCATGTAAAAGAAGTGTTTGATGAACTTAGGGAAGTTACACCTGACAGTATTCTAACTGTTTTTGATTATTTCTTTGTAAATTACAAATCAGGACACATAGCCAGAGGTCAAAATGAGCTCTGATGAGATTTAAAAAACAAATTTGGAATCAATATAAGGTCACAGTAAAAAATTTTCACTAAACCCATAATATAAGGTCTGACATTACAGGTTTCAAATTATACTTGGGAAACACCATCCTTCACTTTAACTACTTAAATAGAAATTTTTAAAAAACAGTTGAATACTAAAGTCATTTTAGACAAAATCCCACTGGGAAGAAAAGTGAAGACATTACCAAGAAAAATTTGGTTAACTGAGCAGAACAGGATTAGAGACATAGTATCTGCTTACAAAAGATATCGAGAAGAAAATCGTCCAATTCAATATTTGAAAGATTAGGTTACAAATGTTTTTGTACAATTTCTTCCCTTCATATTCGATATGTACATGCATATCAAATAAAATGCAGGTTTATTCTTATTATTTCATTTTCAATTCAGAATTATTAAGTTATGGAAATTTTGGCTATGAAATATGGGACTTTGCAAAAATAATCTGAAATCCTTTGAGTATAAATGGTGAGACTTGCACTCTGCAACATAGGAATCTGAAGTACAATGGTACAAACAAATTAGTACAATTGTTTTAAGATATTGAAAGTGGATAAATGCATTTAAGAGCGACCAATGGAGGCAAAGAAATAGTATATAATAATGACACTACATTTAAACAGAGTTGAGACCTGTCCAATAGGATAATTTTTAAAAGTAATAGCTCTAATTGAACACTTGTGACTTACTTTCTTTCTTTCCATACATAATTCATTAAACTGCACTTACCGGAATTCTGACCCGGGGAAAAGCACTGCATAGTGTGACACTGCTGACCATCCACACTGCACACAACTGTGTCTCCTTCCCTCATCCCCTCCAGGCTGCTCAGGAGATCCATGGGTTTCCCTGTCCCACACATCTCCTGCACATAAAAGCAATTCCCTTCACAAAAGCAACCCTCTTTTAAAAAATATGTTTCCTTTCTTTTCTTTTGTTCATAACATTTGCAGCTGTATTGTGAAAGGAAATTATACCTCTGATGATGGTTCATCAGTTAGTGGAGTGTTGGAGAATTGTTCTCGGCATGCAGCTGCCCGCAGTAAATTGCGAGCCTGCCCCCCGAGATAGTTGGGCTGGATTTCCAGCACCTTTTTCAGGTGATGGATTGCACCTGAATGATTGCTTTGGGCTTCTAACACCAATCCCAACAGAAAGTGGGAAATGACCTGTAAACACACATGAATCTAAACTACGAGCTACAACAACACATACTTTCTTACATAATTTCAAAATGTTCATAAGTTCAGAGATTTCAACGAAAATGAGACCTGAGTCATTCTCTTAAGCATCCTTTACACTATTCAAGGACAATGTTTAATGCAAATATTTGAACCCATTTTTGAGAAAAAATTTAAAATGTTGAGACATGTAAATTTTTACCCAAAATCAAAATATTTGTTTCAAATTGAGGGGGCTTGAGTTAATTTAAACTGATCAAGTAACATCAATTTCGGAGAAAATCGGCCAAACGGTTTAGGTGGTAGCTTTGACCTACGATGAACCGACAGACATTTTGCCACCAATTGATTTTTTCTATCAAGGATCCTCAAAACATGAATTCTCACAACGCAACGTGTTAGCGGCAAGATCCTGCGCCGACCTACCGTCGGCCAGAGGGGTTTTCCCTCAGCAAGTATCTCCCACGAGCGGGGCATCGCCCCAGTCGAGACACGCTCTTAAGCTCCCGACCGGTCTCCCGGCATGTGTGGTAGCGTCGACATACATAGGGATTAATGTGTCAAGTCTTTGGGTCTGGCAATTTTGTGTATTGGTTGGTTACCTGGCGGTCGTCGACGGCGAGGGCGTGCAGCGCGGCGCGGCGCGCGGCCGGCAGCTGGCCCGCGCGCAGCAGCAGCGCGCCCAGCGACACGAGCGGCACGTCGGCCAGGCGCGCGGGCGCCGCCGCCACCGCCACGCGCAGGCAGTCCAGCGCGTGGCGCAGGTTGCCCCGCACGCGCCAGTACAGCGCCGCCAGCGAGTGCAGCAGCCAGCGCGGACCCACGTCCTGCGCAGACCGCGCGCACAACACGTAAGTCCCTTCACACACGGACAGCTGCGACTCTGTCATCCAATCGGGAGCTCCGTCACTATAGTGACGTTAAAGTTGACTGTCATTCAATCAACCAACTGACATCCAGTCAACTGATCTTGACACTTGGGCAGCTGCGACGCTGGCATCCAAACGGGAGCTGCAACGTTCCTAAAGTGAAGTTAACGTTCACAGTCATACAATCAACTGTCATCCAGTCAACTGACCTTGACACTTGGACAGCTGCGACGCTGACATACAATCGGGACCTTCAACGTCACTACTAGAGGCGTTCAAGCTCCCGAGAGAACGACAGCGTCACAGCTGATCAAGTGTCAACAGACTTAAATGTTTTAAACAGAGTAAAGGCACATTCTGCAAGCAG
The DNA here is from genome assembly GCA_038098605.1 of Gryllus longicercus. Classification (NCBI taxonomy): domain Eukaryota; kingdom Metazoa; phylum Arthropoda; class Insecta; order Orthoptera; family Gryllidae; genus Gryllus; species Gryllus longicercus. The sequence goes on along the minus strand of JAZDUA010000024.1, from coordinate 4,507,297 downwards.
ACAGTGATGCACTAAGGGATGGGGTTCACGGGGCTTCTGCTCCTCCCCCCACAAAGCCCACAAGCAAAAATTGATAAAGTCTCAGGGCGGTAGAATATTATCACTTTTTACCAAGGTCTATTACTATTATTTTCAACTTATAACAGTTATGTGTTTACTATTTAGGTCGATGATTGTCCAAATTTAATAGAAAAACAATTAATAATAAAATTTATTTCAATTAAGGTAATTGCGCCCTTTATTTTAATAATACTTTAATATTTAAAGAATCTGAAAAATTACTACTGTCATACATTTATCGTCAAATTAAATACAAATTTTCAAGGGGAGTCACCTCTTCAATACTGACACCCCGGACGAACCTCCTGCGCCCACCGAGGTATTGAGAAATTCCGTGAAACGAAATCCTTTCATTGCGTCAGAACGTCACCAGCCAAACGCCGGTGTATGTTGGGTTGCCTCCCAACCAGGGGCAGATGTACAGCTGATTTACGTTTCTCACATGTTCATTGGTACAAAGTAATCATCTGCAACCACCCTACAAGTCCTAGAAGTTTGTAACATTTATTCTGACGCTCACATACATTTTTTACTTGTTTTCTACAGTAACGAAAATCAATAGCTCAAAATCAATATCATTTTATTCAATATATCAAGCAACAAATAAAAATAAACTTTACCTTCAGCATATACATGATTTTTTTTTAAGATTACAAGTTGGCTAAACACTTCCCCTATATCACCTCCATAGGCATTCCATAGGTAGTTGGGCCACTGCTTATAAATAATCTACATAAATTTCATTTCAATTCAGAAAATTATTAAATTCAACTTGAGCTTTGATTTTATAATCATATTTATTGGGAATCAACCAAAGAAGCAAAATGTTAAAATTATTTTCACCTTTAACTAACAAGCAAATTGGAGAAAAATTTAAAACTAGTAGAGCTACGAAATCACATACTTTCTCGCATCATTTCTAACTGCTCCGCTACATTATATTATAACATAATCTTGCCAAAATGTTTTCAACCAGACAAGTTATTTCTGGTCCAAACCTGAACTCTGAGTTATCCTGCTGACACCCATACCACTACACCACAGAAGTGCCATGTGATCGCATGGACAAGAAATAATATTCGGAACCATTAGTGATATCTCGGTAAAAGAAAAACTAAGTTGGTAACATGGTAGTATCTGTATGTTTAAATGTTATTATGATAGAACATGTATTTAGTTAAATTAGTTCATACATATGCACAAAGAGACAAATTGATTTGCCTGGACATACGTTTAGAAATCAAATAAAGAGTTGAAAAAAGGTTTAAACATTCCACATTCGAAAATCACATACAGACACTTTCAGTTTATTCATCTGCATTGAGTAGAAGTGCTTCAAATGATTTTCAATGAAGTTTTGCTAATTCTCAATAGTTTTCTGCAACTACACTTTCATGAGAAATACGTAACAAATTAAAATCTCATTGGAACTGGCGACCTTTTGGTTCTCAGCGCTGAATCTGTACACCGCATTTAACCACATCGACCATCCACGGCGGACACCAGCTCAACACTTCTACAATAGTCTTAAAGCCATAATTAATTCAGTTTTAGCATTAGACATCCAAAAAATTGAGATAATATCAAAAAATGTTCTTTGGTAAATGAAAGAAGGCTGCTGGGAAGAGGCCTACTGAAAAGCAAGTCCAGACTAAAGAGATCAGAAAACTAGTGTGAGAATGTCTGTCACATTCTACAGAACCACAATTTTTTTTGTAACAATGTAATTGTTACATATGAGGAGAAAATTAAATGAAAAAATCATGTGGGTTTTCAGAATTTTCTTTTAGAAATTGCATAAATTTCAGATACTAAGTATGCAAAATCAACTTGTTTTTTCAAAAAATTGTACATGACCTTTTTTAAAGAACTGATTTTTTACAACAGATTTTGTTTAAAGCAAAAATTGCTATCTCCAATTTTGTAGTTTTAAAATGGTAACTTTTTGCAATTTTCGAAAAAATGGCTTGGCGAGAAAATCCAATTTGGTGAAAATGGTTCTAGCCCCATTCTCTTTACCAGCCTTTATTACATAAGAGGGGGGAGGGGGGGGGAAATTAGTTTGTTTCAACAAAATATTTTTTTAGTAATTAATAATCTTTAGCACTTGTTGAAAACTGTTTGAAAAACAGCTTCAATTTTTCCTTGTTCAATTGCATTTTTTTATTGAACTTTTAGCATGCTAGGCATGCCCTAAAGCTGCCTGCTTTTATTAGGGGCTGCCCAAAATGAAATTATTCTATGTAGTATATACACGTAGATCGCTACATACAGCTACGCATGTGTAGTTTGTCTTTTTTTAAAAACCATCTGAAAAAGTATGCAGAAAAGACTCTTTAGGGAGACATCAGGGAGAAAGCATCATCATTTAAGAGTATTATATGAGGGGAAACTTGTATGTTACTATCTACAAAAAGGTAAATGCAAAAATTGACAGCTCTGCACTGTTGACAGATTGGATACTTTCTTAATCATGTGGGTTTTGAGAATTTTCTTTTAGAAACTGCATAAATTTCAGACAGTAAGTATGCAAAATGGCAGCAGGCACAGGTGCATGCACATATAGTTTATGGACCCAAGAGATAATAAATAATAACCCCCATCATTTCACATATTCCACTATTTGAGCACCATTTAGAAAAATAACAGAATTTGAATAAGAGAAGAATCAGTTGGGAATTGCATAAAAAAAAACTTCCTTCTTCTTGTGTTGTACTCATAAAATATATTCTGAAAACTCTTACATGGTCATATAGCAGTGCAATATAGGTACAAAAGCAGCATCTGGTATTGAAAACAAATTACATTACTCTCTTTTTAGATTTTGACATACAAATCTATGAATCTATATTTTTTATCTCCACCAACTTTACAATATGAAACATAAATCCATTTTATATACAGTACAATTGGCATGCACGGTTTTAGATCAATATAATGAAACGACATGCATATTGGATCAGATGTGGTTTGCCTTTTAAAATTATTTATTTATGATTGTGAAATTACTAATGCATCATATAAACCTCTGAAATAGATTGTCACAAAGTGCAAACATTTGATCTCCCCTGGATACGAACCCAGGATCGCCATTATACAAATGTCTCTCAAATGAGCTATGGAATCAATTACAACGTTCATGACAATTTACTAGCAAAGGAAATAAAAGTTACCTACTTATTTGCCCTTCATGATAATCCTTATTCAATAGTTAAAAAATGGTCTTTTCATTAGAACTAACATATACTTAAAAATTGTATGGATTCCATAACTGTGACATATGCGCATTTTGTTAAACCTGATTAACAGGTGATTTTGAAAACTATATTAATTGAATTACATACATAATCCAATTCCCTATCTTAAAGAAAGAGGACCGGTCATCTTGTGAACATTTTAGAGGAATAAGTCTTTTAAATGTCACTTACAAGATCTATTCAAAAACAATCACATCCAGAGTACATAATACTGCAGAGACAATGTTATTGGAAGAACAAAATGGATTCAGGAAGGGCAGGTCTTGCACTGATAATATCTTCATTGTCAAACAGATCATTGAGAAATAGAGAATTTAATAAAAGAACATACATGCTCTTCATAGATTACTCCAAAGCTTTTGGCATAGTTAACAGAAATACACTATTTAATGTATTGCATGGTAAAGGCCTCCCACTACAGCTGATTTCAGTTATTAGGAACATCTATAGTAACTCAGAAATTTGTATCAAGGGTCAAGAGAATATGAAAGAGATAATAAGCCAAGGAGTAAGACAAGGATGTAGCCTATTCCCAATTCTTTTTAATTTATATTTAGAGGAAGCATTAAATATGTGGATATCCACAAATCATATAGACGTGACATAGGACAAGAAAGAAACCTAATGACGATATTATTCGCAATGACCAACTTATAATAGCAAATGATGAATATAGCCTCCAGCAAGCACTGTTTGAATTACAAAAGGTAACTGAAATGTACAATCACTGCATATCCTCTCCAAGAACAAAAGTCATGGCCTTTGAAGGTATGGGACCGATTAGATCCAAATTCGTTGTACATAATTCACTAATAGAGCAAGTTTCAAGTTTCCATTTTTTGTGATACAAAAAGTCATACAGAGGGGAAATAGATATACAGGGTAAAATTGAAAGACTAAGTCGTATGAACAGAACAATCCTGAGAACCCTGAGAAAGAAAGTCAGAAAGGACACTATGATTAAATTCTGTAAGGTATTAAGTATCCCTACATGTTTATATGGAAGAGAAAATTGGACAAGGACCAAAAAACATAGCACAAGAATACAAAGTGCTGAAATGAGATTTCTGAGATCCGTAAGTGGTTATAAGCTGATGGGCAAGAAAAGGAATTTAGAAATTCGTAAAGAACTTGGGGTATTTAATCTTCAAGAGAAAATCAACTACCAAAATTCTTGGACCCAGCACATAGAAAGGATGCAAGACAACTGCCTGCCGAAAAGAATTCTACAATACCACCCACAAGGACGAAGAAATCCTGGCTGCCCAAAGAAGAGATGGGGTGACCAGATGGGAACGGAGGCGTTACAGGCAGTTCCTATATACCTGAAAGAGAAAGAGAAGAAGAAGACATAATCGATTTTTTTGGCAATACTGTTAAAAATTATTACAAGTGCACAAGCATTGCTTCCACTAAATTATAGTTACAGTCATAAATTCTCATACATTTACACATCCAGTATCATGTCATTTGGAACACACTGTCCTTTATTCTCTTACAGATCTGTAGTCTAGTTTCAAAAAGCTACATATTCCAATACAAATTTCGAATATAACATGGAAGTTTAAAACATGTTCTTTCTTCTAACACCTAACATTTTTATCCAAAACATACAATTGTAGGGTAATAAACAGGCCAGATTTGAAAGATTAAATTCAAGAAGGACTACAAAGAATTATACATTTGTTGTGAACAGATAGTTCTTGTATAAAAGAGAAACTATTTATTAAGCTTTGAATACAACTGCTGAATACTGAATAGCTCTGCCTGTCCATTTATAAATCAGTGGTATTTCTCAAAACTGACTTACTCAAGGTTATTTTCATGCAATACAGATTTCTTCTTCTTTGACTTCTCCAGCTGACCACATTCTATTCTTCAGGTCACTGAACCAGAGCCACTTAAGGCACCTGTAATGAAAATATTTGTTTGAAAAATCTAATGCAGGAACAACACACCCAAATTTCACAAGCATCATCATTATATTGCAAATGTATTACATTCTTGTGCATTGCTTTCATGAAACCATAACTTATAAAGCTTTTATGCTGTCAGAAACATGTGGAACACATTAAATGGCACAATACTAGATGTAAATGAATAGTTATGGATTTAACACAATACACATAATTACAATAAACAAAGTGTTTTCAACTCGGCTTTACGGCTGACAAGTGCTTTTTTTTTTATTTGTTGTCTCATCTTTTATGCAACACAATACAACTGAGTAATCCACTGTTAAGTTATTTATAGTTTGTCTGGTAACGTCGCTGTCAGTCGATGCCTTTAATCCCATCAGACAGGGTGTTCAGCACCGTTAGTAACAGGCGTCACCCATCTGGAAATGTATAGTGTCTCAAATGCTCAACTTCCATGACTTCACAGAGCATAACTAAGCAATTCAGCTAACAACACTGACAACTATTACATTATGAATTCCATGTTATTATTTTATGAATTCGATAAAACAATAACATGTTGTAGGGAGTAAATTATTTCCCATACTAACTCATTATCATAACTCAGAATATTTCACTCACCTTCAGAGGGAAAAAAGAAGAAACTTTTTTCTTTATCTTGCTGAAGAGTATTGGTGTATCCTGGAGCCCAAAAATTTCGCCATCATGATCTACAACACTTGATAACAACGTACACCATACAACGCTGCAAACCAAATGGCACAATAAACACACGAGTTGTCCTAGGCTACACCCTCTTCACCGGAAAGTTGGATCCATGGTTGAAATCAACGATAAAAAGACTTGTAAGCTCACACCGCTGCCTGTCAAAAAATCACCGAAGTAGCGCTTGAAATTACGCATGTAGCTTTAAATAAAAGCTACCACATGGAAATGATGTTGGCACATCCTATAGCGACTACAGTCTAGTCTCTACTTTTCACCAGCGAGAGCTTCCCCTCCTATTATACATTCCTCCATGGTGTCGTCAAATCTCGGTTTGAACTTAGGCGGGACAACAGGAGAAAACAAAGCACACATTATTGGCAAAACATATTTTGTTTCATTAACATACTCTTCTCAAGAACTATTAATATTTTTTGAAATTTTACTTTTGTATTCACCCCTCTAGGTATCTCTCCCAGTAAGGGGACTGCCCCAACTGGGAAAAGTTAATCTCCTAACATGTGTTGTAGAGTAATTCATGTAACTGTTAGCATGCACGCATAAGGGGAGAGAAGGATATCAAGGCGAGGAAGAAAAGATTGCACTTGGTGTCGCTATGTGACCCTCGGACCTCCCAGTCATTGACATTGGCACAGTAATGTAGTGGTAGTTACTGAGCCATCTTAGCTGATAATATCAAAGAATAGAGGAGTACCTTGTTGATGGCTGATAGAATCCTCTGCCCTATCTCTGCCTCCACAGCCTGCCCCTGGACCCCATACTTGAGTAACTCTGGAAGCAGCTGTAGTTCTGGTGCAGGCTCTGGGTGCTGAGGCACCAGCCTGGGGAACAGCCTCTGCACCAGGGGCTCATGAGAGACCTCTGCTGCAGAGCAAGTGGGCGGGTACCAGGGCAAAACATGTTCTTCCCCAGAGCCCAGTCCAATCAATGGTCCCAAGTAGAGGTGGGCCCTAGAAACAGTCAAAGAACCTACTGCACAACAGAAGGAAGCAGGAAAATTTTTCACTGATTTCCAATTGACTATATTGATAATATACGCAGGATATGAAAGCATAAAGAGCAAATTAAGTATTCAATTCTCATCCATTTCAACAGAGACAGATCAAGAGTCTTCAGGGGCACTGACTCTGCATAAAAGTGGGAAGTGTAACCTCCATAGCATGTATCATGTATACCACTGCAGAGGAGCTTGGCCGTATTTTTATCATCCTCCCATTTCAATTCAATTTCTTCATCGAAGGGATGTGTCCTAGGCCACATCCCAGTCCACAGTCCAGGCCACAAGGCCAGTGTGACTTATACTTCAGTGTTCAATTTCGGGGATATCAAATTATTATTTGGTTATTATGAATCCTCCAAAGTGAACAATAGCATATGGAACTTGAGACAAAATTTCTGTATTTGACACTTCTATATTACAAATTTGAAAAATATATGTCAAAAACTTTAAAAGAACAGATGTCACTCAAGTTCTGCCAAAGATTGGACACTTAGAAAACTTAACCTTAAGTAATTTAAAATACACCTAGTATATTGTCTATAATGAGAAATGCAGAATTTCAAGGACATAAAATTAGATATATTTTCCTCAATTCCACAGCTTCATCAACAATTTATGAGAAACTTACTCAAAACCTCGATCTTCGGGAGCAAGAAACACTGAGGACAGGTCCTGGATGACAGGAAACTGGCCCTTGTATGCCGTGCACTCTTCCTGTGAAGGCCACGATTGAGCCTCTGGGGGAGTCACCAACGCCTCATCCACCGCCGCCTCCTCCTTCACTCCTCCATCCCCCACCTGCCTCCCATCTTCCATGCTCACGGGCTCCTCCCCCTCGCTTGCTGCACTCTGGCTGGACTCAAGCACAGACTGCTCCTGCACTAATGGATTGTGGCGAAGCATCTGCTCACTTATCTTCTTGGCCTTCAACAAAAAATTCCAACAAGAGAGTAACATAGGGCTTACAAAGAAAAAAAACTTGTCCATACAACAAATGATTGGTCATTATCTATTCTTTTACAGGCAATAGACAATATTTGAATTTAAAAATTATATTAACATGGGAATAGTTTTAAAAACATTTACTTAAAGGCATACAGCAAAGTGTACTCAACGAGTAGCAGAGGTCACTGTAGTCGATAACATGAACTAAACAGACTTCTTTTGAGTTTCAATACACCAGTTTGACCTAAGATTCTCTTTTAGCTTAACATTATATTCCTTGCACTGTTGGATGGAGTCAAATTGCATTTCAGTAATTTCTTTTCTGGTTACAAAATTTAGGTTTGCTTCTTAGGAAGAAAACTCTGGAGTAATTATGGAGTATTTGTTTTAATAATATCTAAGGAAAGTAACAATAAGATTTTTAACCCAAGTGCCAAGTTATTAGCTAAATGAATATTTTTGTGTTCAAAAGTTTTACTTTTTCTTTGCTAGTCTCAATAAAATGTATTTTAATCATCGTCCATTTCCAGACCTAGAACGTTACAAGAAAATGTGTTGATTTACAAATTCTTAAAAATTTTGATTTATAACAAAATTAGTTTTAATAATTATCATCAATCTGGTGAATCACTTTGTATCGCCTTGTGTAAATGCCCGAAACAGAGAATAAGAAACTCATAGCATTTCACCAAAGAATTTTTAAGTGCATTGGAACATTAAAAAACACATGATTTTCTAAATGGAGAATCCTACAAGAAACACGCAAAGAATTGAGCTAATCAATTAGTTTTGTCAAGCAGAATCAAAAGAGTTATTGATTTCCTCTCATGGTGCCTGTAGAATGTCAGCATTGGAGATAGCGGAAGTTTCTGCTTCAAAAATATATTTCATTACCTGAAAATGCAAAAAAACGGCCAAGAAGTTGTCAACCTATTAGCGAAATATTTTGAATCAGTATATACTCCGAGCACCACAATTTATAATTCAAATAACAATTCAAATGATCATGAAACTGATAATACAACATCCTTCTCAAACTTCTCTGACACCGAAGTACTTAATGAACTAAAATCAATTAATGAATCAAAAGGTCCTGGTCCGGATGGTATTCCAGCAGTCTTTCTTAAAAAATGCGCCCAAGCTATAGCTGAACCACTCACCCAAATCTACAATAAATCAATAACAGATGGAAGATTCCCCATGATGTGGAAGATCGGTTATATAGCACCCATTCATAAATCAGGAAGTAAAACTAACGTTAATAATTATAGACCCATTTCAATTTTAAATACCATGGCCAAGTTACTTGAAAAAATGATAATTAAAAAAATAGAACCATCGATATTGCCATTGATTGTAGATGAGCAACACGGATTTCTTCCTGGTAAAAGCACATTAACCAACTTGCTCATTTACAATCATGAAATAATCAATTGCTTGGAGAATGGTAATCAAATGGATGCTGTATACACCGACTTCTCAAAGGCTTTTGACAAAGTACCAATCCATTTACTACTAGACAAACTCAAAAATTTTGGCATTACAGGAACCTTACATGATTGGTTTAGATCATACCTTACCAATAGAAAACAATATGTGAAATATAAGCAATATCAATCGAATCCTATACATGTTACATCGGGAGTGCCACAGGGCTCACACCTGGGACCACTATTATTTATAATATTTATTAACGATATCAAATCAATCTTTTTAAACAGCTCCTTTCTACTCTTCGCCGATGATTGTAAATTTTACCGTCAAATCAATGACATCAATGATTGCATTCTACTTCATAACGATTTGAAAAATTTACACCAATGGTGTGAATCAAACGAAATGTACCTAAACACCGATAAATGCAAGGTCGTAAGCTTCAATAAAAAGAAGAATACTATAAAATATAATTACCAATTATCAAACAAAACTTTAGAAAACGTGTCACAAATCAAAGATCTAGGCGTGATATTTGACAAAAAACTCACTTTTATGTACCATATCGACTATATTGTAAATAAAAGCCTGCGGACACTGGGGTTTGTGAAACGCAACAGTGAACACTTTACACGAATGGAAACTTTGAAAACTCTTTACGTTACCCTGGTTAAACCAATCTTAATGTATGCTTCTACAATTTGGTCACCGTATTATTCATGTCATATCAAACGCATCGAAAATGTCCAACATAGATTCCTCAGTTACGTGGCGTATAAATTAAAAATGCCAAATCCCTACCACACCTACGATTACAAAGAAGTTGCGACCAAAATAAATCTTAGTACCCTAGAATCCTATAGAAACTATAACGATGCTTGTGTGCTGTTTAAAATTTTTAATAATGACATCTATAGTCAACAAGTTCAATCATTATTTTGTATAAATGAATCGGAATATGCTTTGAGAACCATGAAATTATTTAAAATCCCAGCACACAGATCATCTTATGGTTACTTTTCACCGGTTGCGAAAATGTCTAGAATGGGAAATGACGTTGAATTTCTATCATTATGCACATGTACAAATGTAAACACTTTCAAACAGCAAGCAAAATCCATATATTTGAACTCATTTGACTAATAAAGTACTCACATCTTTGTAAAACTAATTGATGTAAATTGAAATGTATATTATATCCGAACGAACTATGTAAATTGGGCTTAAGCCTGTTGCTTCAATGAATAAATAAATTACCTTTCTTTTCTGTGGTCAGTTATAGAATGCATACGTACTTCTATCAATGTAATTTTTTTCCCATTTTCATCTCTTGCAAAAAAGCAGATTCAAAAGATGTCAATGTTCTTTTTCTTAATTGTTCACAAACTCTCTCATAGAAACTCAAATTTACTGTTGTCCAGCTGGCACTTACTCCCTTTGAATCACTCTTTTTGAGTAATAAAAACATGGATTTAATTTCTGACTTGCTCATGCAAAGTTTCTTGGGGTAGTGAAATGCGGGTGTCTCATTCTGAGCTTTCGCACTTTTGCCTGTGCTGAAAACTAAAGTTTCATAGCTGGTAAGAACTCTGTCTAAGAAACAGTGTTCATCATGCACATGATAGATAAGTTCTTGAATTCACTTGATTTACCTTCTCATCATCCGTCAAAACCCTCAGCACCAACTTTGCACACACTTTTCACATAGTCAAACTTTCCATTAAAATTTAATGAATGACACTTTTTGGTAAGTTTGCCTTCAGGTTCGCTCATGGTAGGAAGTCCTGAGTTTACCATCTCATCATTCTTCAATGTCAAAAGCACTGGATCTCCCCATGGAAAACATCCCCTTAAGCTGACCGAATCATGCAACCAGTGTTGCTTGTGTTTTGCAAAATTATTTGCACAATATAATTGCATAGTGCTGGTGATGTAAATGGTTAATGCCGGAGGTCACTTGACAGAAGATCACTTGATGCTTAATTTGGATTTTGCAAAAGGTTAGAGTCACTGGTTGCTGGCCACTAGTTCCCTGATATCCCTCTTAACCATGTCTGCCCAAAGAGAGACTCCTCCACTTAGACTTGAAAAATTCAGACATGAAACATTCATAAAACTTAGATGGCCTAAAATTATTTTGGGGCACACCTTGTATCAACCATATGTAGTTAATAGAATTTAATTTTAATATTGTTCATGAAGTTTATATAAAGTACTGACCCGTGACTCAACTTTCCGCAGCAACAACTGCAAACTGTGAGCTTGCCAAGGAAAAGTACCTAATCCAATGTGTTCACAACTGCGGCTTGACTGACTTCCATCAGGTAACTGCTGCACACAACTAGGGCCTGCAAATTGTGAGACATTACATTACACTACAATCACAGGATTCAAACATGCAGGTTAGACAATTACTTCTACTTGTAATGAACATCTTAATACTTTCAGAAATACAAGTTGAGTAAAGTTGCAATTTCAATACAAGAGGAAATATAAATGAACTCTTCATAAATACTACATGCCATGCAACTCTTCCTAAACTACACACCTTTCAAACTACAACACTTCAAAAATACACAAACATTTAGATTGATGAATTACTGAATCATTTATTGTTTTGTTATTGTTATTAGATGGTGAGATGAATCAGAATTCTGCTACAGATTTCAACCCAAAACATGTTTTAAAATCTGTTTCAACTGGCTTTACAGACCATATGGCAATGAAAATTCCTTGTCAAACTTTTAATGTAAATAAAAACACAAAATATACCTCTAAGAAGGGAGAGTAATGCTGGATCTTGATCCAACAACCTCATTTCCAAAGGCGCTTGTTCTCGACGCAAACGTTCCTGTAATTGCAACCAGCGCTCTTGACGTGCATGGTATTCCTGTAGTTCCCCCAACATAGACTGCAGGGATCTGCAACGAAACATCACAATTACTTTATGAAAATGTGGTAATTTAAGAATGGTTACCATTTCCCTCTGAATACTATCATTTTCCAAACCGATTGTCCTCATAGCAAAAAATTTTCAGTTAATAAATGAATCTGTCACTTTTAAATTCCCTTAAGTCAGTGTCTAATGCATTTTCACTTTTTGAGAGAAAATACAAACTGCAGGATAGATGCATAGTTCCATGGGTAAATTAGATTAATAGAATGGCCATGAGGACACTGCAAAGTTTTTTGGTTTTTTATAACTCTGTACGTCATTGAGTTGCGAGGTATGTATGAATTTGTATGCATACAGAGTGTATGACTGGGATATCACTGACCATGAGATTGGTTTAAATGAATTTAAATGAATGCAGAAATATTTGTCTGTCATGTTTCTGCCATATGAATCATGATTGAAGTAGATGCACATTGTCATTTCACGTACAATATTGTAATAAATGTGTCAAATTACAAACTGAACCTGCAATGTGCATTTATTTACATATTTAGGTAAAAAATTCGTGATAAGTTTTTTGAAATACCATAAGGCATGCACTTTTAAATAAGTCCAGCGACTATTGTACTATTGATATAAGTAAATTACATGTCTCCATGTCATTCTCAATCAACATTTATGCATCAAAAATAAAATATAAAAAACAGAGGAAAGTTCTATTAGTATTTAATTAATCAGTTTTTCTTGTTTTCCCACAACTTTACAAATCCTAACTTCCCGGGTTTTAAAAATAACTGAATCAAATATCTGTTGCATACTGCAAGGGTCAATGTTTTCCGTGTGCCCCGTCTGCAGTGACCCGCCTTGCGCCCCCCAACCCAGGACCTCAAATAGTTAATCCGAACCGAGCCATCGCCGTCCCGTGTCTCCTTATTACATCCTCAACATTCACCTAGAACGTTAGGAGACAGATCTCGTCACAAAGTGCCGAGTCGAAAATACTCCCCCATACTCCTCCATGGATTTTTTCTATAATATGAACGGAATCCGAACAAAAGTTTTAAAAAAATGGTTTATTATACTTATATTTTATTATTTTTTGTACTATATAATTTTCAATTTTTAGAAATATTAACAAGTGTCACTACATGTTTTGAACCTTCATAAAAAAAATAGTGGTGCAACACAACAGTGCATACTTTTTTGTTTTAGAAGCAAATATGTAATAATAATGCCACAATTTCAATTCATAGTACATTTCAGTCATCTCTTCATCACTCTTTACCAATTGTAACACATAAGCGCGAAAACTAGTTGTTTTAGAGCTAATGTATTAACCATGGCTGTGTTACTGGATCTCCTAAGAATGAGAAGTAAAGAGAATTTCACACCACCTTAACGTGGTGCTGCCATTCTCACATTGCAACATGATACAAAGAACTAAGCCAAGGTCACATTTATAGGAAAGCTATTTTATTTTTATTTTTATTATTATTATTATTATTAATTTCTATTATTATTATTATATTATTATTATTATTATTTTATTAATATTTTTTTTAAAGAAGAACAGGCCATATTTTATAGTTTCATCTGTAATGTTCATATTATAACATAACAAATTATATCTAACTGATCATTCATTTTTCTCGTGAAAGACTGTTCAGTAAAAAAAGCGCGGAAAATTCGAAATTGCAATTGTGGAAAACAAAAGGGCAAAACAACTCATATTTTCAAAAACTTGTGCATGACCTTATTTATTTAACCATATAACTTTGTAGAACAGATTTCATTCTGTGTTATGTTAGTTATTTGCAGTTTGTAAATAGACAGTTGGGCCATTGGGCCCTGCACCATCGTCGTAAGAGTACATTGGTCTATTAGAGAAAAAATTCAAAATAAATTTTGGGCCATTTTGAGAAAAGCTCATTTTGAAAGTTATCTTTTCTCCATTTCAAATTACGTAAAAACTATACAGGTTTTTGAACAATGACCCTATTTAGACATAACTTTGAAGAAAAAATTTCATTAAAATCTCAATCTTGTAAACAAAGAAAGATGCCAAACCATTTTGAACTAGTGCAAATTTTCAAAATTCCAGATACTTAATTGAAAATGAGCTATGAACCATTTTTATAAGTTGTTGTTCCTGTTGTTGTTGTTCCTGTTACTGTTGTTGTTCCTGTTACTATTGTTGTTGTTATTCCTGTTACTGTTGTTGTTGTTATTCCTGTTACTGTTGTTGTTATTCCTGTTACTGTTGTTGTTATTCCTGTTACTGTTGTTGTTATTCCTGTTACTGTTGTTGTTCCTGTTACTGTTCCTGTTACTGTTTCTGTTACTGTTGTTGTTGTTCCTGTTGTTGTTGTTCCTGTTAATGTTGTTGTTCCTGTTACTGTTGTTCTTTTTACTGTTGTTCCTGTTATTGTTGCTGTTCCTGTTATTGTTGTTCCTGTTATTGTTGTTGTTCCTGTTATTGTCGTTGTTGTTCCTGTTATTGTTGTTCCTGTTATTGTTGTTGTTGTTCCTGTTATTGTTGTTGTTGTTGTCGTTCCTGTTGTTGTTGTTGTCGTTCCTGTTACTGTTGTTGTCGTTCCTGTTACTGTTGTCGTCGTTCCTGTTACTGTTGTTGTCGTTCCTGTTACTGTTGTTGTCGTCGTTCCTGTTACTGTTGTTGTTGTCGTCGTTCCTGTTACTGTTGTTGTTGTCGTCGTTCCTGTTACTGTTGTTGTTGTCGTCGTTCCTGTTACTGTTGTTGTTGTCGTCGTTCCTGTTGTTGTTGTCGTCGTTCCTGTTACTGTTGTTGTTGCTACTGTTGTTGTTGCTACTGTTGTTGCTGTTACTGTTGTTGTTCCTTTTACTGTTGTTGTTGTTCCTTTTACTGTTGTTGTTGTTCCTTTTACTGTTGTTCCTGTTATAGTTGTTGTTGTTCCTGTTATTGTTGTTGTTGTTCCTGTTATTGTTGTTGTTCCTGTTATTGTTGTTGTTCCTGTTATTGTTGTTGTTGTTCCTGTTATTGTTGTTCCTGTTACTGATGTGGTTCCTGTTACTGTTGTTGTCGTTCCTGTTATTGTTGTTGTCGTTCCTGTTACTGTTGTTGTCGTTCCTGTTACTGTTGTCGTCGTTCCTGTTACTGTTGTTGTTGTCGTCGTTCCTGTTACTGTTGTTGTTGTCGTCGTTCCTGTTACTGTTGTTGTTGTCGTCGTTCCTGTTACTGTTGTTGTTGTCGTCGTTCCTGTTACTGTTGTTGCCATTGGGCCCTGCACCATCGTCGTAAGAGTACATTGGTCTATTAGAGAAAAAATTCAAAATAAAATTTGGGCCATTATGAGAAAAGCTCATTTTGAAAGTTATCTTTTCTCCATTTCAAATTACGTAAAAACTATACAGGTTTTTTAACAATGACCCTATTTAGACATAACTTTGAAGAAAAAATTTCATTAATATAAAATCTCAATCTTGTAAACAAAGGAAGATGCCAAACCATTTTGAACTAGTGCAAATTTTCAAAATTCCAGATACTTAATTGAAAATGAGCTATGAACCATTTTTATAAGTTGTTGTTCCTGTTACTGTTGTTGTTCCTGTTACTGTTGTTGTTGTTCCTGTTACTGTTGTTGTTGTTATTCCTGTTACTGTTGTTGTTGTTATTCCAGTTACTGTTGTTGTTATTCCAGTTACTGTTGTTGTTGTTATTCCAGTTACTGTTGTTATTCCTGTTACTGTTGTTGTTATTCCTGTTACTGTTGTTGTTATTCCTGTTACTGTTGTTGTTCCTGTTACTGTTTCTGTTGTTTCTGTTACTGTTGTTGTTTCTGTTACTGTTTCTGTTACTGTTGTTGTTGTTTCTGTTGTTCCTGTTAATGTTGTTCCTGTTATTGTTGTTCCTGTTATTGTTGTTGTTGTCGTTCCTGTTATTGTTGTTGTTCCTGTTGTTGTTGTTGTCGTTCCTGTTACTGTTGTTGTCGTTCCTGTTACTGTTGTCGTCGTTCCTGTTACTGTTGTTGTTGTCGTCGTTCCTGTTACTGTTGTTGTTGTCGTCGTTCCTGTTACTGTTGTTGTTGTCGTCGTTCCTGTTACTGTTGTTGTCGTCGTTCCTGTTACTGTTGTTGTTGTCGTCGTTCCTGTTACTGTTGTTGTCGTCGTTCCTGTTACTGTTGTTGCTGTTACTGTTGTTGTTGTTCCTTTTACTGTTGTTGTTGTTCCTTTTACTGTTGTTCCTGTTATAGTTGTTGTTGTTCCTGTTATTGTTGTTCCTGTTATTGTTGTTGTTGTTCCTGTTACTGATGTGGTTCCTGTTACTGTTGTCGTTCCTGTTATTGTTGTTGTCGTTCCTGTTACTGTTGTTGTCGTTCCTGTTACTGTTGTTGTTGTCGTTCCTGTTACTGTTGTTGTCGTTCCTGTTACTGTTGTTGTTGTCGTTCCTGTTACTGTTGTTGTTGTCGTTCCTGTTACTGTTGTTGTTGTCGTTCCTGTTACTGTTGTTGTTGTCGTTCCTGTTACTGTTGTTGTTGTCGTTCCTGTTACTGTTGTTGTTGTCGTTCCTGTTACTGTTGTTGTGGTTCCTGTTACTGTTGTTGTTGTGGTTCCTGTTACTGTTGTTGTTGTGGTTCCTGTTACTGTTGTTGTTGTGGTTCCTGTTACTGTTGTTGTCGTTCCTGTTACTGTTGTTGTCGGTCCTGTTACTGTTGTTGTCGTTCCTGTTACTGTTGTCGTTCCTGTTACTGTTGTTGTCGTTCCTGTTACTGTTGTTGTCGTTCCTGTTACTGTTGTTCCTGCTGTTGCTGTTACTGTTGTTATTACTGTTACGGTTGTTGTTGTTACTGTTACGGTTGTTGTTCGATCCAAGAAAAAATTAAACAAAAAATCTTTTAGCTATTTCTGATAAATTGGAATTAATGTAAAATAACCCAAAAAATCAAAATAACCCTTTCAAGTTTAAGTGGCCACCGCATCAGCCAGATTGTTCAGGGAATACCAATTTTGATAAAAACCCTGAGAATTTAGCTGGTGGTTAAGCTGCTATGGTTAGGCCACCATCATGCTCCAGCCACCTGGTTTACTAGGAAAAAACCATAACACACTGAAGGGGTTCATTGCATTTGTAAGAGATTCTAAAAAGACAGGGCAAGAGTAAGGTTTTGTCAATTCGAGATATTAGCACTTGAACTCTAATCACACATTTCAATAGCTCTCAGAAAAACAATTCAAAAATTACATTCTTTCAATCAAAAATACTCTACCACTATCAATATTTCTAGATACACAATGATCTAAATTTTTATTACAATGGCGACAACATTTTTGAAAAATGAATTTCCCTCACTGCTCAAAGTTTATCAGTCGTAACAATATCACTTTTCCCTCACTATATATCAATTCAAAGAAACGTGAAAAATGACAAGCATGGTAATGATTTAAACCATTCTTATTTTCAAAAATTGAGGGGTTAAATTCACATTTTTTTTTCTTTGTTCCTTGTTTATGACCCACATCATTATAGTCTGTAAAAGGCACGTAAAAATAAATTACATAAGTGCATAATAGCAGCTTGTTGAATGATTTTCTCCAAAATTAATACTCCTCAATCAATGTGAATCGAACTCAAGGCCCTGGGATTTTGAAACAAATATCATTCTATTTTTAATGCTTTACATAAATTGTTCAATTTCCAAACTTGTCTCAAAAATTGTTCCCAATTGCTTTGTCCCTGTAAAATGGCATAGGAATTATTTTCATTGAAATCATTAAAATTTCAAAAATACAAAAATTCAAATTTTTCAGGGTCCTCCTATGACTATAATACTCAAGATGGAGACTTTTTCCTCCAGAAATCTGTTCAAAGACAGATTGAACATCTGTTCAACGACAATGAGGTCATGCACAATTTTTCGAAATCGTTAGCATTTTCATGTAAATCTGCATGCAGCAAAATTCAATGCACATTTCATTTGCATGCAACATATTTCATTAAAGGAAAAAATCTCTCTTGAATATTGTAGTTGCAGAAAGACGTGAAAAAACGTAACTTCTGCTAAATTCAGAAAATCAGAGATTTCAATGAAAATGAAACCTGTGCCACTTGTTTAAGTATTGAATTGAATTGAATTGATGCCCTTTTTACGTGGTGAGACTCATTCTATACAAAATCTGAGAACAATTTTTAATCAAAAAATTTGAAGTTGTTTTTGAGAAAATTTTGATGTTGATCATTAGATTGAAAATCATTTTCAAATAAAAGAGGATATGTCACATGTAAGATCAATCAAGGAATGAAAGGTTTGATGGAAATCTTACTTACAGTCTCATGGACAGATGGGCAGACTGACGCAAACCATTTTTTCACCAACAAGAATCTACGAATTGTGGATTCTGACAACAAGTGCAGAGGAAGTAATTTACTGCATATTGAAACAAGATACATGAATTTATATTGCAGGGCCTAATAGTTTTAATTTATTTTACCCTTTACAGTAAAACTATCAGGGCCACAGAATACGAGTTAGCTGTTTATCCCCACAGCACTATAATACATTCTCTATAAGTAAGTAGTACTATGCAAAAAAATAAAAATTAATATTGCACAAGTACAATATTAATGATAAGACCTTTTTTCTTATATGAAATCTGTTCTTAACTACAGATGCTACAACAGCTTGTACTTTCTTGCATCAATAATGGTTATGTAAATTTATAATGTAGTGGTCGCTAGCGCCCCTCTAAAAGAATCGCCACCGGGACGTAGCAGCGAGACAGCGGGGACCCAGGAAAATACGGGCATCGCCAACGGGAGGTTTGGTTCAACGGAGCTGTCACGCTTCGGTCGGCACGATCGGGCCAGGGAGCTTTCAGCCCTGTTCGTGTATAAAACGGTGACCAGCGAGTGAAGAACGCAGTTTAAGTTGTCCCAGCATAGTGCGAGGTACGAGAGCGAATGTGATAGAGAGTGAACGTGATAGAGAGTGGCAACGCTACCGGCAAGTTTAAAGGATGTCTCTTCTGGTATCTGGATCGCCACCATGGCATAGTTATTGGACATCTCTTCGGATTCTGTTAAATCTGGCCCGGTAAATCTCCTAATTATTTTGGGATCATGCATATTAACGACTTTCACTGTATGTTCAGCAATCGTGAATTTAAAAAAAAAAAAAATTAAAAAACCTGTTCTATGAAATTAACTTGTTTTGGTCACAACATATAATACCGCAATTTCTGTCCAGATTAACATATTGTAGCTACCACTTCAAAAATTCATCACTAAATTGTAGCCCATTAGGCAAGAAAATATATTTCATTTAATATTAATATGTCAACACACATTTGACAATCCCCCCCCCCCAAAAAAGTGGGTATTCTGATGCAGCATTATTGAAGAAATTACATGAAGAAATAATATTAAGTTAATGGAGATAACTTCCATTATTTCTATACAAAAATATTTTTAAAAAAATTAAAAAAGCTTTGGTAATGTCAGGAATTGGAATCCAGGCTTCAAATTACAAATTCTTAGCGTCATCTGCCTACCAAGACACCACAACCAGTGCAGAATAGTTACCAAATATCAGTATATACAAAGCTTACGATTATGCCAAATGGAAATGCTTACGATTTTAACTTAACCTTACTCTGCAATTACTCATATTTTAAAAAAGTGTATGTGAAATGACAAAAATCTAATACAAAAGGATAGATTTTATTATATAAGAAATCTCTCAATCTATTTAGAATATTTAAAACACACTAAAAAAATTGATCTTAGCAAATTTTACAAATTCCAGGATTTTAATAAAAACTGGACCTATGCCATTTTCTTAAGTAACCTTTGCTCTATTCAAGTAAAAATTAGAGCCATTTTTTAGATCATTTTAAATATCATAGGAATAAATGTAAAGGAGGTATTCTGAAAAATGGTAAGTTCCATTTCAAATTCAAGAGCTGGGATATCAGCCAGATCGACTAAGAAATAATAATTGATGAAATCCTGTGTCACTTTGGGCGCTAGTTTTCTTCACAGACGCAAGTCAGTTGTTTGTAGAAGAACTTTTCCAGTCTCAAGGACCAATGTCCAAATATGGATTCTGACATCATGAATGCAAGTATGTTCTCCTATGTTGCACAAATATCAAGAAATGATGGGTGAAGAATTTCCATTTTATTTTGTAATTTACTTTCATATCAACCCTCCCCCCTCCCATCCCTTCATCACCTTACTCCTTACTTGCCAACTGTCCCTGACCTGTCGCTTGCAGTAGGAACTTTGATCTCCAATTACTTGAAGATGAATTTGTCTGTACGATTGAAGTGAGAAAGTACAGTGAAATTTACAGACTTTCAAATATTCCAAATCCATCCTTCACAGATTTATAAGTTAAAAACTTTTAGTTGTACAGATAGACAAAAAATTTTATAGATACATTTCTCAAGAAAACAAAATACAATGTAACTTACTGATGCAAGTCCAACAGGCCTTGCTCTAATTTGTGATGACATTTTACAGTATGTTTCAACTTAGAGGCTGTTTCCAAAGAAGGGAGTAACTTCAGCGCATTGTCAAGACATGCCACAGACCTAAAACATACACATATCAGTATAATTTTAAGAACAGAACTAAATATATTCATTATCATTCATCACCATCATGTTAAAGGCTACAGCAAAATAAGAACGCAAAAATTGTTCACAAATCATTTCAACCACATCTGTTTGAAACATCATGTTTGGCACCAAGAAAAATTAAAATTTACCAATTTTTAAATCACCACTTTCTCTCTCTCTCTCTCTCCAGTTTTATATATATATATGTATATATATATATAAAACACCAACAACAACAACAACAACACGTTTTTTTACTCTTCTTTCTCCTCTACAAATGTGCAAGAATTCCTTTTATTATCAAATGCTTCATTCAACATTTCAAAAATTTAAATGATATAATACAAGAATACTTAAATTAGAGAGTGGAGCTACACTATTACTAAGCTATACTTTTCTGAATTATTTACAATGATTATGTAATATTATAATATTGCAACTTGCATTGTATTGAACCATATGCCTAGGGAAAATTGTTGAAGTAAACTAGCATTGTGAATTTTTAACTAAAAATCGTGCCAAATTAACCACCTTCCTATTAGCAATGTCATCTATTATTACAGACAGATGAAAAGGGTGACACAAAAGAGACTGAATTTGAACAGAATATTGAAGGAAGCTGTAGAATGCAATGCCTAGATTGAATATCAAAAAGTTGGTCATCAAACCTTTCCAAGCATTCAGAGGTACTATATTAAGACAACTCGCGATTAAAAATCATAGCCAGATCCTTATAAGAAGGGGAAGGATTTTATTGAAATGTCATTTTCTTTTATTTTCACTTTAGAACAATGTTGTTAAGCATAGAAATTCATTTTATGTTATGACAATACAAAATGATCAATTTTTATGAAATTTCTTTGCATTTTTCATCATTTTCTACTAAAAAGTAATTTTTTCCTTTTTGCATCACTTTTCTACATTTTTTGTAATTGATTTAAATATCATTTTAATGGGACTTGCTCCAAACAATATTACATGATACAACAAATGTTCACAGAATTCCTGAGTAGCCAATTTGATTTCTTTGCCCGTGTATTGTCATGTCAGCCGTTGTGAGTACTATGTAATCTAAGGTACCTGCGACACTTATCGGCACCATTTTCATGATAAATAAAGGCAGAGATTCATTTTTAAAGAACAGTCCAAACCCAAAGTTCACAAGTTGAGTTCACTTTAACGAAAGCATGTTGTTGATTTCATCAACAACATATCCATCAGATTGAGTTGTTCATCTGAAACTGTTATGATCAAATTTTTTTACATCATTTTTCTTTGTTTTTAGGGCATTTTTAAAACATTTTATTGATAATTTTTGGTAATGTTTAGATCATCAAAATCTGCGCCTACTAAGAGTAAGAAGTGTATTTAAAAAAATTAAAATACTTAATTTGAGATAAGTTCTTTTGTACTAAGTATATATAATTTCATTTTGTTTTATGTAAGTTTGACTTTATGAACTTTGACTGAATTTTAAAATTAGAAAAATTGTTTTATTATTTTAAAGCTGATAGATATAATTGTATTGTATAATTGTATGTAATTGTACAGATAATACATTTTATTCAGATTAACTTCTAACAAGAAGGAGAAAAAGATGTGCCTAATAATGTTCCATCTTTAGGTGCCCTTTATTTTTCTGTATTGTCCTAAGAACTTTAATCACTTTTGTGACTGGTCGATCACCATTTGTTTGCTTAAATTAATGTTCCCTTAAACTAATTCTTCAGTTAATCTTTAATTTATAACATTTATAAATTTATTGTTTTTCTTCATAAACAGTTTCAAAATCTAAACATAACGTAATTTATTTCTTTGGAGGGATCAGTTCACTCAACCGTCCATATCTGTTTATTCAACACCACCTTTAAGGAAAGGATTACCTCAATATATTTCAATTCGAATTGAGCCATTAGGTGTTTTGTTCTGTGGAATCCTTTCTCCTGCTCTTATTTCCATGCATTCCAAACACCTTAGAAATACCTTTATCCCTGAAGTGAAGTGACCAGCAGGTTGTCGTTTATCTCCAGTCTTCCGACACCACCTGTGTATCACAAAATCTTAAACACATCTTACCTATTGTAGTCCCCTAGGATAGCATACACAGTGCCCAAGGCCAAATGGTTCTGAGGAACATGTGGCGCGTGGTCTACAGCAGCGTGCAGCACCAGAGCTGCTTCAACCAAAGCTTTTGCCTGCTGCAACAGGCCTCCCAGGGTGAGCAGGGCCAAATCTTTGTATTGCCTGGAAAGCAATCAAATACATCCAATTAAATTCAACCCATACAAACAGAGATCCAAAAACAAAAATCACACAGGAAATATTTTCAGGCACTCTAGTGTTGCCCCCTTACATAAAAACTATTCTCACTGCAAAATTACAAAAACTGAACTAAAATGTAGATATCAATAAAAATGAGAATAAAAAATATGTACATAAATTATTTACACTTATGCTGTGTCCCCCATAGACAGCAATGTACATTTCAGTCGTCTATGCAACTGCCGACGACTGCAGGGTTTTGTGGCGCTATAAATCGATGCTTTGAAATTTCAAACGGTAGAAGGAAAGTTATATTCTGATGAATCAATGGGAAAATGCATCTTTCTTTCTGATTGTTAATATTAATGTTTGTTCCCATGTTCAACATGGTAATACCGTTGATTGCTGAAGTTACGCTTCTATCCTTCGTTGCCACTCCGCTCAGTCTTCTGTCTCCATAAAACTCGTGGCGTCGGGAAGGCCACCTCCCTCAAATCCGACAGTTGCAGGGGCTGCTTAAGGAAATATTGTCCTTTTAATTTAAAATCAAGTCAGAAGGTATAATTTTATCCCTAATTACTATCAAAACAAAACATTAATATATGATACATCACTGGATTCCTCTTTTTATTATATCCATAACTAGTAAGAAAAATAAATAGTTCCATTTAAAAAATCCAACATGATTAACTTTCTCGAAAACTAAAAATATATAAGGCAATACCTCTACGGTACATTTCTTGCCCCATGATTCCGCATTGTTGAGGGGAATCTGATTATCAAAAAGAAAAATAATGTTTATTTTAACAAAACAATGATTATATATTGAATTAGTTTACATTTTATTGTATATTTTTTTTGAAAAACACCTATATGTTCGTAACAAATAATGTACTTCAGCTTCCGGGTCAATGACTCCATCTAGATCAGGTTTTTGTCCAGTTTTCCAGATCCATAATTGAGCAAATTCCTAGATGGCCCTATACTACGTATACAAGTATTACTCCATGTATATGTGTGTATACGGGAAAGTAATAACAATTGGATGAGGTAAACGGAGCTTGATCAGTAGGAGCAAAACGAAATTAAACCATTTATGGTTGTGAAGGATTTTCAATGAAACAGTAACAAGTGGTGCTATAAAATGGCACACACTTTCTCATACTAGATAATTTCCTATTCTCTTGAGTGCGGGCTAGCTTTACAGTTTCTCCAGACACTCTTATTTCCTTAGCTATCTATCGGTTCCTGGACCAGAAGACCTACTGAGGCCTCTTGTGAAGTATCTACCGCTCCTCGGGGACAATCCAAACGAAGAGCACCTCCACGATGTCGAACGTAGCCTAGGCGTATGTCTGACGTGCACATTTACAATATTATCCAGGGTGTCTCTGGCACCATCTCGGTTCTTGTCACACTGTTCTGGGTTGAGGGATCAAGTTCCTCAATTGTATACACATCTCACACACACTGTTACCTTTCAAGCCAAGAGATAATGGAGGATTAAGGAATACAAGAGGGGCATTGAACGCTCACCACAACATACTATTGATACAGAATTGCACATACTTTTTCATACAAATAAGTCATAGTCTTCAGTCAGGGCTAGCTTCATGGTTTTGTCCTATCCCCTTCCCATCACTCATCTGTTGGTATGTAGAAGATCTACCTGTGCCTTCGCAGTTTTGCCCATGCCCCATCCTAGTGTTTTACCATTATTCTCGGTGTAGGGATCAATTTCCTCAACTGCACACACTATTACCTGCCAGGCTAAGAGATTATGAACAGATAACAAAATGTGTATAATATCACAGGGAAATTTTATTGCTCCCAACACCCCAAACACAATGAAAGACATTCATGGCTTACGTGGGTTTCGAATCTACATTCTTAGTTTTCACGTCCACAAGTTTACCTGCCTCAACCCCCTGTCACTTGACAGTACTAATTGTAAGGGTGTTGGGTTTAGTAATATAATAATTTAATAAAACCTATAACATAACGAGAGATGGACAGACATTTGTGGGAAAGACACGGGGGGGGGGGGGGGGGGTATATCTGTTAAAATATCAAAATCTGTTTTGCACA
The DNA here is from genome assembly GCA_038098605.1 of Gryllus longicercus. Classification (NCBI taxonomy): domain Eukaryota; kingdom Metazoa; phylum Arthropoda; class Insecta; order Orthoptera; family Gryllidae; genus Gryllus; species Gryllus longicercus. Next base: position 4,482,115 of record JAZDUA010000024.1, on the reverse strand, counting down.
GCGTAACATAGCTTTGTCAATACAATGGTCTGGTCTATGACTTTGGCCCCATCATCTTGCCAGCTGACATTATTGCCGCCCAAAGTACATTTTTTTAAATCTCAATTTTTCAGTTTCCAAGCAGCAGAATTGAAATATTACTTTAAGAATATTAAAGAAGAGTAAAAGCTGGTCATATATGCAAATTCTTGTGGAAAAAATTTGAGTCCGTTTCAAGAAAATGCTGTTTAAGAGTTACTGTAAATGCGAAATTTACTGATCTTTTTCACAAAAACCTTTTGTTTTTTCAAAGAACTTTATTAGATATCATTTAAAGCACTTCTACTCACTAATGCAGTGATGTACACAAATTGCTGGAAATGTGCATATTAAAGATGTGATAAATACTTCAAAAAAATTACATTTGTGTAATTTTTGGAAAGAAAAAAAAACAACAACAACAAAATACAGCAAAATTAATTTTATGTCATCTTAAAGAGTGCAATTAATACAAGCCACACAAAATGTTTGAAGAAAAAATTTGGACCAGTTTTTGAAGAAATTAAGTTCAAGCATTTCTGAAAATACAAAATTTTGGGCTCATTTTTACAGAAAATTTTTAAGTTTTCAAGAAACTTTATAAGACATCATTTGTAGTACATGTACTCATAAATGCAGTAATTTGAACACTTCACTGCTAATGTAAGTATTAACAACGCCTGAGAAGTCAAAAAATTACATTTTTGTAATTTTTGAAAAAACGAAAAGTAAAAAGAGAAATATGGCGTTTACATCATCTTATAGGATACCATATTTAGCACTATTCCTACCAAAAGTTTAAAGAAAAAATTGAAGCCGTTCTCGAGAAAGTCTTGTTTTTATTGTTTTGTTGATATTTTTAATTGCTCACATTGAACGCAAAATTGCGCGAAAGTTACTAAACTTTTAAAAAAATGTACATGGTCTCATGAAAGAACTATAGAAAAAATCCTTTAAGGAAAAACTTCTTTCTTCAATTTTGTAAGAAGAAACTGAAAAAATTCACACTTTTAATAGTAAAATGTTTGAAAATACAGAATAAACTATGAGAAACAGGCAAAAGATTTAAAGAAAAAATTTTGAGCCATTTTTGAAAAAAATTTCAAAACGTCCGTGGAGCTTCCTCTAAAGTACCTCACAATTGTAAAGAATACACTTTTCAAAATCGCAAAGCTTCCAATCAATCCAGATCGACTGGGGAATATCCATTTTGGAAAAAAATCCCACGTATGTATTGGACCACAGCTGTCCAACTGGCGAGCCACAGGCGCACGGGGCCCACAATGCCATTTATTGTCGCCCCCGAATGGGTATTAGTAAAAAGTGAGTCTCTGCATCCTTGTTGAGCGAGAACATTGTGCATCTAGGGCACGCGCCCTGCTGAGGTTAACACCCCCTTAACGTAAAAACAAGTTAAGTTTCGATTAGATTCAGTTTCAAAATAAATCCAATATATTTCATTGCGTTTTGCATGGCAAGATCTGATATCATGCATGGTTCCATCCCCAACCCCCCTTTCCAAAACAGCCAGGCAAACAGCGGAGTTAAACAATACGGGAAAGTCAGCTGTGGATCGCTGAAAATATGGCCGCAACCATATTAAAGATTTTAGTTGTGGCTCTCGAAGCCATTAAAGTTGGACTCCCTTGGTTTAGGTGCAAGTAGGGTTCAGACAGACGGAGGATCGTTTTGGGAAAAAACACCTTTTTGGTATCAGGGGACCCCAAAAGTGCATTTCCGTTGAAATATCAATATCGGTTTTCTGCAGCATTACATAACTTTCTCTGTACCACGTATATTACTCCATATAAATGTAAGCAAAGGGCAAAAATGGGGAAGGTACGATCGAGTGTGGTCAGTTACCTATTTGCTAATCAGGCGAAAAAGAATCATCTGGAATTGATTAGAGAAACCATGAAAACTACAAATTGGAGCAGCCAGCCAGTAGAATTCTCTTGACACAGCTGCTGAATTGACCTAACAATCTAGGTGGTATTGAAAATCCCCCATTACAAGGATTCAAACCCTAAGATCTCATCAGGAACACTGCAGACAATATTGTATTAATTTTTTCCAGAGTGACAATCCCCAGATTTTCTCTCATAAATTAACTTTTTAAGTTCACATCTTTAATTTCACACGCAGGATTGTCTCTCAATATTTCTTTTGTGATAAGTGAAACCTTTATCACATCTTCAAACTTTACAGTTTGCTCACTTTAAAAATGAAGTTTATAAATGTGTATCTTCTATCACAGTTGTGAAGAATGAAGCGTTCATACAGATAATTCCTTTCATAAATTAATTGCTTACTTATTAGTTCCAGAATGTTTTCAATGTTAGTTTGTTCCTTTCACCCTTTCAGTACATTTGAATATTAATTTTGCCTCCAATTTCTGATAGAAACAATTTAATTTTCCTTGGTTTTGGTTCTGCGTTCCATTTACCCTTCCTTTTGCATTGCAGTCTGTAAACCAACCAAAACCCTATTTCAAAAACTGAAAACTTATCATAAATGCTCACTGTGTGATATCATCTACGAATAGAGTTGTGAAGAAAGTGTTGAATTAATAATGTGCTTTAGCAATAATTAGAAGCACTATAGCATGTAACAGCACTTTTATCTGTTTGGTAATGAAGCAATAATGCAAATAGCTGTTCAGTTTGTAACTTCAGGTGTTACACAATTTCCCAATTTACTTGAAAACATACTGCAAATCTTCTAGATTCTTGCACATGTTTTTTGATCAAGTCAGGTTTCCTGAATCATGCAATAACATCTGACCTAAAAACCCACCAACAAATTCTGATCTAAATCAATCTGTTATTTAATATTTATTTACACCAAAAACAGTTAAAAACTGTGTGATGTGCTATGGGGAGAAGTCAATTTGAAGTTACATTTATGTCCAGAAATGAAACAACGATCCATCTCAGCATTTGTTCATAGATCAGGGAAACTGGACGAAAACCTGATCGAGATGGGGATCATTGACCCAGAAGCTGAAGTACAATACCTGTTACAGGTTCTTTAGAATTATAGAATCCAAATGGTAAATACTACAGTAAATGTCGTTAAAATTAATATTACTTTCCTTTTGGATGAACAGTATAGTCTCTAATAGTGTAGAAACAGTTGTGCAGCAGAAAATATTTTACTTGGGACTTAAACCTCTGCATTGAATTTAATCATTTAATGTTATCTGGCCAGGCATTGTAAAATAATGTACATGTATTGTATGTGAATTTTTTGAAGTGAGCTGTTGATACAGTCACCTGGTGAATATGATTACTACGTTGAGTGTTGTAGTTATAGACATCAGCATTTGCTGAAAATATATTCCCACCCATACCTACATTAATAGAGGCTTACAAGAATCACGTGGGTGGGACTTGCTTACTATTCCTACAATACATTTTTGTAATCTGAAAGGCTGGGAGCTATAAGATGTATTTTCCCAGAATATTATGCCATATGTCAGGCGAGAATGAACATTCGTGAGCATAACGAGCAGTACGGAGGCTGACTGAATTTGAAAGACTTCTGAAAGAGTAGCACAAAGAACTTAATTTAATGTTCAATTCATTTAAATGGGAGTTCCATTTAAGATTTGACTGAATTGAAAGACCTAAAAATGTTGTTACCTTATAGTCAGTCAATAGCACACCGTTCATTTTCAGTGGAGTACAGAGCTGTTCATTTGAAATGGAAAACTGCATAGAAACAGTTTTCTTTTCATTTACTATTAATTTGTTATTATGGAACCAATTTGAAATATCGATATTGTACTATTTACGGTTTCTTTATTGCAAAGAATATTCAGATCATCTGTAAAGAGAACTGCTCTTCAGTTTCTAATTGTCGAGGGCATATCGTTTACATATAGTAGGAAGGGAATAAGGCCTAAAATTGATCCCTGCAGGACTCCACAAGCTATTGGCAAAGAATCAGAAAGGTGTGTACATAATGTTCCATTACTCCAGTAAGGTATTTCTACTCTCTGAGTTCATTGTATAAGGTACGAGCATATCCAATATAGAGCAAGGCCACGAATTTTAACTTGTGGTAGTACTGGTTTTTGTTGGGGATTGTTTTCATCTCTCTTCATGTAATCTATTTAAGTCTTCCGACACCATGTTTTATTAGTTCTTGAAATAAATGTAACACACACTTGTGTAGCACAAAACAGATTTATTACACACATGTCTAGCAGATCACAACTTAAAACCATGCATAATCTTTTTAAATATTTGAACATTCTACGTAGGTACAGATATTCACAATACAACAGAAGGAACCAGGATGTTAGATATTTACTGAAATATATTACATTGAAAAACTGATGATCTCTTTCACACCTCCCAAAATGTTCTGCAGAACTATTGAAAGAATTCTCAGCTTTAAAATAAATTTAAAAATGAAGGCTTTTTGTGACGACGATGCCCTTATTTGTAATAGCTTAGGAAATAAATGCTCCCAACAAAACAAAGCATAGAGAAAATTCATGTACCTTGGGCGAACAGTAGTTACAAATAAGCAGAGATTGAAAAAAATTGCATTTTGAGTGTTAGAGGTGTCTGTGAAAACTGTCACTTTCATTTGTAAATTATTTTGGTGCATTTTTATTTTTAATTTAAAGACATTTAATGGAAACCATTTCACAATGTCAGAAGGGAAATGTGCAACATTGGCAAGTTTATGTTTTAAGAAATGTGAAGTGAAGCTAAATTTTATGTAAGTACTATAACCATTATAAATCTAAGTTTTTTGTGTAGCATTATTTATTTAAAGAACAAAATCGATACTATATTTTTTTCCACTGATACAGACTTACCCCAAAAAGTTGGTAATTTAACCATGGACCACTTCATTACCTTGGGTGACATTAAAACTAAAAGACATATACTTCAAAAATTAAGAATAATGAAAATACTTGGGTTTATAATTTAAGTACATAGAGTTTCTACGTATCTAGTCCTTTAGATGATGCATGTTTGAGCAGAAGAGCAATGCATAGGCCTTTTTAAGAAAATGAAAGCCCAGACTCATCAGAGATAAGCATCTAGACATGATACGAAAACTTCCGGTAAAATCAACAACCTATGAATTGCTGGCCCTCTTATTGGATAACATTCATTCACATGCGACTACATCACCACATTTGGTTGAGAAAAATTTCCAAAAGATAGATAATGAAAAATGAAGAAAGATGGCAAAATGAACATTCATCAAGAAAAATGTCAGCCGCTGCAGACAAAAACTAAACAAAGCCAAGAATGCACAGAAGAAAAGCATTCCAGAGCTTGAATAAACAAGTTTATCATAATTCATAGCTAACTATCCAAAATGCAACAAAGGAAGGGAGTTAACATAATAAATTACATTGGTTACAATGAGCAATATTACATTACACAGAAACTCACCTAGGAGCAAAATGCACTGCTCTGCGGGCGCACTCTACAGCATTAGGAGCATTGCCTCTGATACGCCAATACACAGCTGCAAGGTTATGATGTAACCAAGATGTAGAATTTCTCTGTAAGCCCAATGCTACTTGATGAGCAAATTGAGCCATATCTTGGTCTTCCAAAACAAATGAAGCCAGGGATAACTCTGGACATGTAGAAAGGTTAGCGCGTTTAACCATTACCTGAAATGTACATATTCTTCATCAAATTTCATTTTCTTTTCTTGGAGCAAAAGCTTTATATTTTATTTCACAGAACACATCAAGAAAACCAAATACATTTTATGACAACAGGGAAATAAAATTTTCAGGTTAAGAAAATGAATGACAAAAGTTCGAGAGAAAGAGAGGCATATTTTGAAAAGTTAGTTTTCATCTCTCTGTGAAAAACAATTACACGAGCTACACGAGTTCTTCAACAATATCTCCTCACTGTTAGAAAGAACATACACATACTTATATTATTTTGCAAGTTCAAAATTACCTGTAAATGCTCAAAAGAAGTCATACTGAAATCCAAGTCAATCACTGCAGAGCAATCTGGAAGTTCGGGTACTCCACCTTCACAAGATACCAGATAATTTTCTAACCTACAAGCAATATAGTGCAATGGTCAAACAATTTAACAGACTCAATAATAATTCTATAAACAGTTAAAAAATTAAAAAATAACCATAATAACAATAACAACAATAATAATAATAATATTGATAAAAGTATTAAAAAACTTACTTGACACGCTCTCTAATGTCTCCAATGAGACTTATATACAAATCAGTATCTGCAAGAGTATGACCTGCTTTCAAACAATCTGGATCTTGAGAGTAGAGCCTCGATTCAAGATCTGCAGCACCTTCTAAAGTTCCCCACTGTTGATCAATGCTGGACTTGCGTGTCATTAATTCATTGTGCAATTCTTCGATTGCTTTAACCCTTTTTTCTTGTTCCAATAGGGACAATAAGTCGTAAGGTCGCCGCATGTGGAACATAGAATCAAGCTTCCAAAAAGACAAATATCAGAAATAGACCTACAGTTCATTATAAACAAATATGTTGAAATCGAAACGTATATGCATAGGATTCCTTGACATTTTTTACGTTGAATTTGATTTATTACGAACAAAGTTACGCAAATTACTTTACAAGCAATTAATCTGTTGTAAAGAAAATTAAAAGAATAGTAAAGGAGGACATTTGCATGCGAATAAACGTACATGTTATATACAAACATTTATTTAATTTCCAATTTTCTACTTACTTGTGACTGGATCCTTCCATTTTCTGTCACAACCCAATGCGTGGACGCGGATATTCCCAAAATTAATTGAAATAAAGCTATAAACAGTTTCCAAAACTCAAACTTAACCATCATTTTTCTTCTGTCATTTTCTACGCACGGGTGATGGTACACTTTTGTCTGTGCACATGAAGTGCGTCGCAGCGTAGATGTTGCGCTGTTTCAAGCACGCATGATGTTATGGCACTCAAAGATTGCTTAGTTATATGGTGTTACTTTCGTTAACAATTCACACATTTTCACTGCATTGCAAACTGGCATAGAAAGAAAATGCGACTTCCGTTTTGCATTGCTCGCTGGTTTACAAGCTGTCATTCTCGTACGAGTTTTTTAACTTCTTATACCGAGCCTGGAACCTCTTTGGCATTACGTGTCATTTATCCATTCGCTAGATCAGCTGGTTCAGTTGCTGGAGTACTGTCGGTGACCATCTGTCACACAGGGCGAGCTTGCGGTGACCGCTCTCGAGTTAGAATTCCGTACAAGATAATACTTGCCAATAATTACGCATCCAGAACCATGACTGATAGTCAAGTACGTCAGAATTTTGAAAAAGAATGCGAAGATGGGATTAATCGACAAATTAACATGGAACTGTATGCGAGTTATGTGTATTTGTCAATGGTGGGCTTTAATTCTATCAATTCAAATGTGTGAAGTACATGATTCTACTAATAACTTTTGTGTAATTTATTTCTTATCTGTGTAGGCTTACTACTTTGATAGAGATGATATTGCATTACCTGGTTTACACAGTTACTTCAAAAAGGCATCAAATGAAGAACGTGAGCATGCAATGAAATTAATGCTGTATTTAAATAAAAGAGGTGGCCGCATTGTGCTTACTAGTATTAATGCACCCGAAAGAAATGAATGGGGCACTGCAGAAGATGCAATGATGGCTGCGTTAGATTTAGAGAAAAAAGTCAATCACGTAAGGAACTTATTTTCTATATTATACATTTTTCTATGCATTGTTATAACAATATTGTCCTTTTGTTCTAGTCCCTTTTAAAGCTTCACAAAATTGCTACAATTCATGAAGATGCAAATCTCTGTGATTTCCTGGAAGCCGAATACCTACAAGAACAAGTGGATTCAATTAAAGAAATTGCCAATCATTTAACTAATATTCGGCGTGTTGGAGAGGGTTTAGGAATTTTTATGTTCGATAAAGAATTGCATTAATTATACTTTTGAGAATAAACTCAAGCACCTAAAATGTGTTTAACATTTGCACAATATTTAATTTTTCAAATAGTATAAGCAATTTTAGTGTGTACATGTTGAACAGTATTATTAAGTGTTGTAGGTATTTAATTTATGATCTCATATGTATTTTGTTTGTTACAAAGGATATTGCACAGGTAGAATCATGTTAAATTATATCACATTTGTGGTCTGTATGGTGCTAACATTGTTAGATTTTACTGTTACTGTATTTATTTTTGAAAGCTGATATAGAAATTAACATGTCAATTTGTAGAAAAATTGAAGTGTAGGCTCACTACAAAGATATAATTTTCAAACTGGCATCAATATATCTTTGTAGTAGTGCGATGTAGTGTGGTTCCTATGAATTTAGTAGGAAGAACAATACAATGATCTCAATTCTGGAAGACTTTTCCCTTGATGTATTTCTAATGTTAAAACATTCCAAGCTTAACCTTTTCAGCACCAAGTGCTTGTTACTTATCAGTATTATACAATATTGTATTGAAATGCTTATTCCACCTCTTGTTTTATCTTAATGCACAGTGAATACTAGTCATGTTTTTATTGAGTTTTGTGATTTATTTTACTGCATGAAAATTTATTTACAAAATAAAATGCATGATGAAAGAAGGCTGTTTGTATGATTTACAGAAAATGCCACTTTGCAAGTCCCTTAAAGAGACTTGTGACTCACATTCCTTTCCTAACAGCAAGGTGGATGACGAACGTGATTATTCATATATCATTACAAGGTAGATTTAGAATTAGACTTATTTAGTCAAAAAACAGTAAAACCTGTATGTGATGTTGGGGGGGAAAAGATAATCTGCACATTTTCTTCTTCCAGAATCCCTTCCTGGCATTTTAACTATACATAGTTGAAAAATGAGAAAGTTAAACATAAATAAAAATAAATTTTAAAAATCGCAAGATTAGCAATATTTGAAAAATAGTCATTTTAGTTTGAGTTATAGAAAACTTATTTGCATCGGTACGCTAATTGAAAGTATGATTTTTCTGAATAGCTAACAAAATAGCAACTCGCCCTTACCTCTACTTTTTCCATTACAAGCAAAAGGAGAGTTCAATAAAACGTGCGCATAGTGAAGCTACATTTACGTCCAGAAGCAAAACAAGGGGCCATCTCAGCATCTGCTCAATGGAAAGGGAAACTGGACAAAACCTGATGAGATTGGGGTAAAGTAAAAGATATATTCAGCTTTATTTCATTTGGGGGAACGTATGTTTCGAAAAGCGTAGCAATAATAGGCATTTCTTAATTATATATTTTGAAGTAAATAGCATGTCCAAGCATTGCGCTTTTATAATCTCCGATCTCGTATGTCCTCAATGAACACACTCGGGGTTGAAAGAGAGCGCTGGTTCAACCACAGACGTGAATGCCAGTGATTGGTCTTCGTCTATCAGGATCACGTTCTAGAAAACCAAACTGTCAGCAGGTGGCAGCTGCTTGGACCAACCAGAGTATATATCGCGACCAACTGAACCAAGCTTGAATGTTTTGAATTGGATTGCAAAGAGTATACTAAGGTTTATTAAGCCATGCACTTGACTAATTTCAGCTGTTTATAGTTTCATCCAATCGGGAGCATGAACGTCCCTATAGTAACATTAAAATCCCGGTTGGATGAAACAGCAACATAAGACTAACGTCAAGTGCACAACTAAACAAATCGTTGCAATATATATAGGACGAATATGGCCATGGCTGACAAGACTGCTGAGGTTCAAGCAAAAGAAGTTTCATCCCATTATGCCCTTTTCATGGTGAATAAGGACAAGTATGGTTTCATTGATAATATACTTTTATGCAAATTGTAAAATTTCACGTGACATTTTTTTATTGAAGCAATGTGAATTTGTTTTATACATGTTTTTTTATTATTTAGAATTAATGAGGAATCCGTAGGAGATGAAAATTCCACCCAAGAAGGAGAAATGGCTGGGTAAGATTTTATTAGTTAATGATTTTATTTCGAATGTTCAACGTAACGAAAACAACTGGCGTTAAATTTCAGCCTACAGGTAATATGCTCAACATTGTCTACCCAGCAAGAAAACCTACTTAGATTGTTTTTGGTGCGACGCCTGAAAAAGGGTGCCATATATACCAGCACTGGAGCTTTCTCAGGAATGGAATTCAGGTAGCTAATCTGTCGTTTCTCAAAATATATCTATTTTGTCCAGGAAATTTCATTTTTCCCCCTTTTATAGTATTGGAGGCAACTCACCTGCAGTCTGTTACTATGTTTTACTGCCAAGTCAAGCATTAGTGTGTTTGTTGGCTGTGGCTGAAGCTAACCTTGAGGTATTTCGTCCAGAATTGGCCAGATTCTGCGAAAAGCTGGAACCTCATATAAAGGTCTGATGGCTTTGAATAATATTTATATTGAAAAAATAAGGGAAGAAACGGATCGTACATTGTAACCACAGGAATTCTAGGAGCAGTCAGCAAGTGATCTCCTGTCAAAATGGCATGTTAAGTGCGTACAGTACGTTGGACACATTCTGGAAGAACTAGGTCCAGATACTGCAGCTCTCCTACAGCTGGTATGTAGCAATATTCATATATTAAATCTGTTGTACCAAACTACTTTGAGCTTGACATGAGTCATGAAGACAGTAGTTCTCTAGTGAGATGCAATACCAGCTGCTTTTCTAGTGATGTAATTTACCCTCTTTGCCATAAACTGAATTAATAAATGTAGACTGTAAAGCAAAGAAGTGAATGTCTCCCATATTTGTGACACCCAAAATCAAAATGTCACCTCATTAAAAGTATCCAGACAGTATTGGACTGAAAAATATAAGTAGTATAGGAATGGATGTTGGTATTGACCATACAAGCGCATGCAGCCAAAGCCCATCTGTCCATCACAAAGTACTTTGTATATTACCCCGCAACTTCCTCTTTGAATTGCACTATCGTGTTTAGGTGCAACAGAATGGTGGAATTAAGGTGGAAGGAAAGGTGCCAGCAACTGTAGAAGCAGATATACAACAGTTTCTAATGGCTTGTTCAGTGTCTGAATGCTTAGTGGGAGCTCCACCAGGTGTGGAAGCTATTGTGCATATGAGACCTGGAGCTACAAGAAAAGTGTGTGTCATGGGTGTTCAAGCAAATTCATATTGTACAGATTGGGCTCGCCTGTTACTGGAATTGGGGCCTTCTGCAGAACCTTGGAGGTTACGAAAATTATTAGAAGCATTCAAGCTGAAGGTAATTTTTACACAATTCTGAATTGTTTTAAAATAAGTAGTCTTATTTTGTTAAGTAAAGTACACTATTTTTGTTCACTTATTTTTCTTTCAGACCATCAAAGACATGAATATACTGAAAAGACTTCTCAAACAGGCTGAAACTGATCATTACTTCCTTTATAGGTATGTTTAAAATAAGTTTTGTAGTTATATTTCACGTTACTTCATCTCATTGGATTTTTACTTTACTGTTTCAGAGCCTATGCATTTTTATGGCAATCTGGTAACAGTGATATTTTGCTACGACAAGCTGCACTGGAAGGTTCTTCCTCCCCTGATGTGTTATCAGTTCTGGAGGAACATTTGTCTGGGTGTGGATCATCTCCAATTCCAGTTACTACTCGTGTATGAAAACTACTGAATATTTTTCGTATTCCACTACAGCACAAGCAAGTCATTGCTGAAGGTGGTTAAGTTTGAAGATTAATTTTGATTGTAGGTTTGAAAGTTCCAGCTAGTGGTGGTCTTGTAGAATACCTCATGTCTTCCATAATTTTGTTAGAAAATCTTCCAATGTTAAATTCTGTCAAATATTTATCAATTCATTTGTACAAAAAGGATTAATAAATTGTTTTTGAAAATTATACTGTATATATCATTAAAAACTAATGGAGGAAAATAGGAATCTTACAAAAGATTTAATACAGATACAACAGTTATGTATTGTTTCTACATCTACATCCATGTGATAATCACATTAGGTAGGGAAGAAACATTTTGTGCCTAATCAGCCAACTGCTATACTCTTTTTCATGTAAATGATTTACTCTTAACTAACGTACTTTCTCTGGCACTCTTAAAAGATACACACACTTGTACGTTAAAGCACACTTAAAAATATTCATATTAACAATTGATAATGCACACTAGAATCCTCAGTCTTTGTATGATCAGGAAGTTAATATGATTCATTACATATTGCAGCTTCACCTAAGACTATGTCATCAATACCACAGGTCTGTGAATCCACTTGAAGCTTCGTTTCCCCCAAGAAAAATAGAGTTTTGAGTCATGTATAAAATCTACTCATAATCCAGTGAGTTTTTACAAACCTTATAAATATAATTCACATGACCTGTTTTATTGAGACACATGACAAAAGCAAGGCACGCCTCAATGCATCACCCATGCAACAATCTCAGCCAAGATTTATAATACCTGGACTTGTCTCGTTTTCCAGTCTATCACAGAGCCATCTTCAGACATCGTTGCTTGCATTAGTTAAAAACAAAACACAGCACAACATCCGCACAGCGGAATCATGTTCATTGATCAAAACAAACTGATCCTGCAGATTACTGGAATGTTCAATGTCATGGTCTAAGTTCACAACCTTTAACTAACACTATGCATTACAACCACTGACAATAACTAACACTAGGTACACAATGCTGTAACATATTATTCTACAGCAAACTTGCTTATCTTTGGCTTATCTTCCAACATTAAGAGTTAGTGAGCAAAAAAATTTAAAAAAAGAAAGAAAAAAAATCTAATGCTTCACCCAAACGTCCTACCCCAAAACTTAACACGAAATAATCTTAACACAAGATATTGCTCTTAAAGGACATATGGCAACATTTTGTGCATTATATACTCGCTGAAAGAATAAATTACGTCGCTGTATACACTTTACAAATGTACAAGAACCTGCCTCCCTATGAGTTTCTGAGAATTGGGTCTTCTCATCACATGATCAGGGAGATAGAAAATAATGGAAAAATTATAGTGACGATTCGAGTTGTGTTCATTCACTCCAGTTTTAGCCGTTTACTATACTCCTCTTGTTGTGCTTCTTTCCATTCTTTCTTTGCCTTCATCCTCTTCAATTGCCCATCCCTAAAGAGGTAGTGGAAGAAATTAGTCTTAGGTATACAACTAAACAAGAGTTATTCACAAATATTATATTGAAACTTTTTTTCTTCTTATGAATGTTTATATTACTGTCAATACAAACTAGTTGATTTTGAATTCGTAACTGATTTATTTATTTAATTAATTATTACAAGTAGGCAATGTTTTGGCATTTTTTAGCTTTCTTCATCTGACTGGTTTAAAGCTGAATCAAAGTAAATACAAAGGTAGAATCAAATTCTTTCACTGAAATTGATGTTAACTTTCTGTTGCAAATTAACAATAATAATCAAAATTAATTTGTGAGTACTCGATGTAATGAATGTCTCATTCTCTCTCATCTCAGTTGATTTTACCCACTGTTTCTCTTCATTCTGTTTTTCTTCTTCCTCCTCCCCTTCCTTGACGGTTAATCTACATTTACTTGTAACTGACTCCAGTTGTCATTTCACAGAGATGTGTTAACAGACAGAAACAGCTTGAATTATGCACACTTCTCACAACGATCCAAGTTAATGTATATATTGCAAATATTTTTTTATTCTAGTTTTAAAATTACTGCATATAACTTAATTTCTAATAAGGTAAGCTTGTGTCTACTTATACTAAAATACAATAAATGTAATGTAAGTTTCTAAATTGTACCGATTTTTGATCTTTAGTTAAAAGTAGTTTCATACAATGTTTTAATTTAAATCTTATTTTGCTCTTTAAACCAGGGTCCTGAAAATGGCTAAAAAATGTTAGCCGAAACATTGCCAACTTATTACGATTAATTGAAAAAATAAATCACAGTTCTATACAAAAAAGAAACGTCTTTAATTAAAAAAGGATCTAGTTCACAGTTTCTCTTTCCCAAGCAAATATTACTTACCACATGAGATCAACGAGCCCTCCTTGTCGAGCAATGCAACTTTTTACTCTATTTGCAAAGTCAATTGCAGTCTCTCCTTCCTTCTGATACATGGGAGGGAGATACCATACGTCACAAACAATTGCCCAACTTGTCATCATCATATACAGATACTGCATCATAGAGAAACGACTGGAATTCCAAAATGCATCTCCAAACTTTGGATCATACTGGAAAGAGAAGATAATACAAAAACATTTAACATCAAACTTCGTGCAATTCAACTGAGCTTTAACAAAATCTGGAAACAATGTTTTCGAACCTTCCTCAGGTAGCTTAATTTACAGTCTGAAATTGAGACATTTTTTAACGATCTTCATGTTTCCACGCTATCCGTATTTTAAAAGGCAGACATCATTCTTTTCATTTTATACATCAATACACAAATACCTACCTTTATGGCAACAGGGTAGATAACCCCACCAACTTCAAAACTGCCTTTCTTGAACTGCATCACTGAGGTGTTGTTTATACATGTTCCTTCAGGGAAAATTAAGATGGGAGGATTCTTTGGATCAGACACATGTTGCCGCAATCTAGAATAAAAATACTTTTATACTAAAAATTTCATTATAAGGTGAAACAAAGCCCTCCTTAATCCTCTGCAGATGATAAAAAAAAAATTCAAGTTAATGGGAGGTGAGAAATACCTTTGTGAATCTACACTTTGAATTGTAGTTAGAATTATTAAAAAAAACAAAAAAAAAAAAACACACACTATCTCAAGTCGGTACATGGAAATGGCAAGGAAAAACAACAACAACAACAACAACAAAGTTTGCTGAAAGATCATTGACAAATGGAAACAACCTAATAAGAGTTATCGTTTGGAAGAAGTACAAATTTTTCTAATGCTTGAACCATGATAATGCCTACAAACTTAACCAACATTCACAAAAATATTCCTAAAACATTGATGTATAAAGTATCCTACGAGCGCAATTGGTTCACTTCACACTGCATTCTATTTACAATCTAACCTTGGAAGAAACACATTAAATGCTATTTGCTGCTATTTTGAAAACTGTTTTATATTAATACACACACACACATACATTAATGTTTTTAACACTACAAGGTGTTATTAAAAATTGTAATGAAAACTTTATCTTCATCGCCCGAAAAAGATGAAAATTAATTACAAAAAGATTTCTGCAATATATACCTTTTAGCCACAGCTTCACGATCCTTTACTTCTGATCGTTCAAACCATATATGTGGAGATGCTCGTGCAAGAGCTCTTTGGAGTACTCCCAGGAAACCTCCATGCCGCTGACCGATCTGCATAACAAAATTATTCTTTCACTTTAGCTACTTAAGTTGTGAGAATAATGCCTAATACAACTTTATCTATGAACTATGGAAGGCTCAGGTTTATTTTAATGGGTACCCTGAATAAGTAATCTGTGACGTCAAAGTGGTAACACTTTTAAGGGCTCCCACTCTTTGGCAATATAATCACAGGTTTTTAATCACTGGAATAGATTATTTCAAATTGGGGTGATACATGGGGATTGGCATTTTATTTGCAGCATTAAAAAAAAATGAATCACACTTGTTTCAGATCATTGAATTAGATAGAGAAAACAGGTTCTGAAAATTAAAACCTATTACCTCATACTACAAATTGGTAAGTGGGGATAATGGTTTCACCCCCAATCCATGCCTGGGCAGTGAAAGAATGAAGCTGGAAACTAAAATGTTTTATTCGCAAAGGGGAGATGAAAACAACTCAATGTGAACTTTAAATTCAGAATTCTTCTGAATTCTGATATCTTCTGGAAAAAAAATTAGAAAATAAACAAAGCCCTTTTTAAACAGATTTTTTGAAGAAAAGTATGTTTTCTTGTTCACTCTCTCCTCTCTTCCATCTTCTTTCTTTCTTTCTTTTATTTTAACCTCTCTTCTAATCACTTAAATGAATGAGCATTCAGCTTTAATGAAATTCCATTCTATAAAAATCTGATTTGATTTATTTTTTCAAAACAACAGTACAAACTATATGCAACGCATGGGGGAGAAATAAAATACGTGCACGTTTTCTTGAACTCCAGAATCTCTTTCTCTATTACTGTAAGTAGTTCAAAGATGAATAAAAGTACCACTAATATGATGTTAGCAGCCTATGTAAACTAGAAATTCTCACTCCAGAGCTATAAAAATTTATTTTAAATGAACTACAGTTCTGATTTTATAACATGCATCAGAGAAGTCACAACGCATCAAGCCACGCGGAGCCAGGGCCTCCTATTATAAATTGCATTTAGGTTTGTAGCAAACAGATCATTTGGAAACAAGTGAAGGAGACAACACTTCCAGAATTTGTTGTGATAATGGTGAGTATGCAATATATGTTTTCTTCTGTTGCAAGCCGCAGCTTGTGCTACCAATATTTCTATTGCTATAGCACTCTTACCAGGAAAGGGCCACTGCAAGACTCCTGGTGCACTGTAGAACTGTTAAAAAAAAATCCACATCCCAACTCTCCTTCTAACACAACTAGCATAAGGAGAGCTCAAACAAATTCGCAAAATGAAGCTATACTAATGTCTAGAAGCAAAACAAGGGGGCCATCTCAGCATTTGATCAATAGATCATGGAAACTGGACAAAAATCCTGTTTGAGATGGGGTTACTGAGCCAGGAGTTGAATTACATTACTTCCTACAAGCATATTTAGCCCTTTGGCAATACAGAGTACAAATGTTAACTAATTCATTAAAAATTATTGTGAAAATAAACAATATTTTTATTATAAAGGAGCTACTAAACAACTTTTAGATAATCAGGCCACACCTCTCGCACACAAAGAGAAACTTTTAATCAATGATACTATTTAATCACACTGTAGAATTTGCCGCCACACAGAATCCCAAAAAGTAAAATTTAATAAATTATATTCCTTTAAGCAAGAGAAACTACACAAATTTGCAAATTTTCAATTGCATTTTAGCACTTTTAAATCTCTTATTTATCCTATAATATCATCAGTTTCATGAAACAAATTTAAGCTTAAAGTAAAATCTTTTCTGCTGCATAACTGTTTCTATTCAATTACAATATACTGATTATCAAAAAGAATAATAGTGTTTATTTTAACAAAACAGTGATGTATAATGAATTAGTTTACATTTGTATTGTATACATTTTTTAAAAAGACTTAAAATGTTTGTAACAAATAATGTACTTTAGCTTTCGGGTCAATGACCCTCATCTCTATCAGATTTTTGTCCAGTTTCACTGATCCATTGAGCACATGCTGAGATGGCCCCTTGTTTTGCTTTTGGACGTAAATGTAGCTTCACTATGCGCACGTTTTGTTGAACTCTCCTTGTAATGCTTGTAATGCTTGTAAAAGGTAAGAGCAAGTTACTATTTTGTTAGCAATGCAGAAAAATCATACTTGCAATTATTTTATCAATGCAAATAAGTTTCCTATAATTTGGAAATTAAAATGTCTATTTTTTCCAAATTTTGCTAATCTTGCGATTTTTAAAATTTATTTTTATTTATTTATTTATGTTAAACTTTTACTCATCTTTCCACTATTTATATAGTTAAAGCGATGGGACGGGATTCTGGAGCTCAAGAAAACATGCACAGATAAGCTTCCCCCCATACATCACAGAGTTACTTTTTTTTTTTTTTTTTTTTTTTTTTTTTTTGGGCTAAATAAATCTATATCTACGTACATGAAGGCAAAAATGAATATAAAGATTTTTTAATAATTATTTGCTCAATTCAAATTATTATGAATGCTCTATTAATTATCCTACCTACTATTAATGCTCAATTCTAAATACAAATTATTATGAATTTATCACTGTTAGTGGAAACCTGTCAGGATGGGGGTGAAGAAATTGGGGGGAATTAACTGCAAACTAGTGTTGAACAAATGTTCCAATATTCATATCCTAACTTAGCATTGCATGAAAATTTCTATCTGAGAGGGATATTATAAATAATTGATATCTAACTCTTTTTACAAATTTAACAAAAAATAAATTAACAAAAATGTTATAAATGTACATAATAATTCAAAAAATTAAGTTTCAACTCCTAGACTCAATTAAGATGGCATTTCGTAACATTTAGACACATCTCTCTTTAACAGCAAGTCCATAAATTAATTTTCAGGTCTCTGAACAACTTTGTCAATTTTGTGTAATTATACTCAGAAAATACACATACACACACTCACAGAACTTTATTAATACTCATTAATGCCACAAACAACTTTATACGACAACAAAAGCGTTAGTTTCAACACTTATACACATTTAGTTAAAACTATAGTAACCTTTATTTTAAAAAATGGAGGCACATTTTGTGTGTGTTTGACTCCAAATTTCAAATAATCTCAAATGGTTGTCATAGAAACCCTTTAAGTTTGAAAACAACACTCAGTTACCAGTTATCCCAGTAAGTTGATTATTCAACCAGAACTACCTCTGCTCAGTTAATCAATCATGCAAAACCAGTTATAATATGGATTTTATTTATGTTTTTCTTAAACATACTTCATTCATATGCCTTAAAATTATTAGATTAGCACATGCCACAGGTTACCAACATACCAATGCATAGCAGTTATCGCAGGCAAGAACCAGAACATCAATGGGAGATGTGTGATTAGCCACACAAATGCCATTCTTGGGTCGGTTCTCTGGGTTATGATATGTAATGACAGATGACAGAGCACTTGACAGTATACCAAAACACATAATATTCACTCTATAATTCAGCCATCTTTTAAACTGCCCTTCTGGCACATATCCCACAATTCCTGTGCAGAAGGTCAACCACATAACCTGAAACAAGCATTGCCCCACAGGCTACGCTACAGACAGCACCAGAACAACACAATAGCAAATACAAAACCACAGCACCACATTAACATATTTTGCAGGAAATTGTTAGCCATGACCTACAATAACGCAGATAACAACATTAAGACAGACCAACAGAATCCAGATAAACATGACCTCAACAATATTGTCATCACAAATGTATTACTCTTCACCAAAGCTAGAGTTAAAAATCATGCTGACCATTCTCTCGGCTCCTGAAATTAAAAAAGGTGGGGTATAACAATACAAAAAGCCAATATCTGAATTCATTCATGAAACATAATCCACAGTGACAAGTCCAACGAAGCTAGATCGCCCCTCAACCAGCAGAGATGCATCATGAACTCACCAAAGAGAAACAAGATTCTGTAGAAACAGTGATAATATCAATGGGCGAGGTGTGGTTGGCCACACACACACCACCTTTGTCAGGGCGGTACTGAGTGTCATGGTAAGTGAGGACCATGGAAAGGCAACGGGCAAGAATGCGAAAGGTAATTATGAATGCTCGTTTGTGCAGCCAACGTTTTAGTGACGAAGGTGGCAGGAAACCCAGTACAGCCATGGAGAGCACAGCCCAGGCCACCTGCAGAAAGTATAAGGCTCAGTTCTATCAAAAGAGAAATGTTTAGAATAATTTCCATTACAAAAAATCATTTACAGAGTCGTTTTTCTGTTATCAGCATTGCGAGGCCTCACGATCACTCAGTTTTCATCATATTCCTGAGAAATTATAGAAAACACTTTTAGAAAATGAGTGTTTGGGTTTGGTCCATCAGAGTTGCATAGCATAGTTAGTGCTATCCGCCCCGAGAGTGTGTGGACAACTTGTCAATGTCATCAGCTATGAGAAAATCACATGGAGCGAGAAGTCACATACTTCGTAATCAGAGATGAAGCCACATTGGTTCAATAAGTGCACCATAGTCTGAAGTTCGGTGCCCTAAATGATGACTTTGCACACAGGATTCAGCAATGAATACAACAAAACTTACCCACCCACCATCTCCATTGCCCACCACCCATACTCTTAATTTAACTCTTATAAGATTCTTCCAAAATGGGATTGAGTTTCCTATTAAAAATTTTAAACTAGTAGAGTTCAATACCAAACAAAACTAAATGTTTGGTAAAAACTGTTGTTAAAGAGGGTGCATTCAAAAGTTACAGTTGAAAAGCAAGAAAAATATTTGGGTATTGACTGACTATGTGGGATTGATTCTCTGAGTTCTGAATTCCAAATGAGCAGTTGTTTCCACAGCTGATTACCTAGATTAATGAAAAACTCTTAATATAGGAAACCACACTTCAATAATTTACAGGAGAAAAAAAATCTACACAAATTGTAAAAACAATGCCCATTAAAAATAACTTAAAAAGTTGTATCTTAGCATCAACTAAAACCAAATCAAATTTTAGAAAAATCAACAAATTAAACTAGTCAGTTTTAACAAATCTTTTTTTAAAATTATGTGTGCACATAAAAATCAATAATATTCAGAATTACATTTCTTTAATAAAACCCATTATGAGACACACTGTTTTTCAAAGAGAGAGAAAAGAAAAAATGAATTTCATTGACAAATTGGGATAATTTAAAGAATTTTGATTCATTAAGTAAAGATAAGAAAGTGTCCCAAACCAGATTGAAAAAAAGGCACCCATATATAATTTCGCTCTTCATTTATAAACTACAAATGTAATACCATGTCTTTTCCTTTTGTTTTGAGATTATAAACAAAATGGTAACAATCGCTAATAACCAAGTAGTTGTGAGACAATAATTTAATTAAAAAAAAGTGTGAGTAATTTCAATACACAGTAAAACAAAAATTTAAATAAAACTTAAACAATTTATTCAATAATAACATAGCAGAGAAACCTTGAGATACTAAATTTAATTGAACGATAAAATTCAACCTAATTTCTCTGGAAGAAATAAAAGTGAGTAAGAAAAAAATTAAACCTTTACTTGACATTTTCTTTCTTATTGAATCCAATTGAAAATATAATTTCCCTTCGACTGGAGATTCTCAGTTAAGTTTCAGAGAACATTTAAAACAAACACAGACCTTCCTAAAAACTATTAGAGTTCCTCTTTAACATTTTTATTCTTGATTCTGAAAAGCAATTACAAATGACTGATAATTCATCATTAGTTTCAATATTTACTTCTAGGTTATAATTTCACTACACACTTTTTATTGCAAGACATACAGAACAATACAGCTAGAACATTTCAATTACTTAAATCAGTAACAAGAAAAAGGCTGTACAGGATGCCCCAGACCAGGTGGGGAAAAAATTCCTTTAAAATAACAATGCAAACATTTGTGTCATGATTGTTTTGTCAAATGTCTATTACAGTATGTGTTACTTGTCATCTTTTATAACAAATGATCAGAAATATTTACGTGATTGTCACTTCCATAAAAAAGTAATTTATTGTATTTTTCTTCAAACTGTCAATAAAAATAAAACAACAACACACATTGAAACACTGGGTACTGAGTTTTGGATACTGAAAAGGTTTAGGATATTGGAGGCCCAACCTTTTATAAATAATTGAAAATTGATGATAAATGAACTTGTGGTCATTTAATGAAGGACCTTACTTGCATTCTCTTACTCAAGTGAAACACCAACATAAGACAAAATATTTAAAACTAAAAAGAATTTCATTGTAAAAAGCATTGTAAACTACAGATGAGAAAAAAATATTATTATGATGTGTGATTAAATTAAAATGAACAGTGAGAATAATAAGAATCATTTGAAGCACTCGTTCTCACAAAAGCAATAATAAACAAAAACACTTATCTAATAAAAATCAAGATTTGTTTGTATTTACTGTGCTGCTGTACCGTTAATACGATGGCGATGAAACTTTAGTCTCCTCCTTGTTTGCACTTGCGCGAAGAATACATGCACAGTACAATGGGCATGAGAGTACGTCTGTCGCACATAGGCGCGCCTTGATGATTCTATGCTTTTTTTGCTGACCCAAGCCCCTGAGCAAAAGTTCTACGCAACCCGGCGCACCCTCCAGTATTAAGGGCGTATTCTGCCCCGATTGTGAAATATCGGCCGAAATTATTACTTGAACGTTGTCTCGGACACGTAAATAAAATTTCTCGACGACTGTATAATGATGTAACAAATGCATGCTCCAACTTGAGGGAGAACGTTTTAACAATAGGATGCTTGGCAACCTTGTCCAAACCAGGACATAAAACCCATACTCACGAGAAAATCATTTATTAAAACGTCATTAACAATCATGTTAACAGTAGTGTATGAAGTGTATTTCATTCCAGTAGCGAGGCATTGCTGGGTCCCCTAGTTGTAAATAATAACGACGTGAGAGATTTTAAAAAATTCATTTATGTAATTTTTGGGAAATCAAATAAATACCTCAAGCTTATGTTATTCAGTGCATTTAAGACTGTCTATAGAAAAAGTTCAAAGAAAACATTGAGCTGTTTTTGAGAAAATCTTTTTAACATTACCATATTTCTCTCAAAATTGTGAAAACCACCCTTGCTTTGAAAACAAGGAACACGACATTAAATAAAGAACTAATTGTGACGAATAAATTTCATTTGAAGAAAAAAAATCTTTGATATTGTATAAGTAGGAAGGCACCGAAAACATATTCAAACATTTGCTGTTTCCGAAAACCACAGTTAACAGTGATAACCGGACATACCTCATCTTTTTTCGTGAATTTCTCTATATTCTTACAATTTTTTTAATCTAAGTCATTTTTGAGGAAATTTCAAAAATGTCCCAGGGGTTTCATCCAAAATGTACGTTGTTATTGTTGACAGACGGACGGACGTTTTGAAAAACACTTTCGGTATCAGGGTAACCTAAACTTTGTCTACACTACGTATATTAGACCGAATATACGTAGTAGGTGTACGAGACAGTAAAAGCGCATACATTTTCAGGAAATCCCTTCACTCTATGGGATTGATGGAAACAGGCGATAACTTACCAAAAAGGAAACCTTAATATTAACACACACATGCAAATTATTCGTCCACAGTGTGCACAGAAACTCTAGGACAGACAAGAAATGAGGCGTTGTCCTCATATATTCGAAGCGACTTTCATGTAGCTGCACGTCAGTGTGCGAGTGCGTTTGATAGTACAACCAGTGCCCAGTTAACGCTCGGGCCCAAAGGGCCAGGACCCCTGATAGTTCTTAAAAAAAATATTTAATACTATACTAAAAAAATTAAACTATAGAATGGCACAGATTTTCCCGTATTAGTTTTCTATTTCCTTTCGTCTCCGCTAGCTTTCCGAACTTACCACATACTCTAGCCTGCTGCCGTCTATCGCCGCAAAAGGTACATTTTAAAAATTTCTTTATTTTTGTTTCTTGATAATAAAACTGAAATATTTTAAGAAAATTAAAGAACAGTGAAACCGCTGTCCTAAATGGAAATTCTCTTTGAAAAATTTGGAGTGGTTTTAAGAAAATGGCGCTCAAACGCTACAGTAAATTCAAAATTTGGAGCACTTTTTTACAGAACAATTTTGAGTTTTCGAACAACTTTATTTGCTATCATTTGAAGCACTTTAACTCACAAATACAATAGTGTTTACAAATTGCTGGAAATGTGAATATTACCGGGGTGAGAGATCTTTCAAAACCATTACATTTGTGTGATTTTTGAAAAAACAAAATATCCCAAAATGAACTTTATTTCATATTAAAGAGTGGAATTAGCACTATCCTTTCGAAAAGTTTAAAGAAAAAATTTCGAGTAGTTTCTGAAGAAATGGCGTTTGCGAGTTTCTGAAAATAGGAAATTTTTAGCTAGGTTTGATAGGGAACTGTTGAGTTTGCTTTACATGACTTTATTTGAAGCACATGCACTCACAAATACATTAATGTGAACAAATTGCCGCTAATGTAAATACTAAGCACGTGAGAGAAGTGAAAAAAATTACAAGTTTGTAATTTTTGAAAAAATATAAGTATAGAGCAATATGGCCTTTACGCCATTTCATAGAGTGAATTTAGCACTATCCTCCAAGAAAAAATTTGGGACCTTTTTTGAGAAAATTGTATTTTTGTATTTTTTTAAATTTCACGCAATATTGCAAGAAAACTACCAAAATTTTCAAAAAAATGTACATGACCTTAATGAAAGAACAAATTATGGACAACGAATTTTATTTCACGTAAAATTTTATGTTTTTAATTTTGTAGTTGTAGGTAGACCCCGAAAAAATTCTTTTGAAATTTTTGAAAATTTAGAGTTAACCGTGAAAATTGGACTCCTTTATAAGAGTATTTTACTCTATATTTACAAGAAATTTAAAGTAAAAAAATTGAGCTGTTTTTGAGAAAATTTTGAAAATGTCCCAGGGACTTCATGTAAAGTACCCCTTCGACCAGACGGACGGTTTGCCGTCAATGGAGATTTCAACAAGGATCTACGAAACATGGATTGTGGCTAAACCACGTGTTAGAGATTTATTTCTGTTTTATTACCAACAAGACGTCTAAACTTTTTCGTTCCCAGGGGCCGGCAATAAGAGTTTTTCTGCCGATAATTCGTCGTTTTCCGGCCCCCGATTACAATACTTTATCTACTTACGAAGTAAGAGTGAGACAGTAAAAATGCATTAAGTTTTAAACAGTCGACGACGTAGGGTGACAAGAAGTGGTCGCATAGAAGTCAACGAGCACAGCCCGTTTTGCTACGTTCTCCACGTGCGTTGAGATGATCGGGCGACTTGGGCGAGTGGCCGTATCGAAGAGTTGGCCGCCGCATTTGAACTCTTTCATTTCGTATTTTTTTATTCATATTCGATAGACCTTATGTCAAACTCTTTTCGGAATGTTTGCTGTTTTCCAAATTACATGTAGAGGCATTAAAATGTATCGCAATGAGGGTTAACATGTCACCGATTCCTAGTTCTTTCTAACCAGCCATAACCTCATTGCGCTGGCATGAGAGGCTTCAGCACGCCATCATTAGTGAAAGTGTTATTTCTTGGTACTTCTGCAAAAGTATTTGAAGTGGTTGGTTCGTTCAGCGACCACGCCTCGTGGCGAAGCAGTGCGACATTTGAATATTCAACGTATTTAGAACTGAACACCGGGGTTAAAATTACAAAGGAGCATTATACCATGAAATAATTGTCTATCTTCCTTAAAAAAGTGTAAGGCAAAAAATATTGTTTACAACATGTAGCTTATGAAACCGGAGTTTTTACCAGCCTGGTCTGGGCAGCCTGTATACAACATCGCAGATGCACGCTTGGGGCAGTAACAAGATAAGCCTCGTTTGCTACAGCAAACCTTTTCGTGAATGTTAATAACACGATTTTGGCGAAAGTGTGGGTTATCTTGTTACAACGTACCTCTGCACATATTTACAAAAGACTCGAGGCAGTAAAAAGATGAGACACATTCAACAGAAATAATATATTCAATTTTATGTTCAGCCGGAAGCTTATTGTAGCTGGTGTGTATTTTTTCATTATTGCCCAAAGCCCTTCAAATACACCGTATCAACAAAAATTCTCAAAACAAATGAAATGCTACAAAACATATCCATAAAAAATTTAGAGGGAACATGAAAGAAACTAACTGGTAAAATTTTAAATGCTCTACAATTAAAAAAATTAAAGAGCACTTTATAAATGAACTTGGAAATGACCCATTTTGCAACATCTTGCAATACAAATGAATTTGGTGTGAAACTAATTTCTTTGCAATGATTAGCAATTTCTACTACTACTCTGGCGAAATAAATCCTATCTTCAAAACATTTAACGTCTTAAAATAAAAATTACATACTTATATATTACTTACCCCAATGAAGCAAATAAGTACTCGAAGTGGCAACAGGAAACAGTAGCGCACAAGGAAACCCAGTACCCAAATCACAGTCAATCGCCAGCTTATAAATTCATACCAACTGTTGGTGCGTGTTAACAGGTTCCATGACTGCAAGGCAAACAATTAGACATAAATACAGTAAGAAACAAAGATAATATGGATGTGCACACATTTATGCACAACCATACTGACAAACGTGTATTAGTCAATTTAATTATAAACAAAATTTTAATTAATTAAACTAGAATATTAATAATAGAATAATATAAATAATCCATCAGATTACAAAAATATGTATTTCAAAACCATTACAACTTCATAATGAGTGAACATTGTTAGAACGGCAAACTCTCCGTCAAGATCAAACGTGGAGTCCTGCTGACTTCATTGTGATTCACCGACGTTAGCAACAGTTAGAAGCATGATACTATTTTCCAAAATGGCGAGTATGCGACAGAAAGCATTTTGGATTCGAAATATGAAGAGAGCTCAAGTTGTTACTGTACACCATGTATTTAGAAGGTAATATGTAGCAGAGCGATCAGGCCATCAGAGCATTCTGTGATAGACCAGGCATGTCAAGTTCGCGGGCAATGTTACTAGAGCAAAAGTAAGGGTTGTACAAATGCTACGGAGTGGCAGCACATCACTGGATACTTGGCCCATGACAGTCTTTGGGAGACGCTACTTGACAGTTATTGCCACACAGTTCAAGAACACAGGATGTCTCTGCAAAGGTTCAAGCACCAAGTATTTCGGACGAAAGAGTCTTTCAGCAGTGGTCCATGCAAGCCAACAAACCGTGCAAGTCGCGAAATGGGCATGACGCAAACAACTCTTGCGTTGGAACTCTTTGCGTTGACGATTACAGCAGTTGACAACCGCTCCAATACCTAGGGGATTGGTTATTTCGGTTTCCGGGCGCTGGTGTGGTCATTAGTTCAGTAAGTGTAGTGCTTGTTCTTATCACGGAAAGTGGTGATCCCCGCTGGATGGTGAGATCCGGCGCCGACCTTATGGCTGTAATATCCGTCGACTTGCAGTGTTTTCCCCAATCCAGTTCCTCGCCCCAGCCGGGGGTAAGCTCTAAGCTGGACTATACCCAGATGTGTGGTAATGCAGTGCATGAATGTGTGTAAATAAGAAGTATACAAGGAAGAGGACGAAAAGATCGCGCGCGCTCCATTACCCACTATTCCGGCTTTCGCCTGATCTTGATCGAAGAAAACCCGGAAAAATACCGATCAAAGCGTGCGTTGCGTTGTGTTGTGTTGACCTGGTTAGACACTTGAAAAAGTATTTCGTAGTGACCTCACGTTACCGTAAAAAGGTTATTTTCACAAAAAGATGGCGAAGATTGTGTTTTTTTCATTAACCATGAAGAATAGAGATTAAACAAATAATGGTTCGTGATGTTAGTATGGTAATGGTTACGTTCTAGAAACAAATGTTAAGATTTTTCTATGCAAAATGATTGTTTCTAACAAGATTTCTATATGTTTTTCGCTCCTTAAGCAGTATAGATAAAGTATTGTATTTTTTCTACAGAAAAACTCGTTTTGTGGATCCCTGGTACCAGAGAGATGGGTAATTCTTGTTCCTAAATGTAAAAGTAAATTTCTCGCCGGAAAAAACTTGTAAATTTCGAAAATTCAGTTATCAGCGGACCTATTCCACTTGTGTAAGTGTATTTCAATCTGATCTTACAAGAACCTTAAAGAAAAAATTGGATCCATTTTTGAGAAAATTTTGAAACTGTCCGGAGCTTCATGTAAAGTTGCCCTCCAAATTTGAAGACCGCTTTCCGAAATTGCAAAGCTTCGAGTCGGACCAGAACGACTGAGGAATATTCATTTTGGAAAAAATTCTACAAATAGTTCTGGCGCTAGTGCTGTTTACAAACCATCCGGACGGACTTTTTGAAAAAAACGCGAGAAAGTTTTTCGGTGGCAGGGGACCGCAAAGCGTGCATTTCCATTGAAATCGCGATATTATTTTCCACTGCAGTACAAAACTTCCTCTACACCACGTGTGTCCGTATGTACGTACGTATACGAGAAAGTAAAATTCGCATCTACTTTGTAATTTCACATCATTCCCACAAAGGAAAATCGAACTCTCTGTGTTATTAGAATCCATAATTTGCTTTCTGAAAACTTATTTATATTCGTAAAATAAAAAAAAAAACGTCAGTAGTACAAAAAACAATAAAACAAATGTCAAAAACATTTAAGATTACGCTGAGTGTTGTTTAGCAAAGAAGAAGCAAAAAGCAGTCGGCACCTTGAGCTCCTCGGCCTCGAAGCGCAGCGTCACCTCGTCCTCGATGATGGCTTCCACGCCGGCCTTCACGAACTCCAGGCAGTCGGCCAGCTCGAACTCGCGCTTCAGCGTCTCGAAGGAGCGGCTGCGCGGCAGCCCCTCCTGCGGGCACAATAAAGCACTGTCGGGAGGGCGAAACAGCAGTGTCAATCACGCATTTGATTGAAAGCAGGGGCCTTCAACCTTTCAAACCTTTAAGAACCCTTGGGCTCATGGTTTTCTTCAAGGTCGAGGAGACAAAAAGTTTCATAAAATATTTTATCATTACACATTTTGAAACACGTTTTGCGTTATGTACTTTTACGCATTATAAGGAGTGAGCAAAATTCATATAAATTCATTTCTCTGAAAATGAAAAAAATAGTGTATTTTGGTTTTATCTTCATCAATTACCTTTTCTTATCCAACTTATGTTAATACATTAATTTTTACTTGTATATTACATTAGTCTAAATTTTGATAAGACAGTCCTCTACCACATTCCCAAATGAAAAATTCCTTGAACAGACGACTTCCATTTCACATGTACTTCGGCTGAGCAAATAGTGATCAGTTCACTTGAGGAACCCCTGTCAAATTTTCAGAGAAGCCTAGAGTTAAGGACTCCCGATTTACGGGGTTGTCAGATGAAATGAAGAGCCATTGTCGCCTAAATATTGTAGAAAAAACCTACGGAGCCTGTTTTAAACTTTTCAGGTGAGCCAAACCCGCTGTCCCCCCTCACACCCGCCCTGGGCGCGTACCTAAAACGAAATTTCACTGATTTCTATACATGTTGCTTCCACCGACCATTTTAGTTGAAGTAGAACACAAACCCTCCAAATGAAACACCTTAATAGATGGAAAGCGAAGAGTTTTCAGTAAGATAAACAATGGCTGTTCTATACTATACTAGTATTCTTCAGAGACAATCTCTCTTGGAAATGAAATAAATAGCGAGATTCTGATGATTATGTTACGTGGATCGTGAATTTAAAAACGCTGACGGCTACTTCCCTGTTACATTAATCTGGTCTCAAGTTATGAATCTCTCTCGTTTACCAAATATTACAATTTGTATTTTGCCGATCAGATGGCCAAGATCACTAAGGCAGTAGTGCCGTAGCGGGTTCAAGTGCCGCCTTGGGCATGGGTGTGTTTGTGTACGTAGGTAAGTGTGTTGCCCTTTCATCCCTCACCATCATCATCGTTTCATCTTCTTCACCCCAGGGCTAACAACCTTGGAGGATAAAAATCTGATCTAGCTAAATTCTGATCCCATGATAAAATTACTTTGGTGGCAAGTGCATGTAATGTTACTGAGCTCCGGTAAATGCAGACGTGGTCAAAGTAGGCTTATTAGAGAGCAAAAAGTAGTTTATCTGATAATACAATTCGCACATAATTTAAATATATTTTATTGAAGTATTATAATTTTTAATTTATTATAGTACACTTAAAGATATTTTGTTATGCATACTGTAACGTTATTAATTCAACAATTTTGTATGTAACTCGTTGAATCTAACATTTGTGTTCGTGTATTTCAAATACAATAAGAAGCCTTTCTAGATCTAGAACGGCTTGTAGCTGATATCCCGTTTTTGTACGATACCAAGCTATTGAATACTCGTGGAACCCCTGTGATTAAATCCCACGGGAAGTTTAGAGCCAAACCCTGTTACTTGTCTGGGTAATTTATTTATCTTTATCATCTATTCAAATAAGAAAAGGAATGCATTCGGTCTTCACTGTCTATTGTACATCTTCTGTCTTCATTGCATACACTGCCTATTGTGTAATTTCTCTCTAGTCTGGCCTGACGTGCGGCTGCTCTGCCCCAGCCTGTTCAGACGCACCCTGCTCCATGCCATCGTCCTGGCCCGGCGCTGCCTTGCCTGACACCGATACTACTCGCCATACCGCCAGGTTCGGCGTGATGATATTCAAAAAATATTTTTCATATTATTAATATTTATAGAACATACACAAAACGTAAACTGAAGTGCCGAAACACCGTATTTGCTGCGATTGAGTAGTTCATCCGGAAAAGGGACGTTTACATAACACATAGAAATAATACATTTGATTTTCGCAACATTGTTTTTATTTTAATTAAAAGCGGATCATTAAATATTTCCACACATTTTTGTAGACATGTTGAACATATTTATATGCATTGCGCTACATGCGACCATTCTCACTAGTAGGTAACTCATCATTTGGCTTCGATATCTCACGGGAATGTGAAAAAGGGATACGCGAATGCCCTAATACCAAAAAATTTACATATCTGGTACGTAGTCCTCTACAATTTGTTTTATAACGAACGACTTACAACCAGACATTAATGGTGCCTTGACCCCATGACTAGCGAAGTAGTTAAACCAAGAAATTAATTATCACTAAACAAAACGTAGTTAAGCGGAGGCACTGAAAATCATGTGCACACAAGAGGCTAGTAGAAGAAAAGTAGAAATAAGTCATATGCCTGATGAAAAGAGACATATTTTTGCGAACACTTGTATGCAACATAAATCAGTTGTCTTACTTCATAATTTTGTTTCTACGTTGCGTAATACAGAACTCCAATTTCATTCTCTTTGTATATAAAAATAAACATCTGACCATACCATTGTGCCCCCCCCCCCACATACACTCACTACAAATCACTTACCCAATGTACTCGTATATGTTAATTCTGGAGTAGAGTTATTCCGGCATGCGAGACTACTTCACACCGCAGTTAGGAGGACTTTTTAACCTGAAGATTGAGCCTTTGTCACATCAAATAACTTTGAGGGCAATGATGCCTTCAGTTTTAGCATTTTGACGGGTATATAATATTTTTCAATATTTTCGACATAACTGTACACACATATTTCATTAACAAGTAATTAATTCTCAAGAGGGGTAAAAATAAATGTAGAGTCAGTAATAAAGATACATTTGGTAGTAAGTAATAAAGAGGGCAACCGTATCTAAAATAAAATTGTAAACACTAAAACGTATTATACGAGAATATTTTTTAAAAGAACGTCGAGATATTAAAATTTCGGTGTGTACAGAATTATTCTTAACAACCAAATATCAACCAGACATCGCTGTTGTTTAAAAATTATTAAACCATGGAACAGACAAAAGATATCCATTAAACAAAAAAAAAATCATCTCACTTCACACGTGTGAAGTGCAATACCTCTAAATCTTTATCACATTTTCCAAGAGTGAAATAGTCGAAGAGAATGAATTTAATATAATCATGAATCAATGAACCATTCTAAAGACGACCAAGAAAGAACAATTACATTTTTTAAAGCTATTAACGTATTTCTAGATAAGTGTACTGTGTATTGTCACTGTTGTTCGTACTACTTTATGATGATTGAAAAATTTACTATTGTATTTTTTTTCTGAAGTATTTGTACCAGAAATGGTTACTAATACCACGTTGTTGAGAAGACTAAAAATAAACTAAAAGAATATATATGGATAAAATTTCGTTTACTTGTTTCCACTCTCATGGCTTAAGAGAATTCTTTAGGTCAAAATATCAACTAAAATAAAAAGGAAAAACAATGCTTAGACATTCTTAACAAAAAAAATAATATTGAATACTATGTGATTTTTATTATTACCATATATTACATTACCGCATACTACATAACCATTTTATTGCTTGTAACACTATCAATATTTTTATGACAATGTCCTTGTAAACATCATTACAGCAGTAGATCATAGCAGTAGATATAAAAAAAAAGCATTACACATCTGCTCTGATGTATGGACAGGAACTTTGATGTATGTACTTTGAACTGATGTATATACAAGAACTTTGTAACAAAAATATTGTTGAGTGTTACAAGCAATGAGTTGGCTAAAATGGTATGCAATAATCGCCATAGATTCAATATTTTTTTGTTAACCACTTCTGAGCATTGTTTTTTAACCTTTGGAATAGACCTAGTTATCAGAAGTAAATTTTGTTTCTAATAGCACATGCAAGGCGAATTTCCGATCTTTTTCCCCCCACCTCCCTTTCTTCAATCTTGCTAATTGCAGACATGATAAGACGTGCAGTGTACCCATATAGAAGAGAGAAATAACTTTCATTTACCTATCAGCGTGTTTGTTGATTGTTAGTGATTCGGGGCACGTCAACTACTAGGATCATTAGTCCCGTACGTGTAGTGCATGCTCTTGCTCGAGAGGTAGGGGTGGTCTTTCCCCCGCTGTTTCAGCCGCCGACCTATCGTCGGCTAGCGGGGTTTTCCTCAACCAGGTATCTCCCACCGGCGGGGCACCGCCCAAGCTTGGACAAGCTCTAAGCTCCCGATCGATTTCGCGCGTGTGGTATGTAGTGCATACAAATATTAGTGTAAGTGTGTGTAAGGGGGTGAGGATAGGCTAAGGAAGAGGAAGGTAAGATCGCGCGCTGTCCGTGGCCCTTTTGTTAGGGGTTCTACATTCGTCTGGTAGTGATGGGAGAAACCACGAAAAACTACCAATTAGAGCAGATGGCCGCCAGAATTCTCCTTCAGAGAGCTACTGAATTCCACCTAACATATTTGTTTAGCTGCATTATACGTTGCTGTATGTAAGGTATGATCCATTCACAATAATTTTCTTTTTAATTTTGATCGTCATTTTCGTCTACATTGTTTGTATACGTATAAGCAAAATTTCATGCTTCTTGATCAATACAATATAGTACTAATAATTAGAACTACGTTATATTTAACAAGAAGCATGAACTTGCTGCTTCAGTTGTACTATAATACTGCATTGATATACCGTACTTAGTCATCAAAACTATCAGGGCTGGCACGAATTTCGCCTACGAACATTCACCCAAAATTAGCTTCAACGCAATGCGGTTGAGTCTTCAAACATTTTATCATACTAAAGCCTAGCGCGCACCGGATCGCTACGGCACGGACGGACGGGATGGATGGGATTTTTTTTCAAGTTGATTACATTGATTTCCTCAGAGGTGCGCGCACTAGGCCGGGCCGGGTCGGGACGGGACGATTGCAAAAAGTCCCAAGGAAAGATCTTATGGACACTCCGACTTGCTGATGACGTCATCGGCACGGTCGGAACGGCCTTTGCACTGTTTCAGTTCTGAGGTTATATGAAGCGTGTGGACGATCATGAACTTCATTATGTTGATCCCGAATTACCCCAAGTTGTACAGCGTGATATTAAGTTTTACATAATGTTACACCTGTTGGGAGATGTAATTCAATTGGTTAAACTACCTGAATCGGAAAAACATCTGCCAAATTAAAATTTCTAGGTATTTATAAGAAGCTGTGCAGTATTGGTGAAACTTGGTTCATTTGTGCACGGTGAATAAATTAGGCCATGTTTTGGAATGATAAGTTCATTAATCAATGTAATGTTTTGGGTGTATCTTGCGTAAATTATACTGCCGATTATTTCCGCACGTTTCTAAATAAAGTAGTGCAATTATGAGTCCGTACCTTAGTTCAATTTAATTCTGTTACCAACCAATACCAATATTTATTTATATCGTATATGTTTTAAATATCAAATTTAGCTTCAAATTTAACGTGAGGCATCCTAAAGAACTGTAATAATTTTTCGTTTTTTTTTTCACGAGGTCGGGGTATAATACGTGAAATAATCGTTCAGTTTAGAAGAGAATTTGGACTTTCTTAAGACTCCTTGTGTCCGAAGTGTCCGCGCCGTCCCATCCTAGTGCACAGGAAATCTGACGCCCGTCCGTACCGTACCGACCCAGTGCGCGCGTAGCTTAAAAGCGAGACCACAAAATGTCGAGACGAAGATGGACGGCAGATAACCGCGGTTACCTCCGCTTACGCGATCTGAGACGTTTTACTGTACTTTGATTTTTTTAAAGTGGCCGATGATGTTACATTTCCTGCCTCATAAAATGAATATTTTTAACAGTGTTAAGTACAAGTACATTTCTGAGGACATGAGCCCCGTTGAGAAGGACATTTTCGAATTAATTAAAAAGATTCATTTAATAGGGTAGGCGGAGTAACACAGTACCTAATGTCATCGGCCACTTTAAAAAAATCGACGTATATAACGCATGACTATTTGTAACTATACACGCGAGTAACTTACAGTAATCGCGTGTAATGCACGTGATGAGCAACTTTAACGCAACCTAACTCCAAGATAAAGGACATTACACAAATAATCAGGAAGGTCATGAAACTGGACCGGCCCTTTGTCATTTATAAAGTACAAATGTACTGAAGTCCGTTTTACACGGTGATTTTTTCATCACGTTTCTCTTCAGAAAATGGATAGAAAAAGACTCCTTCTACACGTTACCGTTTCAGTTCTGTAGCGGAATGAAAGAAAACGAGCCTTTTGCACTGTCTGTGCGCAATCGTGATGATAATATTCCAGGTGGACGCCGCAAAAAGAACTGAAGTTCGAACAGTTGAACACAGCCTCAATGGTAACCCAATGATTAGGTTATATTATACTTCGACTTATTTACAGATTCTGTTGACGTTTGATTAGCAGCTACAGTGTCACCCATTCAAGAGCTTAAACGTCATTGCTGTAGGTGTCATTCATGCTCCCGACTGGATGACATATTACAATTTAACGTATTAGAACGCTCTTGGAACTCTTCCAAAGGAGCTTATCGCACCACACGCTTAGCAAACAAGAGAAAGTTCCAAAAAGTGACTCCAGGAGCGCGGAAGTAGAACTCTAAGACATCTGTAGCGAAAAATGAAGCATGCGTCATGTTTTCGTACAGATGAAATACCGTCTGTCCCGTCACTTTTCTGTACAGACGAATAATAATGTTGGAACACAGGGTGTGTGGGTGGGCGTGTGCTGATGCCCTTACCTTGGCGGCGCCGTTGGCGCTGTTGAGGCTGGGCACGGGCGAGAGGATGAGGTCCTCGCGGCTGATGACGCTCAGGCTGTTGGGCAGCGCGCCGTTGGGCAGGAGCGCGCCCGCGCTGCCGTTGCACGCGGGGGCCTTGGCGCCGCCTCCGGGCGAGGGGCGGCGGGTGGCGGGCGCGTGCGCCGCGTCGCCCGCGCCGGCGTCCGCACCGGCCTCCGCCCCCGCCGCCCGCTCCACCGCCGCCGCCGTCGACGCCGCCGCCGCCGCCCTCTCGTCCTCCGTGGCGTCGGCGTCCGCGTCGCCGTCGCCCTCGCACGAGCTGCCCGTCACCATCTCGCGCCGCTGGTCCTTCTTCGCGATCTCGATGTGCTGCCGGCCGTACTGCAACACACGCAACACAACTCGTTAGCGGGGTGGGATGAGCGAGGAGTTTCGTCAGTAGTCTTTTGGATGCAATTGGTATATAGTCAGGGGGGTGTAGTAAGGTATCCGGTTTAGTAAGATACTGCAATGCGACCGTGCGAGTTGTAGTTGAAGGGCATGGTAACTTCAGAGAAAATTAATATTTTAATAAAATTCTATTTTATCACGAAGTGAAACTGAAATGCTTTCTCAACACACAATAGGAGAAACAAAACAGACAAGCATAAATTCCTACAATTTAACCTAAACGAAAAGCAATTATTAAAAGAACTGTAGCGACAGGTCTGAATCGATAAGATATGTCTTAATCGCGAGTCTAATCTAAAGTAAACACCTCTTCGGTGTTCTACTGCTTCACGCATGTTATTGAGCAAGTTTTAAAGGGAAAATTATTTTTACAATTCAATAACTATATTGTGCAGTTCACAAGTACTACTTATTATTATATACTATATATTCAAATGATTCAAACGTTGCATAATAACATATCAACCACGTGAACTCGTGCGGACTTGCCGTTTTCCCAAGAAACTGGTGA
This sequence comes from Gryllus longicercus, assembly GCA_038098605.1. Taxonomy (NCBI): domain Eukaryota; kingdom Metazoa; phylum Arthropoda; class Insecta; order Orthoptera; family Gryllidae; genus Gryllus; species Gryllus longicercus. The sequence continues at coordinate 4,446,222 of JAZDUA010000024.1, read as the reverse complement.
ATCCCATGAGTTGCGTGGAACACCTGTTCCACTCTCAAACTATGCAAGGCTATTTGTATCCTCACTCACACCGTCCCATTTAAAGAATCAGAAAAAAATATTTATCGAAAATAATCCTCTTAAGCAAGGGTCAAAAGGGTTTCCACACCTGCGCATGTTCCCAGAAACACTACAACACGAAGACATCGCGTTAAGGTACAGTTTTCACGCCCACTTCACACTTTATTTCTGAAAAAATTGCCGAAAATGATCTGGCGCGGTCGCAAACCTACGCCAACGCTGACACAAGAATATCGCTTTGCCACAAATCCACTTGTTTTACAAACCGAGTCAAGTTAACTAGTTAATCGTCAACACGTAAATCTGAATAATTAACATTGCAAAGTACTGTAAATGCAACCGGCGTTAACTAGTTCTAATCACCTCTGCCACAAAAAGCCCTCGAACAAAAGAACCTCGGGCTTTTTGTCTCAGCTCTAACATTAGAATCCACAAAACGTCCTTAGTGCATAAATAACTACTTTTAAATTACTTGAAATGAGTTGAAGATCTAATATTGGGGACTAATAACAAAGAAATCTCTAGCTTCAATATCAAAAGTGAACAAATAATAGTTTGACCAAAATCAATGTTTGCAATTTTCAAAATTCCGATGTTTTAAAGAAAATAAGATTTATGACATTATTAGGCGAACACTGCTCTTTTTGAGCAATAAAAATAAAAAATATAAAAAATAAAATATTTGAACCCTTTTCAAGAAAATCTTGCCGAAGTCTTATTTTAAATGCCTCGATTTTACTCAAATGTCGTGTCAATGTGTTACAAACGGTTCAAAATCTGCAAATTTTCTTACTAGTATATAATCAACCAAATAACTATCCGTAAAATGAAGATTATCCAAAATGTTAACATTCAATTGGTACACTATTTCAGATCGAGTTTTCTAAAATGCAATATCCTACTTCCGTACGTCTGCGGCAGACAGGATGCAATGTTTTAATGCATGCAAATTTAAATTCCCGATTTATCTTCCCTATTTCGTGCGTCAATACACTTGCCTAATCACTTGAATACTTCTGTTGTTATTCAATACACACTTCTTTGTAGACTTTTGAAAGAAAATTTTCTTCGTAAACTTTGTTCAGAAGCTCCAAAGGTGAGCCACTGTCTCAAGTTCTACGAACAAAGAAGCTTTTTAAAATATAGTTCAATAATTCCAGTCTGTTTTCACAGCAGTTATCTCTAGCGAGATAAAGAACTAAGGACGTTCACCGACAGCATCTTTGATCCTACAGCGAAAGGTCGAGAGGGAAACATGTTTAGCAGAGAACACTACGTGAGAAAAGACCGTGAACATATTTTAAATGTGTTAAAAGTTCAAAATATCAGTTATCATTTCACCTTACAACAAGCACGTAAATGTGTAGATAGCACACCACACCACGCAGAATTCTGATTTTTCTCGGATTGTGTTTTCTTCCCTTTTCATTCGTCTGGGAACTTACATATATGTATGCACATCATGTAATACTAAAGATTAAGAAATTTTGTTCAAACCAAATTTCTTCTGAATGTCATACACGGTACAGCTATGGATATCTGGAACTCGATGTTGTGGTGTAGAATATGGTAATAGTATCTATAGAAGATATTCTACACAAATACGATAACAATGCTACTTTGCGTCTTCAAAGGAATCATTGAAATTGCAATCTTTGATAACGGAAAGTAACCAATAAATAACTTTCGGGGCTCCAATATAACAGTTCGCTCGCGTACTACTCGCGTCACCTGAAATAACGGTGAATACACGCACCATCACTAGTCGTTCTACTCACAAAACGCCCACAGCTTTACAAGCATCAAACAACTGAAAACAGAATTAAACATCGATTCAATAACAATCCATAATAGCAAACATATCCCACATTATCTATCAAAATGTACCAACATACCAGCAGCATCTGAATACAACCTAGGCTAAACACCCCAGCCTGTACAAGAATAAAAAACATGCATTCCTATTTGAACCCTTTCTACGATACATATACTAGCAAACCAAGAGGCTTAACCCCGAGGTTCCCTCCTACAGTGTCCTCTCCAATGTTTAGATTACGTTGAACTATTGTTTTAACTACCGTAAGTCTGCAAACGTCTGTCAACTGTTAGGCTGAACGATTTACGCGAAGGCAAAGAGACTAAATACGCAGAGCGCCAGGCGCACATCGCCCGCGACACGCGCGCGTCGCAGCAAGCGAACACTTCCGGGAAGTCCCACGGTCCACACAAAGGCACTGGTAATGAGCGAACAATCGTACGCTAAGCTAAGGAGCACTTTCCTTTCCCGACGACCAAACGCTTCAATACCTCATTTTAACACTAGTCAGACTCGTGTCGGCAATAAAACAAGGCAACAGCACAGTCGGCTCTGGATATAGTGCACTTTCAGTTACAGTGGACCGAAGTTATTGCTTCCGATCCTCTTACATTACAAACAAACGCCAGGCGATCTGATTATACCGAACTCAGCAAGGGTGGAATGTGGAATCAAGAGTGAATAAGTCACAGATTCTAGAAAAAAATCTGTAGAAAGAACTATTAATTAAAAAATATACACAACAAACCGCAATAAAAGTATTTTGAGGCTATAATAAATGTTGAAATGTTGTATTTGTGGTGTTTGGATATATTAATGAACCACTGAAATAACAAACATCGTGGAGAAACTATTTTATTTTGGCGTAACAGTTGTAAGTGCATCAAAAAGGTTGGTCCCTAGAAGTTCACTATAATAAAATGAAGTCTCTTGTGCATAGAACATTTTTTATCTTTGGCGATCTAAAATCCAACACTTTTGTGACTACCTGCACCCGCAATTATTTCAGGTGCTTCATTTTCAATAGAAAAAAGTGATTGTTATTAACTCTATTACTGCCACAAGACCAGAGAAAATGCGAAACAATTCTACCTTATTGATGAATATTTCTATTCCCAAAAACATTCAAAAATTGAAGGAATTTTGAATAAAACTGCAGGAAATTTATTTTCTATCCACTCTGAATGGAATGCGCAAATTTTTGCTTCGCTCTAACTTCTCTTTATGAAATTATTAGACTGTTTTATTTCGGAAATTGAGTTCAATATCAGTCACTGAACTGCACGGAATAAATAGAGTGCAGAGGAGTGGATATGTACTGTATCCGCAAAAAATTTGATGATCCACATTCCGGAGCCCAGTTTTCTCGAGCTGCACGAAGACAAGTTGCTTACGGTTCCACAACTTCTTAAAGCCTGTTACGAAGTTTGCAGACTCATCATTATACGAAGCTGGTGCAGCGCTGTGAATTGTATTCGTATACATAAACAATGAAATGAGAGGAGCTACAACAGCACATACTTTATGGCATTATTTGTAATAAATCACTCAAAATTACACGAAAACTCCCCACATTTTCAAAAAATTGTACACGATTATTTAACCCGTAACTGGTACCACGAATTTTTGTCACAAATTTTTGCTCTGTCGTGTCCTAGGACACCCGCATATTAAATACGTAATTAGGCGTATTAATTCCTACGTTACGAAACTAAAAATTAAAATAAATCATGAAACGTTCTTCCAAGATTGTAACTCAAGAATATTTCATCATATTTCTAAAGAAGTCCACTTCTTATTTCTTAAACAAAATTACGAGGGACGGAATGATCTCATTGTACAAAACTTATCTATTTTTTTACTATACTACAAGAACACTCGTTACACTGCGACACATCATGCGAAACTAGAAAAACTATGCATTTTCGACCTTTAAAAAATGGATTTTGGAGTTCCTAAACAGACTAGTCATGTTTATGCCGTAATGAACCCTTTTTTGACACATTACAATTTTAATGATACCTTCACTGCGTAGCACGGATAGTCAGAATTCTTCGAAGGTGTATTCCAGCGTCAACCAATTATTACATGCAAAAAATTATGACTCACATGTACAGAACGTCCTCACGCGTACACCTAGTACTACTCACACAGGTAGCGAAACGGACATCTTACATTCGCTCACCGCACAATGAGTGGACTGTCATGAACGGAATTTCCTTCGTCATTCGCGGTGCACATTGCCGGGCGTGGGTTCCATCATCGACGACACCAGGGCACATGACATGACATGCATGATATAAGGCGGAAACGGGTTGTCATTGCACATTTGGAAACAATGGCTCTCCACTTCGGAATGACACTGGTACGTGCGCTGGTTGGTGAAAACCAACTACAGTTCATTGATCCACTCGCGTTACAATAAGAACCCTACCAAATCAGTTTTTTACTAAATCTACGTAAAATCATAGAAAACACAACATAAACCGTCACCGTAGCTGCATTTCTCACGAAGTCGTTTGGTAAGTTTCAAATCCGTTTGAGCAGTGAAGTGAAAAGTGAACAAGAAAGTTGCAACGTTAAAATTTAATGTAATTAGTACAAGCAATCGATTTGTATCTTAACCGTTAATACAGCGTTGAAAAATTTTATTTCAAAACTTATTCAACATTCTATCAACTTCCCTAACATTTTTTAATATTTTAACATTTTATTACAAAACTCTTCTAAATTTATATATCATTCTAGTTTTGATTTGGATGTGTGAAATTTTCGAAGGAGACAAAAAACTCCAATTTTGCGCGAGTTCAATCAACAAAAGAAGGCATGGATAGAAATAAATATCCGTTGCTCTGTAGTGACACACTGCCGGAAATTCGTATTAAGGGCTTAAGAACACTCGTGATCACATCAACGTTAAAAATAGGTCAAAAAACATTTTTATAAACGTGAATAAATAAGGAACCGTTAATCTCAGTTATTCAATAAGCCAAAGAAGTAATTGGCGATTAATTCCAGAGTACATATCAGTGATATTAGGGGTAAAGTGATATTTCAATGAGTTATATATTTACGAAGCGTGACCAAAAAGTAAATGCCGTTTCGTTCAATTGGCACCATTTTCAAAAACTGTTTTGCATCACATTGTCACAAATCGCTAAAATAATCGCAAATTGTGTTCCCATTGGGTTCCGACAATGCTTACGGATGCTCACAAAACGAAGCGACTTGGCAGAGATTTGGCGTATCCTACACGATGCAGTGATGAGGTAGAAGAATTCTTAAACAACATTCTGTTAGGTGATGCAATTTTGCTTTGTCATTTCTCTCCAGACGTAAAACAACAGTCAATGAATGGAGGCTCCCACGATCCACCACAAAAACAAAATTCAAAACAATGTAGTCAGCACAAAAAAATATGAACTGGGCCAGACAGGGCTTTCTGCTTGTTGAGGTCCTTCCCAGAGGTCAAACCGTCAATTCGGTACGCTACTGTGAACACTGAGAAAACTCGGTGCGCGCAATTCAAAACCAAAGGCATGGAATACTCAGTCAAGGCATTGTGTTTCTTCATGATAATGCACGTCTCCAGTCTGCTGGTGTCGCTCAAAAGCTTATTCAATATTTGATTGCTTTATTGATAATGATTCCGGGGGCGTCACGTACAAGGGTCATTAGCACCGTAAGTGCATGTTTGTGCGCGGGAGGTGGTGGTGTTCTTCCCCCGCTGGATGGCGAGATCAGGCGCCGACCTACCGTCAGATAGCGGGGTTTTCCCCAACCAGGTATCTCCCACCAGCGTGGCACCGCCCCAGCCGGGATAAGATCTAAGCACTCGACCGGTCTCCCGACATGTGCGATAGTGTAATGCATGTTAGTTGAAATATGTGTAAAGGGTGAAGATAGGACAAGGAAGAAGTAGGAAAGAACGTGCGTGGTTTGTGGCCCGTGTGTTAGGATACTGCTTCGGCATTCGCCTGGTGTTTATCGGAGAAACCACGGAAAACTCCCGATCAGAGCAGCCGGCCACAATTCTCCTCCAGACAGTAGCTGAATTCGACCTGACAAGCTAGTGTCGACAATTCTGCTACCGTCGGGACTCGAGCCTAGAACCAAAGGGTCAGAGGGATTGCAGTGACATCAGTTGATGCCCTTAGCCATCTCTCCCGGTTCCTTCCCAGTCGTGAAATTAGGAACACTACTGTGGAACATTGAAAAACCTTGGGCGCGCAATTCAAAACAAAAGGCGTGGAATGCTCAGTCAAGGCATTGTGCTGCTTCATGACAACGCACGTCCTCATTCTGCTGGTGTCGCTTAAAATCTTATTCAACATTTTGGTTCCATCATCCGCTACGTACAGCCCCGACCTCGCACCTTCTGACTACCGCTTGTCCTTGAACTTCAGCGTGATTTTGGAGGAAGACTCTTAGATAGCCAAAAACCCCAAACGCCAAAAACCAGCGTTCATCCGCGGCTGTATTAACTGGCGACACCTTTCCATGAAGAGTATAAAAAGTGGGTTTCCCGCAATGACAAATGGCTGAACAATGATGATAACTATGCAGACAAATTTTGTAAAAATGGTCTTGGGTAAAAAAGAAAAAAAATTGTTTGGAAAAAAACTTTTTTTTTTCTCGTCAAAACAGTATTTATTGTCCGGGAATACCTCTTAATTCATCAGTAACTTTGTACAGCAAGAATCATATTTTTTTACTTTGTTGGTTTTAAAATTGCATCACAAATGTACAAAAAGTGTTGAACATTTAGGGCAAAATTATTTTGACATCTGTTCTGTAACATTCGATTTCTCGTACATAACTGGCACACAAGTTCCAAAGGCCAAGTTAAAGAAAATTGACACGTAAATAATTCTGGGCAGACTTTTCAGAGAACATTGACAACTTTGACGTCGTTCATTAATTATCCAGGGTACGATGTCTGCTGGCGAGGGCTCCAATGTAATTTTCTCGATGAGCGTTGCGAAGGGGTTTCGAAGGCATTCTAACGGAAGGTTGTCAACACGTGGGCCCATGAGGCAATTTGAACTGGCCCAGCAAGCAAATCCAAAGTTTTACATATTTCACCCACATAAATTCAAAATGAATAACTAAACTCTTTATTAATTGATTTTTAGGCATAAATATCGATCGATTTTCTGTGAACACGGCATTTAGGTGAAGTAGATTCTCTGAAGAAAGGTCTGGCATCTTAAACAATTTCGCGTGAGCAAGTTTCGAAGTAGCTCATGAACAAGAGAAGACGGAAAAACTATACAGTCGACAAATATATTCAACAGAATGGATACATTCAACTATGTTATAGTCAGGAAAAATATTAATACAGTATAAGAATGTGTAGAATAAGATCTTAAATGTGAGTTACGTAATGACACCTAGTTTCGTACTAAATAATTTGAATATATTTCACCCACCGCACAAAGTGAGACTGTGCTTAAATGCTGAATTTGTGATAATGTATGTACTTTAAAAGAATTAATTTTGTTCGAATGTCTATATTGTATTCCATATAAAATGACTACTCGCAACAACGCGATAAAGGATGGGCTGCTTTAGCACCCCTGGTTTCATGAGAAATGGTAGGAAACTTCTTTTTCTTGCGAAACAATTCGCACCCAAAAGTTTAAAAAGATAAAATTCGAGGTTCCTTTACAATTTGTTTTGCATGTCCTTTTAGAGAAATTGTATTCGGTGGCTGCGGTTTTTGACGAGAAGTTTTATAAAATGGCGACCCAGGTTGAAGCGGTAGAGGAAGCCATGTTTTAAGGCCCTTGGGGCCGCACAGCCCCCCTCCCCGCGTCGCGAGCGCGAGTCCGAGGTGGAGCGCCACGGGCCACGCGCCGCGATTGCAGGCGCTCCCCTCAAAAGAAGGATCTTGTCGAGAAGTGGCAGTGTCTCGCCCCCCCCACCACCGCCCACTGGTTCGTGAGATCCGGCACGGACTTACACGTTGCCTTGCACGGGAATTCCCCTTGAAGGTATCTCCCGCAGCGGAGCACCGCCACAGACCACCTCAGCTCAAAGTCCCCGAAAGGTCTTATGACCTGTGGTGTTGCAGTGCACGTAAACGTGTAAGAGAGGAATACAAGGATGAGGAAGGAATGATCAACCGAGGCCCAAGGCCCTTTTGTTAAGGTTCTGCTCCGATATTCGTCTGGTATTGACACAGCTCGACTCACTATAACACTAGGACCTCTCGGCAGCGACAATGACAGGGTCTGAACAAGAGCAGCGCCTCCCTCCGCCCACGCGCAGCTGCTGCCACGTGCCCCGTGGCGTAACAGTAGAGAGGGAACCGAAAGGCAAGGGCGCCACCTGCGTGCGCAAGCAGAGAGGTGGGGGCGAAGCCTTTTATTTACACTGCGGAAACACGTCGTACCTCATTCGACTGGCTGGAACCCGTTCCAAAAGATTGAGTGAAACGAGGATTGTTGGCTTTTGAAGTCTAGTGATAGAATTCATCGGACAGAAAGCGGTTCGTCCAAACAATTTCGATTGTCAGCGAACTGAACTTCATTTACAGGTCCCCATTGACAACGAACAGACAACACGATACAAAACAAAGTTTTATAACTATAAATAAGGAAGAACAGTACAATTAATATAAATATAATTTTACGGGAATACATCTCCCACAATTTGAGAAAATGAGATAAGTAGTAGTACATTCAAATATTTGGAAAAACATTCTAAAAAGGATGGAAAAGCAGAAGATAAAGCCACACAAAAATAATAAATAAAAAAAGGCAGAGCATATTGCGAAAAGAATGCGATAACAATACCGTTCTCCACACAGTTGTTAAATGCACGATGCTAAGTAGAACTACAACGTGCACCCGACGAAGAAAACGAGTAATAGAATAATGACACATCCGTAACTACGAGCCGTAACACAACTTCGTATTGCCGTAACACAACTTCGCATTGTCATTACGCATGAATTTGCAACATGAGAAACAGCCAAAAAAATCGAAGTGGGTCCCAAAAGGAGACACGCGTGTAAGAAAACAGTTTTGGTACTGGTACCTTCTGCGTATACGAAAAATTAACGAGATAGAACTGAATAAAGAAGTGGGAAAACCGTGGTTAATAGATTTCGAAAACAGCAAACTTTATTAAGCACAAACTTCACTATAGCGAAGAGAAAATTCTCATCACGAGTATTTACAATACTCATGTAATCACCGTCGAGTCAAGGCATGGCAGGAAAGGAAAGCCTACACTATGCCAAAGCATGCCGACGCCCACCAAATGTTGACATGGGAAACCACGGCCCCAGTCGAGAGGCTATATTTACTCGTAAAAAAGAGGCCAAGGCTGAATTTGGGCAGCAGTAGCGACATGCCCCCGCTTAAAAAGCAGATACAGCTTTCTATTTGGTTTTCCTTTACAATTTAATTTCAAATGGCACTTTTACTAGGTATTATTATTCGCACTTACGGGGAAACTAAAAGGCCATTTCATCCGAACAATTCTCATTGCTTCATCTACACATGCGGGTACTCATAGAAACCGTCAGTTACGTAAATATATCTCTAAACGCTCCTAAGCGAGAAATAAAATTTCAACAGAAGAAACTAAATAAAAAGGAGAAGAAACTAAAAAGAAGGAGAAGAAACTAAATAGAAGGAGTCTTCCTATCTGCGGATGTTACTCCAGAGCGAGCAAGACTGCTACCAACGCAGCGGGCTACGGAGAAGAATCAAACGAGCTCACATGTGCGGCCGCCGCCTCCACTGCCTTTGTATGCAGATCAGATAGGAAGAAGCCCTGAGGTCGCACAGCCAGGACGACAGGGCCAATCCCCCCCCCAGCGGAGCTCTCAGCTGAAAGGTTTACTGCGCATGTAACGCGCGCACTGTTTTGCTCTTGCTGTATATATTCCCGTAAATGAGTAGAGAAAGTTATGCAACCCTGCAAAAAGCCTCTTACGGCCAAGTTTTGAAGGAAATGCACATGAACAGGGGGTTGCGTTGGTATATTAGACATTCACTCCATAATAAACATAAATAAACGTTCAGGACCACGATATCTTTTCGGAAGTAGTAACACAATCGCTCCAAATTGAATTGAATTGATGCCTTATTTTACCTGGCGAGACTCGGACCATCAGGCCCGCTTTTCCTCCTGACCACGCAAATTTCGCTACGCTCCTTCCATCAACTAGCAGAGAAAGGAGGTTTTTCTTGGGCGAGAAACAGGCGATATGAATTTAGCTCAGAGGCGTCATTTAGGCTTGATCTTTTACATGCAAGTAAATCTAACATGGGACAGCCAGCTTTACTTTCCTCCGAAGGATTTTTTTCGCCCTTAAAAATCCACGGCTTTGATCGGGTTTGAACACGTCAACTTAGGTATAACAGTCCGATACCACTACACCATCTCCGCCGCGCAAATTAATAAGCGAGCTGTAGGTTAATCGATATAGAGACCTTTGTATATAGAAGTTCGATAAGGACGCCCGACTGTATAGTCGGGGAAACATATTTTGGGGTATCATTTTGAAATGTTACTCAATTTGTATTTCAGGATGGTCAAAAAGTATTCTTGCAAAATTTGGGGGCTATTACTTCAGTGATTGGGAAGTATTTGTGGCTTAGGGAAACGTACAAACATTCACTTTTGTATAATAGATAAAATTATCCTCAAACTTACCGCCTTTATTGAGATGTTTACTCCAGGCGGTGCAATGTCCATTCTTTTATCTCAGCCCGTGGGTGGATGAACGCTTTGGCCATGGAAACAGCACAAAAAACCGTTGATTCACAGCCTTAGACAATTACTTGCTTTTCGTTATCGGCCTTGGAGACCATGAGTAACGCACAGCAGAAACCGCTTTCCTGATTAACCTATTTTATTGTCTTCAATCGCGCCCTTTAACCCGAATTAAAACACTCCGACTTTTCACAGGAGCCAATCATTTCAAAAGCTCATAATCACGTTATCATGAATAATCACAAGTTAGAACTGGTCGTATTACATGTACTTCCTTGCATCGAACTAAGTTAGAGAACGTAAACGTTTTTTTTTTTTAAATCAGAAAAGTACATAAAACCGTATGGACTCACCTGTGAAATTCATAGCGTAGCGTTTTACGTCGCACCGAGGCACTGGACTCTCAAATCGAGAAATAAATTTTGGCAGAAAAGCGGCTAAGAATATGAAACATGACAGGAACATACTGGAATTGAATTCCACACTGTCTGGCAATTTTTAAACTGCGCTAAATATAATTAACAAAAAGCATTGTCATTTATCTTCATTCTATTCGGTCTCCGCCTTTCTTTTAGCATTCAAGACATGAGTATTTTTCTTTTCTTCATTTATGTTCATTAACACTTTCGTACATACTACTAGGCGTTCTGGCCCCTTCTCACATATCACTCCTGCGAAATCGTATGAGAATTCGTGTTCTATTTTATCGGAAGTCAAAAGGAAAGCTAGTTTTGTAAACGGTCAGTGTGGTGTTTTGTCTGATTTCTTTCATGGCGCGGTTGTGCGAACAGCAGAAATTCTTTATTTCATACGAAACAATTTGGAAATCAATAAGTCCCGGTTGTCATCAATCACAAAAGACCGGCTGACGTCCAAAATGGCTACATGAAACATCGATGCAATGCAACACTAGGTACAGAAATTCAATGCAAATGCATACTTTTTTCTCGACACTCAGAAAGTAGGCTCATTTGGCATCTATAAAAATAGCCGATTTACAATTAATAAAACAACAGCAACATGTAATGTACATTTTGCCCGTTTTGAACATAAACATCTTTTCCTATGAATTGTTGATTCATTTGCACATTCTACTTGAAAATGGTTATCGTTACACACATTTAATTCCATTTATTTTAATCCATACAATTAATTTTCTCTTTTGTGATACGTATGTCTATATACAAGGTTCATTACAGCTATCATCAATTTTCAGTATCCGAATGAAGCAAGACTTCTCTAGGAAATTTAATTACCCGTCATTTCGAATAAAGTGTGTCGGTAAGTTTGTAATACCAATGAACTTAGGCATGCCACTTGTAGGGTTACCAATCCAACATTTCACAACGGGATTTCCCACAAACAAATGAGAACGAAATAGAATGCGAAACATGAAGTGACTTCCCTCTTATGTTTTTACTTCATTGTCATAAATAGGAGTAAAAATCTATTCTCAATGACCGGTGTCCGTTAAGTATTTCAATAATCCGTTGTTCCAACAAATTTGTTGTCGTTAAAAATTGCCAAAGAGTACAATTTAAGGAAATTACTGATTTGCATTACTTTTTTTACAATAATATAATATTACGATAAGCATTAAACGACAAACAGCCGGCGTCACAAATAACAGATTCGGTTTGATGTGACCTCGTGTAACTTCAACGCGGCCGTTATTTGCTCAATATCGGCCTCAAGACTTTGATTATTATAATTATTTATTATATTGTTTACATTTTAGTATATTAACGGTCGCAGTTTTCACTTCAAAAATGCATACATATTTAATGACTAGGAGCATACAAATAAGGTACCTACACATAACAGACATCGCAGAACGGACTTTTGCAGACCTCTTTGACCTTCGGTTCGGAGGGTGCACCTCCTCTCCCCGGCCAGGCCCTCGACGAGGGGCCACTTGGCGTTAATGGATTACGAAACGCTCCAGGCGACTCTTCGGCTCCGGGGGCGTCTACGTGCGGACAAATAACATTCAAGGACGAGTAATAAAAGAGTCTGCAAAGTGGGGAAAATAGCTACGGTACACACTACGTTTCCAATGCCAAGGCCACACGGATCCTCTTCACCGACCGGCTCCAACGTCATCGAAAAAATAGATCGACCTATAGTTTACAACCACGACATTCTCATAATTAGAGTAAAGACACCAGCAGCGACCAATGCAAGTGCTAAATTTGGACTCCTTTCTAAATGAAAGCCCTTAGAGTTTTAAATATAAAGTTGTTGTTGTTTTTTTTAATGTGAGAGGTTTTAATAAACAATTGAGATACATTGTTCTTACAAATACGCCATCTTCTGTTCGAGAAAAACAATTTCAAGATTTTTTTTTTCAGAAAATGCTAAAAATGTCGTAGAAACTTCACGTAAATAATCCTCAAACTATTTTCAGTATCTCTAGAACAGCACAACACACCTTACTTCTCACGTATTCACCATGTTTCAGCTCAAAAGCATCCAATTAACAATTATGCGTGACTCATCAATCCATCCATATCCACAAATCGATTTTAGGGCACTTCGCGTGTAACTCTTCTCCGCTTGCACGAATCATCTTTGGAACAGCACTAATAAATCTTAATCCTGACGTATGTGTGAGGTTACAACTGAAAACAACCTTAAACACGGACTTTACGACCGATATCTAAGATCATATTGTTGGGGTGATTCAAATACTTTTCCTCTCTATGCTGTAGTTTAGGGAGGAAAAGGTAAAAAATAAAATAAAAAGTAAATAAAAAGGGATACAAAAATTAGAACTATTTCACCATTGCGATTACAACACGCCATGAGACGTTTACACACCATAAAATCTAATTAATTTTAATAAAATATTCATCACAAATAAAATAAAATCTTTTTAAGTCTGAGCAAATAACATTCTTCAGCCCGTCGTAGAAAAGCCAACAAATAATACCGAGTACTGCCTTCCTGTACAACTAGTGGTCTACAAAACGGCCTTTACTTACAAACATCAACCATTCTAGTGTTTTCAGACACTATTTTTAGACAAGAAAATTATAAAAAACTAGTTCAATAAACTAACAAAATAGATCTTACATATTTTGTTTTCAGAATATTTTAGCCGTTGCAATATCCCACACGAGCTACTGTCATTATGCTCCGTCGACGCCCATCCGGAATCCGTCACACCCGAAAGACACGCTGGAGAGTGAACGGAAGTGCCTTACACTATTTTTAGACAAGAAAATTATAAAAAACTAGTTCAATAAACTAACAAAATAGATCTTACATATTTTGTTTTCAGAATATTTTAGCCATTGCAACATCCCACACGAGCTACTGTCATTAAGCTCCGTCGACGCCCATCCGGAATCCGTCACACCCGAAAGACACGCTGGAGAGTGAACGGAAGTGCCTTTCTGAACGCAACCCTTCTTACACGGCAGCAACTCTGCAGTCTAGCGCACTCCGTCGCAGGGGCGGAGCACAACGACGTCCATTTAATTAGTCCTCTTGTGCGGCCAAGTTTCGGGCAATGTCCAAATTGGGGTATACAGTCGTTTGGATTTCGACAAGTTTATAAACGGTTCACAGAGATACCCCGAAAGAACAATTTTTGATGTAATAACTAAAAATTTGAGATTTTTTTCCCCGCCAGCTTTCACCCCCGGCAGGGCACCCGCTGAAAACGGGACACGTCCTAAGCTTGCGATTGGTTTCTTGTGTGGAAGTATAGAGCAAGTAAGCGTTAAGTGTGTGTGTGTGTGTGTGTAGTCAGAAAAGGACAAGAAGGGGAAGGAAAGATGCAGTCCGTGGCCCGTTTTCTTAGGGTACTGCAGCGGAATTCACTAGCTGTAAATCGGAGGAAGCACGGACAACTAACGGTCAAAGCAGCTGACGGCTAGACGGCGGCTAAATTCAACATAGCTAGTGTGGAAAATTCACTGCTATTGGGTCTCGATCCTTAGGACTTCCCGCTGAGAAACGTTAGAATGGCAATGGCTGTCAGGGAGAAGTGGCTTCGACTGAGAAATGCCGTCACGGGTGGGATGGGGTGAAGCGGGGCGAAGGAACTCTCCTAGGAGTTTACGGTTTCGGTCCCGAGATAAGGTTGAATGAGGATACGGTTTCGGACAGCAAACTGCACATATACATTTTCAGTCCCGGCGGAAGAGGGGGAAAATAATGATGTTGATACGTGTTAAGTTATTTGCAGTGTTGCAAGTCTCAGGGTCAAGTGAAGGAGCTTTGAAGGAAGCGCAGAAATATCTTCCATAGTTTCTCGCTTGAATGTTGATTTCAGTAATGGAATTGTCAGGCGACACTTTGATTAAACATTTGCAGATACTCTGAACACATGTCCATGACAGAATGGTGTCCTTCATATTAGAGATTTTTCCTTTGATTTTGACTTTCATAGCTTAGCTCATTCACACTTATTCAAGAAACGGGAATCGCCCGACTGCATCCCGAGGTTAGTTTCTTCACCCGCAATCTCAGCTAGTCTCTTTTAGCTTTTCCTTCCCGGAGAAAACATAACCCGACTATATCAGTTTCCGGCTACATTCGGTGTTTCGGAAGGAGTGAAAGTTTTTTGTTACGTTTGCATTCATTAGTAATGAGTATAGATCTCGCACCAGTCTAGAGAAAACCTTGTACACAGGTGAACATGGCAGAATTTTCAGAATTGTGTACATTAAGGCAACAAGTTAAGACGATGCTCGTGATAGGTGATTTCATGTTTTGTTTCTACAAACATTTAAGCGTGGTTTTCAACGTTGACAGTGCTTTACAAGAACAGCAAATGTTTCTTGAAAACAGAAATGGATAAATTACAACCGATCACTCTGATGCCAAGCAGACGACGTGAAACCTAGAAATCAATCCGTATACCAAAGAGGAAAACGGCGCAATGCAGGGCATGCCTTGTTTGGGGGAGATAGGTAAACGGGTAGGGAAAAGCTGACCGCGCCGAGGAGTGACAAGAGATCCGGCACGAACCGCAGCGTCGCGGCGCGTGGCGAGGGGCGGGGCGGGGCGGGGCGCGGCGTGTGGTTTTGCGTTAAACCTGTTATCGGCGGACACTGGGTGGCGGGAGCGAAGGCCGCCGGTCACGGCCTTCCTCGCACGGCAGCGACAGCACGCCGCACCGCCCTTTGATATGCAGCGCAACCGCCACGAGGGACAGAGTCCACTCCGTCGCTGCAGCCGCCACAACAAACGCGCGCACCGACAGCAGCGGGTTACTGGGAGCTTCCTAACGATGTGCGTGGTATTGTGGATTCACGCCAACACTTTCTAGCTGGGAGTGTTAGAGATAAGGAACATATCTGCAAACTTTTATTATATTTATATTCAACAGTTTTCTTCTTTCTTTGTTAAGGTCATCAAGGGACCACGAGACAATTTCAACACTTCCTTTTAAGTTGCTTTCTTCTTTCTACAGTACTCCATCTTCTCACTCTGTTTCCGTTTAATTAATTAATTTATTTATTTATTTTTACAATTTTAAACGGAACTACGAACATTATCACAAACGTTCACTGTTAAATGATAACAATTCTTCATTCCTTCGCCAAATCAATAAAACACGCGGAGTCGTCATTCAAACGAATTACTTCAATGTCAACTTCTTGTTAATTGAAAATGATATTAAAAATGAATCTGTGGCAGTTCTACATACTATAAAGAAAGATCCCGTTTGATACATCTTATTGAAACTCTTACAGCGTTTCCACGACAGCTAATGCATCATGGTGCAAAAGCTACACTCTTTCCATTTTCATGCCCATATCCAGCATTTTATTTACTTTCTAGCGTTGTGATTACGCTGTATATATAAAGTAATATACGTATACGTAAATTTTAAAGTAATAAAAACAGATATTTTCACACAAAACTTATTAACATGTCCTGGTAACGTAAAAATAGATATATCGTGTTCCTATAGGACGTAAATTACTTCCTCTAAGACGTCGTGTAACGTCGTGGCTACGATTGGAAAAGTAAAAAGAGTCTGGAGTATCCACTAACAGGATCTTACAGGATATTGTGAATAGAAAGAAGGAATAATTGGAATTCTCCACAAAAATTGAACTTAAAAATAAAAAATCTCAGCAGGAAATTGGTTCACAACGTACAGAGCTGCCCACGACAACCGAGGGCTTCCCATCTTTAATTTAATTTTTTATTCTCTCTGCGAAAGTAGATCGTAGCAACGAAAACTGTCGTCTCCAACGTTTTTTGTTTCCGAGCGAACATACACGTGTGGACAGAATACCAAGAGAGTTCACTCGTTCACAGTTCACAATCCACATGTGGCGGCGGCCAACGTGAATCAGTTGGCTGCTTTGTGGCGCAACGCTGACAAACGGGTCCACGCGAGTGATCCTTGCACATTCTCTGACGTCAGAGAGCGAATTTTAAAGAAGCTCCTAGAAACACAGTTTCACTTTAGCTGAGGGTAAAACATTTCCAATGAGGTCACTACACGACTTTTTGAAACTAGATACAAAAATAAACGCTACGAAAACACGACCGGCTGCTGCAAAAACCGGCGATCTTTCGACAGAAAAAACCGTATTGTGAAGTCGTAACAGAACAAAAGGATAAATTTTGTTCACATGCAGACAGATCCCACGTTCCGTGCGTCATTTATACCGTAAAATTTGTTTAAGGCAAAACATCCGTCCTTCCGTCTGTGAGCAATGCTAGCAGGCAATTTTCTTGTTGATCAAAATTGATCTTCCCATCGAGCTGGTTGATGTCGCGGTTCCTTCTATTTGAAACCCATCTTTCGATTTTTGGGGTGTACTCAACATGAGTTAACAACAATCGCAAAATGTTCTGAAAAATGACTTCAAATTTTTTGTTCATACTTCTCAGATTGTATAGAAAATGGTTTCATTTTAGTTGACTTTAATAAATTTTCGAAAATAATAATAGTTCATTTTTTTTCGGCGTCCTCCTATAACTTCAATATTAAAGAGAGGCTCTCTCGCTCTCTTAATGAAACCTATTATACGAAGTTGGATCCTTAATTAGCGTCATTTACAAATTTTCAAATAGGTAGTCTTCGCGCAATTTGGCTTCTAATAAGACATTTTTCGAAAAATTATTTTCACAAAATCTGCTCTGTGTGTGTATGTGTGTGTGTGTGTGTGTGTGTGTGTGTGTGTGTGTGTGTGTGTGTGCGCGCGCGCGCGCAAACTAAAATTATAAAAATAGCTCAGGCACCATTTTCAGTATTTTCGAAAATTGAAAAAAGTAACGTCGCAAAACTACAATACTTATAAGAGATTTTTTACTTAACGAAATGTGTTCTTCAAAATTAGATCTTTAAGTAAGATCATGGTCATTTTTCTGAAAATGAGTAGTTTTGCGTAATGTTTGTAAATGGTGTTCCTTGGTGTATGGAATGCAGTATTAGATTGTCGAATTGCTACTCTGTATTAGAACTAAAAGAGTTAAGTTTTCGCGCCTAATGCGCTACGACTGATAATGATTCGGAAAGGATTTTAATAAAATGTATTCGTTTTCTTTTCGTTTTAGATCAATGCCATTTAGTACAGACATGAAATTTAGGTTATGACAAAAGAAATGACCGATTTTTAAGTCTTACATTGTGTTTTTCATCGATTTCGATTCAGAAGTTATTTTTACCTTTTCCCATAATTTTTAATGCATTTTCGCTAATTAGATCATTTTTAATATAATTTTAATGACATTTGCTTGAAATAATATTTGAGATGCAACAAATGTTCTCCGCAGAACAGTTTAGTAGCTTATGCGATTTCGTCGTTTAGAAATTATAATGTCAGTGTGTAATGATGTGTATGTTATCTATGGTTCCATTGATGCCTTTTAGCATCATTGACGGTTCGGCCGATTTCGGAATAACTGAAGACAGATTTCCTGGAATAGAACAGTCCACACCAAACGTTTGAAAGCTGGATGCACTTGAATGAATAGAAGAAGTGTCGATTACATCACCCTAACACGTTTTGATCACTTTTTGACGTCATTTTCTTTACTCTGAGGGCATTTTAAAAACATTTTTTAAGAGCGTCTTATTGATCATTTATGGCAATGTGTTAGGTCATCCAAATCCGCCCCCTAATAATGACTAATGATTCTTACAACTGATGGCTGAAACATGTTCACAGACAAATTGCGGTATTATAATTTTACGTAACCATTACTAACACGAAAAAGTACGTGCTGTTTTGGCTAAACCAATTTTAATTATATCTGAGCGCTTGTCTTACCACATTTCACAGCAGTCACAGACATCAAGGAACAAACGAACGAGAGTGTGTCAATAAAGATGATTCGCTTCACCAAATTCAACAGCCACACCTTTGTCTTTTTTTTTCAATGAAAAGTGAGAAGCGTCTTGGACGGATAAACAGAATCGCGGAACTTATGCCGCCGCAACCTAGAACCAGTGTTGATGGTACTTTCTCTTTACTACGGAAGTAGTACGCTGAGAAGTTTAACACCCACCGCACGGCCGCGAAGCCAACACCCGACCCTGGCTTTGAAAACGCGCGTTGCTGGCTTACCGCACTTCGATTTATCTCCGTCCCCCCTTCCCACTCCCGCGATTACAAATTGACCGAGTGGCACAAGACAACGAAGTGTCCTTCCTCCCACTCCACCCCGCCCCTTTCGAAACTTCCGATAACTCTTCTTTGATGGGCTGGGCCCGGCCCGGCGTGGCGGGGCGAGGCGAGGAGAGGTGGGGCGAGGCGGATAAGTCTGCCTATCCGTTACGAAGTCTGGCGACGTGCCGAAATGCGATGTACCATTGAAGGTTGATAATTTCGTGTTTCTAGGAGCGTCAACTGCTATGGCCGTAAGTGTAGTTTATGTAAGTGCAGTCACAGGGGATGGCGATGTTGTTCCCAAGCTGGACCGTAATATCCGGCGCCGACCTACATAGCGACTTGCGTTTTCCCGCATCCATCTCTCACCAGCGGAGCTCTGCCCCAACCGGGCTAAACTCCGAGCTGGTCTGTGATGTAGTGAATGAAAGTAAGGGACAGGTTAGGATAAGGATTGAGAAGAAAAGATCACGCACGGTCCATGGCCCGAATTTGATATTGGGATATTGCGGCGGCATTCGCCCGGTATTAACGGGAGAAACTAGGGAAAAACAACAGGCCAGGACAGCCTGCCGCTAGAATTCTCCTAGCTGACAAGCTAGTGTCGAAAATCCTGCCACCGTCGAGCACCGCCCGGTCAAAGGCACTGCAGTGACGTCAGTTGATGCCCTGAGAACACCTGACCGCTCGTTGGCGGCGTTCCCGCAGTGCCTGCGCAGTGGGGGGGGATGGGTGGGAAGCGAATTCTTTTTTAGCGTCGCGCACTCACCCACCGAGCCCACACGACGCCTGGCCACCGGCTCGGCAACGCCTCCTCCCACAACGGGAGCAATGGACGTGGGCCCCACGTCAGCCTCCACGATTATTTCGCGGTTTCACCTGCGGCTCAATACGTTCTTTGGCAGTACACGCTTACCAATACTAGCATGTTCGTAAATAAAAGCTTTATTTTTTAAGTAAATTAAGCTATTATTTTTTCGTATTGGACAAGATTCCACATTATGCAATATAACACTGGGGAATTTACGTTCGAGGGAACCGCGATGTAAGTTCGAATTAGATTTCCACACTATACAGTTCCTCATTGAGCAAGTTTTACTGTATTATAGCGACCCGTATAGATGTCCCTTACGCAAATGAATGTATTTACGCCGGTTGAAGATCCCATCTCGGCGAAAAACCTAATTGCGCGAGAAGTGCTACAAGATACCTAATGACGTGGCACTTCCAGACCAATTCTTAATTTGTAGACATTATAAAATCAACTTTACGTCCTGTGTTTGACTAGTCGACCAATATCTACTATAGTCTCAAATCCATGATATACTGCTTCATTTTTTTTCTCATTTCACACAATTGAATAAAAGAATATATCACATGCAACCTTAATACTGGCCAAGCCATCCATTCGCTTAAAACATCTTTAGAAATAATCGTCCCCAAAGACCAAAAGTTTTGTTGGAAACGATTTATTATTCGAGAAATTAAAAAAAGACGCTATAATTAGTGATGTCTAATTGCTACAGGAATTGAGAAAAGTGAAATATCAGCTAGCACAGGTTCTGGATGAGTACAGTACATCTTGAAAAGCGATTAAAGTTCTCATAAGTTCGAAAATAAATTGAAAGTCTTTTAAAAAGTCATTGCATTGACCAAAATTGACACTTTTAGCGAATGCAAATTTACCAGTTTTGCCTCTGCTGGAAGACGCACGGTGCAGCGCGTAATGTAGAATTGAACCCTAGAAAACTTGAGCATATAAGGAAAGTTTGTGGCGGTTTCGAGATAGTCTGGAAGTGTGAATTTAACGGTGGGTTGACTGCACGTTAGTGAAAGATCACAAGATTTACAGCTGAATATCTTCAAGGAAAATCTTTATGGTGGTAGCGCGATGCACATGGGTCTTTGAGATATCTCAGTATTTAAACAGGAGAATGAACCGAAGCACATAGCCATCATATCCCATTGTGACTAATTCATCAAAACAGACATTCATGAACCTCAATCACATCACAATATAGAGTATATGTGGCCTGTTCTTGAGGGAAGAAGGGAATAGAAGTACAGTTATATTAATGAACAAGATCCCAAACATTCCCTCCTCACAGAATGGAGTTGAATTCTCCCGCAACTATCTTAGTGAAATCCAAGTCGCGAAGCCTGAAGGTAGTAATCCAAAAAAATCCCAAACGATATTAAATTTATGAGACATCCTAAAAGACTACCATGATTTTCTATCTTCAACCAGGTCGAAATATAACTCGCAAACTCCATTTGTTGCTATCGTTCTGTTTATATTATGAACCCAGAATCTGAGTCTTCTTCCGACGTCTTGCTTCAGTTCCTACTACTGCTATTAAAAATGAACACAAAACTATTGCTTCTTTACTGAACATAATGAAACCGTCGCCCACAATACGAGATACGGAGCATGGAGCCAAACTGTCTCCGAAACTGTCCGAAGTGACCGTTGCGACCCGTCCGCGTCCCAGCTTAGTGCACGTGAGCCACAAAAAACCGCCGTCCGTCCCGTCCCGTCCCGTCCCAGTGCGCGCTTAGCTCTATATGCCATACAGCTATGGTCGAAAATCGGCCACCGTGGGGACTCGAACCTTACGATTTCTCCGTCAGAGGCAGCGGCGACAATGGATGTCGCTGAGCAATTTCAGACGGCGATTCAGGAGTCGTTTATAGATGGGGAATTCAAGGCTTGTTAGATTGTAATTTAAGTGAATATCTTTAGCCACACTTGATCAAATGGAGCTAATCTTTGAAGTGCAAGATGACAGCATTTGGTATCGATTAAGTCAAAATTTACAATACCCAGAAAAATAACCAGAATTTTGAGAGAAAAGATAACTTTATCAAACTAACTGCAGTGTCTCTTTATTATATAAATCAGAAACATGTTCGGGATTAATTTTCCGACCTCATCAAAAATAAAACTGATTAGGTACATGAATTTGAAAAAAAGAAGAAAAAACGAGTATTTTCTAACCATTTATTAAAATTTCTCGCTGCCCTTAAATATTTATGCTGAAAATAAAATGGTTATTAATCGTTCTATATAATACGGTACCGCAATCATGACGCATATACACGCAATAGCTTCGATAAACACCTTTTGCATGCATTTCCCTTGCACAACAAACCGTCAAGTGAACTTTTAATGTTACAACAAAAAGAAGCCATCGCACCGAATGACTAATAGAGCGAAGGACGCGTTTCTTTAATTATTTCTTTCTATGCAACCACGCAACACTCATCAAAACCGCCAAAGGACAAACTGATCCATACACAAGAAAGTGTGAGAAAGCTCCTTGTTTTACAAAACAAACGAAGTCGTTCATATATCTTGAGGCACAAGAAGAAAAACGCAAAGCGAAAACTAAATGAAAGAATATTTAACAAAGCCTTAGATAATGAAGGAAATTAACGCCTCAACTAAACATATATCTGCAAGGGAGGCATTCTGACTCTAATATTAATTAAATGTGGTTAGTAACTCAACGAAAGTTAAACCATGCATGTTTTAATACCGACATTACTTCCACCTGTAGGTATATAATTTTCATCTGTATCTGTATTGCTTTTCATACTAATAGTATTTGTTTTCACGCAACAAAGCAATACACACCATCACAGTTTAAATATATTTAGATAAAGCCAGAAAAACATGTGGACATTCCGCGACCTACGGTGACGGGAACATATGGTAATTCATTGTCGATAAATAGCTAGGATTGGTTGAAGTGTGAATCGGTTCTTCATACCATTGGATACTCAACACAAATCAAGGAAAAGAACTTCGTTAGTTGCTAGTGTTCATTAAACAACTGGCAATTGTTTGCCTTGCACTGAAGCGAGTCTTAACAATCAAAAAATAAAAACAAAACGATAGAAGGAATTCCCATATCGTTCGCGTAAGGCAATTTCTCCAAGAATGAATCCGAGGGGGGGCTCGTCCTATCGCAAGAGGAGATTGGGCGGGCGGCGTAGAGGAAAACACACCGAGCCAGGAGGCGGCTTTGTGCGGTGTCATTCGCCCGCCGCTGCTCCGCGCCTCGCGCCACGGCGACTGGGAGGGGCAGACGGCCTCAGGGGGCCAAGGTCGCCTTGTCGAGCTCCTCCACATGGCCTCACACTGCCTCGCCGGGAGGCGCGTGTATCTGGGACATTTACTCTTTACTTTCTCGCACGGCGTGTATTTTTTTTTCTTTTTTTTCCATCACAAAATGTTTTATTGCCGGACCCTGGTGACGACACAAATCTTGTTGCAATATGTAGTAAAGTACTTCCTCTAACACGCTGCACAGTCAGAATACGTTTTGTGTATCCTTGATACAGAAATATCGATTGACGGTGAAACATTTTTCCGTCCGCCTGTGTCTGCGGTCACCGCCAATATCGTTCAGAATATTTTCTTCAAAATTGATATTCCCCGATCAATGTCAACCACGCATGTCAAGGTCGCGGGTCGTAACCAGCTTGCTCACCAAGAGCAAGTGAGCAGTGCATTCACAACGTTTGTAAGTACAATCCTTGATAATTGCTCCGGGTGGCGGTTATGTTACTGGATGCTTGGCTCTTGAGAGTCTTTTGAAGAAGTCAGTTTATTAGTCAAAATTTAGATATGCGAATTCCCATTTCCTCTAATAAAGCGAAGGAATAAACCATTAAAATAAACACATCAGATTTCATATTGATAATTGAGAAAATTAAACATTTTAAATCGAAAGTTTCTTGATTTCATGTAATTGAAGTTGTGTTCACTTAAAAGTGTAATGATTGCATAAACTTTTATACGTTCAGCTTAGGAAGTTTAACAAAGATTCTGTTAAAAGAGCTGATCGTCTGTAAACGGAAATTGTTATTTTACAGACTTGTCCATACATTTCACATTATTGCTACATACTCAAATAACTGAATAATTTAATAAAGCACACAACACCAAAGGAAACAAGGAAAGAATTCGCCGTTCAATCATATTCCCGTCTCTTAACAAAAATTTTTATATAGGGCCGGTTTTAAAGAGAAAATAAACATAAAAACAGTCGACCCATCATGATATCGATATTTTTCAAATTAGCTGCATTTTTTTACAGTTTCCTACATTAGGAAGACAGAAAATCATATTAATTATTTTCATGAAGTAATAACGGCAGGGGAAAAAACATTTCGAATTATTCTACAATTATCTCTTCAAATCTGATTTAATTTAAATTGACTTATTTAACGAAGAATTGGAAATAATAACGCTTAATTTTGGAATTCTAGTTACTCAAATGTATGAAAAAATGTGTGAGAAATTAAAAAACTCATTTCTTAAAAATTCCATCACCAACTCCAATTTGGCCCAACTTTGGGGAAATGTTGGTGACATTTAGGTATAACATTACATAATTTTCATTTTTGTTTTTACATACTTATCTGTTTAATGGTGATTTTAATTGCTTTTTATCGCAGTTACTAAAATTAAAACTAACAATTTTTAATAATCTGACTTATTTAATATTTTTACCAGTCGAAGCGAATATTTTCAACATGAAAAATTTCACGCACCCCTTATTGACAATATTTTTCGAATAAATTAATGTAACTAGCGATATTCATTCAAATTTCGTAGAAACAATCCAGTAAGTTGCGAACGTGAATTTAGATCCTGAAACATCTTGAGAATTCCCTGAACAAAAAGATGTTAGTGTGTTGGTCAACGGAAATTGAGAACATTAGCAAAGAAGCTCGTACTACGAAATTTGAAAGAAACCTACCAACTATTAAAAGAACTATACCTCGGGGTCAAAATATAATTTTAAAATTCGCAGATTTACGTCCTAAACATTGTGTACTGGCTGGTGCAGCAGACACACATTCTTTCTGTCTGTCGCATTCATGAAAACGGCAATCTGACAGGTGCAGCTTTACAGCATACGATATACAAAAAGTAACAACTTCCTGAAGTTTCCGATGTTCTAACCAGTATTAAATGCATTTCTCAAACAGAAGCTTACCATCTACGAACCGAGATGTCGAGGACACTTTAATCAAGAGAAGTTGAGATGATTACATATCAGCAGTGGATTAATGAAGATCGGTGATCTTTAGAAACGATAATCGTATCAACTGAAGAATTTGTAGACGAACTCATACAAAAACTTTAACACCTTTCACCTCACCATTACATCAAAAATGCAGCAAGCGGAATATTTTCGGCAAGCCAAGAAAAATGCCTCTGCTGAAGTCCTCATACTAGCTGACTTTTCCGTAAATGTTTCTTTCGTGTTGCAGAACAGTGTACAAGGGATCCGTACAGTGTACACTGGAACAATTAACACAGTGTATCCATTCTGCTGCTACAAAGAAGGACAAGAATAATTAATTTTCAACTACGTGATCATTTCAGACGACTTCGAGCACATCTCGGCAGTGAATTATTTCCAAAAGTTGTTTAATCAGTGACTTGAAAACGATAATCCCTTAACTTGAAAAAGTTAACTATGTGACTGATGGAGCCGCGTATGAATTTGACGTCATGAATTTGAGTGTACACGAAGAAGATTTTGGCATTCCAGCAGAATGGCACTTTTTGGTACATCACATGACAAAGGTCCTAGCGATGGGCTTGAAGGCACTATTAAACGACTGGCTGCACGTGCAAGTTTGCAGTCACCTCTCATAAACAACTCCAAACTATTGTACAGTTCTACGAGTGGTCTCGACAAAATATTACAGATATGGCCATAATATTAGCCGATAAAGGTTTGATTGCAGCCCAGAGAAAAAAAGTTGGATTCACGATTTAAACATACAACCTCTACAGTACCTATTATTGGAATTCGAAATTTCCATTGAGATCCACAAGGGAATGCCAACGTAAAAATGAAGATACATTAATTCCAAGACGATGGTCAATTTTTCAACGTGATCGATCTATTTTATTGAAAATTTTGAGTTTTTTTTAAGAAAATTGCGATTAAGCGTTACTGTACATACGAAATTTTAAGCTCTTTGTCACAGAAAATATTTGAGTTTTCGAAAAATTTAATTGGAAGTCATTTGAAGCATTTCCTTTTACAAATGCAATTGTGTTTATAAATTGCTGGAAATGTGTGGGAGTGATCTTTAAAAAAATTACATTTGTGCATTTTTTTGCAAAAACCAAAAAATATCCCAAAATCAACTTTATGTCATCTAGAACAGTGCATTTATCTCTGCCCGTACAAATATCTGAAAAAATATTAGTAGTCATTTTTAAGTGTTTACGAGAATGCGGAATTTTGAGCTCATTTTCAGATAATAGGAACAAGCCGTCTCTTATATAAATATTGACGTGAGAGAGAATTCAGAAATGCACATTTTTGTAATTTTTGAAAAAACAAAAGGATATATCAAAATGATGTTTATGTCACCTAATGGGATACATTTAGCACTATCCATTCCAGAAGTTAAAAGAAAAACATTGGAGCAGTTTTTGAGAAAATCTTGTGTTATTTTTTTAAATTGCACATATTGCACGAAAAATTGCGCGAAAACTACTAAAAATTTTCCAAAACTAATATACTACATGACCTTAATGAAAAAACTAAATATGGATAACAAAATTTATTTGAAAGCAAAATCTCTACCTTTAATTTTATAGATGTAAGAAGACGCCGAATAAAACGCAAACTTTTGAGATTTTCGAAAATTCGTAGTTAACCGGGAAAATCGGACATATGCTACTTTTATACGGGTATTTTACTCCCTTGTTGCAAGAAATTTAAAGAAAAATTTCGAGCCGTTTTTAAGAAAATTTTGAAAATGTCGTTGGGGATTCATGTAATGTACCCCCTAAGTTTAAAGAAAGATTGTCAAAATCTCAAAGCTTCGACTTGAGCTAGATGGACGGAATTTGTAAAAAATTCTATGCATGCATAATTTAGGCTCTAGTAGTGTTCACAGAGGGACGGACAGATGGACGTTTTGAAAAGAAAACACTTTTTCGTTATCAGGGAACCCCAAAGCGTGCATTTCCGTTGAAATCTCGAAATCGATTTTCCGCAGCAATTCATAACTTTCTCTAGATTACGTTTATTACTCCGTGTATACGATCGTATATGAGAAAGTAAAAACAATTTCTGCGATGAAACAGCTGGAAAAGACGTCCACTTTTCACGAACGCAGTTTCTGAAAATTATTGGAAATCTCAGAATAACTTTAAACGAGTCGCAAAAAACGAGTATGAAGGCCGGAAAAGTAAATCACACTTAAGTTCCCACACATCCGTTTACATTAATCCTCTGGTGGGAAGATTTGCCTGCCAGACAGTTTTCACTGGATGTACGGCAAGTGTCTTCATCATCTTCAAGTGCTTCTCTATGCCTATAATCTTCAAGGAGAAGGGGTCATCGCAGCTGTGGCGTGCGACATTTTCATGTAAACTACTATTTTTTGAAACTTACGATGCCTCAGAGCCAGATGTTCCCATACATGTATGATAAAAATCTGCTTCTCAAGTAGATTCACTTATTGAATTGCTTTGTACAAACTATTGAAATAATTTTATGTTAATTTTTATGGATTTTCAGAATAATTGCTTAAAAGATATTGACTTTGCTTACCTATACAATCTGACAATGATTATGCCAAAAATAAGAAAACCACTGCTATTTGTCAAAGCCGCTCCAATTCACAATAAATGTTTTAAATAAAGTGCTTTTTATAAGAACATATAGAAAAAATTAAAGAAATTTTCTGAATTCCGTGATGAAAAGGCCAGTTATTGTTGCATTTTGGTCAGATCTGCCTCTGAGACGGGAAAAAATCACGTTCCCACCAAAGACGAGCTGAGTACTAAGTTTTCTTTCCAGGATTAATAATGAAAAGCTGCGTCTTGTTTAATACCAAATTGCAATGTAAAATACGTTTCATAATTCATATATATTTTAGTAGATGCTTATAAATATATTTGAACTTTTATTAAATTTTGTTTTATTTTTTCTCTCAAGTGCCCACAATTGTTTTAAAAACCACTTCTCGTCCTTACGAAATAAATACAATTGCTGTTCATTAGTTTCAGATGTAATAACGAAATTGCAATAGTTTTTGATTTTCGAATATTCAAGAATAGAGCCGCAATTATTATTATTATTATTATTATTATTATTATTATTATTATTATTATACGATTATTATGTTTTTCAATTCACATTCAAGGGTCAATATAATATTTCTGTTTCGAACATGATCCCACTCGCCGATCTTGACACAAAAAATCTCAGTTAAGTGTCACACATGAAGGTAAAACTTATTTAATGGTCATCAATTCATTAGAATCGAAAAAATAACCTATTTAGATTAAACGATTAATTGGTTGAAAAGTAAGAATTATTCGAATTCGAATACGTAGTCCTTTTATAGAATGGCAAAACAGATTTAGTATATTTTTGGCATCAAATAAAGGACAATAAAAACGTGTATCAACAGGGTGTAGATTGTCCGAATAGCCTTCTTCAACCATTATCTGTGCATGTTCAAGCTTTTAAAGTTGAAACATGTGACGATTTTTTCCTTATCTTGGCTTCTTTCCACAGTGTTTACATTTCACTAAATTATTACTAAGCTTGGTTAAATTCTCCCACGCCTTCCATTTTCCATGAGCCATTACGATTTAAGTAACAGATTATTAACCTAAAGACACAGCTATACTACAACAGAAACGCCTACAACTACTCATATGTTCGCAAAATTGTACACGACCTTGTTTTAAGATCTGTCACTAAACGATGTAATTCAGGATTCAATATTATAGTTGTAGGAAGACGCCGAAAAAACTTAACTCTTGCAATTTACAAAAAAACCAACAAAGTACATCCAAAAAACAAAATATCCGTTTCAAACTAAGTTCGTTCAGATCGATTGGAGAACACCGATTTTGGAGAAAATCTTAAAGAACGTTTCTAACAGACCAGACACAAACACGGACATGGACAGAAACAGAGGTACTAACGCAGACGTAGTTAAATAGCTCGCGGGGAAAATCCACCCCGTCGGAGCTCGTGCCCTAGGACTTCCCAGTTGGAGACGCTGTTGTGGCGACTGTCGTCCTGAGCCATCCCTGTGGGGCGAGAGGAACTGCTCGCGAGACCATGAACTCCAGAGCCGGGCGCTTCGTTCAAGAGAGGTTGAAGGTGAACGAAGGCGAGAGGAAGCAGGAAGGAGCTGGAGAAGTCTTCCTTTCGCCAGCGACAAACGTTTTACTTTCTCAAGCGACCTTCGCGTTTAATGCTGCCTCATGAAATTCACTCCGATATACGCCTGTTCTTTACTCGCTGCCTCCTTCGACTCACCTGCAGAGAGTAAACACTGCAGTCAACATCCATCGTCTTAGGAACACACTTTCATCTGGGCAGCGTTCGTTCTAAGAATACGTTTTAACAACCTTGCCACAATCCATGTCAAGGAGAGCGTGGCCTAGCGCACTGATGAACTAGATTGCAACACGTATCTCTGAAAAATAGCCTTTCGTCGCGAGGTAAACCATCCCATAAAAGGCAATATTAAGAAAAATCGTATTTTGGATCGCAACACGTTTTGGATGTAAGATGTCAAATACACGAGTCAAAATTAAGTACTTTCAATTTCTGACTTCCAAACCTTCTGGTTCCACCGCCCATACTAGTATTTACGAAAATAAAGTAACACCACAAAACCCCAGTTATATCAATCACACAACACACACAACACTTACAACACTGCAGGCGAACGACGCAGTGTTATGGCGACGTCATACCTCGCTGCATATCATTACAATTATTCTCCTCATGACCGCGCCCGGAAAGTTGGATTCCTGCGTAAGCGTCACCATTAACTGGAATGAATGACGCACTGAACGCGTTTAACAACAAACAATAAATGGTTGACACGCACGTATTGAACGCTGACTTTTCCCTAAACAATCTAATGGAGTAGGGCTTCCCCCTGGACTTTTCTCACCTTTCCTCCGTTCAGACCACTGCAGGATTTTTATTTATTTACTAGTGGACCCGGCACTGCTTCACTATTCAGTGTATTACACGTCACACACTACTGGTCACGTGATTGTTCATCAGGTTTTACGCTATGATGGGCAAAAGTTTTAATAGGTAAAATACTTTCTCGCAAGTATGGGTTTGTTCTATGTCCTGGTTTGAACATGGCTGTCAAGTATATTGTTAAAACGTTCTCTCTCAAATTTGGGCTCGCGTTCGCTGTAGAAATTTGATTTACTTGCCCGAGATTGAAGTAATAATTCCGGCCGATATTTCACAAGCGCATGGGCATGCAGTGAAGACGAACGTAATACTTGATTGTGCAGGGGGTTGCGTAGAGTTCAGGAGCGATTGAGTCGCCATAAACGAAAAAATCATCAATACATGTCAGATGTAATTCAAACTGCTCTTTAAACACTCACATTATTAATACGAACAAAGTGTTAAAATTTCAGCGCAATCAGTCGCGTAGTTCCTGCATCTATGTGTGACAAACATGCACATATCATTATGATTTACAGATTCTAAAACAGTTGAGAATCGCATTGCTCTGGAAAGCGTATTCTTCGGGCAATAAAATGTGCTGGAGGGCCAACTGAAAATGTCTCGATTCCTTTTCGCTAGTGATTTAGTTTGATCTAATTTTGTCAATGAACGCCACATTGTAAGAATTTATACCATGTCGAATACATTTGAGAATACTAATGTACGTCGTTTGATATAAAAATTCAAAGCGAGGCCCTGGACGTCGAAGGTGAACGAACAACCCGGAATCGCCGAACATCGAAAAGGCACCGCACTATCGAATTCCTCACGCTTTCCGAAATTCGCAACACGCCCACTTTCAAATAACAATCCATATCCTTATATAGTAATCGAGTCCCAAAGTTAGCCCATTCGGTCCGCCAATCCACAAATGAGGTGTCACACGACTCTTCACAGACACCTGCTGGAGAACCGATCTTTGTTTTATTTGAGCGGGGGGGATACACCCAGAAAACTTTAAGAAATTTACCTAAAATACGTATTTTTTGGCGATTTAAGCAACTAAATTGAATTTTGGATAACTCACGGAACTTGGTGACAAGACAAGTCGCCTATGTCAATTCTAAGCCGATTCCCTCCAGGATTATCTGGAAGAATTCTAGAAAAAAACTAGTAACTGATTGTTTCAATGCTCCTACGAGTACACTGGTGAAACTCTGTATGTGATCTTTCCGCCATTTACATGAATTGTTTCGACTTTATTTAGAAGATTAAAGCTAATTAAACCAAATTTTAAAATAAACAACTTAAATTATTTTGATCGACACTCGTTCATATAACTTCATAAATCCGGGATGGACACGTCGGACAACTGTAATATGTTAATAGTTGTTTTCCATTATGAACTTGCAAAGCACAAATAAATTTTAACAAGAAAATATCTGCGTGAGCCGCCACGCTAAGCTAGTAAGTAATATTTCTTTAATTAGAAAGTTTGTATTATATTATATTGTATTTTTCTTGCACCGTAGCTACATCAAATACATTGACTTTATTCAAATATTTTCCACTTGATGGAATGACAAAATTGATAAGGATACTACATCTCCAGCGCATGTTAGCGAAAGCATCTGAGCAAATCCATATGAATCTATTTGTTTTCATAAACGAGTTGTAACGATTTGTGTTAAATGAACAATAGCATAATGTAAGGGACGTAGGCAAAGCTCTTTGATGCTCTTTGGTGCACGGCGCAGCTTGTGGCGTAATGCACTACGAGTACAGTTTTTGTATTGATAAACGTGTACTTTTATAAACATCCCAGCTACGAGTGCAAGGTTTAATCATCTCTACCGATCAATGATTCGACCAATCCTTCCTTCGCTCCTTGTAGATGGAGCTCACCTAATAAATCCGACATTCCAAAAATGCAGATTTTCCCCATTCAAAAGCACCCTGGTTTACACAAAATTCCTCACGAAAGCATGAACCAGCAACTCGTTGATATCCGTCCGTTCCTCCTAACTTTCACTTACATCCCAAATTCCCGCAGATTTCTTCAGAGTTACAGTACAAAATCGGCACAAAAAATCCGCACCTCAAAAGGCTAATGCAATGTCACGATAATTTTTGACCCAACTTGATTAGTATACATCCGATGTGGCTCCTCACATGTAATCCACAAACTCTTATCACTACGTAATACAACGCATGTAATTAAACTGTACATGAAAACCAATGTATCGAGCACGTCTGCTGAGGGACTGCGGGTCAACCAGAATATTTTCCATTTCTTTAAGACCTTAAGATCATTTTGTTTCACCAACTTGCTTTCTTTCTTTGTTAGCGCTAGTCGCCTTGTTGCCCTTGCAGAAGTAGCACGTGATTTCACCCCCTCCCGCGTCGCCAATCAGCTGGAGGGTTGCCTACTGAACCAGCTGCACGGCGTCGACACGACTATGGAGTGGACGAAGCACGCGGTTATCACTGGGCGCGCTTATCACCCCACCCCCTCTCCGGCGCGGTTTGAACATCCACGGTTTCCAGCTGCTTCAATAACCGCTGCCAATCTCAGAAGCCGAGATCGCTTAGGCAGTAGTATAGTACCACTTGTCGTGGCGATATCGGATCGAAGAAATCGCGGGTTCGAATTCCGCCTCGGCATGGATGAATTTGGTAACGTCTCTTCACCCTTCATCATCATCATCATCATCATCCTATAACTTCATTAAAGAAGTATTAATAATTCCCTGCTCAAGCAGGAGGCCTTTGCCCTTAATGAGATGTGCAGTTGCCTAATAAAAATAATAATAACCGCTAACATTACATTCGTGTGCAACCAAATTTAATTTGATTGACTAATTGATTAGTGATTCCAGACGCTTCAACTGCCAAGGTCATTAGTTCCGTAAGTGTAATGCACGTTTTCGTCGCGGTATCTCCATGAGCCAGGTACCCCCCCCCCCCCATCAACAGGGTACCGCCCCAGTCGGGACAAGCTCTAAGCTGGAGGCGGGGCTCCGGGAATGTGAGGTGTTCTAGTGCATGTAAGTGTGTACGTAAGGAGAGAGGATAGAAGGAAGAGGAAGGAAATATCACGCGCGGTCCGTAGCCCGTATGTTGGGGACCTACTCCGGCACTCGCCTGGCATTGATCGAAGAAGCCACGTAAAACTACCGATCAGAGCAGCCGGCCACTAGAACACTTCTCCGGTTGATTTCTACAGCTGATTTCGACCTGGCTAACTGTAGTGTCGAACATCCAGGCACCGTCGGGGCTCGGAACCCTTCGACTTCGCGATCAGAGGCACTACAGTGACATCAAACGATGTAGTGGGCCACCTAAGACAACACATTTAATTTGACAGTGCCAGTGTTTATGAATTTATAATTAAGATATAAATGAAAATGTGAAAAATAATAACCATGAACAAAATTGTACTGAAAGCCTGAACGCCCACAGTCATTTCCAAGGGTCAGTCCTCAGATCGCCGAGGAAGGGTACGGGAAGAATGGGGCGACCTCCCACCCACATTCACACGGCGCGTGCGTTGACCTCGTCTCTCTGTTCGACGTGCGCGAAAATACATATGAAATGCCAGGGCATCGGGGTCACCTCGGGAGATTGTGTGTTCTACCTATATCCAACAGTCTGTTGGTTTGTACACAAACTGCCAGTAATTTCGTATTTTCACTTTTACAAAATTGATATTAAGATTATTTTTCATTCAGAAAAAATCAAAAACGTAAAACATCGAGCACAAAACATCAATGTTAAAATACATACATCCGCTTTAATAGATCTGTGATAAAAAAATATCGATGCTTCTATAAAAAATATCGATGGTTTGAAAATATCGTCGTCGATGCCTTATTCCCAGCGCGACCTTCTTAGACAATGGCGGTGCCTCGTGAAAAAACTACAAGAGAATGCATTTGTGAAAAATTATTTTTTATAACTCTTATATGGTATTGCCGTATTTTGTTGTCATTTGGTTCGTTTGTCATTGTGATCATTGTACTTTCCTTCGCGATTTTACGAGCACCTCTAGTTTCACACCTGAAATTAGCGTTTTATCGTAAAGAAATAATTTTATTTTATGCTTTCATCACACACCCTGCCCTAATAACATTTTGCTACCCCAACAAACCTTCTTCTAAGATGAACTTTTAATTTCGAATCCCACTTTAAGCATCAGGGCAAGTGGTTTGTGAAATTTTTCAAAAGCACACACAAGGCAGCTCCCATGCGTTGCGACCATTGCATTCCTACGTTTGTTTACAAGTTCTGAGACACTGGATACATTTATCGAATCTTATAAAATTAAGACTAAAGATTGACTGTTTAGCAACTCTCAACCAAGAATCTTCTTGTGATCTTTAAAAACCTTCTCTGGTTTGTTTTACTTATCCCACGACTAGGAATCTAGCACAGTAAGGCCTTTAACCAAAAATATGGAAACAACCCAGCTCTCCTTTAAGTCATTTTAAAAATATTTAGCTACCATTCTCAACATATGTCGCAGGTTATTCTATGAACGAACGGAGCAATGCAGAAAATTTCGTGTCATTAAAACTCTACAGTAATGTCACTAACCCGAAAACTCGTAATACAATCAATTTATCATACACCATCTCATTAAAACTGTGTAAGGATATTAAAGAAGACGGCACGTTTTCTACCCTACTCCGAAGAGGACGCATAAAACCATACAGCATCACAGCCTCCTTCACTTCACACAACACTAGGTCGGATACGGAATCGACACGCGGTCGATTTCAGGGCGTCTCGCTCAGACTTTCTCGAAGGATATGTGTAGATGAAGCATCTGTAACCGTAATTAGTAAAGTGGCTCATAGGAAAAATGTTTCCTCGCAAGAATCTGTTGGAAAGAAGTAGGGCGAGGCTTTCCGCTCCGAGGATTCGTTCACAGAATACAACTGTCTGCGCGAAATCGGCAACTCACCAACATCGTTCCGAGCCAAAGCATAAAAGACAAAGCAGTCGTGCAAGTCTACGTTGGTGGATCGTTCATTTATTTAACGTCAAAAACAGTTTAAAAGAGAGTTTAACGTACTATGAGAAGTGTATTCTATGTACATTTCGTTAAATTATGGGATCTCTATCCTAAACACAAGTTGAATCATGAACGCCGGGGGAAACTAGCGTTTTTGGCAAAAATTAATAAGAATGTTAGATTCCTTGTAATAAAAACTATGTGCAAGGGGGAGGTGGGAGACTACAGATTTTGGCTGTTCTCCCTCATCGTGCACTTCGTGAAGGAATCGACTACAGCGAGAAAATGGGAAAACCTTACTTTGAATAACTACAGAAAACTGCACAGATAATGAAGTTACTTCTATTTTTACAGTCAAAATACCCCACGATGAATATGACCGATTCGCGACGTCAAAAGACATTTAATTAAATGACAATATTTACTAGTTACTAGTCGTAATTTCTATTTACGCGATCCCACCTAACTTCATTACACATCTCTGTTGACGCTTTGTTAGGCTTTTCCGATTTTTGAAGGACAATGCTCCAGTTTTCGCGATTTACAAAAAAACAGTTAGTGCAACTTGTACTTACAAACGCAATGTATGCCAAAATACTTTTCCAAAACATACGAGATGCCTCACACTCGGGCAATCATCTTACTTCAGCCAGAATCTGGATGTCGTCCAAAATGATCTGCTCGACTTTCATACAACTTTAATCAAGTGTGCGAATTCACCGGCTAATTCGGGAATTGATCCTTCTGGGGTCTCAAGGAACCTTATGGGTGGTCCGTATGTAAAAATCTCTTCGCCTTTTAATTATTTTCTTACGACTTACTCTCTAATTCTACAGGTAAGCTGGGGACCAAACCAACTCAGGCAAGGAAAAGGGCTGATTGAACCGGTAGGCGCGTTAATGAGGCCGCCGCCTCCGCGCTGCTGTCCAGCTTTCTCTCGTGACTTACTGAAAATCTTTCAGACTCGCTCCTATATCAAAATGAAAAGCAAATGAAGCCGTAGAAGAGTATTCGAATTTTATGTTCAGCGTTATAGAATATTAAGAGAAAATGGAAGAATATACAAATGGTAATATAACCCGAATCAACGAATGATTCAATTGAATGAAAACCAACTTTAACCAAACCATATTTAGAAAAAAATGTGCCAGCCCTAAGACAGGAAATTTGAGAAGGGAATTGTCTTTTAATAATAACGGCTAAGAAAATGTTATTCGAAAATAGTCATCTTCCATTTTTATCTGGAAAGGGATGAGGTTTGTCGATTCCTAATTTACGTATGCCTTCTCTGGGTCGGTCGCCAATTTACACATGGGTTACACTCTTTATTTTCCTTCTGGTGCACGTTTACATATGCCACATTGGTATGGAAGGGCGGGGCGGGGATCTCACTACACTCACATCAGGCAATCAAGGAATCAGACGCCCACCAAACGAATCCCACTTTCCTTCCACAACCACTTCCACGCACCACAAGGAGGCAAACCAGTAACGAGCCAAACACGAAAGCACGACATCTCGACTCACGATTCAGAAATGCCATGCACTTCTCCAACATCATTAAGGCAATAAAATAATACGAGCCACGGAGGAAACAAAACAAAACAAACAGGACTGCGAATACATACAGGATTAAATGCACTGAAAAATATCGTGTTGGGATCTGGGTGAAAACTTTATTTTCGCCAGACATTAATACTAAATGCACAATTAGTTCAATGTTTGCGATGTATATTCTGCAAGTACAGAATGTTTTCATTTCCAGATTTGCTTCAATAATATTCGGTAGTACTACTATTTGTAAGAATGTGTGATTGCAGGGGTAACAGATGCATGCTGCAGGTCTCTAGTAATTAAATATGTTCAGTGTCATCCTATCCTTACATCTCTACTTACAATACACTTCGCATGTTTCCTCTACCAACAACTGACACTAATTTGGCTCGAACTTCTCTTTCGAAGTACAGTTTCTTTTTAAAAACACAGCATTGAATGCGCTGGTATCTAGATTACTCTAGAACAGCCAAAAAACCCGCATAGTACCTCTTTGTCCTATAAATACTCAAACACTATTCCGCTACTGTATGGCAAGCACAAAATCGCCCAATACAAAAAAGCGCAAGGCTTCTTTAGCCTTCATTATGACATATCTCGCGATAGCCCTACTTCTCAGTATCTACAAAAACGTTGATTAAGCAGAGAGCTCGGCAGATGAATCATGAAGAAATTGAGAGATCACGCGATGAGGCCACACACCCTCCGGCGCTTCACAGCGGCACTACCGCCTCGCCCTAGGAATCCAGTTCAATCCGATGGTTGGTTGGTAGTGATTCTAGGCGCGTCAACTAACGAGATAATTAGTACCGTAAGTGTTGTGCATGTTTTTCATCGAAAGGTTGATGTGATCATCTGCTGGAGAGATCGCCCTGACCTACACATCGGCTAGCGGGCTCTCTCCAACCAGGTATCTCCCTCCAGCGGGACACCGTCCCAGCCGGAACACGCTCTAAGCTCCCGTCCGGTCTCTCGGCATGTGCGGTAGTGTGGTGGATGTTGGTGCAAGTGTGAGGAGGTTAGGATAGGACAAGAAAGAGGAGGGTAATATCTCGCGCGGTCAGTGACTCGTTTTGTAGAGCATTGCTCCGGCATTTGCCTGGCATTGATCGGAGAATCCATGGAAAACCGTTCAGAGCAGCCGGCTGCTAGAATTCTCCTCCAGACAACGGCTGAATTCGACCTATCTGGCAAGCTAGTATCGATAATCATTCCACCGTTGGGACTCGAACCTAAGACCTTCCGGTCACTGCAGTGACATCAGTTGATGCACTGAACTATCTCTCCCGGACCAATGAACTGACAACCCCCAACCAGAAGCCGTTGGCGAGGACACACATTAATGCAGCTTTTACTAATTAACTGTAATAAGCAAAGTAGGCAATACCTCATTTAAATACGTTATAAATAACTATAAATTAGAAAATAAAAATAAATCGTAAATTCAGCATAAAATAATACTGTTCATAAGAAAACATCACGTCACCTGGACACTACCTCTACACTCACTGCAAAATCCTAGTTTCGCCTCAGATTTGAGCAAGGTCTCGGTTCGCCGTGCAAGTTTGCGGGATATTTCCAACAATTGTACCTCCGCATGTGCAGTCCCGAGACCAGGAAGCGTTAATTAGAGTAGATCCATTCAACAAATTACACGGATTTCCGGAGATAAGGCCAGGTGGTAACTTTTGTTCCGAAAAAGCAGAAACGTGGCCAAATCACCAGATAAGCACACCAAGATGTTTACTCTACGGCGGCTCCACACACTCGTTATTCGGCGAGTAGCGAGCAAGCGCTCGCCGAATCCCGACGAACGAGGATTAGTTCCTTGCTATTTGCCGGGCATCGAACGTTCGGAACTCGCCCTGCCCACCGCGTGTCGGTGTATTGCACACATCAAAGGAAGTGGACATTCGCCGAGCACTTGAGCTGCTCGGGATTGAGCGAGCAGTAGCTCGCTGCTCTGCGAATGCCCAATGCGTGGAGCCGCCTTTAGACCGACAACCTCCGATCTCACTCAACACCCGCCCACCACACGTGGTCGCACGCACTCACAAAAGGCCGCTTCCCGATGCGACTGCACGCTCTTTGCACTTCGAACCGCACAACCATGCGATAAGCGGAGCTGATAACATCTTCGGGCGAATTTAAATTATCACACAACACTTAATGGGTTCAATGGACAAGCTAATTAAAAACAATGGGAGTCTTCCAAAGCTTTACAACGGGAGCAGTGGCTCAGGGCATCAACTGATGTCACTGCAGCGCCTCTCACTCAAGAGGGCAGAGAGTTCCTATAGTCCCAAACTGGCAAGAAGACACTAAACACATAACTAGGTCGCTTTCAGTCGCTGTCTGGAGGAGAATTCTGGCGGCCGGCTGCTCTGATTGGTAGCTTTCCGATCAACACCGGGCGAATGCCGGTGCAGTATCCTAACAACGGGTACGGACCCCGCGAGATATTTCCTTCCTCTTCCTTGACTTATCCTCACCCCTTACACACACTTACACTTATATGCACTATACAAGCAGACATGCCGGGAGACCGGTCGAGAGCGTAGAGCTTGTCCAGGGTGGAGCCATGCCCCATTGGAGGGAGATACCTGGTTGAGGAAACCTCGCTAGCAGATGACTAGGCTGGCGCTGGACCATCCAGCGGAGGAAGATCACCACTTCCTCCCGAAGAAAAAACCTGCACTACACTAACGAACTAATGACCTTACAATTTGACGTCCCAGAATCAATGAAAACCAAAGCTTCACTGCGAAAAAAATTACTTTATATGGGTACGTAAACTCGTAAATTAGACCATTAAGTTCAATAAATAATAACAATGAACAAATATTAATATCCCTATTTCAGTTCCAATAATGAACGCGTTCTGCAACCAGCGGACATGCGCAGCATACCGACACTTTTCCTCCTCTAAATGCTATTACAACAATTACTCAGATTTAAAAGTGTACGATATCGTTTAAGCATTTACAACTGAATGAAGTTACGCAGAAAACATGCTCATCAATAAGAATCATTAAGGTTGTAAAATGGCTTAGAAAGCTGGGATAAGTCAACAGCAAAGGAAGCACGCCGAAAATTAGATGTATGGGATATCACTGTACAAGTTCTATATATTCACTATTTGGAAATACAGGAAGCCCATAACATTGTTTCATATCGTTCAGCATTAAGTCTCTAAGACTAATGATTGAGGGAGTTCACAAATTCCGAAACCACACAATCACTATTCACTGCGAAAACAAGAATTGAACACTGTTCTGAAAATGCAATTGAAAAGATTTATATTTACGAAGATTTATATTTACGGAGAAACTTCTATGTCGAACGTAACTATGGCAAAGAAATCCAGCTGTCCACTTTTACTTAAAAACCTAATGCACTACATATAATCGCTGAAATGTTTTTGTGAAAGTACACACGTGCCAGACAGTTGGTGGGGTCATTGCGTTGCGATGTCACTAACCTTTGCTTTTGAAAATACTCAATCTTCGAACTTACAATGTTAGCTATCTACACTTTGCTAACCCCAACTCACACACGCTTCCTCTCAGTAGGCCAAGTACAAAGCCTTCTTGAACACACTGACAATATCCCTCGGAGCAAATCGCAGATAAGCAAAATCAGAGATTTCAAGTGAAATAGGACCTGCACCATTCTTTTAAGCGACCTTTACACTATACGAGCACTAAGTTTAATCATTTTTAGAACCATTTTTGATAAAATGTTGATAATGTTGAGGCTTCATGTGAAGTACCCCCATTAATGAAAATATCCGTTTCAAACTCAGAAGGCCTCTATTTCGTTCCAATTGATTGAGGAATATAAATTGTGGAGAAAAAGAAATAGTGCGAGAAAGTGTGTGCTGTTTTACCAACACTAATTTGCTACTGAAACAGTCCAACTAGCCCAACTCAAGACTGTCGAACAGGCGGAGCTTAAAACTGCCAATTAAGACAACCAACGCAGAAGGAATGTTTAAACGCTATGCTCATGCACAGCTGCACTACAGATCAGCTCCCCCCCCCCTTTGCCAAAAGCTTAATGAAACATGATTATTGAATTGCGAGATTTTTCCCCTCCAGGAAACCTCGCAATAAATGTATTTTCCACAACAACAAAAAGTTTTTCAACAACGAAAGGATTCACGCAATTATACGTGAGAGTAATTACTATTTTTAATACCTACGCCATATTTACATATGAGTAAATTATGTATTCATTTACACAGAAATTAACGACTTCCCTTAACGTCGAATGTGTTTACAGCAAAAAATGCCCATCACCAATGAATCTTAATCAGCTGTAATGGTAACAAATTTTGACAATGATTTTCTTTGTCTTAAATATACACACTGCAAAAAACAACTGCCAAAAACCGAAGATAGAGATTAATCGCCACTATGGAAAAAGGAAATAGACAAAAGAAAATACTTTCTCAGCAACCATGATGGTTGCCGAGTATGCTTGCATGACGCAAGCAATGTTGCTCTTAGAAAAAAAGGCCAGTGACATTCATCGGTATCAGATTGTTCTCGACCGCATTTAAGAAATGCAATATTGTTTATTGTGTTAGACCGAGTTGTCAAAACATTCTCTTATGCAACAGCAAGTCGAACAAGTGGTACTACAACAGCACATGCTCCCGTATTTGTGAAGGAATGTAATATTATCTATAATAATAGCTACTTTGACATTCCTGAAAACTTCACTAAAAGAAATGTCGCTGATTAGAACAAACAAGTTTCAATAAAAATAGAACTTACACCGTATTTGTAAGCAGCGTCTACCCTATTCCAGTAACAAAATTTAAAAAGTTTTCAGCAGGAAATGGCGCGAATCGAACTAAAGCCTTCAGATTGGCAAGCAGAAATCAGCGACCCATGACCAAACCAGTCGGCTATTGACAATTTTAAAAATAGAAGAGATTGTATTACCTAATAAAATTTTCACAATTAAACTTAAAATTATTCAAAACTTCCAGTTTTTTAAAAAAAATTACAGTACATAAATGAATTTAAAAGATCTACGACGAATAAATTGCATTCAGAAAGAAATTTCCCGCTACAATACTGAGAAAGTAGGGCAGGTTCGGAAAACGTGAACTCTTGCAATTTTTGAAATTTCACAGGTTTTAATGACGATAGTATTAGCCCATATTATTAAGTGAACTTTGCTTTATTTCAGCAGAAAATTTTAGGGAAAAAAATTGAGCCATTTTTGATTTAATTTTGAAAATTAAAATGGAGATACACGATTTAAGCGCCCACCAAAGGTTCCGTACACAATTGACTGAATAGTGGTGGCTGCTTAATCAAGATTATGAAGTTACGATAAGCGAAGATTTAATCTAATTGTGCTAATCACAAATAAATGAAATTTGTAATCTTCAACATTTTACGTACCATAATTAAAAAAAATACAATGTAGACCAGATATTTAGGATTAACTCGTCTCCTCTCGGCTAATAACACACCCTCGTCTCGTCAGTCATTCTCTTCGTCAACAAACTCATTTGCAGTCCTCACCGGGCCAAAAAAGTAATCGTCTTGAAGATGCAATTCATATCCTGTAGAAACTTCACAGCAGGGCCGTCTGACGAAAGAGTTGGCGAATGACCTTCAAAACGGATTTGCGTCCGCGGAGTGCTCCGCGAATCCGTAACAGATTCCCATAGAAGGGACGCACGAGTTGGCAACTGTATGCATTATATGAAATGGGACGACTGTACGCGTAGTTATTAGAGATATTAAATAAAATCATCTGGTTTTACCTGAAACAGAAAGTAAAGCCCCTGTGTGATGGATTCTGGTTGACATTATTGGAAGTAATCTGACAATGCGTCGCGTCGTAGGAAGAAAATTAACTCAACGTAATCTCCACCGCTATTTTCGTTTCTTGTTGTCATACAGTTTAAAATCGCTTGAGGTGACTGCTTCATAAAGGCTACTCTGCGAAATTTGCCTGGCCGCTGACAGCTGAACCAATGAAAGAGGGAATGCTTTCAAGTGTTTTGTGAAATAAATTACTTCAAAAATGGCCGTTAGTGGAACTGACCGCTACATCAATGAGACTGCTTCAGCAGGTTTCACTATACCCTAATTAAAAGATCCATTTTAAATTTCAGGGGCCGAAACATCTGCAACATCGCCAGAGACTATCTGTTTTCCAAGACAATATCGGTGAACCCACAAAACTTTGATTACGTGGACATGAGAAAGTAATTTAATACGTATAGAAACGAGAACCATCCACTTTTTTTCATAACAGAGACCCATAAACCGGCGTTTCTCGGGGGAAATTGACACTTTCTTGCGACGCAAAATAACATTTTCTATATTACGTGATGGTAAACAAGAAAAAAATAAATTTCATTAAATTTTGCAAAAATGAACATTCATTACAAGTAATGATCGCATCAGCTAGACCAGTGTTGCCTACTAGCGGCCCACGGTGCCATTTATTATGTCCCGCGAAAGGTTTTTAGTCAAATGCGAAAGTCCCTTGCATCAATGTCGGGCCTTGTGCACTTTCCGCCCGCGCCCTGCTGGGGTCCACATCCCCTTTAATGTAAAAGAAGGAAAGTTGAATTTAAGGATTTGTTCTCGTAAATACAAAAATTCAAAACCATCTCGATGTGTTTCACAGCGTTATGCATGGAACGGTGTGATATCACGCAAAGTTTCACCCCTCGTTTCAGAGGAGTCTGGCAAAGATCAACAATACAGAAAAGTCAGGTGTGGATTCCCCCGAGTAATGAAAACATGGGGGTATTAGTTGAGGCCTTTGAAGTTGGACACTCCAGAGCTTCACACTTCACCTACGCTCCCACCCGAGAACAATCCTGCTCGCGACATCGCGCGTCAAGAACAGCGTCGGCCACTTTCGTGCGTTCCATCTCGCAGACCAGCGCTCTCATCACTTCGTTATCCGTCCGCGCTCCCGTGCTCGCCCCCGAGCTCTGCCCCCTGCGCCCTCGCCCGCCGCGCGCCGGGCGGGGCCCGGAGGGCAAAAAAAGCGGCGCGCGCCGATTGCCCAAGGGGGTCACGCGGGGCCCTCGCAACCACCACCCCACGCGCCCGCCCGCCCGCTCGCCCGCCCGCCCGCCTGCCTGCCTGCCTGCCTGCCTTCAGCGCCCCGCGTGGCGTGATGTCTCGCGTGCCCTGCCGCCGCCGACGCCGCCACGTGGCCGGCAAGCAGCCTCCTCCAGCGGGCGACGGGGCGCGACCATTCATTGCTTCATTGTTTCCTGTTAACGGGCGCGCCAACGGCTACTTTCTCTAGTTCCCCGACCGTCGTGCTCTTTACTCGGATATAGAGGAGCTACTCCAAGAAGGGACCACTTTGACAGGTCGGGAAACAAATTAATGTCAGAGATAGTGATGCAGCCATTTACAAGAGAGCTAACTGTAAACCACCGTACACTGACAAAATGAGAGCATGGACGTAACTTGCAGTTATATTGCCATGAATGGCTAAGCAGTA
This sequence comes from Gryllus longicercus, assembly GCA_038098605.1. NCBI lineage: Eukaryota > Metazoa > Arthropoda > Insecta > Orthoptera > Gryllidae > Gryllus > Gryllus longicercus. The sequence goes on along the minus strand of JAZDUA010000024.1, from coordinate 4,401,963 downwards.
GCTGTCAAGGTGGTCCCTTCTTATAGTAATCTCTTTATATCCTGGGAGGTGACTGATCCCTCCAGCAACGCGGAATGCGATATTCGGCGCCGACGTACGGAGGTTTCCCCTTTTAGGTATCTCCGCCAGCATGGCACAGCCCCACCCGGAAAACGCTCTAAGCTCCCCACGTGTATGGCGGAGTACTGCATGGACGTCTAAGGGTACCTCCTTCGACGTGTTCATGCCCCAAGGTATTTCGTACTCCCTCCCGATTACCCTCGGCAATATCAGAGATGTAGTAATTTGTAAAATCCTTTATAATGATTTGTTCATGATTAATACAAAACTCTCAATTCCAAATATATCCCCATTAATTACTTATTATTTATTCGTATGAAATTATGAGAGGGAACCCCGCCCCCTTTCCCCAATTATTTTATGAGCAAGCAGCTGTCGCCCTTTCAGAGCTTCCAGAACAGCCGCCAAGAGCTTCCAGAGAGACCGCCGAAGATGTTCAGATCTTACTTCTTCATATTCACAGGTGAAACGCACAACTAGCCTCCATTTTCGAGGTCGAGTAGTTTTCTCGGTGTTTATGACATTGACCTGATTTTTACAAGTTAAATCAGAACAAAAAATTGTAAACGGAACCAATGAAAGAAAAATTTTGTAACTGAACGTGACTTCACTTCTCATGTTGACCTATGAACTGACGAAAACCGGTACTTTTAAGAAGCATAAGAGTAGATGTGGCGGAAAAAGGCTCTTTTTTTTCTAAAAAATCTTCTAAAAAATCGAGGAACACCTACCAACCGAGGAAAATTGCTGACGATTCAAGAAAACCTTTAGACCCCGTTTAAGTGTGAAAATTTAGAGGAACTGACGAACATCTCCACTGATTAGACCCCTAAGAAAAACATTAAACAATTTACAAGAAATGTCTTATTTTTATACAACACGGAACAATTTTTTTTCTGCGGTAAAAAGGTCGTCAACAAATACACAAAAGATGTAGGAAAAACATTTGCATGGAAAATTCGAAAAAATTGAAGGTTTAACGACTACATCGCCAAAAATGCGAGATAATTTTCCCCAAATATAATAATCGGTTCTTAACAGTCTCACCCTACGTGCCGCCAAACACGTGAAAACTGCCTTAAAACGTAGAAAAAAATGCATTTAATGTGTAAAAGCTACTTCTCTTGTATGAAATTTAAAATTAACGATCTGTGGGCCGAAAATTTCCTGCTTCCTTGCAAAGAAATAAAAAAAAGAAACTGCTTGATGTGAACAATTCCGTAGAAATTCTACGATTCCAAAGGCATAGTGGCCAGAACAATTACATGAATCTTTTCAATCTCGGCTAATATTAATTGCTGGATCCAAATAGTGATCTTGCGTTCTAAAGTAGTATTCCCGGTAGTGTTACGATAAAATGACATTAGATCTCTTTAAGAAATAAATTTTAAGTATTCAACCGGCAGAACCGGGAAAACTTTATAATGAAAACTGCGTGAAAACGTTCATTAAGATCACGTCCTAATATTAATAGATCTCAATTTGGTTCATAAACAAATTTCTGAAAGAGCTAATTTATCAGAGGGCAAAGATAAAGATATGCAACTCACCGTCTTCTGCGTCCCTCTAGGAGGGGACCTACCTTCTCAACAATAGGTACTCAACACACAAAACAAGCAATCGATTATTCTACTTTCAGTCAAAACGGATTTACTGACGAAGGTCGGGGGTTTACAACTGAAGTAATGAAATATGAAAGATTTCGACTTTCCTTAGGCCGCTTACCCACGCCGCCACAGAAGCGCGCGAACGTCAATCATCAGGGCTCTTCGCCGACCCTCCGGCGACGACGGACAAAGGGACCGCAGCAGGTACCTGCTTCGGTCCCTTTGTCCGTCGTCGGCGAAGAGCCCTGATGATTGACGTTCGCGCGCTTCTGTGGCGGCGTGGGCAAGCGGCCTTAAAGTATCGGACATTTGAACACTACTTCAAACATTTGAGGATCACAATATTTTTATGACAAACCTTCCGCTGCAATCACACGGCAAAATTACGTATCTGAAGAATGAATAAGTAGACGAGAACGTATTTAAGAAGTGCCCCAATATCTTATCTTGACATTACTTCTACTTATCGGTAAGACATGTTTTCGATACTTTTGACACTTTAAACTTGTAATGGCAGAAACTTCCTTCACTCTTAGGTCTACGCAAGTTTCTCGATGTTGACCCTATCCTCTTCCCAGCGCCTAAAAACATTTTCACATTTTCTCAAGTTTTCGGTCCCTAATCTTAGGATTGAAATATTAGTTCAAGAATATTACAGAATACCTAGTAAAACCTCCTTCGATATGCGAATTTTCTTTGACAAATTTGGAGTCTCTTCTGTTCGAAAGCTAACGATATTTTTTTAATGTACATGACGTTAAATAAAGAACGAATAGTGTAGTAACTTGTAATTTTCAAAAATTCATGGAATTCAAGGAAAATTAGACTTGCATCGTTTTATACGGGTTTTTTGCTCTATCCTACGTAAAACGTAATTCAAAACATACATGCCATTTTTGAGGAAAAAATTGAAAATGTTCTTGTGGCTTTCTGTAAAGTTACCCCAAAATTAAAATGTCTGTTTCAAATTCTAGGAGCCGCGACATTGGCCAAGTCAATTGGGAAATATCGATCTTGGTCAAAATCCTCTATACGTTGTAGCCGCTAGCGTTGTTCACAGAGAGCGACAGGGGCAGGGACATATAGACACCCAATATAGACAACTGACTTACGATAGATTTAGGCTTTCAGTTGCACTGAATTGTAACATCGTAAACAATACACAATCAATCATCATGGAAGTTTGCAATTAAAGGGTCGATGAATGTAAGTTTTCATTTAATTCCTGTTGAAACACTGGAATTTTAAGTAAAGCATTATAAATTTTATTTAATTAGAATTTCCATAAATTTATCTTCAAAAATCGTGTCGATTGGTTGCTATTTTCACTGGGCACATTTCACGAGAAAAGCAATCTTTCGACGGAGCGCCCCTGGAAAAACTGTCCAGCCGTCCCAATCCATGCTCGTTCAACTCGCACCGTCTCGGGAAAGCCGCCCACTGTGTGAGCCGGCTCCGGCTCCGCCTCCACGCACCCTAGGTCAGGGCGCCGGCCGCGCCCCCCTTCATCACGGACCGCTTAGGCTCCATCAGCGCACATCCTGGGCACGCAGTGGAGGCGACGGCAGCCCCCTCTCGCGCCATTTGATCACACACACACACACACACACACACGCATGCCAGCAAGCAAGCACGCACGAGCTCGCGCCGTGGCGCGCTGGCGACCAGCCCACACGAGAAAAATGGTGCCGCTACAGCAGCACATACTTTCTCCCGTACTTTCACGCAATATTACGTCAAAAGCACTCACATTTTCGAAAAATCGTACATGGCGTTATTTCAAAATATGTCTTTAAGGAACAGATTTCATTGAGGAGGGAAAAATCTCTTATCTTTAATGTTTTAGTTGAAGGAAGACTCCGAAAAAAAATTCTGAACTTTTGTAATTTTCGAAAAATCAGAATATGAGACAAGCACCGTTCTCTTAAACGCCATTCACACTATCCAACAAAATTTAATAAAAAACGATGGAGCCATTTTTTGAAAATTTGGAAAATGTCCCAGGAGCTTAATGGACCCCCCCCCCCCCCATTAAAATATTGGTTTCAAATTCAAGTGGCAGCGACATCGCCAAAGCGATCAGGGAATATCCGTTTTGGAGGAAATCGGCTGAACTGTTTAGCCACTAGCGTTGTTCACAATCGGAGAGACTTTTGCCGTCAATCGACTTTTCGGTATGAACGGTATGACCGGTATGACCCACAAAAAGTGGATTCTGGCTACACCACTTGTTACAGGATTTTTTCCCTAAATTTAGCAACAAGATTTATCCGCTTTTTCGTTACCAGGGCCCTGTAATAAGAGTTTTTCAGTCGAAAATAGCCGTTTTTTCGCGCAGCATTACATAACTTTCTCTCTACTCCGTAGCGAGAAATGGTGGCACTATAGCATATACTTTATCGTATTATTGGTAATCATTGTGTAACATTATAAATAATACTAATTGAAACCGGAGAAATGCTTCCAATAGGCGAAAAATTAGCAGGAATGGGGGACGAACCTGCGGACTTCAGATAAACAAGTGACGTCTTTAGCTCACATTTCTGAAACCGAAACCGAAGTATGCCCTTTTGTTCGGTTCTACGTTTCAAACGTTTTGGATTAAAACTGGACCTGCACCACACTTATAACCGTACTAACGGTAAAATGTTTTCGTTTTTTGTTTTGAAGGTCCATGGGAAAAGAACCTCCCAAAATCAAAATATCCGTTAGAAATTCGAAGGGACGGCAACATTAGCAAAATCGATTCGAAAATATCAAATCTGATGCAATTTTTCTGCACGGTTTAGACGCTGGTGTTATTTTACAGACGATCAGGCCTACGTTTTGCGAAAACCAGTATCTAAAACCCACAATACGTGGATTCAAACTTCATTTTATATAAGATAAAGTAATTTACGACGTAACGACAAAAATCCACCTTTTCGGTTCCAGGAAACGCGTTTTACTGCCGAAAGATCGGCACTTTTCTGAGCAGCATTACCAGGAGCGGATCCAGCAGATTACTTCGGAGGAGGCCATCATAACTTTTTGTTAACTAATAAACATTTTTTATTATATTGTATATTATTTTTAAGTCTATGTATGAAACTATACAATATATATATTTTTTTAATAATTCAAGCTTAAATATTTAAATCAATTTTGCCAAATAAAGGAATGTAACAAACGAAAACTCTAGGCCTGTTTGAAGGGGGTGGGGCATGCTCTCCTGAGAATTACAGGATATTCTCATATTCAACGAAGTTCTCGCAGGAGAAAGTGAAAAAGTGGTCGGCGGGCGGGGCGCTCCTTCGGGAGGCGAGACAGACACGGGCGCGCTTCGACTGACATGCGGCCGCGTGCCTTCCAACGCGTATGGGGCGACGTCACCAGTGCACAAGCACTCGTCACGGCGCGACCTTCCTCGCCAAACATTCCGAACGCAAGAAAGTGCGCGCCGCGGCGGAGGCGGGGCAGGGAAAGCGAACGCTGTCAAACCCTTTGTGTCACGCCACCCCCGCGCACAGACCACGCGCCGCGCGTAATGATTCGCGACGACGCGAGGGCGGACGGCCCGTCGGGTAAATCGATGGCGCCCGCCTGCTCTCCCACGACGCCTCTTGGCGCACCCCGGCACGCGAGACGGGAACAACAGATGTCGCGCCGCAAAGCCCGGGCGAGAGTGATCTTCTCTTCAACGGTTATTTTGGGGGGCGTTCCGCCGCCGTTCACCCAGCATTCCGGATCGCTCGCGCGTGCGAACGAGCGCTCGAGAGGGGGAAGCAGCGGCAATCAATCCGAACTCAACGCACACCTGCACACGCCCTCGTCGTTGCCTGAACACCTACATGACGCCACGATAATTGCGAGAGAACTCATTTGTGCAGCTGTGATCATATGCTTAAACGAGAAACTACCGCTAAGCTTGACAGTTACGTTTTGTTTCCTTCACCTTTGTACATATAATGGAATGCACTGCACTACAATGCTTCAAACTAAAGTAAATAAAGATTCACACAATATAGCAGGGAACAAAGACCAATTAAAATTAAGAACTTTGCAGAAGTTCAAAATCTAAAAGGGTCTTCGTATACTACACATAACCAAAAAGCAAGTACATACCTCGAAAATCTTCAGTAATATCTTCACGTACAGTCTTCGCACCCCTAACGATTTTCCTATCGACGCTAGAAAAATAATTGCTAATAAAAACATTAAAAACGGCGTTATTATGATGGAGAACGACACAGACACGACAGTCCAAAGTAACGCCATATTGGCGATAATGGCTTTACGTCCAACCTCCAGACAACAACGCAACGCAATGACAACAACTGGCTGGCAGCGCTTCTGGGGAGATCGTGTTCGATAGATTGGACCGCTTGTAGTGCGCTCTGCCGGAGCAAAATTCAATCAAGAATTTGTGGAAAGATATATCACTTGTAAAGCTTGTAAAGTTGCCGACACTACCAATTTTGTACTTCTTTTGTTTCACGGGCTGCTTATTCCATACTCTCTGGTTTATTCCCAGTTCGTGTTTATTCTTTACACTCCACCATAAGTTACCGCTACTGACCAAGGGAAATCAGCGAAATCTTTCTGGAGCTGATTCTCTTTCCCTGGGTTCTTTAACAGGAGGCAGAAGCATCAATTGATTAATTTATAGCAAAATGGCTGATGCACCAGCTCCTGTTCGAGTTTCACCCCTGATTAAGGTATATAACGCCACACAACATAAGTTAATATCAGTTCGTACATCAGTATATGTTGTGATAAAGTGTTACCACAATTTGCTATAACTAACATTGATTGGTCGTCATAATTTATTCAATTTGTTGTGGTTTATGGAATGTATTAATGTAATTGTTCTATTAGTTACTAAGATCTTGATTGACGGCTTCGGCGTTTAGAGAGTTTGATTGATGTTTGATCATAAAAGTGGCAAAATGAAGGTTTCAATACTTATTTTTCCAGTTTGGACGATGGAGTTTTCTGGTAGTAGGAGTTTTATACGGTGCTTCCCATCGCCGTTCATTAGCGAAGAGAGAAGAAAAAGTCCGTGAAATCGAAGAAAAGCAGCGTGTTGTTCGTGAAGCGAAACTCGCAGAAGAGAAATCAAGACTAGCAAAACGTATGTAATGCCTATTTTAAGAAATCAATTAATCAGAAAATTATTTACAATTATTCATATATTTTCTTTTTACAGAGGAATTGGTTGATTTGGCAAAAATGGCTGGTGTACCCCCAGAAGCATAAGTGAATTCTTCAAATATCTATTATTGTATAGCTATGTTATGTAATAAATTGTATTAAAATTATCTGTAGTTCATGAAGTGTTTTTTATTTGTGCGTAGTCTATCCAATGTTGTGAGATTTACAATAGTAGAGGTGAATGTTTGACCTGCGATGCTTTTCCTCAAATTTGTATTGGGCATTAAGTACTATTAATCGAGACACTTGTACAGTTTATAGATCTCCAGTGATATAATAAAAATTAATCCTTATTCTGATCTGGAAAAAATCTTGCCTAAGATTGCTTGGCACAGTGAATTAAAACCAGTATTGTGATAATACATTGGATTAACAGGCCAATATTTCATTGAGTATTTAATATTAAAATGTATATTTAGTTGAGATGTCTAGCTCCTGAGAGTAATACAACTCTCGTTGCGAAACTAATTTATAATAGTGGTATGGGCAATTTACTAGTCGCTATAGCTTCGCCAAATAGTGACGAGGTTGAGTGTCAAAGCATTTAAACAGAAGATGTAAGTGAATGTTTTCGTATTGGCACACACTTGCATTTCGAATTAAAATATAAATATTTTTTAACGCGCTAGAAACGTGAATATTAGTATTGAAACGTTTATGTAGAATTATTTAATTATAGAGACCAATATTTTTCTCAAGAAATGAACATAAGACATCGGCTTGTTGGTATCAATGACATTTTGGCATGTTGGAGGTGTGAGTAATACGTAATACACGAAAAGGAAAGTGGAGTCCGGTGTTGTCGATGAACAACGAACGTCAATGGTTGATATGTTAAAATTGTGTATTGACTAGTTGCGATACTTTGTGAACTCTCCAATCATGTATTGTTTACAATGGCTTATTCCAGTATTGTTAATTCCAAAGCCTGTTAACCCAGCGCTTATTCACACGCACGTTATGTTCATGGTCCTTTATTTAATAGGTTTCTTTCTGGAAAGGAAGCCGTGTACAATATGTAGTTTGGTGTTTATTGCTGCGGTATTCCTTATATGTTACAGTGGTATTGGAAACTGTTTGTTTTGGAGTAGTAATTGTGATACAGTGCGCTGTGAAAGCAGTTGAAAATGGTGGCGATGACTACGTTGTGGATTTTATTCAGTGAATGGCCTATATTAGAAACCGAATATCAACGCTTTAGATCCATTGTGAACATGTGACATCAAGAGCTCTGTTTCTGGATGTTTCAGAGTTCCAAGGCTGAATATTTTTTCTGTGTATCATTGTGATTGTGCTATTTAAGCACATTGACTGAATCATACCACTTAGCAGTTATCTCCATGATGAATTTCATTTATAATGTACTAAGCACAGTCTTGCATGAAATGAGCAATACTAGTCCTGAAAACTCCAGGAAAATTTCTTCATTTCCAGCTGTCATGATTTGTATTGTACATAGGAAAGCTGGATGGAAATTACAAGTGCCCATATGTGATATGAACTTTTTGAAATTTTGTTATATGTGAAAATAATGAAAGTCATATTCTACTGTTAATAATGGTATTCAGTATCTCATTCAGTGGCATCCACATCAGTTAACATTTTAGTGTAAAAATAACAGTAGTCTTCAATTGCCATAAGTGACAAATGTGTTGTAAAATAACCAAAGACAAACCTGAGTTTTTAAATATTTAATTGTTACTACTTGCATTGCCATGATGCATGTGAAAATGGAAATGGTAAATACAGTTTATAGACTCGTGTTAGCACATTGAGTGGTGCAGAGAGGTGTGAAATATCAGTATTGAATGTGAGGTAGCTTGAATGCTATGTATACAAAATGACTCCTATTCCTATGAAGAGCAGTTCAATTTATAGCCTAAATGTTATTTGTGTATGTTTGATACAGTGTCTTGAAGAGTGTAAAAGTAGTTTTGTGGTTCACAATTTTTCTACAAACTTGCTAGTGGGGGAAATGAAATGTAAATTGTTATTAAAAGTTTACCATTAATTGCCAAACTTCTTTAAATGCAATTCCTATTGTCCTTCAGGGCCAGATTTTTCACATACCTTCAAAACTGGTGTAAATTGATAGTTTGTCACAAAATTATCAATTCGTGTGCGGAAAAAATCCTTGGAGTCAAGTAATTTGAGTCTAAATGCAAAAATAACTATTAACTTGAAAAGTAAAGACCTTGGTTCAAAATTTATTATGAAACAAAATTTTCTACCTTTTACAAGAAGTTAATTCTTGGAGAGGTTCATGACATTCAATTTCAAATTTATCTACCATGTTACTACTTATGTTGTAATCACAAGGTATAACTTTTCTGAATTTTATGTTTTGAAAGATAAATAAGATTGAGATTTAAATTTTGAAGTTCCCTAGATCAGAGAATGTCAGTCTGACAAATAACTTTAGTTCATTATTGAATTTATTTTTAACCTTATTGCAAGGTATATCAAAAATGAATAACGTAAGGATTATAGCATTAACCGGCTGTTACTACCCATACTTCAGAAAAAAACATTTCTATATACTATCATCATAACATTGTCTACTCACAGGAAAGTTTAACAGCCAATTTTTTCTTACCAGCTCTGTGATTTATATGTGGTGGTGGTGCACCATAGTCAGCTAGTTTCTCACAAATTACCCAACATTTTTACAATTTAATCTATTCAATCCTGCCATGCAGTATGTTAAATGAGTACAATGGCAACTTGCAGTGTTCAAAGTGGAAGCTTTAAATTAAACTTTGCAACAGCAGTTTAGCATCTACATGCAAATCAATAACTCTTAACGTGAAAAAAAATGAGCCAGCATTTGTATGAAACAAGTTAGGCATTGTTAAACCTACACGTGTAATAGAATAGAACAGTTTTGTTTTTTTCAATATTAATGGATGCATTTGATCCATACAGTAATAAATACAACACTGATACGGGATGATAAAATCTAACCTTCCAGTGGACAACAAAACTAAACAAAGAGCAATGACAGGTCAATAGCAGAACACAATTGAGGGGCTTAGAGCACAAGGGAATAATACCCTACATGTATTGCAGAAAGTAAGAGTTCAAAGGCAAGTGACAGTAGAAAATACAGGCATTTTCTTTCCACCACTCCACCACAACTTTGAGTTATTGGAATACTGTTTGTTCACAAAATAAAATAGGACTAGACTGTAAAGTAAAAACTAACTCAATTTGCCAAAAATCCACTAATACCCCTTGTGCTCTGGACCCCTGAATTAACATTACTGAACAAATTTGATGTTCGAGCTAAAAGAGCTGTTCTAGTGTAATGTTTTCCTTAATGTTTTATATCAGTAGGAGATTAGGAATATGATCTTGAAATATCTGTATATTTTAACCATAGATACAATACCATAGTACCAACATGAGAAAATCCACATTTATATAGTTTTTCTAAATTAATAAAACAGGATTTTTTCACAAAATACTGCAAAAATACATACTGAAACATCATTTCATTTGAAATTGTTAAATGCACTACATTCTTATGGACGGATATGCTACAACACAAGGATTATTGCTGCTTTTATTAAATTACACACACTGTACTTGAATCTTGATGACAATTCTATTATCATATATGAAACCTTGATTTCTCAAATCATACACAGATAGGAATTCTGTGTAACCAAATCCTCGAGGATTCAAATCTGCAATAGGGCGTTTGAAAGCATCGAGTTCTGGTCTAGACATCATTGTCTCGTGCAAATGTAGATGAGGATACAAATGATTTATCAGAGTGAAACTAATTCGCCCACTAAATGGCCAATCAAGAAACTGATCATTGTCGCCTCTCTTCAAATGAATCAACAAAGCTAGATGATCACGTTCCTTTGGTGAGATATTGAGACGTGCACAAAATCTGCAAAACCAATAGAAAATACCAAATTATTATTATTATTATTATAAATATAAGACATAATGCAAATTAAAAAAATCAAGGCATCAAAACTGAAATGGAAAGTTTTTCCTTTTCATTAAATTTATTGTTAGAACTGTAACCGAATGAAAGAGTTTTGGTTTTGGATTTAAAAAAAAGTTCATAATTTCACACAACTTGTTGGTTTAATGTTTTGAGAATGAACTATCAGGGAAATCAAAAGATGTCTAGGATTTTGAGCATTTTTCGATTTTGTCCTCTGCCTCCGAGAAGTGCAGGACTGGATTTCCGGAAGTATGCGCAGGAATATAGTTCAAAAAGGAGTGAACTAAATTAATAACCACTTTACGACTTCAACTTTCAGTTCATCAAACTTTTGTAAATATAAAATTAAATAATTTTTTCTTAATCGTCTCTATCGTTTCTACATATGTAATACAATATTATTAGTATAGAACCAATAAAAATATCATTTTAGGTACACTTGAAATATTTTAATTATTGTTTTTTAATTATTTTATTCATATATAACAAATTACAATTATGCAGGTGCTACCATTGTTACTGCTATTATTCATTATTATAAATTAGTTATTGTGAATATATAACTTTCTTTTAAATTAAACATGTTTTAAATGATTTATTAATAAATTACTTTAGGCCATGTCCTGAATTTTTAGCGTAAATTTTTAGAAGTCAAGCACAAGAAAAAGGGAATACGTGTGTCTTTTATCTCTTAAAATTTTTTTAAAATTCTGGTACAAACAACGAATTTTAGCCATGCGTTTTGGCAATGTTTAGTTAAAACAAAAGTAATAAATACATAAACCAACAAATAATATACCGCACACCCAGTGAAAAACTAATCATATATAAGCATTTCTGTTGGAGAAGAATTTAAAGATTTTGTGCTGATAGAAAAAATTGTAAATATTATTTTAAGAATGTGAAAAGTAATATAGGATGAGATTCTAATACTCATTAGGAATGTAACATATCATACAAAGACCTCTTATGGATTATGTTTTTTTTTAATTGGAACAGTGACATTTTTTCATGACATGGACTTGGTGGATACAAATGCCTGTAATTATCTCAAATGTGGAGTGGAAGTCTTCCAGCAGGGTTGCAATGTGTTTGAATAAAGAGATAAGGAAACTATCAAAAGCAACATGTTTTATCGTCAACTAGTGAAACATTATTTAAAAAGGTTTGATGCCTTGCATAACATATATGAACAATTCAATGTAACAAAAGAATTTTTGTTTACCTGTAGCCACTGGGAGAAGTGTAAAAGCTTGGACTATATTCCATAAAAGCATTTGGTAATGAAAGCATTTTTTCAAGTTTTTCAGATATCTCACTCACAGTCCAAACAAGAACACCACCACAATATTTTAAAGATAAATCTTGTGAAAGTCGTTCAATTCCTGCAGAGGATGTTGCTGACACTGAAGAAAGCTGTCGCTTTAAATTTTCCAACTGAATCTCTTGTTCATGATTTCGTTGTTCCAGGACCACTATTCTTTCATACAAAGAACGCATCAAACCTTGCCAAGGGGAAGATTCCTAAAATGAAACAATTAATTTGTAGTATCTCTATATAATCAGCACACACAACAACACAATGTGCAGTAAAATCTGTCTCAACTGTATGTTAAAAGGACAACTGTATGTTAAATGGAAACCTCCCTAGACCAGATATTTTTTTGTCCCAATAATTCCGGCTTTGACAGATTTCACTACATTTTTAACCTGACATTCAAGACCTCACCTCACACACACCATTTTCTCCAGAATGTCCTTTGGTTCCAGGGTCCCAGAAGCTGGCTTCATGGGATTTGGTTGCCATTTGTTGATTTTGAACCGATATTTTCAATTTACCGTAAGCAGTGCTAAGGAGCTAATTCACAACAAATGCAATTTGATCAATTTTAATTCATTATAAAAGATAACGAATACAGCACATTGAAACATACATACACTAAGGTGACTATGAAGATGTGTTTCCAGATGAGTAGGTAAATCTTTCTCAGGAAGTGTTTCAAGACAGCCCACATCTCGAAAATTGCATTCTACCATTCCACCATGATTTACATCTCCATCAACCTTCTGCATCAGAGTACAACAAAGAAGAGGGGAAGACATTATATTATCCTTCCCGAATAAACTTGATTGACACCAATAACAAAACTGAGACATGAGAATTATTAATTTGTGAATTTATCTGAAATAGTTTCAGCCAATGTGAACACAATATAGAGCATGTGTAAATGATGGGTTGAAATCTGTACTGCAGAAAGAATAACACTCAGAAAATCAAATGCCTCATTTCTCCTCTTTTGCCTGAAAACCAAAAATTCAAAATATTGATTATTTTAGTATTATCAATCTTCAATGTAGCACATATCTTCAAACCCGCCTTCAAGAAAAAGAAAAAACACCTACAATAAATAAAATTTCTCCTAGCATTTCTTGTCCTACTGAAAAAATGTGGTAATCTGCATCTTGTATGCGGCCATTCACAAAATTTACATTTATGTAACTCCTTTGGAACATCTCATGAGACTCCCAAAAACATCCCCAGCTCCTTCAGCATCTCCTAAGATTGAGAACCATGGGAAACCCCCATATCATTATTATCATTATAATAATGAACTTTTAAGGATTAGGCATGTTCCTTTAAATTCATTACTAGGGATTGTCCATAAAATACATAACGGCAGAGAGAGGATGGGAGGGGTGGGCAAAGGCAAGGCAGCATTACATAGGGGTACAGAGTATTAGTTTAGGTTACAATAATAGCAATTTTTTTTCCAATTTTTCAGCATTTGCTTTACTAATTCTTTTTTCCAGCCCTGGTACTAAATCATTAAAATATTAACAATTTAACTTTAAAAAATTTAAATAAATTAAAAAGTTATCATGTATAATTGTTACAAAGAAAATAAATATTTTTTCATCAATTGTGTACTGATTGAATCTGTTAGATTATGGAGAAATATTCAAAACTGATCAGTAGTATATTCTTGTATCCAATTGGTGCCAGTAGTATCTCACTAATGCATTATCCACAACAGTGTGTGCACAACTTGCGATCAGAAATTTTATCACTTGTGCATGTTTCCTTCACTCAAAAATTGCCACTAATCTTATTGTAAGGTGCAGTCAGCATCACCAACTATTTCTGACTTCAATTATCATAAGTTTTAAAATACAACACAAATAAAATTAATACAAACTGTTTTACTAATACAATAATTTATCTAACATCTTCTAAAAGGGAAGGGAGTGTTGTCGTAAGCATTATGTAATTATTTAGGAGGAAGTCCAAGTGCACATTACGAGTTACAGGGGGGAAAAGATGTGTTCAAAGTACTCTCAATTTGCATTAAGGGTCATTCCATTTTAAGTGGTCTAGAATTGAATTAATTGACCACCTGACCATCTCAGAAAAAACAAACTTTTTATATAAATTCACTTGTGTTATGTTTTCAATTTTTTTTTATGGTACGTGTTTCACATATGGTAGATATTTTTATTTTAAGCAGCAACCCAATTTTCACATTTGTAGACATGTATGGATTTGTAAATTACTCAGCACTACGTTGAACTTTTTGCAACTAAAAAACATTGTATTCAGTAAACTGGTCTCTAAATCAAAATGATATTTATCTACCTAACACATTTTTATTTGGGTAAGGTTTACATTGAACACGATTGAACAATTTTGATTTTCTGAGAGTAATTTTTCAAACAAGTACAGTCACAGCTGTAATTTTTTCTGCGCTTTTACACATAATTTAGTTACTCTACGAAATATATCAATGATAAATAATCACTTAAAAATTGGAATTTTGGGCCTTTTCCAAATTGTCAACTGTACAACTTTATCTCATCCTTCAAAATCTCTCTTGAGGGATAAAATAAAATTTTGAAATTTGCAGATGGAAAAGTGCATAATATTACCAATCAGCAGTATTAATTTAAACCTTTGAATTCATGTACGAAAGTTTTTAAGAATGGTTTTGAATAAACCATAAGGGATTTTATACACAATTAATTTTTTCTGAAGTAGCTGACTGACCTGTGATAGACCACTTAAAATGGATTTACCCTTCTGTAATTTATGGATGGCCCTGAGTCATTGCTGAGGTATTCCTGGCCCTTCCACCTTTTTCATGACCTGTCTGATTCTCTCCTTCCTCTTTGTCTAAGTTTTCAGCATTTGTTTTTGGATTTTATCTCATTTTATCTTTTTTACATGACCAAGACACTTTCTTTGGTATGTTCTTATTTCATTAACTATGTTTTTAATACTCAAACTCATCTTCATTTCTTATTCTGTCCTTTCATATCACTCCTTTTAGTAATCTCAAGCACCTCATCTGCCCTGTTTCTTATCTACTTCTGTCTTCATTTTAAGATCCACATTTTACTTCCAAACAATAGGATTGATTTTGCTGCAATGTTATGGAGACTAATACTTTGTTCCTTGGTTCTGTCTAATGTTTCAAAATTTTGTTTTTACTATTCAACTAATTCAATTACATTATCAGTTTCATTATTGTATATTGTTCGAGTATTTATCACAATCTTGTATTAGACAGGAAAAGGAATTTAAACTAATCTCACCTTCCTTGTGTATTCATAAATGTTGGTTTTAAATTGAACTTTAATGCCATATCGAGGCAACTGATGCATAATTACACACATGCTTTCAAATGATTTTGTATGCTTTTTGTTTAAAGAGTTGTTGAAAAAAAAAGCATGTTTGATAGCAAGGTGATATAACCTTTGTTCTCTACACAACTATAAAATCTCCAATAAAGGATGAAAGAATTTATAACATCTACATTAACGCTTTTACTTTGATTTTTAACAACCTTCAATTTCCCTGAACACCAATTACTTACTCACTCATTCTTTTACCTCTATTATACTTTCTCTTGCCAAAAGTACACTTGTCAATTTTGACAATCATTCCTTCACCAACCAACAGTACTCACACTTTCCAGTATCATGAAGCAGACTTTCCTCCAAAAATCATTCATTTTGTCACAGTTTTAGCATCAAAAGGTACATCAACACTTTTCACTTTCATTCATGCATCCCGTAAATTTGTAGAAAAAAAATTATATCTTTTTTATTATATAAAAAAAATATATTTTCCACATACCAATATTTTTTTTTTTTTTTTTGCAAAAACAGACTACCCGACTTAAATATGAACATTTTACAAAAGGCAGTATAAAATTATTAACAGGTAATATATTAAATTAATTGAAATCACTACAATAACAACACTAAGTTACACAATTTCTTTCATTGAAATTACACACTGCAAATGAGTGAAGTCTATATAATATCCTTGAAGTAAACAGACACATTGTTCATTGACACCATTGTTAATGCTGTAATTTTTCACCAAAAATATCACTCGCCAGAGGTAATGTTCATTATCAATAGTTCTTCAAATATTTGTGGTATTATTCATCAATTAATTCTTCCAATACACTACCTTTCAATTAAAATGTTTAAAAGCAGCTCTTTGTAAATCGTCCACATACATTGCTAAAATGTCTGTATCAACTGTATAGAGAATTGTTTTCATTTCTTTGCCTCTAGCAATTTGTGTGCCATTTTCTACTACTACTTTCCATTTCCTTACCATATGATTCATATAGATATCGGCTGGGAGTAGTGATATAGTACATCCTTGTCGGAGTTCAATATTCTTGGGGATTTCTATTGTAATTCTTCCATCTTGCTATGAGTTTTAATTTCTGATTTCTGTACAGGCTCTTGATGGCTTCTATTGGATGTTTATCATAGTTTTCTTGATCTCATATTTCTCATTCACTCTTTATTTCCTCATGGCTTTTACCCTCATTGTGCTTTATTATAAAATTTTGATCTTGAAGTACAAATAATTTAAAATTTAAATTTCTCAATTTGGTTCCAGATTTAACTCAAAAACCCACTACAATAATTGAGTAAATAAAAGAAATATTAAATATGAGGGTCCCTTGTTACCAGGGCCTAGGGTTTTAGTACCAATTCTTAAAACAACCTTGAGCATAGGAAGTGTTGTAATGCCAATAAAGTTTCAAAGTATTGAATATTTGGGAAAATAACAGTGAATTTTAACATTTCGTTCTGAAATGCAACTGTAAGAAAAAATAGAATTTTGGATACTATTGGTGATCATCAGTCAACAAATGCTAACATTTCACAAGAAAAGCAATGTGGCTTTGTTCATAACTTCCTTTCCTCAAAATTTATATTTTTCTTAGAAGTAGCAGACTTCAGCCACTTGGCACTCATTATTACTTGAGTAATTATTATATTCAGAACCCTACTCCATTCAATAATGCTTAAAAATAAACATACCTGAGAATGATTTTGTGAGGTTCTTTCTTCCAAATCATTAATTTCTCTACGGGTGAAATTATCTGGAAATAAGTCAGTCTCTTCATTTAAAACCTGGCCATCCACAGGACATGTACCTCCCTTCTGCCTGCATGATATAAAAGAATTATACACCCTTCATTCATGCATCTCTTATGAAATATAAAACAGTGTATTACACAAAGAAAACCTACTTCAGCCATGCATTAATACACTCTTTACAAAACCGATGTCCACATGATGTCAGAAGTGGGTCTTGCAAACACTGAAGGCAAATGGGACATTCAAATCTTGCTTCCAGCTTGCTTTCCACATCAAATGATGGCTGAAAGAAGTTATGAAAATTGGTAAAATAACAATTTTAAAATAACACAATGCATGGTGAAGTGAATATGCTTATTTAAAATACGTATTCCAAACAATTTTCGAAATAGAAAGTATTGGCACACATACAATGCAACTTTCTTGGGCGCATGTTACACGTGCTGGAGATGTCAACATCATTAACCATTTATTATTTACACCAAAATCACGTGTTTTCGAACAGTTTGCATTTCATAAATCACTAACACGAGCCGTGCTAAGTAAATAACTTGGTATAAGTTTCAAGTCACTTCTCTAGGGAGAAAACTTCCCACATTATAACTAAATACTTTATTACAGTTCTTGTTGATTTACAAGTGAAATGGCCTTTGCAGTGGCATTTTTCGGAGTTCTGTAGTTCACTTTCTCGGTTAGCTTCCACACTTTATATTCATTCCAATGGTATTTGATTAACCAAATCTACAAGTAACGTGTCACTTCATTTTCTCTCCTTAACCTCTTGTTTCGCCTACTACTATGACTCATACCGAGTAACAGAACACATTCCATTCCAAGGGCCGTTTGTTTTCACGATACCAAATGTCACGGCGTAGACATCACGACACTTTAATGCCATGACATCTCTTGAAAGACGAGAGCGCTCAAATGAGCGCGATTATGTCGAGATTTGGTGGCACATTTGGTCCCTTGACACAAATACTCTTTGACTTGACACAGAACACGGCGTGAAACAGGCGTAAAACTCGTGATGCTCAACAGCATATACTTTCTCGCATTTTTTGTAACGTCTCGCATTATTTCCAGCTCATCTTTCAGACAAGCAAGGATAATTTCACATATAAATTAAATATCCAGAACTAAAAACGATACAATGTGGCTGGATCGTGGCATGTCTATATAATCAACAATCTGTATACAAATTGTTTTATTAGTAAAAATACTATTAATATTGGGATTTCAATAGTAAATTACAATTAAAATTAAATTAATTATTTTTCTTTATTCTTTGATCCATTCCTGTCCCCCGAGGACTGTTTTCGTGACCCTTAGAAGGTGGGACACATGTTTCATTAATTCCAAGCAGAATTTTCGTGTCTGTCTGTCTATCTGTCTGTGTGTGTGTGATCTATTTATTTCTTTATTTATCAAAAACGGTTAAAAACTTTGTATGACGTATTTATTTACTTGGCTCTCCGGGTGACGCCGCGTCCATGGCAAAGGTGCCGACGTTTCGGTCGCCATTACGCCCTGAGGAAGGTCGCAGAATGGTGACCAAAACGTCGGCACCCTTGCCATGGACACGGCGTCACCCGGACAGCCAAGTAAATATTGACTTCGGCCGCGGAAGCCTACGCTCTCATTTGTGTGACGTTCTATGGGGAGAAGTTAATTCGAAGTTACATTTATGTCCAGAAGCAAAACAAGGGGCCATCTCAGCACTTGCTCAAGGTTCAGGGATTGAGGAAACGTGATTGAGATGGGGGTCATTGATCCAGATGCTAAAGTACAATACTTGTTACAGGTTCTTTAGAATTATACAATCCAAATGATAAATAATACATTGAATTCATTTTTAAATTAACAATTAATTTCCTTTTGGTTGCTCAGTATAGTCCTTAATTATATATAAACAGTTGAGGTGCAGAAAAGATTGTACTTGGGGCATTGTTGCGATATTTCTATTAATCTTGTAGTTGCTTAAAAAGAAATACATTAATACATTGAGAATACAAATTGAGTAAAAAGTAAACAAAAAGCGAGTGAATAAGTAGAATGAATATTGGCACATTAGTAAATACAATAGTAAATTTCTATATATATATATATATATATATATATATATATATATATATATATATATATATATATATATATAGAAATTTACTATTGTATTTACTAATGTGCCAATATTCATTCTACTTATTCACTCGCTTTTTGTTTACTTTTTACTCAATTTGTATTCTCAATGTATTAATGTATTTCTTTTTAAGCAACTACAAGATTAATAGAAATATCGCAACAATGCCCCAAGTACAATCTTTTCTTAATATTCAATAGTAATTCCTTTTTTTATGTTCCACGTTAGTTTTTGTATTTTCACTCATTATTTTAAATAAAATCAATAAAATCAATGATTTCATTACGTTTAGGTGTTAGAAAAAGAAAAATATAACAAATGGGAAAATTTTAAAAAAGGTATGGAATAAATCTGAATAATTGGAAGAATTGTACTTTGACGCTAGGTTAGGAGAGTCATGTTGCAGTTTCTCACGCGTGAGAAAAAAAATCAACGCCAGAACGCGCCGAGTTGATTAACAACTTGACAAAATGGTTCCTTTTATAGAATTGATAAGAGCGACGAACGGAGGCAGAGCTGAACTGGCATTGCCAGTGTTATCTACGTATGTCGAAACATGTAATGCTACTGAAATATATGTAGAATTGCTATATTTTTTCTAACAATGGAAAAACAATGGTTTATGATAACATATGTTGTTCACAGATTTTTATTATTCATGATTTGAATACTTTTGTTAAGTATTTAAATTTAAAAAAGTATTTTATTACATTTTTATGTTTAGAACTTATCTTGCGTATGTTGGGTGTAATCCATCAGCAATCTCCAAGCACCCATGGGCAGTCTAAACACCGTTATACACGTTGAATCGTTATGACTATTGGCCGCGTGCGGTGCAGGGTTATCCTTCAGTGTTATCAAATGGGAAATCCACAATTGCCTGCTTTGTGGCGGATTGTTTCTTTCACATGCCTCCGCTGTTTAGTTTGATTGATAAGCATCTTGTTAAACGTCCAGATTATCTACCGTATTTGACGCTGTCTTGCGATAAGTGATTTGACAAACAAAGAGAAGTTTGGACTCGTGAGACAAGACTATTGGACACTTCCAATAATATGAAAGCCTTCTAGACATTTTAATAATTGTTTTAAATTTTGAAATATTATTTAATTTAAATATTTTAAATTTAGGAAAGTTTCTCTTGTACTGAAGTGAGTAAACTATCATCTTTACCGAACACGTGCCAACACTGATCAACAGACGATATGGTGCAGTGAACGTCCCAGAAGAATATGAAACCACATATCGTAGGTAAGTACAGTTCTACAAATATTTCGTTTTCTGAAGAAATCTTTCACAACGAGATTGAACGTCTGAAAACAATTTATTTAGAGTAATCTACATTGTTGAAACGTTTATATCATTTTTTTAAAAAATCTAGCTGTATCCGTTGCGAGCATTCCGCAGTTTGTAATTTATTGTTTTAAAAGTGAAAATAGCTTCGAAGACAACTTCGAACGGGCTTAAACTTTACGTTGCAGCATTATACAACGTAACGTGACCATGATGAAACATTCTAATATAGCGAATGTGGAGATTAAATGACACAGAAAATCAAGTAGTGAACCTTAATTGTTTTGAGGAAGATTATTTGTTTATATCTGTTAAAGTAAATGAGTGTTATCACTCTCATTTACTTTCAATTTCATTGTCCGCAGATTTCGAGTTTCAGTCCGTTTCAGAACCTGCGAAACAGGGTACCCAGAATAACGTAATCTAAAACTGATGATGCGAAACAGCACATACTATCTCATATTATTTCTAAATTTTCAAATTTCAAGGAAAATTAGACCTGCGCCATTCTTTTAAGCGTTTCTTCTTTTATCCGTGAAAAAACAGCAACTGACGAACAAATTTCGAAAGGTTTGTGAGAAAATGTTATTTTATAAATTGTATAAATTTTGAGCACAATTTACGCAAAAATACTCGTTTTCGCGCAACTTGACAAAAAATTATATATAATCTTTTCTTTGTCAAAAAATTGTGTATGATCTTTTTTAAGGCCTGATTTTACTTTCTCGCACTTGCTTCGAAAAAAGGGGAAGTATTGTAATCTTGTACCGAAAAAGGGAATTTTCGGTAGGAAAACTCTTATAATCGGGTCCTGGTAACGAAAAAGTGGATATATCCTGATGATATGTGTAGTAAATTACTTCTTCTAACACGTGGTGGTGTCAGAATTCATATTTTGAGGGTCCTTGATACTGAAAAATCGATTGATTTTGCATTAATTTTAACTTGAAATTACGTAAAAACTACTCGTGTCACCAAAATATTCAACATGGCCTTTTTTTTAAGTTCTGATATTTTTTACAGATTTGGTTTAAGGCGAAAACTCTATCTTCAATTTTGTAGTTTTGAAATTTTTGAAAAAACGGAGAGTTTATCGGAAATGGGACTAGCACCATGTCTTGATACATATGTGGACACAATTTATAGAAAAAATTGAGCAATTTTGTGATAAAAAATTGTTTTAAAAACGTTTTAAATTGTGTATATTTCGCGCACAAAATTACACGAAAACTCATATTGTCGAACAATTGAACATGTATTTCTTTAAAGAACAATTTCATTGAGAAAAAATCTCGAACTTCAATATTGTAATTTTAAAAAGACTCCGAAAATGACACTTTTGTAATGTACGAAAAATCAGTGATTTTGACGAAAATGAAACCTGCACCATTAATTTATGTATACTTTACGCAATCCGAGGACAAAGTTTGATTAAAAAATTTGAAGGTTTGAGGATTATATTAAGTACCCTCACAAATCAAAATATCCATTTCAAACTCGCAAAGGCTGGAGTTCATTGAGATCGATGGTGGAATATCAATTTTGGAGAAAATAGGAATAACGCGTCAGGCTCTAGCATTGAGCACAGTCAGACAGACGGCCGTCAAGTGATTTTTCGGCATCACTGACTCCCAAAACATGGATTCTGACTACACTATTTTCTATATGCTACATTAAATAGCATACACTTCCCACTTAGAGCCTTGGTAACTGGGTAAGCATTCCTAAGCATTTTTGGATCCAATGGGTTCCCTAGACTTCCCCACGGGACATTGAAGTTTATTTCCTCCATTTACTACCAGCAATGCTAAATTGCTCCATCGTAATTTACAAATTGTGTGTAAAGTTTAATAAAGCTTCTGAGAACAATTAACGAGATAGTCAATAGATCGTCTCGAGACGTGATTCCCAGGGTGTTGAGGACACTGACTAAATCTTGGCATAGCCCCAGAGGTTCCAACCTCCACTGGCAGGATTCTGGCGTTGGGTACTCCATGAAATTGGGCTGCCAGGGGGATGACTGGTTGGTAATTTACCACATTTTCCTCCCCTGCTTTCAGAAGGCTAGATCCATCCTCGTGGCGGACAGTCACATCGACCACGTGGACACCTTCCCGGCTTTTTATTACCAGGTCAGGTTTGAGTCTAACCCCTTCGGCAACGGAGAAAGTGGATTCCGTACACACCACCGTGTCTTATTTACGGAGCATCTTCCCTTCTATGAAGTTTTTGATCTCGTCATGACGCTTTATTCTTGCTGGCTTCGTAAAAATACACTGACCGATGATGTGATTCATGGTTTCTACCGCTGTATTGCACTTCCTGCAGTACACATCCTCTCTGGGCCTTCCTCTACTAAGAGTAGTTTTATTGGTAGCGGTATTTGATCTCTATTGGAGTGCAGTGATAAAAATACCAGGTTTCAGAAGATAATCTTTCAAAAAGGTATTTCCAATCGGATCGTTTATATGCGCCCTAGCCGCTCTCCCTTGGAATCCCAGCTTCTCCCAGGCGGCTACCTCGTCATCGGCGCATTTCTTCTTATAAGCCCTTAAATCTTGTCCAGAATAGGGCCAGTTGAGTCTTAGTGATTTTGCGGTCTTTAGTGTCCGTTGGTAAAAACTCGGACAGGAGCTCAAACATCTGCAAATAGGATCTGCAGATTTTTCTTACCGTAATCCTAGGTTCAACGCAACTCCAGGAACGTGTTGGGCGAGCCGCAGCAATCCCAGTCCTCCGTCTCTCTTGGCCAGATAGAATAAGCCATCTGCAGTACTCATATGCAGATGTAAGAACTGTTTGACTGCCACATTGATTTGACCGTCCGCTTCCCTGAGCATTGACATTAATGGCAATGAATAGAACCAATTGATAAAGGTAACGTGGCATTATGTAGGTATTAAGTATTGCCAACTTCTGAGTGGGCTTTAAATGCGCCTTTTGAAGCCTCGACACTGCTTCCATTAAATTCGATTTGGATGCTTTAGATGGGAAGCCGTTCCAGATAGAGTAGTTCACTCCCATGTATGTAAGAGGATGTACAAGGACAAGATTCATCCACTTTTTTGTTACAAGGGCCCGACAATTCAGCAGATTTCATTAAGAAAACTAGTGGTGCTTCAGAATATCACAGACTTTCCCGAATTAGTTTTCGATTTTCTTTGGTCTCGGCTAGCTATTCGGACTTGCCGTGTACTCTTGCCAGCTGCCATCTATCGCCGTCCAAAGTACATTTAAAAAAAAATTCTTCATTTTTCGGTCATTAATTGTAGAACGGAAATATTATTTTAAAAATGTTAAAGAACAGTAAAACCTCGGCCAAAATGGCAATATTCTTTGAAAAATTTGGAGCCGTTTTTACAAAAATGGCGTTAAAGCTCTACTGTAAATTCGAAATTTAGTCCTCTTTTCACAGTGAGTTTTCGAAACTTTCGTGTGAAGTCATTCCAATCATTTTAACTTACAAATGCAATATTGTTTACAAATTGCAGGAAATGTGTATATTAAAGGCGCGAGACAATTAAAAAATACATTTGTTTAATTTTTGAAAAAACAAAAAATACAACAAAATTAATTCTGTCATCTTAAAAAATGTATCCGTATCCGTTGAAAAGTTTCCGTAATCAGTATCCGTTGAAAAATTTTCAAGAAAAAAATTGGATCTATTTTTGAGAAAATAGCGTTTGAGTGTCTCTGAAAATGCTCATTTTCATAGAACACTGTTGAGTTTTCGAGAAACTTTATACGACATTATTTAAAGCACATGTACTCATAAATACATTAACTGCCAATAATGTAAACATGAAAGACGAGAGAGGCAAATCAAAAAATTCATTTTTGTAATGAAAAAAAACAAACAAAAAAAGCAATACGTCGTTTTTCATCTGACATAAAATTTAACACTACTCCTACCAAAAGTTGAAAGAAAAAACTGGAGCCGTTTTGTCGATACTCTTGCTTTTGTATTTTTTAAATTGCAAATACTGCACGCAATATTGCTCGGAAACCACTAAAATTTTTAAAAATTGTACACAACTTTCATGAAAGAACTAATTATGGAACTAAAACAAGTCAAAAAATTACATTTTTGTAATTTTTAAAAAACAAAAAAATTGAGCAATATGGCGTTTAAGTCATCTCATAGAGTACATTAGACACTATTCCTACCAAAAGTTTAAAGAAAAAATTTGAGAAAATCTTGTTTTTGTAATTTTTTAAAATTTAAAATATTGCACGACATATCGCTTGAAAACGACCTAAATTTTTAAGAAAATGTACACGGCCTCCATGAAAGAACTAATTATGGACAACAAATTTCATTTGATTGGAAAATCTCTATCTTAATTTTGTAATTGTAGAATGACACCGAAAACAATTCTAAATTTGGCAATTATAAAAAATTCAGAATTAATCGTAAAACCCGGACCTATGTCACCTTGATAAGTGTATTTAACCAGAAATTTAAAGAAAAAATTTGGAGCCGTTTTTGAGAAAATTTTGAAAATGATTGGGGGTTAATGTAAAGTACCCTCAAATTTTAAAGAACATTTTTCAAACTCCCGGTGTATCGAGTGGAGCCGGGGAATATCCATTTTGGAAAAAGTCACACGTATAGTTTAGGTGCTTGTGTTGTTCACAGTCTGACAGTAAGAAGGACAGACAGACAGACAGACGGAAAGACGGACGGACGGACAGGCAGACATGTGGAGTCCCACAGGGATCGATTTTAGGCGCTATTCTCTTCCTACTATACGTAAACGATATGCTCTCGACGATTACAACCGGAAGAACAGTTCTCTTTGCAGATGATACGAATGTTCTTTGCAATAAAGAAACCGTAAATAGTACAATATCGGATATTTCAAATTGGTTCCTTAATAACAAATTAATAGTAAACGAAAAGAAAAAGGTTTCAATGCAGTTTTCCATTTCAAATAAACAGCTCTGCACTCCACAAAAAATGAACGGTGTGCTAACAACATTTTTAGGTATTTCAATTCAGTCAAACCTTAAATGGAACGTCCATTTAAATGAATTGAACACTAAATTAAGTTCTTTACGCTACGCTTTCAGAATGCTTTCAAATTCAGTCAGCCTCCTCACTTCCCGTTGTGTATATTTCGCTAATGTTCATTCCCGCCTGAGAAATGGCATAATATTCTGGGGAAATACATCTTATAGCTCCCAGACTTTTATATTACAAAAATGAATTGTAGGAATTGTAAGCAAATCCCACCCACGTGATTCTTGTAAGCCTCTCTTTATTAATCTATGTAATTTACCATTACAATATAGTTATCATATGTGAATCAGTTGTTTTTGTCAAAAATCACTTACTTAAGGACGGGAATATATTTTCAGCAAACGCCACAGTCTATAGCTACAACACTCGATGTAGTTATCATATTCATCATGTGACTATCAACAGATCACTACAAAAATTCCACACACAATACATGTATATTATTTTTCATCTTGCCAGAAGACATTAAACGATTAAATTAAGAAGTCTAAGTCCCAAATAATTTTTTTTTCTGTTGCACAACTGTTTCTATACAACTAGAGACTATACCGATCATCCAAAAGGAAAGTAATATTAATTTGAACAATGACATTTAATGTATTATTTACCATTTGTATTGTATAAATCTAAAGATCCAGTAACAAGTATTATACTTCAGCTTCTGGGTAATTATCTCCATCTCGATCAGGTTTTTGTCCAGTTTCCCTGATCCATGAGCAAATACTGAAATATCCCCTTGTTTTGCTTCTGGACATAACTGTAACTTCTAATTAACTTCCCCCATAGCACGTCACACACAGTTTTTAACTTTTTTGACGGAAATAAAATAAATAGACAGACGGACGGACGGGCAGACGTTTTCAAAAGAACCACTTTTTCGGTATCAGGGAACCCCAAAACGTGTATTTCTGTTGAAATCTCGAAATCGATTTCTGCAACATTACATAACTTTCCCTATACTACGTATATTACTCCGTATACGGGAAAGTAAAAATATATCTTCAATATTGTAGTTTTAGGAAAACGCCGAAATTTTTTTTAGATTAGCAATATTTTTTAAAAAATGAGTAATTTTTGTGCAAATTTCAAAAATATTATCAAAATAGCTCTCAAAATCAAAATATCTGTTTTAAATTCATGGGGCCAAGACATGAGTCAGATCGAACGGGACTATCAATGTTGATGAAAATCCTTACTGACACACGTTTTTCGTCAATCGATTTTTCGGTTTTAGAAGCACATAAAACAAGGATTCGGACTTCATAACTTGTTGGAGGAAGAAATTTACTATATATAGGAACAATATTTATCCATTTTTTCATTATCCATTTTTGCATTGTCAATAAGAGTAGTTTCGAAAAATAGCATTACAATACTTTCTTTACAATGCATAAGCAGTACGCTAAGAAGTAAAAGTGCGTGAAATATCTTAAATTTTCTGAATTGTACGCAAAGAGGTAAGGCGGTATTTATATTTTTGATGTTTGTACTCCTTCCCCACTAGGCCAAGGTTCTTCTGAATCTAAACAATTGATTTGATATTACCGAGATAACGTGATGGCGTGTTTGTTATCGTAGAGCTCGTCATTGTCTACCACCATTGTCCGTGCAGGTAACGTGTTAGCTGAGGTTAAAGGTCGGTAGGTCTATAGTAAAAATGTCTAACTGCGCTTAAGCGTACCAGAAAAAGTATGCCCTACAGTAATGGTGCACGTTTAGCAGGCAGCCGTAGACAATTATTGCATTAAATCGGCGTCGTGAGCCGAATTGCTTAACATACGCTCTGTGTCATGGAGTGTAAGCAACACAACGCACAACGTATTCCTGGATGGGTGACCATCTGGAAACCCAAGTTACTAGCGGCGTCGAGTCCCCGGTAGTAGGGATAAAAGGCAATTACTAACTCCGACATTACAAATGGCTAACTCCGACACAAGACAAAATTTAACGGCGGATTTCTCTGTAAATGTAAATAGTACGTTTAGTAGGGAAAATATGGTGAAGGCACGTGGTTGCAAAAAACGCACAACATTTTAAAAAAATCCTAATGTTTAATAGAGTATAGCTAAAATTACATCAAAACTAAATATGAACTAAACGTCTTTTAGCTAAATCTGTACGAGCTAAACGTCTATCAGTTGAATCTTGAGATATGAAGTGAACCCTGAAATAACACTTCCTGATTTTGAGTACCGTGAGAATCTCTTTTCCTTAAGCTCAAATGAAGTGCTCTCTTTTCCATTTCGCCCAACCAATTGGAAAAATAGTAGAAAACAGTGGCCTAAAAGAAGAGGCATGTAATATTATAAGCGACAAGAAGCGTGTAAAGAGGAATTAACATGAGGTGAGACAGTTCTTGGGACTGACCTTTGAAACTTACTGATATCGATGATATTTTCGAATGTTTGTACGAAAACCTGAAGTAGAACTAATAGCCAGCTACATTAATAGAAACTGGTTAAGAATATGCCTAGAAGAGGAAGACAAACAATACCGCCAAGTTTCCCGACTGACATTTATAATCTCTATTTAATGGTTTAAAGAGATTTTAGGGAACAATTAATAACATCAACAGATGGCATAGTAAATTCCAGACTTATTCTAAACAGAAAAATTACGACTCATCATGCAAGCATATGAAAATTTATAACTGCAGGATCAAAAAGAGCTCGTTATTATTCTTCTGGCAGGACATTCAAGATTAAACAAGAGCTTCTATAGCAGAACATACTTTCTCGCATTAGTGACGGTTACGAAGCTAACAATACCGTAATTTCCGTTCATATTAACACATTTCAGCCATCAACTCATTACCAATCGTAGCGCATTATGTGCGAAAACTAATTCATTTGAAGTCAACACAAAGTCGAAAATTCAAAAATTTAATACCAGAATTATCATTGCCCAAGAATGGGAAGTAATTCTGAGAAACTTAAACAGCCGTGTCGCGGCGATGCCATTGTGTTGCTGTTATATCTCGTCTATAAACACTCTCAGTGCGGAAAGTTCGTGAAAGCAAAGCAAGCGCAGGGATTACGAATTTGCAATTTCTATGATTAGCAAAAAACCTGCCAAATTACTCGTATTTTCAAAAAAAATCGACCATAAACTTATTTAAAACGTAATTTTAAGTTACAGATTTACTTTTCAAATAATATGTATAAAAATATTGTAGTTTTAGAATGTTATTTTTTTTGCAATTTTTCAAAATACAGATAGCTCATCGGAAATGGGACCTATACCATCTTTAAAAGCGTACTTTGCCCTTTTCGAGTCAAAAAAAATAAAAAATTGGAGCAATTTTTGAGAAAGTAATTGTTTAGAAATGACCAATATTTCACGTAAAATTACAAGGAAACTACTAATATTTGCGAAAGATGTGTTTGTACACGATCATATTTAAAGATCTGTCTCCGAATACTAGATTTTGATTTGGATGAATGATTATTCTGAATGGGGGTCATTGACCCGGAAGGTGAAGAACGTCACTAGTTGCCTTGCATGAGAGTATCGTCGTAATACAGAGGGACTCGGATTGTCCTCCATGCACCAACACAGAACACTCGTACCGTCAGTGGCTCAGGACATCAACTGATGTCACTGCAGTCCCTCTGGCCGGGAGGTCCTTGGTTCGAGTTCCGAGAGTGGTAGGATTTTCGACATTAGCTAAGGTCAAGTTCTGTCGCTGAGTGGAAGAGAATTCTAATAGCCGGCTGTCTGATCGGTAGTTTTCCGTGGTTTCTCCGGAGCAGTACTCTAACAAACGGGCCACGGACCGCGCGATCTCACCTTCCTCTTCCTGGTCCTATCCTCACACACTTATACTAACATGCACTACACTACCACGCGTGCCGGGAGCCCCGTCAAGAGGTAAGAGCGTGTTTCGGCTGGGGCGGTGCCCCGCTGGTGGGAGACACCTGGATACGGAAAAACACGCTAGCCGATGGTAGGTCGGCGCCGGATTTCGCCATACGGCGCAGGAAAGATCGCCGCATCCTCCCGAGCAAAAAACATACATTTCACTTACGGGCTAATGACCTTGGTAGTTGATGTGCCTGGAACCACTAAACAATCATAAATCAATCAAAACACTTCTGCTTTACGGGGGTTTCGAACCCACAACCCTAATGTCCATGTAATTGGGTTCACTGCTCCAAGTCCTCATCTCAATAAGCCGAATCACTTGATCGCACCTTTTGTAAACGTGTTATTGTTATGAAATATGATGATGATTCGATAAAATAAGAATGTTGAATAAACCATAATAAACATGTGCTTTTACCAAAACAACCAGCGGTGCGGATTATCTGCGCCGCTCATATTCTTTGCTCCACGCGATAAGCTCCAGGCGTCATTGATTTGAAGGTGAATGCAGCAGGGACTCGATTGTTGGACGCAATCGCCGGAAGCTGCGCACTGCGCGCACACGCGAGAGAGCTGCTTGAGAGTGGTCGGGGGAGTTGAATGCGGTGAAAGAGTGCACCTGATTTAATTTACAAAGTGTCTGGCTATCACAGAATGAGTCGAGAGGAGTTACAAACTAGTTGCATGTACTATTAGATATCTATGCATCTCCTGCATTGACGTTTCTAATGGCAAAGTTTCAATTACAAGATATTTCGTTACCAGACACCCGTGGCTTGGCTCGCAACTTAATATCAGCAGCAGGTGAGAAGCATAAGATTTCAATGTGACTGCAATATTTAAATGTATGCGTAGTGCTCTTTTATAAATGTGTATTTCTTTTCATTCGTTCACGTCCGAAATCGCCGAGCTTTTCAAATACATCGTCAGTGATTCATACAAAGTATACTATAAGCAGGACGCAAGTTTCCCATGAAACAATTGTTTCTCCAGGAAAGTTTGTTTTTTCACTACTTATACGTGTATCCCACCTACCGGAATTGTACTGCCACGTTCCATTCCAAATCATTATTTGGCGTCCACTGCTCACACAGTTCTTGGCTGAGAAATAAAACAATTAAAAATGACAAACAATTAAAAAAAAATTATGTAGAAAGTTCTTTACTGTGTTTTGCAAAATTGAATCTATGTATCTAAATGACTTTTAAACATTCGTCTACTTAGCAACAACGTCAATAAAGTTTATTTGGTATTAAAATCTATCAACATCGCACTCAATAATAAACAATTTCCTCAAAAATACAAAAAATGTTGAATAACATAATATTTACCTCATGAAATAGTTAAGTCAATGGTTTTTAGTACAATGCGGAGGCGGTTCATACTTAGGTTGCACGGTTGCACAACTTCAAGATAATCGAAAAAATCTTATATGTTAGGATACATTTTCCTTTTAATGACATTAAATATTCAAGATATTGAAGAAATATTTGATATTTTTTCTGTTTTTGACGATTAATCATAATAATATTAATAATAATAATAATAATAATAATAATAATAATAATAATAATAATAATAATAATAATAATAATAATAATAATACCTGAGAAAGTAGAAAGAAGAAATGGGTGTTCCAGATCTCTAAGCAGCATTTAATCCAAAGAGGCAGCCCAGCGCATGGCGTCTTGGCCTCTCGACTATTACGACGCCACGAGCGTAGATCTCACCGGCGGCGTGCGGCGACGGCAAGCGGCGGCTGGGGATGGCCACCACGGCGCTGACGATGACCACGTTGCCGACGCCAACCACGTCGCCGACGCTGTCCACATCGCTGACGCTGTTCATGTTGCTGACGCCAACCACGTCGCTGACACTGACCACCTCACCGATGCTGGCCACGTCGCCGGCACTGACCACGTCGCCGTCGCTGACCACATCGCCGACGCTTACCACGTCGCCGTCGCTGACCACATCGCCGACGCTGACCACGTCGCCGACGCTGACCACGTCGCCGATGCTGACCACGTTGCCGACGCTGACCACGTCGCCGACGCTGACCACGTCGCCGACGCTGACCACGTCGCCGATGCTGACCACGTCGCCGACGCTGACCACGTCGCCGACGCTGACCACGTCGCCGACGCTGACCACGTCGCCGACGCCTACCACGTCACCGCCCCCGTCTCCGATGTGGAGGCGCAGAAGGCAAACGCGGACCATGACGGCGTCGTCAAGGATTTGCCTGTGGAAAACGACGAGGGCGACCACCAAAGCGTGAGTGATATGCGATTCAAACCGTTCTCATCTGGAGCAGGAGACGGATGTGACGGCGTGAAAGTAAAGTGGTCAAATATTTAAATATTTCAACACTATTTCTACATTTATTTTATCGCACTTACTTCATAAGACGATAAACTATTAACAGAAAATGGTGAATTTTCGGCATAAAATCTGTTACTATCGGGCCCTGGTAACGAAAGAGCGGATGAAACTTCATTTTATAGTAAATTACTTCCTCTAAAACGTTGCCAGTATCTATGTTTTGTGGGCCTTCCATACCGAAAATTTGTTTGACGGCAAAACGTCTCTTTACACTCACTCTATCCTTCCGTCCGTCTGTGATCAATGCTAGCACTTAAACCGTTCACCCCATTTTCTACAAAACTGATATTCTCATATCCTTATCGAAGAACTCGAATCTTTGCAAGTTCAAAACGTTGTTACAGGGTCATTTGCCACAAGACATTGCAATAGAAATAAGGCGAGACGTTTCCTGAGTCGCGTACTACAGAATAGGTGAACGCTTTATGATGCAATATTAGTACTTATTATGGTATTTAGGAATACATATAAAGAACGCTGATGGTGGCTTTTCGTAATAACAATCATTTACAAAAACCCTCAAAAAGCAACAATATTAGTTAGTACTGTTTATAGTACATACAACATTTCACCAAATTGATGTCCTTGCTCTATCCATCTAACACTGTCGTGCTAATATAAAATAATAATACATAATAACAATAAATAATAACATAAATAAATAATAGTATAAATACATAATAAATTTGGTAATAAATTAATATAAAATACAAACAATAGGAAATTGAATCTTTTTATGCAATGGATCTATTCAGAAAGAAGTGTGCTAATTGCCTATTGCGTTTTACATAACAAATACAATCCCAGATTTTTTCAAAGCTACGAAAAGAATGTTAAATGTGGCCTTTACTTATGCTTTTACAGAAAATATTTCATATCATCGGTCTTCATAGATCCCGTGAATCTAACGAAGCTGTCTGTCTTAGGAACTCAACGCCGCGGTCAACTTCTACGCCGCCAAGAAGACTGTGGCCCAAGGCATGATGGACATCGCCCTTATCACCTCCAACGCGAACCAGATGCGCTACCTGCTGGAATTCGGATCTCCCAACGTCATCTACTACTTCAACCTCACCCTAGTTGTCATCTCACTCATACTCCAGGTGGGTGTCCTTACACTCACATGCACTACACTGCCGCGCATATCGGGAGACCGATCGGGAGCTTAGTTAGAGCTTGTCCCGACTTGGGTGGTGCCACGCTGGTGGGAGATACCTTGTTGGGAAAACATGCAAGTCGTCGGGTAGCCGGCGCCGGATCTCTCCATCAGCGGGGAAAATCAACACTACCTTCCGCAATAAAAACTTGCACTATACTTGCGGGACGAATGGCCTTAGCAGTTGACGCGCCTGGAATCAATCAATCAATCCAAGTGTCTGTCTCCGTTGAGTGGGAGCACAAACTCTTGACTACTTGAGGCGGAAGCGCTGTGAGATAAATAAGCC
Organism: Gryllus longicercus; assembly: GCA_038098605.1. NCBI lineage: Eukaryota > Metazoa > Arthropoda > Insecta > Orthoptera > Gryllidae > Gryllus > Gryllus longicercus. Next base: position 4,368,581 of record JAZDUA010000024.1, on the reverse strand, counting down.
TCACTCACGCAGTGTTGAGATTCTGTTCGTGTAAGTTTGGCGAACACGTGCAAGTCAATGGATTGGTTATTCTGCGTGCTGTATATTTCTGTAGGTCTGATACAGCTACAGTTTAGAAGAGGATTCTAAAATCCGGTTGCTCTGATCGGTAGTTTTTCGTGATTTCTCCGATCAAAAACAGTCGAATTGCGGAGCAAAACCCTAAGAACGGGCCAAGGAACGCACGAGATCGTATTTTCATCATAACTTCCCCTCGTGTCCCCTTACATATACATACTTATATACATACACAACAACGCATGGCGGAGGGTCTCAGATCAGTCAAGAGCGTAGAGCTTTTGCCCAACTGAGGCGGTACCTCGCTGCCGGAAATACGAGGAAGGAAAAACACTGCAAGCCAACGTTTATGTCGGCAGGCGCCAGATCTCACGTCCCAGCGAGGGGGACACCGCCACTTTCAAGCTATAATATGCACTACACGTATGGGAATAACTGCCGTAACAGTTGTGTCCAGGATCATATAACTTAATTCAGGGATATCAAAACACCTTATTATATCTGCAGTTAGGACTTTCATTCACTACACAACAGTTCAGCTTTTGTAAATTCCCTAACGCAATGAAGGCCGCCTTATCATGCAGTCACTCCGCGGCGCCATCTACACGCTCCGAGCCCCTTCAGATACAGCCTCCGATCAGACAGCTGCGCGCCGGCGGCGGCAAGACAGTGAATATGCTCAGCTCAGCTGATTTCAATCGATGCTTCCCGGCGAAGTCACTTCTAAGTGTAGTAAAGAAGGCACTAAAACGTGCCGCGTCCGATTGGTCTTGGGTGAAAGCTTCCCTTGAGAACTGCGCTCTGCTGGGAATGGCGGGAATGCGCCTCTAACCGCCGCAGCGGCGCCACTTCGCATCTCGTGTAAAACCTCCATTTGAACGCTTTGCCAGCGGAAATGCTGCTAAGTGTAAATGAAGGGGGCTCCAACGTTTAGCGTGTCCGAATAACCTAGCATGCAGGATTCATTTTAGAACAGTGTGTGAAAGGGATCTAACGAGTGCCGCGTCCAATTGACCAAGTAAGATGGCTTCCAGAACTGCATTCTAGGGCGGGGGCGGTGCGCCACTAACCACTGCAGCAGCGCCACTGACCCACTCGTCTAAAACCTTCATTTCAACCAACGCTTTGCCAACGGAAATGCTGCTAAGTGTAATGAAGGTGGCTCCAACGTGTGGCGTGTCTGAGTGGCTTAGAATGAAAGCTTTCATTTAGAACTGCATTCTGGTGGTTGAGCCGGGAGTCACTGTGCCACTCGTGAAAAACCTCCATTTGAACCAATGCTTTGCGAGCGGAAGCCCCGCTAAGGGGCTGTAACGTGTGGCTCCGTTTGTGCAGATCGCGGTGGGCACAGCGCTCATCTTCAAGGGGCGTGCCGATCTGCGCGCCGAGCACCCTGGCGACGCCGCCTTCGCCGCAGCCGCGCGCCTCGGAGCCAAGCGCCTGGACGACGCCATCGTAGTCGGCGTCTTCCTCATCACCATCATCAACGTCTTCATGGCCGCCTTCGCCATCGGCGGCAGCGCCGCGTCAGCCTCCTGACGGAGTGTCATCTTCAGGCTGCCACTCCACTACGTCACATCTTCCACTTTGTTTTTAACACTTGGATGTCTTCAAGCATGAATGGAAGACGTGTGCAGCCAATCATTTGTTCGGGTATTTCCAATGAGGGCTATCATAGGGAGATGTCGCTCGCAGCATCAACTGATACCAGTGCATCAACTGAAGTGCCTCTGAGCGGGAAGTACTAGGTTCGAGTTCCGACGGTGCCAGGGTTTTCGATATTAGATTTTCGGCTAGGTCGAATTCAGTCGTTGTCTGGAGGAGAATTGTAGTGGCCGGTTGCTCAGATCTGTGTTTTTACCGTGATTTCTGCGATCAACCCCCGGCAAATGCTGGAACAGTATCCTAACAAACGGGCGCGCGATCTTGCCTTCCTCTTCCTTATTTAATTGCCTCACCCCTTACTTACACACACTTACACTTACACGTAATACATTACATATATGCCGAGAGACGGGTCAGGAGCTTAGGACTTGTCCCGGCTAGGGAGGTGCCCACTGGTGGGAGATACCCGGTTGGGGAAAACCCCATTAACCGAATTCAGGTCGGCGCAAGATATCGTCATTGAGCGGAGGAAGATCACAACCACCTCCCGAGGAAAACGTGCACTACATTTACGGGGCTAACGACCTTAGCAGGTGACGTGCATCACTAACAATCAATTAATAAATCAATATGAGCTACCGGTCGGAGTTTGTTTTCACAGAGATCAGCCATCGGATCGAAGTGTATTGCCTTCATCGCTCTACTCTGAACTCGTACATTTTCTCGCGCGAGTCACATTTGAGGTTACGTGCGAGCGCGGAGATTGGTGACAAGCGGCGTTATAAATTAATCGAATTTCTGGGAACAGATCAGGCCCTTCCTACTTTCTCTCACTTGCTCTGCAAAGAAAGTCCCGTCACCGCTCACGTGATTTCTCAACGCTGCTTTCGCAACCCTCTCTCCATATCCCGTTTTGTTTCCTGAGCCATCGAGATTCATCCTTATCTCCGGCGAGGTTTGAGGGAGTTTGAATACTGATTTGATCGCTGGAAGGCCCTTTGCTGTGAATATTTAAAAAATCAAGTTTCTCCATATTGTTTTTCATGTAAATGTAAATAAATCATACTAATTTATTATTTTATGTATTTATTTTAAGTTCCTTATTAACAACATGGCCTTTTGGACCATAGATATAATATTGCCAAAATAGTGATATGCTTATTAACCATTTGAACTAATTTGTCAAGTCAAGTTTATCCCTTGACAAATTAATGTAAATGCGAAGATTGCATTTTATTAACTGTGTTCTATACACTATTTGAGTAGCTCTTGTTATACAGTGTCCCAAATTAGCCAAAAAAGGCCTTTACACTCTTATTGAAACCTGTTGTGAAGACATATGCAATTATTTCGTAGTACGACTCTCCATTATAATATTAACCAATTGTTTAAATATTTTTCTGACTGCCTCTAAATAGGTTTTCAGAGTAATAAGCAATTACTTTCACAAATGTTTCCTAATTCAGTCTTATTATTTAATCGTGTTTCTAAGTTTTCTCCCACTTGGACTGGGGCACATGAATTTGAATTTTTCTCTCATTGACAAGCAGAGAAAAAATTATTTTACGCCCATAAATGTGTAAAAATTATTAATGTCAGATACTTTTGTTTGTAATTAATGTTATGGATCTCAACGTCGATTCCTAATTTTATAATTTGTTTCTTGTGACTTTATATGTACAGAAAATGTAATATGCTATGTTGTTCTTTTTGTGTGGCTTACATTTTACAACCCAGTCCCAGCATACACCAATCTCGGCTTGTACTCAGTTATTACACAATCCCCAGGTAATCGTAAAATACTTTCATAATATGTCTTGTAATATTATATTATGTTTATTGATATTTAATATCAATAGCGAATGATATTCCAACAAACTGGTATTGCAGCACCATCGAATGACGGGAATGTAATTTCTAAAATTCAAAACATTAATGTATTCTTACATTACTAACACAACTTTATCCGTAGTCGGATACGTTCACCCCCCGTGCACTAGTTGTGGCTTACATTTCCAGTGAGCACTTAAGTTTTTTATTAGTTCTGCATTGGACAAAATGTTAGTAATACACATTAAACAAAAACTAGGTTTCGAAAATACGGTGATCGTATTCTTTTGTTTGGATAGGTTTTACAGTAGTTCATTTCGGCTGCTACTAGAGGTGCTACTTGTTATAATTATTTGCTGCTACTAGTTGTGAAAACAAAATAAATTTATTTTATTTCTCTCTATTGAAAGCAATATCTTGTGACACTCTGATACGCAGAAATGAATTCATACACTTGAGAGTCGAAAAACACTATTAGTTTCAAAAGTGGTCAGTAATGGTAATTAGGATTTCTAACAGTTTGAAGACTTCCCTGAATATTTCTTGTAACTTTCAGTCTTTAATAAATCGATACAAACTAAGACTGCCTGATATTCTCCTGGATTTCTTAGCATTGTCAATAGCTTCAAGCCTGGAATCGTCCAAAGAAGGAGTCACAAGTTATAACAATAAAATTTTATTCTGAAAAGGGTTGACAATGGCGCGTTTCCAAATCGGTACCATTCATGTTGCCAAGAGTAGTGGAAAACCGCCGGTTCACAGGATAAAAACGCCGATTCAACACTCCCGGTGTTACGGCGTTCCCTTCCGTTGTACCGAGGGGAATATTGTAGAGTCGGCGTGTGGTGACTGACCGGCTTGCTACGTGGTCTGGCGTCACGCGTGTGGTGTCGTGGGTGTCGAAGAATCGTCGGGTCGGGGGACGGTCTAGCGTGGTGACGTCACGCGCGTGGTGGCGCAGCGTTGCGGAATTGGTGTGGGCCGTGACGTCATAGGTGATAGCAAGGCCCGTCCTGCATTTTGGAGGGAGTCGCAACTCTCGTCCAATATGTTCTTATTAATTCTTGCCAAAACCTCATTTCCATCCGTCTTCAGAACTCAATTAGTATTTGGATTTGGTTAGGCAACCCAGAATTTAAGAAAACGTGCACATAATACATTTCTTCTCTTAGTAGTGACAAACAGTTTTTAGCAGTTTTTGATGGTTAATAAGTAAATAAATAAACCTGAAAGCGAGTGGCGGGGGGATGACTAAAGGAGGAACAGTCCCTGCACTGTGGTGACATGAGTGAAACGTATGACAGAATTGTTGACATGAATAATAATAATTATAATAATTTTAGTACAGAACAGCCATATCAGACAACACAGATACATAGAATTACAAGATTTTTCTTGAGGAAGCATGCATGCATAAAGAACAAGTACATATCATTTTATAATTAATTCTTTTAAAAATTGTTGTTGAATCCATGGTGGTGTCATTTACTTCGGATGCTGGTATCGACTTCTTTCATTTCCACCTCTCACGTCAGTGTATCATCTCTATCTTCTTCCCGCGCACACGAGTCACGAAGAGATAGTTCTGAACTTCGTAGTTCTCGTAGTTCAAGAGGTAGTCGAGAACCTCGGTACGGCTAACCCTTGAGCATGTAATTGAATAACGAGATCTGTGTACCTTTCCGTAGGCACTTCTCTGTTATTAGTGCAAACGTAGTGCACCAACGACGATGTTGGCCTTAACAGTGGAGATACCTTTCCACATCACGTAACCTTCATCGTCTTCTTTTCCTTCCCTCACACCTTCCTTTGAGGCGGGTATAGCGAGATCCGCGTTGGCCAGGTGTTAAGAAAAGGGTGAATTTCTAACAGTTTCCAAAATATTTGACGAGAAAGGGAAATAATTGAATGGGAACATTATTTCCAACGAAAACAAACATCGCATTTATTTTAGAAGACATTTCATTGGCTGAGCTGTAAAACGAAAACTGATAGTATGTTTTTCAATACATTACAAAGAATAATTAACAACCTCCAAGGTAACAAAAATGGCAAATCAAGTTAAACTGTATGTTATAGACACTAAAAAACGTTTTGAGGTATTAACTCCATCGGCACACTAGTAGTCGAGGGATAAAAACAAACAAAGAATATCGTGTTAATTCCAATAATTCCTCTCGTCACGTCAGTTCACCTCAGTGCAGGCAGATAGGGATGATTTTCCACCGTAGTTAACCCTCAGTCCATCTCCACGCCACGACGTGCCTCGGCAAGATGTCAGCCAATCCGAAAATGTCTCTCCGTTCTGCACTCGCCAGTCACCCGCCGGTAAGTAAGTGTCAGCCCCCTCTCCGCCGCTAAGCGGAGGAGAGAGTGGGGGTGGCAGAAGGGGCCGGGGGTCGTGGCGGGGCTCTCCATCTCCCTGACGCTGTTCGAGGCAGGGGGCGACGGCTCCCTGGGTTATCTTTATCCTGGCGAGGCGGCGACAAATTAGGTGGCCTGGCGCAGCCAGCAGGAAATTCAGTTTTTTAGTTGGGTTTAGAAGTTAAGTGAGACGTGGTAAATTTATATTCTGGCACCATAATCGATTTTAACACCATGGAGCGTCCAAACTGGGCAGGAAATGTTAGCTCATAGCTACAGGGAGCGCCCAGCTCGGCGATAAATTTGTCGAGTCTGCTCCGGCACAAATGTGTTAACATCATGTTTCTTTACTTGTTGACCACCTCGTTGCAGTCCAGGCCACGGCGGTACTTTCACTGTCACGTCCTTCCATGTTGGTGGCAGACGATCGAATGATGTCGAAGTTGGCGTACGAGCTGAATTACAAAGGCTCTCACCCCACTCTAATATTCCCCACTACGAATGTCTCTTCAATTTAATAAATAAATATTGAAAAATGAGATACTAGTTGAGAAATAAATAATCCAGAATAAATAATTGTGATAATAAATAAATAAGAACCTGAAAATTAATGAGTCTGCCTGTAGGTGCGCACTGAAGAAGAAGAAATGGATGAACGTGCACACATGATGCGGAAGTAACTCCACGGTAAGATGTAAAATCCTAGGCTTGTTTATCCTATAGTGTTTGTCGTCAGAAACGGGCTAGAATTTATTCGTTTGTTTTGAACCAACGAATAAATTCTAGATTTCTTGTATAGGGAGGATGCTGATGGAATACTCGGAAAGTAATTGTTGGATGGATGGTTTTTTGATAGGGAGGCTGCCGTTGAAGTTCCAGATGCTTAAGATAAGGGTGAGAAGAAGAGGGAACCATTTCAGAAGGAGTTCTGTTCTAGCGGAGATTAATTTAGTGTCAACGGATAATTTGAAGAAATGAATAATTTCTTTAATCCTTTAGAGAAGTTTACAGAGGTTGCAGGATTTTATTAAAGTGAGATATTAGAGATGAGGCGGCGGAAGTGGAAGAGGAAGACTGGGAGATTTAAAAGTAAGCTTGCGACGGGGAATGTGATGATAGTGTAGTTGGTGTTGTGTGGATGCTAGCGTAAGACTGTTGGCAAAAGGTGGGAATTGATTTGGTTGAAGTGTGGGAGAGATGATATTAGATTTATTTAGTCAAAAAACAGAAAAAAATTATGTGTCGTATAGGGGAGAATATCATCGGCGCAAGTTTTCTTGAGTTCCAGAATCCCTTCCCATCATTTGAACTGTAAATAAATGAAGGATGAGTAAAACTTAAAGATAAATAAATACAATTTAAAAAATTGCGAGATTAGCAACATTTGAAAAATTAGAAATTTTCGTTCTCGAGTTTTGAAAATGTATTTGCAATGGAGAGGGTTTGTTTGAGGGATTGTAGTCTTTGGAGATTCCTTTGTTATTTACGTTGAAAGAGAGCGGGATACGTGGGATGGTTGTTAGAGTGGACCTGGTTGAAGTTAATGCATTTGGGTGTTGAGTAGCTTGCCATTAATTAGGTCATTAGTCTGTGAGATGAGGCTAGGCCCAGTGATAACTGGTAGGGGTTTAGAGGCAGTAGCATTGGGAATGGCTGAAGAGTAGGTACTTGGTACTATTTTATTTGAGTGTCTGTATGTTTAGATGGTAACACGGAGCTGGGAAAGGGAGATGAGGTTGCTTTTGATCTGGGTAATTTGTTGCTTTGGCACTTCTGATACATAAAGACGTAAGTTGATTGTGGTTTGTCAGGATAGAACCGGAGCATCTCAATTATGTGAAAACATGCGAAGTTTTCTTCTTTTTTTTATTTATAACAAAAAATTTACAATCTATTTTTTACAAAATAATAAGTAAATATGTTGTTGTAGACTTGTTATGACAATGATTGATTTCCAGTGAAGGTATCCCATCGGTACTCTTCATCTATTTCTTCATACTATAACAAAAAGCAAGTATTATTTTGGGTTGGCTGCAAGTGGGATAGTTTATTAGCTGAGGGTAATGTTTCAGTTATTTGTTGAAAATCTATATGGGAGTTGTAGGGGTGAGGTTCTGGTTAGTCGATGGATATCTGCACTATTGTCTAGGATGTTGAGGGCTAAGTGGTTTGGATGGTTTTCAAGGCGCTGGAGATAGTTTGAGCTGATAAATTCTATTCTTTCCAAGACAGTGGGCATTTTTAAGTCCTTGTGCAGTGCTACATTTGTGATGAACCATGGTGCTGCCGCGATCATTCTTAGGGTCTTGGATTGAAATCTCTGTATGATCGAGAGATTACTCTTGCTTGCTGTGCCCCAGATTTGGATGCCGTAGGTCCATGTTGGAATTATGATAGCTTTATGAATCAACAGTTTATTTTCCAGTGATAGTTTTGAGTGGTATCCTAGTAACCAGTATAGTTTTCTTGTTTGAAGTTGAAGGTGCTTTTTTTGGCTAAGATGTGATGCTTCCACGTTAGCCGTTTGTCTAGATGTATTCCCAAGTATTTTACACTTTCCACCAGTACTATTGGATTGTTGTTGATGTGGACAATAGGACATTTGTTTTTTTCTCAGGGTAAAGGTTATATGGACTGATTTATTTTCGTTGATTTTTATTTTCCACTTTTTGGCCCAATCTTCAATCATTGTGAGATGTTCTTGTAAATGTCTTGATGCGTCATTAGGGTCGTCATCCGAAGCTAATATGGCCGTATCATCTGCAAAAGTGGCTATGGTTGTTTTATCTGATTTTGGTATATCAGTAGTGTAGAGCTGGTATAGGATAGGGCCGAGTACACTACCTTGTGGTACTCCGGCCTTGATTGGATGGAATTCAGATAATTCATTTTGATATTTGATTTGGAAGGTGCGGTGGGATAGAAATGATCTGATAATGTTGAAGAAGGGATACGGTAGAAAATTCTTGAGTTTAAATAAGAGTCCATCGTGCCAGACTTTGTCAAACGCTTGGGCAATGTCTAGAAAGGCGGCTGAACAGTATTTCTTTTCTTGGAAGCAATTCTCAATGTAGTTGGTGATTCTATTAACTTGTTCGACGGTAGAATGCTGTTGTCTAAAACCAAATTGATGATCAGGGACTAGGTTATTGGTTGCAATGTGAGGACGTATTCTTGATAGATGGGACGGTAGGAGGAGGGTTCATGTGGAGGTTTCCCAGGCTTGAGAAAAACTTGAATTTGGGCTACTTTCCATTGCTCCGGGTAGTGCCCTGTTCTTATAATACTGTTGAACAATGCAGTAATTATAGTCTCGCCTTTTCGTGGTAGTTCTTTGAGAAGAGGTGTTGTAATTAAGTCATAGCCAGGAGCTTTTTTGTTTGATAAGGCGTTTATGGTTTTGGTAATTTCTCTGGGAGTGAAGTGCGGGATTGGAAGAGTCATTTGGTTTGGGGAGTTAAGATAATCTCTGATTTGTTGCTCTTGGTTAGTATTTATAATGGGATGAGTCTGGAATACATTAGCAAAGAATTTGGCAAAGGTAGACGCTTTTTCTGTGGGGTTTCTTGCCCAACACTTGTTTTCGTCCCTGATTGGGGGATTTGATTTGGTCGGTTTTTTAGCTTCCCTGTGGCTTTAAATAAGGAGTAATTGGTATCTTCTGTTGGGGTAAGGTTGGTTATGAAATCTTGAAACCTGTTGTTGTTGAATTCGTTTAGGAGGCGTTTTAGTTGCCTAGTTGCTCTGTTGTAGTTGGTACGGTCTTCAGGATATTTTGAAGTATGCCAGATTCTTCTTAGTCTTCTTTTCTCGGCTATTTTGTTCAAAAGAACTTTTGGATATTTCACGCAGCCTTGGGTGTAGTGAAGATGCGGTGTAGCGGTCCAAGCTGCTTCTTGAATATTTTGTATTATATACTCAGTCGCTTCGTCTATGTGGTCAGCTGATTTTAGTGGTAATCGGATGTTTGTTTTTATAGATATCTGTTTTCTATACAAGTTCCAGTTTGTCTTTCTGTTCGTTAGTGACGCGGGAGAGGGTTGTAGAATAATTTTGTTGCCGACTGTGATAATAATTGGAGTGTGGTCTGAGGACAGTTCGTGGGAAGATTCTATGATACAATTAGTGGATGGGATTCCGTTTGTTATGAATATATCAATTACATCTGGAGTTTTGGTTAGGTCGGTAGGCCAGTAGGTAGGTTCTCCTGTAGAAATGGTTTCTAGCTGAAGTGAGGTAACTGCTTTCAGCAGTTCTCTCCCTCTTGGGGTGATGAGCCTGGATCCCCATTGCGTGTTTGGCATTGTAGTCTCCTCCCACCATGTACCTATTTCCTAGAGACTTAAAATAGGTTTCAAATCGTTGTTTGTCTATTAGGAATCTTGGAGGGCAGTAAATGGCACTGATGGTAATTGGTCCACTCCAGTCCATTATTTGTACAGTCGTTGCTTGAATATCCTGTTCCTGTACAGCTTCCTGTTCTTGATGTTTTATAGTGCTTTTTATTAATATTGCTGTGCCACCATGGGCATTGCCACTAGGGTGTTTAGTATCGTATAAAGTGTAGTTCTTCAGTTTAAAGTAGCTTCTTTCTGTGAAGTGAGATTCAGAGATGAGTAGCATGTCTATTTTGTTTTCGTTGAGAAATATTTCGATTTCTTGGCGATGATTTGCCAAGCCGTTGGCGTTCCAAGCTGCAATGCGAAGGAATTTAGGCATTAGATAGTTTGGAGACAAGCGACGTTATGAGGTTAATGAGAGAGTTTATTTGTTGACTTTGCTGCATTAGTATGTTTTCAAACCTCTCAAAGGAGTGCTGTATAATTTTCATAATGGAATGGCTATCGTCGTTGTGTTCATGTCTTTCTACAGGCTTTGATCGCGCAACATCGGCCCATGTTCCTGCATTTACATGTCTGCTTCTTGAGTTTTCGTGAGAATAAGTAGTTTCAATGTTGCTGTTTTGTGTCTGCACATGCATCTCTTGTTGAAACATTCTGTGTTTACTTGAGTTGTTGTACCCTTTCCTTTTTAGTATTTCTTGGTATACTTTGCAACCTTTGTAGTTGGCGGGATGATTGCCTTCACACAGAGCACAAGTCGGTTGACTTTGCTTTTCTTTTAAACACTTATCTGGGTCGTGTTCTTTTCCACATTTAACACACCTATACGGGTATGCACAGTACGACCTGGTATGTTCATATCTCTGACAGTTTTTGCATTGTACTATCTCGCGTTTCAGGCGTGGTGGTTCGAAAGCAACAACACAATTTAACAGTCGGTTAATTTTGAACACTTCTTTGTTGTTAGGTTTGGGCTCAAGGTCTACAAAAAATAGAGGCAGAGGTGATTTAGTTAGTCTGTGGCGAACATTTATAATGTTTCTAACTTTGTGGTCCTTTTCCAGAAGCGCAGCCTTGATATCTTTTACATCTACCGTATGATGTATGTGTCGCAAGACAACTCTATACGCACGTTCTTGTTTCAACTGGTATGTATAGTATACGTGACTGTTGGCTGATAAATGTTTTATTATTTCCCTGTAGGTATTAGGAGTTTTCGGCGCTATTTTAATTTTGTCGTTTGCTAGAGATTTTATTTCGAAATCTTCTGTTTTTAAGGCTTCCTTTAAAAACTTTATCATAGCTGGAACATTATTCACATTTGGCACGAATATTGGAGGTACAGTGGTTTTTGAAAAGGTTTCCTCATTGTTTTCTGTTGTACCTTCTATATCAAGAGCACTGAATTGATTCTTGGTGGGAACTGTATATACACTAGTATTACTATCGCAAGACGCTGTCTTTTGCCTTACCCTTCTGTTAGCATCAGGGTCGAGGACGTCAGGGTTCGGCCTTTTTGACCGAGCTGGTGTGTATATTTGCCATACATTCTGCGTCAGGTTGACGGGAGCAGATGAATCATGATCCATGGCGTTGCTGTCGCTGCCTGTTGATTCTTCGGATGACATTTCTTGAAGTAAACAGCTTCCCGGGTGTCAGTAGCATGCAATCGCACTACATGCTACTGATCCTACCCGAAAATACTTCGGTAATCGACTGAGTTTTAGTATATGTTATCTTTTGTTAAGTTGATTTGAATATGAAGAGGATGAAACACCGTTATGCTTCACAACTGTAACTGTTCACTTAGAGCTAGTGCGCACTGGTTATTATCGCTAGACTTTTCCTTATCTTGGCGCCCTCGCGGGCGAGCAAGGTAAGACACTACGGAGCTGCGGGAACGATCCGCACACCACAGCGGTCAGGCGAGTACTGAAGTTTTCTTCTTGAATTACTTGTCAAAGGGATGTGATTTTTCGTTTGGTATGGATACCTTCAACGATAAATTTTTCACAAGTTTGTGGCGTGGCTCTGTGATAGTGAAAATTTGGTGGAACCGAAAAGACCTGTTAAAGGTTCTGATAAATTTTCAATTCTGGAAGTCGTAGAAGTCTAGAAGTAGGTTTCTGATAGGCAATGACGGATGATGAAGTTGTCTTGTGTGTATCTTGCTTGAATTTTTTCGGGATTTCATTTTTGGGTTCATGTATCAGTTTTCTTTTCTGTCAAGTATGTCGACAGTTGAAATAAAGATTATTCCGATTCTAGTTCAGGAGGTCTGAGGGGGACGTGGGTTTGCAGATTGGTTGTTTCAAATAACAGAGGATGTTTGATTTGTATTATAATTTTGATTTTTCAATTTCGACTGAAAATGGATTTGGAGAGTTTAAAGAAGAGTTATTTTTGTTGTGAATCATCTTGAGAAGCAGTTGATTCAAATGGATTTTTGGCTGGGAAAGGGTTCGTATTTTCATAGAGTTAATTTATTGAGGCTTGGCAGTGTGCTTTGGATCAGCAAAGCCGTCGCTATGGAGGTTATTTTGATAGGGTGTTGGGGAATGGATTTTAGATTTTTGGAAAGGAAAGGAAAATCCAGTAGGGTTAGGGGAGTGGGGGCGCATGGCCGCATTCATGACCACCGACTACCTGTTTATTTAAGCAAATCACCACTCCGGTTTATCTCCACCCGGCCATAGAGAGTAATGCGTGATCATACTAATGGTGAAGAAGTTATTTATTGTGGCCAGTCGCCATTACATAACACCGTGCCGGGGGCCTATTTTTACTTTCGCATTAAGGTTACTGCAAAATCAGTTCTCTTTGAAAGGGAACTGTAAATTTATTTTGTGGATTATGGAAGAAACCAATGGAAGAAGGGGTCCATGTCACCCGCACTTGGTTGATAATGCGAGTTGCAAAATTATGACATGTAAGGTTAAGTTATTTTTAAATTTCCAAATCTTATTTTTTAAAACTAACAAGTATAATCATAATTAATAATTCGTAATTAAAATGGTAATTTGTACGGTTGTTTTTTATCTTTAACTATTACTTATCATTACTCAAGCATTATTAGTAATAAATCCAATTTTCATTTTTCACGTTTTTTTTGCATGTTAACGGGTAGGTGTGGAATAATTGAAACAATGTATCAACAAACATAAAAAAAGCTCTGACCACACCCAAAAACACCCGCAAAATGACCTGTCTAGTCACTGATATTGACAATTTACAAAGGACGGAATTTCCAATATAATATTGTAACCCCACCGTGGTTTCTGGAGCGGGAATGACGTTTTCAATAACACAGGCATTTAACTTTAACAAAATAAACATTTAATATCTAAATTGATGATCATGAGTGATGGGTGATTACATGACATTTTACAAGTATAACACGTGCGACCTTTTTCTTTATTTAAAATTGACTTGACTGGTTGACTCGATATAAAAACTAATTCAATTAATAGGCCGCTATGAATATTAATGCTGATGGCATCTTCTCTCCAGCTTCGCTCAGGAACTGTTCTTCCGCATTCTCGCGGGAGCGAAGCGAATGATTACCCTTTGTAGTTGTTGTTGGCATGACAGTACAGTCGCCTAAGCTGGTGGGGTTGTTGACCGGCGTCAAGGGCGGATCGCCCCCGGACAGCTGCAGGTTTCACGGCCGCATTTCCGTCCTCGTCTTCCCCTCCCTTAGGCCGGACCCATGGATGACGACACTGGCCTCCAGATCCCCACGGCTCGCGTCGGCGATGACGGATCAGAAATCATCCGTCTCGGGGATCAGGTAATCGCGGACGATCGACTATAGTAGTTGGGATAAGCCGGCCTATGGCCTGCTACTGTGCACCTATAACTGGCTAATGCAGTTCACGGTCAGCGAGAATTCTTCCCTTCCCCAGGAACTATGTCTCCTTTCTCGAGAATCTCATGTAATTCGGAGCCAAAACTCTCTTCGCGAGATTTTCTAAGATGAATTATTGAGGGTTGACTTCCCTCTGCAAGATTTCTAAAGTAATTTCTGAGGGCTCGACTTCCCTCTGCAAGATTTCTAAAGCAAGTTCCTGTGAGAGCTGCTCTCCCGAATCATGAAGGCTCGGTACCCCCCTCTTCTCCAGTGAAAATCCTCCTGATTGTGCGAGATTGAATTTCGCGGAGCATGGAGGGGCGGAGCTTCAACCAATGACGCGGGATCCTTCCTAACAGCCAAATATTTGTCGTTTGCCGCCGCGGGCAAGCTTTCTCTCGCGGCCGGCGAAAAAAGTCGGTGTGACCCCAAATGCGAAGCTGCACGCGCGCGCCGAAGTTCGTTGTGTCGTATATCTGTCTCCCCAAGTGGATGTAATTGACGTCGGGTCTCTTTGACATGCGGTCGCGTGGGGGGGGGGGGAGTCACCCTCTTGAAAGCTCGGCAGGACGCGGTTGCCAACAAAGGTCGCCTCCTTTCAAACGATGCGGGGGCGTCCTGTGTCATAAATGACCCTCGCCCCAATAGAGCAGGGAAGGGACGCGGGTCAGGGTATCACCCTCCGAACGGCCGCTGTGACCGCGATGTTATTGATTGACATACTACGTCGAATTCGCGGCAGCTCGTACCTCTACAATATATTGTTGTTTGAGTGCAGGTAATCAATTATAATTTTTAATTAGTTTATTACAGAATTGTATCTATATAATGATCAATTTGTTTTGTGTTATTTAAGAAAGTATCATGAATTACATTTTATGTAGGTATTGATATTTCTATATGAAAACTGTTTAAGATGCGAATGATGAGCATTCTCGCATGTTCAAGGTTCTCAGACCTCTTTGAAGCATATACTAAAAATATGGGTTTTACTTAGGGGGAAGGAAGCAGATATGCCCTCTGTGAGAGAGTGAAACGATGATTTTAAAAGAGGGTTTTCTATTAATTATATTAGGAAAGGCTCTAGTTTTCTGGATGAAACATGGATATAATATTAATAGTAATTCCTTACATTTTCTTTTGGAACGTTAACTTTACTTTTGTTTCAGTTTTTTATAGCTCATTCAAATATTGGTTGTTTGGTAACGAAACTTCAATTCTGGTTTTGAATAAGTGGCACCACATCTCTCTCCTTAAATCTCATATGCATACTGAATTTCTCTTTGAAACATTACACTAATTTGAATAATGATAAATAAAATAAATGAAAATTAAATATTTTCACAACAGTAATTAACCACAATAACTGATAGTATAGACCGATTTAAACATAGTGGCACTTCAAAGTCACGAGCTGGAAGGAGAGGGGGACACTGTCATCCAATCGGGAGCTCCAATACCAAAAATTTAAGTCGTAACGAAGCTCCCCATTGGATGACAGGGACTCTCTCTCCGTACAGCTCGTGACCTTCAATTACCACTGCTTAATCGGAGGTCAGTAGAGTGAAATAGTATTGTGGAACTTTATATATATATATATATATATATATATATATATATATATATATATATATATATATATATAGAGAGAGAGAGAGAGAGAGAGAGAGAGAGAGAGAGAGAGAGAGAGAGAGAGACATTTATATTATAATGTACACTCGTTTCAATAAATAACTTTTAAAAACTGAAAAAGTTCTATTTATTTCCGCGCATATCCCTATAACATGCATCACACCCCGTTTAAATGGAGGAGAAACAGAAAGCAGTGGCGGGTCGTGCTTAGGTTGCACAACCCCCAGATAACTGAAAAAGATCTTATATCTTAGGAATATACATTTTCCTTTTAATAACATTCAATCTTCAAGATATGCAGCAATATCGATGTATATGAAATCATTTTGAAACCAAAGAGCGTCCATCTGGCGCTCTCTCCGGTATTGCACTATGCTCTTGGCTGGATTTACTCTTTGGCCTTTGGTGCCGCAACCAAATAGGTGGGAATCTTGTCGGCAAGCGCTGCGTGGCGACTGAGGGGAATACCGATATTCTATCTTCATCGAACTCTAGCTCCAACTTAATGTTATGAATTTCGCGTGTTATTGAAAGTAAAGAAGTCTAGTAGGTTATTGACGGTATTCATTGCATTGTTTATATTTAGAGAATTTGTTTTCAAGTGATATTGAGTTTGTTGATTCAAAACGCACATTTGATGAATTCTTTATGTAAAGGTGGCTGCTGTGGGTGGAAGTCCCTAAGTGTAGTGTCTCTCGGTAGCCAGTCAGCCTGCAGCTGGCCAGCAATTTTTGAGCTTTGTTGGAAATACGAATGTGTGTAGAAGATCTTTCATTATTGTACTATATAACAGGGTAGTGAAGTTTTCAAAATCAAATAATTTTATTTGTATAAAACGTATTCAAACAATAGTACTTGGGCAACACTGAAAATTAAAGCAAGAACTACGTGCGCTGTAGGTTAATGTACCTGACACGGACACTACGCATAAAAATATGTAATATTTTAATACAGGTTTTATTAAACATAGTTTTAATTAATTTACATGAATTGCTTACATTTTATTACATATTAATGATCACACCGGGAAGGACACGCCGCCTTTCGCCCCGACCACCTTGCTGATGGGCAAAGGGGTGAGGCGAGGCGCAGCCTGCCGCCGACCGCACCACGCTAAACGCCGGGGCACGGGGCCGCCGCTCCCGCAGGCAAGGACGTGACCGCCGGGGAAGACACCGCCCGACAGCCGGTGATGAACTCTGGCCCGTACGGCCATGTAAGATAAGATTAGATATAAGGTAGTACTAAGGATTCATTTTAGCCTGAGGCTTCACCTCGTTCAAAAAAGAACATTAAAACCACCTTTTAAAACAATGAAATCATGTGTTTAAATGTGTTAGCATTAGAGTTAGCCCTATCACGCATGACTCCCTTTAGGGAATCTGCGGACTGAGCAGACGGAGCAACGCTGGATCGGACGAAAGACAGGTAATCAGGTGAGTCAGGGCAGCCACACGAAGGGTGTGGTTAGACAAGGAAGTCTGATAATTAACCAGATCTTTTCTGTTATGTGTATAGCAAGTTAACGACTAAGTTTCAAAGCCATCCCATTTCTCCGATAGCCAAAAAGGCGTACGCGATGTATTTTGAATCAAAGGTAGATGATGCTGTGTTGGTCACCACAGAAATGTTGCTCCCGCTATTCGAGATCCTGGATTCATGGATCCCGCCTATCTATGCCATTTGCCGTACTCCCGTTTAAGGAACCTAGACGCCACACTATAGATTGTTACTTTTGTTTAAGGAAAATAACAGGAATGTCAAATAAATCAAAACATAGTTTCTTAACCAAATTTGGAATCTGCAATGCGCCCATTTCCGCATTCTGATTCTCTCCCAGTTCCAAAACCACCAACGGAATGGACAAAGTAAGATGTAACAGACGACACACTAACAGATCAGATGTAATGACAAACTAACAGACCAGAAGATCGTGAAGATCTTGATTACACGTCATCTGCAGCACGTCTACAATCATAGCCATTGTCGCAGGCAGAATTGAACGATCTTGGGAGAGATCTAAATCTTTCAAAGAGGCAAGCAGAATCACTTGGGTCTCTTCTTCAAGAAAATAACCTATTTCAGCCAAACATTAGTATTACATTCCGAAAAAGACCGCTTGATCTTTCCTCATTTTTCTCAATAACAGTTCGGTATTCTATATTAATATAAATGGGCTGCTTACAAAATGTATACGTAAGCTTCCGCGGCTCGAATCCATGAATTCTCGGCTATCAGGGAGACGCCGCGTCGTTGGCTGGGGTGCCGACGTTTTGCCTGACATATCGCAGGCTTCCTCACTGCCCTGAGGAAGCCTGCGATATGTCAGGCGAAACGTCGGCACCCCAGCCAACGACGCGGCGTCTCCCGGATACCCGAGAATTCATGCTTACAAAATGCCGGATGATTCACAATTGGGAAGAATGGCGCCTGTAAATAGATTCCTCAAAGACTAGTCTCAAAGCCATTCTCTTACATAACGGAAACGAGAAACATTTTATACCAGTGGGCCCTTCCGTTCAGTTGCAGAAAATCTTCGAGAACATGAGGCTACTCCTGAAGTATAGTAGCTATTCGAATCACGAAAGGAAACTCTGGATCTCAAAGTTCTGGGACTTGCAGACTTGAAGTTCTGGGACTTCTAGGAATGTTAACTGTAGTAAAAAGAAATGTAGTGTAGTAAATGTAGTAAAAAGGAAGAGAAGTCCCTGATAGAAATTTTCAATCCTGGTAAAAAAAATTGTCGTGTGAAACCCTTATTAACAAAGACAGTGTGATGTTACCACCACTCCATCTGAAATTGGACTTCATGAAAACAATGGACAAAGATGGCCAGGACTTTCAATTTTTACTAACTAAATTTCCTACGATTAGTTCTGCAAAAATTAAAGAAGGATTTTTATTGGACCTCAAATCCGTGACTTGGTGAAAGATATTACCTTTGAGCAATTGCTTACAGATACTAAGAAGGCAGCTTGGTTGCATTGAAAGATGTATGCGACATCGTCGTGGGAAACGTAATATCCGAGAATTATATGGAACTGACGGAACACACACAGTGAACTGTTACAAGACTATGGTGTCCAACAATTAATTTCCTTCATTCCAATTTGGATTTCTTCCCACCTAATTTTGGAAAGGTGAGTGATGAACGGGATAGCGATTACACCAAGAAATCGCTCCCACGGAAAGACTATATAAGGGAAAATGGTCATAAAATCTTTTGGCGGATTACTGCTGGACATTCCTACAAGAAGTATTACCATCCACCCACAAACAGAAAGTTTCCAGGAAAAGTTTCTAACTTGTAAGTACATTTCAAGCTTTATTCAGCTTTCTCGTACAGTTTTCTCTTTATGTTTTGTAATACAAACAAACAATTATTTAAATTTAATACAATTTTATGCAATTCAAATAATACATGTTACAGTATCTGTACATTTATATACTATAGATTTCTCCTGTATTGTTATTGAGTCGTTTCCAAGTGTCTCGAAGGTGGTAAAAGTAACTTTTCCAGAAAACTTGGATGGAATATATCTGATTTCATTTTCGCAATCAGCGATTTAGTAAAGAACACACTCTTCCATCTCGCGGCAAGATATAACGTTCAAATTTGTTGCACTCCCGCGCACGCGGTTCTGGCTTTTGATTTCCACTGGGCAGTAAAGTTTTTTGTATTATACGCGCGCGTTTTCTCGATCTCCGGAATACCTACTCTGACTGGAGACCGTTCCCGGTACCTATTTAATTGTTCTCCTGAATTTACTGTTTCAAATTTCTCATTTCACCCGACTGTTGCCCGAAGGTTATCCCAAGATGGCCCCGTCATGATAAAAATGTATATATGTGTGGGTCTGATAGGCCGTCTATACAGATACTCAGTAGCGAAATATTTACGTAAAGTAATTTGTTTGTTTGAAACGATTGGGAACTTTCTTTGTTCTTTACTCCTAAAGAATAATACTTACTTCAATTATATACATTTCATTACGTATTAAGCCGTGATATATATATATATATATATATATATATATATATATATATATATATATATATATATATATATATATATATATATATATATATATATAGCCGAATATATATAGCCGATCAGATGGCCGAGATCGCTAAGGCAGTAGTGCCGGAGTGGTCTCGGACCAGAAGATCGCGGGTTCGAGTCCCGCCTCGGGCATGGATGTATTTGTGTATTTGTGTATGTCTGTATGTATTGTCCTTTCACCCCCATCATCATCATATATCGTCATTTCATCTTCCATACCCCCAGGGCTAACAACCTTGGGGGATAAAAACCGGATCCAGCTTAAATGCTGGTCCCCCCAAAAGAATTGTCGCAAGCACCTGCCTCCGTGAGAATGAATAAAAACTGGGCCACGGTAAAGGCAGAGTGCTTGCCTGCGTGGTCCTAGTTGGCCGATCAACGAAAAAAAAAAATATATATATATATATATGTATATATATTCTAACAGCCCCTCCTATCACACAACTGGTACCTTTACAACACACAGCCGCATGCACTGTAAGCGGGTTGCTAAGATATTATGCTCGTGAAGCGAGCTTAGAATCTCGGGAAGCAGGATCTTTAGGGTACGAGAAAGGTTTGAACCCTTGACACAATAAAAGTCACACAAATTACACATAAACGAGCATATAATTCAGCCAAAACTCTGTGGCATGAGTTAATGACAAAGAAAAACAAATCAAAATAGAATCACACTTTTCAAAATAATCAAATAAACACAAATAGCAACCTTTACAGCCTATTCAATGAATGAACACTAAATTTTCTTCAGAACTAATTTTCTGAAACAATTTCTCTAACCAGTACTGGGAATTCCCTTTGAAAATTAAATATGCTTAAATTTAAATTATCCTAGTTACATTTGCACTTGAAATTAAACTTAATTTACAATCTCTTGCTTTTCTTTAAAATATTACATACAATGAACAATATGTGGGCAAGTGCACTACTCTCAATTTATCTTTTAATTGCAACTGCTAATAACAGAATAATGACTGCTCCAATAGAATGGTTTAAGGCAAGCAATAACGCATCAAAATCTCCCACTACAAAGCTGCAAATTATTACCACCCGTGTCCTCAGTTTCCTAACACTTCTGGAACTAGTCTTTTCCCTGCCGACGTGAACTTGACCTATTTTCGCAGTTCTAAGGTTACCTCGAAACTGTCCACTTTCCAACCTTGAAGTCGCGTGCTGGGTTCTGCACGACGTTGCTCGATTCCAACCTCTGCGTTGCCTGCGCTGTCCTCTTGCGTCTTTTTCTGTCTTCCTAAACGGCGTCTTCTCCCCGGTCGACTCGCGTCTTCTTCCGTCTCGCTAATCGGCCTCTTCTTCTCGCTCGGCTGCTACCGGCGCTTTCGATTACGCCCACGTTGTAGAAAAATGTCCCTTGCACTTCCCTGAATGCTAGTGCAAGTGTCTCGCTCGTTCCTAACTTTTACTCCGTTAATCAAGAACTTTCAGAGCTTTCCTCACAACGGGTAACCTTTTACTTCCCGTATTAGTTAATAGAAGAACACTTTACTAATTCCTCACTACTTCGCGGACGACTAACTAGGACGTCTTTGCAACGCCGGAAACTCCTATCTAAACAGTCGTTGCGGCGGCAAATACTATCTAAACTGACGAGCGTTGATGAAAATCTGCTTACTTGACGAGCGGTGACTACTAGAAGAGCTGCTTACTCGACGAACGCTGGCAGAAAAAAGAGAGCTTCCGCTTGCGATCTCGGGTATTTATGGTTCGAAGCCTGGGGAAATTCTCCGTGGCGGGGATAATTCTCCTCCTTCAACCCTTCACCAGGAAAAACGTTGTTTGCTATTCGTCTGTGATTAGTACGAGCAACGGATACCAGGCTGCGCGTTTAGATACTTTGGTATACGTCTGCTCTCCTCGCTGCCTGTGGGTGTTCATGCAGACGAAACGGTGGTGTTATGGGGTTGTATAATCCCATAACGCCACAATATATATATATATATATATATATATATATATATATATATATATATATATATATATGTATTACAAATATCCTATTTGAAAACTACAAGAATAACAATTTTTGTAAACAATTTTTCTTTCAAGAATTCTCTTATGCTCCTTATCAAATACTCGCTACAAATCCCTCCCTTTCTGCATGCTTGGCCAAATTCCCTCAATATCATTAGTTTAGAAATTTTACTGCAATACTAAACTTGATCTTCCTATAATGGCAAATGCAAATAAAAATAAATGTTCAATCTTTGCTACTTTCCTTTTGGAGATCCACTACAAACTTGAACGCCGTTCAGTTTCGATCCAGCCTCTATTTCCAAAGATTTCGGTCCACTCCAATGATGTTCGCGTCCTCCATACACACGCAACTACATCCCTTAATTGTACATCTATTACCTTAACACATCGCCTTTACAAACTCACAATTCAGTCGAATTCTTCCCGCAACCAAATAGCTTTCACTTTTATATCTGACTCGAACCGTGTCAGAACGTCTGCCCCGTTTTTTCATCTGGCGCGCCCTTCATCTGTCTCTCATCTTGCTCCTGATTGGTCACACACATTTAACATAGTATCTGTTTATTCTTTGGTTTCCTATTTGTAATAACTTCTTAATTTATTTTCTACCCCACGGAATTTGCTTACGCGTCCTTTCACTGCATTATTTATTAACATATTATGTATTTTCCCTACTATCAATTCTGTTGACCTTTCCTTGTATTGTTTCCAAAATAAAGTTCACTTCCCTTTCTTTTCTATACATCCATTGTTGCTATCGTCCATATTTACAATATGTAAATTATTTTCATTTAATTATCTTTGTGACAACCCATCGCACTACCCTACTCCTGTACTAACATTGTATTGGCATTGTTGAATTAAGAATAAATGATAGCAACGAGCATTGTAGACAAAATTTGATAACCACAAATGTTTGGTCCCGTGTAATATAAACTTTTTTGCATCGAAAAACGAACTACAAATCTAACACAGAATTCTTTCGTCAAAATAACCAAACTTCCTCTCGCAACTACCTAAGCGAGGGCTCAAGAAAACATGCGAGGAAAATATTAGTTACGCATCGAGATAACAAAATAGACTCATACAAAACAAAAAAAAAGTTGGTTTCGAAAATACGGTGATCGCATTCCTGCCCTTCGCAAGAAGCACTATTGTTTGGACACGTTTTGCACAAATAAAACTATTTTATTTCTAAAATTTCACTACCGTATTAAAATAATGAAAGATACTTTCACACACACTCTAATTCACACCAACGCTCTCAAACTAACTGCAGCCGGAAATATAAGACAGAAATTGCCTTCTTTTCAGGGGCCTGTTTCACAAAGGTTACAAGTGCTAGTATTCACAAGTTCTCGTAAGTTCTGTTTCACAAAGATTTTACAACACTTGTGGATACAATTGTACCCCCCACTGCATACATCGTATTGACTAGGCTTACAAAATTGTAATTTTATATGTGAGCCAATAAATTATTATTTGAAATAAAATGCGCGTTTTTGCGTTCCTTGGAATTGAGTCGACTAATGCCTGTTTTTTCGTGCCCGTCTCGCGTCTTTGTCTTTGTGTATGTTTTATCTGGCGTTGTTTTAGCCTTTATTTTTATTACCAATTCTATTTCTTTTTACTTCACTTTCAGACTTCTCTTTATAGGTACTTTATTCATTCATTTTAAAATTACCCCATTGTCTATTGAAATTTTCCTTCTACTTACGTAATATTCTTACTTTTGCTTTTTATTCTTACATTTCTCTGCAATGGCATTCTGAGACAACAAAATGTACGTTTTGGAGAAAATTCGAGAGCATAAGGCACTTACCATTATTTAATACTTTATCACTAACGGCTATTTTCAATTTGTAAATACTTATGAACGCATAAATATAAAAATATCGACACTTGCATTCGTAGATAGTTCAACACCACACGTTGGCTTGTAAGAAAAAATTGCTCATTTACAATTGTATTGGACCACCAGTAAGTTCTGAGAAACACTTGTTTCTTGTAGAATGTCACTTGTCAACTACTAGGCTTTCACCTGGAACTATTAGTGATTACTAATGTTATTGTGAAACGCGACTGCGCGGTTCTCACAAGTTACCAGTTAATTCATTTGAACTTGTGGACTTGCAACTTCTGTGAAACGGGTCCTAGAACTTTACACAAAGAAGCCATGTGTACATTTTGAATCAACAGA
Organism: Gryllus longicercus; assembly: GCA_038098605.1. NCBI lineage: Eukaryota > Metazoa > Arthropoda > Insecta > Orthoptera > Gryllidae > Gryllus > Gryllus longicercus. Next base: position 4,344,645 of record JAZDUA010000024.1, on the reverse strand, counting down.
TATCAAATGAAAAGACATTCTCCAAACTTCACAAATAATGCATTCAATATTGTCAATAACCGACTGAACTTGTTCTTTTAATGACACGCGAAATTCATAAAACATTGACTTACAGCTGGTGTCAGTCGAAAACAAAAAATTGGTATTTCTCTCGGACGCCGCGCAGCGCTCAGCGACAAGACCCCCACTGGTTGTGCAACCTAAGGCCTTTTTAGAAGCAATACAGCCAAGAGCGTGACATGGTGCCAGGCCTGGAAGAGCTCTCGTTGGTTTCAAAATGATTTCATATACCTATTTCGATATTCCTGCAATATCTTGAATATTGGATGTCATTAAAACGAACATATTCCTAACAAAATATTTTTCGATTATCTGGGTTGTGCAACGCAAGGACGAACCGCCACTGATCCTGGGCTAGAGATTTCCATGGATACCCACAGGGCCTCGAGTTCCTTCAAATCGATGGAGTAATATCAATTTTAGAGAAAATTGTCTATGGGGTTAGCGTTCACCACAGATGGACACTTTTTGGCGTCACTCGATTTTTTTAAGGACCCACGAAACGTGGTTTCTGGATACTCAATTTGTTAGAGGGCATCACTTACTAGATGTAGGAATAAAATTTATCCTTTTCCAAGGCCCGGAAATAGTTTTCTGTCGAACAATCGCCGTTTTCCGGCGCACGATTACAATATTTTCTCTCCTTAGGAAGTATGGCGAAAAATGAAAATGAAAAAGATATTCATTCAGATTGAGAAGTGCTCCTTGTTACTTATCATATCACATTTCCTACTAGTTGCCAGCTAAGACCCTTGATATTTAATTTTACAAGTCATGATTGCATGAAAACACCAGTGCATTTATCGCTGCTTCATTAATAACCATTGTATTAAAAAAGAATAATATTTGGTATATGTTACATTTAGGAGTGAAAGAATCACAAATATTAACTTGGTAAAATAAATAAATAAATAAATAAATAAAATAAAATAAACACAGAAAAAAAATCTCAGAACACTAATATTTATTAATTCATATACAATTATCAGGTCGCAAAGTAAATATGGAGTGTACCTGTTTTATGACAGCAAAATAAAAAACAACTAACACTTCCACGGAAACCACTTATTGTTATTATTTTGTTGTTATCCACACTGAGTGACAAGTGAATACAAGCTGAACTATATTCACACAGTTTTTGTGCCATTCAACACAAGAAACAGATGAGGTACAATGGTTTTACAGCTATGCAAAATTTTTTACCATAAAAAATGTAAAAGTTCACGATGTATGCAACACAATTCTCTTTCATCAAAATTACAGAGTAGAACTTCAATATGGAGTCCCCTGAATACCGCATTATAAATGAATCTGATTAAATCCATTTACAATTGACAGATGCCAAAATCTTGTCATGTTCCACTTCAATCAAAAGCTCAGTTAGCACAAGATTTTAATGTAGATGTTCAACATTGGAGCCACTCACATGGCTGGAAATCGCAACTGTTCAATTGTTCAGTACTTCACAAAATTCATAGCACTTTTGTGATTCAGCATCTCAGGGAAGATTTCCATCGTCTAGTCTTCTTAAACAAGTAGTTCCAGCGCTGATCTTGAACCTTCTCACGTGTGCAACGTGTGTTGGTTGATACGACTTAATAACATACTCTGCAGTTTTGGAACGGGTTGGCCCCTGTTTCGATCCCCCCACGCCCTGTGCCGAGGGCTCACACGTTGCCTGATAAGATAAAAAGCAATCAGCTGCCATCATACAATGCTACACAACAGAACTTTTAGATCCATTAAACCTGAAAAGAAAAGACTTAATTCTTTTGGAATGGGAGAGAAGTTCTAGGGATTGGATAGCTGAAACATCAATGTGACTGATAGCATTAAGTTACCAAAGTAGAAAAACTAACTCCTCCTTTGTTCTGAGTAAAAGTGATTCAAGATTTATAAATTTATCACAATTTCAACATGCAAATAGATAACAGATTTCTAAGAAAAAAGAATTTTGAATAAGAGAATTAACTAAAAAGAAGCTGTCATAAAACTGATGAAAATTTTAAAATCAATGTTCACTATTAAAAAAATCTGATAATCTGGTATCTTTAAATACTGACTCATATTCAATTCAGAAGGTACATCTATCTATACACCAAGTTCAGTATACTGAAACTTCCTAGCTTTAAGAAAAATAAAGCGTCATTTAAAAAATAAAATAAAAATTCAACAATAAACCTGAATAAAATCAAAATTTTAACTCTAAGGAAACTTTAGAAGAGAACCGACCATTACAGAACGCAGCCACAGTGGGTGGTGAGCACCACAATGGAGGGGCACAAGAAGGCCATCTCTCCTTTTTCCCTGACCACAGGAAAAGGATCTCTACAGCACGCAGCTTCAGCAGCATACAACAGATATGTTCAATCTGAACACAAGTTGCATCCCATCCACGGGACTACATTATTTTTTCAGGCTACCACTACCCGATCGCCGTCGTCGCTTCTCTCTTTCACTCACTCTTCTTTGTTGGCGCTGCTGAGCTCTGACCCTTTCTCTCTCCCTCTCTGCCTTGCGCATCTCGGCCATTCGTCTTTCATGTTCGGCCATATGTTTTCTACGCATTTCCTCTTTTACAACGATCTGGAAGTAAAAAAAAATACATTAGGATTAAAAAAGATATTTTATCAATGTCATAATAAGTATTGGGACTAAATAATAATTTAAAATTCTGTTTCGATTTAATTGAATTGTTGATATGGTTGAAAAGTTCCCTATTTTTTATACTTGCAGAATACTGTTATTTATCATGAAATGTTTCACAAAATGATATATTACAATTTCAAGCATAAACTACAAAAATGGAGAAGACAGCTAAAAATTACAGTGTAATCTATAAATACATATTTTTTAATTTATATTTAATTTTAGTGAAGTATAAAATATGACAAAAGGGTGTCACCACTGATACATGGTATAATAAAAGCCTCCAGTAACTGGCATTATCGAATACTAACTGAATTCCCAGTGTTGCCTAGGTTTTTATTGATCACAATCATCTTTTCAATGGTAATGACCATCTAATGCTCTTTCTTCAGTTCTGCTTCAAATCATACAGTAACAATGCTGCCTAAATGCATTAAGGCTAGTATTAAACTAAAATTTATTTAATTAATTTATTTACACAAATGTATCTAGTATTTTCATGTATAACTGATGAAATTCATCAAATGTAGATATACACTATGTATTTGGGAATCACTATTGCAGATACCATGAAATATAAATTCTAGTTAATTCTTCTCATACATGTACAATTTCTGATAAATTCATTAGAAGGATCATGATCAGATAGGCTTCCATGGCCAGAGTCAAGATCTGGGCTGTACAGGTGATGATACATCTTCTTGACAGCTGTAGTGATCACACACTTCAGCCCTGAAGAAGACCATGATATGAGGGTTGAAATGTCACCACCTCAACCTTCAACACGGCATCACCCAGACAGTCTAGTTCACATATACGAGAATTTAGGCGATTATTTGATGATAGATTTTATGGCCTAATTTTTTAAATAATCATCACGTTTTAATGTTTAGGTTTCATTTAACACATTGACTGCTATGTGACCACCGCCAGCCACATGGTTGAAGGAGGTCTCATTGTCTGTTCTTCTTCAGAAGGATAAATCTTTCAGTGGTGTTTTGGTAACACATGACCTTTAGATTAGATTGTTGATTCATGGAATGTTATCAGTTGATTCTTGACTATTGATGTTCCTTTTTTCTATGCTATTAATTTCTTGAGAATCAAAGCATTCATTGTTATTTCTTGATTTTATTCTCTAGATTCAGTAGAAAGAAGCTAAACTAAAATTTTGGATAATCCGAGGAAAAATAAACAAAATAAATGAAATGCTAATTTGTAGTGTAAAGAAAGGATTTTTTTATTACTGTAGAATTGAACAACTAATTATTGAAATATAAGTTGTCAAAATGAAACATTTATAGCACTGGTGAAGATCACATGTTTACGTAGCAATAATTCACACTTGCAAAATCAGTAATCTTGTTTTGCCGTAAGGAACTGAATCTGCTTGATGATGCGATTGCTACACTACGTTGCTATTTTCTCACATTGCATTGTCTTTTGATGTATTTGTATATGTACAGAATATTTTTTCAGATAATCTGAGCAGACCACACCGCCAATTAGTTCAGATTTCCGCGGTTTTATTGTATATAGAAAATGAAGATATAATTTTGTGTCTTCTTTCATTTTTATTTAATTTTTTCAAAATTTACTTTTAATGTCATATATTCAACATGATGTTTACTGTTAATTTATGTATTGTCACTGTGTGGTACTTGTGTACTGAATTATCACATAATCTGCTTTGGGTTTAGAATGGATCCTAAACTGCCATGTGGAGTGACATCTTTTAAAAGTGAACATTTAAAAACAAGAGTCAAGGCCAAAGCAAAGTCATTAGAGATTTTGGAACAAAGAGACTTTGATTTCGATGATTCTAAAGGAAGAAACTCTGATGAACCAGGTATGTTTGAAGGCACAATGGATGATGATGATGATGCCGATAATTGTGGTGGCGATAGTCATAGAAACTATAGTAAGTTTCGTACATAACTAATTCTACAAATAATAGGGAATAGTATAATGTTGGTGGCAGTCATTTGAGAGATTTTATTTACTGGTAAAGACAAATATAATTATAAGTCCATGTATGCTATGGATACAAATGCTTTGAAGCCAAATCACGTTTTTCTTCCATTTTTTGATAACAAGATAGTTAACTTTATTGTGACCAAGACTAACAGAAATACTGCAGAGTATTTAGATAAAAATGAAGCAAGAATTAGAGTGTGAATGAAGTGCTGGACAGTTCCTAAACAAATTCATAAATTTTTCAATATTGTGATATACACGGGACAAGTGAAGGACCTATTAATTGAAAATTATTGGAGCAGAAATGCCCTGTTCAAGAATACACTTAACCCAAAAATAAACAACAGAAATCACATACAGTTACTCCTACATTCCATTCATTTTGCAGCCAACAGTAGCTAAAGGTCTTAGAACAAGTTCAGTGAAATATCACTTTTGTTACAAAAGAAATTTTGAAAAAAATATGTTCCAGAAACTGATACCATTGATGAAACAACAGTGCTATTTCAAGGGATCTTTCCCTTCTGCAGTAAACTCCAGGTAAAGGTCATAAATGTGTTGTTAAAAACTTTTTGTACCACATGTTTTTTACCATGAAATGGTCTTTGAATTTCTATTGAACTCTTCAGTGGTATTTACATCAATACTATTTGGAAAATAATCAGCAAAGAAAATGTTAATAAAGAACTTCAGGCCAGATATTATAGGACATGTACTTGCAGTTTTGGTTGAATAAATTATACGTGTATAGAAACCAGCAAAGTTCAACAACATCACAATAAATCTAGTATAACTTGTAATATTTAAAAATTATATCATTAAAGCTTTTCAATCAGATTTTCAAGTTGAAGACGTGTACACAGATTTTGCCCAGTCTTTTGAACAATTTAATCACGACATACTGATTGACAAGTTGAAGTACTTAGGCATCAACGATTCATTCCTATCACGGATATGATTCTATCTTTCCTACAGAAGCCAGTTTGTCGTTAATGCCATGCATATGAGCCATTTATGGTATACTCCCAGGCTCTCATCTGGGTCTGATTCTTTTCAGTATTTTTATTAATGACCTGCCATTGGTTATTAAACAACATAAAATGTTATTGTTTGCAGTTGATGCCAAGATTTATGCCAGGATTACTGATTTTAACAATGCCTACTACTTACAAGAGGATCTTTCTGCCTTCTCGCAGTGGCATTCTACAAACAAAATGGAACTATACCAGTAAGTGATATGCAAAGACCTTTTCCTGGAGACATAATGTCTACCAATATTCATTCGTTCTTGAATACCATCTCTTATCATCAGGGATTGTCATTCATGAAACTTGATTTTAATGAACATATTACTGTCACAGTGATTAAAGCGCTAAGTACCCTAGGTCTGATTACATGTAACACCAAATCCTTGTGGTCCATTGATTGCTTACTAATTCTCAATAAAACTCAGATTCTTCCAATTTTGGAATATGACTTTTATCACCTAACACTTAAATATCAATTGATCAATTGGAAAAAGTACAACATAAATTTCTATGCCCCCCTAACTTTTAGAAATGGGACACCAATTCATAGATTAGATTACAACCTTTCTACATTTTACACTTCACTTAAAATGGGAACCCTTCAGGATAAGAGAAAATTCTATGATTTAATTTTCTTCCATAAAATATTAACTGGTCTCATTGATTGCCTGAACTTCTTTTTCTTCTCTCTCTTCACAGCCCTCAGATGACAATGAGAATCCCTGCCTGTTTCTGGGTGGAGTCATCTTCAATGAACTACAGCTTTTATGATATCTAACAGATTGCCTTGAACTGCCAATTACTCTGCTGATAGGACTGATTATTTTAATTATCACTTTAAAAAAATATATTATTGCCTTAAATTTCTTTTATTCTTTGATCCAAAGTGTGTAGACCATCATTAATTTTATGAACTACAGTATTTTCTACTTCTGTATGTAACACTGTCATAATTATATCTATACATATTCTGTTATTGTATGGGTTTTACGTTCTTTTAGTTATTAGCTTCTTGCATTCTTATTATTCACATTATGACAAGTAAACTGAGGGATGTTTTTAATTTGCGTAATTATTTGTAATTCTAAAGGTATGTCCGGTAAATAAATAAATAAAATAATGACGAGAATCTCACATGCATTACTTGAAAACACAATAAAAATAACTCAATTGAATAATATTTTCAAGAATTCTTATTTGTTTAGATTTTAGCCTAGTAGTAAACCTATGTCCTTGGCAATCAATGTATTAACTGAAATAAAACAAGTCATTTTCAATTGTTAAATTATAATAAATTGTATTTTTCATTAATATTAATTTGGGAAAACATTTATTTCTGTCATATTATTTTAGAATAATACACATGTTTACAGTTAAAACATTACACTTTGAAATGTATGTACCATTTAAATAAAATGTAAACCAACCTAACATATTTTTAATGTTAGTTAATGTTTCTGTGTGGATAGGTCACGATTCAATTGGCCTTGAAGGGCCACGGTGTGAGATCTAAGGTTACCAGCCAGCTGCTATCCCGGACATTTCACCCAAGAACCTGCAACCACTGAATATGACGACGCAGCTGTGGATGAAATGTTTGGCTCTTTAACGCTAATTGGACCATGACCTATCAGCCCAGAAACATTACTAATATTGACTCTGGCTGTGAAAGTCTATGATGCTACATTTTAAATGTGATCATCTTGATTTGCATTCTTACAATCATTGTAACGTTCCAAAGCTCTGTATTTTGCAATGGTTCTACAAGTGATACCAATAAATTGTTACTGTACGTTATTTAAAACAATAGCTGATAAAACAATAATCGTGTTGCAAATAATTTTTTCTGACAAATTTAAAAAAATTATGAGTTACATAAAGAATTCAAAATAATTTTAAATAACGTGTACAGTTTTCTAATAAATTGATCTAGACTTGCATACCTGTTCGGCAGTGAGAGGGAGCCAATATATGCAAGGAGTAGTTTTTGTTTTACGAAAGAGATCATCTAACAGTTTCGCAGGAGCATCTTCCTCTTTCTTTTTGACTTTCCGAACTGAAAAAATAAATAGACCATAATCAAAAACTCAATATCATAATATATAATAAAAGCAGAACACATCAAAATTTTTTTACCTGATACATCATGGGGGGATGCACTTCTACTTCTGTGTGGCTTGTCTTTACGAATTTTCCTCTCTTTTTCTCTATTTTTTTCATCATACCTATTATCTCGCTCGGGTGGTGATGATTGACCTATTTTTCCTAGGTCCCATTCTCTAACAATCATCTGCACAAGTTAAATAAATTTTAATTAACTGGCCATAAAAAATGACATAAAAATAAAAAAAATAATAAAATATTGACATAAAAAATGCCAGCGAATTAATTCATATATTACCTTTTTATTATGCTCTACTGGTTCTGCAGGTACATGATGTGGTCTTTCTTTAACCCGTGTTCGCTCTCTTTCACGTTCTCTTTCTTTCTCCTTCTCACGATCACGTACTTCTCGTTCACGTTCTTTCTCCCTCATTTGTTGCTCCACAACCCAATCTACACTCCTTTCAACCTTCAACGGTTCTGTTTTCCTTGGTATTTGGTCAGACTCAGCAACGGCTTGTGCCATCTCCATGTCTTCTTTCTTCCCAAAATCGACACACAATGTCTTTGGGTTGGAGACCGGCCACCTAACACCATGTAGTGCATGGCGTGTCTCTTTTGCTTCAGACTCATTTTCATACTGAAAGAATTAAGTGTTCAATAAAATAGGTATTGGAACTAACATAATTAAATGTTGTAATGTTTAAAAATACAAACCTCTACATAACATTTTGACTTGATTTTATCAATCCAAAATCCACCTTCTATAATTTTTCCTGTTCGTGCAAGTAGTTCTTTCAATTGATTTACAGTGAAAGGCCTAACTAAATTGGTGATAAATAGAACATTGGTGGCTTTATGTCGTGGTGGACTAGGAGATCTCTGAAGTTTTCTGGCATCATCTGACACAATTGATATCTTACGTGTCACTATTTTACCTGTGAAATGAAACCATTAGAATGTAGCACAATGTCTGTAGCCACAGTAATCTGAGATAAATATAAATACAGTATGTACTTTAACTGCAGTAACGTGTTTTAAATTAGTTTGTGTTTTCAATTTAGCGAGCTTAAGAGATGGGCAAAACACCGCACTTTTAGAGACATTCCTATATTCACAAATTACATTTCTAAACTGAAATATGTTCTGTCAAGTGTTCCAACTGTTGATGATGTGGATAAGGAATGGCAAAATATAAAGGAATGCATAGAGAGGGCAGCATATGAAACTTTAGAAAAGAAAAAAAAGCATAAGAAAAGAAAGGGACTGAGAGTATGGAACGATTGTATAGCGAAAGCCATAAAAGATAAAGATACATCATATAAAAAATTCCTTCAAAACAAAACCCAAGAAGCTAAAGAAGATTATAAACAAAAAAGGAATAACGCAAAACAAATAATAAGATCTGCACATAATGACTCATGGGATAGATTTATAAGTACCATCGAACATGATATACATGGAAGACAAATGTTTGCGTACAAAGCGTTAAGACATTTAAATCAGACGGAGAAAGATGTTGCAGATATATGCATAATCAATGAAGAACAATGGAAGGAACACTATATAAACCTTTGGTGTACTGGAACTGTTGAACCTAAAGAGGAAGAGCTTCGCTACAACAATACTGTGGATTCCATCTCCTTGGATGAATTAAAGCAAGCCTTGAACAGTATAAAAAACAGGAAGGCATGTGGTCCTGATGGAGTTAACATGGAACTCATAAAATATGCAGGCCCCCTAAGCGAATTTAGACTGCTTCATCTGTTCAACGAATGCTGGAAATCTTATAAGACTCCCAATAGCTGGAAAATAACAGAGGTCATATCTGTCTTTAAAAAAGGTAAAAGAAATGAATGTGGAAACTACAGGGGTATCAGCCTCATGAATGCCGCTTATAAAGTATTTGCAAAAATTATCAACGCTCGATTGAAAATTATAGCAGAGGCTAAATTACAAGAAGAACAATCGGGATTTCGGAAAGGACGCTCTTGTAACAACAATATTTTTAGTCTTAAAAGAATATTAGAAAAACGACGAGAAGTAAATAAGGAAACCCATATAGCCTTTATTGACTTCGAGAAAGCTTTTGATAGCGTGGACAGACACAAGCTATGGAAAATAATGAACGAAAGTGGCTATCCTGAACACCTCATAAAAACCATCAAAAATATGAATAACGAGACAAAAATTATAATAAATACTGGCATAAAGAAGACTGAAGAAATATTAATAAATAGGGGACTTAAACAAGGATGTAGTTTATCTCCAACACTATTCAATATATATATTGATGGCATTATTAAAAAATGGAGATGCATAGCTTGTTCTGGAATACAGTTGAAGCAGAATAAACACCTAAATGTTCTACTTTATGCAGATGACGTAACAATACTGCAAGAAAGTGAAGATGATCTGCAAAAAGCTGTATACACACTGCATCAACTGGGAAGAAATGAGTATAATCTCCGAATTTCTAAAACGAAGACTAAAGTTATGGCCCATTACGGTAAATACCCCATACGCTCAAAAATAGTTATTGACAACACAGTGATCGACCAGACTTCAAATTTTAATTACCTTGGTTGTGACATCAGTTATGACACAGATAAAGACATAGAAAATAAAACTAATAAATTTCAATCAATATGTGGAATAATAAACAGAACACTACAGAACAAAGCAAGGAAAGACACAAAAATTAAGTTCTATAAGACAATGGCTGCTCCAGTTCTCCTGTATGGAAGTGAATCGTGGATAATGAAAAAAAGAGACCAAAGTAAGCTCCAAGCAGCAGAAATGAGATTTCTTAGGAAAGTTAAAGGCTGCATTAAACAAGACCAGATAAGAAATGAGGATATCCGTTAAGAACTAGATATATACAACATAAATGAAAGGATCTTAGAAAACAGGAAAGAATGGCGGCGCCATATCGAAAGAATGGAGGAAGATCGTATTCCACAATTAGTGATGAACTACCAACCGAAGGGAAGAAGAGATATCGGCCGACCCAGAAAGAGATGGTCCTGAAGTGCAAGGTGAAGACGGAACAGGCATTCCTGCCTAATCCTTGGAATGGAGAAGAAGAAGAACTGAAATATGTTATAGTGAATAGCCTTCTGAAGTATCCAAATCAAGAATAATTTTGACGTTTAAACCTATGAGCCCCTACGTCAAGTAAAACTTCGTACTGAAAAATTGGTCTTCCATTCTGATGTCACTCGACATATATTTTTAATCCATTTTTGGGCTTGTTGTGCAAAACTCAACAGGGCACACACGATTACGGATAAGACTACATATTGTAAAACAACTACAGACACACAATATTAAAAAACTCACAATGTTTTTGACGATGACATGGATCTGTGCAAGATATCAAATATTTTCTTTCCAATTAGTGTTAATGTTTTAAGAAATTGTGCAGGATTCCACACAAATACATGTGATTCTTTAATTTCAAAGGTGTTTTTCTCATGAAGTCAAAAACATTGCTTAGACATTCAATGCGCAATGCTGTCCAATTCATATGTTTATCATATTCATTGTTGTGTAGTATCACCTCTGTTTTAGGTCTATCAGTTTGTTCAACAATTAATTACACTAATAATTGATTAGAAGTTGATGGGGATTAGGGTTGAAGAAAACCAAATGTTTCCATTGTTCCTTAACTAAAACGCTTTTTCTTTGAACCTCAAAACATAGAATCTGAAGATGCATCAGCAATGTGCCAGGGTGACCTGTCAATGCCGTATTAATGAAGATCTGATGGAAAGAGCCAACGTCAAAAGACAAGGCGTTGGCAAAAGAGTGCAAAGGGTTAAATTGTCTAAAATTATAATACATTTATGAGTTCCATATAGTGTAGTACTTTATAACATCTCAGAAATTCAAATTTTCTGAGAAACCCACAGGTTTTAAACTTTTGTGTTATACAATAAAAATTTGAATTTACTTTGATGATCATCAGTAACTGCAACACTTATCCGAGAGGCATCAGGTAAGTGAAGAGGTGGTTTCTCACGCACAGTGTCTTCTTTTATTTCATTTTTAATCTTTTCTCGCTCAACAGGTTTTTCATTTTCCCAAATATCACTTTCTCGTTTAATATCTTCATCTTGAATCAACTGGACTTCACCAATAGGAACTGGTTTTGCTCCAGGAATAAGAGTCTGAAAGAAGAAGAAAGTAAGCTCAAGAAAGTACTCTTCTGCCCACATTGTAAGGAAATTTTAAATGAACTTTTTTAATATCTCTTCAGTACATCTAAAATATCTCAAATGCATCAAGATCATTATGAAAAATTCCAACGATAATAATGACTACAATCAACACAGCTTACTTACTTTTAATGAATCAGTTGAAATGGAAAGAACTGGTCTTTTGGAAGGACGAGAGCTGTTACTTTGTCCCCATCTTCTTTTACGAGGAATGCCAGACAACGAGTTAACATTACCTGGAAAATTAATTAGTATTTTGTGCCACTCTACAAAAGGTTTTGATTATTTACTATATTTCAATTACATAGAGTGTATATTAAATTAATTATTATTGCATAGCAATTATTGTGTGTACCTATTTGAGAAGAAATTGAATGAAGGAAACCAAATGACTGCCCATACAAATTTGGATTATAAATATGCATTATAGTTACATTAATTACAAAGAAAATACTTTAGTTACATGCTAACTAGTTGAATATTCAATTATTATTGTATAACATGTGATAACATAGAAGGAAAACTAGTGGAGCTACAACAGCACATCTTCCTAATATAATTGTAATGGTAACATATTACAATAATGTAACTTATTTATTACTAACACTGCAGCCACCACTTAAACAATTTCTAACAAAAGGAAATATGAGTGGTTTGAATTTCAGTTTTTTGAAAAGCATGATGCTATATACAACTGGAAGTAAGAACCTATCTGATCTATCCGACGCTAACCATTTTTAAAGCTATAATGTAGAGAAATGGTACTAATATTTCTTTTTATTTTAATCTGTAAATATGTAGCTATAAAAGCATTTGTTTCAACAAAACGAGTTTTGCTCCTTCACAAGGGCTTGTACAACACCTGTGAAGTGCCCTAAACCCTACCACTATCTTAATTCCTTCCAAATTCTGGCTGCTGGGTAGTGCTGCAGGAGTGCGTGCATGGAGATGCTACCTGGTGGGCCTCTTGACAACTGACTGCCATGAGACTTGATATATAATGACGTATAATGGAGAATTTCTCCAATGGAGGAGGAGGTGCAATACTTAATGGAGGATTACTGGCAAGCGCAAAGTGCTCAAGTCCCCCGAGCAGGCTTGGAAACGTGTTGCATCAATCCATACGCAATAAAATGAAAAAATGTAAAATCATCCTCATTGATGAATTCTAAACTTTTTAGTGATTCTAACATATTGTAACTCAAAAACATGCTGATGAGGAATGAGGAATACATTGCTTAAGAAATAAATCTCTAGTTTCAATATTGGAAGAGTAAGACAGGTTTTAAAAAAAGAAATGTTTATTAGATAAACAAATTAAAATTAGAAGAAGAATTTTCAAAAGTTATGAGGTTTTACTAAAAATCAGATTAATAAGATTTTTTTATAAGCAAAATTTTCTTCAGTTTGGGGGAACAATTTAGAACCAGTTTTGAAAAAAAAAAAAAAAAAAAAAAAAAAATTGATAATGTCAGGGCTTACTGTAAAGTAAAACAAAATATCTGATTCAAATTTGAGAAGCTATGACATCATTAAAATCAATCAATGAACAACTATTTTTGGTGAAAATGCTACGTAGAGTTTTGGTGCTAGCATTGTTGACAGGTGTTTTGAGCTCAAACAATTTTTTAAATGCTTTTTTGGGTATCAAAGTGCTGAAATATGTTTGTTTAATTATAGATAATGAATGTAAATAAATTTAGTCATCTGTCAATTGTAAATAATCACTTACTGTAGCACCACATGCCAATCCTCAATACCTCTTTTCAATAATCATACAACTTTATCCTTCATCTTCATCATCGTAATATTATAAATGATATTTTGACAGTTCAATTACTTCATGCTAAGTAGCTACTGGATCGCAACAGTGGTTGACAATTGTGAAACAGGAAATATACTCTATGAACTTGTTAGCCTACAATAGTGAACTATTATCCCATATCCTGAGAGTTGTGAAAAAAATGTGCTTCCCCACAATTCAACAGAGAAGAAATAGGTCTGATATTGTCAAAACATTTAGAGTCCCGAATGACAGATACAACATCCAAAATGTGAATGGGACCTTTGTCAGGGTCGCTAACAGTACACTTCAAAGACATCATCTTCAGCTTCAGAAGATTTGCAAGCACCAAAGGCCCAAAGCACTTTCTCATAAACAGTGTTGTCAACATTTGGAAGTGTCTCCAACATTGTTATATTTTGACCAGGACAGTTGACTTTGTCAAGGAGAGGCAGGACCATATTAACTCTGATAATAAGATACTATTATTCAATTGGATAAAGCATATCAATTGCGGTAGGGTTGATATGAAACTTGAGTTTAGATGTGTACGTTGTAATTTTACTCCTAGAATTTTGACTTGATATGTAATATAATATGTGTGTTGTTTAGCTTCGGCTGCCGCCATTCATGAATAATATAGACATTTAAAATATTTTTGCTTTTCTCTTATTCTAAAATTCTGTGAGAAATAAAATTACCAATGGCATAAAAAAGCAAAATTTAATAAATTGGTAATCATTAAGCTTGAAAGAACTGAAAAAGTTATGTACTTTGCAATACTCAAGCGTCCATTTAAGGAGAAGAACAAGTTCCCAAGAAGAGGTTCCTTTAATTCTCAAGTAAAATTTAGTACTCCATGAATAGGGGGCAAAACTAGACAAGAAATCATTCCTGATTATTAAGAGTATAAATATTGTCAGTGCAAAAGTCTAAAGAATCGCAGAGAACAGTAAACTGTCTTAAGTTAATCATGATAAGAAATCATGAATAAGACTTTGAAAACTTAGAAAAGTGAATAACATTTACAACTGATATAAAACAAAGATGACAAACCTGTTTCCATTTTTTGAGAATCATTTTCCTGAAAAAGAGAAAAACAAATGTGAAAATAAAATACCACTTAATGAACTAGAAAATATAAGTTCCAGATAAGAAAAATAATAACTTGAAAGCAATAAAAGAGAAATAAGTCAAAACTTGATATGGAATGAATAAATAATAAACCTGTCCCAGGCATTTTTACAAATTAACTTTATTACTCTGGTGAAGAAATTCTATAATATACTATTTAAAAAAAAATATATTAAGCATCATCACAGTTATTCTAAATTTCTTATTGTGGTATTTTCCACAGACATACATTTTCAGAAAGTATTTGCAATTATTTGTTTTTATTGTTGGATTGTAACACACACCCCTCACAACTAACAACACTGTTATTGGTTAAAGATAAATGATGGGGATAGACTAAATACAAAGTAGTTATAATACTACGAGTTCTTTCCCGTTATAATGAACTGATACATAGTGGATGATGCAACTGAAACTCGGTTTCACTACAATCTGTTATTCAGAGAGAGGTAGCATTTTGTCTTCACACGTGAGTGGTCGCCCATGAGAAAATGGACCTCAGAGAAAGTTTTGTTCCAAGTGTAACTTCTAACTTCTCGTGAACTAATATAAAGCCGTATTTAAGTGACGGTTACATCCTTTACTTCATTGAATGAGTACTTTTTTATTTAAAATTATCAATATTAATTTTTAAAATCCATCATCACTTCCGATGCAAAAAATCAATATTTTTTTATTCCATATAATGCAAACATACATTAACATTAATATATGGTAAATGCTACTTTGACAATGTATGTGTAAAATTTAGTAATACATTTTGATAGGTCAGCTTTACAACAATCAATGAATGAGATTTTCATACTAGTAGTTTTCTTCTAATTTTCTCATTGACAGAATGCTTTTCAGTCCAAATTTCACACTTATTTTGTTTTCTTTCTTGTGAGTTCTGATCCTCATTTTTGTTCTGAATGCAAACATACCTTATTTATTCAAATGTAAGAAGAGGTTTTCTCCCCCAAAAATCTCATTCAAAAAATAGGCAGTTGTCTTATATTTGCAGATTATGCCTAGCCAGTTAAGATTTACGTTTTTACATTGCTTTCCACGACATCGTAAATGTGGAGTGGAATACAGGGTGGTCCATAAATTACATAACGCTAAAGAGGGGTGGGCGAGGGAGGTTGAGGAAGCATTATGCTGCATTCACAGGGGTCGAGGGGCGTTAGTAAATAAATTAAAAAGTAATGATGTACAACTGTTTATAATAAATAAAAATATATTTTCCTCAATGGTATATTGATTGAATCTTAGATTTCAAAGAAAGTATTCAAAACTAATTTGTAGTATATTCTAGAACGCAAGTAAATTGATGCAGTAAATTCTCATCCATGTGTCCTCCACAATATCATGTGCACTAGTCTGAATGCCTTGTTTAATGTAGTTAATACTGCTTTTTAGTGTTTATACTTGAGCAGGATGGCAAAAAGAAATGCCTTGTTTAATGACATACATGAAAGTTTAAAGCGTTTGTTACAAGATTCAAAGCAACAACCAAATAAGCAAATCAATTTCAGCAATAACCAAAACAATCAAATACAGTATTACTTCCACATCCAAATTTCTAAAATTAGTAAAATAAGTTTTAATTGTTGGTGGAGATATCATCATCCACCAAATACTTCTGGTATAAAAGTGGAAAAGACAGTATGAAAATGTAAATGAGGTAGGCCTTTCATGTGATTGTGAAAGTGATGACAATTATTGAAGTATTTAGTCAGTAGAAAGTATTTTGTCTTTAAGAAAAATAAATTATTATGTTAAAACATTTGAAATGAAGTGTCATCATTTTATAAAAAATGTCCTCTTGTTCGATTATGGAAGCATGGTAACCCTATGTATTGTGCTTCTTTCTTTATGGTCCTCCTGTACGGTGGCATCCTCTGACTTTTAAATCAAATTTACCCAAGACAGTGTCATAGCCCAAACTTGAGGGAGAACAATAGGATACTCGAAAACTATGTCCAAACCAGGCCATAGAACAGACCCATACTTATGTGAAAGTCTTACTTCGATTAAAATTTTTGCAGTGTAGCATAAAATGTGATTAACAATCATTTGACCAGAGGTTTGTGAAGTATAATACATGGCAATAGCATTGCTAGATCCACTAGTTCAACATATTTATTCTAAAGAAATGAATTTTTATGAATTTATTTTTATGAACTGAGCCTGAACACCTGCATTATTAATACTCATTACTAGAGATCGGATTTTAATGAAATGTCATTATTTTTCTTTACACTTTGGAATAATGCCTTTTAGAATTGTCACATATTTTATGTTATTACAAAAGCAATTGACCCTTTTTTAATTTTTTTTAAATGCATTTTTTAGCGATTTTGAGTAATAAGTCATTTCTTATCTTCTCCCCCATTTTTAAAACATTATTCACTGATTTTAATGGTAGTTGCTTCAAATAATATTAACGAGATGCAACAAATGTTCTGCACAGAATTCCTGAGTAGCCTATTGATTTCTTCGTTCAGAAATTGTAATGTCAGCTATTGTAAGTATGTAATCAAATATTCTTGTGATACCTATCAGCACCATTGTCAGGTCTGCTGATTATGGAATAACTAAAGCAAGCCATTTCTGGCAAAGAGTCCAAACCAAAATTTACAAGCAGACTCCACTTGAATGAAAAGAAGAAGCCTTGATTACTAAGTAACATATCCAACAGCTTGAGTTATTCATCTGAACCAGTTTCGATAAAACTTTTTATGCCCTTTTCCTTTGCTTTTAGGGCATTAAAATTCATTTTATGAGCATTTTATTGATCATTTTGGGTGATGTTTTAGGTCATTGAAATTCACCCCATACTTCTTATCTAGTATTAGCTACTAGTATTCTTTAGACAAGTTTCTTATTTTGCAGGGATGTAAATTTCATTTTGAGAAACTCCAGCACATGGATCATTGGATTTGAAGGCAATCATCAGTGAGGTAGCTTTCTAAGTTAAAACTAAGTAATCAAAATAAACTTAAAGAATATCAACTATACCTTATTTTCTTGGTTTACATTTTCATTAAACTCTTCCTTTTCCTTATGCTGGGAGTAATCTGACCCTTTTAGTTGCTCCAGTTCACAGCTTTTTCCTGAACTATGTATATAAAAAAAGAAAAGAATTTGTTACAATATCTTTTGACAAGCTGCATGTTGTAGATAAAACTAGATAGTAACTATTAAAATAAAATACTTACAATGATCTCCTCAATGAAACCTTTTCTCGGCGCTGGGGGCTACGAGATTTACGTTCTAGGTGCCGCCTACTTTTAATACTAGATAACTCTTCTTTTTTAGGCTCCAAACGTTCATGACTGATCTCTTCCTGTTCTTTGCTTCTGGCTCTTTCTACATGCCTCTGTCTGAATCTTGGAGAACTATCTTTGCTATCATCATTCCTCGGTGACTCTTTTTCATCCTCACTACTGTCTGATCTTCTCTCTTCTTTAACATCATTACTTGCACAGGAAGTTTTAACCTCATCATTTTCTAATCTTTCTTTTGGTGATTTAATCTTCTCTTCTATTAGACAAGAATTGCCTGTTTCTTTTTCTGATTCTTTCTCCATCGAACAATCACGACTGTTTTCAGCAACAATCTCTGAAGTACTTTTAACTTCATTTTCATTTGAATCATCATTGACAGGAAATTTTAATTCTGGCTCATCTGATGGAGTAATTTGGACTTCATCTGTACATTGTCCAGAAAGTTCTGTGCAATCACTTTTTTCTTGTTCTGGTTCATGCTCTTCAGTTTTAGGCACTTCTTTAGTACTATTAGGATCATCAGGCTCAGGAGAACTGTCACTCTGACATCCTGTTTCACTTTCGCCCTCTAAAACAGGAGGACTTTCCTTAATTTTCTCTTTTATTGTTTCAGAATTATTATCCTCTTCCTTATTCTCATTTGTTTCTTCTTCTTCACTGTGTCTGTCATCGCACTTCTGTGTTTTTTCGCCATCTTCCTCTACACAAAAAACAAGACAATCATCAACATATTGAACACAAATAACAAAATTCTAATGTTCCATCTCTCCAAGGGATTTGCCAATCAAAGAAATTTTGCAGATGAGATTCATTTAACTTCAATAAAAATTATGCCAATATGGATACCTTTTACAACCATTGAAAACATACAGAATTAAGATTCTACAAAAAAGAGCACTTAGATGCATTTTCAAACTAAAACCTACAGTCATGTACTACTACACTACACCCAACATATTGACTAATCATTACTCTCTTCACAAAGAAATCCAGCTCACACTTCATTTGTAATAGTGAATTGTATAATTATAATACTAGAGGCAAAGAGAACTACCACAAGATATTTACGCCTAGAACCTCGATAAATAAAAGTCCTCTACAAAGAGCCATCTTATTATATAATAAACTTCCTAAAAATATTACAGATGAATGTGAAGAAAAGAAATTTAATGACTTTTAAGAAAGTATTAAATAGGAATGTGCACCTATAAATTAAAAGAACTAATGGAATAGAAAATGTATTAATTTTGTAATTGTAATTTGCATATTAGAAAGTGTTAATTTTTGTTTTATACCATTTTAAAATTATTACACTTTGATGATGCTTGAAACCTATTAATGGATAAGTCTGTAGGCAAATAAAAAAATATCATCATAATCATTATTATTATTATTATTATTATTATTATTATTATTATTATTACTATCACAAAAGCTTTTTTGTTAAAACTTACATTTGTTTTCAGATCTATGTGAAATTCTCATTTGAATTAAGAAAATCCTAATAAATTCTGAATAGTTTTCTTACCTTCATTTTCTTGGCACTGTTTTTCATTATCTTCCTCTTCCTTATCTTTAACAACTTCTACTGTATTATCTTCTTCCTTTTCACACTCTTCAGTTATAACTTCTGCTTCTGATATATTTATTTGCACAACCCCATCTTCAGGAGAATCATCCTGGTGTTCTTTTACGGTTTCAATTTGTTGCTCCTCTTCTTGAACATCTGCTTCGTTCTTTGATGAAACTTTTTCATCAGAGCTCAGTTTTTCTTCTTCACCTTGACTTCCTTTACTAGAATCATAATCCTCAACATCAGATTTCTCTTTTTGTTGACTTGAACTTGACCTTCTTAATCTGAAAAATAAAACACACTTCACTAAAAATACCATCATAGTTTAAATCGATTTAAATAAGCGCTCATATAAATCACCCTTCTCTCTTGATCCCACACTATATTTGCACACTGTAGTAGTATTGATTAATCTTATTGTTTTATTTCATAATGTAGATATCAAATCCACTAAAACATCAACATCACTATAATTTGCACCATTAGCATCATTACCATACAAGTTGTTCTCTTATAAACAAGAAATCAACATACATTTACATTTGCTACTACATTACAAATAGAGAAAATTAAATGGCGCAAACAGAAACATAAAAAAAATTTGAAAAACAAACGAACAGACAAGGTTGTATCAAATTTCTTTAGTCATGTAGAGTTGTGCATTCTGGAGTTCAAATACACTCAAATGGTAATCATTTGCATGTATTTTGTGTTCATTGTGCACTGATTATGATATTTATATCTTGGCAAATAGACCTTCTAAAGAACACCATTAGAAAAATATTCAGGATGTCATTTATGTTTATCAAGTTAAAATTTGTGAAATAAACAATGTTCTATATTCCTGATCAGTTGATTTTTCAAACTTAGAGGAAGATTTATTGGAATCAGAGCAGGGGATCATTAATTGAAATGTATGCAACCGAGTAACTCAATGTCCTTGCACACATTGTTTAATATTGTATCCAAAATATATGATTTAATGACTTATTAGTTTTACAGATAGAACTTTGATTTACATATTATATTAAGATACCAAATCAAGGTTTACATATCAAAATCACATATGGACAATACACTGTCCTCATGAAGTTAATTATTCTAAAATTATGAGAAAATATTAAAGTCGCCCATAAAACTACAATTTTATCTAAAAAAATTTCAATGACCTTTAATCAATTGTGTAGTTGTGATAAAAAAGCAATAAAGATCAACATATTCATTTTCACATAATGTCTGCAAATATGTTTAAAGTTACGAGCTCGCATTTACATAAATGAGTGAAGCAAAGTGAAAACAACTGGGTCCAACAAATAAATATTATTCATTTCAAAAATTCACTTTCACAATTAATTAGTTATACCTATATTTAAACACAAATGAAATGACACAATATTTGACTAAAATATTGATTTTATAAAACTAAGGAATTTAAGGGAATATAACGTTACCACAATTATTAGTAGTCAACAGGATGCCAAGTTCTTTCATAGTGAACTAATGATTTCAAAAATTTAATATTCAAATATATCATTATTGAAATATGGGAAAATTTATTTGTAACAGGAGAAAACATCCCATCCTCCAACAAGAATCATTGGAAATATATAATATTCTAATAGATTTATATTAAACTAGTTTACTAGTCAAAATAATTCTACAAAACAATGATCCCCTGATCCTACATTACTGTTTGTCAATTGTCAATTCTCTGAGTTTACTATTCAGTATTGAGAGCATCACTAAAATATTTTGTTCAGTGCGCAATTTCAATATATTTGTGAAATCTACAGAAAATGTATGGTAAAGAGAGCGTTCTTTCAAAGACTAATCTACAAACCTCTTCACCTGTTAATTCACTGTGTATGTTCCCTATCAAAACAAACTGTAACCTAAATGTTGTTAACTCACTTACATAAGGCCCCCAGTACTATGAGGCTACAATAGCTAGTAGTAGTAGTAGTAGTAATAATAATAATAATAATAATAATAATAATAATAATAATAATAATAATAATAATAATAACAAAAGACCGAGCGAAGTGGCTCACTGTGTAGCGTGCTGACTTCACTTTTGGGTGGCCTGGGTTTGATCCCCAGGCCGGGGTTTTTGTGGTTTCTCCGAGTCAAACAGGCAAATGCTAGGATGGTTTAAAAAGTCCATGATCACCTCTCATCATCCTATCACCTCATAATTCATAATTCAAGACTTAACAAGCACGTCTTACCAAGGGATACAGCAGAAAAGCTGATCCCCATAACCACATGTTAATCTCTTCCCAGGATAAAATATGAATGAGCCTTGGAAGACAATGTGTAGCATGATCAGAAAAGGACATTACACAATAATAACAAAAATAATAATAATAAAAATTTTAAAAATGTAAGCCTTTATTGAATGGTGAGATTTCCACTCACTGAAAGTTGTTAGTTCATCAAAGCAAAGAATCCAAAGAATCATTATCAGTAGAAAGTGGAATGTACATGTAATAAAATAATACACGTATTAAGAAATATTGGTGTACATTATGAGTTGTTCCAATAATGAAGAGAACAGATAAAGTATTTGAAATTGCAGTCAAGCTCAGTGGAATGTTAGTATTTTTTGCTAGAAACTGCTAGAAAAAAAACAAACAATTGCCTCCCTTCTGTGGGTGATCACAATGTTTAATATCAACATATTGTCAATGACAAAATAAAATACATTGAATTACCACACATTTGTTTCAATTCTACAGCACTTAATAATAATTAACATAATAATTTCACAAATTACCTCTTTTTTTTTCGTCCGGCAGGCTCTGGCGGATCTGGAGGGCGAACAATGCACAACTTCAATTTCTGTATTTCACCTCCTTTAGTGTCTGAACATTTCACTTTCCATACAGAACTACTAACTTCTTTCTCTTTAGTTTTAGGGTCTGGGGACTTGGGCTGAAAAAAGTAAAAAAAAAAAGAGCAATAGAAAAAATGATATAGATAATTCCAAAGTATACAGTAAATAGTATACATTTCATTATTCATCAAAACTCATAATAAATAAAATTATTGGCATTGGATGTCACAATACAGGGGTAGGGACCAACTCAAGCATTACTCATCATGGGCGAGAGCTGACTATAATATTTTTTTATTTTATTTATTTACTGTCACTTTTTGGGTGAATTTCCACTTTATAATGTGGGTGTATATAACAGAAAATTTTGATGTCCGTAAGTAATTTGTATAGATATTGACATAATTCAGTTTGAAAAATACTTATATAAAAGATATAATATTTACTCACAGAAGTGGCTACAATCATTCATACTTCAATACTTCTAATTTTTTTTTCATTCATAAATGAGTTTTCATTTTTCTATCAGTTTTCAAGATTTTGCCCTTTTTTGTAATAGATTATTTTGTGTACAAACACATTTACAAATTGGTTTAGGAAAGGATTTGACTTGTCTTCTTACATTGTACTAAAACACACAATTTGTTCAGTAAATCAGGATATGAAATTACACCTGCCCAAAGTTTGAAGTAAAATTTTGTAACGTTTAAGTCTCTCATAGATGTGAAAGAAGGAATATTTGTGAGTGTTGATATTAGAGTGTACTCAAGACTGAGATAGGAATCAGAGAGACCATAATATGGTGCTACAGTTCTATTTATTTACTTACTGTTACTGGCAATACACCCAATACAATATTAAACAGAAAAGTTATATTACAAATAAATTAACAAGAGTCTTTAAGTAATTTATTTTATGGTAGTGAAGTCACAGATGAAAATTGATAAATCAGTCTTTAACATAAAATCGGAAAAAATGTATGTTGAACAGATTCTTGGCAGCTACTGAGAACATAATAAAAGGAAGACCAAGCACAAGAGGAAAATAATAGCAGCAATCGTAGGGGGTGAGGATAGGACAAGGAAGAGGAAGGAAAGATCTTGCGAAATAGCATGTAGTGTGAGGATCACATGTCAAATTCCCTACCTGAGTACTCAGTTATTAAAAGCCACATTGCAATTAGTAGATGTGCTGAACAAAAATATAATTGCCTCAGAAATTAAGTAAAATTGGAAACAAATGCATAAATAATGAAAAAAGAAATCTAGATTTCAATCCTGAAACAATTTGCAACGTAACATACGTTATTACCAATTTCTCTAAATAAATTATTATTTCAAACTACCTTCCACCATAAATGTTCCCCTTCTTTCCAGTTTGCATGTCTATCCATACATTTCAATCTCAACTTTTCAGAGAGAAAGTGTATGTGATGACCTGCATTTAATCCCCTTTAATTTCTCCCCTTAATTTTCCTTTTAAAAGTATCACAAGAAATTCAATTAAACATAACCAATAAAACACAAAATATTTTGCAAGCTTTATAGATTCCTACAAATAAAAATCCATGGAATTTTCAGAACTTGACAGCCACATTTAGAAGTAGAGATACAGTTTTATAGTACATATAGTAATTTTAACACAGATTTGAGCAATTCAAAGAATTCCACTATTTTACCGGATTTATCGCGCCACATTTCTGCAGAGCTCAGAGAAATTCTGCACAGTGATTATAAGCAAATGTAAGCATTTTAAAAATATTCTGAGAAATAATTAGCACAAACATATACAAATTTTAAGATGATTTTGTTACAGAAGAGTGTAGAAAATATAATATCAAATTAAGATTGTATTATAAATAAGTTAATAAAACATGAAAAAGAAAAAATATGCATTATATGGCCAAAACACAAGGCTGATTTAAATAAATTATAAAGGCTGAAAGCCAGACCCTAGAGGTTGACTTGGAACTTCTTGAGCGAAGCAAATTAACTTGGCCATACACATATTTTTTCATGAAAGTGTACTGGATTTATTTACCACAACCAATGTTGTTTCAGGTACACTGAAGTTGCCTTTATAACAAAAAACATTCAAAACATGGCATGCTTCAACCAGCTTATGTTAAATAGTGAGATTCCAATGCTGACGAAGTTTACACTTATTTTCTACAGTAATTTCTAAATGCATGCTAAATTCACTAACCTTTGAATCTCCCTCTTCCCAGAATGTGTTATCTTCCTTCCATTCACCATCATGAGATGAATCTGCTTTTGCAGCAACTGGAGGAGTTGTTTGCTGCTCTACATCAGGTTCGACTGGAGTAGTCTGTTCTACACCATGTTTCTTAGCTGACCGTCTAGTTCTTGTTGATGCAGTTTGAGATACTTCTTCAACTTCAGATGAGTTGGCAAGATCAGCTGTAATAACTGCTCCCACTTGAGATGTTTCTTCCAGACTAGCAACCTGTTCCTCTTCAGTATCCTCCTGACTACTTTTCATTGAAGTCTCGTTGTCTTCTGTGCCAGATTCATCTCTGTCTGGGGATGACACAGAACCTTTTCTTCTTCTTGACTGTCTCCGTGATCTTCTTGGTGTCTTTTCTACTTTCTTCTCAGGAGAAGGCTTTTCCTTCTCCTTCGTTCGTTCACTCTTCCGTCTCATTGAAAAAGTTCTTTTACTTTTTAACTTTCAGCACAGTAGGCTACCAACACCTTAAAAAAAAGATGTTAAAAAAACATTTGACCTTATGGTCTGTAGAAAATTCTAAGCAAGAATGAGTTTAATTCCTGTTAGTATATACTGTACAACGCATAGGATATAAACGTTGCAATTAATCAAAATGAGCTAATAAATACACACTGTAACATTTCACTCTAGAGCACTGTTTTGCAACAAAGAGTCATATGCACGATAGGGTTTAAAGATTAGGTTATGGTTCCAATATACTTTCACAGACTGGCATAAATAGAATTTCGGCTTACCTCTACAAATGTAATCGGCAATTATTTACACAAGAGCGAAAACAAGAGCAGGAGCATTCAACAACAATATCGCATTGAGAAGCGTCCTGTAACAGATCTTGCAATTCTAACCAATACACAGAGTTTCTATGCTGAAATCCTTTCAGGTTAAAGAGTAAAACATGGCTTTATAGATTTCATAGAGTAAATAGAGCATACAGCGCGTCCAGCGTCAGATTAGTACAAACACAACGTGCCCCACGTTTACGTACTCCGGTGTAAGAGATTCGCGTGTACTGAGGGATTCTCTTACACCATGTATAGACTCTCGATGTAGCGAGGACAATGAACCAAAGCGAAGAACGAGGGGCGGGAACGGAGGCATGCTGTTTCATAATTCAAACGAGAATGATGGGTGTAAGAATTATTTCTTATATTTTACATCGTAGTTTTGACCAATGGTGTATATACTTTACCACTAGGTGAATGACTTTGTGCTTTCCAAATGCAAGATCAATGACCTTGTCCTTACTACGTGCCATGTCATAATGGGCGGAGGTGAGGGTTTTACCCATAAAGGAGATATACATATCTCCAATCCACTAAAAAGGACAGCTTTCATAATAAATTAGTTATCATTTACATTCATTGTCCGAACGTGTTGCACAAACACATCATATAAGTGAGCCACTAATATTTTGTGGATTTTCAAGACTTTATAAGCCGAGTATTACGTAGCTTACCAAATCAAATGTTAACTACTGCCATCAGGGTTATCAAGTCAGAAGTACTAATTGTATTGTAACAAATGGCCTCAAATGTTCAACGTGACAAGCAAAAGATTGAAAATATAACGTTTGTTAAAGAGTGTTAACATTTTTTAAAATTAGGAATCTCAACTAATGGTAATTTGTGATTAAAACATTGCAATTTTTTATGAAAAAAGTCATTAGGGATAGCACAAGTAATTTTTTAAACATGGCTTGAATATTGAAATTCAACCTTCAAAGTTTGAATTCAGCTCAGGAAGATCACATTTTTAAAAAAATAGTAAAAATAGCAATGTGATATTTATTTATATTTCTTAATAACCATATATTTATTATAATTAATATGTGGAAAAAAATCGAAAATTTAAAAATGTTTTTGTGTTGTGTAGGTACACTTTCTCGAAGTGGGATTTTTTCTCTAAAATAAAGTTATATTTTCACGAAAACCAAATTGTCTGAGGTAGTGGGCTCAGGCAAATGGGACCGAGAGAGACAGAATACGCTTTTTAAGATTTCTTAGCCATAGAAATAAGGAAACTTACTAGTACGAGGAAGTCTGTACCATTCTATAGCCCCACTAGTTTAATTTTAAATCATAACATTTATTAAATATAAAAATAAATATTTCAATTATGTTAAAATCATTTAAGATAAATAATTTGCGTTGTTTATAATTTATATTATCTTTACACACACACACACACACACACACACACACACACATATATATATATATATATATATATATATATATATATATATATATATATATATATATTGTGACCTACCAGAATGTCACCCGAGTGTAATACTACGTAATAGATGCATCTAGGATGTTAAAATCCAAGGACCTCGTGTAGCCTAGCAACGAACTATAACGAACTATAAACATTTAGGCGCCATGCTAGATGCTAGACGAGAATTGTATTATCGAGATACGGTACAACGTGGTGTCATTAACTTGGAATTATTTAGGGGAGCGCATTAAACATTTAGCTTTTGCAAAAATAAATGAATTCGAACTGTCACGGAAGCAGTCAAGCAGTTCATATGGTACGAACATCATGAAATTGTAACTTAGCGATAATCGATTTATATTGTGGGTAAATGTTTGTTTGGTTAATCCATAATAGTGTAGGCTAAGCAGTATTGTTTATTTGAGTTTTAAGTGGGTACATGTTTTAGTGTACAAAAACAATTAGTTACGCCGTTTCGAAATATATAATTTCTTCCTCAGGGCGTGTAAGCAAGTGTAAGCAATGAACAGTGAATGAGGACAACATGCATTACAATAAATTGATTGTTGAATAATTAACACAAATAAAACAAAAAAATATTTAAAATTTAAAATTATAAACTAGGATAAATAAAACACTATATATATATATATATATATATATATATATATATATATATGTGTGTGTATTTATACACACACACACACACATATATATATATATATATATATATATATATATATATATAGGAAGTACACAGCTTACTAATAATCATACGGGTATCGTCTCATTCCAATCCTCCACACCCAACTCCACATGGAGTTGCTGGAGCATGTGGGTGCTGGTGGAGTGGGTCCATCGCGAGACAATTGTGAGTTGGGCCAAGGCCCAAACGTTAATGAATGAGAACTGGTTGAATTGAATGAACCACGCGCTACAGTCACTCCATGTCCCGCCACCATGTGTTTCCGGCCAAGTTCATGTTAAATTGCTAATTCAAATTGCGATATTGCTAATTCTTCAATGGTCGTGATTATACAATGGGCAATTAAAAATATTTAGACTTCGTGTTTGTGTAAGGTTATTTCCGTAGTGGGAATTATAAATTATTAATTTTAGGGAAGTGCTGGTCGCGAATAGAGGTTTCACCCGAAGCCTAGTGAGGGAAAATCGCGACGCGATAATATTAGAGCAGATGTAGGTATTTTCCGGATAGCGAACTGTATAATTAAAAGCAATCATTATATATATATATATATATATATATATATATATATATATTGTGGCGTCATGGGATCATGCAGCCCCATAACACCACCGTCTCGTATGTATGAACACCCACAGGCAGCGAGGATAGCAGGCGCGTAAATCAGAGGTGCCTAAACGCGCAGCCTAGTATCCGTTGCCCGTACTAAACAAAGGCGAACTAGCAAGCAACGTTTTCCTTGTGAAGGGTTGAGAGAGGGGAAGTAGCCCCACCACTGAGAATTTCCCCAGGCGTCGGACAATAAATACGCAAACCCGCAAGCGGAAGCCCTCTTTTTGATTGTCGCCGTCGCCGAGTAAGCAGCATTTTAATCACCGCTCGTTAACGTCAGCTTAGATATTGTTTGCCGCCGCAACGACTGCTAGGTAGGAGTTTTCGGCGTCGAACAGACGTTCTAGTTAGTCGTCCGCGAGATAGTGAAGATTTAGTAAAGTGTTTCTTCAATTAACAACACGGGAAGTAAAAGTTACCCGTTGTGAGAAAAGCATTGAAAGTTCTAGTTTAACAAAGTAGAAGTAGCAACGAGCGAGGAACTTGCACGAGTATTCGGGGAAGTGCAAGGGACATTTTCACAACGTGGGCGTAGTCAGAGGCGCCGGTAGCAGTCGAGGGAGAAGAAAAGGCCGACTACGAAGAATGGAAGAGGACGCAAGAAGACAGGAGAAGAAGAGGCCGTCTAGGAAGAACGGAAGTGGACGCAAGAAGACAGCGTAGACGGCAGAGGCGAGTCCCGTCTCGTACGACGCAGAAGCTGGGACCGAGCGACGTCGGTGCAGAGGCCAGCGCATGACCATCAAGGCCAAAAAGCGGGAAGTCACGAGGTAACGCATAGGGCGCGGAAAGTAGGTCAAGTTCACGTCGGCAGGGAAAAAGACTAGTATAGGAAAGTGTTAGGAAATTGAGGACACGGGTGGCAACAAATTGCAGTATTGTAGGAGGAGATTTTTGATACGCTATTGCCTGCCTAAAACATTCTATTTGGGACATTTATTATTCTGCTATTTTCAGACACAGTTAAGTTGTAAATGAGAGTAGTGCGCTCGCACACATTTTGTTCTTCGCATGTAATATTTTTTGAAGCAAGAGATTGTAAATTGAATTTGGTTTCATGTGCAATGTAATTAGGATAGCATAAATTTAGATATAATTAATTTTCCAAGGGAATTCCCAGTGTAGATTAGGGTAATTATTTCAGAGAATCAATTTTGGAGTAAATTATGTGTTCATTCATTTAATGTGCTGTAAAGGTTTCTATTTGTGTTTTTGATCATTTTTTTGTAAAAGTGTGATTCTATTTTTGTTTTTTTGTCATTAACTTATGCCACAAAGTTTATGGGTAAATTATACGCTCGTTTATGTGCAATTTGTGTGATTTTATTGTGTCAAGGGTTCAAACCTTTCTCGCATCCTGAAGATCCTGAAGATTTTAAGCTCGCTTCACGAGCAAACTCTTGTTAACCCGCTTACGGTTCATGCGTGCAACTGTGAAGGTGGCAGTTGTGGCCAAAGGTGGGTTGGTTAGAATATATATATATATATATATATATATATATATATATATATATATATATATATATATATATATATATACACATTTGAGACAAGCTCGGAAACCCCACAACACCTACACAGCGTCGGCGAAACCAGAGAAGATCATCGGAGCACAGGCGAGCTGACTAACCTACTACCGAAACAGCGCTATCTGTTAGCTGCTGCCTACAGCGCGACGGCGGCGAACTTCTAGCTCACGAAAAACGTGGAAGAGTTCGTCGTGACGTCACGCTTCCTATTACATAGCGGAGCAGCTGACAGATCACCCTTCTGAGACGCCGAGGTGAGAGGACCAGTGCGGTCAGCCAGAGCGGTAGAGAGAGCATCCTTTTGATGAGAGACGTCGAAGAGTTCGGACGTGCGTAGAGAGCGATGAGTGAGGATTGAGCGAGCAGAGTGAGTGAGCAGTGAGGATTGTGAGATGCCATTTTGCAGAAAGTACGATGCGAAGTAATTTTTCATGAAAAGAATAGTCGAAGAGCGGAAGATTCAGCCTTCTGAACTGTGATTAACTAGGCGAAGTGTAATTTCAGAAAGACTGTGGAAAGTAGTGGAGTAGCTAGTACGAGGCGGAATATGAGCTGTTGCGAGGCGTCAGTAGAACCGTGCAGTTAGCTAAACTAGTAAGAAGTGTTGTTAAGAACGCCAAAACACCGATACGCCGTTAGGGAACACGCGTATGGACTTTGAAAGACGCGACGGCGTGCCGCATTGGAAGAGCGGCGAAGAAAGACGAAGAAGCAAGGATTCTGGTGCCGGGCGAGGCCAAGAGGCTAGACGAAATAAGATTGGACGTGTATCTGGTGGCAGGGGAAAAATGGCGTTTCGAGCGACATCGCTGAAAGCTGGTCTGCGAGGGAGCGAGTCAACGGGGCGGCCGGAATGCGGGCAACGTCACACGACGGCGACACAGAACGGTTTGCGAGCTGCGCATTGTGCGTCCGGCAATGGTAACGAAAATTTTGTAAAAGGATTGACAGCCGATAGAGACTTGAACGATAGTGCCGCAGCAGAAAGGCTGTGATTGTTAATTAGCATATCCATGATTAGCAAGATCCAGATTACGGCAAATCAATTGAAAAAACCTTGTACGCCGGTAATACAGTTAATTCTACGTTGTTAAATGCTACGAAAAAAGCTGTTTTAATACTTGTTTCTCATTTGTGTAACCTTGACGAGGGTACTAACTGTAAATAATTGTATTTAGTAGGACATTCAATAATGTGTTCTGTGTAAAATCTAAGATTATACGTAGAAATGGGGATATAATTTGTTGCACTTATCAGCCAAGGAAGTTAATATTTTGTTGTTTAAACGGCAAGCAATAGTTACCGTGCACGGGTATTTTGTTGGAAAAAAGAATAGTGAATTAGGTAGAAATACTCGAATCATAGTGCGCAAACGATTTCAATTTTCAATGGGTGAGTACAGCAATTTGATTTCGTGTTGTATATTTGTGTGCAATTTGATATTTGTTTTTTTGTATTCTTTGTTCAGTGCTGATATATGTCATATTCTGGAGAATATACGCACTGCTTTACCTGATTCTGTGTCAGGATATAAATCTTTCTCATGCCCAAAAGATCCTGCCTCCTTGAGATTTCAAAGCTCGATCAGAGCATTCGATTTGCCGTCAGCAACTACGGTAGCTAGTATGAGAGTATATATATATATATATATATATATATATATATATATATATATATATATATAATGCGCTGATGAATTAAAACCCACACACACAAGTATTATTTAACTTCTTCTTCTTCACTTCATGGATTAGGCTACTGCCTGTTCCGTCCTCACAGTTTCTCTCCATCGTTTTCGTGGCCTTCCCACGTCTCTTCTTCCTCTCGGCGCGTATAACAAAGCTGCTTTAGGAAGTCTGCTATCACTCATCCTTTCCACATGTTCTACCCATCTTTGTCTATATTCTTGCATTCTAGTATTAATTGATGTCACTTGTAACTCTTTTCTTATTTCTTCATTTCTTATTCGATCTTCTTTTGTGCATTCTTTTATTCTTCGCAGAAATTTCATTTCGCAACTTTGTATTGTTGTCAGTGTTTTTTGTGTTAATACCCAGCTTTCGCAGCCGTAGAGTAATGTAGGAACTGCCATGGCATTGTAAAATTTAATTCTTGTTTCCGATCTTGTCTTATTTTTTAGTGTTGTGTATCGTTCCACATATTTTTTGATATTTCGTTAATTTATTGTCAATATCTT
Organism: Gryllus longicercus; assembly: GCA_038098605.1. Taxonomy (NCBI): domain Eukaryota; kingdom Metazoa; phylum Arthropoda; class Insecta; order Orthoptera; family Gryllidae; genus Gryllus; species Gryllus longicercus. The sequence continues at coordinate 4,312,496 of JAZDUA010000024.1, read as the reverse complement.
TATCTTTTTCATAACTTATTTTACACCACTTACGTATTATTTAACAAAAACGTTTATTTGTAAAGAATTATACACTAGAAACTACTAACACTAAAAACTACTTGATCTATATACAGGTATATTACAAAGTCCTTGTGTTCTTCACTTAATTATTTTTCTTAACACGACTCCCTTCTCTTGATTATTTATTTACACAGTTCTCTGCAATCTGATTATTTATTTGCACTGATCACTTCTTCTACAGTATCACACAGTCCGCTGCATTGTCCACAGTCCACTGCGCTGACCTCAATTCCCTGCGCAGACCACAATTCCCTGCGCAGACCACAATTCCCTGCGCAGACCACAATTCCCTGCGCAGACCACAGTTCCCTGCGCAGACCACAATTCCCTGCGCAGACCACACTTCACTGCGCACACCAGTGTCCACTGCACTGCCCTTTACCGCGATGCACACAGCTCTGCTTCCACTTCAGACACACTGGCGGACTGACTGTTTACTACTTGACTGATTACATACACTGACTCGCGGCTGATTACTTCCGACTACTTACACTGACTGACTTACACTGACATACTTACACTGACTAACTGACATACACTGACCTACTTACACTGACTGACTACTCACTAACTTCTTACTGAGTGACTACTAACTCGCGGCCGCCGGAGCGGCGCATTTATACCTGGCTGGCGCTCCTCTCGACACAACCAGCACTTTCTCCACCTTCCCCCGCGACTCGCGAATAGTCCGGTTCTGGGGCAAGGGAAGGGCCACCGGCAGATGACGCAGTCCGCGTGCAGCGGATTTTAATTTCCGAAGATTTCCGACTTTAATTTGAGTGGTTTTGAGCGTGGACGATTATTTCTGAGTGGCTAATAAAAATCAGTATTTTCTACGGAAATCAATGAACTACTTTTAGCGTAACCCAGGAACAACGTCGTGGACGTAGTAGTTTCTGTTCCCTTCGGGGTGCTTGTTTTCAGTGAGAACAGAGATTTTACTTTAATTAAAAGTATTTTTTGAAGGTACTTAACCGTGGTCGATCTAACGAACATATTACCTGAAAGTTTTATATTCCTGCGCATCGTTTGAGGCGGTGTCAATAGTATATAAAGGGGCGGTAAAAATTAACTAATTTTATAAATTGTAGAATATTCGTAATTTAATTAGTTCATTAGTATTAGAGTTGTCTATCAACTGTGTATGATGAACGATTACTAACCGATAAAGTAGTGGTATTCTTATAACAGATGGAAATGAGGTTGTTGTTTTTTCTTTTTTATTTTTTTTTTTCTCAAAGAATTGATATTATTCGCCAAGCGAATGCACGTAGTTTTTTGACAAGTCTGCGCTCTCAACAGGCGTTGCTCCCTTCTGTATAATCTGCTGCGAGTGCTATATCTGTTAAAAGTATTTGTTACATTTGTCAAGGTAAGGAACGAGTGTAGCAACATGAAAGAACAATTATTTTTGAATTTGTTACGTCTATTTCGACGCAACGAGTCTCCTAACTCCATAAGGGGCGTTGAGCGCACTCGAGTAATCCTCCGTTAATAAGTGCCCTCTAGGGGTCGCTGTGTTACGTCAAGTCAGTCATGGTCAAGCCAGGAAATCGCCGACGTTCGCGTCTCGCACGCGCTCTGCGTTATCTATCCATTGGCCAGAATTGGGAAGGCATAAGGATATGGGTAAGGTTTAGGACGCTTCACAGAATTAGTCCCTGTGAAGCAGACAGCTTTTGTCGTAACAAATTCCACATGAGGTTTTACAGGGATTATAAGGGACTCGAACCTGAAATACTCAGTGGTGAAAGGCATCGACTTCGCCATTGAGCCATGATAACAACTATTACAATCACACATACAAATATATATATAGTTTTTAATAATAAATATAATAATATAATAATAAATATAATAACAATGTAAAAAACATTTCCTTGTCACGAGCTTGCATATGCAGATGCCATTTATATACATAATACTAAAAATCCAAATACTGTGTATACTAACTTTTAGAGTTAGTAACAAGTAGAGTTAGTAGAGTAGAGTAAAAGTTAAGCTACATACTATATTAATGAACATGCAAGCATAAATACACACATACATACATTCAGACATCATACAGACATATGTACACAAACGCGTACGTAGACCTACGAAACCTCTCATATACACAAACCTGCACCTTATCACTCATAAGAATACTAAGACAAATATGGGTAAATATTTAACTTTATTACACCACTATACAATACTTATAATAATTATTATATTTTCAACATGTGAAACCCTCTTTGACACAAGTAACTAAACATAAAACAATGACATTTTATAATAGCAAAACAAACAGAAAGAATTGAAATCACTTCACTTCACTACATTGCACCACATATCACTTAAATATTAACTGTTCAATACGTTTTAATTGTAGGCTACCTAATAATCGCACCTTTCACTTCACTTCACCACATATTTGCACCCTATTGACTAACTTCCTAATTTTTTTCCCTACAACCTCGTGCTGAGAAAGAAAAGGCTCACAAACTGCCTCAGGGAAATCGTTCCATTCTGCTATTGTTCTGTTTACGAAGGAGAATTTGCCTAGATACTTGTCAATAGATAGATAATACTTGAATATTACGTAGCTGTTTTCAATAACGCAAGAAAGTATGTGCTGTTGTAGTACCATTAGTTTAATTTTTGTTTACGTTGACTCAGAAACCTTCCGATCAGAGTATTCGGCCGCCAGAATTCCCTTCCGGACAGCGACTGGATGTTACCTAGCTGTGAAGTCTGTGTCAAAAGACCGCCACCGCCGGGACCCGAACCCCAGGACCTCCCAGTTAGAGACACTGCAGTGTCTACAGCTATTGTTCTTTAGATTTTAGAAAAGGAATTTCTTTAATATCCACTTTCTAAAGTTTCGTTCCTCTCACTCCGTAAAAGAAAAAAAATTCTATAACTTATATTGACAAAAGTGAATTCAATGACATGTAACCGACATTGTTACAACAAAAAGGTGGTGCACGAATTTATATTGTGACGATGCCCACTACCCCTATTATTTATTCTTACCCTTATTTAACCTATTTAGTTAGCTAGCTTGGTATCATTAGTTTACTTGGGCGCTGTTATATTTACAAATCTCAGGGCTGCTTCCTTCTCTTTCTCGTGGGCTGAAAACACACTGCTTTTACGAGAATTTGGCTGGTGAATGCTTAGATTTATGTTAGGATGTTTACTATTTTTTCTGGTAGTTATTTTTGAATGATAACTCCGTTACTGAATTAATATTTCAGCGACATTAAGTGCCGGCTGCTAATTTGTTTATTGTCATTTAACTTTTGTTTCTTTTCTTATGCAAATTTTGACAATACTTTGTACTTATTTACTTTGATTATTCGTAGCTAATTATGGCCATCGACCTTTACTCGTATAACAATTTCTAGCAATCATTCTCTCTTAATTTTAACTTATTTTTATTATAACATTCTTGCCCTTGAATATTACTGGTTGCAAAGTCTTTTCTGTGCTTATATACTACTTTCGTTTTGAAGAAATCAGCTTCCATAAAGAAACTTCCTTCCGGCAATCTTGAAGTTACACACTCATTTTATCTAAATGTGTTTTTCGACCTTTCGTGTCCTAAATGACTTAATAATATAATTTTTTCTGAATGTTCGTGATTTAATTTGTCACCAATTAAATTTACCTTAATTATTTCTCGTAACTTTTACTGCTCGTGGAAACGTCCTTCGCCTAAAATATCAAAACAAATTCTTACGAAAACTTCTTATAACAAAATTATGCCATCATGGCCACACGTCCTTTCCCTGCTAAATCGAGACACGTTTTGATTTAAGCTCTTTCGACACAACTTTTATGCCAGTCACGGCGACACGTCTTCAATCTAGCAAATCCAGATCAAATCTGATAAAAAGTTCTCATCTATCAACATACTTTGGGGAGCAGCTCAAAATTCAAATATTGAAATATTACGTTTCCAATCTAAAAGCTTAAGAAAATTTGTAAATGCTCCCTGGTACGTAACGACAATACACCGAGACTTAAAAATGACAACAATAAAAGAAGAAATTAACAAGACCAGCGCAAAATACTTACAACGACTACATAACCATAAAAATATTCTTGCCATTTACTTACTAGACAATAGTGACACCACTAGACGATATAACGATATCATACATTAGACATGACATATCGACAACTAATTATATTATTTTCTGTTTTATTATTATATATGCTAATCATCGTATATTTTTAGTATGTTAGTTTAGTTATCAAATATGTTTAGTGTGCGTTAATCTGAAAAAATGTAATGCTGCGTGAAAAAACGGCAAATTTCCGGCAGAAAAACAGAAAATTATAGAGCCCTGTTAACGAAAAGTGGATAAATGCAATTGCTAAATTTAGAGGGAAAAAAACTTTAACACGCGGTGTAACCAGAAAACAAATTTTGTTGGTACTTGATACCGAAAGATCAAATGACGGCAAAACGTCTGTCTTTCCATTTGTCTGCGAACAACGTTAGGGATACACCGTTTAGCCGATTTTCTCCAAAACTGATATTCCCCTGTCGATCTGGCTGATGTCGCGGCCCCTTGAATTTGAAACCGATATTTTAATTTTGGCCCATTTTACATGAAGGCCATGGGACATTTGCAAACTTTTGAAAAAAATGGCTACATTGCTTTTGATTAAATGTTGTTGTTGGATAGTGTGAAGGACGTTTAAGAGAATGGTGTAGGCCTCATTTTAGCTAAAATCTCTGATTTTTCAAAAAACTGCAAAAATTCAAAATTTTTCAGCGCCTTCCTACAACTACAATTATGAAGATAGAGATTTTTTCGTAATTAAATCTATTCCTTAATGATAGATTTTGAAATAAGGTCATGTACAATTTTACGAAAATTTGAATACTTTTCGCGTAATTTTATGGGAAAACACAGGGGAGAAAGTTTGTGCTGTTTTAGCACCATTATCAACAGTGCGGCTGGCTTCTGCGTATTTTCATTGTTGCACCGGGTCGCCATCAAGTTGCTGAGGAAACTCGTGCAGGTGAGCGGGCGCCGTCGAAATTAACGCTCTGCTCTTGGCCGAAACGAAGCTTCTGGCACATGGGATAGTGCGGCCCTAAAATACTGTTCATCGTTACCTTCAGTGCTCGGTTTCTACACCCGTCACGTAAACATGCACAATGCTTCTTTGTCATTGGATGGTTTTCCTTCCTTTCTAAACAAAGGAAAAGAATCTGATGAATCTTGTTCGTAAGTACCAAGTACCAATTAGAATATAAAGATGAACTTTTTCTCAACACAAGCATATGGCGCAAACCACACGAAAAATGTTCTGTGTTTATATTGATATAATAAAAGCAATTAAATTAAAAACGTTAAAAATATTACAGACTTTGAACTTAACACAGTTCGAATCTCGGCATGGAGAAAACTTTTGATGGTTGGAGATACTTTTGCATGATCATATAGTAGTATAATATTTCGTAGCAATTACAAATAATGTGAAAATGTATCTGGTGTTGTAGCACCCCTAATTTAATTTAATGTTTGCTTCTGCTAAAAATATATCAATTTAAAATAAAAACTACACACATGTAAGCATTGCTTAACATAAACATATACAAATATTACAGTTTAAGGAAACCATGTTAACACTTCACACTTGTTCTTTTACTGCAAATATTTTTTTGGAATGTGTGGTAAGACTATTCATATATGGTGCAATTAGGATAAGTGGGATTTGTATGTAGATTGGACGAGGGCTGATTGTTGATCTATTTAGCATTGGAGAAGAAAGTAAGTAAGAGGTAATATGTTGTATAATAGGTTCGAGTTTTACTTAATTTTCAAATAGAGGATTTGCTAGAAACCAAGGTGCATTAGTACCAGTTTGTAGGAATTGTTTTTGAACTATTTGAATTTTGTTGAGGTTTGTTTTGAAGCGTTTAACCACTTTGGGGACGCACAGAATTTTGGCCTAACTATTGCTTTTTATTATAACTACCTGGATCCAAGGGAAACTTACTCTCTTAGAAAATATTGTTTCCATACGAGAGCAATAGCTTCATAACAATAGCTGGATACAATTTGAAATGGTCAGCTCTGAACTGTACGTTAAAGTGCTACGGCGACGTTTGGTACAATGGTTCCCTGCTGGAAGAAATGAGAACTTTGAACTTCTCATGTAAGGATGATGCCTTTTTTCCCTAAAGTAACAAGGACAAATTGAAAACTGTAGGCATTCAAGTGAAAAACGTTCTCACTCCTAAGCAACAATCACACTTTGCTTCATCTTAGAGAGAACTTGAAGAGACATACAGAAGCTTGTGAAAATGAATTTACATTAGATATTTCAGTGGTTCACCAGTTCTATCAGAACCCAGAAAAAACTAATTGCGAAGAGAAATTCCTCTAATGATAAACGTGTTTGCAAATTTATTACCAAATTGTTAGAGGGCTAAGGACTAACCTGAAGGTCCGTCATGTCGCTGTGAACTCTTCTGCCATGGAATATGATGTGATTATATTGGTTGAAAACTGGTTAAACACTGATTTTGCTAATGATGAACTTCTTAATTCGCAGCATACCCAAATCACAAAATTGAGACTCACGAGTTATATTCTGTATTTGTAATACCAATTGTGGCATATACCAAAATTTTATGCACTCCTCACACCTGGCTCGATAGTCCCAAACAGGTTCCTGTGCCATTTGGCGTACGTTAACGGCAAACCTGCGTCCAGACTGAATTATGATTACGAAGATTTTTAATTTTCAGGCTTCAATGAACTAGCAAAGAAGATCCGACAGGAGGTTTTACATAGATACGGTCTTCCGTCAGGCCTTAATTACTGGCTGAATTCAATACTCTGATATTTTTTCTGAGTCTTTCATGTCGCACATTGTAGAAAGAGAAACAGTAAACCCTTTTTTAGTAGTACTTACTAAAACCAATGCTCTATTTTGTGATGTTTTAATAGATTAGCTCGAGAAGCCAATAATTTGAATAACTCTATTGATGGTTTCGATGGACATATGGCTAAATTTATTGTTAATCTTAAAAGAATCTTACGTAACTGGTAACTTACTTGCTTTGTATATTATTTAAATATTTCTTATTGTCTATGATTTAATTTGTTGTATATTTTATTGATTGCTGATGAAAATGTATTTCAGTGTCTTGAATTACTTTGATATCTATGTACAATACCTTCTTTTTTCCTAATACTTCATCTAATTTTGTACTGTGTATTATTTGTAATGATTGCATTTTTTATTTTTGTTGTGATACTAACTTTTTAAATCTAATATGTATCTAGTTTTGAAGAATTCTTTTCGATTAATTAATTGATTAAATTGATCAATTTTATTTCCTTGGGTCGCGCGGAGCCTTGACCAGCATCTGATGATTTTCCATTCAACCTGGCGAGTGTGTGCATGTTTCACCGAGATAGGGTGACTAGATCCTCATCGATGGAAAGGAGGATAAGGGCTTAGAAACAGGGACATTTGACCGTCCTTAATATTTTAAATAACAATATAATATGTGAAACTTGTGTGTACATGCTACATTGTATATTTATGGATGTATTCTGGCAGATGTAAAGTACTGATACATGCAGAAACCAATAAATTTTATTTCAGAGAGACCTTTATTCGAAATTGGAGGCTTAGGTTACAGCTATACAAACCTTATTTTCTTATTCATATCTCTTTCTTTGCATTTTGAATGCAGGATATTTGCTGGTTAGGGCATCGTTAACCTTGCATATCCGCTTTGACATTTAAACTACCACACTATAGCTTTAGCAAATGCGTGTCTAAGAAAACCAAACTCGTGTGTTTCCTTCCTCGACCAAATTACCAAAAGTTCACAAAATTACTAAGAATAAGAATGAATGAACCTCTCGATTTGCACAGAGATGAGGGAATATTCCACCGATAGTGCTGCCACCTACAGGGATATTAGTGTAAACGTGAGTCAAAACAAATAATTTCAAACTATCGTGATATTAGACGAGCAAGTTACAAAAAGGAGGACATTTCGTGAGTTTTAAAAAAAATTCCCCAGACCCCGAACGAAAGTATAAAAAAGAGTACATGTCCGGACAAAAGAGGGCGTCAGGGCACCCCTCACCGGGAGACCCTAAGTTGAGCGCCAACGCTGTTTCAGGGAGTCGGTGCACGTCGAATACGACAGTCGCAGCTCGTCCCACGAAGATTTCGACGAATATCTGCAGTTGAAAAACGGAAATATGATGAAAGCGACGGAACGGCAGCGTCAAATGCTACGAGATCGCAGTAACGCTCGTATTACAAACATTCGAGTGCCGGACACGTACTTCGAGCAAATCGGCTCGATTCTGAAGCGGTCGCTCTACTTACGCGACGAGGAACAAAGCGGCGAATTCACAAGCGACGCTGCGCGAAATCGTTCACCCATCGACTTCGAGATCGACGCGGCCGATGAATTCTTCCTCGGCAGAGGTAAAGTGGCCTCTGCCTCGACTGCTCCTACCCTCATACAGGTGTCCAGAAGCTCTCGTTACAACTAAAAAAATACCCTAGAATCTATGTTGACAATCATGAAAAATGGCAGATTTAATTCTCCCAAAAATATATTTGTCTTCAAGAAAATTGAGTTTAAATGTTACTGCCGGGCGCTTTGAATTTTCCTTAATTTTCATAAGCCCTTGATGTTCAGGGTTCATTGTTACGCCGTTGCATACCGTGGTTATAACATACAACAAAAATGAATTTTAGTAGATTTAATAGATTCAATGAACAGAACACATAAAAGCTTGATGCTATTAAAGTACTCTAGTGCGCGGCAATCCTCACTTGACAGTTTGCCTCACTTGACCATTTCACCGAAAAAGGAAGGAAACCACGGTACGCCCAGCTCCTTTGGGTACGCCGCGCCGATGTCTGCTCTGACGCAACAGCCGGAAGTAACATTTAAACTCAATTTTCTTGAAGACAAACATGAAGAAAAAAACAACTAGATCTTCATGCATGTTATCATGCAATCTGGGGAATTTTTTTGTTGATCTTCTGAACACCCTGCAAATGTTTGCATAGAGTACCCGCACCCCTAAAACTTTTGGATGGGTCCTGTAACCTTAAGTAATAAAATATTTTATTTCCAAAAATGTGTTTAATCCCTCATAAAAATAACATTTAGAACATGCAAATGCCTTTTAAAATTTACTGTAATGGAAACGGGCATATTTATTATTCAATCTGAATATTGTTACTGTAATTGTGAGTAAACATTATTGCCAACTATTTATCCACTTAAGATAAAACAATATATGAGTTTTTCTTAGTTGGTAGGAAATGGTGCGGTGTTTACGACATTGGCATCATTATAGAATATGAGGCGTTGTTTTGTCGTAGGAGATAATTTTTCCAGAAAACTTTTTAGGTCGCCTTGCTGCATTTTCAGTGCTACAAAAATAACATACCTATATTACAATTAAAATTTTATCTATTGCAGGATATTATTACGAATTTAAAAAAATAAGCTCAATATAAAAACGGGAATATAGAATACAAAATTAGAAACATAATTTTGAAAAAAATAATGCATGAAATAACAAACGTACAAAGTAAGATAATTGTTGAGAAGGTAGTTATAGGATTATAATTGTAGTTTGGATAAGAACGTGTGTTGCAATATTAGAATGCTACGGAGCCGTTGCCATAACAAGAAATTGGAAGTACAGATGTAGTACTACCGTAGTTTATTTACTTTTAAAATTGCAATTGAAGTTTCTTACGAGCTCCTTTATTTTTTATCACTGGCAGAAACCCCGCCGTCCCCATCACCACGTCAATCTTCGCGACCTCATTCAATTTATGAAATGAAAACAAATGACGACAGTTTTATTTACGCCACTGGAGATCTTCCTGAGCACAAAGATGTCCCACATACGAAGCACGCTGCAAAACGAGATGTGTTGAGTGAAGATACTTTAAATGAAATTCGGAATTTCGTTGATCTATACAATGAACAAGAACACAGCTCTCGACTTACACCTTGTAATGACGCTGAATTATACGAAAGCGATAACCTTATTTCAAAGCCCTCTACTGTTTCCAAGTCGAAAAGAGAAAATCACAAACGTATTCCCAAACATTCTTCAGACAGACACGGTCATTCCATAGCAGAAGGACGTGAACAATCGAAAAGCATTCGGTCAACAACTGCGAATTCAAATAGGAAAATCAATAAATCCGCGCCTTTAGTACAAAAGGAACAGAAGGCAAGACTCCGAAGTGATTCGGGATTCAGACAAACAGAGAGCGAAAATTCTCTTCAATGGGAAATCCAAAAGAAAGCAAAAAAGCACACGATTCGTTCTTCAAAAGATGCCGACGATCTTGTTCGCCACCAGAAGCACGGCTCCGACAGTCGAAAGCTTCGTTCTTCAGATTCAGAGCGGACGATTGTCGCGGACAGAAGAGAGGTAAAGGTGAGACAGCTCAGGGTGGCAGATCGCACCCACGTGCCTCTCGCCCCTCTTTCTGCTTCGCGTCTCTCGCCCCCGCCCCCGCCCCCGCACCGGCGCCGCCACACACCTCAGCTCCCGTCCTCGGAGGATCTTCCGCAGACAAGAGAGGGATTCGGATCGGCCGGCGCGTATCTCAGCGACGAACAAAGCGCCAGCGACGGAACGGAAAAAATGGACAGACGACGATCGACGGCCACAGCTCGTGCTCCCTCGAATTTCGTCGAGACCACAACCCAGAGAAACGAATCGAGGCCGGCGGAAGAGAACGTCGACGGCGGTGCCTTCGAGAGGCGGAAAACGAAGAAAGCAAAGCGGCTGGCTGCCGGGGGTCCTACGAATTCCCTGCGGCGGGCGGAGGCTCGCGCCAAGGCCAGGGGTTCGTCCGAGGGCGCTGCGACGTGGAGCGGGAAGGGCGCGCCGAAAAGCAAGGCCGGCGGAGAGAAGGACTCGGCCGACGGCGTCCCGATGCTGCTGTGGAGCGTGGATTCGCGCGCGCAGGCGAAGAGGCAGCGGGCGGCGCGGAAGGGCGGTGGCGGGCGCGGCGGGGGCGGCGGCAGGGCCGGCGGCGGGGGCGGCGGCGGCGGCGGGGGCGGGGAGCCGTTGGCGCAGCTGATCGACCCCCGCGCGGCGGGCGACGCCTCGCGCCGCAGGTGAACACGCGCGAAGCAATGGGAAGGACCGGCAGAAGCGCACTTTGTGATTCTATTCGTTCACACGCATTCGATTCCGAAAATGAGCCAATAGCGGCGGGGGCACAGAGTGCGCCACCGACTCACTTTCCCGCAGAAAAAAGTGTCGCTTCCCTACACACCTTCGCAAACAAGTTGTTAGACCCAAAGACTTGACGTATATTTCTCTATGTATTTCGACGCTCTGAATCCGATTCTGAAGCCAGAATGGCGCCACCACACTCGTTTTTTTAAAATTGCATAACACCACAGTGCAATTTACACTCTACAATTTCACGGTGGATGTCGCTATTAAAAAATGTGGAGGGTCGTGGGGCAATTTTGGCTTTAGTTTCGGATTCAGCGCGTCAACATTCGCAGAGAAAAATGTGTCACGACTTTGGGTCTGACTTTTTTTGTGCCTGTATTAGAGTCTGCCAAATTCTCGCGGAAGGGAGGTCATTTCTTCGTGTCTGTAATTGGGATGCGACATCCATAACAAAACATCGATGTTCAAAATTAAAATACGATGTTGAATCCCCATCAATTTTTAAAACTTGAATTTGATACTAGTGGTCGTGATGAAATTGAATTCGATACTAGTGGTCTAATTAACATTTAACTGCCAAAAAAAGTTTTAAAAATATTGACATTTAACAAAAATATTATTATTATTATGACTTACTTAAAAAATATGGCTTACTATATTATTTTGACGACGAAAATGTAATTAACACTTGTTTAATTATAAATATTATAGGCCTCAATATTTCTTTTAGATAGTTTGTAAAAACAGTGCACACGAATAGCACTTATATCTACTAACTTCACTTCCTCGCGAGAAACTGTCTGACAGCCTGACCGCTCAGGGTCATCTCAGGGGTTCAGGGCTTCCTCAGTTCACCTAAAAGGGAACGGGAAGAAGGGGGGACGCCTACGGACCTACACCTATGGCGCGTTGACGCCTCTGGGCGTGATACGAAGAAAGACATTGGTAATCAGGGGATCGGGATCATCCCTCAGCCAAGAGATGCTCTGCTCTGCTCGATGAAGGTCCGTTCCATTTGAACACGAGAATCACCAGTTGCATGTCAATGCTTTATCTTTTACGAAATTGAGATTATTGTACTATTTTAATTAACAGAAAAAATCGAAAACATAAAAACATCGAGCTCTAAACATCGATATTATAAAAACATTGGCTTAAAAACATAGATGTTTAATATATCGATGTTTTCATAATAGCATCGATGTTTTCAATACATCGACATCGATGTGGCATCCCTAGTTTGCAAGGAGACACAAAGGAGATCTTAATCGACCCCCTTGATGTCTTGTTTAGCGACCGTTCCAGTGATTCGGTGGACGAGGCGCTGGAACCGAACAGCTCCGGCCCCGCCCCCGCCCCCGCGCGCCGAGGGCCACGCGGACCCACGAGGCGGACCCCGCTCACGGCCAGCAAGAAGCCCTTCCGCTGAGTGTCATTCACTCATGCACTCAAACTGTGTTATTTTAAATGAAATTTTTATTCGCTACATCGCATGTATGGATGTAATGCAAACAAAACTAGAAGCCCTTGTATTTGTTTCTTGAGATTAAGTATTATAGTATTAGTTTTACCAAAGGTTTCCGCCAAACAGGAATCATGTGTTGTGAGTTCATTATTTACCTCACAATATCAGTCATAGGATGACTATGAGAGAGCATGTGCTGCTTTAGCGTCAATTTTTAAGATTTAAAAGCTGATTTTATTTAATGAAATTCAATTCTAATTTAGATGAGAATGTCATAGTTTTTGTTGAAAGCTGAATTGCAAACTTGAGGTTCAATTTATTATTCACATTCAAGCCGGAGGTACGATTTCAACCAATGAGGCTGGAAATTTCTTGTATGGTTTACTAGTTCATTGCTGTGTGTTTACAGACCTGAAAGAAAACACGTAACGATATTGTTAACACCCTTGTAGGCCTTTCTGATTCTTTATGCTCTTATGTCCGTAGCTTCGTTAGCTTCTGCGAGAATTTCCGCACGAACTTCCCAATATTATTTCATTTTGTACGAACAAATCAGCCCAACAACGATTACGGAATAGTAGTTAGCTATACACTCTGTTTTGTTTATCTGACGTTATATTGACAATTGACGGTTACAATGCGTCTCTTCACTTTAGACATAAGAAAATTGATAAAATGTTTCGAATTCTTATTTGATTCAGCAACGAACTAGGAAATCATAAAGTTTTGTGTGCACTATGAGCGTCACTAGATGTTTTTGCCCTCAGGCGACTTTCAACACGTCGGGAGACAGGGCCTCGAGTTTGGAAGTCGCCCTCGGGGCAAAAACATCTACTTTACGTCCTACATACATAAATAAATAATTTAACACACACGCATCGAAACTCGTAGGTGTTACATCCCTTCACTGTTCACTGAATGAAACGTATTTCTTTGCTGTACGCGTCGCAAAGAAATACGTTTCGCAAAGAAGTCGTTAACGCAATCAGTTTTTTTCACAAACTAGTGGTGCTACTAGACACATACTTTCTGGTATTATTTGTAACTTCTCCGCCACAGTATACTACAAAATGAGCCTGCAAAAGTGTTTTCAACAGAAAACTTTTTTTTTCTTAGGAGACTTACACTTGCGTCCACTGTGTTTGTGCACCGTGCGTCTTCGCTCTCTGCAGCACCAACTTGATCCCACGCTTAAAAATCTATTTGCCTCGCCCATTATTTTCAACACCCAATTTTCCTGCGCCATCTGTTAAGAGTTCTTTGTTTTATCGAGGAAGTTCGGTTATTATGGAATAGACGAAAAATGTAGAATACCTAACTTATTCCTCTATCAAGAGCTGCAACCATTTGGGCCAGTGATAAACTACTTCAGAATACTTGTGTGATGCTCTGCAATTACTGTCATACGCTTTCGACGTCCACCCTACTGAAGATTTGTTTTTCGGTTTCCAAAAACTTACACAGATAGGTTTTGACACGCCAATGCTGTTAGTGCACCACAAGAGTAGATTTTGATTACTTCACGCTCATATTTTAGCTTCTAGCTCTTCAGGTTTAGACGCAATCGGTTTCAAAATGGTGTGTCATGGTATATAGAACACTAGGTCTTTCCGTGTATCATTTGAATTGAAGTTCATACGATATTCTGTACCAGAAAACGATTATGCATAATGAATCTTCTGTAATGAGAAGTGTTTTGAAAATAACATGGTGAGAGATTTGGATGAAATATTTGTTCTGTTCCTGTGCGCCTACCTTGACTCGTCTGGATCCGGCAAGAAAGGTTATTTGTGTTAATTTGGAAAGTAAACTGTAAAAACTTATGGAATTTGTGTATTATGTCAGATTATCATTACACTGTTCTTTTATCAACCTCATTTCATTTTCGTCATTTTGAAACACCTATTCCATATCACCAAACTATTTCACGTAACTTTCCAACTGCAACGTTAAAAATTAAATTTATTATTATTAAAAAAGTTTGTTTTAAAATTTTCAAAACAAATATTAATCGAAAACAGTTGACGTTTAGGCTCATTCATGTTCCGAGCTCCAAACTGTTTACAATGTAATGCTAATAAATTAAATTTACACAGGTTTTTGACAAGCAAATATATATTACATATTACCCGAACTTCCTCTATTTAAGTCTCGTGCAAGAACATCGATTGTTCAGTATGCACTCATCACAAAATTATGAATAACTTCATCAATGAAATCTCTGTTAAAACTGCGATATTGTAAGAAAAAAAGGTTTAGAACAGTATGGAATTGTGCAGTACATTATTCGAAACGAGTGAATACTTTCTAGCAATAAGTTAGATTATCATATGTTTTTTGCAAGTGATCATTTAAATCTTAATATTTCACTGTAAGAGCAACCAGAATCAAATTTATCTTCCATTTTCCAATTTTTTGTTACTTTCTCATCTCGGTCTTTTCAATTCTTCCGCTGTCCAATATTTAAAAATGTGCGCTATCGATGTTCGTGTAATTTCCAGTTAGTAACAGCGATTTCCGCCAGATTCGCTTGTACGCGCCATTTCTCTCCGCTACCTACTTCCTTGAAGTACCAAGCATCGCCAACAGATAGCGCTGGCGTAGCGCCGCAGTGCGCGCGGTGTCGAGCTCGGTCGCACGAGATGGCGAACCGAACCGCGAGGAGAAGAAAGCTGCGTGTTATTTACGCGCCTTCGGCACCTGGACTGCGCGGAGCGGCTCGTCTGGTCGGAACGGTGCGCCGAGGGGCTATTGAAGCCTGGCGCGATGGGCGGGCGCTGTTGCAAGATGCGGGCGGTCGACGAAAGGGTACTCCAGTCGCACGCGACCGCCCGACAGGTTTGTTTTGGGGAGCGAAGCGAGCGGTCAGCGTAGGTATATGATGTACCTGTAGCGCAACAAAACACTTGGAAGGCGGAAAAGACGGGACCGTTTATTCAAATCTTCGAAGACGGGACCGGCAAAAGTGGCTCAGGGCATCAACTGATGTCACCGCTGTGCTTCTGATCGGGAGGTCGTTAAGATCGAGTCCCGACTGAGGCAGGAGTTTCGACACTAGCTTGTCAGCTAGGTTGAAGTCAACCGCTATCTGGAGGAGAGCTCTAGCCGCCGGCTGCTCTGATCAGTAGTTTTCAGTGGTTTCTGCAACCAATACCAGGTGAATGCCGGAGTAGAACCCTAACAAAAGGTTCAAAGACCTCTATCGACCATTCCTTCCTCTTCCGTGTCTTATCTTTTTCTCTTAATTACCCACCCTTACACTTACATGCACTATACTACCACACATATCGGGAGACCAGTCGGTGTAAATAGTATAAGTCACTGAAATCCAGATTTTGACTTACTCCATATTTGGATAGTACTGGCTGACTTACATCCCCAGGTAAAATGGAATACGTCTTTCATAGAGGCCGCTTAACAGCAGCTCTGCGCGGAGAGCCAAAATACGAGAGAATGATAATGTAACATCGTAGAATCAAACGACCCAACAGAGGGGGAAAATACTGTCTTTAAAATTAAGGGTAGTATATTACTTATACCATTCTACCTCATAGCAGATCAAATAGTAAATTACATACTGTAACCTGTTTTGTAATCAGCATCCATGTTTTGTAGGTTCTTGATATCAACGTCGACCCGTCTGTGATCAACGATAGCGCCTAAATCATTCGGCCCTTTTTCTTCAAAATTATAATATTGGCGAATCGATCTAGCTGATGTCGCGGCCCCTTGAATTTGAAGCCGATATTTATCGATATTTTAATTTTGAGGGATATTAACATACCCCTTAGATATTTTAAAAATAGAAAAAAAGAGGTGTTCCAAATTTTTTGACTAAAATTTGTTGCCGTATAGCGTAACAGCAACTAGCGTTCCTACAACTAAAATATTGAAATAGAGATTCTTTTCCCTAATAAAATCTGTTCTTTAAAGTAAGATTTTAAAATGAGATCAAATGAACAATTTTTTGAAAATTTGAGTGGTTTCACTGAAATATTTCTTGAAACATGGGTAATTTTAATTTTTTTAAACACGATTTTTCCCTAAAAACGGCACCAATTTTTAATTACATTTTCACTTTGGATAGAGTAAAGGACGCTCAAGAGAAGGGTCTGAGGGGCGGGCCTCATTTTCGTTGAAATAACTAATTTTTTCAAAAAAGCAAAAATTCAAATTTTTTGTGTTCCCTACGAGTATAATTACGAAGACAAAATGTCTTCATAAAAAACAGATATTCAAGTGAGGTTATGTTCAATTTTTCGAAAATATGAATAATTTTTGCGTAATTTTGCATCAAACATAGGCAATTTTTAAATTTTAAACAATGATTTTCTCAAAAATGGCTCCAAAGTTTTTATTCAATTTTCTTCACGTAGAACGGATTTTTTTCACAAAGAACGGAAAAAATAACAAGCACCAATTTGAGTAAATAATTATCGGACCTTCAACTAACCCATTTTTCATCCCCTAGAGTTTACAAGAACAGTATATTCTACCGTAGTTATTTGAGTAGTTCTTTCTCATTTCCTTGCAAGTTAATACGAGATTGTTCGTAGATTGATTAATACACGTTTCCGGGCACGTATACTGCTATAATTATAATAAATATAAAGTCCCAATAGTGTTCGTACAGAATGTGTTATCTCGGGAGGTGGCGGTGTTTCTTTTCCGCTGGTTAGTGAACCCCTCCCCCCCCACACACACATACACACACACACTCACCCCGCGAGATAGCCCACATATGACCACCAACAATTTATGCCTCAACTCGCTACTTCAACTCAAATAAATGACGTAAAAGAACTGTGAAAAGTACCAAACATTAATCAGAAATGCAATTCCAAAAATCAGAATCCTGAAAACTCCACTGGAAATAGATCAATCAACTTTATCAACGAATTTATTTTCTCGACTTAAAAAATCTCAACCCACGGTATTACCCAACACAACCAAAAACACGTTCAATAAATTAGGCAGCTCCGCTGGTATTCCAGTATGGTTTATCCTCACGAAAGGCGCTCATAACTCGCAATGTGTGTTGTGAGTTGTTTGATTATTAATAAACACTAGTGTAAAATGAACTGTAATATGAGTGTTTAATGTGTGGATGTGTAGTTTTCACGCGGAATTTTGTGATAATATCAAGGCTCTCAGATGAATGAACAGCGACCTGGAACGGGACCTTGTTCGTCATGTAGAGTTTGAATGTCGCATCGGCATGGACAGTAAAAATACAAGTGTTGGCCTCTACGCCGCAGAATGTCTTGACAACGCATGGGCAGCAATGAATAACATTTCCTAATTATGAGCTCAGAATCAATTTCAATTATTAAGCAATATAAAAGAAACAATCCGTATTTGAATGACCTTTTCTACATACCTATTACTTTCCTGGGTAAAAGCTCCATAAACTATAGTGCATCTTTGGAATGCAAGTAGTTGTATTGTAATTCTTTAGTCCATTATCTAACAGAAGCCCCACATAAGGATTGGGAGAGAAAGTAAATATAACAAATTAACAAAGGACATATAGTTTTTGTTCTTAATGTTTAGTGTTTGAAATAACATTTGAATTAATATCTGTGATTAAAATATTCTAAAAAGTGCAAAAGAGAATTTTATTTATTTATCTGTTGTAGAAAACAGTAAAAAATATGTGTCGTACTGGAAATATATTATAGTCAATATCAGGGATGTCGAACTTGGAAAGCCACAATGAAAATTTTAATATGTTTGCAGGCCATATATTTGCATTACTCGGGCGATCCACACCTGAACTCCCCGTATTTTTGATCTCGGCAACTTGCCCGAATACTCTGAACCGGCTGGGGGATGGAATCATGCCTGATATCAGGCCGTACAATGCATAACATAGTGAAACACATTGCGAATTGATGCAAGCGGCCTGCGGGCCGCCAGTTGGATAACCCTCGTCTACAGTCTACACACATTTTCAAGAGCTTCAGAATACCATCCACTCTCGTTTTGCATACAGTCGTAGTAGTCGAATTATGAATTTCAACGAGCGTAGTTGGCAACTGTGGTTTCCGCTTAGAACCGTGCTTCGATTACGAATCCATTGACCTGTAAAGCATTCGTGCTCTCTCTGCATCGTCTGTATCAGGGGTGTCCAACTTGCAAGGCCTCACGGGTCACAACAAAAAACATTTACATTACTTGGGCGATCCACACCTGATCATATTGTTAATCTCTACAGATTGCCCAGGTGCTCTGAAAAGGGGGGGATGGACCTATGCGTAATATTAGTCAGTAGCATACAGGTGATGGTAGGGACAATATTGGGATGATTTTGAATTTCTGTATTTACTTGAAAAAGATAATTCTTCAATCTTAACTTAATCTAGTTTTACTTTATGGGGATGTTGACCACGGCAGGGCGCGTGTGCTAAGTGCGATGTTCTCGCCTTACAGGGATGCAAGGGACTGTTCACTAATAACCTTTCAGGCCGCAATTAATGGCACCGCGAGCCGCCAGTTGGGCACCCCTGGTCAACATCTTCGCCTCCGCCGGCCGTTGCCCGCGAGAGCGTAAATCGCCGGAGGCGGAGGGCGCCATTTCTCCACTGCTGATGCGGTTCACCACTCGCGTCGCTTTTCTGCTGAGGTAGCTCAGAGCAGCATTACCGTTCACTTTGCAGTAACTGATAGGAAGGTCCCAGGGTCCGACTGCCGACGGTGGTGGATTTCCGTACTAGCTACAAAGCTAGCTCGAATTTTAGCCGCTTTGTGGAGGAGAATTATAGCTGGCCGACTGATCTGACTTGTGACAATACACCGCGAATGCCGGAGCGGTACTCTAACGAACGCTCCACGCGCGATCTTCTTTTTCTTCCTTGTCCTACCCACCCTCGGACTCATACAAACTTACATTCGCATGCACTACATTTCGCACATTTCGGAAGACTATCGGGCTTAGAGTTTGTTCCGCCTGGGGAGGTTTCCCGCTGGGGAGATACTTGGAGGTGAAGGTGTTGGTCGTCGTTGGGGAAGTTCCTCGCTGGGAGCCGACGTGTAGGTCGGCGCGAATCTCACCATAGAGCAGGGAAGGATAAACTCTCGGGATGTAACATTCACTATGCTAACGGGACTATTGGCCATGGTAGTTAACATGTCGGGAAAAATCTGTCACCCTGCTCCCGGCTCAGCTCCTGCTGCAACCGTGCGTTGAAATCTCCTCCGCGACGTCCGCGCTCGCCCACGTGCACCGCACGCAGAGAGCGACGCAGAGTAAGGGGGGGGGGGGGCAAGAGGGTATATAGCTCCTGCAAAGCTCCTTCCACGCGTCCCTCAGGAACGGTCGTCGCCATCGAGCTGCCATCGAGCCGCAGCCGCCTCCGTCCGAACGGCGCTGCCGTCGAGCCGTATTTTTAAAGGGCCCGTATAGCCTAGTCACAATAGTCCAAAAGCTGGAGATAGAGTGAAATAAATCCCGGAGTTTTTAATTTTGCCAACGCAACGCGTTGCCACCAACTACAATCAAACTAAATCCAGGACTATGGACGGGTGAGCCGCGGATGGTGGAACTGTAATGGCGCGACATTGCCATTGGGGAAATGCGCATGATAACTCATGAAATACTGGAAATAAAGGAAAGGAAGCGCGGGATATTCGAATTTAGGATTTTGTTGCAAACATAACGACAAAGTTACTTGTATTTCAGGCGAAATTACGCGAAACCATTCATATTTTCGAATCATCGTTCCTGATGTTATTTAACGAGGTCTCTTTAATAAATAACATTTCATTACAAAGAATCTGTTTTCAATATTGTAGTTGTAGGATGACTCCAAAAATAATTTTGAATTTATTCAATTTTCGAAAATTCTGAGACTTGAATAAAAATGCCACCTGCGCAACATTTTCAGCGTCATTTTCTCTATCCAATAATGAACAATGAATTAAGCTAGTGACGCTTCGGAACTGCAAGGACTTTCTCGTACTAGTTAGATTTCTAATCTCTTTAGTCTGAGCTCGCTTTTCGGTTTTTCTTCACCGTCATCCCAGTTGCTACGTTTCGGCGCGCGCCTAACACACTTGATTTCAATTTCCTCCATCTCTTCCCTAATCGTGAAACTGAAATACAGCTCTTAATCAGTATATACGCAAATTTTCATTTGAAATGTAGTGCTGTTTTTGAAAATACGTTTGAGTGTGTCTGAAAATGAGCAATTTTGAGCTGTTTTTTTTACAAAATATTGATGCTACAGATTGGCACAGGCTTTCTTATATTAGTTTTCTAATTTCTTTGATATGGGCTAGCTATTCGCGTTTGCCACATCCCACTGCCAGCTGCCATCTACAGTCACCCAAAGTTCACTTAAAAAAACAGTTTCTCAATTTTTCGGTTTCTTAATAGTGGAACCGAAATATTAGTTTAAGAACATTAAAGAAAAGTAAAACCTCGTACTACATGGCAATTTTCATTAAAAAATTGGGAGGCGCATTCAACACATAAAAAACAGCATATAACCTCCACTAACTATGCTACCAATCCCTATTTTGTACATTATCTCAATATGTACTCCGAAAAATGTTAATTTAGCCCTGAAAAATGTTAAATTAATATTTGATAAATATAAATTTGTAATTCGTTCAGAAAGGTATGCAAACTATGTACGTTTCTTAGGTGTTATTGTAGCTCCATTTGTTAAAACATTAACAATTACTGACAGACGACGACACGGCTTGATATCATGTTCATAACCTTCGCCACAGCCGAACCTTATCACCTCCGCGACTTCATGTGAGTCCGATGAGCGGCAACACTGAACCCTGGTTGTAAGAATGTAAACAAATCCTCGCAAGCTGATTGCTCCATAGCAGGTCACATGGCGTGCCTCAGCACGTGGCGAGAGAACTGCCAGAGTCGCTTATACGCTTCCAGTTCTATGGTACCTGTTGGTAGATTGCGAGAGGAACTCTGGCACATTTTGTCGCGATGACGCCGCTGATTCGATGTCCTGGGCAATGTGTCAAATGAACAAAGTGGAATGAAAAAAGTCAATGAGAAAATATACGAGACATGTTTTATTTTCAGTGAACTACCTGATGTTAGGATGGCAGAAGAGGTGAAAATATAAAGGATAATAAGAGAGATGGCTTTAATTAAATTGTGGATCGATGGAAGCAGCAAGAGAGAACGAAACCTCATATGAAAGGAAAGAAACAAAGGCATAAGTACAGAAGTTATTAATTTAAATACAGCAGAAAATTATGATGATGAAGTTCCTTTACAAGTATTACGATTTTAGTCTAGGGATTTTATCCAGCCAACAGCCGGTTACCCGTACATCCCTATAGTGCGCATATTCGACCATACATTAGACACCAACACACTTGCGGGCCCCTCTGACTTGGGGTCTGCAGTGCGCGAGGCTCTCTGTGACAAGAGCGATACACGAGAGACAAGGGACACTTCAGACCGAAGGGGTGAGTCAGTACAAGCTCTTAGCCACCTCGGCCGTCCAGGTTGGCAGCTTTAAGATTTAATTTTCTTAATGTGAACATATTCACGTTTAAATAAATATTTAGAGAGATTTTTAATCCTTTTGATTTTGAGAAAGAGAGGGAGAGAATAATGAAGAGCAAATAATATTGAAATCTAACGCCTTTAAGGATGTAACACTGTACTGTCGTATTGATGATGACTTTGCACTATCGTAAGAAAACAGAAAGCTTCTCATTTCCTTTGTGTAAAAACACTTGGAATTGTGAATTTACTTAGCCGAGTTTCAGAAAGAAAGTTGGACAATTCACGAAGTTCATCTGTGCTGTTTGCTTAAACATTTATCTTTCTTCTAAGAAAAGAAAATGTACAAGAATGTTGCAACTTGGATGTGTTTTTTTAAAAATAAGTATGTTTTATATCCAGTAATTTTCAAAGCATTAGAATATAATTCAAAATTATAGAAAGAAAAATTAAGCGGTTGAATTGAAAATGAACTTTTATTTTATTTCGAATATTAAAAAAACGCTGCAATTAAATTGTAAAGAATTACAAAAGGCAACAATAATATAAGTGAATGGGACCGTAAAATTTCCATTTCGCACAACTACTGCGCTCACTGCGCACTTTCTGAACATTGCTAAATGACTTTCGGCGTTCAAGGAAATTATTTTTTTTACCGTAAAGTTCCATGCCACCAAAGGCTGGGCTCTGTAAATTCTTGGTTGAACGTTAGACTGAGATAATCGAGCGACTGCACGGAATGTCGTGTGATGGAACGGAGATGGGTCGATAATATTCTAAAATATGCTTTCAAAATTATCAAATTCAGAGGAAACAGTATTGAATTTTACTGTCTCGTATATTTCTTACTAATCAAAGAAAATGTTGCAAAAAACGATTTTTCGACAGATTATCATTTTGTGGATCTCTGAAAAGTGGATAATTCTTGCTTCTATTTTAGAAGCACTTCCTCTAAATAATCACGTTTTGTTGGTTCATAATAGCGACAAATTTGTTAACGGTACACCTTTATATTTGAATATTACAGTATTTGTATCTTTTCGTAGACCAACATAGAATATGGTTCAAAAAGTTGTTGTTGGCGTTAGGTGCTCACGCTGCGGTGGTGGCAGCCCTGCTCCAGTCCTGCCATTTCCCCACCGCCGCTGGGCCGTTCTTCACTCGCTCGTGAGGGTGGACTGCGCAACGCCCCGGTTCCCGCGCCCTCTGCCCTCGCGGCCTCCGGCGGAAGCGGCGCCAAAACAAGGGCGCCTTGCGCAAAGCAGAACCCCCGCTGGGCCCAGAACAGGGCGGGGCTGGCAAGCACGCCTTCACCCACCGGCCTAGGCGGCTCAGGGCATCAGACGATGTCACTGCAGTGTCTCTTACCAAGATGTCCTTGGGTTCGAGTCCCGACTGTTTCGACATTAGCTTGTCAACTAGGTCGAATTCAGCCGCTTTATGGTGCAGAATTCTAGCGGGAGGCTGCTCTGATCCGTTGTTTCTTTGGTCAACACCAGGCAAATGCCGGAGCAGAACCTTTAAAAACGGGCAACGCGCGATCTTTTCTTCCTTCTACTTGTCCTATCGTCACCCCTTATTTACTCACACTTGCATGCACTACACTCTCACATCTGCCGGGAGACCGGTCGAGAGCTTAGAGCTTGTCCCGGCTGGTGGGCTGCCTCGCTGGTGGGAGATACTTGGTTGGGGAAAACCCGCAAATCGACGGGTAGGACGGTGCCGGATCTCGCGATCCAGCGGGAGATGATCACCGCCCCCTCCAGTGAGCAAAATAATGCACTTCTCTTACGGCACTAATGACCTCAACCGTAGAAATGCCCGAAAAAGCGAAATAATCAATCAAAGATTTAGCACAAATATTTTTCACTAGCAGCCGGAAACTTGACGTTACTGTATCCACACAGTTTTTAATGTTTAGTTATGTCAAATACGCTAAAAAATGCATAAATCTTGTTCCTATATTGTCAATATCGTCCTCTTATACGCAATAGCCTCTCGTCGTTGAGACCGAAAAATCGATAGAAGGCAAGATTATGTAAATGGTCCAAATTTGGATACTATACTACAATTTTCTTTCATTGTTATTAGATGATTTTATCTTACGCACTGCTACTGTCCTCTAGCGTACTTATTAGATAACAGTTCTGCTTCACCACGTTTGGCCTCTAGCGGAATATATTAAGAACCAAACTGCTCTTAAATACAGGTGAAAAATAATGACATGGTGCATCTACCAACATGTTATTTAAGCTATTTATCAAATTATTAATTTGTTTAATTTTTAAATAATACGTCCATCCATGCATTCGTCTGTCCATCAGAGTGAGGTCAACGCTAGAGCCTAAACTGTTACGCCAATTTTCTTTAAAATTATTGATTAAGATTATTAGATTTTAGAGCCTCAACTTTTTAAAAATTTTCTAAAAAAATGACTCAATTTTTTTTGCTAAACTGTGTTATCGAATAGACTAAAAGGCGCTCAAAAGTACATGTCTTATTTTCATTGATATCCCTGACTTTTCGAAAATTGTGAAAGTTCACTTTTTTACGACAACTTATCACAGCTACAATACTGATTTTTTTTAAAAGATTTGTTTTCATAGGGATGTCATGAAAGAGATTGAAATAAGGTCATATACAATTTTTCGAAAATATAATGAGTAATTATAACGTAATTTTGCGTGAAATATAGGTAATTTTTAATCAATTTTACTTTAAAAAAAGCTCCAAATTTTTTTCTTTAAATTTTTTCCTCGTATGTTTCAAAGGTCAGCAAAAAAAGGATACTTGTCCCATTTTCCAGCGATCTGTCTTTGTTTTGAAAATTGCAAAAAGTTAACGTTTCAGAACTACAGCGATGGAGATAGTGTATTTTTTCTTAAACAAAATCTGTTGAAAAAAACAGCTCTTTAAAAAAAGGTTACCTACAATTTTTTCAAAAAGAGTAGTTTTTGCATAGTTTGCGCCTGGAATTTATGCAATTTCCAAACAATAATAATAACAAACAACCTTTTCTTAAAATCGCTTCAAAGTTTTTTTTGAATTTGCTCTATGTATTGTGACATACCTGGTGATGCCGGGTATCTTCACTGCAATATAACACTAAGAGAGGGTATCTTTTACGTGAATGGGTCCCTGGATAAGTTGGTGCAACGTTGGGGTGATTAATCATAAATTGAAATACAATTATAAACAAGATTTATTTTAAATCAAATTTGTTATTTACATAATCAAACAACATTTTTACACTCTGCCTTGGTACCAAGATTAAGAGTGAAATGCATTTCTCATACCTTCGGGGCCCAGATCGAATACCTATGAAGTTCGTAGAACCGCTCGTGCCGACAGGATTGTCGACCTCTGCTACTGCTGCGGGCCGTCAGCGTCGGATGGCGTGGTAATCGCCCACGGCTGATGCTCCAGCAATTCTTCCCCGATCAGGATCTTGACACCTCGGCTTCGCACCTTCCTCGAATCACTGTCCGTCAGTGGGTTTAATTACACGACCCGCACCTACTCTGTATGCTGGTCACAGTTCTGTACCGCGCAATTTCAAGAATGTTTCCACCGCGCCAGCTAATAAAAACAACATCAATCATTCCACCAACACTAATCTTTCATTATACTGATACTTCTAATGTTCTATTTACACGTCAAATACTTTGCGGTTCCTAATAGCACATAAAATACGTCGCAATGTTATATGCGTCCATACACCGGCGGAGAACTCTCGCCGCACGTCCGCACTTGTCGCCGCTCTGCTAGCGTCTCCCCGTCACCGTTCTGCCAACGGCTCTCGTCCGCGATTCTCGTAACGAACTTTTTGCACGTGCGCGGTGCCCAGTTCCAACCGAAATTCACACGCTAGCCTCCCGGCAGCGGAGGCACCGTCGGCGGTGGCAGCGGCAGCTCGCCGGCCCCGGCGCGCCGCGCTCAGCGCGCGCACCGCGCAGTTCAAAATAGCAATTGGTTTCTTACACTAATGATTTAATTAGTGTAATGAAACACATATTCTGGGTTTCATCACCCCCCCCCCTTTCTTTTTTTGAATTTTTTTCACTTCTGGAAAAATTCACACTCGTAACATCGTCACTGCCGATTTGCATATTGCTCGACGCCCTATATACTCTTATAACCTAAAATCGAATTAACATGTGATTACTTATATTAACACTAATCTTGCACTTATTTACACTTCACTATTTTCCATCCCTGTAGGACAGGGTCTTAAGTTATGGAAATTGTAGTGTCCCACCACTTCTCGTTTGTTATTAAGTAACTTGGCCACATTCTTGTCCGTAACTTTATCTATCACATATGGTCCCTCATATAATGGGAAAAATTTCGCGTACAATTTCAAATTTGGGTTTGATACCTTGGGAACACGTAGTAACACTAGTTGCCCTTCACTGAATTTGTGGATCTTCTTCTTTACTTTCGATTTCCTTTCCTTCCCAGACTTCACTAGTGCTTGGTATATTTGTTCTGATGTTTTAGCTGGTTCTTGCGATATCTCCGGTCTTTCCAACGCATATAAAATATGGGGCGGTTTGTTTTGGAAATGTGCTTCCCATGGGGAAATTCCTGTGCTATCATGCGGGATGTGGTTCAGCCATCGGTTGATGTCCGGAATTAGTTTGTTCCATGCTGTATGGTCATGTTTACAGTATGTTCTAAAGAGCCTCGATAGCTCTCTCATTATTCGTTCAGATGGGTTCGACTGAGGATGGCGCACCGACGAATGGATGGGAATTGCCCCCATTCCGCGTATACCTTCTTCCCACTTCTCACTTGTGAACATTGTTCCATGGTCCGATAATATCCTCTTATATGAACCAGCGATTTGAATAAACCTTTGCACCAATTTTAAGCAATTCCTGGAATTTACCTTGTTGATTGGATACACTTGGACAAATTTCGAAAAAACATCCATGATTACGAATATATATTTATTACCGTGCTCTGCACGGGGCAATGGTCCATACACGTCCAGTGCAGCCAAATCATTTCTCTCTGTTGGTATAATGTTC
Source organism: Gryllus longicercus (assembly GCA_038098605.1). Lineage (NCBI taxonomy): Eukaryota > Metazoa > Arthropoda > Insecta > Orthoptera > Gryllidae > Gryllus > Gryllus longicercus. The sequence continues at coordinate 4,285,229 of JAZDUA010000024.1, read as the reverse complement.
TGCATTGGGCCGTCATACTTCCGATTGGTATGTTTTACCTTCAGACATGTCATACATGAATTTATCACCTGCCTAATTTGTTTCCGCATTCCTTTCCAATAGCATAGGGACTGTAAAACTTGACAAATTTTTTCTGCACCGAAATGTGCCAATGATGTATGCGCAAATTTGATTAATTCCTTAGTGCAAGCCTGAGGTATCCAGATTCTCCATATTTCTGGGTTGTCCTTTGTTTTAATTAGTACAGCTTCCTGTACCACCTTCCACCTATCCTCCTTTTGTTGCAACGTGGCGAATTCCGCCTCTTCTTCCGCCATCTGACCTTGCTTGAATCTTTTGATTTTGCGGATTTCGCCGTCACGTTCTTGTAACCTGATAAGGTCGTTCCAGTCGAATAAGGGTGATTTCGCAATTCCTAAATCGATCGCCATTACGTGGAACTCCCTGGCGTTGGCGTACTTATTGTCCCTGCCTGGTTCGCGTCTGCTTAGAAGATCCGGTAAATGGTTTTGGGTTCCGCGACAATGTTCTATGTCAAAGGAGAACTCCTGTAATGCGAGTACCCATCTATGCAGTCTATCGTTTTGCAAGTGGCATCTACTTAAAAACGTGAGCGCTTGATGATCCGTTCTTATTGTAAAGTGTCTCCCTTTCAAGTAAGGTTTAAATTTTGCTACAGCCCATATGATAGCGTTTGCCTCTTTTTCCGTGGCCGAAAATCGGAGTTCGGGTCCTTTTAACGTTCTACTGGCTATTGCTACTATTTTCTCCTGATTGTCAAATACCTGATATAGCATCGCACCCATGCCAAAATCGCTACTGTCTGTCTGTACCACGCACTTCTTTGAAAAGTCCGGATGTGCAATAAAACAACTATTATAAAACATTTCTTTAACTTTCTCGAATGCTTCTTGATATGTTTCATCCCACTTCCATTTTCTGTCCTTCTTTGTTAATTGGTAAAATGGATGCATCGCCTCCGCAAATTGCGGGCAAAATCTGGCGTAATAGTTACAAGTGCCAATGAATCTGCGTACCTGCTTGATTGTCTTCGGTGGTGGTATCTTCTTGATCTCCTCGATGGTTTCCGGCTTCATACTAATTCCATCTGTTTATCACGTAACCCAGGAATTCTATTTTCTTAGTAAACCAGCTTGATTTCTTCACGTTCAATACCAAATTGTTTTCTTTCAGTATGTGAAATAACTCTCTTAGATCTTCAAAATGCTGTTCTATTGATCTGGCCTGCAAAACTATGTCGTCTACATATGTTGTAATCCTATTTTGTAGCTTCCCTTGCAATATTTTGTCAACACATTGAATCAATGCAGCTCCGCTATTTCGTAGCCCGAATGGCACCCTGCAAAACACGTAACATATTCCTTCAAATGCAAATCCTGTATACTGCTGATCCTCTTCCGCCACTTGCATTTGCCAATAAGCTTTACTGAAATCGGTACTAGAGAAAACGATGTTCCCTCCAAACCTCTGCAATACTTCCTCCACCGGTAATGGAGCATCCCTATATGGTTTTGTTACCGCATTTAGTCTTCGAGCGTCTAGACATAATCGTATTCCTCCATCTTTCTTTTTGACGATCACGATTGGGTTGGTGTAGGATGTCTGTGCCTTTCTTATAATTCCATCATTCACCATTGCTGCCAATAATTCTGCGACATCTTGCTTCAGCGCAGCTGGTATCGGATAATTGCGCTGTCGAAATGGCGTCGTATCCGTCAGTTGTATTCGAAATGTGAATCCCTTGATTGGGGCGCGATTCTTCTGGAAGACTTCTTTATTTTCCAACAACAACTGCCGTAGTTGCTCTTTGTAACGCGTATTTAATACCTCAATCTTCTCCGTTTGCTGCCCCAGCTGTTCTTCTAATGACTCTTCCGCCATTACGCCCGTACACGCTTCGTATTCTTCGTCCATCCCCAGGTCAAATCCTACCGCCTGGCTCCCCAGTTCTACCACCTGCCGTTCTAGATCTATAATTGCTCTGTGATCGACCAGAAAATCCGTCCCTATGATTACCGAATACAATAATTTTTTGACTACCAGGGCCACTATCTCGTATACTTGGTTGCCAATCCTGGCTTGAAACATGATTTGTTTTGTGATGGGGCTTGACTTCTTCTGAGTTGCCCCAATCACATACGCCCTATTCATAGGCAAACACATTACTTCTTTTCCTGTTGCTTTTAACTCCTCATACATTTCTTCTGATACTACTGTAGTCGTGCACCCTGTATCCACTAAAGCTTCTTTAATTATACCTTCACATTCTATCGATATCGTGGGACATTTCCTGATTCTGACCGCTGAGTTCTTACATCTCCGCCACGGTTGGGTATCGTAGGTTACCGGCTGCATAGCGTTTATGGAGACCGCGTTTACGTCATCGATTTCCGCGTCCGCAATGGGGCCACCTATCACCGCGGACTCTATTAGTTTAAATAGTGTCCTTGATCACTACTTGTGCTAGGCTGTGCTAATCGGTCGGGTGCATTCCCGCCCCCGCCTCGCGTCTCCGTACGGTTTGAATTAGATCTGTTCCAGTCCGGTCTCTGGTTCCCCGGCTCTGGTCTCCATCCGTCTCCCCCTCTTCCGCGTTGGTTTCTCTGGTAATCGTTGCTCCTATCATTCCCTTGCCCCTGGTTACGTTCCGATCTAACCATATTAACATTCCCTTCATTTCTGTTCTTTGGTACGCCTGCAAATGTCAAGTCGTACCCTCCTAACACATTCTGGAATCTTTCCAGGTCGGTGTGCTGCACACTACGTAAAAGATTCTGCACCGTAACTGGGAACTGTCTTGTCAGTACACATATTATTTCCTGATCGCTCATCGGTGGGGATAGCGTTTTGTATTCCATAATACGCCTTGTTGCGTATTCCCGCAAACTTCCCATTGACTGGTTGTAATGATTATTCATTAAGCTGATTTTAAAATTAATTTGAATTTCCTCATTCCAATACCGCTCAAGGAATCGATCTTTAAATGCCTTTACTGATTCGGGAAACTTATCGAATGTATCGGCCCATATCCTTGCGTTGCCTTCTAACATTAAATATAATAATTGAATTTTACACCTTTCCGAAGTATTGATAACATCTAGATGTCGTTCTGCTGCCTTCATAAATATGCATGGATTTTCTTTCCCGTCTCCTGAAAATTTTAGTGATCTTGGGGGGGGAAATGGTACCGTCCCGCTTGCTGCAATTGGGGATGCCTTGCATTCTTTTATTTGTTCAATCTCTGTTCGTAGTAACACAACCTTCTCTTCGCATTCCCGCTTATTCTCCTGCATTTCTTCCTTAACTACCGATTGTATCCTTTCAATTTTCTCGTCCTGCTTAGCGGTTTTAATATCTAATTGCTGATATAGCTTATTTTCTAATTCTCCCCCCAGATTGATTACTTGGGATTCTAACTCCTTTTTCTGTTTCCCTAATTCTTCAGCGGTCCGTTGCTCGTGACTTTCTACCCGCTCCGCGATTTTAATCATCTCATTCTTCGTTAACTCAATTTGTTCTTCGGCGCGTCCTATTCGCCCCCCTATTGCATCTAATTTCCTATTCTGTTCTTCTGCCAACTTCCCAATCTGTTCCTCTACTTTCCTATTCAGTTCTTCAGCTAACCTCCTGTTCTGCTCCTCTGTGAATATTTTCTGCTCCTCAGCTGACTTCCTAATCTGCTCCTCTGTGAATATTTTCTGCTCCTCAGCTGACTTCCTAATCTGCTCCACTGTGAATATTTTCTGTTCATCCAGTTTCCTATTCTGTTCCTTCTGTCCTTCCAATATCTTCTTATTCTGTTCGTCTACCTTCCTACTTCGTTCTTCTGCTTTTCTATCCCGTTCTTCTGCTTTTCTATCCCGTTCTTCTGCTTTGCTCTGTCCCTCCAATATCTTCCCATTCAGTTGTTCGAACATCTTCATCATCATCTGCATAGCGCCTGAATTAATATCTTCTCCACCCCCCTGATTTAAATTTCCTGCCGCTTGGTTCATCGGCGTCGACGTAATTTTCACTCTTCTATCAAAGCCTTCCCCCGACGTTTCATCCAATCTGCTTCCAATTCCACTATCCCTGCTCTCTGATAAGGTACTACTACCAATTCCTTCATCTATCTCTCTTACCTGCTCCGCCTTCCCCTCCGAATTCAATACTACGTTTTGCTCCTCCATCTTAGTACTTTTACCCTCACGTTCGTCCCCAACTACTTCAAACTGTTCACCCGATCTTTCCATTTACCTCTCTTGACAACAATATAACAGTTGTCCTATTAATTAACTATACCCGCCACAACACTGTATATCCTTCGTGAATGGATTAATTCACTTTTATTTCAATTGCTAATTGATGACGAACAACCCTCACTCACCACCAAAAACACAATAACACTAATTCAGTAGCCATATAAATCTCCACTCACCTACCAATGCATAAACATACTCCTTACAACACATATATTATTACCATTTACACATATACACTGCTGATAAACTCATTAACACTATTACATAAATGCTTTCAGATTATAGTAAATCCCTTATTAATTGAAATTACTTTTCAACACACTTATTGTTATATTATGTACATAATCATCATTCACTTTTGCATGTCATATCTCCTCCCTGAATTTTCCTCAATAATATCATATAGATATTCACAACAAACATTCACACTGCTGGTATATATTTCCCAACCTGGTATCTTTTCTAATAAATTCCCCACACTTTACCATCACCAATAGATAATGCACTACTGAGTGAATGTTCCCAGCAAAAAAACAATTTTGTGCATAATTTGTACAACACTATTAACCCCCTTTATATTCTCATAAGAATTATTACTACTTCCCCATTTCTTTGATTTCCATGTTATAAAAAATTGCCAAGCAGTTCAAATATTATTAATATGTCTTACAAAACTTGGAATTCTATTACATTATATTATTTGTAACATGTACGTGTATAGCCTTCATAACCTCAGTAACTACAATATTAACTATATATTGGATGCTCACAAATAATTGCCTATGTCAGCCCGCAATTAATTACGCAACAACATTTTTGTAATTATCAACATCTCATTATGCTTACTTGACTTGTGCATGTTTTTGCTAACACATGTATTGTTACTTTTTGTTCTCTATAATAATACACTTTACACTGCCTGCTTCTCATCTGTACCCTGCATTACTATACATCAATTACATGCACATTATTTTCCAATATTCCACCAACTGTCCTAAGGCCACATTTCTTAACTATACGTTTTCCACTTGTTCGGGCGCCAGCTGTGACATACCTGGTGATGCCGGGTATCTTCACTGCAATATAACACTAAGAGAGGGTATCTTTTACGTGAATGGGTCCCTGGATAAGTTGGTGCAACGTTGGGGTGATTAATCATAAATTGAAATACAATTATAAACAAGATTTATTTTAAATCAAATTTGTTATTTACATAATCAAACAACATTTTTACACTCTGCCTTGGTACCAAGATTAAGAGTGAAATGCATTTCTCATACCTTCGGGGCCCAGATCGAATACCTATGAAGTTCGTAGAACCGCTCGTGCCGACAGGATTGTCGACCTCTGCTACTGCTGCGGGCCGTCAGCGTCGGATGGCGTGGTAATCGCCCACGGCTGATGCTCCAGCAATTCTTCCCCGATCAGGATCTTGACACCTCGGCTTCGCACCTTCCTCGAATCACTGTCCGTCAGTGGGTTTAATTACACGACCCGCACCTACTCTGTATGCTGGTCACAGTTCTGTACCGCGCAATTTCAAGAATGTTTCCACCGCGCCAGCTAATAAAAACAACATCAATCATTCCACCAACACTAATCTTTCATTATACTGATACTTCTAATGTTCTATTTACACGTCAAATACTTTGCGGTTCCTAATAGCACATAAAATACGTCGCAATGTTATATGCGTCCATACACCGGCGGAGAACTCTCGCCGCACGTCCGCACTTGTCGCCGCTCTGCTAGCGTCTCCCCGTCACCGTTCTGCCAACGGCTCTCGTCCGCGATTCTCGTAACGAACTTTTTGCACGTGCGCGGTGCCCAGTTCCAACCGAAATTCACACGCTAGCCTCCCGGCAGCGGAGGCACCGTCGGCGGTGGCAGCGGCAGCTCGCCGGCCCCGGCGCGCCGCGCTCAGCGCGCGCACCGCGCAGTTCAAAATAGCAATTGGTTTCTTACACTAATGATTTAATTAGTGTAATGAAACACATATTCTGGGTTTCAGTATATATCAAAATAGGATGCTAGTTCCATTTTCGGCGAAATCTCAGTATTTTCAAAAATTGCAAAAAGTTAACATTTCAAAACTACGAAAATTGAAGACCGCTTTACGCCTTAAACAAAATATGTTCTAAAAAATCAGCTCTTTTTTAAATGTACAAGCTTTTGACAAAACGGGTGAGTTTTGCGTAATTAATGCTTGAAATTTATACATTTTCTAGCACTACCTTACTCAGAATGTCTTTTGGACTATCAACTATTTCTGTGCGTTTTCTTAAGGGTTATTTAGTTCACCTCCATATTTTCCTTCCAAAACTAAGTAAGTTACTCATACAGGTCGGTAATGGTGATCTTGTTACTCAATAATGGAAAAATTATAAAAACTTATTTAAGTGGAATTTAACACAAAATACTCATAAAAGAAGAGAACTCCCTACTGCACACAAATTTCCGCAATAATATAAAAGTTTTTTTCTACGCAAAACGGCGCTATGGGTGGCCTCATCGCCAAACAGAAGTTATCATTCTAGAAGTGCGTATTTACATCGTAGGTGTAAATACACAGTTGACAGTAACTGACAAGTGAAAGGGAATGAAAAAGAAAATAGCGCCTGCTGATTAGTAAACCGCACTATTTTTTGAAATTTTCCCTAAATTAAAATTGTTTTCGATATTAGAAATGATAACACTGAGCCTAAGTTACTCCAGGGACATTTTGGAGCAATTCTGACTTTACGTGATCATAAATGGTCTTGTATTTTGTACACCGGGAGGATGAAAACACACAAAACGGCCGCAACCAACCACATTTGCCGTTCTTTGAGACCGAACAATAGGGTAAAAAGCACATGATATCATTTACAGATTTATTATTGAAGGGTAAATCGCATTGATATAATAATCCATGAATTTAACATTGGAGATGTTGGGAGTTCCGAAAAATATCTGAACTTAAACAATTTTCAAAATTTCAAAAGTTTTAATAAAAATCGAAATTACACCATATTTATAAATACTTTTTTCTCTCTTCGCGCACAAACATTTCTTACGTTCTCCGCAAATTTATAAATCATTAGAAGCAAGTTTGCGAAATAATCTAGCCAATATCGAGATTTTTTTATAGTATAATAGTGATTACATACCAAATAAATTGTAAGAAAGTGAAGATAAAGTACAAATTTCAAAACTGATTTGCTGGGAAATTCTAAAGTACTTGCTATCTACCTTCTATTCTCTTAAAATTTGTTATTTTTGCTTCGAGCGAAAGTCGTTGAGAGATACAGAAAACATGTAAATTTTCGTCAGTGGCGTAAACGCATGGTAATATCATTTTATTATGAAAGTTAGAAAAGGCCCTATGTCCAGAGGCTACCTTACTCTTTAGAAGTGAACACTCTTGCCTCATGCCGTCTTTCTCAGATCCCGTCATTATCGTATCTAGAGATGGAGAGGTTTTGCTTGCGGCTCTGGGCTCAATACGAGAATTAGGCTCATGTGAAAGGTCACGGGGCGAGGCATGGAAGGGGCAGGGAGCGATTAGCTTGAAACAACGGTTCACGACCCACGACCAGTTGGAAGAGTAGTATTTTGCTTTATGCTCGTACTTACACATAATTTTTTCAACGTTATTTTGTTGTCGTTAGCCTCAAGACATTTCATAATAGATGGCGATTTGTTAATTACTTATTTGGAAAGAAAAGATTATTAATTTTTTAATCCTCTTTTGAAAATGGTTATTCGCATTAAGTTAAGAAGTTAACGTTTGCAAAATGAAATGATCAAATTCGATTTATGATCTGATTTAAATGAAAAGGTGATTAGTTCTTAAATGACTCTGTAATGACTGTTAAATGATTTCTTTGTGTGAACACATAGAGAAATAAACATTAAATCTTATAAATAGGCAATACCAACAAAAATATTCATGCCATTTAAGTAAAAAAAATACTAAGAAACTTAAGAAAATACTTAAACTAAGAAATATTGAAAGAGAGAGTAGCAGGAAAAAAACTCTTAATAATAACATAATTAAAAGTATGCCATTTAACATGAATACTAAGGAATGTCTGGAGGATATAACGAAAAATTTATTATTTGTATTTGGCATTTTAGGGTATGATTAATCCGACTTTTGCCAGCTGTCTATGTTTCCAGACCTGGACCCTGTTTTTATATTGTATCCAAACTTGGGAGTATGAGAGACCTGCGGCGAATATGACGTATTCCCATCACTGTACCTACCTTACGTGGTCTTTCTGAGATTTTCATTTTGCCACACAGCTACAGAAACTGGAACGATTAGTATTAGAAAGTTACAGTTTAATTTTTGCCCAAACCGGGAATCGAACACGAGACAGCAACACAGAAAGCTATCACGATGTCCAGTAGCCACCCGAGGGGCTAAAAATTAGCTATAAAAGCTGTTAATTCTTTCAGACTTGTGTACATCAGAGAGCATTTCAGTTGAAGCATTTATCTCTACAGCTTCACCAATAGGCGAATTATTTCTGTTAGTAGGAGTTTCACAAAATGAAGCAATGGCAATAACGTAAGCACAGTAAACATTTTGGGCCGTTTCTCTTCGCCGAATGTTTTGACAAATATTTTAGGAATAAGGAGTGTACAATAGCTTTTAGAGTGGGCGTTGGCGGAAGACAACAAAGTGTGCGAAGACAGTTATGTAATTGCACTTTTCTCCTCGCGGAGCCTGTTATCATTCTCAGGTCCCGGACGGAAGCTCGCGGGAAAGTTGGCAACGAGGACAAAAACAATTGAGAGATCTTTTTCATGCAAATGAGTCAACGAGTTAAAAAGTCATTCCCAAAAGATTTATCACCAGGATTCTATACAAATCTGTCAACAGACAATATTTTGTTATCAACGACCTACAAAATACGAATTTTCTCTAAAGGGTTAGAGGTGTGTTAGAGAAAACGTGTTAGAGAAAATAATTTACTCTATACAGGAACAATATTATCCACTTTTTCGTTACCAGGGCTCGGCAATAACAGTTTTTGGGTCGAAAATTTGCCGTTTTGCGACGCACGCTTACAATACTTTCTCTTCTAACAAAGTAAGCACTAGAAAGTTAAAATCTGTCGGAAACAGATAAAAGTGCTGAAAAGCATACAAAACCACCCCTAAGAAATGCCGCCAAGACAGAGACGAATCCTTCCAGAACTACCTAAAATACATTTTAAACATTTAACAATGTACTAGAAAATTGAACACGTAATGTTACACGTAATAAATACACGTAAATGTTATGTATATGCAAATAAATAATTGAATAAATATAGAGGGCCTGAAACTTTGTGTTCCCCCCTGTGATTTTAGGTCGCGCAATGGTGTTAGGCGCAAATGAAAATGTATTGGGAAAACATTTTATTTCATTAGCAACTACAACGGAGTGAATAATACACTAAATGCAGTCGCAAAATAAACTACCATTAATTTTTACCTATGAAGAGAAAGATGTGGGATTTTGTTTTACAGTAACAGCCCGTGTTGCATTAATGTAGCACACTTGTTATATTACCTGTTCAACTCGACGTAGAACCCACAAAACTTGTTGGACGAATCCATTGAGAAGCGAAGACATTTCGCCATCCGCCTCGTTACGGCACAGGCGCAAAGGAGGGCTGTGCCGGAAATTGCAACTCCCCAAACAAGCAAGGCGCCTTGCGTAATCCTGCGAACACTTCCCGGAACACTCGAGCAGCGGCGGCGGCGGAGTCGCAGGGGCAGGGCGCTGGGCCACGGTCGAGGGCCCTCCACGTCGGCTGCAGAGGCCGGGCGTGGGCGTGGGCGGGGCGGGGCGCGGCGGGGCGGGCGTGGATGGGCCCGGGCGAGCGCCGAGGGCAAGGCCAGCCGCCCCCGCAGGCAAGGCCACGCCGCCCGCCATAGCCCCGGCGCATGGGGTGCTTCTGGAGGGGGAGGAATTCCGCTCTTTCTTTTTCTCTTTTCTTTATTCTTTTTCTTTCTTTCATTAATTATTTCTTTCATTCATTCTTTTGTAAATATTTACTTTTGTATTTGTCTGATAATTATATGTAATCTATGCGAAATTGATAACAGAAGATTTTTGTAATAAATGTAAAAGGAAAGGAAACCAAGAAGATAAATACAATTGTCTTTGAAAATTGGCTCAAAACTACATGTAATTATTTACTTTCTTTTGATTTTATTTAATTTGTTTTTTCCTTCAGTTTCGTGCAGGCATCTCAGATATTTTATAATTCATTGTAGAGTGAAAGAAATGAAATAATGTAATCTCAGACAGGTGTTAATGATTCATATTTATATTCTTTTGCTTTCCACGCTTTTTCATTCTATTCTAACTTTTGTTGAATTTCATTTTTGTTCTGACTTTCTATTATTGATGTACATTTTCAAATCATAGTAGAAATTCCTTCATTGAATGCCCACGACCATTGATTAAGGGGGAATTATCAATTTAGTATCAATGTTTCAACTTACCCTTCTTTTAAATTTTTTATTTTAATTTATTTATGTTCGCTGGTTGGCTTTACACGCGATGCTTTCAGAAAACGAAACAATATTTACAACATTTAATCCACTATTTACAATTGTGGTTAACCCTATCGGGCTAATGTAATTTTTGGTTGCGTAGGCTTCCGCGGCTGGAGTTTAGTGTTATCTGGGCTATCCGCAAGGAGCCGCGTCACTCACATGGTGACATCATGTTATTTTTACTTTCGCGGTCTTAAGAAGGTACTTGTAAAGAAGAGAAAGTTATGTAATACTGCGGGGCCAAAACGGTGCATTTTAAGCAGAAAATACCGGGCCGTAGTAACAGAAAAGTGGATAAATCCAGTTGCTAAATTTAGAGGGGAAACCCTCTAACACGTGGGTAGCCAGAATATATGTTTAATGGGTCCTTGACACTGAAAAGTCAAATGACGGCAAACCGACTGACTCTGACCGCCTGTGAACAACGCTAGCGAAAAAACCGTTCAGCCGATTTTCTATAAAATTGATATTCCCCAATTGATCTGGCTGGTGTCGCGGGTCCTTGAATTTGAAACCGATATTTTAATTTTGAAGGGTACTTTACATAAAACCCCTGAGACATTTTCAAAATTTAAAAAAATGACTACATAGTTTTTTATTTAATTTTGTTGTTGGATAGTGTAAGAGACATTTGAGGTACAGGTCTTATTTTTGTTGAAAGCTCTGTCTTTTCGAAAATTGCAAAAGCTTAAAATTGTTTCAGCGTCTTCCTGCAACTATATTTTTGAAGATAAATATTTTTTTTCTTAATGAAACGTGTTCATTAAAAACAGTTGTTTAAAAGAGGTCATGTTCAATATTTCGAAATATTTTGCGTAAGTTTTGGCGAAACATAGGTGCTTTTAAAACAATTTTCTCAGGAACAGCTTCAAATTTTATCTTTGATTTTATCCTCGTAAGTAGCATAGAACTGTAATGATAGTGGCGATGCTCGTATTTCCGGCGCACGCATTTTTGAAAATTTCGGAAAAAAACGTTCGGAATTGTAAATTGGAATTTCGTGCTCTTCGTTTCAGGCGTTGTCAGTTCGGAAATTAGCAAACACAGAAATTTGAAAAATCTTCGAATTCATCCCATTGTTGTCGGTCATGATTGTAACATGTAAAGAATATTTTGATGAAAGAAAATACATTGAATGAAGGGTAAAAATTTTAATTTAGAACTAACAAACACACTTCTATACTTTAAGAAGTTTTAATTGCTGATTCTGGTATTAAAAATGGAAAGCTCACTTCAAATGTAATCAATATCTTGCTTTTGTGTATTATGTTCTGTAAATACTGTAACATTTAAATTTATGCTCATTTCTAAAAGATACAAATGACTACTCCTCCTGAGAAAGAAAATAAATGCAGAAAAGCACGAGAGGTGATTCGTTTGAATTAGAATTTTTCAAGTTATAACTGAGTTTTTAGTATGGCAGAAATTACAATATTTTAATATTACGTAACTATTTGCAATCATACGAGAAAGCATGTGCTGTTGTAACACTCCTAGGTATTTGTTAATTTTACAAGCGTACTCCCCCTTCTTGCGAAGGCTCAGTTAAAATACAAATTCAAAGTTAAAGAAACTCAGAAGATTGGTCACCGGGAACAATAATGCAATAGGATTCAAATATTATCGTCAGCAAGCAAAATAATGCGATAGTAATTAACGGCTGACATTGTTTCGGTATCGTCACTAATATTATAGTGTAAGAATTGAAAAAAATCATGGCAAAAAGAAGATGAGAATATGTAGACATGAGAATCAAGCCATTAAAACATATGTAAACAGAGTAAGTAATGTAAGTAGCGAATTTTAAAGAACCCACATTTTTAATTTCATTAGGCTTTTAATTTATATGAAATATTAATCCATATCTTATATTGAATATATCTTAAAATCCTATCTTAAATTTTAGCGACATTATTATGCAAATAAATGAAAATTTATAAAATAAGTATTCAATTTTACTTCATGCACTATATACCTCAAGATCCTCAAGCATAAAAGAATCCTCTGAGCAAAATTCAAATCGCCTGTTTCGTCGCCCGAGTGATACCTCCTTTCCGCTGGTGGGTGAAAGGAGCGTAGCGAAATTTGCGTGATCAGGCGGAAGAGCGAGCCTGATGGCCCGAGTCTCGCCACGTAAAATAAGACATCAATTCAATGCAATTCAATACCTAAATAAACATATCGATTTCATGAGAACATTCTTCAGATGCCTGAATAACAAAAACAATATGGAGTTCCACAGCTGGAACACAAATTAACCAACGTTAATAAAATAATTTCAAATAATTTGTATGTATTACTCACCAACCTCATACCCAGTTTACACCGGCATTAATGATGAGTATTAATATAAGATGACTCATGGCTGAACAGAATATACGAGGTGCCATGTACCACCAGTCATTTTCGCACCCTACTCTCTCTCCCTCCCTCTCTCTCTCTCTCTCTCTCTCTCTTTTCTGCAATCTATTGATTAATTGATTAGTGACGCAGTGCTAATGTCTTTAGTCCCATAAGTGTAGTGTATTTTTCCTCGAGAGGTGGCGGGGATCTTTTATTGGGTTTTCCCCTCAAACAGATGTCTCCCACCAGCGTGGCATCACATCAACCGGGACAAACTCTAAGCTCCCGTCTTGTTTCACAACATGTATAGTAGTGTAATGCATGCGAGTGGAAGAGGTAAGGATAGGACAAGGAAGAAGAAGAAAAGATAGCGCGCGCTTCGTGGCCCGTTCGTTGGAGTACTGCTCCGACATTCGCCTGGTGTTAATCGGAGAACCCACGGAAAACTACCGATCGGAGCAGCCAGCCGTTTGAATTCTCCTCCAGACAACGGCTGAATTCGAATTCGCTTTATAGTGAGAGAAGAAAATCCTCCATCTTCTGTGCAGTTTCGCGCGCTCCGGTGGAGAGGGGCGTGGGTCGTCTGCGGCAGAGGAAAGGTCAGATCGCCCCGGCTGTGGGAGGCTCCTCGGCGCGCGCATCCGGCGCCGCCCCCGGGCGATGGCCTCGCCCCGGGCGATGGCGGCGCGCGACGCCCCTGCGTCCGCCCTGCCCTCCCCCGCTCGCCCGCCGCCACGCCCCCTTGGCCTTGAGCAAGGCGGATTTACTACCAGAAGGTAACTTGCCCCAGGCCCCGACTTCGTTGGGACCCCAATGTTTTCACTTGAAAACAAATAAAGTGGTGACACTGCAGAATGGTACATTTTCTGGCGCTAGTTAGTTTCCTGACGTCTTTAGTCTGTTGTAGCTAACGGTTTTGTCGCACCCAATCCCTAGCTATAGACACTTTGTACATTATGAATCATTCTGTCACTTTTGGCTCCTGAGGTACTTCTCCATTTAGAGTGGTGTTTACAATTATCTGCCAGCTCTTTGTTGCTTGGCTCTTGTACTTTAACCTTTTTTAGGTCTTCAATATTAATATTATTATAAATATTTATTATTAATTATAATACTAATTATTCTTTAATTAATATTTGTAATTGTGATATGTAAAAAGTAGTGTTCTGCCACCAGGTTGCATAAACCTACCTGCAGAAATAATAAATATCTACCTATCATATCGCACGTCACTGTCGTTCCACATTACCCCTTATTACCACAACAGTACCTCCATTATTGTTTTCTATTTTTATTTGGTTAGTGAATTGGAAGTTACTTTTAAACATTTTAAATAAATTAATACGTTTTGTTATCAACTTTCCCTCCTAGAATGGAAATAGAATAGAGTGTGGGGTTTAACATGTGAGAGTTCCCGCACGGGTACGCGGAGGTAGTAGGGGAGAATTTGTGCTATGGCACAACACAAAGAACAAACTTTTTAAATTAACTAAAGTAAAATAACTTAAAATAAATGAACAACAGGAATTAAAACGCGCTAGACCGTAATTCTAGGTGAATTAATTAAAAAAGCAACAAAATTTAAAATTGTAGAAAAAATAGCGCAAGTCACTCGACAACTGCCAACGATCACAATCCACATGAACGATTGTCGGCGGTATCTGGAAGTCTGTACATCAATGCTCAGCTGTAAACTCATAGTAAATAATACACCGTTTGATATTAAAATTAAGGTGTCGGTTCGCTAAGATATTGAATGAGTAACATCGTTTGAGCAACATTCTCATCTACCGAAGTGAAGCCTACTGAATTGTTTCTAATGGTAACATTGTATTCATTACTCAAAAGTTAAAAATATTAATTTTATTATTTTTTTCGCTCAGAATTGCTTTACTTGAGGTACGTAAGATAGCAGAAAATAATCCAATACTTTTTAATATACAAATAATTTTTCGATTTTCGCACCCCAGCAAGCTGGCGCTCTGTGCCTCCAAAACCACCTCTGTTCCTCAACAATTGCAGGAATGTTAAATATTGCAAAGGGGTTAGTAGGGTTGTACATGCCAGATCCTGTATTTTCGCATGGAAAACTTTACTTAGCTTTCTCAAAAGTAAAAAAACTTTTCTAATATTGTGACTATCAACAAATGTGAAAAGCCGTCATGGAAGATTGAATAATTACTTCAAATGTTTTTAAGGAAATGAGAACTGTTCGAAAAACATCTCTGAATAAACCTTTATTGAAAATGTGTTTCCAACATCAATTGCATTAATTAAATTTGTTCAAAGAATAGGATGCCCCGGCCGGGATTCGAAACCATGCCTTCTGGTTTATGCCCAGCTGCACAAATCACTAGGATACAAATTTAATTATTAAAATGCGTTGTTACTCAGTGACGTGGTCACAATTTGGTTTTCTTTGCGATTGCGGAACATTCTCCGATCGTAATTGCGTCCAACAAAGCAATGAGAAGGTGACAAGTATATATCAAGATCATTATTTTTGTTTGATATTTTGTAAGTATGAAGTTACATTTAATAGATAATTTTCATTTACAACTTTCCTTCGTGGAAAGGTTAGGGAAATGGATAGGGATAGGCTGGGGATTAACATGCAAGAGTTATCGTACGAGTACGCTAGTTTTATGTATTTTTATTTTAGGGAAGGAGTAAGCTATGCTCCTGCCCAACAGGAACAAGGGACAACTCAGCATTCGGTTCACGGATCGGAGGGAACCGACGAAACCCACGATCGAGATGGGGGTCTACACCCACGAGCTCTTTGGGGGTGGTCCATAAATTTCTTAACTCTAAAGAGGGGAGGGGGGGTTGAAGTTATGTTACGCATACATTATGCTGCGTTACTGAGGGGAAGGGGAGAATAAGTTTGTTACGTAAGGAAAGAGTTTTTCATTATTCACCGTTTTTGCGATAAAATTTTCAAATCTTTAACTGAAACAAAATAGTTTTAAAAGCAAATAAAGGTATTACATGTAAATTCTTACAATATTAGTGAAATTATTTTATCAACAATTTTTCAGTCAATGTTTAAGATTACGAAGACAAGATTCAAAACTTGTTTATGTAGTATATTCTGGAATCCATTTAAATCGGCGCAGTAGACTCCCTCATGCGTCATCCATAACCGCGAGTGCACGGCTTGAGCATTTTCTCGCCTGAGACTTTCCTTCACTCACAACTAGCCCAAATCTTATTAAGTGCAATCTTGTAAACATCGCCAACTAATTTCTACTTTATCATTAATTTTAATACACAAGTAACAAAAAAATACAGCACATTACGAAAATTGTATTTTCACTTTTCCATTTCCTAGGGAGGGTGTTTTATAAGACTCGTTAATTAATTATTAGAAGGCTACCTACGCGTTAAGGGTGCGTTACAAGAGTATTAGAAATATCCCAATATGCGTTACGTAATTTATGGATGGCCCCTTCACATACTAAAGTCAAGTTAATATTTAGTTGAAGTTTCATTGAGGTTTACGTAAATAGTATGCGAGCATCTAACAATTCAACAAAATGTTTTATAAATCACTACAAGGAAATATACAAGATGCACATTACACAACTTGAACCATGCAACAAATTAAGTAAACTATAATCTGAGTATACAAGTACACCAATTTAAAACTGAAAATTTTCAAAATGTCAATTTGAAGAAATTTCTTTTTACAGTGATACATTGTATTTTACAACTGACAGAGAAACATTAATTCACTCAAAACGTCGTACATACATTGAAGGGAAAGGGCGAGGGTTGCCCCTCTTCCCAAAATTTTCATTTTTATTTTCACAATTCTAATAGTTAAATACAAAGTAATATAAAACAACAAATACATTTCAAAATATTTGGATCACTATCGCATGGAAATGGAGACGAAGGGGAAATGTTCAAACTTACATCTCGAAGTGCGATACGAAAAAGATCTTATCCCTCTTAAGAAAGGCAATACAGGATTTCTCTGACGTGTCTCCCACGAATGGCGCAGCAGAAAAGGTGTCAATTGCAAGATCTCACAGCTCCAAAACTGAGGTTGCCGACGAAGGTCACTCAACGAGCCCCCATAAGAATAGTCCAATAAGCCCCATATAAATACGAGGAGATATGCCACTTCATATCCTTACGAAAAAAATTGCTTCGTAAACTAAAGTAATGTTGGCACATTGGTTCAAACACCGGAGTAAGAATGGAAAGTTTATGAGAAATATGTTCTATAAATAACTAATATTTAAAAGAAATTATATGTTCCGTGAATCAATGGACTTTGAAAAGTTACGTTTTTTGTACCATTACAGACATGCCTTACTGCATGATTTCTACCATAAATCAGTCGTATCACGTACTCTTAATTTATACACTACAGAAATGTGCTAAAAATGTGCTAAAATGCTAAAATTGTCTAATTTACTAAAACACACCTTATCACCGTTATTTACTTTTCCTCATCAAATTTAATACTTTGACACAAATCGTATTAACTTACCATTAATTAATAAATTTTTCAACACCAAAATAAATCAATACCGTAACAAAGATTCTGAGTGTTGATTTTTGAAATGCGTGAAACGACGTTCCTTAAAAACAAACTCTTAGAAAAAAAGTTTTGTTTGTAAACAATGTGTTTTACTCAGTACGTTTACTAGTAAATAACGAGACGTAACAATTGTTACAATGCCTAAAACGCATATCATTCCTGATTCAGGGAGCATGTGTAAAATACAGCAACAATAAATAATAAACAGACAATAACAACCAAAACCACCTCCAATTCCGTAGATGTTTGGAATATACTGGTATTATCAATATTCAAGAGATGGTTGGAACAACTTTAAAAAATTATTTTTACAGACCACATTATGCACAATATTGTCACGTAAGCAGTAATGTAAGCTTAACACTACCATTATGAAAATTGCTAATGTATTTTGTTCAAGTTCAAATTCCACAGTTTAAAGCGGCATGGCCTGTAATGTACAATGTCTACTTTAATGCAAGCACACATCTGTGGAGAAACCTTGTAGACTGAATATACCATAATGTTGGAAAAACCTCATTCTAAAATGATTAGTTCTTGATATTGCATTTTACGCAATGAGCTGTAACGTAAGCTTGATGTTGTTCCACAATAAGGTTACGTATAGTCCAAAATTATATAACACATTTTAAATCGTGTAAAACACTTGTGCCATAAAACGGTAGTACTCGTTAGTTCTCGCGTCCGTAACCAAATAACACATCCAATACACTATCACGAGTACTGAACGAAGAAGTAAAGTTGGATCGATTTCGTTTGCTTTGTTAATATTCAGTACCTGTAATAAAGCCTATTGCCACCTGTTGACCATTAAATACAGAATACTTTTTCTCACGTTAGTGCGATACTTTTTCGATTGCGTGGTATATACCAGAGACGAATACACTAATTGAGACCTGCGAAACTTTGCCTGAGATAACCATATTTTGAACCATTGTTGCATTGTTTTGTACATCTGTCAAACCTCAACATGATTACCACCTTTTGAACCATTGTCTAATTACTTTGTACAATTTGCCAAACGTTGCCTACAAGATTACTACGTATTGTAACCAACAATACGAACATACTACACACTTGTTAGTCTATTAGATTATTTTAATTTATGTTAACATACGTCGACCATTGAATATAAACACATTTTCTCGTGTTAGTTTGAAACCTTTTTGATTCTGTTGCATACACCAACGATTAGAACTCCTGCGAATTGTTTGGTTTAAATAACCTAAATGAGTAATCAACATTTTGAACTTCTATACATGCCACTCATTTCGCTTCAATAGACTTCATTTTAACTCCTGTTGATATCCGTTCACCATACAGGATCGCGTTTTCTCGTGTCCAGAATCCTTTCGATTCTGTTACGTAGAGTGAAGATAAGTTCACAAAAGTGGACCTTGCGAATACTTTCCCTAAACGAATACCACATTTTGTAACCAACAATATGAACGTATTTTAACATGCGACTCCTTGCACTTCCTTACATTACTTCATTTTAATTCAAGTTGATGGCCGTTGAGGATTATATATAAGATCACATCTCGTGCCGGTTTGGAACTTAAGTCTAACGTAGACAGAAGACAAATAATTCGCTTCTTGGAACCAGTTTCCTGTGATTTGCCTATACGCGCATGACTTGTCACCAACAATGTCTACTAATTGTACGCAAGCACTCATTACCTCAATTGCGACTCCATTTATTACGCGTTCGTCGGCGATTTCAGTGACGTAGGAACCGACGAAATGTGCGGAGCCGATGGCTCCAGCTTCCATGCCCATACAATGCATGTGCGTTTTAAACATAAGATTGTCGCATCGTTGGCTAGTCATACCACTACGCATTTGTTTTCAACCATCATCCCATTCATCATTTTACACACCAATGAGTTGTAACTCGCAATTGAGTCTACATTGCCTTCTTCGCCGGCGCGAAGGTTTGAGGTAGCTTATGAGAACGCAGGGTCCATGACTGCGGTTTCATGAACCGAGAAGGGGGGGTTAAACTCTTAGCTGTGACATCTTTCGTCTCGCATTTCTACATACCTACCTGAATATCCTTTGTATGATCCTTTGTGTGCCTTCATTCACAATCCAAAAACATCTTTCCAACCATCAAAAAGTTCAAATTCAACCACCACTGATCACCAGCCATGAAAGGGAGCACAAAGACTACTATCTGACCAATATTCTTGAGGGTAGTTCATACTCGTTATGTCGCATATCTATGTTCGTTGGCCGTAGCATGAACAAGCTGGTCCAACGCTATTTGTACTCTGCAACCTCTCACCTATTTTGGTTAGGTGTTGCGTTACCCTTTTACAAGGTTTTTGGGAAGTTTTACTTATAACCACTTGCGAAACCATGACCTTCGAATTTGCAAAAGTTGAATGCACACAGGATGTTTGAGCCTCACCATCCGAACTACACGATTCCACCGTTTACAAACACTTAACCTAGAGGTTTTAGACCATACATAAATAATCCTTAAATGTAATTATAAGTTAATCCATCTTCTAGGTAGACTGTGGCATCAGCTGTCTAACCAGGTGGAAATTTGACTGGCACCAGAAGATAATCTTCTTACACCACTGCAAACAAACATTGCTGTTGGAGTAACTTTTTGATAAACCACTAAAATTCCGGATATTATCTCCTAGGAACAGTTAAATTTGCTACCAATTAGAAACAAAGTGTCGATGCGTTGAGCACGAAAACATTCATTTTGTTCTAGTCAGGTCTAGTTTCCTGAAATCTAAACAAATTTGAAAGTACCATGTACAGGGATTACATGGTGATAAGAAATATTTCTTGCTCATTTTAGTTGCCTAATAGAATTTAGTTATGACGTAGCGCTAAGCTTAGTGATACATGAAAGTTACAGCAGCCTATCAAAAACATTTCGTGGGGTGAAT
The DNA here is from genome assembly GCA_038098605.1 of Gryllus longicercus. NCBI lineage: Eukaryota > Metazoa > Arthropoda > Insecta > Orthoptera > Gryllidae > Gryllus > Gryllus longicercus. Next base: position 4,264,614 of record JAZDUA010000024.1, on the reverse strand, counting down.
TAGGGCATTTTTAATATCATACGAGGTCCTGCGTGTAGGCAAACTAAGGGGAAGGCCTCAAATAGTTTACATGTGCAATGGAAATGACATAAAAATGAACTATTTACAGTCAAAAATATTTTAGATATGTGGGTTTTGTAGCATTTTAGCAGGAGGTGTTTTAACCCCTTCTGGGACACATTTGTGCAATAATCTATTCTAGCGATATTTCGAAAGATTGTTCAAGTTTCTCAGGTACTGAAGTAGTAGCATTACCCTGATGTGGTAGAGTACGTATTAACAGTCTTCAATATTAAATTCAACACATTTTGACACACATTGCAATCGTAGGGTTCGGCGCTCAGTGCCATATGAAGGCTCTCGGCTGTTCGACTGAAGCCGCATAGAGGGCATTCATGCCGACGTTTCGAACATCGTATCGTGGCATTCCAGCCCCGAAGAAGGCTCCAGCCAGGTAGGCTACATTCCTGAAGACTACGAGAGCATGGTCGAAACGTCTGCACCAATGAACTTGACGCGGCGTCCCTGTCGGCAGAGAACCCTCAATACACTGTTTGCCGTTTGCCTCCCTTGTCGGCTAATAAGAAAGCAATGTGTTACGAAGTTTCGTTAGCACACTTTGTTCATGAGATAATATTACAAAGACCAATGGCCACATAGTGCTAGCCTTGTAATGGTGGAAAGCGGGAGCGGAGAATCTTCCAAGCGCAGTTCATTGGAAAAAATATTGAAGACCGTTTTATGTAATACGTTGAGCAATAGTTTTGAAAAAAGAACGCGTGATTAAGTGGAACATCGCGTATTTATGCCCATCAGCAAAACAAAGTTCTTTTGATCCTCAGAGTTCTTAAGATAATTGAAACTTACCAAACGCAGCACCATTTGTTTCGAAGACTGCACTCTGAAGAAAGCCTCCCAGCGTTTGGAACGAAGTCTCTCTCTGGTAAACGTTCAGGATCTCCGATGGGCAGTTGAGGCTGAAAATAGTTTTAACGCCTTATTGACTGACCGAATCGTCCCTTTAACAGCTATCGTTACGAGCAAAATATTATATCCTAGTCTATATACTGCCTATAGTGTGCACTTTAATTTAGTGCTTGCAAGTGAAATTTGTTTTCACTAATTGTGATTTATACATTACATTAAAATTATATATTATTTTGTCCAACGCGTTGAGGGCATTACAAGATTCAAAAAATTTAAAAACTCCTAGAAAGCATGTCACTTCATTGAACTGTCTACACCAAGTCAGTATACAGGAATTGTTGAAAAGCTTTTCGCCTAAATGAAGTACTGTAACCAATATTAACGTTTTGGGTGTACATTTCGGGTCATAATGTGTTAAGTCCAAGTTAATATTAAACGTAAAACTTTTATCTTACGGTAACGATGTGTTTATTATGACGTGTCTTTTACTTTTGTCCCAACTTGTTTCCGTCTTGTCTGATACCTCACATGCTATCTTCAGTCGCCGGTTTTGATGTTCAGGTTCAGTCTTCTTGTACGAGTTCTTCCAAAGCGCTAGGGCAATGATAGACCCATTATAGCGCCATTCACAGGATACCAACGAAAGCTGAAAGCAATACGAAGTATGTTTTGAAAGATTATATATAGTAATGGAATAGCTATGAGTTGGATAGAAATAGATGGAAATGAACCTTTAAAGTGTTGCATACACAAGTTGAGAAGGTTTACTTGGAAAACGATCCCCATGAAAAGGAGAGATGCTGATGATAGTCGAAATGAAGTACTCTCCAAGAGGAAAGGCACAAATCGAAGAGCATGGATGGATGACATTTTTTAATCAACATGAAAGATTGAGAAATAAAAATGATAAGGTGGAGGTGTTTACATGATCAAATAGGGATATATTTCTTCGAAGTGTGGCCTGAGTTTGAGGAGTAGGAAGAGGACTAGTGAAACTAGAAAAGTAAAAAAGTGTTGAAAGTTTATGAATGGATAAGGGAATGAGGAGAAGGTTGAGAGAGAAAAACTTGTCTAAGTAAGAACATGAGGGAGAAGTAAGGAACATGAGGGAAGAGGAAACTAGAACAGGACGAAAGAAAATAGAGGACAAGAAATTGGGAGTGTAGAGAGACCAGGAGAAAAAAGGAGAGGGAGGAAAGCATTACTTCGTGCCAACAAAAGTAATGTAAGAGGGGGATAGAAAAGAAACTGAAAAGGAGGTGAAACAGATGGGAAATTTGTAGGAGAGGAGAAAAGAGAAAGTGAGGAAGATGATAGAGGAAGGAGAGGGGGGCAATGGAGATTCCAGAAAATCGGAATTGATAAAAGAGTAGTAGTGAGATACCGACCGAAATGGTTCAGTGCGTAGCGCGCTGACATCGCATTCGGGAGTCCAGGCTTCAATCCCTTTGTCGGCCATCCTGACAGGCCGGTTCGTGGTTTCTCCTCGGACATCCAGGCAAATGCAGGGATGATTCTACTGAAAGACGACTGCAAAACCGGTGTCGCTAGCCGAATTAGTTAAGTACGTGAAGTCACGAAGATTAAGTTCATTCGAGAGACCATGAAACCAAGTCACTAAAGGGGAAAGAAAAAAATATGGTAAATAATAAAATGTAAGAATTTGACAAAAAGGTAAGACAATTGAATAGGCCAAAAATTTATTTGAGAATAATCGGGGGTTGAAGTTCATGTAGTGGTGAATGTTGGAGGCAAGAGCAATGATTAATGCATAACCCACAAAAATTAGAAGTATTATATATTTAATAATAAACATTTAAACGGTGGATTTGAAGAAAGACTAGCAAGAAGATTAAGGGAAAGAACAAGAAATGTAGGTAACAGTATTTTTCAGACCAACTATTAAGACATACGGATAGCTGGGAATCGGATTACCATACAGCAGATTAAAAGGTAGATAGAAGGTAGTGTGGATGAGTAAGACCTAACCGAAGGAAAAGGGGGAGAGAACGAGAGTAACAAGGGCAACAAAAAAGAGGATATTGAAATGATACCTTATTTGATTGTACTAGTAACTAGTATTTTATAAAAAAAAATTTAAATTTTTCCCGCATTCCAAAAAGCCTAAATATGGTCAAAATACAAAAGCGAGATTATATCCTACGAGTGGCAACATGGTTGGAATAACGAATAAGGCATGGGCAGAGAGATTGAGTTAAAGGTTTAGCTGGAAAATGCCTCTGAGTGCAATGAGTGGAACTGGGAAAGTTTAAATACTAATAAATGGGGCTAAGGGAGGAATCGTTGACAGGTGGCGAGGAAGGAATTTGTAGGTTGTGGAGAGGAACGATATGTGGGGAATTATTAAAGGCAAGATTCATAAGGGGGATGTGAAACGCTATGTTTATATTTTAGCAACAGTATGATGTTTGATAAGGAATTAGATACTAAAAAATGTGAATATAGAGACGAGCTTTGAGAGGAAAATTTTAATGAAAGGGTAAGGTATAAACGAGTTTGGAGATGAGAAGATAAGGAAGACCCAGTCAGTCAAGGAGATTTATAAAGAAGGTAGAAAACTAGTATTTTATTATTAAAATAGCGGTTAAAGCAACTTACCTATATTTGGGCTTGCATTGCATAGATATTTTAATTACCCTACTGCATCAGGGCAAGTGGCCTGTAGTTGCAAGTTGTTCAATAATGAAACCTAGGAGACTCAATATTCTCAATACTCCTGGATAGCGTGACTCGCTTAAGTTAAGTCCAACTGTTCACAAATGGCCGCAGTAAAATTTCGTAGCTAGCGAAATTATTCACCAAGAGAGCAGATGAAATGTGGCGTGTGAGATCTAGTTTGTGGCAAAGTAAAATTGAAAAGCTCGCTTTCCGTACGATCGCCAAAATGAAGTAGAATTCTAACTTGACATCATCATCCACCATCATATCACCATGGATTTCTAATTGGCCTGTATAATTCCCATTGAAAAATGAAATTCCTGAAAAATTAGCAAGCTCAATTATTGCTGTTACAACTGTTAATGTATACCAGCTTGAAAATATAATTGAAATTCACATAATTATAATTGCATACAGAATTTCTGAAATACTTTTGATGTTACATGGTTTTAAAAATTATTATAATTTAATGTATTTTGTGATTTATTAAATGAGCACATTAATAATAATTTTCATTAAAACAAAACTGAACCAGTCAATTTTTTCACTTCTTGTTCAGTTCTGAACACACTAATGCCATTAAATTACTTTTAAGAAATTGTAGTTCAGAAAACTTCTGTCGAAGACGGGTATGTTAGCTCGTTTATTGTAGTAGATAGCAATACTTAAACATAAAATCGAAATGTTCGTATCAATAACAAAAAATAAAACTTCCACACGAAATGTCTTTCCAGAGGTTATATCCAAGCAATACATTAAGACACTTCTCAAAACTTGATGAAATTTGAGTAAAAATGAATTTTTATTTCTTGTTTCTTCAAAATTAATTATGGCTCCGATTTAAATTTCAATTCGTTTTCATCTAGCATTTTAAATTTTAGATATATTTGTGATTTTCTGGGCTTCTAGTTAAGTACCATGCATCGGTGATCTACCAGCAGTTTGATACCAAACTTTTAAGAACTTTTTATGAGCTTCAAATTTTCGAGTATCCCGACGAATAAAAACTGTTGCATATCCTGAAATAGGATATGTATTTATTAAAAATGTATCCAAATGTATCCTTCATAATCAAAAACCACGAAGATAGGGTAATACAACAAAAGGCTTGGTAATACAACAAAAGGCTTGTAAATATTTTTTCAACAGTTTCTAAGGAAACGTTGCGAATAGTAAGGTATAAAAGAAGAAAGAACTATTACATAATTTGATAATTGCAAATGAATGTCAGCTCTCCCGCAACAAAGCTTGATATAGTATGCATTGCTTTTGTGGGGAACTCCCAACTCTATGCGATGGTATACTTTACTTGAAAATTTCAATTTTGGAGATATCTGCATGCCACTCCTGATGGGTTAATACTTGTTTAATATATTCACTGATATACAATTCCTATTTTTTTGGGTCATGGATTCTACGAAATATTCCCAAAGGGTGAGTGTGTGGTGAATGTTCGTTTAAATTAAGAAATCTATACTATACTGTACCATCGACTCTGTCCTTCGCATGAGGTTCAGTCTCAATCTGGTGACTTCCAATGTTCTCATTTATTAGTTTATGTTTCCTCAAAATGTCCGGATTGTTTGAAGGGTAGCACTTCCAAGATATCTTTCAATTCCATCAAAAAGACAGCCCCTTCGTTGTAATTCACCTAGGCCATTGTGGTTAATATATGCATGATGAATAAGACGAATCTGTAGTTGGAAATAAATAATGTTGCACACTACCAACACATCTTAGAATAAGCGCCATCGCAAATTCATTTCTGGCGAGCATACAGAAAGAACACCCTGATAATTAGTTTTATTCGTGTTTTTTTCGATTTCCAATCCAACCAATCCTGCAAATAAATGTTATGTTGAGTAGTCTTACTACTATTCATCTAACATGACAGCTTACCAATCCTAAAATTTAATATTAACTAGAGTAATCCTTTACCACGCCAATTGACCGAAAATAATAACACCTTACCAATACTGAAAATTGATGTCATGCCGAGTAAACGATTACTAAGACAATTCATCTAACAAGACACAGCTTACCAATTCTGAAAACAAAAATATACTGAGAAATATTTTACCATGACCATTCATCTAAGAAGATACAGCTGACCAATCCTGGAAATGTATTGAGTAAACTCTTAATACGATAACTTATCTAACAATCTGACAGCTTACCAATCGTGAAAATAAACATATTTAATAATATTTCACTACAATTCATTTAACGAGACAGCTTACCAATACTGAAATGAATCTTATATTGGATATCCTTAACTACTACAATAAATCTAACAAGACCTAGCTTACTAAATCTGAAAGTAAATGTTTTATGGAGAAATATTTTACTACAATATATCTAAAAGACGACAGCTTACCAATTCTGAAAATGAATGTCATATTGTGTAATCTTTTACTACAATTCGTCCAACAACCCACGGTTTACCAAACCTAAAAGAAAACGTTATATTGAGTAATATTTTCCTACAATTCACCTAACAAGATGGGGAAAGTCATCAAACCTGAAAATAAATTAATTTTTGTGTAATCATTGACTACGACAATTCATCTAACAATGCAGCATACCAATACAATAAACTATATTGAGAAATCGTTTACTACAAATACTCACCTAACAATACACCGCTTACCAATTCTCAAATGTTATATTGCGTAATTTTAGTACGAAAATTCATTTAAGATGACAGCTTAGCAATCCTGAAAATAAATGTTACGTAAAGTAATATTTTTACCACGCCAATTGATCTAAAATAACAGATTATCAATACTGAAAATTAATGTCATATTGAGTAAACGTTTACTTCAACAATTAACAAGACACAGCTTACTAATCCTGAAAAGTAAATGTAAATTATATTGAGTAATATTTTAACACGACAATTTATGTAAAAAGATAACCGCTTTTTAATTCATAAAATAAATATTGTATTGAGGAATCTCTTGATTCGACAATTCATAGAACAAGATGACAGCTTCTCAATCCTGGAAATAAATGATATAATCTTACTGCAAAACGCCATCTAACAGGGCGATGCGTACCAATCCTGAAAGTAAATATTATATTGGGAAATTTTTACTATGAATATGCATGTAACAAGACACAGCTTACCATTCCTGAAATAAATATTAGACCGGGTAATCTTAATTCATCCAGCATGACAGCTTACCAATCTGAAAGTAAATGTTTTATTTAGTAATAGTTTGCTACGACAAATCTATAAAGTTTTAACTGAAAGACTGAACTTTAAGTGGCTACAATTCCTATAAATATTCTGACGTTTGTAACCAAATTCTACTAAAGTATATTGCAACCATCAATCATTTTTCTTCTGCTTGAAAATTGAATATCCTGTAGTTCTCAAAGAACGCGCACGCAAATCAACTTTTCAACGAAAGTTGGCCTTTTTACCAGTTGAATCGATAAATTACCGGAAGCTATTGTAAAAATTTCTATCACCACAGTTACACATACCCAACCCACTACAAAATATAAAGAAAGGAAAGCAACAAAAACATTCTATTTGATACCTAATTGCAGAAAACCAAGTAAAATACATTACAATTACCCGACTATTGCACAAAGTTCCATCACCGAAGTTTAAGCACCTTAGGCCTCTTATTACAAAAATAAAAGAAAGCTTAGAGGCAACTAATACCTTAAAATTCATAGATAATTACATGTACTGCATGCAGGCAAAATACTTTTCATGTCCGCAAGCCTGGAGAGTCCAAACATTGCAGTCAAGAAACACACAATACACAAGTCAATTTCTCAATCGAGACCCACCTTCAGGGCTTTTTTAACTTCCATATCAAGTGGTGCCAACGCTTAGACAATTCACGCACTTCGCGTTGGACAACTTTTAGCCAACGTACCCGAGGGCTGTGTCTCATCTGAGGCCCAGAACTAAGTTGTAAGTGGAGACTTTGCAAGCATTATGCAAGGCTACACCAGGCCCCTATCCTTGCATCCTGCAGGGTGTTTTCCAGTTGCAACGGAAGTTGAAAGACCATGACAAACCCGAAACGTGAAGGGGACACTTTCTGTCAAGACACTGGCCGTCGCCCAACAGAGACGATAAGTGAATCCCACACCGTTCAACTATACGACGCGCAAACTGCGACGGTTGAGTTGACCCGCTGCGCCTCCATCGGGTCTCCCAAGAGACACGACCAAATCGCTCGCATTTAGGTTTGCCAACAATGTTTACGTGAAAAGGAGGCCACTCAATAAGCCAAAAATGCATGAACGCATTTCTTTTTATAAACATTTTATTTAGACGAACATCAGCTCTATTTCTTTGTTCTCGTTATTTGCGATTCAACTGAAATTATTCGTTCACAAAATTCAGATGAAGATGGTCTAAGCGTCTTTTATTTTAGCCGCTAGACATACTATCATGCATGCATGTGTCAGTGTTCAGAAATAGGATATTCATGTTTTCTATTCTAAGTTAAACGATACAACGTAGCAGATGTTAGTGATGCGATAAAATAAATGACAAAAGAACTAGTAAAAGGAGGTGATCTAAATTGCGAAGGAGGACAAGCGATTTGTCAATGGAGGACTGTCCTTCCAAATGGAGGGCGGTTGGCAACTCGCGTTACAACTGACTGTCGTCCGCGAACAGTACCAGGCAGTCCGTTCGACAGCGTGCGCTGCCGACCGTCGCTCCATTCGCAACGGCCAAGTCAGATATCGGTTCTAGGATATCGGTTGTCGCGAAAAACGTCACGAGTCGAAATGACCGACTCGGGCGGCAGAGGTCATTAAAAACAATAACGCCCAAATGAATTTTGTGCGTAAAGCGTCCGCCCGTTACCATCGCGAACGTAGTAGCAAAGTCATTCTTGGGGCTCTGTTAAAATGTTTTTGCAACACAGATCTAATCCTTTGTTATGTTACTTAATTATATCACTTGAGCGCCCGAAAGCGCAAAGAGCTGGTTATAGGAGTATTCTTTTAGAACAAAAAGTTGCGAAACCGTTATACCTTAGCTGCACATGTCCCATCAGCTTCGGTGCGGACCGTTTGCTTCACACCGGTCTCTACCACCGACTTAACCATAGGATTATAGCAGCTAAGAACAGTGAAATTAAGATTCCAAAGGACGTCTGCGCATGCAACGAGAAAGTCAGCAGCGTGTGTTTGAAACGATCACTTCGTCCGCAACGGCTAAGTCCGCCCAATTCCGCAACAAAAGTTGTCGCGAGTACTTCCAGGGTCGACTAGGGCAACACGAACGCACAAGATCATATTAAAATAAATCTTATTTGAATAACGTTCCAAAGCTTTGTCGACGTTTAAAGTGAAGTAACCCTCCTTTAACATAATCCAGTCATCCGTCAAATCAAGTTTTAAGTAATGATCAGCCCCGTTATTATCCGAGCTTCCCAGACGGTCACCCATCCGGGAGCTCGTGTCTAGCTTTTTCACTTCCGTGCCTTCACGGACCTTTGTTAAGTTCGGCTACCGGAACATGGAACATTCAAACTGTAGAGATTTCACACAGACCACCTGTTTCGAATTGCTGGGACATGATGTCCCTTTGTCGTGTCCTTTCCAGTCTTTTCATCTTCGCTGGCATGTCAGATATTTAAGAGCACGGCGTTTATGAGTTGTAAGCGTTAAACCCGTACGGCACCATGCTCTTGTATCAACCTTCAAACCGGTTCCAGCTAGAGGACCGATGTCACCCGCTGGCTCTACTTGCTTCCACATCAAGTGTTAGCAAGTTAAAGTCCTCTATTCCGCTAATGCCGGTAGATAGTGGTCCGCTGGCTATACTTAGACAGGTATAGCATAATTGCCTTGAGTATAAGGGCTCGGATATAAGAGCCTGCAGATCTTACCATGTAATGATACAGAATTTAACCTTGGCGACGGCACCTGAATGGCGAGAATGTTTTACCGGCGGACAGGGACATTCGACAGGAAAAGCATCCACAGACATCGCAGACCTACTACCCTTTGCTATAAAAACCTTTTCACAGTCCCGTACCAATGTACGCAATTTCTCATATCCGAATTCTTTATGTGGTTGTCATTTTCCACCCGGTCCTGTATTTTGATGCCATTCTGCAGCAAGCGCTTCGAGGACTGGTAGATCCTAAACTCGAGTCCTGGCTGGGAAGGATCTTAGTCACCAGGTAAGTACCAAGTCTCGTATCCACAGCCTGGCTCAGAAATCTAGAGGTGAGGACAATCTAGGAATTGTGGGTACATTAAAAAAACAAAGCCTTGAAAACCACACAACGAATTCCACAAGTCAATGGCAGAACCCATTCTAACTTATGCAAAAACTGGACAACAAATAAAACACACAGTAGGAAAATAAAAAACGCCGCAATAAAATTCTTTACGTTTAGTAGCGGGTTACAATATCTTAGATAGAAAATCTAATCATGACATCAAAATCGAACTGAATATATTCATCAAATGGACAAAATTCAAGTATTAAAGAGCAACTGGCATGACCACCGTCAACGTATGTCTCCGAACAGAATAGCCATAATATTCCAATCTAACACCCCCAAGGAAGAAATGTTGGTCATCCGTTAACAAGATGGAGAGACTTCTTTTCTTGATGTGGAAACAGACCTTAAGGCAGGCCTAAACCCATAAAGAAGAAAAAGAAAAAAGAAAGAAAAAGAAAAATTACAAGTACCAGGAATTCTGTGATGGCCATAACACTTCAGGACACTGAGATAGAGATGGGAATGAGAGAGTAAAAAGGAATCAGAACTTACTATCTAAATTGTATAAGAAATTTCTACTTCTTTAAATGTACACACGATATTATTAATACTATTCACTACCGTAATTAATCGCATAAACTCCCTATTCACACGCAAACTAAATATACGGCACATAACACTACTTTTCTTGCACTAATACACTATAACACAATATTCTCATCTTGTTTATCACCAATATGACTTTTCGACTTTTCGCAGTCAGTTGTTTCCGTGACCCATCTGTCCGCCGTTTCTAGTATATCTTCTCTACGTCTTGTTAGTCCAATTCTTTTCTTTTATTGAAAATTCTCTGATGTGTTCGAGGTGTGACGAGCATACCGCGGTAGCGATTCATCCGTGTCACGTGAGCTTTTCACTTTGTCTTCAAACGTAGAGTGATTTTGTATAAGCCCTCTTCCACTTTATTTTCTTTGAAGTTTTTTTGGTAAGTCAGCAATCTTCGAAATTTCCATTCTGCTGCTTTTTTTATAATTATTTGTTAATCATTTGATTCTTTGTCACTGAACATACTGGAATTTTCTTTACGAGTAAACAGCCGTTTAAAATTTCTTTCCGTTCTGAATAAAAGGAACTCCTTAATTTTGTTGGGAATTATCGTCTTTGCAATAGCTATTGGCTTAGACGTATGATCATTGTATTATATTTTTATTTGTTATTAATCATGATTTTTGAATTTGCATATAAATTAAGGCCTTTTCCTTCCTTGGAGGGAAGGAGTTACAATAATTTACCTTATGTGAGCATTCCCATTTTCCCACAAAATTTAACACTTTTACAGTAAAAGACACAGCCAAATGTCAAGAGCAAAAAATGAACCCTTGAGGCGTCAATGAGATTCCAATTAATTAAATTTATGGTATCAAGTATTAACTCTTAAGAAGATGTATGAAATGCAAAAAATCTGTTTTAAGAGCTGGATAAAATATTCAAGAAAAGGAAAATTCGCTACATCCTAAACAGTGTCGATTAGCAGGTTTGGTCGTAAAGCGCCTTCTCACGACTGTAATACCATACCTCGTCGGTTTTACTAGAATTCTAAAAGAAGCTTTTGAAAATTGTCACTGACATTTCACTTCATGAAATTTTTATTGCTTTAAAAATTCAAGTTTAATAGAAGTGGGGTAACCTATTACTAATGTATTCATCTCGCCTTTTAATCAAAATTTAATGCTTTTACATATACCTGTACGCATTTTTTAAATGTACACGCTTGTTTTGTACGTAAGTAGTACATTAGTTCTCTGAAAGATGAACCCTGAGAACATATCCTCACGTCACAGGCATAACGAAATGGCGTATGATGCCGCCTCCCCCCGGTTAATTTTGTGCTCTTGCCTAGTTTTTACTGTAGTTCTACGCACTTTGATTTTATAATTAAAATTACCTATGTTAAACTCTAGGTGACATCTAATCTTACCATTCAATTTCAAACATCTTTGTCAAAATTAGATTGCATTAGATTGATATATCTGATTTTTTCACGAATTATTTCATAACTGCTTTTCTCCATTTATAACATTTGAATGTTTGAAAAATGAAAATTTACTCCTGTAAAAGAAAATTAGGTGTAAAAATTAGTCTTAAGATCGTACTATTTACAAATATATAACAAACTAATTTAAATAAATTCTTAAGAATAAACTGCATCTGAGTATAGTTTAGCCAGAACGAATAAGATTTTTAAACACTTCGTAACAAGTATTTTATAAATTTTTGAAAATGTTCTCCACTTTATCCATGAAAATAGTTTTCAGTAAAACAATAAAAACGAAAAAAAGTGTGATCTTGCAATAAATTACATCTCCTTGTAATTGACTAAGAGTTACAAGTCAACTGACGAAAGATACTCGTAGTTTGATATAATTACAAGTAAACAAAAATATTAATGCGAAATTATTGGTTTGAGTAATCAAGAAAATTTTGAAAAAAAAATAGAAGAAAGATTTATGTAAAAATGGTAGTAAAACTATTTTTTAATGTAATCTCAACCTACTTTTTTAATCCTTCATATTTGTGATTTATAATAACCCTACCTCATGTACTTGCATGCCCGTTCATTGAAGTAACATTTTAGAGAAATGTTTATCTGAAACAGAAAATTATCTTTTGTTAGATCTGGCGCCACATACAGAGATACATTTCTCCTTTTACGTACCACTGCTGAAGTTGAAGATAACTACGTTGTTTGTTGGATTAATCTGCTTCAGTTTCTAAGTGTGGTAATGCGGTAACCTCCGTCGGGAAAAAGATTCTAATGCGTAAGGAAAGTCGAGTGGAGTAGTTTTCTCTACAATGAGATCCTCCATGCAATCATAGTAATTTATTATAGAATACTGTATAAATCCGTCGTGTGTAATATTCGATTTAATTTGATTCGAATTTATAATTAAATATAAAACTATATTTGGTTAAGATATAACAGTTTGACACGCCACTGGCCTGAACTAAGTAAATTAAATTTATTTATTACCCGAAGGTGACCTCTAATAAATTGTTCCGCCGAGTGAATAAAAGGAGCTTGTACCTCTGTATGTGGCACTTGTTCTCTCACAAACGATTTGTATTTAGAAACATACTTACTTTCTGATGGAGATGTGAAGATCGCGGTAGTCGCGGTTAAACTCTAACTCCCACCCTGTGCTAGCTGTGTTGTGCCCTGGGCAGTCCGCTCCACTAGGTGTCATTCTAGAGAAGACGTACGCCCACCTACTACCGTTCTTAGTGTCACGTGCTCCTATCATGGTTGCGAGGCGGACGAGACGGTGCGGCGACGATGCGGCTGCTTGATGAAATCGATGTCGTTGCGCAAAGCGATTCGCCGAAGAAGAATTGGCGATTGCGATGCGATGCGATGCGATGCGAACGACAACCCTCTACGACTCGCCGGAGGAAGAGTTGGCGATTGTGTTACGAAGCGGAAAGAACAACCCACTATCAACAGAGGAGAGATATCTTTCCTCTCAACTGTACTTCGATTTATTTAGTGTCCTTCGACAGGTCAACAGCTCTTACGGTGTCGTCTAATAGGGAGCATGAACGTCACCAAAGTGAGGTCACTAGTGAATTTAAGCTGCCGATTGGGTGACACCGTAACAGCGGATCTGTCAAAGGTCACTGTAAATAAATAGAAGCATAACAACGTTGCGCCATGTGAAGAAATGGCGAGCAAGACTATCAAGTCTGCGGTTCATGGATTTGCAACGATTTTCGATATACCTCTGTTTCGGTTACGTTCGTAGCGCTCAAAATTTTTGCGTTGGATGGTGGTTTCAGCATTTGTTTCCATGTTTCGTATATTGCGCATATATTCGGAGTGCTAGATCATTTTCGTCGGGCATTTGTATTCGTATGATTTTCGATTTTTCGTCATATACGATTATGTTCGTTGCAGTGAATATTTGCGTCGGATGTTTGGTTCAGCGTAGTTTTCGATTTTTCGTCGTTTACTCTTGTTCGTAGCGTTCAATAATTTGTATACGAGTACGATTTTCGGTATTTAGGGGGAATACGGTTATGTTTGTGACTTTCAATATTAGTTTGCATTTTTTGTTATATGTTTTATTTCTCTTGTTAGATAGTTTTATGTATTATCTAGAAACCTAACTTCTCTAGAAGCCTAACTTCTCTAGAAAGCCTGATTTTGATGAGCGGAAACCAAGAAATAAAAGTGTTCCAACAACAATGATTTGGCCAAATGTGGCCGGACGAGGCAAACAAAGAGGATGCTCTACACTCCCCACGGAGTAATTACTGTCACGTGTAAGTACTACACTTTTACTGATACATTATATGAAATGAAAAATCTATTCAAAATACTAACACCACTTTGAACTTCTAATATTACTTTCAATATACTAATCTTAACATTTAATATAAGAACCTTCAATATATTTTCAAAATGTAAATTATTTGCGATTTCCTTTCACCTCCTTTAAGTATAAATGTTACTATTTAATGTGATATAAAAACGAAATAGACACAGTATTTATTGCAAAATAATATTGCAATGGCAAGATGTTCTCCATGGGAAAGTGCAGAGTCTCCTGAATCTTAAGGGCACAACACGTCTCTTAACGACTACCCACTAATGCTAATGGGGGCGAAGCCAGAGGTCATACGCGCAGGAGGCACCCACCCTCGTGATGTTCGCGTGATGCGCAGGCGAGGAGGTAGCAACTCTTGCACGCCGCATCTCACACATCAACATCACTAAACAATTCAATACTTCTCTATCATAGCAACTCACTAAGGACTTCGAACATCGCTGCCCTTATCCGTAATCTGAACGGCAGGAGATTTATACCACTGTCTCCTGCACAGGCCACCTGTACCGACAACGACAATGACAATTGCAGGGGAAGGTCAGGAGCGCTAAGACCGAGATCCGGAACCCCACCACCCCCCACCCACTCATCTCTCACGGATTCAAACGACTCCGGATCCCGACTCCTTTGCGCCTTGGGTGAGTCATTTTGGGAATCTCGCACCTACGGACAACTATAAAATCAACAAACAAGCAAAATGAAGATAGAGGTTAAGAGAAGAAGAATTTGAAAGAAGAAGAAGAATTAAGAAGCTAAAGAGCGACTCCGCTCGAAGTCCTTTTTTATTAAGCTGTATCATTACTGTACTTGGCAAATATTGTATTGGTATCAAAACAATACTCTGAACAATGCAGAAGGCATACTACTGATATTAAACTACATTACTTAAAATATTGCTGAAGGCTTACTAAATCTATGTCAAGCTATACTAATAATTATTACTGATTATTGCTGAGGGCACTTAAGGCTGACATTGCAATGAAACTAATATTGCTGATGGCATACTACTCAATATTACACTTGTTAAGGCATTATTACATTCAAATTCCTACTCAGCGCAGCCCTGCATTTGCCGCCCCTTGGTCCTCGCCTGCTCGTGTGTGTGTCCCGCCTCCTGGCGTAGCCGGAGCCGGCACCCCACAGGGGGCACCGGGGGGGGGGTATGGGAGGGGAGGGGGAGGGTGGCTCCGCCCAAACCTCGTTCGAGATCCGGTGGGTCCAGCGCTGCACAGACTCGAGAGGCGGGTTTAACCCCCGCTCCGCCCGGCCTCGGGCTTGCGTGGGGGTCGCGACGGACAGGCCGCAGACCTATAGCAGAGGGACTCTTGCGGAGGCGTAAGGTCAGTCTTGCGCGTGCCCGCCGCCGCCCACGCTCGGAATGTTTACCCTGGCCTGCGAACATGAAAGCAATTTTTCAGTTGTTTACGGTACCATCGCACGGAGCCACTGTGGTACCACCGACGAGCGACAGAGCCCTTTACACGCATCCACCGCCGACCGCGAGAGAGAGAGAGAAGTTTGGCGAGTCCACCGCTGTGGGCTCATGTGGCCGAAAGGCAGGCAGCACCAAAAACCGGTTAAGTTGCGCGTCTAATGTGAACGCTGCCATTTGGATCTGTTCTGCTAGCGGAGGCACGCTTCTGCGTTGCAGGTTGCGAGAATTTGCCACCGACCGCCACAGTAGCGCGACTTTGTCGCTCGTGCGGATTTCTCCGTTTAAACCAATGCTTTGCCAACAGACCCATCACTCGGAAGCTCTGCTGAGTGGCGCCGTGTTTAGGGACCTAGGTCTTCCATAAATTATGTAACGTTAAAGAGCAGGGGATGAGGTACTGCGTTACATAGGAGTAGACAGCGTTACTTTAGTGTATGCTGATATTTTTTCTGAAATGATTCATTTTATTCAGTTTTATTCTAAAACATTAATACAGTTTCAAATTAAATTAAAAAAATATAAAGATATTAAAGTAATGATGTATAAGTATTGCTACAATGAATAGAAATATATTTCCGTCAATGGTATTTTGAGTGAACATGTTACATACAAAAGAAATATTGAAAACTAATCAATAACTTTGAACTCCATTAAATTGACACTGATGACTGGCCCATGTATCCATGACAGCGTGTCCACAACTTCCTTGATAAGCGTTCTTCATTCCCTCAAAGACGGCCCCCCAATATTTCCGTTAGGTGTACTTGGCATCGCCAACTATTGTAATTCTGAATAATTATCATAAATTTTAATATAATACATATCGAATAAATTCAATATGAATTGTTTTTACTGATAATATAATCTATTTCACTTCCAGCAAGTGGCGGGTGTCAAGCGCGAGCAAAGGTGCGTTACAGGGGGGAGCGGAGGTATTCAGGATATTTTGAATTTGCGTTACATCATTTAGGAACGGCCCCTTACCACAAAACTAGCACCTTTATATTCATGGATTAATTTTGAATTATTTAAGGCGCCAAATTATGTGAAGTAGAGTAATACATATTCTTGTGCACTAAAATAAATTCTAATCACTAGAGTAACAAATTATTCTACACTAAATACGCAATCTTACAAACAAATTTAAGGTTTGTCACACAAACTCTCTTGTCAGTAGGACTCCAGCAAAATATTTCAACTAAGAGGAATATAATATGTTTGAAAAATAAATCCGCACAGTTCAAAACTATTTATGTATAACTGCAAATTTAAATCTTGAAACGCTTTTGAATCATTTAATGTGCCTAATTACGGTACAGTACGGGTTAATTACGGAAAATACACACATTTTTAGAAGAATGTAAAACAAAGAACATGTTATCTTAAGTTTTGTTTATGGGAGAATATAAATGAAAACAATTTTTTTAAAATAAACGTTTGGTTGGTAAACCACCCGAGTCGATTGCATAGCAAATTCTATTTCATATGTAATTATTATCTTCGAAATGGTTTCAGGAACCGGGATGCAATTTGCAACACGATTGACATGACCCGGAGAAATAATTCCTTTGTCTTGTTTGTAAGATTTTTATTTTTTGAGATATTGACTCAAAGTTGATTTTTAAATGGAAATATAAGTGGATAGGTACATATAAGTAATCTTACACGATATCAATTTCATGTTTAATAAAAGTAATTTTTAATAAAATACAACGTATTTAAGTATGTAATAATAAAGAGTATGTATAGGGTTAGTTAATAGAAACGCCCACACCGATTATTCTGGAAACGGTTCAAGAGAGATGAAATTTTACCCGAACGATTCAGGACGTAGTTATTAGCTAACAATTCAGGCATCAGTTATTATTTACTTTTGTTAGCATTTTTTATTTGGAAGATATTGAACCAATTACGATTTTAAATAAAATACTAAACTTTTTGCGCGAAAAGTATGCGCACAATGAATAATTAACAGAACAAATATTAATTCCGGTGCCATACAAAAAGCCGATACTCTGATTGCATGGCGTGACGCCTGGCAGCTCAGCGGTCTCCAAATCAAAGGCTCAGGGCAGTGCAAAGACTCCTACAACCACATCGGCCAATCATTTCGCTTTCAGCAAATATTACGGCGAATTCCTCGTATGTTATAATCATTCAAATAACTTTGTTCACATTTTAACCAAAAGAATCAATGAAAGTAACATGGAATAACAGTCGACATTGACAGTATCATTTAATTATCCTGAATAAAACAACTTTCATTTTCAAAACAGGGCTTACTTATTACATTAGTAGCGTAATTTGTTTGAAATATACTCCATAATAAACATTACGTCTCCGATTTTTGCAATAATTGTGTGTCCATACGCACGGCATACACGTCGATTTCCAAATTCCGAGAGAAAAATGCAGAAATATTTTTCTCTCCACTGTAAGAAACACGCTGTGCCAGGACAAGCTCGTATTCAACTGAAATGCAACTCTTTCAGTAATAGAAATATTGACACTACTTTTTTTCAAAAATATTGAACTATTCAATTTTCTTCAATATACGAATTTTCGTGAACTTGTCATAAACCATTAATGAAACAAAAACTTTCTAAAATTACGTTGTTGATAACACAAATTTACGTTCAATTTTCAGTTTCTGCGTCAATTGTTCGCAGAAACAATACGCGCGCCGCGGAGCCACAAATCTGCACAGAATTGTTACTCACTGCATTCTTTTACAAAATTTTCTTTTCCGGTTTTTAGACTGCCTCATTTGGTATACTTTGTATCGCGGTGTAGATTGTCGCTTAGACAACACACACACACACACACACACACACACACTAAATACCTCAATCCGCAGCGTTTAGAATTCGCGAACAATATAGGCCGTGGATATATTTAGGAAAATTAGCCATACTGCAAACTACTGAACATGTAACGCCACACTTTATAACTACGTTTATAATTCATCAAATACGAACACATTTTATTATCGATTTGTCTTCAAGACCTATCGAATCGTGTAAAAGAAGTTACGTTGCATTAAAAAACAGTTTTTATGTTTAAAATAAAAAATGCTTTCACAAATTAAATAACTAAAGATTCCTATATGCTGAATGGTTTAGCAAAATTTCTTCTCGAATCTCGAACCGTTTAGAAAATATTCTCTATGTTTACTGACTAATCATGTTTATGAAAAATATTTTTCTACCAGCGCTCCAAAGTTCTCGTACAAGCAAGTACTATATTATAAGCGTTATTAAAAATCAATCAATCTGTTCCCACAACAGCCTCATGTAAGACGCCGTGACAATGGTTTCCCGAAAACGGAGTTACCTTCCCTGGTGTCAAAGCTCACCATTGACTTCATACGCATAGAAATGAAAACAGTTTTCCGTGTTAGAAACGTTTCGTGGTCTATTGTCATTTATTTCCTACAATGACCTTACTTACACTTTCATATGTTTCAGTATTGGCTCGAAACAAATGAAGTTACTAACCTTTACTAGTTATTTATTAATAACTAATAGAATGATAATTGTGTTCCTATTTTAAAATTTAATGCATTTATTGGTCGACCAATTAAGATAAACGCATACCAATCAAATTCACACTTTACAGCGATTCTTTGTTCGTTTTTGTTTAGAAAAAATTAATCTTTAGTCACATTATAGTGTTCCTTCTATTCTAATTATTATTTTCTACTAAAACATATAACGATAGTATTAAAATTCACTGCCCTTCAATCTGTCTAGCACGTCTTTCACATAACAAAAAGACGTACAAATGCTGTTTCATACAATTATGACCAAGCTGTAACCGTTTTAGGTTTTTAAATATACGTAATTAATCAACATTGTCATTTGCACAAAATCTAAAGGTCATATGTTGGTCACTTGACGTACGTTCCGTTGAGTGCAATGTTGATACGAGAACGAGGTCTCGCACAGAGCTAGAAAATTCTCTTTACTAAAAGAGAAATAGGAAGCTAAAACCGCAAAAGTAATTTAATCGAAGGCCAAATTTACATTGATCACTTTCTGATTATCTTAATAATTGACCATCAATGTATTCTGTCATAGAATGAAAGCTCCCGGAAGTTATGCTTCAAATCAATGCTGAAACTGATTGTGTGTAAACAAAGACCAAAGAGCAAGAAAGCAATGCATTTGAGTATTGCTACCAGTGGTATTGCATGGGTAGACCAGGCATCAGCAAGTCAAAAGTTTCCATGTTGGAACTAATGGGACAAAATTAGTTAAAAAATTGAAACAAATTAGAACTCAAGAAAATTGTCATTGTAATTTTGTAAGTCGTGGTACAGTAGTCTGATATTTCATAAAATTTTCAATTAATTTTTTAATTAAAACAGTTAATTATACTCGTTACTTATAAGGTGGAACTCTACGAAATGAAAAATGTCAGGCAATCCTGGAAATTTTACAAAACAATGGTGTCCTTGAAAGCTTTTTAAGCCTTCAAATTTCTCCTCTTAAAATACAATATATGTTAACACACATTTTGGCAAAATATAGCACAAATTGTTGCTTTACATTACACTTAGTTTTTATATCTATAGAGCGGAGCAGCAGGTAAGGTCGCAGCATTTTCGCCTTCCCCGAAACAATACACCAGAAAGGCATACTCTGGCTTCTGAAGAAATTTTGATAGAATTTTCAGTTTCTATAATGTACTAGACAATTAAGTCAAATCCAATGTAAAATCTCTGAGGTTGCCAATACTACCAGAAATTAATACTTCACTGGGGTGAAGCTTACCTGACCTCAAATTATCGTACAACTTTAGCTAGGAGGAGTACGGAAGTTTAAAACTTCTCGCTTTCGAATGTACTCGACATCAAGTGGAATAAATTCGATGTGAAACTGCTCGAGGTTGCTAATACTACCATAAACCTATGTCTCATTGGAGTGCAGTGTACTTTTAATTATCCTCGTACAACTATGGCTATTAAGGTTTTTAAACGAAAATCAACCAAGGGGTGTCATTGAACGAATCTGAATAGAATATGTAGAGAGTATTTTCACAAAAACATTACGCTATGAAGATAAACTATGAGATAATTTTCATAGAACTATTGCAAACTAGATACTAGGTCGCATGCTATCGATTTTGTACGCACCCGCAACCGCCAGCAGTGAGCGCCGTGAGAGCTCTGGTGGTGAGTCAGTCTTAGGAGAGACTGGAATTATTTCCACTCCGAACGTTTGTTGGGTGAATTACTTCACATTTTTAGCATTTTAACATTATTTCAGATATCAAGTTTCTGGAAGTCCTGAAAGAAAGTGCAAATCGTTAGAATGATATATCTATTACTCAAACGATCACTACAATACAGTTTTCAGAATGGTTAACGTCACCATCGCCCACAGGTATACCCCAATATAAGCAAACATTTAACGGTGAAAAAGGACACAAGTGGAGATTAATAAATTATTAATTTAGCAAAAAGCAGCACAAAGTTGTTTGAAAGTTAATTTTTGTAACGTTCTCTAGTATTCTCACTGCCAGATATCAACCAGTCTGGAATGAAAAAAAAGAATCAGTAGCAAATTACGTTAGAATTAATATTAAGATTTTATTAAACCCTGATTTCCAACTAATGAGTTGAATGTAATCAATTAAATTTTTCCACTTTTCTAAAACAAACATCTAAAACAAGAATCAAAACTTTAAAAATGAACAGAATAATTAAAAATATCTATACTCAAGTTCACGATCAAAACCAATGTGAGACAGTCAAGGCAGTATTTTTTTCGCGATAATTCGGAAATGTTCGAGGGCCTTGTGCTGCGAGACACACGCCTTTATTCGTATTTATCCGATCAAAGAAAAAGTAAAGGCAAGCAAGAAAAATATCACAGCCTGTACAAAATTGTACCAAGCCGTCACAAAATAATACCATTGTCGGATGCATCAGTGTCTCAACAACATCCCGAGAAAGTTTCATGACCACCCGCGACAAAAAATAAAGGAAGGAAGGGAATAAATACATTCGTTTAGAACAGATGTTTGCATATCCACGTTTCTTCTAACATTTTTAACATCTTTCGAATAATAACTATGTTTCTTAACTATTTTTTAGAGATCACTGAAATTTCTAAGATAACAAGAGGGAACGTTTGCCTGACTAGTTAGTGACGAATTCAGCGATTACAGCAAATGAATGAAAAACATTTTTATTTTATTTAAAGATTCAGAACATAACATTTTATACGAATGTTTCGTCCGGCGTTTTTATGTAACATGTTTATACTTTCAAAATTGAAAAAAGTTTGTTTAGTTATTTGGAAAAAAACGTTCTACATTTCAAGCACAAAAACAGAAATATTTTCTGTTACGAACAAGGTGTCCGTTTGGAAAATGTGTAAAGGACCTTTCACTATTCGAACAAGTGTAAGTTGCAAAACAAGACGTACAAAAGGAAAAAAAGGTTATTTAGGTATGTGTTTAAGCACATTTAAATATTAAATTCATAAAGTACACGAGTATAAATTACATATTACGAATTTCGAAGCAGATAATTGTTTCTTATATAATTATACAAAATATAGAAATATTGAAATACATTACACGTGAGTAATCTGTTGCACAACCTGTTGGGCCTGCAGACATGTACATGGCACACTGCAAAGTCACCTCCACCGCTCTTCATTGGCCTATTTAAAGGCCATTTTCTTTTGTAAGTCAAATTTCTTTGCACCAATTTCCTATTCATATCAACGTGATTGTGGCAAAGCAGCTGAAAAATCTTTCGCTGGATTTCTTTTCTCGCAAGATACTCTTATCACCTACCAAAAACACACCCCACCACTTTCTACAAACTGTATATCAAAGCGAGGATCTGTGTGCTCTAAATTTTCTAGACACGAGTTTAGTATATTAGTTATTTCATTTGCAATAATATTAAACTTTGTTCATTTTCATCCGCAACCGATGTTTCGATTTGATTTAATCGTGTGCCGATGGGAAGGATTTCTATTAAACGCGAGTACATTTTTTGGTATAGAATTTTACAAAATCTTCTCGTTGCTATTTCTAGTTTATAATCCAAATACGCGTGGTAAAAGATAGGAGGGAGTATGCTAGTGCTCAAGAAAACTTGCGCGAGGAATATTCTATACATTTCGTGTATTCATTCAACTCACCTGGATTAACGGCTGCGACGACCTCTCACCATCTCAGAGATAACAGGAACTGGCGAGGGGCGGGTCTTCTCGCCGGCGGCAAGCGAGGTTTCAACTCGACTTTTCTCGATTTTATGCGATCGCAGCGCCACGGAAATGTAAGCGATGGAAAGCGCGGAAACTTCAAGTTTTTCTCTTTACTTCCTCGTATACGTACTTACGGTGTAATTCAGGTGTAATAGTACAGTATAACCACGGTATTCCAAACTAACTTGAGGGTGTGGTCGGTTCAGATTGAAAAATGTTTGGATTATCCGAAAAATGTAGCACACGAGTACAAATCATCTACAGGATTACCAGACATAATGCATCGTAGCGTGCAATGTGAGAAAAAGGCAACGTAGGCGATATGAAGTGGCAATGATGCGAACAACGGAGTACAGAACATTCATAACCAATCGCATGCGTTAGTGGTTGCTTCATGGTTTAGAAGAGTTGAAGCACAGTTTGTGTCGCTTCAGTTCACGAGTATTTTCAGGGCAACGGGTATTCAGAACTGAGTTGACTTTTAACTGTGTTCATGCTCTAATTTCCATAAATTAGTGGGGTTCGGTTGTATAGAGAAAGTTATGTAACACTACGTAAAATTGATTCCGAGATTACAACGGAAATAGGTTTTGTGGTCCACTTTCGGTACCCCCTTTAGAGTATTAAAAATGGGTTTGTTCAAAACGTCCGTTCATCCGTTCGTCTATCTGTCTATCGTTTGTGAATAACACTAGCACGTAAACTATGCCTAGAATTTTTTTCAAACTGAATGAACCAATGACTATCTGGCCATTATGTGTATAATGTGGAGAAATTTTCGCTAATGTAAATATTAGCGACGTGAGAGGCTAGTCAAAAATATTGCAGTTTTGTAAATATTGAAAAAATGAATAGAGAAAAAATCATCTCACAAAGTACATTTAACACTATCCCTACCAAAATTGTAAAGAAAAGATTTGGGGCCGTATTCGAGAAAATCTTGTTTTTGTTATTTTTTTAAAAAAAATTGCACATATTGCACACTATAATGTGCGAAAACT
Organism: Gryllus longicercus; assembly: GCA_038098605.1. Taxonomy (NCBI): domain Eukaryota; kingdom Metazoa; phylum Arthropoda; class Insecta; order Orthoptera; family Gryllidae; genus Gryllus; species Gryllus longicercus. Next base: position 4,240,740 of record JAZDUA010000024.1, on the reverse strand, counting down.
GCTAAAAGTTTCGAAAAATGTACATGACCTTATTGAGAGCACTAAATATCGAACGGAAATTTCATTTGAAAGAAAAATCTCTATCTTCTATTTTGTAGTTGTAGAATGACGGCGAAAAAATCCAAACTTTTACAGTTATCGAAAATTCAGAGTTAACAGTGAAAATCGTACCTACGCTACCTTTATAAGTGTATTTTATTCTATTCTTCCAAGGCATTTAAAGAAAAAAATTGCAGCCATTTTGAGAAAAGTTTGTAAATGTCTCAGGGGCTTCATGTAAAGTACCTCCAAAGTTTAAAGAATATTTTTGAAAATTGCAGCGCAAGCCAGATCGAACTGGGAAAATCCATTTTGGATTTTACATATGGCTTAGGCGCTTGTGGTATTCACAGACGAACAGACGGACGTGATGAAACAGTAGCACTTTTTCGGCACCAGGGGACCCCAAAACGTCAATTCCGTTGAAATCTCGAAACCTATTTTCTGCAGCATTGCATAAAATTTTCTATGTCAGGTATATTACTCCATATATAAGTACGTGTACGAGAAAGGAACTAGTGGTACTACAAAATAATATACTTTCTAGCGTAATATCTAACTTTTTTTAAAATTGAGAGAGTGGAAAATAAATGGGAACTGTACTATTTTGGGCAATATCTGAGAAAAAAAACGAATGATCTGCAATGGCACATATTTTCTCGCATTATTTCTAAAATGTCAATTTTGGAAAATTCAGACAGGTGAACTAAAATTAGACTTGCGCCATTCTTCATCTTCATTCTTCATCAAAATTACGTCGCAAAAATACCGCAAAAATGATCGTATTTTCAAAAACAGTGTGCCCTTTTTTCAAGAGCTTACATTTTTACAATATGTATTGTTTAAAAAATATCTATTTTGAATTTTGTATTTTTGAAATGATATAATTTTTCAATTTTTGAAATCGCAGAGAGATAGCCGAAAATGAGATTAGCATTAATATTTGTGCTGTCCTTTGATACAAAAGAAAGGAATGTTTTATAAAACGAGTCTTTTAGAAAAAACTATTTTAAACATTTAAAAATTGTCAATATTTTACAAAAAATAACCGAAAACTACTCATATGTTTGAAAATTGTACATGACGTTAGTATTTAAAACCCATCTTTAAAGAATACCTGCGGAACCCGACAGACGTTGTTCAGAGCTTCATCAACTTCTTTCTCCATCTCTCTCCTTTTCTCTCTCCGTCTCTCACACCAACTCTCTCTCTCTCCCTCTTACTGTAACTCTCCATGTCTCTTTCCCTCTGTCTGTCTGCCTGTCTCTCTCTCTCATCTGTCTCCGTCTCTCTCTGTCTGTCTACCTCTCTCTGTCCTTGTTCCTCCCATTTTCCGTCTCTCCGTGTCTCTCTGTGACACTGTGTCTCTCCGTGTCACACGGCAACGCTCAGCAACAATGAGGAGCGCAGTTTGAATGGAAATTGAATTAAAATGAAGCGAAATTTTGTTCTGCAGCGCCATCTAGTGGAGTTACCTCAAAATTAATAGCACATAAACTTTCTGGGTGAAAACACGTGTAGATGCCAATTCCAAGCGCAATATATGCGCAATGTAAGCGCAAAATTCATATGCCAAGAGCAGCCGCCCGAAACGCAACGCTCGTTGAGAGACGCCTCTGTGCGAGGGCGCTGCGGAGCGGTTGGCAACAGACTCCCCAGATACCGAGAGTAGCACATTCCATTGCGCCACCGATTCCGCCTTTTTGATGTAGATTTATTTAGTCAAAAAATAGAAAAATCTGTATGTGACGCATGTGGGAGAAGATAATCTGTGCACGTTTTCTTGAGTTCTAAATTCCCTTCCCAACATTTGAACTACAAAGAGTTGAAAGATGAATAAAAGTTTAAAAAAGAAAACAAACAAAATAAATAAGAATAATAAAATTTAAAAAAAGCACGAGATAAACAACGTTTGAAAAACTAGTCTTTTTCGTTTCCAAGTTATAGAAAACTTATTTGCAACGATAAACGAACTGCAGATTTGATTTTTTGCTCACAAAATAGTAACTCATCTTCAGCTGTACCAATACAAACAAAGGGGGAGTTCAACAAAACTTGTGTGTAGTGAAGGTACATTTATTTTTATATACAAGTCATTTTATATCCAGTTGACACAAGGGTTCGAAATGTGGGAAATAGCTTGTATTGGGAACCACCAAGAGCTTCTTATCTTTTTTCTTCTTATCTTTTTTTTTCTTTCCCTGGCGGGGCTGTCCGGTAGGAGGATTGCGCTACCCTCTGTTTGTAGGGAGTAGTTGGCAACGGCGCGGTGAGTCGGGGGTCGTGACTGCCTGCAGAGGAGTGGAGCTCCTCTCGTAATTCTGCTTCTGAATGTCCGCTCTATGACATCACGCGGCCGCTGCCAGGAGACTCAACTTACAGATGCCGACGATAGTCACAGGCACTGTCCATAAAGTTGTGGGCGGACTGAGTTTACATCAGATCCAGCATTGCTGCTATCTGCAACGACTTTGAACGGATGGTTCTTGGGTTACAGGCCCGATGGTGTTGAATTTTCGCTCATGCGTCTTAGCTTGGTGGAATTAATAATAATAATAATAATAATAATAATAATAATAATGTCATTTTTGGCGAAGCTCAGCCGTAGGGCCTGTTCTTTCACCTAACTACTTAAATATTTACATTTACATAATTACAATTGGAAATAATGATAACCGACGTTTCACGTTACTTTCGAAAGTGCGATGATCGTATTAACTAAAGGATATGTACTTTACTTTAAGAATGAATATATTTCCACCGTCAATTTTTCTAAACTCTAAAGCTAATTTAATGTAAACAGAGCCTTTGTATCTAAAAAAAGGCGTCAATACTTACAATAATGGCGTCATAAATCAGCTAATTTACTTTTGCAAAATGTTAGAAGTCGTCTCATACACTGGAACCCCTCAATTGTGAATAAAGTGCAAAAAAAGGAGTGCATATTTTACAATTACATTTTAAGCCGCTGAATTAAGCTGCTGCCTTGAGGAGAACTCTAACAAACAGCTGATCTGAGTAGCAGCTTTATCGGCTGTAGTTTTCCGTAGTTTATTCGATCAATACCCGGCGAATACTGATTACTGAAGCAGTACTCTAAGAAACGGGCCACGGACATCGCGCAAACTTTCCTTCGTCTTCCTTGTCACATCCTCTCCCACTTACACTTGTACATGCTCTACACCATCACGTATGTCAGGAGGCAGTCGAGAGTGTGGCGTCATACGGGTGAAATCGAACACAGGCGAGAGTGGTTGGTAATACAGTAGATTTATTAACAATCTAGACCGTAGTCTCAATTTAACACTATCCTGCTCACAATAAACTAAATAAATAGACCCACTACAAGGAGAGACAATTTAAGAACGGCTACCACACCGCAACATACCATCGATGTTCCCTGTATGAAGCCGCTCTACTTTGAGACCATCTACGCGTCTCGCAAGTCACGACAATGAATTGCCAGCCCCTCGCCCTAGTGCACCTACACGCACAGACACGCGCTTCACCTGTCGCCGACGCCGCTAGAATAAGAAGACTGGGGCCTTATTCTCCTGGCCTTATATAGGCCCTTTTGGCGCTACCCGCCGACCCCATTGCCTCCTCCCCAAAGCCGCTCTGGGCCCGCTACGTCCACGGAAAGTCCCAGTGCGTCATCACTCCGCCCTTTGTTTAACATCCGGCGATGCTCGATTTCGACGTGGTTGTCTATTTTGAGCGTGGCACGACGCTACAAGTGCTTAGAGCTTGTCCCATGTGGGAGGTACGTGGAGGGCGAAATTCCCTGCAAGTCGATGTTTCGTCGGAGCGATCCAGGAGTGAAGGAACACCGCCACCTTCAGGCATAAAACGTTCTCTACTCGAACGGGACTAATAATCATAGCATTTGACGTGTTGGAAATGTCAATTAACCAATTGATAAATCATAGAGTTGATGACTGTAAGGTTCATCTCGATAATAAACATGACAATGGTTATGAGAGTAAGGATTCAGAATTGACAAGTGGATTTAAATGTCAATAATTTACGTATCGTTGATTTGGGTGTCAATATTAACGATAATGGTGGCATACATTGGCGGTGGTAATAACAAGTAGTAATTTATGGTCAGAAGTAATAGAGCCGATGGTGATGGCGTTTGTGATGCTGGTAACAAAGTCAGCAAGCAGGTAGAAGGCAAGGCAAATATCTGATTAGATTGTGTTAGCAGTGACTTCATAGTGAGTATGTGTATTTTCGAAAAAGTTCTGTGCTTCTTACAAAGAACATGGAAAATACGAAAATAAGTGACCGCGATATTTGACCATAAGATATCAAAATTCTGTCACCTTGTTACATTACAAATAAAGTAAAAACCACCTTAAATCGATATAAACTGAAGAGAGTTAGTAGTTGAATTTGATAATGTAAAGATTAAAAAGAAGAGATGTGATTTACGATTCTCAAAGGCAAACGAAATATCTCTGGAAACGTGCAAATTTGAAACGTTAATAAGGTCGGTATTATTTTACAAAAAATACTTGTTTCACAATTCATATATTACGATTTTAGCAACGACTTTGTAAGAGTTAAAACCTACTGTATTGTGAGGAGTGTAAAACAGCATTTTCTGAGAGGTGCTCATAAAGAAAGAATAACCGTAGCCGATGCGCCCACAAACACAAAAATCAACCAATCAGCCAGAGAATGGTAAATCCGTTAGGCCTACGACGCCTCATAGCCTTCCTAAATCATCGATTAGCAGCAGCATGGACAGAAACGAGGTTGATGATGTTGTATCGTATGGCATCGGTTATGGATCCCCTTTACAACTGATCCCGGTCATCAGAGCTTGAACGTCTCTTTACCTCTCGCAGCAGCAGGCCGATTGCTCGTGCGGGTCAGGGCCGCCTCCTCCTCCTCCTCCTCCTCCTCCTCCTTTCTCTGGTAGCCAACTGCGCGCGCACCTGCGAGCGGGGGCGGGTCCCAAATCTATTTCGGGGACGGTTCCAGTTTGGGCCATCATAAATACCATTGAAGTAATAAGATCACTTTAAAAAGATTCAAAAAGCGTGGCTTCATATAAAATTGTTCTTATAGTGTATCGTCGTTGATAATAGGCAAACTTGTATGTGAAAAACACCTAAACAATTTTACAGGAGGAAGGAAAAAAAACTTTTTTTTCTGTTGATAATGTACCTTTGACTAAATTTAGACATTCTACACTTTCTATATAATAGTATTAAATATTTATTTATTATAATATTTTTCTGAAAGCACCTTACGAAAACCTTCCATGTGGCTCGTACCACATACGAGATATTTTATTACCAAAAAATTATTAGTAAAGAACATATAGGAAGATTTTTATTTTCTATTTTAGGACAATAACCCTTTTTAAAAATTTTCCTAACAAATTAAACAACAAGCAAATTCTGAATCATTGGTGCCAACATGTAAAAATCTCCAATTCCGTCACATAGGAGGTTGTCCATCGCCAACGCCGATATGATGATTAAAAAGTGGTAATTGTTTTGAATAATTTGTGTAAAATTAACAGAGTGTATTTGTGGGGGACATTTATTATATTTTCCTCAGTTGTCTGGAATCATATGTTATCACTTATATCAGCCACTGCTTCTATTTCTCACCCACCTTCTCTACCGTTATCATTTTCATCACTTTCATTTTATCATTATTATCACAATTGTTGCCTCGGACGGGAATGAAACCGTCTCCCAGTTTCTCCATATAACCACTTCCGAGACGATAATTTGTTGAACACTCTCTTAATTCTGAAGTGTTGTCCGTTCATCTCTATCAGCCTCTCCAATAAGGAGACAGGGTAATGTCAAATATAACTTTTTACACTTCCCCCAAAGTTTCTTCTCATCATTTCCTTCCTATTCTTTATCCCACCTCTGCCCCTTCTTCGCGTCTTCCTTACCTCTTTCTTCATCTGCTGCTCCATTTCGTCTTCTCCATGAGCTCGTCTCCGCCTGCAATTGTTATCCATCTCCACCACTGTTATACTTCTACCTCAACCTGCTTCTCCACTTCTTTCCGACACCATCTCCACCGCGTCCTCTTCGCCTTTGCTCCACTTCCAACCCAGCATTTCTCTCTCCTCCTCCCCCGCTCTCGTCCCCAACACTACCGCTATCACAACCATTCACCACGCCAGGTACACCAACACTACTATCACCTACTCTATCACCAACACCACCTTCGCCGACACCAGCTGCATTTCCAATATCATCGCCGTTACCTACATCTCCACAACTGCCATCACCGTCACTACTACCGGTTTAGATGGCTCAGTGCCTTAACTTATTTCACCACATTGCCTATGACAAGGAGGTCCCGGGGTTCTAGTCCCAACGGCCGCAGGATTTTCGACTCCAGGTAAAATTCATATGCTGTATAGAGGGGAATTCTAGTGGCCGGCTGCTCTGACCGGTAGTTTTCCGTGGTTTCTCTGATCAACACCAGGTGAATGCCGAAGCAATACCCTAACAAGCGGGTCTCGCGCGATTATTTCTTTCTCTTCCTTGTCCTATTCTTATGGACTGCGTGCCAGGAGACCGGTCGGGCGCTTAGAGCTTGTCCCGACTTAAGCGATGCCCCGCTGGTGGGAGAGACCCCTTCCCGGGTGGAAAATCCCCACATGTCGATGTGTGTCGGCGCCGGATCTCGCCATCCAGCGGGGAAGTTTTACCGCCATCCTAATGCAAAACATGCCATACACTTACGGAACTAATGACCTTAGTAGTTGACGCGCCCGGAATCACTAATCACTCAATCACCCCACAATCACTACCCACACCTACACAACCAACATCTACCCCATCACAACCACCACCGACCGCTCCTTCTTCTGGGTCCTCTTCCACCGTCGCCGTCACCACCACCTCGGCCTCCGCCGCCTCCGCCGCCGGCCACTGGCCGCGCCGCACACCCGGGCTGCGAGAGGCGCATGTAATAGCGGCCGCTCGTATGTCGGGCATGCGCTGACGTAACGCGGCGCAGTGTTCACCCCGGGCGTCACGATTCCTTCTCGCCTATTAGGAGCCTGTGGGCTGTTTTTGCATATTATATTCAGACAGTAACGACTACCTTCGGATCTGTGGCGGTGCGGCTTTTCTCTTGCGGGTGAAGGAAAGGAAATGAGTTCGAGCGAGGAAAGTGGCCGATGGAATGCGTATTCTTGCCATTATGCATTATCTCAGCTTGCAGAATATTTGGAGATATCCCTTAGAAGAGGTTCGATAGTTGCTGTTGATTCATGTACCTCACACATGATGTATCTTATGAAGAAATGCTTATTATCGTAAACTGTGAAAGGGAATGACCTTTTCTGTTCTGATATTATCTCTATGCATCAAGTCTTGTCAGTTTCTGCAAATTACGCAACTGTTAAGACATGTCCACAATTTCCTAACACTTGCTAGTTTCTTCATTTTCTTCATGACACTTGAATGAACATGTTTGTTGAACATGAACTAACTTGTGTTTTAAGTAAAATAATATACATTTGATCTAATGTACAGATTTTTCATTTTTCTTGGTTTTAACTGCAGTCTTTTCTTATTTATTTTTGTCTTGTACACTCTAAAATTCTCCTCAAGTATGGAATGGCAAGAATCATAAAATGATTGAAAACTCATGCTTAAACATCAACAATGAAGATATCAATTGAGCTTGTCTGATAGAAGATACAATATATTTTGTGTCATATCGTACTAAATTTACATACTCGTATACTGATTTTCCTTTTTGCTCCGAAAATCAAGATACTACAAACGTCTTATAAATTAATAGTTACAAGGAGTAGCAATCAACATTTTTAATTGTTGAATAAAATTTGAAAGGTAAAGGTATGAAGGGCGTTTGTGTATCTGCTGTGCTGGATTTATGATGGTTTCTTAATTAACGTACTTCGTACTTCCTTACACATACAATATGCATCTTCTCCTTTCTACTTCAATTTTTTGCCAATAGACGAGGCAAGGGTTTCATGTACTTTCATATTCAAGAATCACCAAAAGCATTTCCTTTGTTCCATAAAAAATAATAAATAAGCAAGCTTTTATTTTATCAATTTAATTGGGTGATTAACTTGTAAATTCTTACGTTCTACGACTGAATATTGTATTAAGATATCAAACGTTTTTTGGTCGAACACCATTCCCCAAAACTCTAGACTACGGCAACTCACGGCATACTCACACATTTTGTCAATTAAAATATACTCTAAATTGCATATTATGACATTTTTGTATAATTAGTTTGTGGGAAAATGTTTCTTCATGAGCGTTAGGATTAGAGTACTTACAACGGAACGAACTTTCTTTCATTGTTGCTGCAACTTCACATGTTATGACTGCCTGAGTTGTCTTTTGAAAGGTTGGTAGTCCATCAAATTCACATCTGCATTTCGAATCGCGCGTCACATCTGAGCGTCAACTATCAAGCGGTTGTCAGCGTTCTGTGCTATAGATGGAAGAAACTCGCAGAACGGAAGCTTGCGTCGATCGAGCCGTAGGGAGAAGAGAACAGTGTAGCCGTCGAAACAGCTGATTAGGAGAGTCATTCCTGTGACTGTAGATGGAAGCCATACTGGAAAAGTGACTTTGAAATAAACGATAATTAATGTTACAAACTAAGCTCGTGCATATAGCTTTGAGTAAACTACATTTCAGTAACCATAGTAAGCGTTTGCTTTGGAGTATTTCCCACAGTGAAATGGAAGTCACGCACACTGCATATTGCAATTGGAGAATTACTGGAAAACTGTACTGCGTAAACTGGACTATTCTGGAGTGGAAAAACAGCATATCGCTGTTGCCACGGAAATCTGAGAAATCATCCCGTTGTAAGAAACTGCTGTTGGAAGTAAGATCTACTCTGAATGTCGGGGAATAATAACATAGTGTATAATAATAACGAAGTGTATAGTGTGAAAACTTTGTGAGCGAATGAATTTGTAGAACGTAGGGATGAGCTATAAGGGGAGGTAGTTAATGGTACCCCGCATTTAAGGTCAAGTACTCGATCCCTGCCACTGTTCTCGTTGGCATACTATGTATTTGAATTTGAGGAAAGAGCTGATGTTAAAGTATCAAACTAATAGTAATTTTATTTCATTTTCGCAAGGAATCAGAAAAAAAACTGATTTATACGTCGAGATTTATAAGTCGATATACTGTCATAATCAATATTATTCTCCTTCCCCAAAAACCAGTGGCACGCGATTTGGGAAAAGGCAGTTTTAATTCCTTTTGCGTATTCCACCGTGATCTGTTCTTTTATCTTTTCTTTGTACTTTCACGTATACATATCTCTATCCGGAGTAATATACGTACTATAGGGAAAGTCATGTAATGCTACGGAAAATCGATTTCAAGAACGAAAACGTTTTGGGGTCTGTACAACGGAAATACACGTTTTGTGTTCCCCTGATGCCAAAAAAGTATTTTTTCAAAACGTCCGTCCGTCCGTCTGTCCATTTGTCCGTCTGTCCGACTGTCCGTCTGTCTGTCTGTCCGTCTGTCTGACCGTCTGTCTGTCCGTCTGTATGTCTGTCCGTATGTATGACTGTCCGTTTATCTATCCGTCTGTCTGTCCCTCTGTGAACACCACTAGCGCTTAAAACATACGTAGGATTTTTTCCAAAATGGATATTCCCCGATCGATCTGGCTCGACTTGAGGCGATGCGATTTTGAAGACCTTTCTTCAAAATTTGGCATACTTTACGTGATGCCTCCCGAACATTTTCAAAATATTCTCTGAAACGGCTCCAAATTTTTTGTTTAAATTTCTTGTGAAAATAGAGTAAAATACACTTACAATAAAGGTGGCACAGGTCCGATTTTCAGGGTTAACTCTCAATTTTTGAAAATTGCAAAACTTTGTCTTCCTATAACTACAAAATTGAAGATAGCAATTTTTCTTTCAAGTAAAATTCGTGGTCCATATTTAGTTCTTTCAATAAAGTAAAGAACATTGTTTTGAAATTTGTAGTAGTTTTCGCGCAATATTGCGTAAAATATGAGCAATTTAAAAAAATATTTTCTTGAAAACGTCTCCAAATTTTTTTCTTTAAACTTTTAATAGGGATAGTGCTAAATGTACGCTATCGGATAACATAAATGCTATTTAGCTCTATTCTTTTGTGTTTACAAAAATTACAAACAAAATCATATTTAAACAATCGACAAATTGTTCACATAATTGTATTTATGATTACATGTGCTTTAAACATTGTCATAAAGTTTCTCGAAAACTCAAAAGTTTTTCTGTGAAAATATGCTCCAACTTCCACATTTCCAGTAACGCTCAAACGCCATTTACACAGAAATGGCTCCAAACTTTTCCTTCATACTTTTTTAACGGATAGTGATAATTACACTGTTTAATAGTTTGTAAAGTTTATTTTGGGATGTTATTTTGTTTTTTTGAAAAATTAACAAATATATTTTTTTTAAATATCTCTCCTGCCGTTAACTTGCACATTTTCAGCAATTTGTAAACACTATTGCATTTGCGAGTTAAAGTGCTTCAAATTTCTTCAAATGAAATCATTCGAAATACAATTTTTCTGTAAAAAAGAGATTCTTCTTTCTCGTTCACAGTAACGCATCAACGCCAATTTTTTAAAAACGGCTCCAAATTTTTCAACGACGCTATATCTCGATGTTTTACTCTTCTTAAAGTAATATTTCGGTTCCATTATTAGGAATACGAAACATTGAGAAAATGTCAAAAATGTACTTTGAGGTCGATAGATGGTAGCTGGCGAGGGGATGAGGCAAGAGAGTATATATGTACGTATACGGGAAAGTAAAAAATTACGTATTTTGTCTCTAGCTTGACTTAAAATTTCGCACCAACGATCTCATGTTTGTTTATCACATCTCAGCTATTTCTCGACTATGCAAAGTAATTGATCTTCTCCGGTCAACTCGTGTTGACTAATGTGCACTTCATAAGGGTAAAATCCGAGACATGCTTCAAAGTTGTTCCTAGTTCGGACTTTATCCATTCATTTAGAACAATTTGAACATTAACCAGCTAATTCGCGAATTAGCCAGATTCAAGCATTAGCCGTGACGTCTATCGATATGAAAACTAGTACATGACTCTCAAAAGCAGTAGGTTTCTGTCTAAGAGTTTCGTTTGGGTGCACTATGAGGAAATATCTAAAAATCCTCGCAAAAGTCTGAAAGTGGTTTGAATTGAATGAAAGTTTGTAAACTCGGGTTTTGGGGGATGAGTATAACAAATACGTTCGAATTTTTAAAGGTAAATTGAATTAGCGTATGTAAGGGCGTTTTTGAAGGTCGATTTTGAACATCTCTCTCTCTCTCTCTCTCTCTCTCTCTCTCTCTCTCTCTCTCTCTCTCTATCTATCTATCTATCTGTCTATCTATCTATCTATCTATCTATCTATCTATCTATCTATCTATCTATCTATCTATCTATCTATCTATCTATCTATCTATCTATCTATCTATCTATCTATATAGACCAGTATGATTTTTAAACTGTAGGGGGAACTCATACGGACATCACAAACACCCACAACCATCCATGCTCGAGGTAGCAACGGCCCTTTTGCCTTAACGACCCTATCTAGACACGAGATCCTCGGCCCTATCCAGACCGGCTAAGGATGTTCTCTTAAACTAAGTTAGTACATATATATATATATATATATATATATATATATATATATATATATAAGACTTTTAGATTATTTTTTGAAAGAAAAGTTGCGTGGTACATCAATTTATAACTAGATAAACATACAAAGGCAAGTATCAAATGCCTATTGAATATCAGTGTTCGATTCTTCTAAATCCGCTGGAGGCGTTATACCACACAGTCCGATTACAATTCCGTAAATTTTTTGTTGCTCCCCACCCCTGCCCCGGGGCCTTGTCGGGGCGCGACGCCGCCGCTGTGCCGATGGAGCTCGGCGGGTGATTGTACGGAAATGAGAAATGTGTGTGGGGGGAGTGTGTGTGTGTGTGTGTGTGTGTGCCGTGGGAGGTCCGGTAGGTCCGTAGACCTGTGTCCGCTTGCCTCACCGCTTGCCGACCGCTTGCCCCTCCGCCGACCCCGGCATCCGCCCACCCGCCATCCCTACGCCGACCCGACAGCCATCGACCCCGACAAGGAAACATATTGCTTTTGTGAGAAATCTGATACTAATGCGGAATGTTTGTTTGAGGCCTTTGATCTCAAAACCCAAGTTTTAGACCCTAACACGATTTCTTTAAAATATATTTAACAATATAGCTGACCGAATGTTGCGGATTGCATTTAACATAATTATTACTTCGTAAGAAGAGAAAGTATTGTGATCAAACGCCGGAAAAAGGCAAATTTTCGCTAGAAAAACTCTAATCGCTGGGCCATGGTATCAAAAATGTGAATGAATCTTGTTTTCATGTATGGTAATATACTTCCTTTAACTCGTTCTGTTGTCAAAATCCATATTTTGTGGGTCCTTGATATAGAAACTAGTAGTGATAAAACAGCACATACTTTCTCGCAATATTACAATGTTATCTTTATATACGACGGGACACCCTATACGCTTCATTGATTTCATACAGAAATTACGCGAAAACTACTAACTTTTACAAAAAATGTACCTGACCTTTTTTAAAGACCTAAATAAACATTCTTTGTCTGAGGCCAAAAATCTCTATCTTCAATTTAGTAGTTTTTAACATTTTCTGTTTGCAAGTTTCGAAATTTCGATGAAAATGAGTACTTCTCTTAAACGTCCTTCGCACAACAAAATTTAATCAAACGATTTGGAGCCGTTTGTTTGAAATTTTTGAAAATGTCCGAGAGGCTTCTAGTGTAGTAACCCCCAAAATTAAATTATCTGTTTCAAATCCCAGGGCCTCGCGACATTGGCCAGAACGATTAGGGAACATCAATTTTGGTGAAAATCGGATATCGGTTTATACGTTAGCGTTGTGCACAAACAGACGGACGGACATTTTGCCGTCAATCCATTTTCGGTATGAAGAACGCACAAAATATAGATTCTGACAACACCACGTATTCGAGGAATTTTTTTCTAAAAAAGTTGTATTTATTGTGGTATAAAGTTGAATTCTTCTAACTGGAGTTATCCACTTTTTCGTCACCAGGGCCCGGCAATAAGTTTTTTTTTTTTGTGTCGATCGATTTAATTGAACTCTAGGCCCTCTGAGTTTGAATCGGATATTTTGATTTTGGAGGGTACTTTATACAAAGACTCGACATTTCAATATTTTATCAAAAATTAGTCCAAATTTTTTGATTAAACTTTATCTTCTGATAGCTTAAGTGTACGTTGCAGGCCTCACTTTCATTACAATACCTAATTTTTCAACAAAAGTCCAAAGTTTTTCGCTTCTTCCTACAATAGTGAAGTAAGAGCTATTTTCTTTATGATTACTTTTCGTGTAAATTTGCGTGAAGTATAAAGACAATTTTTATTTTTTAAACGATTTTTTTCTCAAGACTATTCCAATTTTTTCTTTAATTTTTTCTCACGGATAAAACAGGGGAGGCTTAAAAGAATGGTGGAGGTCTCATATTCGTTGATCTCTCTTATTTTTCGAAAATTGAGTGTTGGAAATATTGGATTAAACAATTAGGTTTGCAGGCATCGGCCCGAGTTGGTACGTCAGAGCGGCTGCATAATGTAACGACAAAGCGAGTCCTGGTGTTGAAAAATATTATTGCTGGAATAAAACCCTTTTCCTCGTTTATGTAATGTTACAAACAATGCGAGAAAATGTGTGCTGTTGTAGCCTCATTAGTTTAATTCTAAAGTGGGCATATAATATGATACTAAGCATTTACTACCTAAAGTTCAATAAATTTGCCCTTTGAGAATACTAATTTTAGATAATTTACATGTATCTTTGTTAGGGAGTTGCCATTTATAATCAGTGAGTTTTCACGGCTATCAACCAAGTCATTACGATTACATTAAAAATTTTGAATTTCGTTTACTGAAGCGAGATTGTAATTTGCGAAGAGGGTTGTAATATTGTAACTCAGTCAAGGTTACATCACGGTGTGTACATCTGTCCATCACGGAGGGAAAGCCATGTCAGTGATTGTCAGTACTACCTGTTAAAATAGTTTCTTCAAATTGCGAACGCCGTGCATTAGCAAGCACGGCTCGTGTGGGCCTCGGGCGCGTTGGGCAACGCATTTCAGCACGCGACACGCGTGCGACCCGGTGGGAAGTGCGTGTCGAGGGGGCTCTCGACTCCGCGAGAAGAGATCTGCAGATTCCGGGTGTTCCCGTGGCCCTCGGCCGCGATCACAATCGGCTGAGTCTTTTCTTTGGCCTCTGCTGTCGTGACAGAAGGAAGTGTCTGGCTGCACGAAGTTGTACATAAGCAGAATTAACGAACGGTAGATCAGCAGAGGCGCTGTGGAACCGGACAGGGGGAATTTAATGAATAGCTCATTATTTTTAATTTACTTCAAGAACTTCACATCACGAGGGCCGTATGATTTGCAGATTCAGAGTTTCCTGGAATAAGGAAAATTTTTATTATGACAATGTGCTTTAATCACAATTCGACAATCGTAGTAGCTAGCTGTACAGCAAGATAATGCTTCAGGCCGAATATAAGAAAAAGATAACAAAGAATTAAGTATAAATTAATCATTTATTCTTAAAAAACAATTTTTAAATTAGAATTAAAAAACAGGATGCGTGACATAGTGTTTCTTGGTGATTACAACGATGAATAGCAAAGAGGTTGTTTGGACGTGTTATCAGACTCCATTATCTACCATCCGTGGTATGACCTTTGTGATTCTGTAGTTTGGAGGATATATTTGTTACAATGATTAATTGCAAGTAGTGATCTAATTTAAGAGGTAATAGTGGATGACGCGTGGTATAAGAAGTAGTGATAATGATAATGGCAATGGTAATACTAACGGTGGATAGTGAATTATAACTGATATTGAGTTTTAATGTGGAGGTTATTGATAGTACTCAAAAAAGAGAAGGTAGGTATTATAATACCAGTATTCAAGTATGAATAATATATTTATAGTGATGATAGGATCATGGTGGGCTTGAGATTGTAAGCTATGACGATGATCGAAGAAACAATGACTGAAGAACAGCCAGCAGTAGTAATGATGGGCGGCAATATATGTGTCATAAACGGAGACAAATGAGACGACTATTGATAGTATCTTTAGCGGTGACGGAAACGGTAACGGAGACGATGACAGTAACGGGTCTATGAAGAATACGATGATGGATATGATGACGGAGAAGATAAGGCAGGCGATGACGGAGACGTTCACAGAGACGAAGACGGAAACGATGACAGAGACATAACCATAGCGGATCGACAGAGACGATAACGGAGACAGTGACGGAGCCGTTGACGGTGACAGAGTCGTTGATGAAGATATTGACAGAGACATTGACGGAGACATTGACGGAGATGTTGACAGAGACGTCTGTGACGAAGACGGTGACGGAGATGACAACGGAGACAACGGAGATGGTGTTATAGACGATGAGTGTTAAGATGATGCGACAGAGATAATGATAGGCGAATATGATGACAATGACGATGGCGGCGACAATGTTGTTGACGGTGACAGTAACGGTGCGGAGACGAGTATGTGTGGCTTTAAGAACAGGGATGTCCGTGCACGAGTTCCCTATTCACATTCTCTCCGTCATTGCGTAGGTATTCTAAGAAGGGACCACTTTGACAAGCCGGGAAACAAATGAATGCAGAGCGATGACACTGTAAGAGATAGTAATGGAGCATTTACATATGAGCCAATTGTAAACGAACGCAGTGACAAAATGAGTCCATGGACATAACTTGCAGTTGTGTTGCCAGATGTGGCCAAATAGTATTTGACAAAAGCGTCCCCTTCTTGTAGTAATATCTCTGTATTTCGATTTTAACATAGGGTCTGCTGACGTAAATCAGCTGTTACGGTGACATCCAATCAGGAGCTTGAATGGCACCTACAGTAATGACGTTTAAGCTCCCGTTTGGATGGCACCGTAACAGCTGATTCTATGGCAAAGGATACGGAATAAATCGACGTATCGGGGCGTCGACGAAATAAATCGACGTCACCGCAAGTTGCCCAGGCGAAAGGGGCTGATCAGGCAATGAGAAACCGCTGAACCACTGCGCTGGCGTAAACGGAACCAGCCGCCTGCCGGTGCCTTCCAAGAACCCCCCTCCCCTTCCCCCCTCCCTTCTCCGCCTCCGCCGCCGCGGGCGCCTCCGACAACTCTAATATCCGTTATAAAGCGAGAGCAGTCGGCGAGAAATGTTAACAGCCCCCGGCCTAAAACGCCCGTGTTTCCCCACAGAGTAGATGCTATCGCCCGCTTGCATCACTTTGGCAATAGCAGGGATAATAACTGCACGTACACATGTATTTCTGGAAAACATCCACTGCACTCGCACCTTAATGTTTTGCTTGCGTGATATCAGGTATTAAGATATCAGCTCATATGAAAGATAAATGCTATTTGATGCGTTTTGTTTACAAACAGATTCTGAGAGTAACTGACATCAAAGGTTGCTTCGCAAAGACTCTGACATGAAATTAATGTGGGTAAATGACATGGAAGAGAAGCATTTACCGCATTAATGAATTTTGCAACAAACTGATAGCGATCAATAATCACCTTATTAAAGCAAATTTAACGGCAATTACTGATAATAAGACGTACGGACACGTACCGTATTTAATTTTTCTGGCCTTTTAGAGAGTAAATTGTAGGCGTTAATGGCGCGGCTCGCTATGGCTCGCAGTCAAGGTAAAATTATTTTAAGAATAATTGTCTGTAATTCCCTGGCTTGGATGTTATACAGTCAGGATGCAAGAGAAGTAAATCAGACAATTTGTTTATAATTGTTACACTACATTACAATCAAATATCAATTTCTCTAACAAGTTTCTTTAATTTTATATTCAATAATTTTCAGTTGTATTTTGGGAAGAAATCACAATTGTGGTTAAGGAGTTAAAATAATGTTGGTATGAATAATAAATGTTGGTTTCTTACCAATATTCATTATTCATTATTCATTATGAGAATCTGAATTTGACTTTTGTTAAACGTGAGTATTTACGAGGACTGTTGGATGTTAAGCAGGTGGGGATGGCATAGCTTCTTGATAAAACTTCCTAAAAACTTGATTTGATTGATTTCGGGCACGTCAACTGCTACAGGCATTCGTCCCGTAAGTGTAGTGCATGTTTCATCACAGGAAGTGAGGGTGCTCCTTCTCAGCTGAATGGTGAGATCCGGCGCTGACCTGCACGTTGTCTTGCGGGATTTTCTCCAATCAGGTATCTCTCACCAGCCAGAACAAGCTCTACGTTTCTGACTTCACGTGTCTGACTAGTCTCCCATCATGTGTGGTAGTAACTTGGTTCTACAAGACTGTGGTGCATCACAAAACTATAGGAAAAGTGTTCTGTCAGTAAGTTTTTCTTATTTTCCTCTGGAGTTTCAATCCTTTTTCCGATCAGTAATTCAATTGTTTCAGGCTTTCTTCTAGGCCTCTGAACCATTTATCTCTATTTATTACGAGATAGACAATTGTACGAATAGAAGGTCGCAGTTTGAAAGTGTCATATTGTAAGACGCCGCCATTTTGAACTAAATAGTAGATTTGGAAGTAAATTGATGAAGTCTGAAATTCAATATTGGAGTTTATTTAATCAAAATATTAAATGATTTCGATAAAACAAGATGATGAGTGGTACATCATTTAGTATGTTTTGTAATTTTAACTTCTTCCAGGTTCATATTTTATTTTCTTTTATTTCATAGTAGAGTACAAGTTTCCCACACCGTGAATAACAAAATAAGTTCACTTTTATTACTGTTTAGGAATACAGTATAATATAAATAAATGCATTATATTAATATACCAATAAATATATTTCTCATTTGTACTTCTTACTGAATTAAGGCAGTTCTGAGTTCTCATCACTTGTGTTTTAATACAAATGTGACATAAACATTTTTAGATTAAAAAACAACAAAAATTAATGTGTCTACCAAATTGAAAAACGCGCCATGTATGCAGCACATTGTTTTTCTCCAAATCCCCCATAATGGCGACATCATTCGAGAGAATGTGATTGTAATAGCCTGTCCAGTAGTACACGTTTGAGGGCTCAGTGCTGTGGGCGCGTCTTCTTCTGGCTTCCGCGTTGCAGGTGGCCTCGCAAACGCGCACGCGGAGGTGCATTAGCGCCGGGCTGAGTGACAGGCCACACGTGGGCGGCGGGGCGGGGGCGCGTGGCCTCGCCACGCACCGCTTCCTTCCAGTGTTTGCGGGACGGAGACTTCCGCTCAAACAGGCGCAGCGCCGCTGCACCCGAGGCCGCGGGGGAGGTGTGGTTGTGGTTGCAGTCGTGAATTTGCTTAGCGATTGTCCAATGTCAATTCTGCAATTCGCAGAAGGCGAACTTCCGCACATCCCATACCGCCCATGCCCAAGAAAAAGTATGAACATTGAAGGAAAAACTTATTTCGCCCGAACAGTATTTTTCCTTTTATTTCTTATTCTCTTTCTTTTTCTCAATGACAAATGATTTATTGTTTATCGACTCTTTCGTGGAACTTTTTACTAGTAAATTTAATGTATTTTCTAAACTTATTTCCTCACTTAACTGAAACATGTCGGATTTTAGGATATGTTAAGTTTTGTTGTGCCGAGTCGGTCATGAGCGCAGGGGAGGGGAGGGATCACACCTGTAGACCATCCCGTTTCTTGCGTCTGGTGGTCACAAAGGCGGTTTAATATTTATTGTCCTTCCTTCCACTGGATGGAACGTCACGAAGTTGATCTGTCCTGTGGGAGAGTAAGTTAATCATTAAGGGACGGATTTTGATGACCTAAAACATCGCCAAAAATGGTCAATAAAATATCCTTAAAACGTTTTTAAAATGCTATAAAAGCAAAGGAAAATACAGAAAACATTTAATTAAATTAATTATTAATTAATTATTAAAGTTCAGATGAACAAGTTAAGCTGTAGGATATATTGTTAGCGATGTAATTGACGCTTCTTCCTTTTGTTCACGTGAAATGTGAAATACTTTGGTATGGATTGTTCTTTACCAGAATTTTAGTTATCTCTTTAGTTATCACGAAATGAGACGAACAGACTATGGCGTTGATAGGTTTCACAGGAACCTTAGATTACATACTCACAACGACCGACATTACAATTTCTGAGAGAAGAAATCGAATGGGCTACTAAGGAATTCTATGGAGAAGATTTGTTGCAACTTCTAAATATTATTTGGAGAACAAATCATTAAAATATTAAAATCGATGAAATTAGCAAATAATGCTTTTAAAATTACAGAAAAGGGTAAGAAATAGCTTCTTAGTCGAAATCAATGAAAAATGCAAAAAAAGTCATATAAAAATAGGTAATTTACTTTTGTCATAACATAAAATTAATGCCTGTACTAAAAGGCATTTTGCTAAAGTGAAAAAGAAAACACATTCCATTACAATCTGCTCTCTAGTGATCATTAAGGGTACATGATAATTCCCTTAGAGAGTTAGACATTACAATAGTAGATTAAATAAGATGTAATAAATTCTTTCGTTTTAGTATATGTTCACATTAGAATTATTGTTATTATTTTATAACGGTATCACCATGTGAGTAGAATAGGGCTAGGACATAATCAACATTCTATGCCGTTTAATCGCTCATGTGCCATAAAAGTTGTTTTACGTACATATGGGACAATTTTCAAAAACCACTTGTTAAATTAAACGAAACTAATGTAATTTTCTTCTTCATATGATGCAAAAGTACATACAAAGTGAAAATATGTTCAGCATGAAAAATGTATTTAGCAATTGTTGTGTCTATCCTGCGGGATTGTATCTTGTTTAAAATATCTACCTTCAGATGACCATTAATTTTGAATTATCATAAATACATCAGATGATCGTTTTCTGTGGTACCTTTTCAAACAAATTTAGAAGTTTATGAAAAGCAGTGTAATTATATTTAGGATGTCAGTATTCTTACGAAAAAAACGTGTACATGGAAACAGCTACTGTTGATTGCTTGTCTGTAACACCGAATTATCGTTTCCTTTGAAAATTGCGATATGATCGCAGTATGCAACGGAAAATGAAAACAAAAATATTGATATAGGCCTACTTAACATAGAAATGGAATTTCCTCAGTCCAAAATTATTGCATTATGTCCATCGCATTGGCATAACACTTGACTAACACGCGGAAAGACAAAGCCGAGTAATAAAGAGCATCCAGCCGAAAATCATCTGGACTTGAGCATAAAATGAACCAGAAAGAGTAAAACATTGAACGAAGTACGTTCGAGCAATCGTAGGCAGTGCCGGCGCTAGCCATGGGCAGAACGGGCGATAGTCCAGAGCTCCGCAAGTCAAGGGACTTGATGATGGGACTGATGGGGGAAAAATAGTAAAAAATTGAAAAAGATATTAGAACTCCAGAAAATCGTTATCGTAATTTTAGTCACTGTACAATAGTCTGATATTTCACAACATTTTCAATTAATGTTTTACCTTAAATAGTTAATTATAGTCGTAACTAACGAGGTAGAGGTCTATGAAATGAATAAAAATGAAGCTATCATTAAAAAAGGTTCTACTGAAATTCATAGAGCAGAACCTCGCTTATCCGAACCCCTTCTATCCGACATTTTGGATAATCCGAACAAAATTCGGGATGGAGGAGAAATAAAATAATTATTTGTAGTATAAAGAAATGGTTTTATAATTACTAAACGACTGAACAACTATTGAAACACAAGTTGTCGAATGCGCTGGTAACTAAGGTGTATAACACATATTTATGTAGCAGTAATTTTCACTTAGATGAACTCGCAAAATTGATACTTTTTTGCGGCAAGGAACTGGATCTGCTTGATTATGCGATCGCTACGCTACGTTGCAATTTACTCACGACTCACACTACGTTGCATTGTTTGGTAACCCTATTGATGTATTTGTATTAGTAAGGTACATTCGAACATTTCCAAATCCGAAGAGACCACATACCCGAAAAAATCTTGAAATATATTATCTCATCTCATCTCATCTCATCTCATCTCATCTCATCTCATCTCATCTCATCTCATCTCATCTCATCTCATCCCATCTCATCTCATCTCATCTCATCTCATCTCATCTCATCTCATCCCATCTCATCTCATCTCATCTCATCTCATCTCGTCTCGTCTCGTCTTGTCTCGCCTCGTCTCCTCTCATATTTGTTGTCCTGCAAAAGACATACGATACAGTGCCATTCAATAAGTTATGGCCAAGCATGAAAGGAAGTGGAATCGAGTTCAGTGCATGATATGTCATCGATGTCAATGCATGATATAGTGATTATAACAGCTCTGTTAAAATAGGTAAACGACTCTCCCCAGAATTTCAAGTGAACAAGGGGTTAAGACAAGACTTCTCATTAGCCCCTCTTTTATTTTCTCATATCTTGAAGAAGCGTTTAAAAATTGGAAAAAGAAGTGTGGCGGTATGAGGTTGCCAATAGAAAATGATGTACTGGACACTATGCTGTTTGCCGATGATCAAGTGATCATAGACGAAGACGAAGATGATGCGAGTTATGTTTCCGAAATTACAAGAGGGGTATGAAAAAGTCACTTTAAACCTTAAAAACTGACTATATGATAGCAGGAGATAAAGAACATGGGGATTGGACGTCGCTAAATGAACGGGAAAATTAAACGAAGAGAAACCTTTAAGTACCTCTCCTCTCTCCTCTAAACTCTCATCTTACCCTACCCTCTCAGCTCTGACATTTCCAACGAGATAGGACAGGGAAAGAGTGAAAATATAGTTAAACTATTCTCTGGAAAAAAAAATCACCAAACGGAAAAAAGCTGAAATCTTTAAGACCATCGTACAGAACACAAGTACCTACGGAGCTGAAACATGAACATTGAACAAAAGGGATAAATGCATGTTGATGGCCCTCGAAATGGACTATTGGAAAAGGTGCTGTCTGGTGTCCAGGTTGAATCGTGTTAGAAATGAAACAATGAGACAGATGATGAACGTAGAGAGCATCTTTGATTCAGTTGGAACAAAAAGATTGAATTGGTATGGACATCTCCAGCGTATGGGAAGCAATAGGTGGTCTAAGAAGATCTGGGATTGGACACTTCTTGCGTGGAAGACTACCAAGAAGTTGGAGAAAGGACATCCAACAAGAAATGGCGGCAAGAGGCCACAAAGATGGAGACTGGGAAGATCGGAAGAGGAAGAAATGCTTTTAAAATATGCATTTGTGACCTAAAATGTTTAAAATACGCAATTTCATACGCAATTAAAATTAACAATATTTCACTTCTTCTATAAAACTTTTTTACCGAAATTCAGGAGAAGCATACTTGGAATAAAAATATATATTTTTGTGCGAACTTAATATATTCTAACCTACTTCGCAAGGGAAATAATAGAAATAAATATTCATCTAAATGAAGTACATCGTATGTATTGTATTTCTTCTGACTGCTCTAAATATACGTAATCAAAAAATATTCTACATTGGAACATAGAAAACAAAACTAGTGGTGCTACAGAATCGTACAGACATTCCCATATTATTTTTCTATTTTCTTTGGTCGCGGGTAGCTATTGGGACTTACCACTCTTGCCAGCTGCCATCTATCGCCGCCCAATGTACATTTTTTAAAAAAAATGTTCTTAATTTTTGGTTTCCTAATAGTACAACGGAAATATTATTTTAAGAATATTAACAACGAGTGAAACCTCGTCCGAAATGGCAATTTTCTTTGAAAACTTTGGAGAGTTTTTTAAGAAAATGGTGATTATGTGCTACAGTGAATTCGAAATTTGAAGCTTTTTTCTCAGTTTTCGCTTTTTTTGAAACTTTTTTCAGGTTTCGAAAAATTTCATTAGAAGTGATTAGAAGCACTTTAACTCACCAAAACAATAGTGTTTACAAATTGCTGGAAATGTGCATATTAACCATGTGACAGATCTTAAAAAAACTACATTTGTGTATTTAAAAAAACAAATACAAAAATACCCCAAAATTAACTATAAGTCATATTAAAGACTGCAATTAGCCCCCTCCGTTCTAAAGGTTGGAAAAAAATTTGAATCGGATTTTGAGAAAATGTCGTTTGAACGGTTCTGAAAATACGACACTTCAAGCTAGTTTTCAGAGAAATCGGTTCAGTTTCCGAGAAACTTTATACGACATTACTTAAATGTAATATGAAATGTAAAATAAATATAATAATGAAAACAAAATGCCGCTAATATAAATATTAACAACGTGAGAGACAAGTTAAAAAACAAAATAATAAAGTAATATGGCGTTTATGTCATCTCATAAAGTACTTTTAACGCTATCCCTATCAAAAGTTTGAAAAAATTGGAATCGTTTTTGAAAACGCACGCAATATTGGGCGAAAACCACTAAAAGTTTCGAAAAAATGCACATGACCTTAATAAAAGAACTAATTATGAACAACAAATTTTATATGAAGGCAAAATCTTTATCTTCAAATTTCTAGTTGAAGGAAGACACGGAAAAAATCAATCTATTCCAATTTTCGAAATTTCAGAGTAAACAGTGAAAATATAACCTCTGCCACCTTTATAGGTTTATTTTACTCTATTTGAAATTCTAAGATTTTTTAAAAAACGGAGCGGTTTTTTGGAAAATTTAGAAAATGTCCGTTGTGCTTGATGTAAAGTATTCCCAAATTTTAAGGAAGCGTTTTCAAAATCTCGACGCCTCGAGTGGAGCCAGATCTACCGAGGAATATGGTAAAAACTATTACGTGTAGTTTAGGTGCTAGTGGTGTTCACAGACTAAGAGACGGACGGACCGACAAACAGACGTTTTGAAAAAAGAAAACAAAGGCTTTTTCACTTGAAATCTCGAAATCGATTTTCCGCAGCATTACATAACTTTCCCTATACTACGTATATTATGTCGTATATACGTACGTAAACGGGAAAGTAAAAC
The DNA here is from genome assembly GCA_038098605.1 of Gryllus longicercus. NCBI lineage: Eukaryota > Metazoa > Arthropoda > Insecta > Orthoptera > Gryllidae > Gryllus > Gryllus longicercus. Next base: position 4,216,628 of record JAZDUA010000024.1, on the reverse strand, counting down.
TAGTGGTGCTAAAACAGCGCGTACTTTCTTCCCTGTATTTTCACGCAAAATTCCGCGAAGAGTACTCAAATTTTCGGAAAAGTGACATGATTTTGTTTCAAAATCTATCTTTAAGGAATAGGTTTTGTTGACACATTGCCGGCCAAATTACTTCAAATTTGGCGCCTTCTCTTCTTTAACAGGGCGTTTGATGTTCTTTGAAGGCGTTTTTTAAGAGGAAAGGGATCATACTGTGGCGTCGTTAACACGAGGGCCAAAGCCGTTAGGTCGGTGAAAGTGCTCTGCGGGGGAGGAAGGGATTGAGCCTGTACATCCGGGATTTGGCGCTCGGGCAGCTGACGCAGACAAGCGTGGCAGAGCCAAAAATAACCTTAGGCTGTAAACCCCTAAGAGGCTGGCGACAGCGAGCGAGCATACCTGGGAATCTTGAGTGGTGGGGGCGTATCTCCCTCCCTAAGACCATGGCAAACGAGCCCTCGCTATGACAGCGGGCGAGCGTATCTAGGGAACTTGTGAGGTGGGGGGTGTAGCCATCAGCTATTTAACGCTCTCATTCAGTTACTTCGGAGGGCCTAGTACGTGTAGGTACAGGGAGTGTAAGAGTGGGGGCGAGATGTCCGGAGAGTAAGGGCCAGACGATCTCGGGTGCTTCGTGCACGTGGTTCGCCAGACGGCGACCGGTTTTAATTTTGGCATCAGGCCATGTGACGGTAAATAGTCACGGGACGGTAATTGTCCGGAGGCTCGCATCACGCGTAGCTTGTTTTTCTGCGGTAAAGCAGGGTGTTGGGAAGAAAAGGTTGCCGGAGTGTTTTATTTATGCAATTTATTGTATCTAGTCTGTAACATTTCAATATACTATTTTTATTTTGTTTATGTGAATTTATTCTCTTTTCACTACGTCACAATACATTTTAAACTAGGCACCTCCAAGATTCTCCAAAAAGCCGCGCGAATTTCTTCTCTGTTGATCAAACATTCATTTCTTCGTGCAAAGTTCCTTGAAGTCGATTGTCAACTTCTTTAAGGTTCGATCCAGAGTGTGACAGGCCCTGGATGTAGTAGAAACACGAAGCAAAAGGCCACGGAATTCGTAAGGAAAAGTTTAATTTCGTTTGGACAGAGGTAACTGTAACAACTTCTTCAATACTCGTTAATTCTTTCTCCAAGTAACAATCTTTGTCAATTGTGTGTCGTCTCTTTTCCAGAACACTCTTGTCTGACAAAAACTACTGAGATAGAAGAGGCGATGTTCCGTTGCCATTTCCATCAAAATGCTCTCCCAACTTTTCTTCGACTATTTCGCCGCCTGAACATATTTCATTACAAAAAATCTCTGTATTTAATATTTTAGTTGTAGGAAGATTCCAAAAAAATATGAACTATTGTAATTTTCGCAAAATCAGACTTTTAAACCAACATGATACCTGCACCATTATCTTAAACTTTCGCTTCACACTATCCAACAAGAAAATTTAATCAATAAGCATGGAGCCATTCTTTTGAAAACATGAAAATTATCCTAAGGGCTTCATGTAAAATACCCTTCAAAATTATGATATCGGTGTCAAATTCAAGGGGCCGTGACATCAGCCAGATCGATTGGGGATTATCAATTTTGGAGAAAATCGGCTAAACACTTTAGCCACTAATGTTGTGTACAGACAGACGGATGGACAGAAATGTTTTGCCGTCATTCGATTTTTCGGTATCAAAGATCCACAAAACATGAATTCTGGCTACATCACGGGATAGCGGATTTCCTCGCTAAATTTAGCAACTGGATTTATCCACTTTTTCATTACCTGTGCCCTTTAATAAAATTTTTCTCCCGAAAATTCGCCATTTTTTTGCGAAACATGCCATGAGCGGAAAAGACCCATGCTTGCCTGGGAGTTTGAACTCCGGACGCCGATAGAGCCCGGTGCCTCTCGCGAGGCACGGGTCGCAATGGAAATGGGAACAGCCATGCTGAGTCGCCGTGCGCTCTTATGCAGCAACCATAACATGAATTGTATTGTGTGCACTGGAGCCGTCGCTGTTTAAAGCTAATGGTAACGTGCGGTTTTCCGGTCGGGAGAACAAAGAATAATGGACTCAGAAGCATTGGGCATCAAGTAGAAAGTTGTTTTGAGACGTTCAGTTGTTTAATATTGCATCTGTATGAGTTTCGATGAGATATTTATTCTGGGAATGGTAATATTTCCGTGAAATAGTGGTGCTAAAAACACTTACTTTCTTCCCAGTATTTTCAGGCAAAATTACGCGAAAAGTAATCAAATTTTCGAAAAATTATAAAGGACTTTATTTCAAAATCTATCTTTAAGGAACGGATTTCATTAAGGGAAAAATCTCTATCTGTAATATTTTAGTTGTAAGAAGACTGAAAAAAGTTTTAACTTTTACAATTTTCGAAAAAACAGAGTTTTTAACGACATGAGCTTTGAACTATTCTTTTAAACGTTCTTCACACTATCCAATAACAAACTTTAATAAATAACAAAGAAGCAATTTTTTTGAAAATTTGAAAAATGTCCCAGGAGAGAAAGAACCCCCCAAATTTAAATATCGCTTTCAAAATCCAAGTGACGCGACATCGGCCAGAGCGATTGGAGAGTATCGATTGTGGAAAAAATCGGCTGAACAGTTTAGCATCTAGCATTCTTGCTCACTGTATTCGTGTTCGTTAAACATTATCTGGCCCAAGAGGGATTTCACTGTGCATGATGGACAGCTCTAGTCGTCCCATAATTCACATCTTCGGATTTTACGACTCACAGCCGCTGCTAGTAAATTCAGACCTTCGGGATTGCTGTTTCGACACTGCGTAAATACCATAAACGGATAATTTGGCACTAGACGTGAACTTAACCACTTACCTTTATACTAGTTACCACGTAACTTCTTTGATAACGAAGACGTAAAAATGAGGTAAATGTTACCCCACAGAATATTAAAAGTTGCTTACACCTATGATCGAACACAGGTACTGATAAAAGGTATGGTGCTTTGTGTTCGATCAAGTTGAAAAGCTCGTAGATAAAAAGGAGTCTTCCACATAGAAAAAATGTACATTATTTATCGAACACTCATAATATATTATAAAAAACTCAATAGAATGTAAGCGCAAAAAATAACTCTATAAAGGATAATAATGCAGAAAATCATGATTACATGTACTTGTCTACCTTGACAGCTTATAATCATTTGAATAAACTTACTATAATAAAAAATATTCGTTTTCTCTTCGTTTTCAAGACACGTCTTAACGTTGTCGTCTTCACGTCTCCGTGTCCTGACAGCATTGTAGCGAAATAATGGTACTGCAGCTCTCAACGATAGAAAGCAACAAGAATGAATTCCAGTGCGTCACGCCGGAACCTCCATGGGCCAGAGAATAATCTTCTCGTGCGTCGTAACCTTCAATTGTTTCTCGTAATTGTTAATAGGCAAAGAGCGCTGTCACGGGAGTGAATGCGTGTCAGGGTCAGTTCCGAATCTCATTGCTCTCTTCACTGTCTCACTCAGTCAACTGTCAACTGCGGGTGCGGCGACTGCTACCTTGCTTTATGCAGTTGTGAGTTGGTGGAGGGCGGGGGTAGTGTTGCCAACAATGGTAATGTAAAAGAAAGGTCAGTCGATAAGCAAAAAGGAAAAAACACGCATTAACACATTTCTTTTTATCAATATTTAATTTAGACCAACATCATCTCTGTTTCCTTGTTCTATGCATTTACGATTCAAGTGAAAAAATATTTCATAAAATGCAGATGAAGATGGTATGAGCGTCTCTTTTTTATATCAGCCGCTAGACAGAGAGTCTATCATGCATACGTGTGTCAGCGTTCAGAAAAAGGATTTTAATGTTCTATATTCTAAATTAAACAATAAACGTAGAAAATGTTAGTCACGTGATAAAATAAATGACAACAACTGTTAAAAACTTACTAAAAGGAGGACGAGAAAACAGTTGACATCAATGGAGGACTGTCCCCCCAAATGAAGGATTCCCGGCACAACTTATTTGTTTGCGAGGTGCAATGTTGAAGAGAAACGCTCTTTGCCCCATAATCAATTAATAAAATTAATGAATAGGTTCAAGCGTGTTATATATTGAATTTTATTCTACTGTGACTTTTAAAATATTGAAGACACAATGAATTCAAGGATTATGGCAGATATTGCTTCCACAAACCCGATACAATAAGAAACGTCCAATCTGTTTACAGTATTTTCATTATCAATATATCACTTAATAATACAATAATGAATATAAAATATAATATGTTCGCATACTACCTTTTCTGTAACATTTTTGTTCTTCACCAAGTTCCATAAATAACCTTAATTGTTCAAAACTGCATTTTTTAATGTAGAAGATTCCTTTTTAATGATCAGCAGTTGACAATACACTCTTGAAATCTTTTTACAGTGCAATGGTTTCCATCGTTATGCAACGCTCTCTTTAATATTCTGTGAGGTAACACCTTTTACTTTGTTTTTATTCTTTAATTCACAAAGTAATTTAGTGCTCAGCTTAAATTCAATTATGATATAAGAAATTTAAAGCCTTCAAGAAATCGTGAACTTTATTAAACAGAAGACTTATTGTAAACACATTTTGAGAATTTTTAACACTCAATATTGGGAGAAAATAGTTTTACCAAGCCAATAAAGCCAATAAAATCCGAATATCATTATTTGTATTTTCGCACCATAAAACGTAGGAAAAGAAAGTATTGTAATTGTGCGCCGGAAATCGGCGATTTTTCGACAGACAAAAACTTTTTGCCGGTTCTAGTTACGAAAAAGTGGATAAATCTAATTCCAGTATTAAGAACAAAACTCTCTCTTATACGCTATGTATTCAGAATCCATGTTATGTGGGTCCCTGATATCGAAAATACTGATGTTAGAACAGCACGTCTCGCATGAACTTTTAAAAATTTCGAGTTCAACGAAGAAGAAAATGTGGCCTGCGTCATTTAAACATCTCATATTATGTATGTTGAAATAAAATTAAAGAAAAAAAGTTGCAGTAATTTTTGAGAATTTGACGCGAAAACCACTAGTTGTTTTTTAAATGCTGTAATTGACTTTTTTAAAGTGCAGTTTTTCTAGAACAGATTTTATTTCAGAAAAATCTCTATCTTCAACTTTGTAGTTTTGTTGTCTTCTCTTCGGGCTTCAGCTGCTTGGGACCTGAAGATTGTATTTCATAGGCACCAAAACCTAGCTGGAAGTTCAAGTTGTGAATTGCCTAGTGGGTGCAAATACCAGCAGCCGCCGTGCTGCCTAATGTGCTTGCCTGTGGGCGGCGCCGGATCTCGGAAAGGAAGTGGATCGCCGGATCTCGTGGAAGAGCAGAGCGGTGGCCTTTTTTTGATTGATTTTAGGGATTACGGGTTCGTGAACTGCTAAGGTTGTTAGTACCGTAAGTTTAGTGCCTGTGTTTTAATCTGGCAGGTGGCAGTTATCTCTTCCCGCTGGACGGTTATCCAGCCCCGACCCACCGTCGGCTAAAAGGGTTTCCCCCAACGAGGAGCCGCCCCAACCGGAACAAGCTCTGGGCTCCCAACATGTGTGGTAGTGTAGTACATATGAGTGTGTTTATGAGTAAGGGGTGAGGATAGGACAAGGAAGAGGAAGGAAAGATCTCGCGCGGTCCGTGTCACATTTGTTAGTACTGTTCCAGCATTTGCCTGGAATTGATAGAAGATATCGCGGAAAACTACCGATCAGAGCAGTTCGCCGCTAGAATTCTCCTGCAGACAGAACTCCTGCACGACTGAACTCGATCTAACTAACTAGCTAGTGTCGAAAATCCTACGTTACCGACGGTACACGAACCTAGGACGACCCGGTCAAAGGCACTGCAGTGACCACAGTTGATGGCCTGAGGCGCCTCTCATGGCCGGAAAGGTGGATGTGGCGGGCTTTAAGGGACCTGGTGTGAAGGCTGATGGAGGAAAGAGGTCAGGGCGGTGTGGGGTGTGGAGGGAAACAGGGACGGGTCGGGTGATGAGGTTTGGTTTGTGTGATGCAGTGATAAGCTAAGGCCGTATGGAACGGGCCGGTTAATACGGTAGGGACGGGTTGAGACGTTTCGATGCGGTCCGGGTTATTTCCCCGCACGTTTTCTTGAGCCTTTATTGCACTAAATGCGAGGAGTTGGGAAGAGGAGGATTATTTTGTAGACTATTCTGTTCTATGCAGTTTGTTGCTCATTTTTCGATACAAAATAGGTTCTATTGCAGGGAAGCAATCATTTCTGGTTATTAGATTTTAGCACTTGTCGCTATTATTTGTTCTGAATTCAACTAACGTTAGTGAGGAATGGGGGTATGAATACCGGGGCAAACCCTTCGGCCAACCCTTCGGCACGAAGCCAATCTTTCAGATGGCTGAGTTGTCCTTCCGTTGATAGTCTCATAGAATTGTTTGAGAACACCGTTCTTTTCACAACTTCTCTATAGTTGTTCTTGGATGTCTTGGATTCAATTTCATATCAATAGGATTTACGATGTCACTAGAATATTCTCAATCAAACCGCGTGTGCCGCGCAGCATATTGGAAGCCGGAACATATACTACAATTTACAACTGGTACAACTTTTTAGAGTAAATCTTATTCTTATTATCGATAAATACTGAAGATACCAAAGTTTTATAATTTTGATGTTAGTAAATGTGTTAATTTGTTATTTTAGATTTTTGTCATGGTGGTAGCAATTGATACAACAATTAATGTTGGAGCTTCCACATTTGGTTGCCATGAATGGTACCGATAACCTTTTGAAGTACCTTTGCTTATTACCCATGAGGGGAACGTAACTCTGAAGTATAGAACAGGAAGTTAATTTATTAACTAATGAACTCATTTACTCGCTTGAGAGGTTTCTTCCTGGATTTCTACAACCTAACATGTGAGAAAGGTCTTACACAAGGAGACACCCGAGAATTGCTTAAACATAACAATTTATTAACTCATAACCTAACTAGCTACAATTACGCTAAACTACATGATTACAAGATTTGAAGTTAAATCAAATTGGTTTCCAATAACGATGCTGATTCCATAATGGAATTCAGAAAAGTTTACTTGAAAGTTTTAAAGTGATATAATAGTGAAATAATACTCTGAATAAGAACTCTCTAAATCTTCATGTGTCTGGGGCGCCTCGTCGGCCATACCCACATCAGCCGTCTGTCAATGGCGGCTCCGGGTTTTCGACCAGAGGCAGCTGGCGTCGGAGACGAGAGTAGCGAAGTGCCAGTGAGGCGAATGAGAGAGCGAGGCCCTGTCGATCGACCCTTTTGTCACAAGCACCAAGGATAGGGAGAGGAGGTTGTCTTAGGCGCCGTCTCGGCACGTTCCGGCGGATGTTTGTTACAACGACTGAAATTGTTCTGCGTCGTTGCTCAAGGAATAACATCAAATATGGAATTGCATATCTTGTCGCGCGTCCTCTATGACCTCTGCTCTAGAACTGCGACACATGGCTGTTGTTAATGAAGTGGGTTATGACACAGTGACGATGATATTTAAGATGTCTATGACACATCATGATGATGATGTCAAGATGTCACTTCGTTACAGTAGATTAACAAAGGTTTATAATTTCGATGTTAGTAAATGTATTAATGTCTTTTGGGGGGAGGGGGGGGTTGAAACAACCAATAGTGAGTTTGAGAAACAAGGTAGGCTAAAATTCAAATGATGCATCTGACAGATCACCATGAGAACTGAAATAATTTTTACTAGCGCGTGTACTGCCGGATTCGTGCACCGATAGTACTTCGGGGCGGGGGGAGAGGGACTGCGGGTGGGCGTGGCAGGGGCACGGCGGCGGCGGGGCGTTATCAGGCGAGGTGGTTCGATGACGATGAGAGCAGAGTGGTCAGAATGAGGCTGCAGTCGACGTGGAGGCAAAGTAATGTCAATTGGATAAAGGATCACCTGAACTGAGATGGTAAATTGTCGAAGCAGAAAACAAACGTGGTGGGAAAATAAAAAGGGGAAGCAGGAACAAACGACGGAGGACAAGCCGACTCAATGCTTGAGACGGCTTTGGATTAACGAAGCTTATCAAGCCTTTCTAACCATCGAAACTCCGGCAACGCTAAAACAATTAGCTCGACATGTCCTCACTATAGGACAAAGAAGACTAGCACTCCCATCTGATATTCTGAGGGCCTAGTGCAACACAAAAGCCAATTTGGTTATTGACTTTTACACGGCACGTACACACGGCAGTAAGCCCCGAAATGCGTTCGAACTGCAACACAACTTCAATCACAAAAACCTCAGCTAAGCCGAAAAAAAAGAAAACCCGACGGATGGAGGATCGGGTAGCGGAGTCGCTCTGGTGGAGAGGCGAGGGGTGAAGCAAAAATGGTAGGCATGAACAAATTGAGCAAATGGCTGCGACGATCGCCTCTTGCTCTGTTCGTGTGGGGATGCGACAACGATGACGATGATTTCAAATCGATTTATTTATAGAAACATCGATGATTAAACATCGATGTTTTGTGTTCAATGTTTTGACGTTTTCGATGTTTTCTTTGTGAATAAAAAATCCCATAATCACAACATTGTAAATGTTAAAATATAAAATAACAACTGATGGTACGGCTTTCAGTTCGTGTATACGATACATACAAACGTTGTTTATACTGCCTTTATCGAGCAGACTATCTCTCGACGAAGAGATTGTATCGAGGTCATGATTTTCATTGGTTAGTGATAATTTTAATTTCATGTTGTACGCTACAACTACTTATACCATACCAATAATCTCGATAGAATTTTTGAAAAATAAGGCAATTCTACAATTATGATCTTTTAAATGTATATAACAATATTTTAATTTAAGAAATATCGTATAAATTATTATGAAATAATAACAGAACATGAAGATGCAGAAGAATTTCTCTGAAACGTTGTACTGTACAATCAATTTTAAAATGTTTAATGGGAAAAAAGTGAAGTGAAGTAAATGTATATATAATTTAAGTGTATCTGATTTTTCTTCGTCTGTTAATAAAAAAATAAAGAACTTCAAACCACAAACTAAGTTGTAATGTATTCAGAAACTTATCTTAAAACTTTGATGTTTAAAAACATCGATGGTTTTTTGTCGTATTATTAACATCCATTTTATTCATAAAGTTTCCAAAGTCAATTTTAACCTCTGCATTGACGTGACGTAATTCTGCTGAAGTAAACATCACCTAGTATTGAAGGTGTTGCTTTGGAAAAACGTAGAATACAAATTCACGTGTTTAATTCCTTTGTGTTAAAATTATTCTTGAAACATATTTTATAAAATAATGCATGCATTTTAATATTGTATTTAGCTGCCGATTTGTACCTGACAATAGAGACACATTCCATCTCCAAAACGGTGTAAAATGGAATAAATAATTATAGTTTGTTTAAAAATACTATATTACTGTCTCAAGAAAATGTGATTCTCTTAAAATTGGATTAGGAAACTTTATTAATAATACGTATTACAATCATAACTTACAATAAGTGACATTAACATCCATGCTTTAATTTTGGACAGCGATGATTGTTGTCACACCACTACGATGGAGAGAAGCCGAGGCGAATCGTCTGCAACGAGAGCGCGGTAGCGGCTGTTTGGAAAGAGGCGCGAAGGCAGGGCGGACGCCCACGCGTCACTCGCCACAAGCGGCGCGGCGCGGCGCGGCGCGGCGTTCCCACCGCCGCTGATGAGTAGATAACGAGAGGCGTTCTACTCGTGCAACTTGCAAGCCGACGGCTCTTTTCAAAAGCTAACAGATGAGTGGCACAATGGAATATGGCGTGAGAACGCTTATTTACTAACATATTTTAACATAGGCTGACCCAACCTGAAGCACGAAGATACGCGTCTTGGTGTTACAAAACTGTATGGTAGCAACAGTTTGATACTCATTCTCAATACGCTTGTCGTGTTTTTCGTGATTTGTTACTTTACAATTTACTGAAGGAGTGTGAATGACATTCCCTCTTGTAGTGGACACCAACTTCTCAAACCTCAAGGACATCTAATAAATTATTATTAAATTATTATATTACATTACAATTAAATTATCTATTACCTCTATTAAATTACAAATAAATAGACCTTAAAAATACATTCTTTATAAATGATAAGAAAGCATAAATATAGTAATACTTAATACACATACACATGGAATCTCTTTTAAATGGAATAGTCAGAGGAAATGGGGTCCAAAGACATTCGAAAACCTCGAATATTCGAAATTTTGTGTTCAAAAGAGGTTAAAAGAACAATTAACAAAAATATGTTGAACGTGATACAGTGCTTTGTAATTTAGTGCGTACAGAACAAAGTAACTACATATTAAATCATTCACATCGATTTGGTACTACATTTTACGATTTTACTTGAAGAATTCTTTTGGGTGGGGGGATGATCAAATGGGCCTCACGGAACAAACCCTGGATAATTGAATTCACGGATTATCAAACGCTGGATAAAAAATTCAAATATAAGGAACCAATCAAAATTATAAATGTTTATTTAATCATAATGATGTCTATAAAAGTTGTTTAATTGTGAATAAGATTGAAAGTTAGTTAAATTGTTACAAAATAATTGAAACTTTTTAAATATAACTCTTTATAATATAAATATTTTTATGGAACTTTAGTTTTACTATTAATGAATTATAAGTATAAGTCTTCTAAATTCCTGTTACAAAATCTATCCAAAAATTAACAATCAAATTTTAGTGCCTATTGTTGGAACAAATATATGAAACACAACATCGTTTCAGAAAAGGTATATCATGCTCAGACTGAATTTTTGTACTGACACAACTTACTGAAAAGCGAAGGGAATTTAAACTACCGACATACTATGTCTTTATTGACTACGTTTGATAGCCTCAAAAGAAGATTATTATGGGAAACATTGAAAAATATTGGACTCCCTTCCCACCTTATTACAGCAATTCAATCATTATACAAAAATAATAAAATCATGATTCGAATGCTAAGAAATGGAACAGAATCAGCGTATATAAACTAGGGAGTAAGACAGGGATGCCCGCTCTCGCCAACGCTTTTTAATATATATATATATATATATATATATATATATATATATATATATATATATATATATATATATATATATATGGACGTGATCCATAAAAAATGGTTAATGACTTTAAATGATGTTGAGATGACATTACTTTTTGCAGACGACCAGCTTATCATAGGAAAATCTGAATATGAAATACAAATATCAGTCCACAAATTAAGTCAGGTTGCTAATGAGTATGGTATGAAAATCTCACCAAGTATAACAAAACTGATGACATTTAAAGGACGAACCTTTAAGAGCAAAGATAGTTATATATGATCAAATAATTGAACAAATTAATGAATTTAAATATCTTGGATATCATTTTAATTATATAAAATCAAGGGATATGGAAATAAAGCTGAACAACTTCACATATTTCTGTGGAACGTTACAGCGAACTCTACAGCATAATGCGCAAAAAGACACTCTTCTCAGATTTTTCAAAGTTATTGCTTTGCCATTACTACTTTATGAGAGTGAGAGCTGGACATTAACATCAGATCAGCTGCGCCGAATTGAATCTGCAGAAATGAGATTTATTCGTTTTGTGGCACGATATTCACTATTAGATCACAAAAAAAGTGTGGATATCAGAGAAGAACTAAATATTGAGCCTGTTATAGGTACCATTAAGAAATATCGAGAAAACTGGAAAGGTCATGTCCTGAGAATGCCAGAAAGTAGAATAAGTAAAATTATTTTTCAATATGTACTTAAAGGAAAAAGAAGTGTAGGACGTCCCTTGAAGAGATGGCATGAACAATTCTGAGGCAGAACAGACCAAGAGGTCTAATCCTTGCTGTCGATAATGATGATTAATGAATTATTTCCAAACTTCTGCAGACTACCAATCATTTCTAGCAGATCATTAACTACCAGCCACTGTTATTTTGAGTACTTCTCTACGTCAATCACATTAGGCAACACCTGTTTTTCGCCTCATAGTAATTTCATCACATTATTTATCGTCATTTCTTGGTTTCATTGTTACAATAACGACACTGTAAAATATGAACGGTCTAAGTCGTTGTTGACTATGCTCGCATCAAAATTCCCAAACGTAGTAATGACGAAAGATCTCACCTGTTAATTTGGTTAATTCCCTACGCGGGCGCCTCTCAAACCTGAAAATTCGACCTCCGCGCGCGTGTAAAGTAAGTGTGCCATTTGCATGCGTGGTGCTAATGCGAAGGAATGCCCCTGCCGCACGAAACGGCTCGGCCCCTTCCCCCCGAGCGGCCAACGCAACACCGCGCAGCCGCGTTTAATAATAGCTCTTCTCTAGGTGGCTGCCCGCTTACGATCTAACGAGGCACAGCCACCCACACCTTCGCCGCCACCCACAATCTCCCCTCTCCACGCAGGCGCTGTCTCTCCCCGCCTTCACCATCCTCACCACCCCCGCAGCCCCTGCCACCCTCGCCCTACTCTCTGTCCTCACCGTTCTCGCCGCCCACATCGCCCTCGCCGCTCACGCCGCCCACGCCGTCTACGCCGTCCACACCGCACATGCCGCCCACCTCGCCCATGTCAACTTGACCATCCTCACCGCTTCCACCGCCTCTACCGCCTTCGCTGCCCTCGTCTCTCTCGCCTCTCTTGCTGCCCTCAGCGCCCTGCCGCCCTCGCCGCCCTCACCGCCCCGCCATCTCCGCCACACCTACCACTCCCGCTCGCCCTCCCGCCCCGCCGTCAAAGCCAAGTGCCCGCGTGTGGTCTAACAAGGATGACGAGCGGGTCAGAGAGGGGTAAGATCGCCCGCTAGGAAGGAGGGGGGGGGCGGCTGCGATCACGCGAAGGCCGCGCCTCGATGCCCGCCGGCGGCGCGGCGCGGGGGCCGTGACGTCATCGGCGCGTCCGCGTGCGATCCCTGGCGGACGCTCCGCGCTCGTTTTCGCCGACGCAGTTCCTGCGCAAGTGGCCGTTGCAGGATGAGGAGGCGTTGCGGATTCTCTAGCGTGCGAGTAGGAAAACCGGCACGGAACAGTGTGGTCGGGTAACGAACAGTTCGGCCTTCGACCGAACGATTACTTTCTTGAACTAGAGACGCGAAAACAGCACGTTTTTTCATACACAAAATTTCGCGAAACGTATTCAAATTTTAGAGTAGTTATACATGACCTTATTTCAAAATATATCATTAAGAAACAGATTTCATTAACGGGAAAATCTCTATCATTAATGTTATAGTTGTAGGAAGAGTCCAAAACAATTTTGAACGTTTGCAATTTTGAAAAAATCACGGTTTTTAACGACCATGAGACCTGTAACGTTCTCTTAAATGTCCTTCACACCACACAACAACAAAATTTAATCACAGACGATAGAGCCATTTTTTTGAAAATGTTAAAAATGTTCTTGGTGCTGTTGCCATCTGTGTGACGCAACGCTTAGAAATCTTAGATTCCTCCATCTTATAGTAATTATGCTTTATGTGTACTTCGTGGTTTACTACGACTGACAAGATTTATTTGCAAAATCATTAATTCAAGACTCACTCTCGCTGCAACAACTAGAAGTATTATTCATAGTTGCTCAATACCGTTGATTGTTTCTTATGCGTGTAGTGCAACAATGGACAACAAAAGTTTTGCGTTGGTCTACAAGTGCTGTGTACCTACTTGCGGAGGGATCTATAATGGAAACGGACCATATGTTTCGATGTTTCAATTTCATGATACCCTTAAGAAAATTTAGGGTGGGATTTAACACGCGAGAGTTCTCGCATGGGTACGTAGTTGTGATTTATTACATAAACTATGGCTATGGAAAAAAATCCGCACTATTCACTCAAAAACTGAATCAGAATACATTTTGGAAATATTTATAGTATTTTACGTTTTATTATCATATTTCTATGATACGTAATAGGAGTGTACATTAGATACAAATATTGATTATTCATCGAGCCAAAAATTGAACAATTTCCTTGTTTAAATGAATGCAAAATTATATAAATAGTTATATCAATTTATAAATCTATAAAATCAAAATGTTAGCAGTGTCTTCCGAAATCCTCCCTCTTTGTAATGCAATTTGTCCTTTGCTAGTGCTTCTTAATAATTTTAAATCTTTTCTTAAAACAACGAAAATAGTTGATAAGATGACTTGGTTAAGAGTTGAAAATATGTTAATCATTTATGGCTTCCCAAGGATATGCCACCTTTGTTCTAGCCCCGCAGCGGTTTGTCCATTACTCTGGCCCTGCCAGTTGAGTAGATTACATTGTTTAAAGGAAGAGAAATATGACGATATAAATTACGTGCTGGCGCTGAAGCGAATGGTGGACATTGAAATAAACTGGGCTCGAGGTATAATGTAGTTACGAACTCGGATTGTTCACCATAAATTTCAAGAACAGAATTCGCATGTATATCGCGAGCAATCCCACGGACCCATGAGCTAATGCAATTGTTCTCACGGGGGTTTTGTGAGTATCAAATAGTATTGAACTAAAATCAACCACGTATTGGAAATTTCTTTCTTTCTCTTGGAAGCAGGAGTCACCGATTGGCCTGTTGTCTTCCCTCATCTTCGATCATAAATTATATTGATTAGTTAGTGGTGTTGAGTGTCAAGGATAGTGATGAATTGATGTGATAATAATTAGTGTGAATTATTATTTGGTGTAATTTGCCCCATTTGCATTGCCTACAATTTACCTCACCATTTTATATGATGACACACATGCAATTAGTCGAATTCCATCGCCGCAACTATAAAGAATTGCGTGCTGACAGAATCGAAGGATCCTGATGTGTCGATATGTGTGGTTGGCAAAAATATGTGTGTGTTTGTGGACATCAATGAATTTCACAACGAATTGATCGTCTGAATAAACTTTCCAAGTTTAGACAGAGAAAAGTGTTCAAGAAAAAAATAATTCATTAATTATGCGAGAATGACACCAACGTATGTCATAGAATTGGAGACGTCTGGCTATTTCTTTTGCAATCACTGAAAGAAAGACGAAACAAAAATAATTTAATTCATTTGGCGAATACATATTTATAAAAAATACAAAGAATATTTTTCGAAAGAACTGTTTTTGTTGATCGAGATGAGACGAGCGTATTGAAAGTGAGTTATTATTGAATGGGCTGTGTTTGTGTTGCCTTTCAGAGAGTAGAGAGTGACGTTTTTGTACACATTCTACATAAGTTAAACTACTAAAAGCGCAAATATAAATTGTTAACAGATTCTTTATCAGTCTGAATTTACCTGTTTTTTGTTGATTTAGGGTGAGATCTGTATGATAGGATCCATTGTGAACAAAAAATGTTGTTCCGGGACCCTCATAAAACATACAAGTTTTGATTTTGTCATTCTGGCGAGAAAACCGAAAGCTAAACACCCCATTTCTCCCCATGTCATCTAAACCATTATGTATAATTTCGTAATTGATCGGGTGAACTCAGAACCAGTTCTCTGATAATATCTTGGTTGTGTGCTTCCCACCAGGAAAATGACTCTTGTAGAGAGGGGAGGAGCGAAAGGGGGGACAGGATGAGTGAAGGTGAAAACGAAGGAAAGGAGAAGGGAAAGGAAGTAAAAAAGAGGAAAGGATTGACTGACTGATGATTCTCGGCACGTCAACTGGTATGGTTACTATTCCCGTTAGAGTACTGAATATTTTATCCCGGATGTGGCGATGCATCTCCCCCGCTGGACGGTACGTTCCGGGCGCCGACATACACGTGAGAATGCGGACATCCCCTTCCAGGTATCTCCCCCAGCGAAGCATCACCTCAGCCGGGCAAGCTCTACGTTCCGAACTCATGACCAAATACGTGTTGTCGTGTAGTGCATGAAAGGACGAGGAAGAGGATGGAAAGATTGTGCGCGGTCCGTGGTCCGTTTGTTAGGATGCGGTATTCGCCCGGTGTTGAACGCAGAAACCACGGAAACTACCGATCAGAGCAGCCGTCCGATTGAATTCTCCTCCAGACAGCGGCCGAATTCGACCTAGTTCTGCAGCGAGAGTAGAAAATCCTCCACTGTTGGGTCTCTGTCGAAGCCATGTTTAGTTGCTGTAGACCCAGCGACAATGTTGGCTCTGATGGTAAACTCCGTCGGTAAAGAGGAGAGGAAGGAGGAGGGAAGAGACGACGACAAAATAACGAATCAGTCCATCCATTCACATTTATCTCGGATCGAAATTTGAACTTGAAGATTAATGTCCGTAACCTGTGTGTACGTGCCCACGATGAAGTGAACTTCTCTCGCCTCGTTACCTGCTCGGCCCGCGGTGCGCGGTTGCGCATGGCCCGCGCTCGGGAGGGGAAGGGAGAGGAGGGGGAAGAGGGAGGGGGGCGGCCGCGCGTGAGTGGCCGGCGGCGGAACAGCCCTCGTTCAGCGCGCGTCTTCATTAAGGCCAAGGCCGCACCGCCCCCGCCCCCGCCCCCGCCCCCGCCCCCTCCCCCGCCTCTAGCCGCTCGCTTGCAGCCCCTGCCGCCGCCGCCGCCGCCGCACAGGGATCGAAAATAGGCGCGAATCTGCGTATTGATTGTCTGTTGAGAAGCCTCGCTGATCTACCGGTTGAGATGCCTCAGGGCATCAATATCGTTACACCCTTTGGCTGGGAGGGCACAGTTTTCCACTCCCGTCGGTGGCTAGCTAGGTAGCCACGCGAGATATTTCCTTCCTCGTCTTTGTACTATTCTCACCTCTATGGTAGTGTAGTGAAAGTAAATAGGCTCATATTTACTTGCACTAGACAATCATACATGTGGGGAGACTAGTCGGGAGTTCAAACATTTTCCCGGCTGAGACGGTTTCCCACCAGTGGGAGATACCTGGGATCCCCGCAAGCCTCCTGGTTGGTCGGCACCGTATCTCGCCATCCAGCGGGGGAAGAACACCGCCTTCTTCCACGATAAAAACATGCACCACACTAATGGGACTAATGACCATAGCAGCTCCCGTGCCCTTAAGGAGCCTGACAGTCGGGTTAGAAGTGAAACCTTTCCCACTTCTCTCTCTTTGAGTTATTCGTCACGCGTTACGGTGATTTCTATCGACTCACACAATTTAACCTTCGTGCCTCCCTCATCTTGATTGTTGAGGTGGCAGCGAAAATGTAGCACACGGTATTTCGCGTAGCACTTATTACTTATTTGGCCCGCTTGGGTTATTGCGTCTGTTATTGAGATCTATTTGTCCTTGCTTCTGCCTCACAGCTATCCACTGCATTAAAAGTGAAACCCCTTCACAGTATTTTCTTGAAGTATTGATACATTGGTGATTCGTGTCGTCTTCCAAACCCCACCTCTTATCGGCGGTTCTTGCTTATCGTCTGTCCATATTGCCCATAAATGATCACAATTCTATCTTATTATTTGTTTGCCCCCAATGCGTTATTCCTAAGTTGATTCAGATTTCGTATTTTTGCTTCTGCTCGACATTGAAAATTTCATTAGAAATAACAATGCTCACATTTCTTTGTCAACTTATTAGTGGCTTACTTTTTATCGGGGTTTCAAAGCGTTTCAGGTCTCACAGTTCCCTGAATGAATGCTCTGCTAAACTTGGGCACTTGAATTATGCAGTGAGGCTCTACGAGGATACTTCGTCCGTAATTGAAAATCAACAATCCAGTACGCACTCAACGTCCTGTTCAAAACCTTGGGCTTATTACCATTCAACAAGGCAGGGTCTGGTGACGATTAGTGGATGGTATCTCCTGTGATGTTTTTTTTATATCACTTCAGAGTGAATGAGAAAGAGAGAGATGAGGGAGATAGAGAGAGAGGGAAGAGAGAGACAAATAGACAGGGACAGAGTGACAAAGAAGCGGAGAGAGGCGAAGAGAGTCGGAGGGAGGCGGAGAGAGGTAGAGAGAGACAGAGAGAGGCAGAGAGAGGCAGAGAGAGGTAGAGAGAGGTGGAGAGAGGCAGAGAGAGGTGGAGAGAGGCGGTGAGAGGCGGAGATCGACGAAGAGCGACGAAGGGCGACAGAGAGAGACGGCGAGAGAAGGGGAAGGGGCGGGTAGAGGCCACCTGAAGGTAATTCGAGAAGCGCAGAGAATGGTAGCATACCCCATGGGAACCTTCAGGGACTAATACGGTAGCACTAACCTTACGCGTCCTTTCCTTCGTCGCCGTGTACCATCGACGTGACCCTGCGACCCGACGCCTGCGATCAGCTTCACCCTTGAGTGTTCGCTGGCGGTTGATAACAGGTGCTCTAGGCGCCGCGTGTCGCCTCTATTTCTCGCTATTAGCACTGCTGTCTCGGTCAGCGCTGTGTCGTCCCTCGCCATTAGTGAATGCCTTGTTTTTACTTTCTCGTATACGTCCTTGAAACCAATAATATGGATTTTCATTACTCTATTTACATTATATATTATAGTACACTATTTACTTGAATAAGTAATGTCATACCACGTGTTGGGGATCTTGAATTCGAAACGTGATATCGAAAAGATATCTACCTGTCTGTCTGTCTATAGCTGAACAGCGCTAGTGGCTAAACAGAGTAGCGAGTTCGATTCGGTTGACGTTTCGTATGGGCTGTTTGAGGTGGGCGTGGTTGTGTGTATCGGCATGTTAAGTCGTTCCAAGCAAATGGCTGACATAGTTACTACAGTTCCACTTTACCCCGCCTTCCCCTTCATATTTTATTCTCAAATGGTACTTATATTGAGTAAATATAATAATTGACATTTGTCTTGAAGTGTGTTTGCGCAATAAGTCAGTGCCATTACCGTGACTTCAGTCTAATGCATTCCTATAAGAAGAGTTCTTGACGCTTTGTCGTTATCTCACAGTTTTTTACTTCTGAATTTACAGATCTTCTCAAACAATGAGACAGGACATGCTTTGCCATATTCATGAAGTCAATTTAGTACATTCATAGAATAAATTTTCATTCTTCATCAGTTTTGAGCATTGGTGCTCCTAAAACATTCCCTTATTTTCGCTCTTGTGTGATTTCTTATTTTAAAGCGATTTCTATGCAATGATGTTCAGGACAATATAATTATTCTATTTCACGACTCAATATCATTGTTGGATACATTTATTTATTTTGTGGACTGGGATAAATTGTTGTGAAGATGTATTGTTCTAATGTTCAACTGAGCGGATATATCAAATGGTTGCTTTGTAATGAATTTTATATACTGCATCTTATTCCTAAACAAACGATAATGCAATTTTTAAAATATGCGAATATTCCGTGGGAACTACATATTGTGATGTCTTTTTTCCATCTTTTTCATACTGTCGATTAAACACGCAGGAATATTGTAAGAACGCTTAAAAACATATAGTTCAAATATGTACTTCATGAGGGTGAAAACTTTATATTATGTTCATATGTTTGCGTATGAAACACCTAAGAAGAATTCTATCATTTCATCTTATCATCACAAAGTTTAAGTTGAGCTATATGTCTAACCTTTGTAAATCACTTGTGGCCACCATAACAAAAATATAATTAATGTTTTACTGCAACATACTGGATTTTTATTTTCCATTTACCTACCTTTTATACAAAAAGTATTGTAATACTGCGGCAATAATCTGCGATTTTTCGACAGAAATCTCTTATTTTGGGCCCTGATACAGTAAAAGTAGATATATCTTGTTTCTATATCTATTTAGCGAATTGTTTCCATTAAAACATTAATTTTTGAAAACTGCAAAAGTTTAAAAGTGTTTAGGCGTCTTCCTACTGTTACAATATTGAAGATACGTATATTTTTTCTTGACGCAATCTG
This sequence comes from Gryllus longicercus, assembly GCA_038098605.1. Taxonomy (NCBI): domain Eukaryota; kingdom Metazoa; phylum Arthropoda; class Insecta; order Orthoptera; family Gryllidae; genus Gryllus; species Gryllus longicercus. The sequence continues at coordinate 4,196,778 of JAZDUA010000024.1, read as the reverse complement.
TTCTTGACAGTCACCTCTTTAAATAGGAGCATGAACAAAGTTTCGAGAATGTGAGTATATTTTCCGTAATTTTGCGTCAAATACAGGCTATTTAAAAAAATATTTTCTATAAAACGTATCAAAATTGTTTTTCTAAAATTTTGCTAGATCGTACCAAAATACCGTTATAAATATGGTGCAGGTCCCATCTACTCTGCAGTCTCTGTATTTGTGAAAATTGCGAAAAGGTAACATTGAAAAACTGCAATACTGATGCTAGATTTTTTTCATAACAAAATTTGTTATAAATATTAGATGTTTTATCTAAGGTCATGTACATTTTTTCTAAAAAGTGTGATTTCGCGTAATTGTTTAAATTGCCAATTGGAATTCCTGCGCTTCTTTTGATGAAGTCTTTCACAAGATATGAGTCTGCAATACGACAATGGTAATGCCGCGACTACACAGTTTGAAATTTTAAGATTACCTTCTCATTATTGAACTATGTATTTGTGTGTATGGAACGTATTTTTGAATCATCGAATTTGCGTTGATGTATTAGCCTTCAAAAAACTAGTTTTTGCATCTAATGGGCTACGATTGGTAATGAGTTTTACAAGTGATGGCTGAGATGAGTTAATTTGGTCAGAAATTGCTGTATTTTATATTTCGTAACCACAAATAATGAAAAAAGATCTTCAAGATGAAATACTAATTGTAACAGTAAAATAAAATAATATGAAGAGAAGAAGGGAAAAATAAAAAAAAAATTGGAACTACTTCATACGAAGGTTGCCGTTTATGTTTCGGGATTTGGCAACCCTGGTGTTGCAATCTGGCAACTGACAGCTCTATCGTAAAGTTGGATGTTTTGAGGTTATACGTACTCAGAATGTTTTGACATACGAGCGCTATTTGTGTTGTGTACAGTAACTTAAAAGATTCATCTTGGCCCCAAAATGGAATTAAATCGTGAACATTTTCGTGCGATTATTTTTTACAATTTTCGACGTGGATTAACTCAGCAACAGTGCATGGATGAACTTAATTCAATTTTTGGCGATGAAGCTCCATTAAGGACTAGTGTTTATCGATGGTATGGTGAATTCAATCGTGGTCGTAGTTCACTCCAAGACAAATTTCGCGAAGGTCGTCCAAAATCAGTTGTTGTTCCGAAAACCATGGATGCTGTGCGTGAACTGATATTGCAAGATCGTCATGTGATCTATCATGAGATTGAGACAACCTTAGGCATTAGTGGGACCAGCATACATTCAATATTGCATGAACATTTGACTGTCAAACAAATTTGTTGGCGTTGGATCCCACAGAATTTGTCAATCTCTCAAAAAAAAGGCTCGTGTTGATTGGTCGAAAGAAATGCTCGAAAAATACGATCGCGGTGCTTCGAAACACTTCTATGACATCGTGACAGGTGATGAATCGTGGATTTACGCGTATGAGCCCGAAAGTAAATAGCAGTCGACTGTGTGGGTGTTTCAAGGTGAGCAAAATCCAACAAAAGTTGTTCGCGCACGAAGCACTTCCCAACATATGATCGCCTGTTTTTTCAAAAAAAGTGGACATGTCGCAACCGTACCACTAGAACAACGCAGAACAGTCAATTCTGAGTGGTGCACAACGATTTGTTTGCCAGCTGTCTTCCAAGAAATCAAGAAAACCAACCGCCGAAGACGGATCACTCTTCATCACGACAATGCGAGCTCTCACACATCGGCTCAAACAACTGCATTATTGAGCACCCAAAACATCGATTTGATAAGTCATCCACCGTATAGTCCTGACGTGGCACCGAATGACTTCTTTTTATTCCTGTACGTAAAAAACAAACTGAGAGGTCAACGTTTTTCGACACCTGAAGAAGCGGTTGCTGCATTCAGAATGCATGTTTTGGAGATACCTCAATTAGAGTGGCAGAAGTGCTTCGACAATTGGTTCAAACGCATGCAAAAGTGAATAGATCTTCATGGGGAATATTTTTAAAAACAATAAAGTGAGTTTCGATGTTTAATATTTGTTTTTGTTTTCTAATCCTGAATTATAAAAAGCAACCCTCGTAATAATAATAAAGAAAGGTTTCGATTTACAAACATATTTTTGAAGATTAGTAGCTTTCAATATTTTAGACAACTAATCTGACGGTAGATCAACAGATAATGATTACGCCAGAAAGGGTTGCTAGCCTTTAATTGGAAATGTTGGTTAAGACATCTTCCATTACCAAGGCCGTGCGCACAGGGAGTGTAAGGTAGCCGTATTCTGTTTCGAATGCAGAGCCCATAGCCGTACGTAATTCATTTTATTACCGCAAAACCCTTTGATTTCTCCTCTTTTTAACATGTTTTACTCATGTCTGTCCGTATAGTACATAACCAATGCTAAGCAAGAATATATTCAAATTAAATCAATCCCAGATGTCTGACGCAATAAAATTAACACCTTTTTTTACCTTTTCCTATCCGCTGTAATTACTTTGTTTACCGTTTTACAACAAAGATAGCAATTGTTTTAGGTCAATATAGCTTGTGGGCATAAATATATTATTAAACTGTGTCGTTTTGGAAATGCTTAAAACTCTGCAATAGAAACTATTATTAAAGATTCAGTGCCGAAAAACAGCAAAAGAAACAAAGAAAGGTGCGGAAGCATTTGAAATAATTTTCTGAAGAAAGAAAATAAAAATGGCCAACACAAACTACAAATTAATAAATTACACATATTTTAGGCAATTAATATGCAATAATTAGATGGTAAAGAGTACAAAGAATATGCTATCAAAACTACAACCAATTCCACTGCTAATTTAACTTGTAAATCTTCCACTTCAAATACTTCCACAGAATACGAAGACATTGAAAACTCAACTTCCTACATTAACAACTTTAATAATTGTGTCTTTAATAAATTTTCTTGTAAGTAGCTTTGTTATAATTATTTTTCGAAAGTTTTATTACAGTAAAATCGAAATATGTTTTTGAAATCATTTTTGAAAACTTTAACATGACTATATTTAAAGATCTGGTTTTGTTGAACACATTTCATTAAGAAAAAGATAGTATCTTCATAATTGTAATCGAAAAAAATTTGAAGTTTTGCAATCATGATTTTCAACCAACATGAGACCTGCGCCATTCCCTTAAACGTCCTTCAGACTATCCAACAACAAAATTTAACCAAAATCGATTGCGATATTTTTTGAACATGCCACAGGGGCTTCATGCAAAGTACTCCCAAAATGAAAATACCGAAATTTCAAATTCAAGGGGACGCGATATCATTCAGTTGGATTGAGAAATATCAATTTTGGAGAAAATCTGCTGAACGGTTTAACCGATGGCGTTGTCCACAGACAGACGTTTTGCAGTCAATCAAGTTTTCCGTATCAAAGGCCCAGAAAACAGAAATTCTGGCTGCAATATGTGTTAGATGTTTTTTCTAAATTTAGCAACTGGATTGATCCACTTTTTCGTTACCAGGGCCATATAATAAGAGTTGTTTTTTTGCCGAAAATTCACCGTTTTTTCGCGGAACATTACATAACTTTCTGTTCTTGAGAAGTTTCTTCTTAAGCGCGAGATAGTAAAATGAGTAATCAAAATATGATCATTCTTCAAAATTACTTTTTTAGGTTAAAAAATTAAAATAAGCATCAACCGCCCTTTTAGGTTATTTTAGGCACCATTAGATGCTTTCAGTACATCATTTTTTGGGGGTTTCGTAAACATCTGCAATTATTTTCCACAACCTCCTAAAGGAACCAAAATAGACATTTGTCCTAAAATTCGAGGTATAGTCATGTGTAGAGAAAAATCATAACAGATTAGGGGGAGCCCAAAACGGTAGTTGCCTCTTCTTGTTTCAACCCGCGTACGCCTGGACCCTTCTCGACTCGTTTTCCAATCCCAACAACACCTCATCAGTAGATCAATATTACCCCACATGTACGAAGCCATTTACGAGATCTGGGTTGAAAGTAGTGTGAGGAACTAAAATAGACGAGACGCGGTTTCAGGTTGCTGGCTCCGAACGCGAATCTTCGCCGTGTCCTTCGTCCGGCGGAGCCTCTCGACTCGTCGCCGCAGTAGCGAGAGGTTCGTGACCCCGTTTCTCGCAGAGCCAACAATCTGCGCACACAGTTCGCGTTTGGCGTTTGCATAAGTCGTTCAATTGCTCAAGGCTCGGTAAAGAATATCGGTACTTTGAACGGTTAGGTGAAGATGAAAATACAACAGTGTGCACTTTTAGGCAATATTTATTGTAAGAATTGCGACTTAGAAATTGGTATGTGTGTTTAAGGTTCGTTGGGGGAAATAACTCATATTCGAATAGTAATGGTGGCGACCGTACGTAATTTCCGACTTCCAATATTATACATTCAAAAGAGAATTGAATCCAGATTCTGCAAGGATAAATATAGATCACCTTAATAACCCAATTCTTCTTCTAACCTAATGGTATTAATTTCTCACCCTCTATCAGTCCCCCTAATTACCCCCATCTACGTAAAACGTAAATTGAAATTGAGAACTTCAGAGGAAGTGTCCTCGCTCATATTAAGTCTAATTCTAGGTTAGTTATCAATACTCTCTTGTAATCTATAGTATAATATCATATCTCATGATCCACTATGTGATAAAAAGAATCCGGACACGTCCAAAAAGGTGTTATGGTGTGGTCGTGTTTTTCATAGAGGGGCTTGCACCCCTTGTTGTTTTGTGTCACCACACAGGCCACGCCACACAGGCCTACGCTGCGGTATCACCACACAGGCCTACGCTGATGTTTTAAACACCTTCTTGCTTCCCTCTGTTAAAGTGCAATACAGGAATGGCGATTGCATCTTTCAATGCGATCGAGCTCCTGTTCATACTGCAAAACCTGTGACGCAGTGGTTACACAACAATAATATCCCTGTACTGGACTGACCTGCAGCGAGTCCTGACTTGAATCCTATCGAACACCTTTGGGGTGTTTTGGAACGCCGACTTCGTGTCAGGCCTCACCCACCTACATCGATACCTCTCCTCCGTGCAGGACTCCGTGAAGAATGGGCTGCCATTCCCCAAGAAACCTTCCAGCACCTAATTGAAAGTATGCTTGCGAGAGTGGAAGCTGTCATCAAGGCTGAGAGTGGGCCAACACCCTATTGAATTCCAGCCATACCGATGGAGGGCACCACGAACTGGTAAGTCATTTTCAGCTACATGTCTGGATACTCTTGATCGCATAGCGTATAATATCATAGAGCTTCGTCAGAAAAAAAATCAAAACTCTCTTGGGAAGCACTATTCTGCTGTGTAATTAAAACAATTGTTTAATTAAAAAAATACGTGTGTAATATTGGTAATGGTACCGGAGTTTGACGTCTGGAGAAGTTGATGAGTAAACACTGAAATCAATAGTAAACCTTGAGCTCGACAATCCTAGAAATTATTCTATCAAATAACCCGTAATGAAACTTTTCCTAACATTATTTTACTGTTAGGGGTTCACAACTGTGATCTGTTCCTAATCAGCAGTCAAAAAAAAAGATTTTTTTAAAGGAGTGTGAAGTGGAACGCCCAGAACAATCGTATCCAAAAAGTTTGTTTTTTTGTCTCTATTTAACTCGTCGCTATTGGGGTCTTCGTGAGCGTTCGCGGAATTGTTTTGCGCACACCTTTCGATATACCAATCGTTCCGTCGAGATCCTAGGAACTTCGCACGTGGCAGTAGCGGCAAACGCGAGCGCCGTCACAAATGGCTGCCATATGAAGACTGCCCCAGCGAGGTGTGCAGGCGCTTATTTGGGAATAGGGGAAGCAATAAACCCAACAATGTTGCCTACAGGTAAACGAATAGTTATTTCGGAGTTAACTCTACATATTTTCATTGAGCGCCGAGTGTTATTTTTATTAGATTACTTAATCCATTTACCTGCTAAATGAATCTCTATAGGCCTATTTAGCTGCTATAAAAATGTTAAGAAACAGCGAGAATTTTCCAGCCTTCATGACTACAGTGTCACCAGTAATATTGGAACTAACATTTTGGAAGCAATAACGCTCGCTCACGTACCACATGGTCCGGCTTGGCTGGAAGTGCAACGAATTAATTTCATTTCGTGTTGAACCTACGGATTACAAACAAATCGAAGTTTATAAAACGTCGATGTTTTCTTCACAACAATATCGCCAGCAACATCGGTTTTTTTTATTCTCCTGATGTAAATAAAATTTCCAGTAATTACTTTTTTGGGAATTGCCCTGACGACACGAAACCATACTGTTCACAACGTTTCTCCATTGTTGCCAAGTTAGGGTATTTAATTTTTTTATAATATTTTATTTTGCAATTTGGTTAGGTATAAACATTTGGCAAAATTTAATTAAAATGTTTATGCCATTTTATAGATAAATTTGGGAGGAAGTTAAGGGAGAGGATATCTTTATGATTGTTTTTTTGGGAGGGTTGTTCAGCATGTCTCACTTTATTATAATTTTAACAGAATATATATAATGAAATCCGATAAAAATTATTTTTACCATATTATTTACTTGTGACCAAACAAAATATAACTCATTTGAGAACTATTATTAAAATAGAAACAGGAAGGGGAAAATACCACTTGCTTTATCATGTTTACAACATCGATATTTTAAATGTCTAGGTTTTTTGTCAATTTTTTCATCATCATCGAAAACATTTTGGTTATGTATGGAAATATTGACGCTTGGGCCACGTTTGCCATCACTAGTGGTATCTCCTTGATTTAGTTGTGGCATTGAAGAAGCCAGGCAGGCGCCGAGCTCCCCCATTCACGTTCGCGCGCTCTCGGCGACCTGCGGATGAACGGTAGCAAAAAAGCCGCGTGCGCTGCGCGCGCGGGGAGAATGTCAAGGGCGGGCGGCTCCCGCTGCACTTCGCCGCCCTTCCAGCGCACTCCTATCAATTAACGAGCGCCGCGCCGCGCCACTAAACGAGGACGTCGCGCCCCGACAACCTCCTGCAGCGAGGACGCGGGCCGAGGGCGCTGGCGATCAGGCGCGACCTGGCTGCGGCCCCAACCCATTCCATGGGGTGGGCAGCCCCATCAAATAATGGAAGTGTAATTCTCAAAATTCAGAACACTAATTTGTAACAAAACCTACGCAATTAGAGTAAATTAATTAAATATATTTTTTATTATACAGTAGAACCTCGCTAATCCGAACCCCGCAAATCCGAAACATCGGATATTCCGAACAACATTCGAGATGGAGAAAAAATTACCAAAATAAATAAAAATGCTTATTTGTAGGGCAAAGAAATGATTTTATAATTACTCTGGAACTGAACACCGAATTATTCAAACACAAGTTGTTGAAATGAAACGTTCATTGCAGTGGTAACTACGGTGCAAATCACAATTATGTAGCATCGCAGTATTGTTGCATTGCATTGTCTGTCGCAGTATTGCTACGTTGCATTGTCTCGTAATTCTATAGGGGTATTTGTACATGTACAGTACAGGTCGGCGCTGGATCTCGCCGTACAGCGGGGGAAGACAACCACCACCACCATCTTCCGAAAAAACATACACTATACTCACGGGACTAATGACCATAGGAGTTGACGCGTCCGGAAATACTAATTATCAATCCATCAATTAATCGAAAATACGGTGATCGTACTTCAGCACTTAGCAACAAGCGTCGTTTTGACACGTCTTACCCTAGCTCATTTCATAATCTTAGTTGTTATTGCTAATGTTTACGAAATCAATTTGTTTTCAAAACACACTACCCTGGTATGTATTGCAATAATGAGATATCTGTAATTTTTGAGGAATGTATTGTCTCTTAAATCAGTAGAGATTCATACTCTTTGACGAAGTTAGAAGCAGCAACAAAAACAACACATACATTAACTATAACTGAAGATGTACCACGCCCACTCCTATCACAACGACGATCACAAAATAACTGTCGTTGCTGCCGCAAAGAGCATTCCACACACCCTGGGCAGAAGTGGGCAGAAAGAGGAAGTTTCTTTCAGAGCAACCAACTTTACACAAAGCATAATTATGTATTCAATACCGTCAAGATTTGACAACTTGTGTACGTTCAATGACATTGGAAACTCTTACAATTAAGTGCGCCTAGTTTCAAACGAAGACACGAAAAAATAAATGACATTACACCCTCCGCTTTATGGCGAGACCAACCCCGCTCCGCCCTCCACATCGCTTCGCGATGTAAGCCGGTGTGTATATTACGAACGAGGCGTTGCAAAAACAAGGGGGCCCAATGATGAAGTATAGGGATGCGCGGCCAAAGAGCAAACGCAGGAAAAGACATGGGTTACGCAGGTTAAGAGGGTTACACGGGGTCGAAGGTTGAGAGCATGGCATTGGTGCACTCCCTGGGAGCGCACGCGAAGCCGGAGAGGGGAGCTTGACGGGCCCTTTTCGGTTTAAAAATGATTTCATGTACGTCAGTATTGCTGTAGTATCTTGGATATTGAATGTCATTCTATATAAAATGTATGTTACTAACATATACGATTTTGTTCAATTATCTGGGGTGGTGCAATCGTGCAACCTAAGCACAAGCTGCCACTGCATTGACAATGTATTTATTAATATCTTTGGGCCGATGGAGAGCAAATAACGGTCATGGTTGCAGTTTGAAGACAGAGGCGATAGCGAAGATTTCTAATGAACCAAGTCTGTTATTTGACACATCTGCCGTGGCCCGTTTAATACTTTACGTAATATGCCCTTCTTATAAGAAAAAGAAGTACAAAGAGGAAATGCATTATCTTTGATGACGAGTACATAATACCAATTTTAGCTTAACTCATTTGCTTACATTGTTCTTAACGATCACCGGCTGTTATGAGTATCTTTTCGATCTTGTCGATTGCAAACTATTACAAAAGAATGAAAATGTCCCAAAAATTGCATATTATATACTTGTATGATATGACTAAATTTAAATACAATATACTCACGACAATAGTTAATTAATTCATCACTATACGATTGTTATATATTAAATATATATGTTCTTGAATGCGGTTTTGCTGCGAGCGTATGTTTTCATAATTTTACGTCAAGAGTAAATTCTTCACAGGAGCTTCACAATATATCGAGAAGCATTAGGAATTCACCATGATTATTTGAAACACTAACAAATCGAAAGATTGACAAGCTTAAACCAACTGATGGAAGCTTAAATGGGCAAAAACGGAATTCAACGACCTGAAATGACCTTAACATATCGAAACAAACCGAAATGAGCTTTGACGTTATTGAGCTTATTCACGTTGCATGTATTTATACCTAGTTTGGAAACAGTATTCTATGTCGGCTTCGACAGCTGGATTCTCATTAAACATCGTCAACAAGGTTCAATCTTTGAATCGATTGTTTTGGGCTGGTACGAACTCCTCAGACTCACAGCTCGCTTCCTCCTATTTTAAAAAAAGGTTTTCGCCACTTTCATAGACTGTTCGGTGATACAGGATGTGCCGAGGATGACCAGCTTCTGCCGAGCGAAAACGGGGCTGCTGCGTTGGCTGAGTGCACGAACCAGCCCAGCGGAGTGTGGAAACGGCCGTCGGTAGCGGCGGCCTACGGTTACACACAGGGGTGTCCAACTTGCAAGGCGTCGAGGGCTACAACTAAAACCTTTAATATGGCTGCGGGCCATATCTTCATTACTCAGGCGATACCCAACTGACTTCTCCGTATTGTTGATCTGGGCAGTTTGTCCAGCTGCTCTGAAACGGGAAGGGGGGAGGGGGAATGATATCGTGCGTGGTCAGGCCACAATTGAAATGGGATAATTTTGTGAATTGTGAATTGGGATAGTTTTGTGAATAGTGAATTGGGATAATTTCGAAATTCTGAATTTACTAGGAAAAATTCCTTTTATCTAAACTGAACCTACCTTTACTTTCCAATATACAGTACGTACGTATATGCGGAGTAAACTATGGAGTTATATAGGGAATAATATACGCAGTATTGGGAAATTTATATAATGCTGTGGAAAATAGATGTCAACGGAAATACAAGGTTTGTGGTCCCTGATACAGAAAAAGTGGTTCTTTTCAAAACGTCCGACTGTCCATCCGTTCGTCTGTCCATTAGTCTGTCCGTCTGTGAACACCACTAGCGCCTAAACCATGCGAAATATTTCTTCCAAATTAAATGCCCTGCCTATCTGGCTCGAGCCGAAGCTCTGAAATTTTGAAAAAGTTTCTTTAAAATTTGGGGGTACTTTGCATTAAGCACCCCGGACATTTTCAAAATTTTCTCCAAACTTTTTCTTTAAATATCTTGTAAGAAGTAAGATACTCTTATCAAGGCGGCATAGGTCCGATTTTCGTTAATAACTCTGAATTTTCGTAAATTGCAAAATACTGATTTTTTTCGGTTGGACAACCCTGGCTTAGAAGGATGAGCGCACCTCGCCCCCCCCTCCTCCCGTCGTCCTGGCGCTTCTAGTCGCGCGTCTTGCGCAGAGCTCACAGCCGCTTGTGGAGCAGCGCACCCGGCCACAGGGGGCGCTGAGCGGCGGCCGAGGCCGAGGACAAGAGGGCAATCTTCAGTGGAGGTAAACGAATCACGAGTGTTGTGCAATTCAGCCACTAACAAAATTCTCGACTACACAGAACATCATAAACAATTGAGGCGCTCATCGGGAGAGATTGCTCAGGTCATGAACTGATGTCACTGCGGTTCCCCTGACCGGGAGGTACCAGGGTTCCACTCCCGGAGGTAGCAGGATTATAGACACTAACTAGACTGCCAGGTCGAGTTCAGTCGTTCTCTGGAGGAGAATTCTAGCAGAAGGCTGCTCTGATCGGTAGTTTTCCGTGGTTTCTCCGATCAACATCAGGCGAATGCCGGAGCAGTATCAGCAGTAGCAACATCAGGCGAATGCCGGACCATAACAAACGGGCCGCGCGCTATCATTCTTTCCCCTTCCTTGTCTTATCCTCCCCACTTTCACATACTTACACTGACATGCACCACACTACCACACATGCCGGGAGACCAGTCGAGAGATTAGAGCTTGTCCCGGCTGGGGGGGGGGGGGCGCTGTTGGGAGATACGAAAGTTGACCCCCCCCTAGCCAATGGTAGGTTGACACCCATTTCTCCATACAGCGGGGGAAGTCCACAGCCATCTCCACAGCAAAACACGAACTACACTTACGGGGCTAATGACCTTTGTAGTTGACGTGTCCGGAATCAATAACAATCAATCAAACGATTGAGACGCTCAGAATAATAACGGCAGATCCTAACTGACCTCGCATTTTAAGTTAGAAGTAGGATAGCAAACTCCTGCCACATACCTACCATATGCTGAAATATCAAATAAAATGGGTTATTGCAAAAACCATCAAATTCCACGTTCAAACATTTGTTCGGAGTGAGCGTGAATGAAAACACGAAAAGTTATTTTTCTCAAAACGAACTTCGGTTGTATCTGCCATTATTATTCCGAACGCCTCATTTAGTATCATCTCCCCTTCTGTAATTCACCTACATGGTGTATCAGTTGCAGCTACGAAAATTAGCACAAAATATCACGAAAATCAGCTTCAGACAATTTCCACCGCTCGGAATATTCGTGGTACCCATTATGAGAAATTGGCAAAGATTGTCTACGCTTCAAAGCTATAATCTCCATAGAACACGGTGCAACGTAGAGGCGTGTCGTGGCTGAAATTCAGGGTAGGTAAAATTAGGTCCAAAAGAAAAAATAAATCGTATACTGTGAATTATTAAAAAAAGGCAATGGCCTAACGCCAGGTTCAACATGGTTCAACTGGTTAATAGAACAAAAAACATAGTTAACTTCTTTCACCTTCCTCCCGTTCAATTAATTCTGCATCATTATAAAAATGCATTCCATCGTCATGATCACTCATCATACAAATTATTTTTCACACATACTCAAGCACAATTAATAATTATAATATAAAATTCTACTATTGCACTGTATGTTTTTAATGGATGTGTTGCCCACACATTATATCTCTTCAATTCTCTCCTTTAGAATAAAAATGGTTACGATGAAAAATCCGTGTAATGAACTGAAGTTTAACTCAAAACATTAAAACGTAAGCAATGCACACCGTGGGGACTTGGCTTATATTTATTTTTCGTACATAATTTCTGAGATAATCTTCAAATTTCTCATCGTTCCATTATTGATAATGTACATTTATCTTACGAGAGGACATCGATATAGTAGGTTTAACTAACTTATAAATCATTGCATTCCCAAATAATGACAAAAGTTCCAAAATAAGACGGATAGAAATATAAATACGTTATTAGTATTACACCCAGGTCGTGGCTGTATCGTCGGGCCATCCCGAAGGCTGATATCCATGCCAAGGCTTCCACGTTAGTGATGGCCCTCTACGGGTTGGCATCACCTTCGTGGAGACGGGCAGAGGGGCATCTAGGTCGTTGCTGCAAGCAGCTCCACTTGTTGAAGATCCCCTTGATGGAGGTCGCTCGGTACTCAGTGCACGATTACGATACCTACATTGCATAATGACCTCTACTTGGTTTTATATTTCTCTCCTTACTTGGGAGAACTTTAAACTAAGATTTATTCGAGCGAACAATTACGATCCATGAATCCCAATGGCAATGTCGATTATTTCGTCTTGTTTAGCAACTATTTGTGGATGATATACCGATTGCTAAATCGCAAAGATTCACAAGACTCAATCACGTTTATTGATTAATTCAAAATAACCAGTTCCTTGGTATGTCACAAACATCTTAAGAGTTTTTGAATTTAATTGTTAATTACTGAGTTAAATGGGGGTAGTCAGGAATTAAATTCGCAAAAATCCCAGCCAAATATTAAAATTAGTTTTTAAACATTACTTCACATAGAATTAGCAGCTCCCACATTTTGACGATTATTATGTAGGCCAGGTTACACCCCTTGAGATATCAAGGTCGTTCTAATTAAATTACAGTCGAGGACGAGCAGCTAGCGAGGGCTTATCGGTCAAATAATATCGGGTGAAATTAATATTTTTTGATGCTGATTCTGAAAATGTCTTTATAAATTAAGTGAGTGTTATAAAAACACTCATCTACCGCGATTTGTTCATTAGCTCGTTTTGTTTTGCGATTTGTTATGGATGTATACAAAGCAGTAGACATTTCGCCGTCTAACGTAAGCAATACAATTAATTGATTGATACTTACAAACAACTGAAACTTAACAAAAAAATAATTTTTAAACTATTGATCGCAATGACGACACGGCTGTTTTATATCTTACTTGAAAGTATGGTTGGATCATTCAAGTTGCGGGTAGCCGAGGTGTGAGGTTAGAAGGAGACAATTGTATGTTATGATATTTAGCAAGGAAATAGGCAGATTGGAGCATATTTTGATGGTAGGTAGAATGGTTATAAGGTACAAGAATAGTATAGAGAAAGGAAGTCACAAGTAATTAACGAGATAGGCGATTAGGATAGAGATTAATAAAGGAAACACAGGAACGAAGTTAGATTGGGCAAACAATTGATAATAATAGATTGAATTGATAATATTGATAATAATAGACTATTGAATTAAGTTGAGTATATTGTATTGAAATAGGATGTGTGTATTGATATATAATGTTTGTGTTTTATGTATATTGTGATGGCTTGTTATTGATATGTTGATGGTGATGAAGATATAAATAGATTGAGGGAGGCAGGGGTAGATGGTATTACATTAATTAAAAATAGAGACATGAGTATTACAATAAGGGGATATGGACAGTAAGATAAAAGAATCACAATGCAGTGATGGATAGAGGATTATGCAGGAGAGAGATTTACCTGAGGACGTGAAGAAGAAAGGCATTGACAGAGCAAGGAGGTGAAGAAAGGCATTGACATATCAAGGCTACGAAACAAGACGAGAGATAGTAAATATTGGCATAAGAGTAAGGATAAGTTATGCAGATAATGTGGGATTCAGGAAGAAGATTGGAATCATGTATTGAAAAGATGTACGGAGATTGGCGGGGTGATATGGGTATTCGCGATATTTGAAAGTCTTATCTCGATCAGAGAGAGGTGTGAAGGTGCTAGTGTTGTATCTACAGGTAGTAGGTGTAGTAAGACAATAGATCCTTAGACGTACACGCAACACTTTAATTAAGAATCTTCCGCAAACAAAAACAGACAGGAACCCGATGATCACAGGTCTTGGTTGTGTGGCTTTTGAGTATCCTGTGGATTTACCCTTCCGAGGAGGGAGCGAGAGCTGCGAAGGCTGCTCCTGCGCGATGACGGTAACCTCGGTGTCCGGCGGCTAGCGCTGTTCTCAGCGGCCGAGCGACGGCCGGACGAAGAGGCGGTGGCCCGTGAGGACGACCTCCGCAGGCGAGATAGGAAAGGCGGGTGGGAGCGAGCACAACGAAGGCGGAGGTGCGGCACGGAGAGAGTCAGCAGAGCTTGTGCACCAAGAGAGTAGTGATGCGATATCGATTACAAAGTTAGCAAACATCGATGTTCAAAATACATCGACTAAAAATCATGTTTCCCAATATCGATGATTTTAGACTGGATTAGTAACTTCTAACATTAAATTCGTGTGGATTAAAATTTAATTCCACAGGGTTAGTTTTTATCAATTCGCTGAATACGTGTACGAGAAGAAAGGGCAAACGTATTTGTTGACCATGTAACATTATGCGAAACGAATATGAAGGAAAAGGAAATGCAATGGTATGGATGTCATCTCGGGCGAGAGAGTTTGGTCGATGAAGGTAGTGCAAACAGAGTTCCTTTGATTCCAACCCGTAAATAACCGTGTTACTATAATTTATTATTTCATGTTTTTAATTTTATAGTATTGTAATCATGGGAATTTTTCATTCAGAAACAAATCATCGGAAAAAAAAACTTTGATCACAAAACATAGATGTTAAAAAACAGGTGTTAATACACCCATGTTCAAAACATTGATATATTTACAAAAAGATCGACAGTTTTGAAAACATCGACATAGATATCGATCTCGAATCCCCACAGGAGCGGCGACGTAGGAGAGGAGACTGCCGCTGGCCGTCCGCTGGCTCGGCACCTGGGAATTTTCCCGAAGGGAGAAAAAGTAATAAGATGCACTTGTAAAATAACTATAGAAATAAATAGCAACCGCCATCATTACTGGTTGACAATAAGTATTATAATCGTCGTCGATAAATGGTTGAAGGAAGTGTATCTACAGTATGAAAATGCGGAAGATATTGACAAAACTATCGCGGCGTCTTGCAGACTCCTTTCTACCAGATACTTCAGAAAACCCATTATACCAGTTAAGGGTTAAGCAAAACTTAATTTAGTTTTAATTTATATTATTTTTTTAGAAAAGCGTCATCTAATCCTTTAATCCGTAAAGCAGAAGTTCTAACTTGTACATCAAATTTTAAAATAAATTCCCGAATTTATTCCTGTGGATGGGACAACATTTGTACAGTATCATTCAAAGCTGATGGCTTCGACAGCTCGTGGTACACAGTTGCCTGTGCATCACCGTTGTACGGGAAGACCAAGGCATCGAGCCCAGAGGATGGTGGATTTTGGGGACTAATTACGTAGCTGGGTTGATTTTAACCAATGCAGGAGAATTCAAGACGCTGGCTGTCGCTGGCATGAAGTGAAGAACAACCTCTGTGCGGACGGTACCAATCACTGTGCCGTCGAGGCAGGCGTCGTCGTGTTGGTCAGACATGGTAATATTAATTTATTGTAAAAGTAAAATAGGATGTTAATGTCAAATAAAAATGATTATATTGTTAATTGAATTTAACCCCACAGTTTTTATTGATCGACAGTTTAAAGATCACAAAAACTTTATTCCTTTCTTCACAACAATCACATCATAAAAAGTTTTCTCAGTTTTTCAGAGTGACGTTTCGAGGAATTCATTTTTACCCATCTTCACGGAAGATATAGAAAAGGAGAAAAATATTCTAAATATGTTAAAAAGAATATAAATGGACCCTACGGATGATATTAATGAAATAAAATTATTCTAATGGAAAGTAGCACTCGATATATGCAAACAATCAGATCTACGACGTTAAGATCGTTGAGAGGAAAGGAGGGTGGAGAGACTTCAAAATGTTACATGAAATATAACATATAACGGAAAAATTGTTCTCGGGTTACGAAATTGCATTTGAGCAAATATTTAAATGGCGACTTTCACTACAATAAAATACAAGAAAATACATCTGTTGCTTGAAACCATACAAAGCATCATTTATCTGAAAAGTTCCATAAGACCGTCATAGAGACACGTGAAAGTATCCGATTCCATGTGTGTATTGAGAGAGTTTGCAGTTCGTAAATAAAGCGTTTCCAGAACCAACCTAGAAAAATAATTCCATACTTCATGGAATGACCTCTTTCCACATGGAATGACCACTGATGTAGAAGTATTGTATACAATCTTAATTTTTTGATTTTCTCATAGAATAACGGAGATATTATTTTAAGAGTATTAGAGATCAGTAAATCCACGTGCAATTTTTTAAGACATTTAGAGCTAGTTTAAAGAAAATGGCTTTTAATTGACGACTGTAAATTCGTAATTTGAAGCTCTTTTTCACAAAATGTTTTTGAGTTTTCGGAAAACTACATTGCAAGTAATTTGAAGCACTTTAACTCACAAATACAATAGTGTTATAAATTGCTGGAAATGTGAATATTAACGGCGAGAGAGATAATAAAAAAATGTTTGTGTAATTTTTGAAAAAACAAAAAATACCCCGAAATAAACTTTACGTCTTATTAAAGAGTGCAATTAACACTACCGTTCGAAAACTTTGAGAAAAAAAATTTAAGAAAATGGTGTTTGAGCGTTTTCACAGAAAAAATGTAGTGTTTTCGAGAAACTTTATATGATATTATTTAAAGCACATGTACTCATAAATTTAATGTGAACAAATTGCCGCTAATGTAAATATTAACGACGTGACTGACAAGTCAAATAAATTCCACTTCTTGAAAACACAAAGAAATTGAGAAAACTGATGTTTATGTCATCTCAAAGAATACATTTAGCACTATCCCTGCCAAAAGTTTAAAGAAAAAATTTAAAGTATTATTGTGAATATTTTGCTTTGTAATGATTTTACAATTGCACATATTGCAAAGCAATATTGCGCGAAAACCACTAAAATTGTGAAAAATTTTACCTAACCTTAATGAAAGAATTAACTATAGAAAACAAATTCCATTTGAAGGAAAAATCTCTCTCTGCAACTTTGTAGCTATAGGAAGACGGCCGGAAATTTCAAAATTTTCGAAAATTCATAGTTAATCCTGAAACTCAAATCTATTCCACCTTTATAAGTGTATTTTATTTAATTATTACAAGAAATTTAAAGAAAAAATTTGGAACCGTTTTTGAGACAATTTTGAAAAGGTTAGTTGGGCTTTATGTGATTGACCTGCATATTTTGATGAAAGGTTTTCGAAATCGCAGGTAGAGCTTGATAGACCTGAGAATTTCCATTTTGGACAAAAAGTCCCACGTGTGGTTTAGGCGCTAGTGTTGTTCACAAATTGACGGATAGACAGAAAGACGGAGGGACAGACGGACAGATAAAAAGACGGACGGACGGACGGACGTTTTAAAAAACGAACAGTTTTTTGGTACCAGGGGATCCGAAAACGTGTTACATTGAAATCTCGAAATCGATTTTCCGCAGCATTACAGAACTTTCCCTACTCTTCGTATATTACTCCGTATGTACGTATGTATACAGGAAAGTAAAAAGCACCCAAATAACACAATTCGACTACTTCTTTATTTCTTTGCTAATTTTTCTCTCTGAATTAATATATTCACTTATTTTGTATATAATAAACAATTTTCATGTTTCTGTGGAGTCATATATTTCTGCATTGCAAAGTTTTGCATAGAAAACAGTTTTTCCAACCAACTTTTGAGCACTTGTTGCGGCTCAGCCATTCGGAATATCCAAGTAGTGTATTAGACCATATACGCTTGAAATTGCTTATTTGCGACGTTTTGAGGTTTCCTTCCTGGACGCCTGAATATCTAAAAGGTGTATAAAAGAGAAGAATTTATATTTCTTCTTTTGTTCGTGAAGGTGGCCGTTGCGTGCGGCGAGGCGCCAGCGCCGGCGGCGGAGCAGCCTCGTCTCGTCCCGTCCCGTGCGCATCTGCCCATGAGGCCGTCGCCCTGCACCGGGCGACCTCGGCGCCCCGCTCCTCACCTTCCCCGTTCAGCCTCCTCTGCCCCGCCCCGCCCCTCCCCGCCCCGCCCCCTGCCCTCCCCGCCCCACCCTTCCCCTCCAGCCCACTCCGCCCCCCGCCGACCCGGCCCGCCCCGCCCTACTGCCACTCCCCATCCCGGCCCTTCCCGTCCCGTCCCGTCCCGTCCGTCCACGGCGTCCGTCCACGTCGACGTGACAGACAAAAAATTACATTTTTGTAATTTTTGAAAAATAACAAACAAAAGAATAGAGCAATATGGCGTTTATGTCATTTTATAAAGTGAATTTAGTACCATCTCTACCAAAAGTTTAAAGAAAAAATCACCTCTGTACCTCTCAGTTTGGCAATAAAGTAATTTATATTCCAAAGAGTAGGGTCATGCTTGCTCGATCCTGTATTTTTGCGTGAACAGCGAGAGAGTATAGGGCTTTTGTAATATTTTGTATCTATCAAGGAAAGCGTAAAGCTAACTAACAAGGAAAATTATGTAATTACTTCAAATTCTGTTTTTATGGAAGTGTTGTGAATTCTTCTAAGAATATGTCTATAATAATGAATAAACCTTTATTCAAAATTTGTTTTAAACGTCCATTTCAATGTTCTTTATTTTAATTTTAAATTCTATAAGTACATTGTAAGTTACCTTTTTAAATTTTTTAAACAAATAAACTGGTTTTGTTAATAACTTACCTTCTTAATACGAAAAAGGAAAGATAGGGAAGAGGGTGGAATTTAAAATTAGAGAGTTCTAATGAAGGTAAGCTAGTATATTTTATTGATCGAGAAATAAATATAGTAAAAAAGGCCTTTTTTGCTATTTCAATTATTTTTAAAATAGCAAAAGTACTTTTTTTATTATATAATCAGTTCTCCGGGTTTTTTAACATACACCATCACACATTTTAAACAATTAATCCGTGAAAAGCCCCCTGGCAATGTTTACTTCCACATTTTGCTAATTTTTACTGTAAAAAGTCTCTATTGAACTGCTTCCGAAGCGCGTGGAAGGCGTTACTTTAACAACAAAAGGCACTTATTTTTTGTAGATAGAATTCCATTTCTGTAATTTAATGTTCTCTTTCGCTAGGACAAAAATGTATGTAAACAAAAGAACAATGTTTGAATTTATATATATATATATATATATATATATATATATATATATATATTGTGATATGAAATATTAAGTACCTTTCCTAATTTTTTTGAACCTCCTACTTCCCTGGATTATGAAGTTTGTTATTGTGCATATCGAGAATTTCATTTTTTTCATTCGGAGTCTTTACAGAATTCAACAATATTTCTCTAATGACGAAAAATTGGTCGGAAAACATATCACTGATTGCTCGTTGCTACATCAAAGATACAAAGTTATTTGGTTTATTTTTCATTTATACATTTATTCTAGCCTCTGTTCTAATAAAAACGTCCTTCCTTTAAGTTAGTATCATTTCTTAAAAGCAGTTGCGACAGATGGGAATGAACCTCCATCTGCAGATTATGTATGCTCTATGTGCCCGTTCTAACCATATTGTAACATCACATTTCTCATTCATATATCTCCCAAATATTTACGTAAATTTATGTTTTGCGATAATCTGTGCTGTAAACAAACCATATTCTTAAAAAAGGAAGATACGTTTATCTCAGAAATTCAACATCGCTGCGAAATTCAACAAAAGCCTAGATCCTGCAGTGTCGTGAATAACATATGAACGCGCACAAAGAGAAAACAACTCCAGAAATCCACAGAACAAATGCATATCCTTTTAAATATTCGTTAAATGCTTCAAATAAGTCACAGTAATGCAAAGAAATCGCTGTTGTTTGTTAAAATGATATTCAAGCGCTATAATTATACCAAGAAAATGATGTAGCCATATGGCTACAGTGGGACTGAAAGAGTTAGACTGCAGCGGTGAAGGCAGTGGTGCCTTGTGGACACTACATAAGAGTTAGCGAGGATCTCGTACACAGAAAAGCTCGGAGGATAATGACAGCGGTGTGACCGAGCTACGGCGGAGATGGAAAATGCGATGATGGCGGAGGAGGCGTGTTGCGTTGTGGGCGGTGATGACGGATTGGCGGTGGACGTGGCGCTGACAGCGCCGAGCTGTCAACGTGCGCATCCGTCAGCGAGTGCGCTTTCTGGGCCTGAGAACGTGGGAATTCTGGTGGATGTCAAGGTTGGTTTCTCCGCGAAGCGCCCGGGCAGGCTCCAAGGCCCTCGCGTGCGCATTCTGGGGACATATGGAAATGAGGCACAGTTTTTCACGCTTGTTAGTAGCCGAGTAACTGCTTCAAAATGTACGTCGCTATGTTAATGAACTGACAAGATGAATAAATGGTGATTATTTCATGAACATTTTGTTATACGCTCTTCACATTGAAAAATTTTACTGATTTTTGTTTCTCTGCCGATTTGTAAAACTATATTTTCGTAGTTTCTTCAAAGACGGAATATGTATTATTGCGTATTCCTATTTCAATAGAAAGCTTCCTGTTGAAATAAATATTTAAGACTAAGAATATATTCTTCTTGAAATTACCAAAATATTTCGCGCGCGGTCTGTGGTCAATTTGTTAGGATACTGCTCCACCATTCGCCTGGTGTTGATCGGAGAAACCACGAAAAAAACCTATCGGAGCAGACCGCGTACCGGTAGAATTCTCGAGACACCTGAATTCAATCTAGCTGTGTAGCTAGTGTCAAAAATCCACCATCGGGAATCGAAATCCGCAATCTCCTGGTCAGAATCACTGCAGTAGCAAGAGGTATATCCCTGAGCCATTTCAACCGGTTGTAATAAATGAAAGCCGTTCATAATACACCTCTCACATTTAAATCCTACTTAAATTCTTGACATAAAGTGGGCTTTAATTAATTTTATTTTTTCTTGATGCGTTATTGATTTTTATTGCCTTTGATATACACTGCATAATTTACCTGGATCCAGAGGATCATGGTTACGAGAGAAATACGAAAACAGTTGAACGGTGCTACATGTTCTCTTATGGAGAGAATTATGAAAAAGAATTACGATATAAAAATATGAAAAGACAAACCGAGAAAAGTTAGCAACTAGTTAAATAGTAAATAAGTCAATCTGAATCATTAAAATTACGTAAAATATAAAATCGTATATGTACCAGGCGGTCACTGGTTCTATGAACCCTTGGCTCTTGATGCATAAATAACTATTTTCGATATATAAATGGGTGAAAACCAGAACGGTATAAGTGATATTTTATAAATTCTGAGAAATCTCCTTATTTAAGTCAATTTCAGTGTAAATTCGTGGTGCTAAAAACCACGGCATTTCAATTGTTCATTAAAACTACGAAAACACATTGCCATTGCCAATATAGCCTAAGATAAACACGTTTTCTCAGAATTTATAAAATGTCACTTATAGCGTTCTAGTTTTCACCCATTCACATACTTTTTCAAATTGGTCGCTTGCAGCGTTCTGTAGATGACACTCTAAGGACGCGCGGTGTAGCCCGGCCCAGGCGTGGCGTTGCAGTAGTGAGGCCAAAGCGCCCGGAGATGACCATTTTTCGCGCACTTTCGTCGTGTTTTTGCCGCAGAAACCGGACCCCGGTCGCCGGCCTACCCGTGCGGACACTTTCTCGGCAAAAATCTTGGCTGCGTGGACGCACAGAGGCATTTTTCAATGCCGCGCAGCACTGTGGGTCACGCGAAAACCTTGAACGCTGCCGCCCCACCCCCTTGCGACTCCGCCAACCAGCTAGAATACGCTTCATAGAGTGGCTGGCCCTATGGCTTCAGCGCTCTTGGTGAACTAAGGGCCGCTATGATTTTTGAAGTCAAAATGTGAGGGGTGCCAGACGGTGTCTTGTAGAAATGTTATACTGACTCGACGTGTTATTTGTATCGGCTCTCATTTCTATATTGTTTTTTCGTTTATATTGAAATTATATTAGTGGTTATAATAACAATATTCGCAATGCCTTCAGTATGTTTGGCATGTAAAAATAGAAGTCATCAAAGAGCAAATTATCATTTTTCAAGTTTGTCGCTTTATTTATGATCTATTTGTTTGTACTTTATTGCAATAACACTCATTTTCTGGCTTAGTTATGCTACTTCAATAACATTACAATAGCTTCCATTCTTATGACAACAACCGATGCATGATGCAACGTTTTTAAAATTTCTCAATTCTTTCTCCTTATATACTGTGATTTCATTTTTAAATGTTTGGTTTTTGGTCGTGTAACAAAGAGTATTCTTATGACAAAAACCGATGCATGATGCAACGTTTTTAAAATTTCTCAATTCTTTCTCCTTATATACTGTGATTTCATTTTTAAATGTTTGGTTTTTGGTCGTGTAACAAAGAGTATTCTTATGACAAAAACCGATGCATGATGCAACGTTTTTAAAATTTCTCAATTCTTTCTCCTTATATACTGTGATTTCATTTTTAAATGTTTGGTTTTTGGTCGTGTAACACAGAGCAATAGAGTATTTTTATTTCGCGCCTCCCGTACCCACCCGGCTTCAACCAGCACCGAACGGAATACCAGAATACACTGTTTCTCCAGAGAGCCCTGCTTTAGCTGCAAAAAAATGGCTTCAGTATGCTGCAAAGATGGAGGCGCTTCTATATAGTGTATTATAGCTCATTGAAGTCCACGCAGGACATGCTTTTTATCTCAGTAGTCCGTTTGTCAGTGAACTGCATAGCATTTACCTGATGTTGTTAAGGAAAAACAGAAAAACTACAGATCAGAGCAGTCGGCCGCTACAATTCCCCTCGTGCTGAATTCCACCCAGCTACCCACTTAGTTCGAAAATCCGCCATCGTCGATATTCGAACCCTAGGACCTTCTGACCAGTATTGCAGCAAAGACTGACCCTGAGTTAAACACATTTAGGACACTTATGTATTAATCAATACAGAAATAAGATAATACCCACGGCATTAACTATTAAGATCACTTGGATTAATATGCACCTAAAATGACAACACGTTGATTTAAAAATCAATCGATTCTAAATTTCAACAGATAAAAATAGAAATTGTCATTTTCCTTGCAATACAGATCTTGTATTGTAGTTACCCTACTGCACACTTCATTGCTGCTTTATATTTGTTCTTCTGGATAAATGCATCCAAAACTAGCCTTTAGAAATGCAAATCATCCAAAATCAATATCTAAAGACAATTACAAATGCACTATAGTGTGTTAAAGAACTGTACTAAGAATTTCACCTAGGATAATTAATCCAACACAGTACATATTTTATTCATGTCTTTTGGAAATACCAGGTCTATCCGAATTCACGGTTGCTGTTTGTTTGTTAGGGTACTGCTCCGGCATTTGCGTGGTGTATATCGGAGAAAACACGGTAAACTACCTATTAGAGCAGCCGTCCGCTAGGATTCTCCTCCAGACAGCGACTGAATTCTATCTCGCTGCCAAGCGACTGTCGGAAATCCTTCCACCATCAGAAGGGGAACCGTAGGACCTCCCGGTCAGATGCACTGCAGTGACATCAGTTGGTGCCCTGAGCCACATAAGCTGGTCATATTTCTATTGGAAATACATTTTTTTTCCTGAGATTTTTACATTTTGAGTGTGTAGTTTATGTATTTATTCAAATATTGCTTTGAGTTTTTCATTCTTACAACACTTCGAACGTCTGCTAACATGCATTCTTGCTAAAGGACGAGTTTGTGATCGGGTGCGTTGGAGAGTTCACGATGAGTAAAGTCTCATATTTCTTTACGATGATCATTTGTGGGAGTTTTTTAAATTGTTTAAAATCTGTGATGTGAATAATCAGTACGAATCCATAGTATCTATTAAAATCTGAATATACTCTGTTTATTGCTACAATTGCAAGAACGCAAAAACGCAAAAATAATTGTATTTTTAAGATAACTAGATTAAATATGTCACGGAGAGTTTACAAGAAGTGTTTCTGTATTTCCAGAAATCTAATGCAGAGGTTGCCTAGTATTAAGTTCTGCTTGAAAACTCTCCGCTTATTCTGAAAGGACAGTTTCAGTATATTAGAAAGAATGAGGTCGCGAAGTTCATGAGCGGCCCAGGTAAATACGAGTATAATTTATTTGTCTGCACTTTCGCAAAAGCTTTCCCTAACTTTCGTACTGTAAAAAATGGGAGACAATTTTATATTAATTGTAGATTGAATTAATTGTTAATTGTCGTTAGAATGAGTTCTCTATGATTTCATTTTATTTTAAATAGTTTTTCACTCTTTTTATTTGAAAGGATAAAATACACAACAAAATCAACTCACAAATTTAATGTGGTATCTTGTACAACGTTTCGACAATTTTGCCATTGTCGTCACCAGGTACTGTAAGAATTAGAGTGTTTGTATCAAAAAGGAAAACGTATTATATATTGCTTCCAGTACCTGATTATAATGGAAACATTGCTGAAACTATATGCTACATAACACAATAAACTTGTAATGTGATTTTATTGTTTATTTTATTCTTTTAAAAAATGCAAAAATCTGTCTAACATAAAATGGGATTATAGAAACATTAATTTTAACGAGACAACAAATATTCTTGTATTATTTTAATTTGTATTTGTAGGAGAATCAGCATTCATAATAATAATATTAATAAGAATAAATATTATAATAATAATTTATTCCGTCAATGAGCAATTTGCACTTCCAGAGACATTTGTTGACAATAAAATGAAAATTTATTTATTGTTCAGAAAACTATCTGGTTTTGAGGAAAGTGAATTTATTAATGGATTCTTTTCATTTTCATTTTTTAATTCAGTCACTCAGCAGCGCATTTTAGTGTACATGTAGCGTAGTGACAGTATTTGCATAATACTTAAGTCATTATGTAGCAGTTTTCAGCCAGTATATGTAGGTATAGCAAGGTGTTGGTTTAAGATAAGAGTATAGTAGATACTCGTGAACCACGGGGAGAGAAAATAGGTTGTGTTATTTTTTTCAATTCCTTTGTTGTTTGTTTCCAACTGCTTTCTCCACTAGTCACGCGCCAGCTTTTTACTTTCTTACCCTTAAGAGTGTAAGAAGAGAAAATATTGTAAGCTCGAACCTGAAAACGGCGAATTTTCGTCAGATAAACTCTTGTTGTCGCGCCTTGGTAACGATAATGTGAATAAATTCTGTTCCTATACATTGTAAATTACTTCCTCCAACACATAAATTAGTCAGAAACCACCAATACCGGATCGACTAGCTGACTGGAGCGGGCTTAGTACCGCGGAGCTCCGCTTTGAGCAGTCCACTCAATACTTTTGTGACACTCAGCGCTCCTCGTGTAGTTCGAACAGCGAGTGTGAAGTGGACGCCACTCTTCAACAGGGCAGGTAATGAGCCAAGCCTTGCTCATTCTCAACAATGGTGAGTTAAATCATTACTTATTGTCGCAGAATATTACAACCGAAATAGAAATGGAGGTCGCCGCACCTGCTGTTATCGACCACCAACGCTTCGTTGGCGACCAGGAAACAGCCTCAACTCAGTTTGAATCTTCAACCGCATGGACACCGAAAAAAGGTCAGTCGTGTGATTGTGAAGCCAACAAAATCCCCAACGAATTAAAGAAGAAAAGTGTAGACCCGAGTAATCTTAATGTGAAACCTATGAGCTATGATGTAACCTTTGTAGCAGATTATCAAGACACTTTCTTTTACTCTCTCACAATCGCTAACGCGATAGAGAGAAAGTTATGTAACACTACGCGAAAAATGGGAAATTTTCAGCAGAAAACCTGGTAACGAAAATGCGGATAAATTCAGTTGCTAAATTTAGAAAAAACATCCTCTAGCATTTGTAGACAGAACCCATGTTTTGTAGGTCCTTGATACCGAACAGTTGATTGACGGCAAACCGGCTGTCCATGTGTCTGTGAACAACGCTAGCGGCTAAACTGTTCGGCCGATTTTCTTCAAAATTTCTATTTCCCAATCAATCTGGCTGATGTCACGGCTTCTTGAATTTGAAACTGATATTTTGATTTTAGAGAGTACTTTGCATAAAGCTGAGACATTTTCAAAATTTTCAAAATTTTCAAAAAATGGCGCCATCGATTTTGATGAAATTTTGTTGTTGAATAGTTTAAAGGACTTCTCTAAATGGTCTCTAAATGGTGCTAATTTAACCCCAATTTTTTCGAAAATTGAAACAAATCAAACATTTTCGGGGACTTGCTACAACTAAAATATTAAAGATAGAGATTTTTTCCCTTAATAAAAATTGTTTCTTACAGATAGATGTTGAAGTAAGGTCATGTAAAATTTTTGGAAAGTTTGAGTACTTTTGGGTAATTTTGTGTGAAAAATAGGCAATTTGTAATGTAGTTAAACAAATTTTCCTCAAAACTGGCTCCAAGGTTTTTGATTAATTTCTGTTGTTGGATAGTCTGAAGGACGTTTAAGAAAACGGTGCTCATGTTGATGGAAAACCCTGATTTTTCCAAAAATGAAAACAATTAAAATAAGTTCGGTGTCTTCGAGCATTTTTTTTAATGAAATGTGTTCATCAAAAACAGATCTTCAAATACAGTCATGTTGTCTGAAATGTCAAGGTTAATTGTCTGAAATGATTCTGAGTTTTTATTCATCTTCTGAGTATTTATAAAAGTAACTTAGATATTGATTTTAATTGCATTTAGGCGTAAATGTATTAAGTGTACCCGAAATATGAAATGATTAGAAGAAATCATTTTCTGATGGATCTGGTTAATATTGTCGTAAAAAGACGTGAATGCACACAGGATTAGTTGTAGTAAATTAAGCAGAATTATTATGTATTTCCAAGCTGCACGAGCGATGTTCAAGCGAAAACATATTATGAGTGATTTACGTGTTGTGCTGAAACTGACGGGTGGATGAATTTTTGTAGGGAAATGTTTTTATTATTGCGGAGAGTGAAAGTGTACCTTTGAGTGGTATAGAAATGATTATTTAAATTGATGAACGTTCGGCAAGAAGTATAAATGAAGTAAAACAGTAATGGTAATGGGTAAAGACTAAAATGGGAAAACTAGAATGGGAATTTGCAAATTTTTTTTCGTACTACATACTTACTTTCTAACGTGAAACTATTGTAATGCGCTAAGCTATACTTAGGTTTATTTATAGTGTCCTTCACCAGTTCATCAGCTGTTACGGAGTCATCCAATCGGGAGCTCAAACGTCACTACAGTGACGTCACTGCAGTAACGTTCAACCTCCTGATTGGATGACACCGTAACAGCTGATTTACATCAACAGACCATATTGGATCTACCTTACGTCCTCTTTTCCCCGGACATGTCCTCTTTTTGAAGTAAGAAGAACTGACCGGGAGTATTTTACCAAAAGGGACGTAATGTCCTCTTTTTTATTTGAGTGGGACTAGTACTTTTAAATGCAACCTAAGCGTATGATTAACGAATGATTCTGCGCTTTGTTCAAATTTTTCCAGTCCCCGACATCGTGACATTTCATTCTTTTATAAATAAATATTTAACTTAAACAATGCCGCCTAACAACCGGCGAAATCCCGAGATAAACTACATCTACATTTACGTCCTTTTCTCCATGAAATGCGACACTGCTGCCAAAAGCAGGTACAATGTATGGGATGACGGTGCTTGTTATACGAGTAGATGCTGTGCTTGGTGTTGTTACAACTATTCTGCTGATGTGTGGAGTTAATACTGCTCTGTGGTGTTTAAATGTCGATCAGGATGTCAAAACGAAATGACTTGTTTAATGCCATTCTTATAAATTAAAAGCGTTTGTTGCAAGGGTCAAAGTAAAGCAAACTTTTAATTGTTGAGGGGGATTTCATCATCCACCAATTACTTGTGGTATAAAAGTGGGAAAGACAGTAATGTTAATGAAGTAGGCGTAGTGTTTGATTGTAAAAGTGATGACAATGATAGAAGTATATAGTAAGTAGCACGTATTTTGACTTTAACAAAAATACATTAATATATTACCACATTTTACTCGTATATTAAGTGTCCTCTTTTTTAATAAGAAATGTCTTTTTCTATTACGGAAGTATGGCAACCCTAGATCCTATGTATAAACCCACAGACATTGTATTGCGCGCTTCATTGGGGGGTAGAAAGACCGAGCGTTGCGTCAGCGCCCACCCCACGCAGATAACGCACAGTCGCTCATGCGTGAGCACGCGCACGCACGGCCTCCACGCGCTGCGACGCACGATGGGGAAGACGCACAAACGCCTGAGCAAAAGTCTCAAAGGAATTTCTGCGTACACTGTTGAATCTTCCAACGTTTAAATAAGATACAGTTCGGTGATGAAAGCAGTTGACTTCAGTAGCTACGATTTGCCATTGATTCCAATTTGACTATATTTCACACCCTTTGCGCCGCTCTTAAAGCCTATTCGCGCATGTACTCATATTGCACATAACTTCGTTTAATGATGGGGAAGACGTATTGGGAAGACGTTCCAACGCCTGAGCAAAAGCCTCAAAGGAATTTCTGCGTACAGTGTTGAATCTTCCAACGTTTATATAAGATACAGTTCGGTGATGAAAGCCGTTGACTTCAGTAGCTACGTTTTGCCAATGATTCCAATTTGAATATATTTCAACATTTGCTAATGCCGCTCTTAAAGAGTATTCGAGCATGTACTCGTATTGCACATAACTTCGTTTAATGATGGGGAAAACGTGATGGGAAGACGCTCCAATGCCTGAGCAAAAGTCTCAAAGGAACTTCTGCGTACAGTGTTGAATCTTTCAACGTCTAAAAGAAGATACAGTTCGGTGGTGAAAGCCGTTGACTTCAGTAGCTACGTTTTGCCATTGATTCCAATTTGAATATATTTCAACATTTGCTAATGCCGCTCTTAAAGAATATTCGAGCATGTACTCTTATTGCACTTAACTTCGTTTAATGATGGGGAAAACGTGATGGGAAGACGCTCCAATGCCTGAGCAAAAGTCTCAAAGGAACTTCTGCGTACAGTGTTGAATCTTTCAACGTCTAAAAGAAGATACAGTTCGGTGGTGAAAGCCGTTGACTTCAGTAGCTACGTTTTGCCATTGATTCCAATTTGAATATATTTCAACATTTGCTAATGCCGCTCTTAAAGAATATTCGAGCATGTACTCTTATTGCACATAACTTCGTTTAATGATGGGGAAAACGTGATGGGAAGACGCTCCAATGCCTGAGCAAAAGTCTCAAAGGAACTTCTGCGTACAGTGTTGAATCTTTCAACGTCTAAGAGAAGATACAGTTCGGTGGTGAAAGCCGTTGACTTCAGTAGCTACGTTTTGCCATTGATTCCAATTTGAATATATTTCAACATTTGCTAATGCCGCTCTTAAAGAATATTCGAGCATGTACTCTTATTGCACATAACTTCGTTTAATGATGGGGAAAACGTGATGGGAAGACGCTCCAATGCCTGAGCAAAAGTCTCAAAGGAACTTCTGCGTACAGTGTTGAATCTTTCAACGTCTAAAAGAAGATACAGTTCGGTGGTGAAAGCCGTTGACTTCAGTAGCTACGTTTTGCCATTGATTCCAATTTGAATATATTTCAACATTTGCTAATGCCGCTCTTAAAGAATATTCGAGCATGTACTCGTATTGCACATAACTTCGTTTAATGATGGGGAAAACGTGATGGGAAGACGCTCCAATGCCTGAGCAAAAGTCTCAAAGGAACTTCTGCGTACAGTGTTGAATCTTTCAACGTCTAAAAGAAGATACAGTTCGGTGGTGAAAGCCGTTGACTTCAGTAGCTACGTTTTGCCATTGATTCCAATTTGAATATATTTCAACATTTGCTAATGCCGCTCTTAAAGAATATTCGAGCATGTACTCGTATTGCACATAACTTCGTTTAATGATGGGGAAAACGTGATGGGAAGACGCTCCAATGCCTGAGCAAAAGTCTCAAAGGAACTTCTGCGTACAGTGTTGAATCTTTCAACGTCTAAAAGAAGATACAGTTCGGTGGTGAAAGCCGTTGACTTCAGTAGCTACGTTTTGCCATTGATTCCAATTTGAATATATTTCAACATTTGCTAATGCCGCTCTTAAAGAATATTCGAGCATGTACTCGTATTGCACATAACGTCGTTTAATGATGGGGAAAACGTGATGGGAAGACGCTCCAATGCCTGAGCAAAAGTCTCAAAGGAACTTCTGCGTACACTGTTGAATCTTTCAACGTCTAAAAGAAGATACAGTTCGGTGGTGAAAGCCGTTGACTTCAGTAGCTACGTTTTGCCATTGATTCCAATTTGAATATATTTCAACATTTGCTAATGCCGCTCTTAAAGAATATTCGAGCATGTGAACCATTGCACATAACTTCGTGCATGTGCACCATTGCACATAACACATTATGCACCATTGCACATAACTTCGTTTAATGATGGGGAAAACGTGATGGGAAGACCAATGTCTGAGCAAAAGTCTCAAAGGAACTTCTGCGTACACTGTTGAAACTTTCAACGTCTAAAAGAAGATACAGTTCGGTGGTGAAAGCCGTTGACTTCAGTAGCTACGTTTTGCCATTGATTCCAATTTGAATATATTTCAACATTTGCTAATGCCGCTCTTAAAGAATATTCTAGTATGTACTCTTATTGCACATAACTTCGTTTAATGATGGGGAAAACGTGATGGGAAGACGCTCCAATGCCTGAGCAAAAGCCTCAAAGGAATTTCTGCGTACAGTGTTGAATCTTCCAACGTTTAAATAAGATACAGTTCGGTGATGAAAGCCGTTGACTTCAGTAGCTACGTTTTGCCATTGATTCCAATTTGACTATATTTCACATCATTTGCGAATGCCGCACTTAAATCCTATTCGTACATGTACTCTTATTGCACATAACTTCGTTTAATGAACATAATATGACCTCTAGAAACGTCTGCAATATTTTTTATGTTGTGATTTATCTAGTTACAAATTATTTTTTCATTTGTTACTTTTATTTTTATAACATATTTATTACGTCTTTTGATATACTGTATTAAGGGAGAAAAATAAATTGAATCACCTCATCAATACTATTGCAGCAATAGTATTCGGTCGTAAAATCCATGTTTAAGATTCTTTTTAGCTGCTACTTTGTACAGGTGTCAGAATTAAGGTCTGCTAGTGCTGATTCAAAGATGGTTAAGATTGATAGACATGTCTCGATGCACAAGTTTGTACCTGAAACTCGGAATGACTGTGTGGGTGTGAGACGCATAACTGCTAATTCTGGGCACGTCAACATCTATGGTCTTGGTCTCGTGATGTGAAGTTTGTATCCCAGGGGGCAGTGGTCATTTCTTCACCCTCGATGGTGAAGTCCGCGCCGACCTACACGTCGGCTTGCGGAGAGTCTCATCCTCAGGTATCTCCCATCAGCGGGGCACCGCCCCAGTCGAGACAAGCTCTAAGCTACCGACCGATCTCCCGGCATCTGTGATAGTGTAGTGCATGTTAATTTAAGTGTATGTAAGGAAGGAGAGAGAATATGTCAAGGAAGAGAAAGATAAGATCGCTCTCAGTCCGTGGCCCGTTTTTTTGGGTACAGCTCCGGCAATCACCTGGTGTGGTTCGGAGAAACCACGGAAAACTACCGACCAGAACAGCCGACCGCTACAATTGGCCAGGAGATTGCGCTTGAACTCAAACCGTTTATGTTGCTATCGAGAACCAGTCACCGTCGGGTATCGAACTCCCATTTGAACTCCCGGCCAGAGACGCTCCAGTGACATCGGCAGTGTTAGGTAAGGTGATCTCAACTGGTGAGAAAATTTGAACTCATACATGGTAAATACGACAAGTGTAAGAACTATTTATACCGTTTCGGAAATAATGAAGGTACATATTCTAGTTTTGGAGAAACCTGCACGGATTTTTTGAGCGGAACTACAATCCCGCTTCACAGATATTATATACACAAGATTATATACAAGAAACACTAAACACTGCAAGATACTTCTCAATATTTCATTAATATTATGTATAAGGAGTTAACGATGAACATCTCACATGTCCCGTCCTAGCCGCCGCCAGCTTCCTCTGTCTTGTGTCAGTCTAGACCAAAGTTAATCTGCTGCTTTCCGTAGGCTGTCTGACCATCTGGTCTCCTGTCAGCCAGGATTTCTCCAATCAATTATGGAGTCCCAGATCATAGTGGAGTACGCCCATCTTGATTGGTTCTGTCTGTTGACATGACCTACCCATTTTTGTCGATCAGCTTGAAACCTGCATCTTTGATGCTCGTTTTTGTCATTATGTCTGGTATTCTATCTTTCAGCGAAACGAGTTTTGATGAAGACCGTACATTTCGATTGAACAGAACTTGACATTACTCATTTTGTAGATTCTTGCTAATTTAAATTTCGATTTGTAATCACTATTCAGTGGAATTTATTCTGGTCATTTTGGATGTGAACATTCCGTTTATGGACATTATGAAGTGGACATCATGGTGTGGGCATTTTTGCTGTGGGCATTATTTTAATTGGACATTGTCCTGTGATAAATTGACCTGGGACCGTTTACTTTGGCAATGTAAAACGAACCCTCCCGAACAAAAACAACTAGAACTCCCGTCATATTTGCGTTTTGTGCTCTGCATGACTTTGGTGCAGACTTTCCGCTTTCCGTCCACCGAGCGGCGGCGGCGCCGCGCGGCCCCGAGGATTCGGGTCAGGCGTCCTCACGTCCTCGTCGACGCGCGTGCGCTCATCCGTTGCGGATGCGCTCCTCAATTCGGCAGCGCGCGCGCGCCGCTCCCACGCACGGCGCCTGGGGAGGCCCTCGCGGGCGACGCGCCGGCTCACTTGATGTCCCTGCAGGGAGGTCCTTGGGTTACACACCCGGCGGTGGAAGAGTTTTCCACATGAACTGCGTGGCAAGGTCGAATTCAGCCGCTGTCTGGAGGAGAATTCTAGCGGCCGGCTGCTCTGATCCGTGGTTTCTCCGATCAACAACAGGAGAATGCCGGAGCAGTACTCGAACAAATGGGCCACGGTATGTGCGAAATCTTTCCTTCCTCTTCCTTGTTTTATTCTCATCCCCTTACTTACACACACAATTTAATGTACTACTCTTCCACACGTGCCGGGAGACCAGTGGGGAGCTTACAGCTTGTTCCGCCTGGGGCGGTTCCCCGATGGAGGGAGATACCTGACCTCAGCGCGTGCCGGCGGAGAGGCTCAAAAGACACATGTTTGCAAACATCGATGTTCAAAATGAAAAATGTCACTCATAATGATCATAATGCACGCACAAGGACTGAAACAGAGGCCGTGCTTCGCTCTGGAAATTTTGAAGGGGGTACCGTAGCCCTACATATTAGAACACATTATTTTCGTAAATATGGTATCTTTTTAAGTTGACTATTTCACTCATGTCTGTCCGTGTAGTAAGTAACCAATGCTAAGCAAGAATATATTCAAATTAAATCAATCCCAGATGTCTATTGGAATAAAATTATCACTTTGTTTATCTTTTTCTCTCTTGTTTAGCTTTACTTCGTTTACATTTTAAGTTAAAGATAGCAATTGTTTTAGGTCCATAATAGCTTGTGAGCATCAATATAATTTTAAAATGTGTCGTTTAGGTAATGTTAAAAACTCTGAAATAGAATCTACTTTTAATTATTCAGTGCCGAAAAACAGCAAAAGGAACAGAGAAAGTGTGTGGAAGCAATTTCAAGAATTTTGTGAAGAAAGAAAATACAAATGGACAATCCAACCTACAAATGAAGAAATTACACATTGTGGGAAATTAATGTGATTTGGTTTGGATTTTTTGGTTGGTTTGTTGGTATGTTTGCTTGTTTGTTTGTTTGTTGGTTTGTTGTTTGGTTAGTTTGCTGGTTTGTTCATTCGTTCGTTCGTTCGTTGGTTGACTAGTTTGTTGGTTCGTTCGTTTTTTTGAGTGTGTTTGTTTGTTTGTTTGTTATTTAATTATTAATTTAGTTGTTTATTCATTTATCCGTTCATACGTTTATTTATTTACTCGATTATCCTTTATCCATTTATCCATTATTCATTTTTTGACGGTTGACATTTGATGTTGACGGTTAAAGGACGGTTTTGCATGGTTATCGTTAGAGCTGCACAATTTCTTACTAACGCGATGACCTCCAGTCCCAACTGCCGAGTACCTGGATGAAACACGTTTGGTCAATAAGATCTGGTTTGTTTAGTTAAAACATTACAAGAAATAGCTTTATATGCATAAAAAGCGACGTCTGGAGCAATTGCATACAAAGTTTCAAGCAAATAAAGCTAAATATCGGAATTATGATCACGTTTTCGGCAGTTGGCACCAGTGTGCGTCGCTTCAGAAAGACACTTGACAGGTCTAGCGATGACCATGCAGAACCGCAAAGCTTGGCTCCGGTAGAGGGCGTACGCTCTCAATTAAGAAGAAATGCTTTAGTAGTAGTTTTGTGAGGGAAGTGAATGAGGACGAGCCGTACTTTAGTAGGATTGTAAAATGTGTATTTGTGTATGTAAAATTTTACATTCACTGTTGTCAATGGTTTATATTAATCGCCAAGACCATCGGCTGAAGACTCGCCGTCGACATGCATCGTGACGAAGCGATAATAAAATGTTAAACTTACTGCAAGAAAATTATTTCTCCTCCTCTTCGTTACAAACAAACGATGGCATTTATGGCCCAGGCGAGGGTTGTCCCTTATTAAACATCAACAGTAGTCAACAATCATGAGACAACCTATCGACACTGGTAACTTATTAATCTCTGCTTTGTATCCTGCCGAAAGCGTTCTCCTGGTTCTTCACTCAGTAGTTCTACGTTTTCCTGAAAGCTTTCAAAATGTGAATGAAAATAATTAACTTTCAACTCATATAACACAATAGTCTCCAGAATTTTCGAGCTTCATTTTCAAATTATGATGATATAAAAGATCTTTAACATTGTCCGGTCAGTTGTTGATAACACTCCTGAAAGAATTACAAAGTATAAGCTCTGCCAGTCATTTTATTTCTAATACCAGCATTTTTAATTAGTTGCCGAATAGAAATACTTATAAACAACGGAGGGTAAAGAACAGAGCCCAATTTTTTTGGAAGGTCACCTTTGTAAAGAATTTCATCTCACTTAGTGGTGTCGAAATAGACAAAGGAAGATCAATCTCATAGGCGTTCATTCCAACGATTGCAAGAACTCTCCATTCTTTTCTGGTCATTGCCTTCTTCTTCAGCTCTTTTTGAATAAAATTCTACAAGAAATTTCATTTCTCTGAAGTTTTCAACCTCTTACAATTTCAGTCAGTCCGTTTGCGGCGTCCCCACTATTTCCTCTCCCTCTTTTAAAATACGCCTTGACTCTGATGAAGGTAATTACAAAGGGATCAAAACACATTAAGACAGAATTTTTTGCAGAAGAAGATATTTTATACATTTAAAACATTTACTAAACACGATTGGAAAGAAATCGCAATGTTTTTCGTCTTAAACCTATGCGAGTGTGACTTGTAAAGATTATAACCTACAAAATGGAAAAAATCCTCGTTTTGGAATTCACCTCTTCAATTTGTCTCTGAAGCTTTTGATCTCTCCAGATTTCACTCAGTCCCTTCACCGGTGTTCACAATCTTTGACACTCTTTGACAACCTCTTTGACTCTCAAACTTCCAAAGGTTTGATGAAAATGATTCTCCTATGAATTTGTTTACTCTTTTAAATTTGACACAATCCCTTCCCCGGTGTGTCCACTCTCCTCTTTGACTTTCAAAATTCTATGCTTTGATGAAAATGATTCTCCTATGACATTTTTTATCATTTTAGATTCGACTCAGCCCCTTCCGAAGGTGTCCACACTATTACCTTTCGTCCCTCAAAATTTAAAAATTTTGAAGAAAGACGATTCCCCTATGATCTTTTTGACCTCTTCAGATTTGACGATCTTGAGTCTTTCTATCTCCTCAAATTCGACTTAGTCCCTTCCCCGGTGTTCTCACTATATCCGTTCCTTTCCTTGCAATATTGCAAAGTTTTGATAAAGATGATTCATCTCTGACTTTCGACATCTTCAAATTTCATGCATACCGGGATAAGTGGCTTAGGGCATTACTTGATGTCACTGTAGTGCTTCTGACTGGGAGATTCTAGATTCGAGTCCCGACAATGGTAGAATTTTCAGTGCTGACGCAGTCTGGAGGAGAATTCTAGTGGCCGGTTGCTCTGATCGGTAGTTTTCGTGTTTTCTCCGATCAACACCAGGCGAATGCCAGAGCAGTACTCTAAGAAACGGGCAATGGACGGTGCGCGATCTTTCCTTCGTCTTCCTTGTCCTATCCTCACCCCTTACACACACGCACTCTACCTAACATGCATCGCAGAGACCGGTCGGGGCTTAGAGTGTTCCCCGGCTGGAGTGGTGCCCCGCTCGTAGGAGATACCTGTTTGGGGAAAACCCCGCTAGCCTACAGTATGTCGGCGATGGATCTCGCCATTCAGGAAAAGGGGAAGATCACCGTCACCTCCCGAACATAAAACATGCTCTACATTGACGGCACTAATGAAATAATTATAATCGTTGTCATTGCCAACAATAGTATTTATTACAAGAGCAGCTTTCGATGGCTTAGCCATCATCATCAGTTGTCTAGTACAAGAAGAAAAACGTGAACTAATGACATTAAAACGTGAACTAATGACTTTAGCAGTTGACGCGCCCCGATTCACTATCAATCAATCAAATTTGATTCATTTCTTTTCGCGCTTCCTACATTTCCTATTTTTTCCTCCTCCCCCCTTATGAAGCGAAGTCTCTGGTGAAGACGACTCCTCAGTGAAGGTATCGACCTCTTCAAATTTGACTCAGTCCCTTCGCGGTGTCCCCATCGCGCCTTCGCGCTTTGCGCCACCCGCGCCATTCCGATGGCCCGTTTCGCCACCGCGGCGGCGCGGCGGTGACTGCCGCGTTCTGCTGCCGGCGCCGCGCGAAGGGACCCTCATTAGCGTGTGGGCGGGCGCCTCGCCGCCGGCGGCCCCTTCGCGCCGCCGAATTTTGTCTGCAGCCAACGACAAGACTAAGGTAATCAGGTGTTTCGAAACGCTTTCCTAGCCAGCTTAATGGTGTTCGCTGTTTCTACATTCGTTGCATGGCGATCTCCCTTCTTTAGTGCATTTCGTATTCAGT
Source organism: Gryllus longicercus (assembly GCA_038098605.1). NCBI lineage: Eukaryota > Metazoa > Arthropoda > Insecta > Orthoptera > Gryllidae > Gryllus > Gryllus longicercus. The sequence continues at coordinate 4,159,351 of JAZDUA010000024.1, read as the reverse complement.
GAAAATGAATAATTTTCTATCTAAATAAGTGATAAGTTGTTGTTGTATCTTTATAGTTTTTTTCCAACATAGGTTTGTTATATTGAATTAATTAAAACTAAACAAAACAATCAAAAGCCACTTTTAACCGCCAGTGTCCGTAAAGAACTTTACAACCCGCTGTCAATTTAGAATAATCGAAACTAATGAGTTGCCTGAAGCTAAAGATTTCGGATAAACACATACTCCATGAAAAGGTACTTCTCATTTATATTGCTTTTTTTCTTATAAGTAAATTGATATTAGGAAAGTTTCCAACGACATACTGCCGATATCACAAATAACGGACTCAGTTGCTTCTTCTTACATATGGTAGACGAGGTTTACAGACTTCAAAGGCGTCCGTTATTTGGGACCAAATGACGTTCGTAACTCTTCTTCTTTCCTATTAATTTACTTCACATTTTTTAGCGACTACGACATAGAAAGTTGTAGCGAGTTTGCTTCCGAAGCTTTGAAAACCTAGAGATTTGACCCCCGACACTGTCAGAATTTTATCCATCAGCTACATGTCGAAGACGACCGCTGAGTGAATGATAATAGAGACTGGCTGCTTTGATCTACCGTTTGTGGTTTCCACTGATAAATTTCGAATGGATGCAAGAGTAGTGACCTACAAAACGGGACATGTACCGCGCGCGATCTCCTTACGCACTCCTGCATTCCCTACTCCCATCCCGCGACGAGCGATGGGCTTGGGATTTCCCAATTTTCTAGAGAAAAACTTTGACAGACCTTGAATATTATAGAAGAATCCGCCAAGAACGAGCCAAAATGACAGTTCGCCAAAATGACAGTTCGTAAAGTTCTAGTGAACATCATATGAAATTCAGAGTATCCCTTAACCGCGACAGCTGTTCAGCCACACCCCTTTGTGTTTGTACATGATTCCCGATAAGACATCATGGCTTCTCATTGTTCACAACCGTGTAATTATATCAAAATTAATTGATAAAACGCAAACCATGGAACGTTCTCTATCACAGCTCGCTACTTAACCGCACAGGAGCAGGAAACTCGTGCGCCAGTACGCGTCTGACATTCAAGACTGGGTTTTCAAATACACATAATACTTATCACACTAAAAGTAAATTCAATGTAGTGTTTATAAAAAGAATGAATTTTTTCAGAAGAGCATAGTAGCACTGCGCTTCCCAATTTCAATTATTTCTCGTGGCGAACTACATTTTCGTAGGACAAGAACACCACAAAAGAAAGTGTCGAAGACATTTACAAGTTAGCCAACTGCAAACGAATGAATGAAGAAAGTAGAGTCAAATGGGCTGAAGAACATGACCACAGTACCTTCAGTTATGTTGCCAGTACTAGCTGTCAAAATGGAACTTTTTTTAAAATAAAAATCGCTTTATACTAATGCAGCGACCAACTCCGATGACATGTGTTCTATTGGGATAACCGAAGTAATAAAAGCCGTCACAATTGCAGATACTTTTTAACGCATGATCAAGTGTAATATAAAAGTCAAAAATATTCATGTAGCACCGAAGACTTACGGCCGACTGTTCGGCGGCTGTTCAACCCAAATAGGGTTTAATTGAAATGAATAGAAAAAAACGAGAGAAAACTGAACCCGCGTGTCATCCTCCTCAACACTTTCAACGATGTTCTTACTGGAAGTTATTGAAGAAGCCATTGTTGAAATGGTTTTCCAGAACGATCAAAATAACAACGAAGCAGACTACCAGGACGAGAATGTTGCTGAGAGCAGCCATGACACCGCGGATGAGATATTCAGTGCCATGGAAGAGGAGACTGCTTATTACATTTTGTATGTTAGAATATTAACGTTTTCGTGCTGTGCTCTTAAATTTACAGACATTATGTACTGTTTTAATTGTTTCAAATTGCCTTGAGGTTTTTTAAAAGGTCGTGAGAAGCTAGGCCTGTGGACGTTTTGTTGATGAAGCGAACGCGAGATTTCGTTGCTAGCAAACAGTGCATGGAGAAGAAGCAGAGGTATTAAATGATATTTTACAAACGCTTCTCCAATTTTAAAACCAGTATGTACAGTGCACACGTACATTTAAAGAGTGAAAGGATTGAAAGTACATAGCCTAGAATGTGAAAATAAATTTTATTCAAACTTCGGCTTTAAAAATAATTGACTTTACATTCTTAACAAATTTTGGTTATCTGGAAAGAACCCCGTGCGCTTTAATCCGGTGAACAGAGAAATTACTGTATACCAATGAGAGCAAGCGTATCGTAGGTCTGATTCACAAAACAAAGGCCTGGAAGAAGGAACCGCCAAAAATAGCGCTCATTTTCCGACGCAGAAAACGAGTCACCTGAACCACACGACTTACGTAATACGCATTTTGTACCGCTGCCTGTTCTGGAGTGCGGCGCTCGTGTCTCCGCGAAGCCCGGGACGAAATCCGCGAGCGGTGGGCGCGGGCGATGGGCGCGGGCGATGGGGCGCGGGCGGGGAGGCGCGGGCGCGTGACGCAAGCGGTGGGTCGTGCGCGCCCCTGGCGCTGCGTGACGCCGCGAGCACGCTGCCGCCGCGCCCGCCATCGCACGCTCCGACGTCCGGGATGACGTGCAGCTCAATTCACTGACTGACTGACTGTCTGATGTTTCAGGACACATCAACTACTACAGTCATTGATCGCATCAGGGAAGTCAGTTTTACCCCGGGAAGCGTCTCCCTCGCTGGATTCTGTAATTAGCCTCCGGTCTACACGTCGGTTGCCAGAGCTTTCTCGACCAGGTATCGCCCCCAGCGGGGTACCGTCTGAGCCCGGACAAGCTCAACTCCGCGACCGCGGAGCGCTTTCTTCAAGCAGCAGAGCCCTTCCGACGCAGCCACCGCCGGAGCCACGGCCGCACCGCCGCCCGCCGTGGAAGGGGGTGGGGTCTGGAGGGGTAGGTTTCGCCGACCCTCCGGCGCCGACGAACAAAGGGACCGAAGCAGGTAGAACGCTGCGGCCGTGGCGCAGTGGGAAGGCTCCCATTTAAAGCTGTGTTCTGCTAGCGGTGGCGCGTGCCCCCTCCTCCGCTTCTGGTGGCTGGAGTTCGGCGTCGGCTGCCGCAGCAGCCGCCACCCGCTGCACGTGGGAAGTCCTCCATTCAAACCAATGCTGTGCTACGCGCCGCGCTGCTGCGAAGCGCGCCGCGGTCGCGCCGTGGGAAGGGGCCCTAAGCTGCCGTCCGGTCTTCCGACTAGTGCGGTAGTGTGGTGCATGGAAGGTGACGTGTACGTACGAGGGGAAGACAGGACAACGCAAAGGAAGGAAAGTTCGCGCGCGCCTCATGGCTCGTTTGTTAGGATACTTCTCCGCTATTTGCCTGGTATTGATCACATAATTGACGGAAAACTATCGGTCAGAGCGTTCAACCGACACAAGTCGACCTAGCAATGTAGATAGTGTCGCAAATCCACCACCACCGGGTGTCTGAACGTCCCGGTCGCAGCTGATGCAGCGGCAAAGAGATAAACTCGGTCGTGACGTCCTGTCCCGGATTTATTGCCCCCCTTCTACCCGTAGTTGAGTGGCACGGAGATGGTTATTTTCGCTTCATACTGCACTCATTTTCGTTTCGTTAAACAATCTATTGACGGGAACACATATAAAAGTTTTGCAAAGCATTGGGGGTCAAAATATCAACAAAAGGGTCGTAATCGGTTGAGCAGGGGCTTTTGGTAGGTTCGTTCAAATCGCAGACGCCAGAGCTTTGTGTGCGAATCTCGCGCAAGCCATGGGTGTTTTCATCTATATTCAGGACATGATGGTGTCCTCACAACCCTTTGTATTGCTTTCGCAGCTATTATTCATTCATAATACGTCCTCATACGTCTATATACGGTCTAAACATGTTTGGAAGAAAATTAAATAATTAATGATTTGCAGATGATATAATCATTTTCGCCAAATCCTCAAAAGAACTAGGAGATCCTCTTAATGAGTTATCGCGTTTGTGCAAGAATATAGATTTACAAATGAACACTACCAAAACTAAAATTATGACAAACTGGTCAGCTACACCATCACAATAAATAAAAGTACAATAGACTGCGTTGAAGAATATGTGTATTAGGGACAAATATTATCATTCCAAAATAGACAAGAAAAACAAATTAATATTCGGGTCCCTAGCGCCTGACAGAATTTCAATCTAAGAGACAGAGACAAGAATGTTGACATTAAAAGCAAGACAAAATTAAAAGACTTAGCACAAGAGGCAAAAATATTAAAATGGAAATGGGGAGGTCATATCAGCCGACTTGACCCGGAAAGATGTAACACGCAGTCACCCAGTGGGACCGACGAGTAGAATGGATATGTGCAAAAAGACAAAGAAAATGGTGGCAAGACGAATTTGTTAATAAAATAGGAAATTTATGGATTCCACAAAGCTAGTGATAGGATAAAGTGGAAAGGTAGAAAGAAGTGACAATGACAATGACAAGGTAGGGAGGGGAAGAGTAAATAATCCATTTTAAGATAAGTGAGTGTGAAACATGTTAATGTGAACTAGTGGACTGTATGTCTATGTAATCTATATAAAAGAATTGTAAATGTGAATAGGAAAAACAACTTAACATCGCCAAGTTTTACTTCACCTGGTAAGTTTTTTTATGAGCTACTCCACTATGGAGTGGGGTGGCTTTTGCCCCGAATAGGGATGTTATAGCTTTAATAATAATAATAGTATTATTAATAATAATAATAATAATAATAATAATACGTACACACATTCTGTTAATAAGAGTTGAGATGAGCCTCAATGGTTTCTCTACGTCGTAGAAACACAAGACTGACCGAGAATTCAATTGGTTTCCGGGCTTCAGGCAGCCGGGAAGGCGGAGCAATATCAACACCCTTCTCGAGATATGGGACACAGCTTTGGAAGGGGTTGTTCAGGTCGATATAGCGGCATTAATATTCGAATAAAATTCAAAAACAGTGCTCGGGGTATATATCGAGTCACCGGGTATATATCGAGTTTCAATAGCAATTCACAGGAGAAAACGATACTGTAATATATTGCTTTGTGAGCTAATTATTTTCAAGCACGATGTCTTGTTTACTACGTCATTAATCTGTTAAGAAAACGATTGAATCAAAGAGGCAAAGCAGGAAAAATTTGTGGCATAATAGAGCTGTTTGCGGTGATACGTGATAAAAGTAACAACCAAACAAAATTAGTTATTAACATTATGAAAATTTCCATTTTTTAAATTAATCTTCTATCATAGAAGGTGATGAGTTCAACTGTCGGGCTTCCTTTTCTTTTCACAATCAAGAACAGTTTGTTGATAGTAGGGGACTAGTTTTTATGAAAAATTGCAACCATTTGTGCAACTTATTTATTTATTGTTACGTAGTTATAAGTACTAGTTAACAAATTACATTAATGTTAATGAGTTTCAAACAATACGTTGTACAATATCTAAGCATTTTCTAGGGTCCTGGAAATTATTCCGGTGCATTTTTTCGATATATTACATGTTGCACCACATCCTTTTCCCGGGAAATTACAGTTATGACGTGGAAATGGGCTAACATTTACTAGATGACGATTATTTTATCGCTATTCTGTTCTCATTTGAACAAATGTACTTCTCGGCGTCAAGGTAATTCGTGTTTGGGAACCTGAATAATTCCCTGCGTCACCGGCAACCCGTAAGACGTTTGTGTTTGGCGGGCTTAGTCATCCGTCAAGAAAAGTTCTCGATCGCACTGGATAATATACAGTTGTCCAAGGAGGAATCATCGAAACTTCGCAAATAAGCTCTAGAGACAATTTTAAGCATATTTTGTTTTATAAATTCTTTGAATATTCGGAATGGCTAAGCCGCAAAAATTGGTTTGAAAAAATACTTACTACGCAAACATGCGCATTGCAGAAGCAAAAAAACACTCCCCAAACTTGTAAATTGTTTATTTTACAAAAGAAATGAATACATTTGTTCAAAGAGAAAAATTAACCAAGAAATAAAAAAAAGCAGTCGAATTGCGTTTTTTGGTTGCATTTTTATTGGTTAATTTTTCTTTCTGAACAAATAAACTCCCGACCATGATAGCAGAGGTGGCTAAGAGCGTGTACTGACACAGGGTCGCGGTCCGTAGAGTTGAGGGTTCGAGTCCCGCAATGGGCATGGTTATTTGTCTCTTGTCTCTCATGTATGTATTCTAGTGGTTCGCGTTCTCTTGACCCCAGATCATAGAACAACGCACGTGCGTTTGTGTCAAGTGTAAGGTCCAATATAAGTCCCATTGGGATGTAAAGGGTAACCGGCTGTCGGCTGAAATGGAGCCCTAAGAAAAAACAAACAAATATACTTCTGTAACCCTTCTTACATTTCCCCTTACTACGTGTATGTAGTAAAGAGTAAAAATTGTAATACTGTCGCGTAGAAATGGGCAATTTTGGGGCAGAAACACTTATTGTCGGGTTTGGTTTTGAAAATAGTTGAAAACACTTGTCTCTAAATGTAGTAAATTGGTGTTCTATCCCGTTGTGTAGTAAAAATCAACGTTTTATTGATCATTGAATCCGAAAAATTGAATGACGCAATTCTTTCGAAAATTGAATGATTGTCTTTCTTTCTTTTTGTCCATCTGTGTGTGGTCAAAGCCAACGTCTAAATCATTCAGATGATTTTCACCAAAATTGATATTTGCCGATTGACCTGAACGAATTAAAGGTGCTGAGAGTTTTTGAAACAGATACGGTATTTTGATTTTTGGGTGTACTTTAGTTGAAGCTTCAACAACTTTTCACAATTTTCTCAAAAATGGCTTCAGAAGTTGTGGTCTTTGAACTTTGTCTTCAGATAGGAGAAACGTCACTTAAAAAATTGTCTTATGTCTCATTTTCGTTCGAATTTCTGAATTTTCAATAAATGTAAATGATCAAATCTTTTGGCATCTTCTTACCATTGTAATATTGAAAACATATCTTATTTCATAAAATAGCCTATTCGAAGAAAAATCTTCAAATAAACTTTTTGTGGACGATTATTTTCTTATACAATATTTACAATATTATCTTCAAATAAGTTAATGTACAGTTGTTTTTCAAAATATGAGCATTTTTTGCATGAATTTGCGTGAAGTTTAGGTGGTTTTTAAACAATTACTTTCTTAGAAATGGCATAAGTGTTTTGATGAATTTTTTTCCTCTTATGTAGCAAAGGTCGGTTCAAAAAATTGACGATATTTTCGATATTTGCAAAAAATAACATTGTGAAAGTACAGAATTGTTGATTCAAATTTTGTAGTTAAATGAAATTTGTTCTCATAATTAGATAATTAAATAAGACCAAGTACAATTTTGTGAAAAAGTGGGCAGCTTTTGCGTAATTTTTTCTTGAAGTTAATGCAATTTGAAAAAAATATTTTCAAAAACGCCTCTGCTTTTTTTTAGGTTAGTAAAATTCACTAAAACTTGCGCACGCCTCATTAGGGAGTTTTGCAGACCATAGCGGACAGCTCTATAGATATTCTGCGCATGCGCAGTTTAATTTTCGCATTACTTTTGTGTATCTGCGTTTGCGCATAGGATCAATAGTGCATTCCACTATGGAGTGCAGAAACTTTTCGCTGACAGTTCTGAATTAAAAAAAACAAACTTGCCAAATTTACATGTTAACAGATAATAATAAATTAATATATGTTGTTGTTGCTCTACAGATTTAAAACTCGGGAAAGTCGAGTTATAGTGGTATCGTGTCTAATGTGCTAGTTCAAAAAGAACCTGTGTTTGAATCTGAGCATGGAGAACAAAAATTACTGGTCGGGCTTTGTTACTCGTAGCTTCATGAATTAGTAAAATACTGCGTAGTGATTACAAATAATGCGAGGAAGGTGTTGCAATATTAATTTTTGAAACGGTAGTATTCGTAGGCATTTGAAGGACTCGTAATGCTGCCAGAATGTGAACGATGAAAACCCAACGAAAATTTACGTTTTAAAAACTCTATTGGATTGGAAAGAAACTGGATAATTCGTACACCAAGGTAGAGTACTTGGTCCATTCTTGTACCATTTCCATATTAGCCACGGATCATGGACGCCTTATCGAAGCGTCAAAAAACTTCCACTATGGTCGAAGAATGGGCAAACAAGTGGAAAATAAAAAAAAAAAAAAAAACAAGTCAGCCCGAATAAATTTCATTTTTAGGAGACAAACATCTTCTTCTTGCGAGTATTTTACAGCTCTTGTGGCCTTTTCTCGCATCCCATCTCCATACCACCCTATCGTTCCAGTTATTCTCTTCTAGTCCTCTTCTTCGCATATCGTCAAAAAATCTGATTCTGCCATTCCTTTCTGGGTCTACCTCTTTTTCTTCTGTCTAAAGGAAACCACTCGCATACCTTTCTGGGCCATCTCCCACAATCAAGCCAAAGCAGCAAGTGTTTCAAATTCATCTATTATTGATTTTTGAACCTTCATTCGCTAAAGAATTTCTTCGTTTCTAATATGTACCACTTTAGATACTCCACAACTTCTTCTCAAAAAATCCATTTGTAGGCTCATTAATTTCTGTCTTTCTCTTTTCCTTAGTTCCCATGTTTCTGCACCATTCAATGTATTTGTACTTAGTATGATAGAGTGGAAAAGTCTTTTCTTGGTAGACTTGGATATTTCTTTTCCCCAGAGCAGCGAGTTTAACATTGTAATAGCTTGCCGTCCTTGTGTAATTTTTGAAGCAATATCTTTTCTGGAATCTCCTTCTTCGCTAATAATTTCACCTAAATATTTAAATTCATGGGAAGCTTCTATCTGATCTCCATTGATTGGTCTAGAATTTCTTTTCTTCTCTCCCACTACCATATATTTTGTTTTGAGGAAATTGATCTTTGAAGACAAACATGTCCATCGTAAATAATAAATCAATTTTCCAAATTGAAAGTGTGACGTATTTAGGAGTACATCTGGACAAACGATTTACCTGGAAACACCACATATTAGCCAAGAAGAATCAACTTCAATTACAAGTGAGAATACAACTTTTCTACTGGGACATAATTCGAAGATATCATTAGACAATCAATTACTGATCTGCAAAACAATAATAATCCATATAGACCTAAAGCATTCACATTTGGGGCAATACAAGCAGGTCAAATCTCTCAAATTTTCAAAGATTTTAATTAAAAACACTTAAGATAATTGCTGCAGCACCGTGGTATATCACAACCACATTGTCAACTATCAATGTTAGCATATTTACTCATTATTGTAATGTAAAATTGATTGTAAATTTCCTTTGTTCAGAATATTTTTGGATTCTGGAAATTATTCCATTTTTTTGGATTAGAGAGTTTCAAGAATTCGATAATTTCAGAGAACTCGAATATGAGACGCCATGGAAGCAGCGCATCCATAGATGCAGAGAAATGCCTGAAATCTCGACAGAAGCTAACACATATACGTGCATATAAGTCCCACAAGGTATGTTAAGATAAAAATGATTTAGGAAATCAAGGAAATAAATTGTTAAAACAGAATTTTAGTGTCTGTTTTTAATAAGGCCAGAAAACTATTACATAAGCTTCGGGATTCGAAGAGTTTAGGATTCAAAGGATTTACGATTTTAAGTACTAGACGAATTCGAAGTATACTTAGGATTCGAAGTGTATAGAATTCAACGAGTATAGAATTCAACGAGTATAGAATTCAACGTGTATAGAATTCAAACTGTAGAAAATTCCAAGTATGTAGTCTTCAAAGTATGTAGACTTCAAAGTGTGTAGACTTCAAAGTGTGTAGACTTCAAAGTGTGTAGACTTCAAAGTGTGTAGACTTCAAAGTGTGTAGACTTCAAAGTGTGTAGACTTCAAAGTGTGTAGACTTCAAAGTGTGTAGACTTCAAAGTGTGTAGACTTCAAAGTGTGTAGACTTCAAAGTGTGTAGACTTCAAAGTGTGTAGACTTCAAAGTGTGTAGACTTCAAAGTGTGTAGACTTCAAAGTGTGTAGACTTCAAAGTGTGTAGACTTCAAAGTGTGTAGACTTCAAAGTGTGTAGACTTCAAAGTGTGTAGACTTCAAAGTGTGTAGACTTCAAAGTGTGTAGACTTCAAAGTGTGTAGACTTCAAAGTGTGTAGACTTCAAAGTGTGTAGACTTCAAAGTGTGTAGACTTCAAAGTGTGTAGACTTCAAAGTGTGTAGACTTCAAAGTGTGTAGACTTCAAAGTGTGTAGACTTCAAAGTGTGTAGGGTTCAAAGTGTGTAGGGTTCAAAGTGTGTAGGGTTCAAAGTGTGTAGGGTTCAAAGTGTGTAGGGTTCAAAGTGTGTAGGGTTCAAAGTGTGTAGACTTCAAAGTGTGTAGACTTCAAAGTGTGTAGACTTCAAAGTGTGTAGATTTCAAAGTGTGTAGATTTCAAAGTGTGTAGATTTCAAAGTGTGTAGATTTCAAAGTGTGTAGACTTCAAAGTGTGTAGACTTCAAAGTGTGTAGACTTCAAAGTGTGTAGACTTCAAAGTGTGTAGACTTCAAAGTGTGTAGACTTCAAAGTGTGTAGACTTCAAAGTGTGTAGACTTCAAAGTGTGTAGACTTCAAAGTGTGTAGACTTCAAAGTGTGTAGACTTCAAAGTGTGTAGACTTCAAAGTGTGTAGACTTCAAAGTGTGTAGACTTCAAAGTGTGTAGACTTCAAAGTGTGTAGACTTCAAAGTGTGTAGACTTCAAAGTGTGTAGACTTCAAAGTGTGTAGACTTCAAAGTGTGTAGACTTCAAAGTGTGTAGACTTCAAAGTGTGTAGACTTCAAAGTGTGTAGACTTCAAAGTGTGTAGACTTCAAAGTGTGTAGACTTCAAAGTGTGTAGACTTCAAAGTGTGTAGACTTCAAAGTGTGTAGACTTCAAAGTGTGTAGACTTCAAAGTGTGTAGACTTCAAAGTGTGTAGACTTCAAAGTGTGTAGACTTCAAAGTGTGTAGACTTCAAAGTGTGTAGACTTCAAAGTGTGTAGACTTCAAAGTGTGTAGACTTCAAAGTGTGTAGACTTCAAAGTGTGTAGACTTCAAAGTGTGTAGACTTCAAAGTGTGTAGACTTCAAAGTGTGTAGACTTCAAAGTGTGTAGACTTCAAAGTGTGTAGACTTCAAAGTGTGTAGACTTCAAAGTGTGTAGACTTCAAAGTGTGTAGACTTCAAAGTGTGTAGACTTCAAAGTGTGTAGACTTCAAAGTGTGTAGACTTCAAAGTGTGTAGACTTCAAAGTGTGTAGACTTCAAAGTGTGTAGACTTCAAAGTGTGTAGACTTCAAAGTGTGTAGACTTCAAAGTGTGTAGACTTCAAAGTGTGTAGAACTTGACTGACTTGATTCGCACTTTTTTTCAAGATTCGCATTCTTTTGAAGATTCGGATGCTGGAGGAATCCTGGATTGGATCACGTCATCCTGAATGACCTCCGCCGCGCGCAGAGTGCGTCCGCGCCGAGGGAGGCGGCGGCGGAGGCGGAGGCACGTCGGCGGCGCGCGGCTGCAAGTAGGCCGTGGGCGGGAGGGGCGGAGAGGGAGGGGCCGTGCGGATGCGCGGAACGGCGTGTGTCGACACCGGCACCGCCGCCGCCGCCGCCGCCGCCGCCGCGGACAATGCGCCCGTTGCGCAAGCGCGGCCATAAACGCGTCGACAGCTGCGCCGCCTCCGCAGCTCCGCCCCCACCCCACGCGCCGACTGCAGCGCAGACGCAGACGGCGCCGAGCCACGCCCCCCGCCGCAGCCGCGCCCGGAAACAACAGGGGGTTCCGGTTTATTGATTCGTTGGTTTCCGGGCGGGGCTACAGTTATGGTCCTGAGCCTTGTAGGCGTTGTACATGTGATTTTTCGGGGAGTGTTATTATTCTTCCTCCGCCGGAATGTGAGATACGCAGTACACCCACACGTTGGTTGCAGTTTCCTCCTCGGGGGTGACCTCCATTATCCCCTTAAAAGGCCTAGAGTTTCCGTTTGTTACCTTCTTTATATTTGACAAAATTGATTTAAATATTTATTCATGTTGGAATTATGAAAATATTTAATAAATAATATTGTTTAATATCATATAAACACTAAAAATAATATACAATATAATAAGAAATGTTTATTATTTAACAAAAAGTTATGATGATCCTCTCAAAAATGATCGGCTCTACCCGCCCCTTGGGTCATCGTCCCATCGGGGTCAAGACCAAATCTCCGGACATGTGTGGTGGTGTAGTGCATGCGAAGTGTGAGTGTCTAAGGGGAAAATAGGAAGAAGAAAAAGAAACGATCGCGCGTAGTCCATGGTCCGTTTGTTAGGATAATGCGTCAACTTTCGCCTGGTACTGATTGGGGAAAAGAACGAAAACTGCCGATCAGAGCTGCCGGAACCTGGATTTCTTCTGCGGACCCGGAGAACCCAGGTTCATCGACCTCTTCCAGTGGTGTCATTGATATCAGAAAGTACTAGTTCAGTAACATACGGCAACTCAAATATCGACTTTGGGTGCGAATTTTATTTATTTTCTTTTTTTTTTCTTCCGGTACTCACCTTGTTTGATAGTTCAAATCTTCGTAAGAAATTACTTTCTAATATTTTCTTTTGAGGTTCATTATATTGAGACTTCAGCGTAAAGATCAGTTCACAAAATTAAAAATAGTAATAAAAATATTAATAAAAATGTCATCATCAACAATAATAATTATCTAGTAAAACTAAAAATACCTCACATAGGACATCGTAAACCACAAACATCAGTCATCCTAGACAGTTGCCATATTGTGATATAGTTTTAAACTCCTAACAGAGAGTAAATACTATGTATCTGTAAATAAATGTAAATACTGTATAATATTATTCTTTTCTGTATGACATCTGCTGTATATGTCAATATTTGTAAAATTGCATGAATTCTTGTGATTGCTAGCACCGAATTTGAACAGAATAACTAACATATCAATTAAAAAAAATGAATCAATAATTATTTATGCAATAATATTAATGCAATAATTATTCCTTAGAACAATAGTATCGATTAAGAGATACCGTTTCTTGCTGTATCACGTAAAACAATGATTTTTTGTTAGCTGAGGTTGAGAAACTGCTATTGAACTGTTGTGAACTGTGCTGTTCCTGATGAATACATACGTGATGTCTTAGGAAATCCAGCTAACAAACACACATTGTAGTACGTGATGTGTCTCGTAACTTATGTCTGTTTCGTGCAATAATAATGTCCAAGGATTTCTCTTACCAATATTACAGAAGTGATATATCGAATGCGTTAGCTTTTGTAGTGGCTATTTCGCAACTGATATTTTGTAGAAGAGGAGGCTCTAGGCGCCTGTCCCGACTAGGGATGGCAAATACATCGATGTTTTTAGAATATCGATAGTTTCGTGTATCTGAATGTGTGTGTGTGTAAAAGAGACAAAGACAGGAATAGAGAAATCTGGCATGTCATAAACTAAATATTTATACATCTTCAACTTCGAAAAAAAACTCACCCTCGGCCGTATTTGAACACACTTTAATAGTCTGTCGCATGAGGTCGAAAATTCGCCTTCATTTTGTTAAGCGATTGTTAAAGATCGCGTGTGTATCTATTGCAAAATGTTAGCTGGAAGGTACTGGAATTTACTTTAATATATCATTAATATACGAATTATTTACAGTGGCACGTACTGTTAGGTATTAGGCAAGCCAGGTTGGCCTGTGCTTATCCTATCTGGTGACAGACCAAAGAAGAAATGTGCGTTTCAAATGTTAAAACATCGTGCAAAATTGTATATTTCATTAATCATTTTAACAATTTCCAGTTTTTCTCGGTGGCAAAACCATGCATGGGAACTCACTGATAAAGTGAATCTACAAAGACACGTACTTCCTCACAATATTTGTAACTTTTGAAATTAAATAACATTAATTTGAAAGAAAATTAGATTTGCGCCAATTTGTAAGCACCTTTTGCTCCATCTGAGATATATATTCCGAACACTTGGATCCATTTTATAGAAAAAAAGGATTATGTTTTAAGGCTTCAAATGAAGTATCGCCATAAATTAAAACATTGGTTTCAAATTCTCAGGACGTAAAAGTTCAGCGAGATCAATGACGGAACATCAGTTTTGGAGAAGATCGTCTTCTCGGTTTAGGCGCTAGTGATGGCCACAGACAGGCAAACAGACGTTTTGCCGACAACTGATTCTTCGGGATCAAGGACGTACAAAACGTGGATTCTGACTACACAACGTGTTAGAGGAGGTTATTTACAATATAAAGGACCAATATCCCCTTTTCGATAGCAGGATGCTAAAGTAAGGAGCCGAAGCCAAAGAATCGCCGTTTTCGTTGCATTATGGACCCCATGTGAGCGTAAAAGGACATTAATGTCAGATACAAATGAAAGTTGCTGGAAGGTATTTAAATGGAATTGGATGTAATATGGAATGGTAAATATGGAATTGTTATAATCGGCGGATGTGTGGATTGCAGCAACAGAATTCAGCGCCAAAGGAAGTAATTTTTTGGACTTTACTTTTCGTCATTTCGACAGTAAGAAAGCCAAGTTTTGTAATTTTTAAAGGGGGGAAATATTTAAAATTCAAACAATGGCTATTGAAATGAAAAGGATTGCGCGCTAAGGTGAATGATTTTTTTTTCTTTAAATGTTAAGTGTGAATGTGTGTAAATATTTTATATTTCCAAGGGTGCATAAATATGTTTCTGTTTGTTTTATGTTATGTTGTATGTATTAGCTACGAGAGGTGGCAACGACGTCTAGTAAAATTTTGTTTGTCATTAAGAAATACATTGCACCAACATTGGCGGTGACAATAAGTTCTTGAAAGATCTTTCTTTTTTATTAAATTTTGGAGAAGGGAGAAGCTCGTTACCTTTAAGGATGCTTCAACATAATAAACACCCGCTTACTGTAAAGGAAGGGCTCTGCGCACCCACGATCAAAAATAAATTTTTAAAACGGCCCATAATTCCGCCTTGTGTATTAGCAATATTGATTTCAAGGCCATTTGTAAAGATAGAAACCAGTCCATCACTTGTATTGTGATTATTATTATTATTATTATTATTATTATTATTATTATTATTATTATTATAAGTAAATATAGAGGAAATAGTGGACCCGTTTCAGTGGCACGCCTAACGTGGTGGAGAAAATTAGTATTCATAATAATAATAATAATAATTATTATTATTATTATTATTATTTATTTTCTTATGGCATTCACTTGTGAGATCGCATTTACATCGACAAAAATTACAACATGAAATACACATTTAAATATGAACAAAACAATATAAACAAAGAACAATGAAACAACAAATACTGCACTTTTGTAACAAAAGTTCAAGTCTAGAATCTAAAATTTGTCTGCACTTTTGGAACGTCACTACACAGGTTTACAGCCGGACATCGAGCTGCTCCAACCAGAGCACCGCTTCGGGAGTTGCTCTTAGAAAGTCTTCCCTGGTACCACCAAAGGCACGGCTGGGACAATCGAAAGTAATGTGTTCAGTAGTTTGTAGAGAGGCACCGCAGTCACAGGCAGGATTGGTACTGAAACCCCACTTGGTAAGGTTAGCTCCGCATCGTCCATGCCCCGTGCGGACTCTGTTGAGAGTAACCCAGAGCTTCCTCGGTAGTTGGAAACCGGGAGGCGGTGAATTGGGGTCCAGTAGGGGGTGCCATGCAGTTAGGGCACTATCGATCCATCCTCTCTTCCATGCAGCGATGCCATCATACGCCTCCTCAAGGAGCCGTTTAGCGGTAACAAGAGGAGGGGATCTGGACTTGAGTCTGCGATGTACAGGCATAATTACCTCATCTTGGCCGTCCGAGCACGGATGGTAGTCGAGCCAGATACTCGACTAGGACGAACGATAGACCGCCTCCCCGTGGTGTCCCCTGGAAAGCTCTTCCTGAAGAGGGCTAAAGGTCTATCACTGCAGGCAAAGTGTCCCTGCAGAGCTGGCAGTCCGGACTATCCTTGGATCTCCCGGACAGTGAGATACGCTGTAATATTAAAATAATAATAATAATAATAATAATAATAATAATAATAATAATAATAATAATAACACAAGAGTTGACAGCTAAATGTGGGACCCGCTTCACTACGTACCTAGTAGCTAGACTAGTACCTAGACAGTAAATCTCAAAGCATGTTTGCCCAAAGCACGTAACCACAATGGGAGGTTCGCTTTGCCCGCGACGACTCCACTTCCGACAGTGATCTACCGTCGTGTGGGCAATCGTACGTTTCCGCGCGTGGGCTGTGGTGAAAGAGAGAGCAGCGGCGTTCATCACGTTGACGGGCTGATGCGCTCGTCTCCGTGTGAAAAAGGTTGGGAAGGAAGTGCGGATCGTATTTCTTTCATGTCTTCCGACATTTCAGGTTTTATTGGGCTTTCATTCATTGGGTGTTGTAAATTCAGTTCTGGAGATCGTTTAGTTACGGGTATCATTTAGCTTGGAAGTGTCACATTTTTTTTCTTTTGCTTAGGGTTTTTTTGCGTGTTTCTTCTTTATCCTCGATTTCATGTTATTTTTTTCTTGTTGCTTATATTGTTTCATTCCGTTATTATTCTTCCTGCATTTTCTTTTTATTTTGTGCTTAGAAGTTTTTTATACAGTCTTCCTAACTTCTTGTATTGAATTTGTTTGTGTATGTTTACAATATTTTTTCTCAAATAAATAGTTTTTCTCAAATAAAGCAGAATTAGGACACCCCTTTTCCTTGCTAGAACTTTACTTACATTTAGAATAAAGGAATTCAGCGCCGTTTAATTCCTGGCTTACAGATATTTGAATTCATGACTTTAAAATACATTATTATAAATCGGTCTTAGTCATAAATATCTTATCTTAGAACCGAAAGGAAGATGTTAGGGAGAAAAGCTGAATGTCAGGAGTCATGAGAAAGTCATGTGCCTCTTAAAGTCCAAACAGTGTTAACCATCTGCCTACAATACTAATGATTATGTGTTTGCACAGCGCATGCTATTCAAGGCACTTGACGATTACAATTTGTGCTTGTACGGCATGAGTAAATTACTCTGTAGTTTATTACCGACAAATTGCGTTAAAACATCCGGCAAGGAATGATCAACAACTCAGAAATTTCATCCCAAGAAAAGTTGCTGAGCTATAGCAACGCCAATTATGTATTACGTTGATGATGATTGCGATGACGCCATATTCTTGGAATGATTGTGGTTGACCTCACATCCAAATTGTTCTCAACTAACTAGTAGGAGTAGGTAATTTTACTTATCTTATTAACTCATGCGCTAGTAACATGCACAGCGAGAATATTTAAATGAAGGACTTGACATCTGAGAGTCCTATGCCAGATTTTATAAAAAACAAAAAACAAAAAAAACCGACCTTATATTCAACCTGCAGCCACAAAATCTGTGTCCCTGAAAATAGTGTTAAATTTTTGACAACAGAGTTATCCAGGAATGTCTGACATATCTTCCTCGTGAAATACGTTAGTCACATTTTATTTTTAACTGATATTTAGAACAAAATGGCGTGATGTTTCCGAGCCCTTCAAAAGGTTTTCACAAAATACAAGCGTGTCTCATTCTCAAGAACAATTACCAGTAGGAAGAAGAATTAAGAACTGAAACGCAGCAGATCTGAAATAGCGTCCGCAGCGAGGGTGGAGTGATTACCACATTGAAGACAGAAATCTACACGCTCATGTTCAAATGCAAGATCGGAATCGAAGTAATATAAGACTAAGAGCAGCAGAGTGGACTAACCCACTTTGATGAAAAAGGGAGAAAATGGGTTGGAATATTTCATGAAAATTATGTTCAACAGAATTCTTTTATTTCTGGATATTGCTATCGAGGTCCTTGGTGGCTCGTTGATTAGCGTGCTCGCATTCCATGGCTCAACCTCGGGTTCGATTCCCGGCCAAGCCAAGATAACTGTGCTTTGCTTACAAATGTCCCAGTATCTGTTGCTGTGTGACGATAAGAAAGTCCACCGTCAGGTTAAGAAAATCAGTATATACCGTGGAGGGATGTCTTCGTGCTAACCGCACGAATTCTTTGTCCTATGGCCGAGCGCTAGACAGCCAAGACCCATAGTAGGCTGTCAAGCCATAGAACAGGGCAGGATATTGTTATCTCAAGACTGTGTCATATTAGAAGGTTAATGCAGGTACTACATTTTTACAATTTGAATACGTTTTTAAATTTGTGATTAGAAGTGATTCAAATGGTTTCTTATGAAGTTTTTCGAAAACTCAAAGGTTTTTCGTAAAAAAGAGTTTCAAATTTCGCATTTATAGTAACGCTTAAATTACAATTTCTCAAAAACGGCTCCCAATTTCCACATAGGACAAGATTGTACCCTTCTATAACATACTTAAAGTCACATTTCAGCGCTTTCCGTAGGAAAATGACTAGGAAATTGAGAAAATAAAAAAAATAGATTGTGTGACGATAGATGTCCGCTGGGAAGAGGATATAGCAAGACCGAAAAGCTAGCCCATACCAAAGAAATTAGAAAACTAACTAGTACGAGAAAGTCTGTGCCAATCTGTAGCAGCACTAGTGAAAGGTATTAAGATGAAATTTTCACCAAACGATTCCGAACAAAGGGGTTCATCAGTTGTACTTTTTGATCAGCATTTTGATACCATTTTTTTATTTTAAAGATATTGAACTGGCTTCATTATTTAAAAATGAACACTATATCTTTTTTATGCGCATAGATAGGTCTTGAAAAGAGAAATTCCACAATTCGGCATTTGCTGCAATTTTAGTAATTATTATAAACTCAAGTGAGTTTTAAAACTTTGCGTTATAGAAGGTCCGGAGGTTCCTGGTGAGTCTGGATTTCCAAACATTTCCCGCTACGGATTAAGATGTCTGGAGCATCTTGTGGCCTCTAAACGACATTCGACAGCACTGTACTCAAGTAAAAGTGAAGATGTCTAAAAATCGCGAAGATAAATTTGTCACCTGTCGAAAATGAATGAGTAGAAAGTGTAAAGTAGAAATTTGTGGCACTGTGACGCGTGGTTTCTGCGGATAGTTGAGTTAGAAACTTTTAGAAATGTGCGACCCACTTATGCCATCGATACAGAGACTGATATTCATTGCATAACTTACCTGGATCGTGAGGATCTTGGTGACGAGGGCAATATGAAAACAGTGTATATGAATGTAAGGGGTGAGGATAGAACTAAGAAGACGAAGGAAAGATCGTGCGCGGCCCGTGGCTCGTTTGTTCGGGAACTGTCTCGGCTTTGCCTTGTGTTGACCATGAACAACTACCGATGAGAACAGTCGGTCACTAGACTTTTCCTCCAGACAGCGACAGAATTCAGCGTAGATCTCTAGCGAGTCCCAAAAATCTGCCAGAATCCTAGGACCTCCAGCTCACAGTCGCTGTAAACACACTAAACAAGCAACGCTACTTCCGAGGCAACTGATTCGATTAGCTACCTAAAGATTTTGACTTACTCGCTTGCCGAGCTGCAGCCAAGCAAGAGCGTACGGTGCAGCAAGCAGAGGCGGATCCAGCCGATCATTTTGGATGAGGCCATCTTAGATTTTTGTTTAATAATAATAAACATTGGTTTTTGTTTTTTGGTTTTGCGAATATACCATGCGATACGTGCATCCCACCGGGGCTTAGTCTTGAATATCGGGGAAGGTTCACATTACTTTCTATTAAGGGAACAGCATTTTATCGCTGATTCCATTTTTACGCCACAGGGTTGTTAGCCCTGGGAGTTGGGGTGAAATTGAGATGATGATGATGATGGTGATGATGAATTAGACACATACAAACTTACGGATACACATTATTATTATTATTATTATTATTATTATTATTATTATTATTATTATTATTATTATTATTATTAAGATTGAAGTAATGGGGTGATGTGAAGGGGGTAGTGACAGTTGGGGGGAATTCTTGGAATATTTTGAACCATCCAGCATTCGCCTTATGACCAAAGAAAACCTCGAAAAAGTCGAGATGGCCGACCCGAGGGATCGAACCGGGACCTCCCGATGGCGAATGCAGCGCACTATGCACTGAGCCACTTTGGTTGGTGATCATTTGTTATTAACTGTATATTATTTTTGTGATATATAATACTATACAAGATTACCTTTTAAATAATAACGTAATTCTAACATAAATATTGAAATGAATTACGCCAAATAAAAGTTCACCATCACAAACGTTAGACCTTCTTTGGAGGAGCAATCTCCTCGTGGGCCCTGTGTCGAGCACTGGCAGCAACGCATACTTCGCCGTGATTGCGATCATTTCTAGATCGCTCGTGCGCTAGCGGAGGAGAGGGCGATTGCGCAGCGCGCGCTGAGATCGATCTTCCCACGCCGCGCGTTCCGCCTCGGCGCTTCCGGCGCTCACTGGCTGCACTTTGCGCGTTTGCTCAGGCGCTCCCATTGCAGTCACGCGCAGCAGGAGGCGCGACGTTGGGCAAGACCGGCGTTCCCGCGACGCCTTCGCAGGGAACTTCGGAAACTTCGTCTGGAAGTACGCGGAGAAGTCCGCGTGGGCGGACGTACAATTAATTGATTTCGGTTGATTAGTGATTCCGGGCGTGTGCACTCTAATGAGGTCATTTGTACAGTAAGTGTAGCGCATGTTTCCCCTGCAGTTCATCGTCCGGGCAGTTTTTTCCCTCGGAAGGATGCAATGATCTTTCCCTGCTGGATGGTGAGATGCGGCGCCGACCTACATTTCGGTTAGCGGATCCCCCCCACCAACGCCCCAGCCGGACAAGCTCTAAGCTGTCGACCGGTCTCTCGGCATGTGTGGAAGTGTAGTGTATGTTAGTTTAAGTGTGTGAGTCAGGGGTGAGGCTAACACAAGGAAGAGGATGAAAAGATCGCGCGCGGCTGTGGCTCGTTTAATATGGTGCAGGTTCAGCATTCGTCTGGAATTGATCGGGGAAACGCCGGAGACATACCAAGAAGAGTAGCAAGTCGCTAGAATTCTTGTCCAGACAGCGTCAGAATTCAACCTAGTTAAAGTCGAAAATCCAGTCACCATCGGGACTCTAACCTGGGACCTTCCAGTCAAAGGCACTCCAGTGACATCAGTTGATTCTCTGAGCTACATCTCCTGGAACATACATTAAAGAAAAGGTAAATGTATCCAGTGCAATTGCATAGAGCCCGATGTGGCCCCAGAGAGGGGGGGGGGTGAATGCCGGGTTTCACCTACAATTCGTCTCCGTTGGCACATGGTTGGGTGGCGAGCACAACGAACCGGCCGCCTTTACCCCCAGGAAAGGTCCTGGGATTCACTTGAAAAGGATGTTGAGTCGACCTGAGAATCACCCTGAATGGAAATCACCACATTCCAATCTACGAACCTGAGTCCTTTAGGTCATGAATCCAGTGCCCAACCGCTAAGCCACTGCGGCTTCACAGTGATGAAAATAAAATATATACAACATTTGAAAAGAGGGTGAATCGGCTCGGCGTTGACCAGGTTTTTATAACATTCATCTGTTTGGTAGGGAAAGGAATGAATTTTTTCTGTGGCGTAAACCGAAACTATTTCAAAATCTGCAGTGCTCCGCTACTCCGTGCTCGATCTACCTCGCCCCCTCTTACCTCTCCACACACCTTCTCGCTCACTCTCGCCCCTTATCCACTCCCCCTCCATGTTCCAATCCCCCTACTCCATAAATTCTCCGCTATCCGGGAGACGACGCGTCTTTAGCTGGGAGGCCGACGTTTCGGCAGTGAGGAAGCTGCCCTGAGGAAGCTGCCCTGAGGAAGCTGCCCTGAGGAAGCTGCCCTGAGGAAGCCTGCCACATGCCAGGCGAAACGTCGGCCTCCCAGCCAACGACGCGGCGTCTCCCGGATTGTCGAGAATTTGTGGATTCGAGCCGCCGAAACTTACGTGTAAATCCCCCTACTCCGTCTCACTCAGCCTTGCCTCCCCCCAACAGTTATACAATCGTAAGTTAGCTCACATTACAGTTCTCTTTGAAGCAACTCTGCCCGTTAGGTCCTAGGTTTCGAATCTCGACAATGTCGGCTTTGCGATACCACATAGCTATATAGAATTGTCTCGCTATTTTTGAGGACATTCCAGTGTAGCGTCGTGCCACGCTCAAACCGCCGGATGCTAACAAAGGGCGGAATGATGACGCACTGGGACTTTCTGTGTACGTAGCGGGCCCAGAGCGGCTTTGAGGAGGAGGCAATGGGAGCGGCGGGTAGAGCCAAAAGGGCCTATATAAGGCCAGTCTTCTTGTTCTAGCGGCGTCGGCGACAGGTGAAGCGCGTGTCTGTGCGTGTAGGTGCACTAGGGCGAGGGGCCGGCAATTCATTGTCGTGACTTGCGAGACGCGTAGATGGTCTCAAAGTAGAGCGGGTTCATACAGGGAACATCGGTGGTATGTTGCGGTGTGGTAACCGTTCTTAAATTATCTCTCCTTGTAGTTGATCTATTTCTTTAGTGAGCAGGGTAGTTGTTAAATTGAGACTACGGTCTAGATTGTTAATAAATCTACTGTTTTACAAACCACTCTCGTCTGTGTTCGATTACACCCGTATGACGCCACACTAGCGACCGGCTGCTCTGAACGGTAGTTTTCTGTGGCTTCTCCGATCAACCAGACGGAGCAGTACTCTGACAGACCGGCCAGAGACCGCACGAGTTTTTATTTCTTCTTCCCTATCATATATTCTCCCCTCACCTGCACACTTCCTCTTACGTGCACTACACTACCACACATGTCAAGAGAGCTTCGAGCTTGCCCTGATAGGGTGTTGCCCTCACTGGTGCTGATACCTGGAGGGGAATTCCTTCTCAAGCCGACGTGTTTAATTGTGTTGAATCTCAACTCCCTACAGAGGACACACACCTATTTATCCTGCAGACGCTTTTTATAAATTATTGTATTTTTAAGTACAGTTTTTGAAGATGATTTATAATGTTTTTCGAAAAGTGAAAGTTTTGTGTGAAAATGAGCTCAAAAGTGCTCCGTTTGAGAAAAGCGGAAACAATATTTTCATAAAAATAGCTCTAATTTTTTCATTGGAAATTTGCATGTAGGTTCAGATTTTACTCTTCTAAAATTTTCTGAAAGTCGACAATTAGAGGAGCGAAAAGTGAGAAAATGTGAAAAGGGTATTTTTGTCCGCATGTACTCGTGCTTCAATACTACAAATGTAAGTCGTAATGAAGCTCACCTGTCTTCCTGTCCTTCCAGCTCGTGAAAAGATGACAGCTGGTATGGCGATGTGACAAAAGGACCAGACGCAAGAGAAGAGGAAACTAGTACGAGAAAATATGTACCATTCTCGATCACCACTAGTTTTTATAGAGATAAATGAGAAAAAGTGTTTGAACTTGGACGTGAGAGAACAAGGGAAATTCTGGGTAAACAAAATCCAGACAACTTCTATAATTTCCTTGGGAAGAGTTTACTTGACGAATGATCAGGGAAGACTTGTGTGTTGATGACAGACACTAGGGAATAACTCATGTCACCAAACATGTTAAGAATGAATGTTGTGGATGTCTTAACGCTGACATTTATTCTGACTAATTTATCACTAGACTCCTATGGTGATGGTCATGACAAGCAAATATCTCTGATGAATAGCTAAGAATTAGCTGATATTACGTTGGTTGAGAGGTTGTTCGCAAAACATCAAGTTCATAAACTGCCTCTCAAGGATATAGGGCACTAGTAGTTTAATAAATTATTTTCAGTCTAGTAAGAGTACCGTGAAAAAAATACGTAATATTTTTATCTTTACGATTTGAACACTCAATGTTGATATTTAGGTGTTTGTTTAGAAAGTGTTAGTTCAAGAACAAATGTCGTAAACAATGGCATGGATATCAAACGGTTAATGTTTTTGACATTAAGAAAATCCAGAGTAAACATTGAAAAAAATACGTAATATTTTTATCTTTACGATTTGAACACTCAATGTTGATATTTAGGTGTTTGTTTAGAAAGTGTTAGTTCAAGAACAAATGTCGTAAACAATGGCATGGATATCAAACGGTTAATGTTTTTGACATTAAGAAAATCCAGAGTAATCATTCTTTTTGC
The DNA here is from genome assembly GCA_038098605.1 of Gryllus longicercus. Lineage (NCBI taxonomy): Eukaryota > Metazoa > Arthropoda > Insecta > Orthoptera > Gryllidae > Gryllus > Gryllus longicercus. The sequence continues at coordinate 4,135,261 of JAZDUA010000024.1, read as the reverse complement.
TTTATAGTGTTTGTTGTCTTCCTTCATACCTTTTCAACGCAGGGAAATGTTTCTTTAATAAATATTATTCGTTTTCTGAATATGCGTTGATGTTTGAATAGCACTCTAGTGCTGTGAAAAAAACCACTAGAGCAATAATGCTACAATGAAGAATCCACCTGAATATGCAAATAAAACTCCGTTTCATCGTCGTAGATAAACTTCATTTCAACACTCTTTCTAGTAGACGATAGAGAAGTGTAGTTTGATACGAACGAGTAATATTACTATTTCAATTGTTCTTTACTGAAAATGGATCACGAAAAGTATCTGAGATTTATAACGCTAAAGCAAGATTTAATGTGTCGTGACGACACACATCTGAAAATATTAGAATCAACTATTCTTGATTATAATATTTTAAAATTCTAAATTAGCGAAAACCAATACGTTTCACACATTACTAGGCACTACTAGCAATGCTAACAATGATTTATATAAACCGAACACCAATATGCACAATCCATGGAGCTATAAATAGTCTCCCTTGATCTTAAAATGCACTGAAATGAACTGTAATTTTAGACAATTATAGTAGTCAGATCAGATAATGACAATATTTATAACACGCTTTATAAAACGAAGCTAAAATGTGGAACTAAATATTTAATTAAAATCCTGGAGTGTACGCCATAAGGTACAGCTGGAAACATTAATCCAAACATCCAAAAGACAGAGTATTTCCTTCCTAATCATCTTCTCGCGAACACTTCGCATATTGCTAAAACAATATAAAAATAGTACGTTTCTCTATTATGCCTATGTGGCATGCGAAAAAGTAAAATGGGCCGATATTCCTCAGCTACCATTTCATTAAATAAGTCGTGTTTGGGGCGTGATATAAGCAAGGTGGATAACATTTTTCAGTAACTATTAATTTTAACTTGTCACGAAACGTTCAAGCAGAAATATTTTCGGATAAAAATTAAAACGAATCTCAGCGTGAGCTGACTGAAGTCTGCGACATTTTACAAAATCTGTAATATGACATATTTCACCAAAACATTTTAAATTTCCCCTCCCAAAATTTGTCTTTGGTTCCGCCCCTGGAAACAATAGATCACCTCATTACTGGCTGCATAAAACTCGTCAACAAAGAGTATCAACATCGGCACAACCTGACTGAAAATATTGTACCCCAAGCACTGGCAACCAAACACGGGCTACTGACAGAAGAAGAAAGCATCCCTTATTATGAATACAAAGTCCAACACGGCATTAAAAGTACTAATTTCAAAATGTATTATGACCTTCCAATACATACTGATAAAACGATTTTGGCAAATAAATCAGATTTTCTACTACATAACGTACAGGAAAAGAAAGCATTCATCAATGATGTTACACACCCTGCAGATCACATCAATAAAGCAGAAACAGAAAAAATCTCTGAATACATTCCCCTATCAATAGAATATAAAGAATTATACAAACTAGAGTCTGTTGAGATTATACAATTGTATTAACAGCAATAGGTCTTGTTAACAAAAATCCAAAGTATTATTTGGAAAAAATAGGTTCCTCCTAAAAAAAGGATGCGGAAGAGACAAGAAAGAGAGGGTTGAGTGTCGGGAAGGGGGAAGATTTGGGAGAAGATCGGCCTGTTGCGTTGGGGCGCGGGACAGTGCGTGTCGACGCGAAGCGAAGTACAGCGCGACGGGAAGTGGCGAACCGGAGTACTCAAAAGAGAGCACTTTGGCAGTGTTCGCAGTCCACCGGTTGATTGATTGATTAGTGATTCCGTAGGTCCGTAGCCAACTCCTTCGGTCATTGTTCCCGTAAGTGTAGTATGTTTCATTTTATCGCGGGAGGTGGAGGTGAACTTCCCGCTGGCTGACGAGATCCGACGTGAACCTACCGTTGGCTTGTGGGGTTTTCCTCAACCAGAAATCACCAGCGGGGCACCGCCACAGCCGGTACAAGCTCTAAGCTCCCGACCTGGTCTCAAAACAACTGTAGTTGTGTAGTGCATGAGAGTGTGTGCAAGTAAATGGTGAGGATAGGACAAGGAAGAGGTAGGAAAAATCGCGCGCGGTTCGCGATCCGATTGTTAGGGTACTGCTCCGGCGTTCGCCTGGTGCTGATCGGAGAAACCATGTAAAACACCGACCCGTACAGATGGTCTCTAGAATTCTCTTCCAGACAGCGGCTGAACTTAACCGAGCTGCCTACGAATGTCAAACACCCTCCCACCGTCGTGAGTGGAGCTGTAGGTCCTCCCAGTCACAGGCACTGCAGTGACATCAATGAGCCACCTTTGCCGGTGGCGAGTCCACCGGAGCAAGACGGGTGGAGGCGGGGAGAGTGGGGAGGGGAGGGGTGGTAAACAGCCATCCATCAGCGTTGCGCTAGCGCCCGCGGAGTACGCAACAGCGGCGCCCTCGGTCGCCCATTGACGGCGCCGGGCACCGGCCTCGCGGATTCTCCACATGGGCCGAGGGGAGATCAAGTAGAATTACGTTGAAAGTACGAAGTGCATTTCGACGATTTTGCATATTTTTTCTCGTTGCTTCGGGGTATAGTTAACTGAAACGTTTGGACATTTGGTTACAATTGGATGCTGTGTAGACTAACATGTTAGTGCATATTTATGCATCATTGGCCTTATTTCCTGTTTGAGCATATTCCTGTAAGTGTTCGCGCATACTTTGCATATTGACTTAAAATAGAAACTTTCCACTAAAACGTTTCAACTTTTCATATGATTTAATTATTAGTAAATAGATTACAAACAGCTCGCTTGCGTTTTTTCCTTTCTTTCTGTAGATGTCAATATACTTGTGAAAATGTGGGGTATTTCTTATATCGTATTTTTTTGAAAACAGGCAGGAGAAATGCAAGAAGGCATACATATTATATACTTAACTAAGATGAATATTTACTTCTCCTGCAAAGTAAGATAGGTTATATTATACTGCCACAAAAACACATATTTTCATTCTACGCGTGTATGTCGTGAAATTTGATCAAGAAAGGTTTAAACAGGAAGAGAAATATTGTTAATTTTAATTGCATATTAAAATGCGTATTTCAGAATTTTTAAGTCATAAATGAATATTTTTAAAACCATATGTCAAGATTTTTTAGGACAAAAATCCTCTCGGTTGTTGGAAGTATTGAGATGAGACGAACAAAGCCCAAAATTTCAACAAGATCGTTTCGACTTCAACATAAATGTTTTAAAAAATATTAAACATTTTGAGATTTTATTGAGCTCAGTTCACACTCTACGTTTTTATTGTTGGCTTCATATAAACTTAATGCTAATAGCTTGATTCTGAAAATCACATTTTCGGGGAAGGAATCCTTTATGTGGGGACTGCATAACGGGAGTAACATTTCGGAAAACGTTGTAAGGAAGGTATAAACGGGAAATCTGTTTCTAATACGGGTATCATGAGTGGAATTTCTGCTTAACCGAAGGCGTCTTATTCTGATGATTTGAGGAACGCTATGGTAAAACTGTGTGGGGAGATACGTGAAGTGGTTTTCTATAGCTTCAAGTTGGATTTCATTGTGCAAATGGTCCTACAAAATGATTGGATACATGTTTCTTACAAATAAGATAAATAATCAGTAAGTAGATATTTCTAACTTGCAGAACTATAGAAAAGCGGAAAATAGTGTGCCCAGATAGAAAGGAAGGAAAGAGGGTCAAGGAACTTGTGTAAAAATCTATTGAGTCTTCTGGACACGCGAGTAATTTGCCACTTAAAACAGAAACTTAATATAGAAAAACTGCGACCACGAATCAGCAATGGAAATCATTGTTCTCCCTTCGTCTTCAAACGTTAAAGGTCTTCAGATAAGGATCTAAAAATGGACAAATTTTTGGGTTGAGAAGAACGAGACAAATACATTCGCTCCAGAACAGAATTCCCGATACGCAAGCAGCGGACATCATTTAACCTTGTGGTGGTACACAGCAAGGAAAGAACACTCTCGTCTTCGCAAGGTCTGCGGTAAGGAAGTCTTACCATATGGAGCGGAGACCTCTAAGATGTCAACTTTACAACAAGGACATCGTTAAATGCAACGTGTATCACATGCGAAACATCCCGTCCGCGAAGATTAGTGGGCAAGGAAGAGAAAGTGTGACATCTTCTCTGCTCCATCTCTTTCACGATCGACGAGGGCTCCTTACGATTTTCAAACTTGTGTATATGTAATAGAGGAGTTTGTGGCGTCATATAGATGGTTTACATATCATTTCAGCGTCAGAAAAATCGAAGAATAGAATTTGAATTAGAAATTGCACTCCAAACATCCAAATAATAAACAACTAATAATTCATTTGTTTGCGTAAAAAATAACTATATTGAAATAAATTTGTAAACCAAGTGCGAGTAAAAAAACAAGAGCGTCACAAACGGGGGACAGTTAAAAAGAGAGGAATGAAGTTTTATCAAGTGATAAAATCCAAGTAATATTTTTCATCTCTCCCCCTGCTCTTCCACAAACCCTCAAGCCAAACTACCTCTCTAAACAAACAGTTAAACAAATTCAAGGAAGACGAAACTCAGTTTTACTTTCTTGCCCTCACTTCGTAAGAGGAAGTACTGTAATAGTAATATAAAACAGCGAATCTCGAAGAATAAAGGTGTTTGATGGCGCGTCGTGGAACTAACAGTATAAACACGGGTCTATACAGTCAGTTTCGCTCACAAACGTCGCGAGGAGCGTGAAGCGAGTTGTCTGTGGGTTTATGTTTATGGAGTATGGGAATTGCGAGTTGCGCGATGTGACACTTCGCGGGCAGACATGACGCCTTGCCTGTAATGTAATTAAAGTTTGTGAAAATGAAGGCGAGTGAAAGAGACGTGCATCAAGAGTCACCTTCTAATTAAAAAATAATTACATTAGAAGTAATTGATAAAATAATAGAAGACTGGAAAAAAGCTGTCACTCATCCCAATAAAATTGCAAAACAAATACTGGGATAGGGATGCTTTGCTTGAAAATACTGTTGATGATCTTATATTAAGTGTCGGTACAAAAATCATTTCCATAATTTCCATATATAGATTTCTCCTGTAAACAAAATCTGTTCTAAAACAACTCTTCAAAAACGGTCAGATACAATTTTTAAAAAATGAGAAATTTTTTTTGTAATTTGTGATTGAATTTTATGTAATTTATAAAAAAAACATTTTCTCAAAACCCACTTCACATTTTCTTATTCTCTATTTGGAAATGGTATTCATTGCTGCATAAGATTAATATAAAAACAATAATTTTGTTCGTTTCATTGTTTGTTTGATGGTTTTAGTGATTCCGGGCACGTCAACTAGCAGGATCATTAGTCCCGTAAGTGTAGCGCTCGGGAAGTTGCGGTGATCTTTCCCTCTCTGTATGGCGAGATCCGACGCCGACCTACCGTCGGCTACCGTCGGGGTTTTTCCCAAACAGGTACGTCCCACGAGCGGGGCACGGCCCCAGCCGGGGCAAGTTTTCCGGTCTCCCGGCATACAAGTACTTGTGTAATGCGTGTTAGTGTGTGTGTGTGTGTGTGAGAGAGAGAGAGAGAGAGAGTGTAAGTGGAGAGGATAGGAGAAGGAAGAGGTAGAAAAAATAGGCCCGTGCGGTAGGGTACTGCTCTGGCATTCACCTGATGTTGATCGGACAAACGGGAAACTACCGATCAGAGCAGCCGGCCGCTAGAATTCTCCTCCAGACAGTGACTTACCCAGCTGACAATCTAATGCCGACTCTCCTGCCACAGTTGGGACTCGAACCGAGGTCCGCCCGGTCAGAGGGACTGCAGTGACATCAGTTGATGCCCTGAGCCATCTCTGAGGGCATTTTATTCGCATAATGTAATTATTAATTTTTAAAACATACACGAAGCGTGGGTAGAATTTGATATCTCGTTGCGCTGCATCATACTGGATGTTAGTGATTGAGTGTTCCACATTTCATAACTGATAAATAATATTGTTCAGATCGAACTTTGTAAAGTATAATTGTTGGAGTATACGATAATGATGGGGAAGATAGGTGGCGGTTGTGGTGATGATGCCGTGGCTAGGACGGAGCAAGACGGTACTGAACGTGGTGTAAGCGCAGCGTGGGAAGGTGAGGGCGGTAGCGGAGCCATGTGATGACGATGGTGGTTTGGAGATGGTTTGGCGAGGGCTGGGTGAACGGTTGTAATGGGGAGGGGGCAGAGAGGGCGACGGCGCCGCTCTACTATTGGAGGTAATGGTCATGGCAGCAGCAGATGGTTCATTGTGAAGGTCAATTTAAGTGGATGTCGAAAAATGGATGTGGTGGATGAAAAAGTGGATGTCGAGACATATTAAGTGAAAAGGCAACCCGTCAAATACGAGTTGTTACTTACATCTCTTCATGTGAACACTAATTTGCGATTAGGTTAAAAACTATTTACGTATTTAAAACATCCATTGTCAAATTAAAATTATGGTTTATTTAATTAAACAACAATGTAAATTTCAAGAGAAAGTAACATAAGAAATTTATCGGTAGTTTTTTGGCTTTCTCCTAGTTTTCAGAGACCTTGGACGAGAAATTTAAGGAATCTAAAATCATCACATCGGAATACAGTATCACAATATAAAACTCTGAATGAAGAATACGTTTATTTCCATGGATATTTTTTTACTTCGTTTATCCTTGAGCTGGAATTTGATATTCAGGTATAAGACTATTTTATGGCGAAATGCATGAAAGTTTAACTTAATTTAAGACTATGAAATAATATTCATATATACTTAGTCAGCGCATATAATAATACTTCGTTGACTGAAATTATTATCATGTATAAAATTCGGTCAATATATTCGTGAACTGATTTACCCAAGGGCTATGAAAACGATTATACTCCACGTCAGACTAAGAAACACGGTATACATTTTACATCATCTCTTCTCCTCTCATGAATGTAAACATCCCAGAAACGTTTATGAAAATTACATCAACATTGTAATTATATTCAATTTTCTTCGAGAAGATTGATAAACGAGGATTGATAATGGGGAAGGCACATATTTTTTAACTTCAAGAATCAATCTACAAAGACATAATTTGTAGTGATTAAATATAATTTATAACGTTATTTCAAGACAATTTCACCTTTATTGCTCGCATACAGTTGGTAGTATACATTGCTTCATTATTATTGATTAAAAAATTATTGCTTATGGAAAGAAATCATCTGAGCATTTCTGTGAGTTCAGCGCAATTTAAGTTAAATTACACAATAAGGCATTTACTCATAGAACACATTCCAAACAAAATGACACTTAAATACTGTCTCATTTAATGTAGGTTTGTGGTATGGTCATTTCATTTTGCGATTTCTTGTACGTATCTTTTTTGTTACACAACTAAATTTCCAGTTTTTATTTTGTTTTTAACACAGGATATTCGACAGTCTTCGATTCAATGAAGTATGTTTCTAAGTTTAATCGTGCTATCTCTCTGTCGATAACCTGTGTTCTGTCAGAGGGTCTTCTTTTGAAGGTGATACCAACTTAAAAATCATTTTCTTGAACGAAATCATCGATTTGCTCTTGCGGGTGGCGTTTCTGTGAGAAAAGGTATCGTTTTTGATCCGATAATAGCCAATAAAGGAATAACCAAGCACTAGACCAAGCATTTTAGAACATTCTATCAATCCTCCCATTCATGACAGCAAAAACATATTTTTAACGAAAAATATACCTGGATTCGCAAAATATCTGGTACACTCTTCTAGTCGAAGCCGGAGAGGAAAACCATGAAACCATGTTTCCTAATAACTTCATGTTCAAAATCAACGGTATGTTTCACCAAACGTCTGCCTTTAGACTCATCGTGTTTATTATAGTTATTTTCTTGTTTTTATTTATTCCAACACGGCCATCAGCCCTCTTCACCACATAAGACAATTACATTGATATGCCAAATATACAGGAATGATACATTGTATTCACAATTCTACTTCAGATATAATACAATACAGTGGTTATATAGTTCGTACTTTCTAATTAGAAAAGATTCATCAGTTTATGTCTATGGGGGGTTGACAAATTACCTTGGTAACTTTCTTTTTAATCTTTTGCGATGAGGATTTTGCTTACCTATGTGAAAATGAATATACTATGAAGGGATTTTTAGTATTTCGGAATATAATTTTGCAGATAAGAGGGAGACGTGGACGTGGATGAGTGTAATGCTAAGTTCATTGTCGAACTGCGCATTCGGTATGTACCAGGGAGCTTATGGGGCTGTGCGTAAGAATCTATATTGAAAAATTTACATTTTGTTGATGTTTGATTATTATTTCAGCAGCTCAGGCAGGGGAAGCAAACGAAAGTATGGGTCGTATTTTTGCTTTATAGAGGTGAAAAGAAACATGTAGTTGTAGGGGGGATGGTTTTTGAGAATCGGATATAATGTGTGGACTCTACTAGTTGCTAGCGCTATGCGGTGTTTTATATTTTGCTGCGATGTAAGTATTTTATCGAAAAGAACTGGTTGGTTGGGAGGAAGCCAAGCGATGTTTTGTGATTGGTGTGTGAGATTTGGGGGGGACGTCTGATCTACGGAAAGAAAATATTTTTGCCTGCCTTTTATTTGGATTTACTTCAATGTGCCAATTTTTGGCGTAGTTGGGAAATAATGTGAGGTGATGTTGCAGATCTTTCACGGCAGATTCAAGATAATGGTTGGAGGAATAAAGTACTATATCATCAACAAATATACCTATTGCAGTAGTTTGAGGTATTGGTATATCCCATGTGTAGACATTAAATAAAGTCGGGTATGTGGGTGGATCCTTCGCGTACTCCTGCTTTGATAGTGAAAGGTGAGGAGAGAGCTCCGGGGAGACGTACAGAAAATGTTCGGTTGGTAAGAAAACTTTCAATGAAGCATGAGAGATATTATGGAGTGCATATACCGGGGAATTTGAAAATTAACCCTGGGTGCCAAACGATATCAAAAGCTTTAACTACGTCTAGAAAACCTGCTGGAGTATGCTCGTGGACATGGAATCCTTTGATGAAATATTCATTTAAAAGTAAGATTTGATGGTACGTAGACAAAAGGGGTTGGGTTCCAAATTGATGAGGGAGTATGACATTTACTGATATGGGGTAAGAACTTAATCTGGTGTGTATACATGTTTCGAATAGCTTTCCCATTGTGAGTAGCAATCGGGCGATAGCTAGTCGGAGCATTTTGATATTTCCCGGGTATGAGAATGGGAATAATGTGGGCGTGTTTCCATTTATCATGGAAGTACGTTTGTCTAAAAGGGGCATTAAATATTGCTGTAATGTGTACAATTACTTTTAAGCGATGCAATTTTAATAAAAAACATTATGTTAGATCATGTCCATTTGATAATTTCGGGGTTGCTAATGAAAGATATTTAATGATTTTAGATAGCGAAGTAAATTTATCGCATTCAAGAACTATTATTTCTCGTCGTGAAACTACTTTTTGAATGTGATTATCGTGTCGCCAATTTTGAGAAGGGTAAGAAGTAAAAGTTGATGCAACGTATATATAATACAACGCAATATATTACATATATCGGAAGGTGAAGATATTTTTCCGGTGGGAGTAACAAGAGCTGGTAGATTGATATGTTTGCGCAAAAGGCGTCAGGTTATGTTCCACAGATCAGATGAGTTCCATGATCAGATTAGTTTGCCATTTGCACTATAAGACATGCTGCTAGTGCCCTCTACATACGAAGCTTGGTTATGCCCTGCATCTTGCAATATGGGGCACTTAAAAGAGGGAGAATCCGCTGTACTTATCTGTGGAGACGGTTGGGAATATTCCACGGATAGTGTAGACAGCTGCGTGTAGGTAGTATTTCCAGGATGGCTCGCTGCATACATCTGACGTTGATGCTGCTGTAGGTGATTGATTAGATGCGGCTCCGTATGATAAAAGTTGTTAAATGCGTATTGAGCTGACGACACTGCATCTGATGGCGGAAATGATGCATTCGCGTTTTCTACGTTGTTGGATTGAACATGTAACCATCCGCAAGTATATTCACTTCTGAGAACTCGTTTAAGAGAAGGAGAAAAAAGAGATCGAAGTTGTCGCCGGGACAACACTTCGTGCTGATGTATCTAGTAATAAAACATCGATTATTATGTTCTTTAGTGCACTGAGATATTTAAACAAGTCACTCGCTTGCTGAACGGCCGTGCCACGGCCCCGCGAGGGCCCTTCTTATCACTAATCACAATCAAGGTACTGCGGTGCGATATGCAGCGGACGAGGTGTGCACCGTTCGGCAGCCGAGCGCGGAAAACGTTTCAGATAGTGAAACAAAGCAGGCACATTTACAAAGACAAACGACATTTCAAAAAGTAAGCGCTTTTCCAAGAAGACATCGCAAGTTAATGACTAATTATGTGACTACTATGTTGCTCTATAAATACAATTTTCATTTAAACATTCTCCAAACTTTCTCCAAACAAACAAATTATTACTTAGCCCTCAGAGACCTGACCAAAATTACAACCTTAGAGTATTGAGGGGTACCTTTTAGACCCCATTGTTTTTTTTTATTTTTCCGATCATTATTTTCACTCCATATTGATCATAACAGCTTACTTCAACATATTTAATAATATTTGTATCTAGTTATTATTTAGTTACAAGACTGTATTTAAATTTATATTTATTGGAAACTTTTCAATGGTCTTCACAAACAGTAATACGTCTGCTATTTAACACTTTTGGCATTTGTAGATAAATGTTTTGTTGGAATGCTTACTGGACATACACTTTTTTGTACAACATTTTTTTACTACATAAATGTAATTATTGTTGGAAACAAGAATCTTGCAAAAACAAGCAAGAGAACATGTTATAATAATGTATATATTTAGCAGAGTCGTGTGAAGCCACGATGGTGTAATCAGCTTTTTATACGACCAACAAATTCAAACTGAACGCACTATAGCTGCAAACAAACAGGATATTGTAATCTGGGATAGGGGGGAATAACGTGTCTTCTTGTAGATGTTGCAGTGCCGTGTGATGAAAACGTAACCATGGAGGCAGATAAACGTCTTAAAAACAAGCGTTTGGAAATCGAGATCAAGACCGACAGTCCCTAGATCAGCTCCATAGGAAGTTGGTTGCAACCCGGAGTATACTTCATAATCAACCGATTCATAACATCTTAAGACGTGAATTAGAAGAATAGCAATATACGTAAAATCAGTATATAACTAAATGCTTACATCAATAATTTCATGAACTTTAATATTGGTTACACCTTGCTTGTTCAAAGTGTTTTAGTGTCTTCCACCGACCTAAATCGCTCGAATTAACAATCATTTGAAGCGAAAGCCGACCCCGCGGCGGATGTTGCTGTGGCACCAGTTTGCGCAATGGCGCCCTGGGTGAGGGTCACGGGTTCGAATCGCCCTCGCCAAATGCGTGCTGTACTTGGGCTGTTGTCCTGTTCGGGTGGCGTAGATCTGCCCTTTGCCGGGGCAGTGCTGGGCTGGGGGCGCAGGGCTAGGGACACAGTTTAGGGCCATAGGCTCCCTCCGCCGGCTAATTAGCAGTTGCCGTATAGTGGACCAAAGCATGTTGGTATTCTTCGAAAATTCAGGCCCGTGGCCCACTTCAGTGTGTGAACCATGGTGACTTCACTAGAAAGTTAACCAGTCTCAGCCGACGCATGAAGAGTCGATTAAGTTACAAATAAATGAAGACACTAGCACCAAAGCACAATCACAAAGAAAGCACAAACATAAAAGGAAATGGTACCTCTAAATCTTGGAAGATATAATGAGATAAGAGGTACATTCATAGTGTATAGGTAAACATAAACGATTATCCTTCTGTATATTGGACAATATGAATTAATTTTTTAACAATTATTTTTGGGATAGATGGTTTAAAATTCAAGGCTCGTGACGACAAAATTGTACTTCAAAAAGTTGAAATAAATTTCTCATATTTTTGATTTGTAGCACTCGTCTTGGCATTGCTTTGCAATTATACTGTGCATGAATCTCAAGTATATTTGTTATAAAAAAATAAAAAATAAAAACTTCATTACAAGCAGGAGTATTGCCTGAAGCTTTTATATGTTTAATGACGAAATCACTTACCTATCAAACAAAGCCTTACGTACTACATTGAACTACTTTGTGCTTGGTAATTTTTCTTCCTAGGGATTTTATCCAGCCGACAACCCGGTTACCCTTTACGGTCATATGGAACGAATATTAGAGCATATACTAGACACCAACACACTTGCGGGCTTCTCTGATCTGGGGTCAACTGTAAGCGAGGCTTTCCGCAACAACACATTCATGAGAGACAAGGAGCAAACAACTGTGCCCAAGGCGGGACTCGAACCCGCGATCCTTCGGACCGAAGCGCTGACTCCACACCTGCTCTTAGCCACCTCGGCCATCCACATCGGCCGACAGTTTTTTATGCGTCTAATATATTTCACGCGTCGCATTCGACATTATTCAATCTCGTGAATCTTCTCGGAGAAAATCATTTACGCGTGATCGTAACGATCACCCGCCTGTCACATAACTTCCGCCCCCCTTCTTGTGCAGTTGACAGCACTGGCGCACTGTGTTTGGAGGTCGCAAAAAGCGGTCGAAAATTACCCGCTGACCTCTGAGCCAGCACTGCCGCTCTTTGTAGGGGTTTGACTGAGAGGTCCTAGGTTCGAGTCTCGACGGAGGCGGATTTTTGGCACTAGCCACACACACTGCTGTATCCAATCCAAGATTCCATGTCAGAAAAATACTGTGTCAAGAAAAGTATTGAACGGCATACGAGCAATAATATAAATAACAGACTCAGATACTTGCTGCCCGTCGCCCTAATTGTGTTTGTAACTGTAAGAGTTATCCTCTTTGACTATAATAACTAGGGAGGATTTTAATGAAATGTCATATTTTTTCTTTTCACTTTAGAACAATGCCCTTTAGTATAGATATCCATTTTGTTATGACAAATCGAAATTACTCATTTTATGTCTTTTTATTTATTTATTTATTTATTGCATTTTTCGTGAATTTCGACTAAAAAGTCTTTTTTTACCTTTCTCCGTCATTTTAATGCATTTTTTTACAGATTTCATTTATTTTAATATCATGTTAAAGGCACTTGCTTCAAACAATATTTACGAGGTGCAACAAATGTTCACCACAGAATTCCTGAGTAGCTATTCAATTTCTTCGCTCGTATATTGTAATGTCCGATGTTGAGGGTACTATATAATCTAATGTTCCTGTGACGACAATCGGTACCTTTGGCAGTTCGATTGGTGCCATTGTCGATCCCGCGATAAAGGCAGAGATTTTTTTTTAAAGAACAGTCCCAACCAAACGTTTGCAAGCTGAGTTCACTTGAAGAAAAGGAAGAAGCTTCGATTACATCAGTAACATATCCAACAACTTGAGACGTTTACCTGAAGTGGTTTTGATCAATTTTTTTAAAGTCATTTTTCGTTCTTTGGGGGGCATTTTAAAGCACTTTAAGAGCATTTAATTGATCATTTTTGTCAATATTTCAGACCATCAAAACCCGACTCTTAATGTTATCAAGAAACTTTTGTCCGCTGTTTTCCATCCGACCACTGCGTGGAGGTCGGGGGGGGGGGGCGTCGGAATTTACGAGCGCTGGGCGGGAGGCGCTTTTAGTGCAGGCGGGGCGATAGGATCTCCCGCTCGCGGGCGGGAAGTCGTTATCGTCTCGGGCGCCCCGCTCGGCGCGTGTGGGCGCGTGAGAGACGCTCCACGTGAGACGCTCCATGTGAGGCGGCTGCGGCCGGATGGGCGGACAGGAACGAGAACAGACTGGCCGGGTTGGGTAAAATACTTTAGATTTAGGGTTTAAATACTTCGCCAAAGTATTTTGTAAATAAGTATTTAAAACGCCTTTTGAATCCCCGTGAACACGAGCTTCGCACTGGCAAGGGTGAGCTAGAACACTTTTATGTAACTAATATGTAATGTTCATTGCTAGTAAAAAATATATTATTACTATTATTATTATTATTATTATTATTATTATTATTGAATACATACTCAAATATATTAGGTCTTGATTTGTTAAATACATACGTATTTAAACTACTTGAAATACTCCAAAACAGAAGCTAAAATATAATGCATAAAAATCAATGTCTGATTGTTCGTGTTTTATGAGCTGCCGTACCATTCATACGATTGCAATAAAACCTTAGCCACTTATTTCTTGCATTTGCGCAAAGAATATAGGCATTAAACAGTAGAAATGTGCCTATGCCTGTCGCAAATAGACGAACTTTTATGCTGATTGAAGCACCCCTGAACAGAAGCTCTACGCAATCCGCCGCACCCTCAAGAATTCAGCGGGTCTTCGTTGAATAATCTGTCTCTGCGATTGTGAAATGTCAACCAGAATTATTACTTGATCGTAATATCGGACAAGTAAAACAAATTTCAGCAAGGCAGTGCCGTAGAAAAAGTGTGCCCAAACTTGAGGGAGAACGTTTTAACAATAGGGCACTTGAGAACCATCTTCATGCCAGGACATAGAACAAACCCATACTCTCGAGAAAGTCTTTCATCTATTAAAATGTTTGCAGAGCGTGGCGTAAAACGTGATTAACAATCACGTGAGCATTTGCTTGTGAAATGCATTATAATGCAATAGCGAAGTATTGCCGGGTCCTCGTATTATATATTTTGTATAATATGCATCAATATATTGTAATGACATATTATATGCTAATTGCATAATATATTGTAATATAATAAATGAGTTTTTGACAGTCATAGAAATTTCTGAACAATAACTAACTATAATGATATACACGTGTTCTTAAAGTAATTAACCTAAAAAAACCAGCGAAAGTAAGCAAAAAAAATCAAGCATATGTGGATTAATTGTTTTACGACCTTTAGAATGAAATATAGAACGGCACTTTGGAACAAAAATAACATCTACCAATTTTATTTTTATTGAAGGATTTATTTATTTTTATTTTAAATATTTTTTATTTAAATGTACCAAACTCAATACAAAATGTATTTAAAAGTCGTATTTCAAATGCAAGTATTTAAGTATTGACCAACCCTGCAGACAGGCTAGATGGATTGTAAGAGAGAAGGGAGGAGTGAAAGGAACAGAGGGGCATGGGGAACAGGAAAGAAGGTAAGAACTAGTGGTGCTGCAGAAAATCACAGCTTTTCTCCTAATGATTAATTTCCTAATGAACAGCTTTTCGCCCCACTCTCTTCCTAGCTGTTACCTGTCAGCATACCTAGACATTTTTCACGTTCTCTCAATTCTTCCGTCTCCCATTACTTGAAATGTGACATTAAGAATATCATAGAAAAGTAAAGCCTGTTTATAATTGTAATATTTCTTGAAAATTTGGAGACCCTTTTGAGAAAGTATTCTTAAAAAGCACAATTTTAGATCATTTTGACGAAAAACGTCCGAGTTCTGAAAAATGTAATCTAATCAGAAATTATTTGTTCTTATAAATGTGGTGATGTAAAATGTATAAACATAGGTTAATATTAATGTATAATGGAAATAATAAAATCTTAAAAGTAATTTCAAAAATATACATTGGGATAATATTAAAAACAACAAAAGAATATATCAAAATAGAATTTTGTCATGTTCTTCATTTGCATTGCTTGCAATTTCAGCTATCGGTTCAAAAAATATGAAGGAAAAAATTGTAGCCATTTTTGAGAAAATTATTGCTCATATTTCACTCGAAATGGTGTGAAAACTAACGTTATAAGAAAATGTTTATAGCATTAATCAATGAACTAACTGTGGGGAAACAAATTTAATTTGAAGACAATTGCTAAAGTTGAAAAATTTCTACATAATTGAGTATAGAAATGTTTCATTCAATTTGAATTTGTATTGTGTATATCATTGTATTATTACTACACATGTCAAAAAAAAGAAAGGTTGTCATTTTCGAAAAAAATATTCAAAATGTCCGGTTATTGATTAGTGATTTCGGGCGCAGCAAAAAGGTCAATTAGTTCCGTAAATGTAGTTCATGCTTTTTATCGCGAGAGGAAAAATATGTGTTTTTAAGCGTTTTTCATAGCAATGATATGTGCTGAAGCTGCTATGCCAAGATCACTGTATTTCCTTGCAGGAGCCTTAGTAATTTTTGCAATGAAGTCTTGCTTGCTGAAGGATTTACAAGAATAGTGTTCCTTTTACGATTCCCTATAGCGTCTTCCTTTGACACCAGTTTTGCATCAAAAATACGAACTGGTTTGACCTTTTCTTGCAGTCTAGGCTTAATAAACGTAAAATCTTCTGTAATTTAATCCAGCACACTTTATGGAGGGAAAAAATCTGACAATGCAAGTTATTTGTTATATAAAAAAACATTCTTATTCATTCTAAGTAAACATGTTTAAAGTATTTTTACTTCAATATTTTAATTCTAATGCTCAAGTAAAACTCGCACAATGAATAATAAAACGAATTGTAATACAAACTTGAAGAGTAAAATGAATTTAAAACATTTTAATAACATATTTTTTATGGTACCATATACTTTTTGTTGACCTACCTCTTGACTTTACCATTCATTTCTTCAACTTTTTTATTTTCTATCTGTTCAACCTTCGGTAAGTCTTCAAAAAACTTAACGGATAGTTTTCTAATAAAATAATTCAAGTTTTATATTTTCAGTTCGCTTCTAATTTGCCTCTTTGACACGTACCATGGGACTTTAATTATGCGTCTTAAGAAAGTATTTGAATACGTTACTTTTAACCGCTCCACCCCAGGCAGGGCAAGCATAAGAAAGAGATGACCTAATAATTAATTTGAATACAGTTATCTCACATTCTATGGTTATTCTAGAGTGACTCTTTATGAGTGGAAATAGTTTTGCTGTTTTCACGTATGTTTTATTGGCTATTTCTTTTATATAATATTTCCGTGTGAGCAATAAACGTGAAAGTGATTCGGCAAAACTCAACGCTTCAGAATTCCTTCATCACAACAAGTAGATCTGTAGGGAAATTCTCTCTGACGCAGTACACTTTCAGTGCACCCCGTTGGTTACGACAGACCTTTCTCCTGCGATTCGATTGCCGCTGACGCTAAGAGCGAAAGTTCTGCTTCGAGGTGGAAGTTGCAGGCGCCCCCCCCCCTTCCCCTGCACTCGCACAGGCAGGGAAGAGCCTCCTCTACGTAGGATTACAGAACAAATGAAATAATTCAAGTTATCTCCGTCCACCAAATGAATTTATTTAGAGATCCGGAATTCATTAATTTGACGGGGATGACTTCAATTATTTGATCATTTAATTATGACAACAACAGCTCATTAGTATTTCCACAATTCTTAGAACAAACAATGCATTGCAGTTTACAACCGTTTGGGATGCAAATTAACTGACGTTCCTTTTTAAAATCAACCTTATATCAACAAACTATTATGCCATATTCAGTTTTCAGAGCTTTGAGATGATAAATAAATAAAAACTGAGAACAACGATTCAGAGAAATAAGAGAACAATAAAAAGCGTATCATGTATCTATGAATCAAACCAAGTATGTTCCACAATAGTTTGGATAAAATATTTCAAATACTTAAAACAAATTAAAATGGAGCATACAATTTGAATATATTGGGAAAGTAAGCGTTCATAGGAAATTTCACATTATGTTCATTATCACAATTCTGGAAAATGTGAAGAAATTTCAGATCGTAATTTTCCCTGTCTTATCGCTGTCATGTAATAGTGTTTCTTTAATAGTACATTCTATTCGGCATTATTGTAACGGTTAGCATTATTGTATTATATATGAATCTTCACACGTGTATACAAGCAGAAAACATTCTTCTCGCCCTAGGATTCCAACTCCAAGCTGTTTTGAGTCAGCACTCAATTCTTACTTCCCCGACACCACCAGCCTCACCATCGATCTCAACCATCGTGATGCTTCAAAAAAGTTTAATACAAGATTTTTGTTTAAACATGTGAACTGTTTTAAACAAAAAGCATTTAGTTTTTGGGCCTGAAAATAAAAAAATCACGCAATGTTTGAATTTAATTAGAAAACCTTTCCAGGTTTCTCAAAACGGCAGGTGTCTTGATAACATAGTATTCTATTATTGTACATAATATGTTAATCAGTATTACTAGCACTTAAAATTTTCTAAATATTCCAAAACATATTCTGAATATTTATTTGAGTTTTTGGTTGTTATTAGTTTAGTTGTTGAATAGTTAGAGTGAACTGTCTCGGTTTTTTTTCAACGGGCAAAGGCGCTGTTAAAGTTCCAATTATTACAAATAATTGCATTAAAATGCATATATTTTGATACAAAAGTACATAATAAACAATATAGGTGATTTTCAGCCCCTTAAAAAATTTAAACCTATCAAGAACAATCATTGGCGAGTTTCTGACCCCCCTAGCTAGTCTGGATTTATTTTTTCCGTGCGAGTCTTCTGTAAGTCCAAGTTATTAGGTCATGTTGTAGTGATACGATTTTTATGGGCAAGTTGCGTGATTCAAACGATATTCTTCCATAAGATGAGATGCTTCTGATCGAGCTTGGTGTCGAGACTCGATAGCTCTGTTGTGAGGTAAGTTACTGCCAATGCATCTTCAAATGTTGGTGTATGGGTGGTGAGTACACAAAAGTGAAGAAACAAAGGTGAAAGAACGCTTCCTTGAGACACTCCTGAATTTGTAGGGATAAGTTCTGAAAGCTCTTCGTCGGATTGTATTTGAAAATATTTGTCTATGATCTTCAGTAAGTAATTGTAAGGTTGTAGTAGGTTTTTCGTAATTGTGTACGAAGTCCTGGAGGCAACACTTGATTAAAATTTGACCTACATTGAAAAATACACCATAGCAATATTTTTTATTATGTAGTGATTCACTAATTTATTTTACTATTACTTTAGTATGAATTGTTTGTATGTTGAGTTATTATTTCGTGTCGGGATCTAAAAAAATACAGAAACTTTGGATAATACTTAGCTGAGTGGTAAATTATCTCTTTTCAGTATTTGAGTAAACATCATGAGTGTGCATATGAGCGTATGTGTGAGACTCCGTCATTCACGGTTAGACCACTTCTCGTGCACGTAACGTATGAGGTGTCATTCAACGCGTCTCGGTAATCTGACGGGGAACTGATAATTCGTTTTCGGATCCGGTTAGAAGATTCAAATAAATGTCGAAAAAGGTTTTTTTTCTTTCGAGTTTTAATGTTGCGATCTTAGTGATAATGCTAGGAATTAATCCCACGCCCTCTAAATCGATCTATGTAAGTGGCCTTAATTAAACACCAGTACCCAAACAAATTTTTTGCTCAATAAGCCAGTATTTTCTTTCTTGACGTTGGCAACACTGATGTTGACATCTTTAAGTGAACAATTGAATTACCAAGTAAATCGCGCTGCAGATTGATTTAAATTGATCCGTACTCGTACGTACTGATTGCGGTGACTACGGTGACTACTCGTACACCCGTATGACCCCACACTATTTTTAAAACGGTTTCGTCGGCGACGCCACATTTTACTGCAAATCTAGTATTAAACATTTCTTTCGACTTAATGGAATAGAATGGCTGTGGAATATGTAGCGTGTCAAGTTCAATAAGCTGCATGCTACTGAAACTATAAATAAAGCAGACTGAGAAACAAAATATCCCCTAATTAATTAGAGAAAGGTGTTAGCAAAATATAAAGAAACAATGGCAAATCACTCGGGACCCACTAGCCAAACGAATTCTGCTGCACAAAAACTACTTCAAGACCTTAGCATCAATTCTCTACAAGAAAAACTTTAAGTTGACATCAACGAACTCGAAGTATCACTTTGAAAAACTACTTAGTACTTGAAGAGACCGATGCAACCCTTACCTCCTATATGAAAATGTAACGGTTCATGGACTATATAGAAAGAAAAGAAAGAAAGAAAAAACTATATATTTTGCCTCTAATTTCTCTGACCTCTTCCAAACATTTTCCCTATTTTTGAAACTGAAGAAGAAATCTACAACTTTTAACCATTTCAACTAACTTTGCAATTTAAACCTGTATGTGCTCGAGAAGGTGAAGCAGTAATGAAGATTTTACCAATTAAGTGCCAGGATGGAGAAGACGAAGGAGGAGAAGATGAAGATGAAGAAGATTGAGAAGATGTTGCAGAAGATGGTGAGGGGGAGGAAGGTGGGCGGGCAAAGGGCGAGTGGTGTGTGGTCGGGCGGCGGGGGCAGGTGTGTGGGTGGGCCGCCGCCGCCGCCGCCGCCGCCGCCGCCTGGCAACACGCCACGCGGCGCCGCGGGTCGCGCTCGCTGCTTCAGGGGTCAAGGACTCTCACTGGGGCACTCCGGCGCACGCCTACACACACAAACACGAATACTCGCCCCTCCGGCTGCTCAACTGTCTGTTTGATCACTCGCCTATCCACTGTCCCCTCGTCCCCTCACTCGCCGCTCCGCCCGCCTGTCCGTCCGCCTACGCGCTTCGAAATGGCAAAAAATCGTTGCTTTTTAAACATATTTTTCACCATCGATAAATTAACGTCAATGTATTGCTTTCGATACTTTTCTTCAGATCGAAATTTTTTTCGGAGACATCGATGTTTCCAGTCAAAATTTATCATGATATAATTAAAGTATCCAGTATCAAATTTTTTCTCGGTTGCTCAAAATCAACTACCACTGACATGTGTCACTAGTTATCGATCCGTCGTCAGCACTTACTTATTGTTCTCATTGTTCGCAACTTTTCGCCGGTGTTGCCAGGTTACAGGATTTAATTTGGAGGTTTATTCCCCTTCAGAAGTTTTGTTTTTTTTTAGGAAGGGAGATTTCTTTATGGATATTTTTGGGATTTTGTTAGCAAAGTCTCCTTTTATAATAATATTAACAAAATGTTTATTATATTTCATGCGAAACGTTTCATACAAAACTGAACAAACAGGATCAGTATCTACTGTTTTTCCTCGGGACGTGGCGGTGATCTTCCCCCTCTGGATGGCGAGATCCGGCGCCGACCTACCTCCGGCTAACAGGGCTCCCCAACCAGGTATCTCCCACCAGCGGGGCACCGCCCCAGCCGGGACAAGCTCTAAGCCCCCCCCTTCCCGGTCTCCCGGTATGTGTGGTAGTGTAGTGCACGCAGGGGTGTGTAAGAAAGGGGCAAGAAAAGGACACGGAAGAGGAAGTCGGTCAGAAGCACTGCACTTACATCAATTGATGCCCTGAGCCACCTCGCCCCATCTTATTGACTCACTTTCACTTGTTTTTAACTACTTTATTTTTTATCTGTTCAATCCAGTGATTTTTACAGAGAGTAGCATCACTTAATACTAGCACTGGGTTACGGCATACGCACCTACTGTCCTGTTCCACCTGTGCTTCCTTCTTCCCTACGCCTCATCCACCTCATTTTCTCTTCCGTTCGCTTCTCCGCTCCGCTGCGCTCGGCTGCCATCGCACGCGACCCGCGCGGCTTTTGTTCCTTGATAGACGCCATTGTGGTTTCCATAATTTCCTTAACACCAAGGTCGGGCGCAATTTACGTTAGTGACGTTGATGTACCAGAACGTTGAACCCGCTTTCTTGATCGTCATTCTCGTTCCGGCAACACTATTGTGATACCATTTCTTATTTTTCTGTTTCTTTTGTAAAAGAATCGCCAGGTCATGTTTTACATCGTATGTGGAAAAAGTATTGCCAACATGGAAAAACGAATTTTGAAGATTTGGATGTATATACCTGAGAGAGCACGGGTATTCATTTTCTCACTGTGCGGTCCTTTACTGCATTTAGGAGTTATCAGAAATAAAAATTCTACTTTCAATAGGAGACTTCATAAACGAGTGAGATCATTTCATTTTTGTAATGGAAATGTTTATTGCATATAGCTAATTAACATTTTAAAAATATTCGCCTTATTGTTATCTCAGATATGAAATGCGTTTAATAATTCGTTAAAAACAAATTTTCATTAAAGTTATCAAATTTTCAAACATTTCAAATTGTATATTTTTAACTTCTTTTCCACGTCTAGTAGCACAAGAGAGGTATATTTTATTGCTTAATGAACGTATTAAAGGTATTAATGTCACAGCCTTGAATGTTTAGTAATACATTTCCACAAAATTTCAATTATTTTCCCTTTCAGTTGAGCAATCACCAGCATATGTGAAAATGCTTGCATCAAAGTTGATTAATAAACCCTTCATCCCTTTAATTTTTCGACTGTAGACATTCTGCCATGTTATGGTTTTCGCGAAATGCATTTTGATGAAATTGCTGCGAGACAATAAATTAAGAAAATGTAGAATAATAACATTTTAATCAAAACAATTCAAAGGCGATATTAGAGTGAGAAATATAATTATTTCAAATTGAAGTTCATTTATGTTACTTACTGTTAATACAATGTTAATTTCTGTTAATTGAAGAGTTCTAAATCATTTATTGTAGAGTTGTTTGAAGAAAGGACTTGCTTATGGTGAAGATGAGCCTCACTGAAAGCTTAAAAAATCGGTTATAGTCGCCAGGACAACACTTTGAGATTTTTTAACTCTCCCTTAAATTTTCACAGTAAACTAGCAATTTTAAGAGGATTTATTTTCAACTTATTGCTTTTTTACGCGAACGAAACATTGAAACGAATCCGCAAACCTTTACTAATTCCCCCCCCCCCCAAAAAAAAATGTTTCCAGTTGACTTCAGATATGTCATTGTCAAATGATTGAAGATAAATTAAATCGTTTATTTCAGAAACTCGTCAAACGCCAAAATGTAAAACACGCTTTAACGACGGATTATTGTTCCAGGAGGATACGTACATCATTTAGTGCATATTTATGTGAAAAATATTAATTTATCAACTCCTATAATAAAAAAACTATTTTGAAATCTGCAAAATTAGGAGACTTACTCCCAATGTTCTTACTCCCAGACTTACTTCCAGAATTTGGCGTTTTTCAGGTTTCTGAAATACACGATTCAATTATTACGCTACTACTATGCGCAATTTGACACGCACTAGTTAACCTTTCGATCCGGATAGCCGAGGTCGCTAAGGGAGTAGTGTCGTGGCGTTCTCGGATCGAAGGATCGCGGGTTCGAATCCCGCCTCGTGCATGGATGTATTTGTGATCGTCCCTTCACCCTTCATCATCATTATATCACTTCAATAAATAAGGATTAATAATTACCTGCGCGAGTAGTAAGCTCTTAATGGCATTAATGGGATGTGCAGTTGACTAATTAAAAAATATTAACCTTTATTTCCCGTTGTAAGGTCTTCATAGAATCGCTTTTAGGATGCAATCACTCGGTTCAGCTTATTCATCTGACCCAATCGTCACTTCATTCCAAAAGGTGAGCGTGAAAGAGAAACGAGTGATAAAGTTATAAAAAGTAGCACAGACGTTAAGACATGCTTAAAATCTCGAATGTCAAAAAGTGCGCAGTTCTATTACTACCTGAAGAGATTCAATAAAATTGGAGGTATGAGGTGTGACGAAGTCGTGTGGTGAATGTCTATCTGACCTTTCGAACGTTTAACTTTTTCCAGTCATTTATTTTTTTGGCCTGTCTCTTATTTTCTGTTTTTGTCTTCTCTTGTGTGTCGTCTGTTTTGTCTGTTTTGTCGGTTTTGTCTGTTATTGTCTGTAAACGTCAACTATATTATCTTAATTTTTGCATCACATATTTAACAAAGAAAATTATTCGTTTAATAACATTACGTCTGTGAAGCGATAGCATAACGTACACAAACATCATTTGCCATTCTTCATTAATCAAAAATGAAAGGGAAAAGAATAGCATGTAGTTACTTACGAACTGGTGGGTAGTAAGTAACTCCCCCTCCCTTGTGTTTTCGTATCTAACGAAGTGGACCAGTAAGAGACAGCCTGCTCCCACTGCTACTCTAACCATTACGTTGCGATTGTCCCCCGTGCCTTCCGTGTCCTCTAAGGCCTGTGTCACATCAGCGTTACGTTGTCGCGCGATAAGTATGGCGCGTCGTACATTAACATCGTATCTTTTGGGGAACGACGAAAGCGCTCGTGTGCCGTTTCGCATAAGATACTGTGTTATACTACGACGCGCGTTATTTATCGCGCGTCAACGCAATGCTCGTGTGGAGTGGCCCTAAGTTTACTCTCATAGTGCATTATTGAATTCACGAAGAAATGCGACATAACTTGACATCTTTCAATCTACTACATGATCCTTACCTTCAATAAATCAATCCAAATATAGCCGAATCTAATTAAAATTCACGGGTCGGACAAAAAAGGTTCACCCTTCCAAACTGTGGGTGCCAAAAGAGGACCGTGCCCAGGGGAAGCTTAGTTTTTTATTGATTGGTTGATGATTACGGGCGCGTCGACTGCTAAGGTCATTAGTACTATAAGTTTAGTGCATTTTTTCCCTCGAGAAGTGGCGGAGATCTTCTCCCACTGCATAACGAGATCCAGAGCAGACCTGTCAGCTAGCGGGTTTTCCTCAATCAGGTATCTCCCACCAGTGGGGCACTAACCAGACGATATAACCTCTAAGTTCTTGACTAGACTCTCGACATGTATAGTAGTATATTGTGTGTGTGTTAGAAAGAGACAAGAAAGGGATAGGAAAGTTTGCATAGCGTCTGGCGTCCGTTTGTTAGGGTACTGCACTGGCATTCGTCTGGTGTTGATCAGAGAAACTAGGGAAAACCACCAATTAAAGGAGCCGGCCGCTAGAATTTTCTTCCGGGCAGCGACTGAACTGAACCTAGCTAAGTAGCTAGTGACGAAAATCCTGGTACTGTCGGGACACGAACCGTGGGCAACAAAGTCCGAAGCAATGCAGTTCATGCCCTGATTACCCACTTTTTTCAATTACTGGGTACCCCGTAATTAAAATAACTGCCCAAACATAGCTGTTTCTTTAATTACAATTCCGGGGAAGTAAAAAATAAAAACGTTCACCCCTCCAACTTGTCGGTGCCAGAGACGTCCGCGCCCAGAGGGTGGCCGGGCGAACCGCCGGCGGCGCCGCGGGGCCGCGGGCCGTGTCGTCACAGGGCAGCGCGCCCGGGCCGAAGTGGGTTTGCGTGTCGGGGAACTGGCCGCGCCGAGTCGCCGCCGATGACGCATCCGTCTCCGCGCAGGAATGTCGCCGCTGTTTCGCAGTCGGTCCCGCCCCTCCCTACCCTCCCTTCCCCACCCTTTCCCCTCCCCGCGTGACGCGACGTGCGCGGGTGGAGTGGCCAGCGCTTCGCAGATGCGGCGCGAGGGGAGGCGTCGTGTTTTGTTACGATTCCAAGAAATGAGAGCCAACGCATTGGATGCACTTGATCGATTAATAATTCCGGGCGCGTTGATTGCTACGATCACAGGTGCCGTAAGTGTAGTGAATGGTTTTTATCGCGGGAGCTGGTGGCAGGATGGGGAAATCCTTAGGGAAATTTCCCGTGATTACTCCGTTCAACACCAAAGCCGGCTCACGTTGATTTACGAGGATTATTCCCAACCATGCATCATCCAACAGCAGGGCACCGCCCCAGCCGGGACAACCTCTACGCTCCCGACTGGCCTGCCAACATGTGTGTGGTAGTGTAGTGCATGTTAATGTAATTGTCTGTAAGGGGTGAGAATAGGCCAAGGAAGAGGTAGGAAAGATCGCGCTCGGTTTGACTGGTTTGACTGAAGAAACCATGGACAACTAATGGTCAAAGCAGGCCTAGAACCGCGCGCGATCTTTCCTTCCCATTCCTGGCCCTACTCTCACACTTTACTTGCACACACTCTTACATGCACTACTCTAACATGCATCTTGGAAGACCAGTCTGGAGTTTAGCGCTTGTCCCAGATGGGGCGATACCTTACTGAGGGCACCCGAAAAAAAAACCCTGAATGCTGACGTGTGGAACGGAGCAGGATCTCAGGTTTCAGAGGGGATGAAATACCGCTACCAGTCGGAATATAACATGAACTACATTTTCGGAGAGCAGACATGCACGACAATCGATAAATATTTGTTCACCAAAAAACTTTAAACGGAGATTTCCATAAGGCCTAAATTGATGAAATGTTTATATAGAAGCAAGAATGGATGTCAGGCCGCACTGAATCTGTATTAGAATATTCTTTACGTCACTCTGCACCGCAAATTCACTGTGGAGCTGAAGCCGTCAGTGCAGAAGGCTCCACGCAAATGCAACGTACAAAAAAGTTTGATGCGATATTTTGTTTCGATACCGACTACTATTCTTGGATTTTTTAGCCGTGCGTTTGAAATAAATCAGCTGTTCACGATTTCATCCAATCTGGAACTTGTTACCATATAACGCCACTGTTGTAACATATAAGCTCCCGATTGGATGAAACCGTCAACAGCTAAAAACGCACGGTTAAAAAATATCGTACTACGTGTACTTCCCTGATTCTTAGGTTTCAACATGTCTAATTCATTATTTCCACTTGATTCAATTTCAATTTTGTTATTCTTTCGTACCAACCAACGATTATTCAATAGAACATAAAAATAAGGTCTGATGGAAATGAAGTACGAAAGTAACTCCGGTGTGAGGGATGGAAAGTACATAAAAAGAGCGCAAAAATGACTGGAATGGAAACGGACGTCTGGCGCAAAAGTTGCGGACAGACTTAAATGGATAAGAACGAAGATTAAACGTAAAGTGAAGTAAGTTTTCAAATAAATGGCAGCACAAAAGATAAAAGTCTAAAATAGTATGAGCATATGCAAACAAAACCCAATGTCTTATATAAGTCTATCTACTACGTGGTCTTGGAAAAGGAAGGAAATGCAGAAAAGAAAGATATGGAAGGTGAGAGAAACTAGGAGAGAGAGAAAGAGAGAGGGGGATGGAGAAAAGAAACAGAGATTGATTAATTGATTAGTGATTTCGGCGTATCAACAGCTACAGTAATTAGTCCCCTAAGTGTAATGCATGTTATATAGCGAGAGGGGTAGGGATTTTTCCCCGCTAGACTGAGAGGTCCGGCGCCTACCTACCCGTCATCTTTTCCCAACCAGGTATTTCCCACAAGCAGGGCACCTCCGCAGCCGGGACAAGCTCTAAGCTCCCAACTTGTCTCCCGGCATATGTGGTAGTGTGATGCATGTGAGAGTACATGTGTGTAAGAAGGAGGATAGAATGAAAGAGGAAGAGGAAGGAAAGATTGCGCGCGGTTCGTGGCACGTTTGTTAGGGCACTGCTCGTGCATTTGCCTGTTGTTGATGGGAGAAACCACTGAAAACTACCGATCAGTGCAGTCGGCCGCTAGAATTATCCTACAGATAGTAGTTGAATTTTCTAGCTAGTGTCGAAAATTCTGTCCCCGTCGGGACTCGAAACCTAGGAGCTCCTGGTCAGATGCACTGCAGTATTATCAAATGATATGCTGTGCCACCGAAGTCAGTGAAGAAAGAAAGAAAGAAAGAAAGAAAGAAAGAAAGAAAGAAAGAAAGAAAGAAAGAAGAAAGAAAGAAAGAAAGAGGGAGAGCTCGGAGATAAATGTAGGTGAGAGAGAAAGTGGATAGCACAGCAGTTTCTACAACTGTTATGTTCGCAACATTTCTCGGAAAATTCTGAGGAAGTCTTTCAGCATGAATTACTCACACATGAGGTGACCTCAATTTCTTCTTTCTTAGCATTTCTTCGCTTACTTCTGCATGCAAGTGATAGTCAAAAACAGAATTGAATATGAATGGTAGGTTTGGAGACAACTATTCACCGTTTTCGTGTTTATTCCTTAAGAGTTATTTTCTTAACACACTGAATTAGAAAGGGATATCCCCGTCTTTTTGTACATCCGTAATAAAATCGATGTTTTATGAAGTGAACTTTAAAACTTTTTGGTAATTGGAAATTGGAGGTTCATTAAAACAAATCGACTTAAACCAAAGTTGATCAACAAAAAACTGTCGTTTTCCGGTTCCTAATTTTCATTTCGATAATTCATCTATCAAAATTTGATAGTTTTAATAAGAAAAGACAACTGCTTTTTCAAGACTTAGGAATAATAAACCCAATTAAAAATACATTTTTTAAGAAAAAATGGAGAGTCATTTCTTTCTTGCTCCGTTAATTTTATTTTGTTAAATTGGTTTAATATGTCGAACAATTTTTAGGAGAACAATTATTGTTTTTCTCTTTATAACAAATGTTCGGATCATTATTCTACTTCAGGTGACATTACAGGTTCTCATTAATTACTTCACTCGCTTTCCAACCTGATTGAGCTGCCTGTCGGCACGTGTTCGGCAACAGCTCAAAGTTGAAAACATGGGTTTTGATGGGCTATCAAATTTTTCTTCTTGATGAAACTTGTTTCTGCTTCGCTTTTACTGTTTAACCAAGCACTTTCTGAAGAGTTTAAACCTATTTATCACGATACATAAACAAAAGTGCTTTTGTATCCATACAAAAATAGTATGAAGATTTGATCTACTTATAATTTTAAACAATGCACTTTTTGTTTCGTTTTACGTATTCACGATTGGATTTCGGATTCTCTAAGTTGCTCTAAATGATATTCTCTTCATTTATTAATTTTCATTTGTTCAAAGATTATTTTTCCTAATATTAACTATTGGATAGTTTTTCTGGTAGTGAGGTTATTAGTTTTCTATTATTTTCTGTTTTTTGTAGTAGCGTGTTTGTAAATATCGATGCAAAAATTAAAACATCGACCCAAAATCATGGATTATTTTAAATCTGCGTTAATGCTCATTGCAACCCACGAGGGAGGATTTAATTAATTAAAAATATATTGTTTATTATTTTTTTTGACAAAATAAAAGTACCAACAAAATAAAAGTAAAAAAATAATGAGGGCAATTAAGAAAATTGGAATTACCTGGTTCGATAATTCAAAAATAATATATGCAGCTTTATTGAGGAAAGTCTATTTTATTTATTTTTTCTATCTTTGTCACATTGATCTGAAGAATACTCAGTTTGTAGATGTGTGAAAACAATAAGATTAGGTTTTAGACGTTTTTAATTTCAAAAATATCGATCGCGTAAAAACCTCTAACAAAAAACATCAATGTTAAAAGTAATTGACTTAAAAAAGAAGATGTTAAATACATTGATGATTTTATAAAACATCGACGTTTTGAAATCATCGCCATCGATGTCGCAACACTATGCGTATGCCGCGTAAGAAGCGACATTCGGCCTAAAACTATAGAAACAATACAGGACACTGCGATATAATGGGAGACATTTGAAGCGAGCAATCCTAGTGACACGAACTGTCATAACTATTGTGATATCAATTACGAAGTGTACAAGTTTGAAATATTTTTAGTTTTCGTAATTATTATGTTTACTTATGTTTCGCAGAGGATTTAAAATATTTTCGTTTTGTCGCTAGTAACTTTTGAATATGGCTGGGAAGATGTGAACTGATTGCATATATCATTAAATTCAAAAAAATTGTTGTTTTTTTATTCCCTCGTGATGAGAAGTTGTAAGTATTTATAATGTATAGTCTTATTTTCCAATTATGCAGATATTAAATTATCAAGTCACTGTTGTGTATTAGGTGTTGTATTGTAGTTGCAGTTATAATCCAAAAATATAAAATTTAATTTATAAATAGAAAATAAAAATAAAACAATAGGTGATAGTAGTAACAATAATAACAGCAATGTAAATATTATGTTTATTAGTTACAACAGAAGGTAATATTCCAAGAGGAATTGGATATGTTTTAAAATTAGAATTTGTCGCCAATTTTCCAGGTCACTTCGCAAGGTTTGCTAGTGAGCAGTTGTCTCCCATTTGTAGTATGAAAAAAGGTTCAAAGTGTCTTGTGGGTTGTCAAACTGGCAGCCCGCGAGCCGTATGCGACCGCAGTGAAATTTATTCTGGTTCGCGAAAGGTTGTTATTCAAATGTAAAAGGCCCTTGCATCCACATCGGGAGAGAGCATTGTACACCTAGCATACGCGCACTGCCAGGATCAACACCCCCTGAATATAAAAATAAGTTAAGTTTAGATTTAACTATGTTTATAGTAAATTCAAAAATTCACAATCATCTCAATGTATTTCACTGCCTTATGAATGATCAGTCCAGATTACAGGCATGGTTCCAACCCCTCCCCCCTTTCAGATCTGCCGGACAAACTGCCAAGATCACCAATGCAGAGAAGGCAGGTGTGGATCGCTCGAGTAATGAAAATATGATCCGCCACCATATTAAAAATTCCA